>CM060701.1:78220277-79563402 GCA_030686995.1 Artemisia argyi | reverse complement strand
AATTTGCATGTCTGTATCATAAGACACAACTCTCTGAATAATGCTCTTTTTGGTGCCATTTCTTTTCAAGTATTATATTACTTTAGTTTGCTTTTACTTCACTTCTCTTTCTGTGCATTCAATGATTATAATATACGGAGTACATAAAAAAGGAGCCTCATAATCTTGTATGAAAATAGCTAGTTAAGATAAAACGACTGCTACGTAGATTACAATTTTTACATTTATATCCCATGACCCAACTTGCTCAATCTTGTATATGTATAAAAAAGTTACAATATGCAAGGAGTACTAACTGGAAAATGAATGTCTCTGTACAAGTTTGTGTAGCAATTATGGAGACACAAAAAAGAATTACCAATCGTACCCTTTGATGGTGAAATGTAGAAAGGTAATATATAGAACGCGCAAGATAAATGACTACGGCATTTATAATAAAAATTCAGCATTTACGTGGTGTTTGATAGCTTCTTTAAAAGCTAAATCAGATTTAGAAGTTGTTTGATATATTTTCTTTTGCCTCTGAATCGCCCAATGGCTGGGGGCAAGTTATCCAGTATCCTACATTATCCAAGATAATAGCTGTTTATGGAACTCCTGTATGTATTTTGCTTTCTTTGTCATGCTCAACTGCTTCATCTGTCTTCTTTCAACCCGTATCTACGATACTTCAGTAACAGATTTTACCTGTAACTAAGTGTTTCATGCGACTTTAGGAAAGAAAGTGGGAACTAATTTCTTTTGGTATTGGGCGGTAAGAGCTTGGGAACGGAACGAGAGTTGTTTTAAGCTCACATAGTCACATCCGCTGTAAAACTAAGTGTGGATTGTGCCCTCCGAGTTTCATTTTTCCCACAACTGTCACTGGGTCAGTTATAACGATTAACGAATAAATCCTCAAAAGTAGTTTTGCACTTTTACATGTGGTCAAGGATAGAATATGTAATTATGTGTGAGTATGACAAACTTTTATTTTATTTTTAGAGTAAACGAGTGGGTGCACCCGCGCGTTGCTGCGAGAGTGATCGTAAAAAAGAAAAAATTATTTTTGTTATTAAGGACTAAATTTGCAAAAGATCGGTAACGGGGGACTAACGATGCAGTTTACAGATAACCTAAGGGACCATTTCGTAAATTGCCATGGTTACTGTCGCGCGTTGCTGTGGGAATGTTGTGTTTAATATAAACTCAGGTAAAAAAAAATTATTTTTGTTATTAAGGACCAAAATTGCAAAAAATCGGTAACGGGAGACTAACAGTGCAATTTACAGTTAACCTGAGGGACCATTTTTGTAAATTCCTTATAAATAGTATGGTTACTGTTCCTAAGGATGTTACTGTTCCTAAGGGTTGATTTTTAGAATATATATATAATTGCATAAATCGTCCATAAGGTTTAGTCAAATTGCAGGTTTCGTCCTAAATAATTTAAAAGTGCAAAGATCGTCCCTTCTTGAAACCTTTTTGCAAATTTTGGTCCCTTAAGGGCGATCTATGCACTTTCAAAAAGGTTTCAAAAAGGACGATCTATGCAAATTTTTGAAACCTTAAGAACCAAAATTTGCAAAAAGGTTTAAAAAAAGGACGATCTCTACACTTTATGGACGATTTATGTAATTTACTCTTATTTTTATTTTTATTTTTTGACCAGAAGTTTGACAATTATTAAATCGAAGATTTATCATATGCATAGTGATGACCAAAATCACTCATTGTAATATATAGTTAAGATGCTAGAATTTAGGGCCCGTTTGATTTATAGATGGGTTTATGATTAGGATTTAGATTATTTAAGAATTGGATTTTGATTCAGATTTGAGGTAAGAGAAAATATTATATTTAATTTGAAATGATTATTTAATAATTAATGAAAGATGGCCGATATACATGGCTAGAAGGATGGTCGATATACCTTTGAATGGAACAACCGCTCTCCCGTATAGGATGCTTCTCACCCGTCTCTTTAGAGCCATCTCACCAATTCCACCTAATGACAAGGGTATTTGCCTTGGCTACTCCCTCGTTTCTCACATCTTTGTCCCTCTTAGTGGTAAGAGAGTATCTAAGTCTCAAGGGAAACGTCTTCGTTCTCCTTCGCCTTCATCTTCATCTTCATCAGTGAGCGATGATGATGGTCTTCCTAACTCTAGGCTAGCCCCTGTTGATTACCTCCAAGAACTTCCCTCTATTGACAATGAGTCCGAGGAATTCAAGCAAACGAAAGGAATGCGGAAGTGCTTTGGAAGGTATCTTGGAAAGCTCAAGAAGAATATGGACCGCTTTTGAGATATTTGTTTAAGGAACGTTTGGATTAACTAAGTCTTAGAACTTTGTAGTCGCTAAACTATGTGGTTTATGATGTTTTACGGTCTTATGTACTTCAATGTTCTATTATTATCTTTGGACAATGTATTTGTTTAACAATTATGCAAGTTGACGACATTTAAGATGTTGTCAAATTTTCAAGAATATGGAAAATTTCACCAAGTATAGTGAAATTCGCTAGCCCCCGGTCAAAATCTATCGGTAAGGATGTTTCTATATTTATTTTTAGCATTTCCTAATCAGATAAAAATTTAAGTTTATGTTTTGGGAATTTTCGGAAAATTTGGAACTCGTCTCGACTGTCAAAATACTGTTCTATTTACTATTTTGGCTTGGCGGATCTGGCGGAACCAAAAATAGAGTTCCGCCAGTGCCTTTTCTGGGTAAACCCAGTTTTGGCCCAACGGATCAGACGGAACCCAAAACAAGGTTCCGCCCTTGTATGCGTTTGGTTCCGCCAGTCACCTGCAGAAAATCTTTCATTTTTCTTAGTTTCACATTTTCTCAAACACCAAATCATGTTCTTTAGTGAGAAACATCTTCCCTAACTTCCAACGAACATATTAGGATCACTTTTGCTCATTAGAACCAATAGGAAACCTCTTCCTACCAAAATTCAAATTTAAACAAAATCAACCCAAGGAACCCTTCTACATAAAGGAAGGAAGCCTTTGAAAGGTTCCTTGAAATCCGTGGAACATCTAACCCAAATCATTTGATATGACCACATAGCATTTAGTGCATATCTTGGTATTCTTACTCCATAAAACCTCATTAGGTTGCCTTCTAGTGATGTGACAACCTTCATAAACCTTTCAAATGATTAGAAACCTCCATCTTTGTTGGAAGAACATCAAATCCAAACACTCCTTTCAAAACTCTTCAACTCTATTAATTAGGCCATCTTGGATAGTTTGTACTCACATCTCACCATTACCTTCTTACATCTTTATCATCTCCTTAACATCCTTGTTTCACCATGACTAAGTCAAACAACTCACCACCACCATCTCGACCCATTAGAAGAACCGCTAGGATTAGTGTCAAACCTTGTTGCTTCAACACCAAAATCAACTTAAGTTCATCATCTTCGGATGAATCACCACTCATCATCTCATCACCAATTCATGAAGAAAATTTCCTTGACCTTGTAACTCCAACACCATCACCTAGACCACAAAATGTCACAACCACTCCACTACCAACAAAAACACCAATTGATCTAATACCACCATCGGCACCAACTCAACCATCAAAATCACCATCACCTCCAAAATCACCTAAGATTGAACCCATGGAACTTTTTGGTACTGCACCATCATCACCACTTTCATTTCTTGAGGACTTGGAAAATCTTCCTCCAAGATCACCAAATCCACCAACAATTGAACCACAACCACTTGAAACACAACCATCTCAACCACTTGAAACACAATCATCTCATCCACTTGAAACACAATCATCTCAACCATTCAAAACACAACACCACCATAACCACAACAAATGTTGTTTCATCCCATTCACAAAGACATCCATGGTCCTCTATATGGAGAACCTAATTTCCAACAAAACAATTAACCTCAACATCAACCACCACCTCAAGAAACCCAATCTCAATCACAACATTTTGAATCCTTGTTTCCTTCCTTTGAGGAAATAGAGGAATCCTTGTGGAACAACCCACCTAACACCCATAAGGAGATCAATGATCGCCTCGACAACTTGTATGCTTTCAAAAGCATGATTGATTCACACCTCCATCAAGCTGTGAAATTCCAAACCGCCTTGATCTCATCCGTTGTAGCACCTAACACAAACCAACAAACAACGAGTGTTCCACCACCACCACAATCAACCATAAACCCTATCCTACCTAATCCTCGTCATGGTTGTACGCAATGTGAGCGAACAACCAAAATTTGTGAAAGCATAAACACCATGCTTCACCAAGTTCAAGACGAAACCCGCTTTGTCCTCCAACACATTATCGAGCGTCTAAACGCTCTTTCTCATCCTCACCAACCTTAGAACATGCTTTGAGAGGATGTTTCTCATTAACGAATATGTTGGTCTTTTTATAGATATAGTTTTTTTTTCTAAGTTATTTTTCCATTTTTATTTTTCTTTTTTAAAAGTAGGATTTTTTATCTCTTGTCTTTTCTGTGACCTTTGTCAAAAATAAATTTTACTAGAAATATAATTAGTTCTACTATATCTTGTGCATTATGGGTTGATCTTCTCTTTGTCATGAGTATGATGTGGTCACTCATTTTTGTATGACTTGTTGTGGGTTATCTTTCTCTATACTTGTCTCGTTCGACAACTAAGTTTCTTTTGTAGGATCAAAATCCATGTATCATTTCTTGGCACTCCATCTAGGGGGAGTATTGTCCAAGGGGGAGCACTTGGAAAGCATCATTCCGCTATGCAACTCTTCTTTTTGTTTCGACAAAAAAGGGGAAGAATTAATATTAAATTCAATGTCAATCTTAACTTTTACATATCAAGTTTCATCCACTTGAAACATCATTTATTCACAACAAAAAGGTTAAGTAAAACATGGTTTAATATTGATTTTTAAAAGACTTGATACTACAATTATCTTGTTGTTTAAAAATAAAATTTATATTTTGTCCTCAACAAAAAGGGAGAGATTGTTAATACAAATATCGTCTAAAAACATTATTTATATTTTACGATCTTTGCTAATATTTTGTTATTAACAAAGTATAAACTTTATTTTCTAGCAATATATAACTATAGTATAAGTCTCATATATAGAAACTTTATTTCTAAGTAAACATCACATTTGCTACATGATTCATTGTTAAACTTATAATGTTGATAGCATGTTAAGTGTTAAAACATATTTAATAAGTTTTACTAAGTAATGTGTCTAATTGAGTTATAAGTTTTCAAACTCTTTTGATAACTCAATCACTTACTAAATACATCATACAAACATTATTCAAAGTTGCTACAAAAATACTTTTACAAGTTTACTTTCATATTAGTAAAAGTATAAATTTGGAAATAAGTATTTACATCATGCATTACATCATACATGTCTTATCAAGTTGACTTGGTAAAGATCTCATGCATATCTTAGACAGATTCACACTCAACATATCTTACAAGTTGACCTTGAAGGATCTTGATTAGACTTGACAAATATATGAAAAGATTTCTTGGTGATTTGTTGTCAGCCTCTGGCGGAACTAAAATCATACACGAACGGAACCCTCAAAAGGGTTCCGCCGGATCCGTGGACATGCTGGAATTCTTGCCTATAAATAGCAAGCCACATTCAAGAAATTAATCATCACTTTTAGCTATACATTACAATATACTCTCATTTCTCTCATCTAACTCAATAGCAACTCACTCGTGTGATTCTCTTATGTAGCAAAGAAGTTCACAAGTTCATCCGAGAAGTTACAAGTTTCAACTCAACGTTGAAAGACTTGTTAGCTTTGTATTGTATAAACTCTTATAGTTTATACTTCATTTGTATCTTATCTTGAAGTGATCGGTTAGTATTTTAGTCCTCAAAATACATTAAGTGATAGGAGTGGTTGTACCTTGTAAAAGAACTCGACATCTAGCTTAGTGTCGGAAATATTGGTTAGGCGACGTTAGGGTGGTTCTACCTTGAACTAGGACCCGGTATTTAGCTTTGTACTGGATAAAGTGTAAGCGACGTGTAAGGTTTTCTCCGCCGGCGAAAGGAGCTTGTTGACTAGTTTTAAGAAACTCTCGAGTTGGATTCTCGGGGCGTGGAGTAGGGCAAGGAAAAAGAGTCCTTGTAGCCGAACCACGATAAACATCCGTGTTGTGTTTTGATCATTTCTTACTTTATTCTTGCATATTACTTATTGTTAATTAGTTTCAATTGTTGATTACACGTAAAGTTTTCAAAGATAAATAAGTTAAAAAGCGGTAAACTATTCAACCCCCCTTCTAGTTTTCCACAGACGTCATGAAAGCATTTGTACTTGCTAGAGAGTTATTCTACTTTCCAGTCAATTTGAGGTAGTAGGTAATTGTCCTTGGGGCATGCTTTGTTCAGGTCGGTGAAGTCGAGACACAGGCGCTAGGTGTCATTTCCCTTTTTTACCATGATTGGTTTACATCTTAGGTTTGATATTCATGAGATGAAGGATTCCTGTCTGGATAAGGTCATTGATTGGCTCCAAACGGTCAACTTAAATTGACCAAAGGATGGTCAACTAGGTCAAACAGCTTAGAATCAATCTCCGTGGAAGTACAGTGTTTCCCTGGGTCGTTATGTCCCGACGAGGTGTGGATGGTATTAAAACGGATTTGTGATCGGGTGAATTTGGACGGGAAAGGGTATATAAGGGTTTGAATGATTACACTACGGAATTACGAATGAGAACGATCTAAACAAACTATATTAACAATAACGCGGAACCCAATTAACCTAAAACGTAATCTAAAAATGTAAAATTAGAGTTTGCTTATAAATAAGCAAAAAAATAAGCCAAAAGGGCTTAAATAGAAGCTATCACTTTTTTTATTTTTAGTTTTTCTTTATTTTACAAACTACTTTTACGAACGTAGCCTAAATTAAAAAAAACGTAAAAGTTTTTTAAATAAAACGCGAGAGCGCAAAATAAAACGTGAATTTTATGCTACGCTTATCCTACGAACATGAAAATTATATTTTTACGAACCTAATAATCAAAGAAAATTTTAGAAAAAAGAAAATTATTTTTTTGACTTTTATATTATTTATTATTAATTAAATACTAATAAAACTAATTTAAATTATTAAAAATACCTAATGAACAGTAGAAATTATAAAACTTTTTATAAAAATACTAGGTGGTATACTAAAGCTAGGAAAAATATAAAAGGGGTGATGAGCTTATTAATAAGCTGAAAAAATAAGCTATAAGCTTATATAGGCTAAAATGGAACTAGCACTATATAAAAAAGAAAGGAAACATTAAACACTAAGTCGCTAGTAGCCCAGATGGTGCACCTCTTTGGTCTGGCATTGACCAGGTCAACCCAAGAGGTCCAGGGTTCAATCCCTGCTAGTGGCACTTTTTCTTTTTATTTTTCTTTTTGAATTCTGACTTTACAAACACACTTAAGTACTAAAGATAACAAACTTTTAAAAATGAAACTTTTATAAAATTGACAAATAAGCTGTGAAAGAGCTTATTAGCTCAACAGTTGAGCTAAATAAGCACAAATGAAACTTTGAAAGTGAAAAAGCTATCTAAAAGCTACACCAGTACACCTAAGCTTGAAATAAGCTATAACCTAGTTTATAACACTGAAAGTAAGCTAGAAAGACAAGAAAAACAAGAGGAATAAGTTGGGAATACAAAATAAGCAAATCCAAAGGCCACAGACCCAAACAGGCTCAAGTGGTGACTTGCAGCCCATTGTGGGGCCCACCTGAGTGATCAAGGGTCAAAAATGAGACCTGCTATGGAGAGCTGAGGTGGGGGGGCTTCAAATTAAGCCAGGTTCAGGGTTTGAAGCCAACTATTAAGCTCCCAATGAGCTTATGAAGTTGGTTCACTGGGACAGATGCAGGGCAGAAAAGCAGTTCCAAGGGGCTAATTCAAGCTCAAACACAAGCTACTAATCTAAAAGCTCAGGGTCCTAAACCTTAAATTATCATTAACAACCTAACAAAGATTAAGTATTCAAGATTTCAAGGTGTGATGAGCTTAAATGAGCTTCTAAAAAGGCTTATGCAACTGATGGCTCTAAACTTAAAAAGGGAACTTAAAAATCTATAAGCTATGCTATAAGCTTAAATAAGCTAAACCTATGAGGGAATTAAACTAGGTTATACTAGGGGAAACCTAAAAAGTTAAAAGGAACAGAGGTAAGCAAACATACAATTCTTAAAAACACTGTTCTAGTAAAAGTTACTTCTGGGCTGCTCAAGAGAACAGGGCTGATGGGGTCCTAGGTGGCTTACACAGAGCTTAAAAGAAACCTTCTAAAATTATTCTAAAAATATACACACATTCACAAGTTGGTAAATAAGTTAAATACTAATTTCCAGGGCATATGAGCTAAAAATAAAGCAATGAAAATTACCAACATAAGGGGGTTGGTACAAGTAACTGCTGATACAGCAGGGGTAAATGGGTGAGAAATGGTGAGTTTTGATGTGTTTGACCTCTGAAAAGTTAGAGACCAAGGTTTGCACAAGTTGCAAAACCTATTGTGAGCTAAATTAAACTACCAAATTTAACTAAAGGTGTTGAACAAAACATCTAGCCTACTTGTTATTTGAAAAACAGTTATGGACTACACCCTAGGAAAATCTAATCAAAAGCTCTCAAAAATACATAAAACTAATTAAGCTTACTCTAAAACTACTATAAACATTAAACTAAATCAAATCTAAACTTAAAAATAGGTACAAACTGTTTTGAGACCACAAGGAATGCTTGTGCCAAACACCCCTTAATGGGTCAGTTTTGGTACTAGTTCAAATGGAAATGCAAGTTTTGGTCTATACTTTGACAGGGAATGGTACAATGAGGTTACCTCAGTCTAAATAAGCATGAATGACTAGAGATGAAGCAATGAAACAAGCTAAAAGCTACAAGCACAATTAACTGAAGACATAATTTTTAAAGGCTTGAACTAAAAATTTTCATTAATAAAATGAAATCAGTACATTCACTTTTAATTAACACAACAAGCTTAACTACAATAAAACTAAAAACCTTACAGAAACTACTACATACTACTAATTATCTAAAAAAAAACTAACTAGCTAACTAACACCATCTCTGCTTCAATATTCTTTCTTTTATATGCTTCCAGGGGTCCTTGGTACTTTTCCCACTTCTATTTAGGGTCGTTAGATGAGAAAAAATTGATCTTGGCCTTTCATTTTGTTTTGGCGGGAAAGCTTGGTTTAGCAATTTTGGCAGTTAAATAATGGCAAGGGGGTTTTGTTGGGGTTGACTTGTGAAAAGGTTGAGGTAGGGAGGCAAATAGGTGTGCTGGGGAGAAAGGAGGGGGACAAATATGTTGGCTATGGCAGGGGATTTTGTTTGGTTATGGCTGCAAAAGGGAGGTGAAGGAGATGGGGGTGGAGGTCAAACTAGGGTGCGTTGACCCTGGTTTTAATAAAACGGGGGAGGAGTATATATTATTTAGCGAGTGGATTGGGCTTGTTGTGTGGTTTGGGCCTGGGTGAGTTATTGGGTTTGTGTTTGGATTTGGTTTATGGTAATTTAAAGGATCTGTTTGGTTTATGTAAACAACAAGGACCAAATGTGTAATATGCTGAAAATTAGGGACTGCTGTTGTAAATTTCCCAAACTTGGTTCAAGGGTCCACTTCTGCCATATATCAATATTCCAAGGATAAACTTTGAAATTTTTCACTTTTGGAATTCCTAGAGACTAAAATTGCCAATTTCCAAAGTTAAAGGACCAAACTTGCAATTTCACCAAACTTTCCACCCAAGGACTATTTCTACCAACTTTTGAATTTCCAAAGACCAAAATTGATTTTTCTTTCAAAAATATCCCACCAGGGACCAAATCTGTCAATATTTGAAACTCCAGGGACTAAACTTGTAAATTTCCAAAACTTTTGAGATTTTCACCAAAGGACTAAATATGACCACTTATGATTTTAAAAGGACCTTTGGTGATAATTTTCCATATTTTGAATTACCAGGGACTAGTTTTGACATTTTATGAAAGTTGGGGGACTGAAACTGCCAATTATGCAAACTTAATACGTTTTTCATTTGTTTTTACTCATTTTGCATCTAAAACATATAATACACAATTTTGAAATATTTTCAGTATTTTGATGCATTTCTGAGTGTTTTTGTATGTTTTGCAGTTCAAATTTGACCAAAAATGATGAGTGTTTGAGCACTCATCAGTCATTAACCTAAGCGGTCATGGATTTTGACCATTCCAACTCTTTATCCTAGCTGGTGGTGCATATTGATTGAGATCATGTGAACGTGAGGTAATTGTTTGGTGTTTGGTTTGTTTTCGAGATTGTTTTGGTTTTGTATATCCATCATGTTTTTGAAACGGAGTTTTTGTGACGAACGTGAAAAGAGGAAATTTGATTGTGTTTGTAACAAAGGAAGTAAAATTTTTGATTTTTCGGATGTAAAATGAAAGTTTTGTGGTTAAAAATTTGTTCGTGTTTTGCAACGAAAATAATGAGGTTTTTGAGTTTTTTGGTGCTGGAAAAATGAAACCTATGGCTTTGATTATGTCATGGGTCTCACGGACAGCATCATGTTTACGTATAGTACGTAAATCAAGGATTTGGGTGAGATGGTGATGATCTTATGTTCGGTTTCTCGCGTTTGGTAAGGATCTCGAAATAAGATTGATTATCTTGAGCCGAGGTAACACTCACATATGATGAGGGTTTTAGTGTATGTTTCGTGTGTGTGAAAATGGAGAATACAGTTTGGTTCTTCTCATCAAATGCATTGATATTTATAGGGTTGAATTTAGGGTTGTGTGAGACACGTGGATGTGATCCAGCGGTCATAGATGATACCACAATTCTAGATGATACACATGGTAGACATCCTATGGACGAGACAAGAATGACATGTGGCGTAACATCCTTGGCTCATGAGGTTATTGGTATCTCCGGCAAGATCTTCATATAGTAGTGAAATACTCGCTGCACTACCTCTACGTAAATGAGGTAGCTACACGTGGCACTGACATATAATGGTTTTGAAGATAAGTTTCCAGACTTGAACTTGCCCTGAAGTTAGTCCTCCAGGCAAGAATAATTGTGTTTGGCCGATGTTTGCCTGGGAAGTTTGATATCCCAAGTGATGTTTGTTGGACATTTGGCCTTGTGAGCCGGTTATGGCTGTATGAAGTGAGATCAATATAAAACTCATATTTGTCATAGAATCAATGAACCAATCATAGCAATCCATTTTTTTTTTTATCTAAATTACTAATAAAAACCATTTTTCATCTTTTTCTAAAAAACAACATATCTTACAAACGGTAAATCTTCAAGCTACAAAAAATACACTATCGCGACGAAAATTAAATTATCTTTCTATAGATATGCAATTCTATAAACTTCTGACGAACTTTTTTTTTTGACGAACTTTTTTTTCTCAAAATTTCCGCCCAGAAAAATCACATGTGATTTGTAAAAATCACATGTGATTTGTAAAAATCACATATGATTTGATTTTTACAAATCACATAAGTTGATCTTAACGAATCATATGTGATTTTTCTGGGCGAAAAAAAAAGTATATATAATTGCGTATTTTTAAAAAGATAATTTAATTCTCGTCGTGATGGTGCGATTTTTTTTCAAATAACGATTAACGATTTGCGATATATTTAATTTTAAAAAAAATGTGAAAGTTTTTTTTTTCTTTTTTTATAAAAAAATGAATAAATATGATTGGTTCGTTAGTTATATAACAAATATGAGTTCTATATTAAACTTTTGTCATGGCTGTATAAAATTTAGCCATTTGGGCTACAAAATTTATAATCTACACGTTGTATCTCAACTATTTGTTGAATCTTTTTCCTAATAAAATAAAACCCCTAGTGGGGACTTTTCCATTTTAAAAAAATCAAATCATACCTTATTTGGTAATTTCTCTTTAATTATTATCTTTTCTTTTTATGTACGCTTAGCTAACAAATCTTAAATACTTCCTCATTTGGCAAATGGTGTATATAAATTCGTTTTTATGAAAAAATATAACTAAAAACTATATGTGTCACAAATATAAAAAATTAAAACTTCGAAAAACCCGAGTAATATACAAACATTTGATGGGTTAAAACTAAACTTTAGACAAACAAAATCCCACAGCAATTCATAGAGCCACACAAACATTACTCCGTATTTTTCTTGCGACTCACTGGAACCCTAAACCAAAAGCATATCTTCCAAATCAACATAACCTAATCTAATTCATGGAAGATATGTTTCTGGGTTAAAAAGTTCAAGGTATGTTAATCTTTGACTCATTGATTGAGAGCTTTGATTTTGGTTGGTTTTTTTAACAATATCTTGATTCCTAAAATTTTAGTAGTAGTTAGAGCAGTCATAGTTTCTGATGAAATTTTAATGATTTTTGCAATATTGATTTTAGTCTTATAATGAACCCAGAACAAATTTGAGGGTAAATATATGGAGGAATGTTTGGTTGCGTGTTAATTAGAAGCTAACTCGACTGCCTAATTGAAGATATACTGCAACCTAAAGATACCTTAATCCACCAAAACAAAAGGTTTAATTTTTATTATTCCATTCTTATCACAAGTAAAACAAATAATTACTTTTAAATTAGTTTGAAAAATACCTAAAAGAGCAGGAAGAGCAGGTAATTCTAAAAGAGCAACGTTTAGCATTACATTATCGTTTTATTTTTGTTGGTAACATTGCATCCTGATATATCACTTACTAATTTCTTAAGGACCTCTTTCTCAAATTACATTAGATGATGCATTTACTTTATGTGATTCCATCTCAACTACAAATACCTTAAAATAGTTACAGTTTGCTTATATGCCTAAAATATAATTAGTCTTCTGTTAATTTGTAATCATCTCGAAAAGCTTTGTACGTCACCAACGTGTATGATTCAATTGGGGCTCTTATTATCAAACAATTAGAACGCATGCATCATACCTGTAGTGAAACGTCTTACTGATCCAACACTGTATAGTACATCTCTATAGATGGTGAGTACCCACTAATGGTCGTATATAAAGGGGGATGAATTAGAGATGAAATTGCACAGATTCACTTATACCATTAGGACAAAGAAAATTGGGTAGAAATCAGAAGTAAAAGAGATAAAATTATAATTCGGTACATGGCTGCCTTGGCATACTGAGGAGATAACAGTTTATAAAAAGTAGAAAGTATACATACTTATAGTATAGTAAAAAAACATGGTCTAATCTGTCGTCATATTTATGCAAGATGTTTGAATTTGTGTTAAGTATGTGTTAATTTTGATTCTTGAAAACTGAAGATACTAAGTAAATCACTATGAGTTTATATAATCTCATTAGCTACAATTGTTATTTTACGCATCTACAAAAAATTGGAACTTGACCCATAATCAGTCAAATTTACCCATTCTGACCCATTTTATGCTGAAAGGGTCTTAGGTGCTGCAACGAAAAAAGAAGGATTATATTTACGAACTTCAATTGTTAATATGTATTATTTGATTGTTTTCAAAGCATTTTTCTTAAATGGAGTTTGCTATACTCATATTTTTAATATATTTTTCCCACTATCTTATCCTTCAAGTGGCCCATGATTAATAAAATGTGTATGTTGATTGTGTAATGCATTTTTTTGTCTCAGGATGGTGTAACCATAAACTAAAATTATATAAAACGCTGTAATTCACAATGTATATGATTTTGAGGAAGCTACCAATGGCATGGTATAAACAAGACTACCTATCAAAGGTACCGATGACAACAATGGACATAAGATCAAACAAAGCAAGTGGCTACCAGGCTGTGCATATCGTTTCTACAAAGGCCCGGTCGTGTACCCCTTCGGGCACGAAATCAGCTACTCAAATTTTGTTCATACAGTAGCTAATGCTCCTGTACTTTTCACAGTTCCAGTTGATAGGCGCCACAAATATCTAAACTCGGCCACAAATGGGCCACAAATGCAATAAGGGTGACACACGCCAAATGTGGCGGGCTATCTATTGGTCTAGAAGTGGATGTGGAATAGATCAAATGTAAAGCTTCTAGACACAGATCATGAGGGCAGTCTTGAAATATAATGGGAGAGATACACATGTAGTTCTTTGGCTTGTCAACAATTGCTACGGATACAATCATACAAACAACTTTATTAAGAGTTTCTTTTCGATGATGTAGGTAAGTTAGTGGTGTGGTGTTTCTGAGTAGCTGTTATTGGTGAAGAATGGGGAAGTCTCCTAGAAAGTGCATCAAGACCGCTCTCTTTGGGATGAAATTGTCGAAATCCAATCACTCGAAAGTAAGATAATTAAGAATATTTACGAAATTTGTTATTTCTGTACATGATTGTTGTGACAAGTAGCGCCAAACCATTTACGTTTAGAATAGAACACCAGATATTTTATATTGTGATTGACAGAATAAGTTATGAATATGTGAGTCATTTGTATGTCTTTATTACAGCATAATAATAGCTATCTTAAATTATACTAAATTTGTTTTACGACGAAACCCCGTGCGTGCATGGGCCTTAAAACTAGAGATTATAATAGGATTCCTCTATATTGTATGATTATTTATGTATAAACTACATTATATATGAATTTTTTAAGTTTATGTGTATATGCAGGTGGTGTGTACAAACGGACCTGAGAGTTTATGGGAAATAATAGTGATACGTGAAAAGGTATCCTCATTATAAAGTACGCATACAGCTGATATGACATAAAGAGAGATTCAAATGACACTACTTATGACAATTGAAAATGATCACTGCTACTGTTTTCAAGCAACATTTTGCTATTGACTTATTGACTTATGAGGTTTGCTTCTTAATGAAATGTAGGAGCAAAATATAATCCTGAAAGTCAATGAAGGGGTAAGTCGTAAAGGGGCCTGTGTGAAAGTTAGTGACGGGGTAAGTCGTAAAGGGGTCTGTGATGAACTGATGATATAAAGTATAAACACATAAAAAATTTCATAATTCTAGGAGATTGTGTTATGAGTTGATGGTAGTGTGTTGAATTATGGAATGTTATATATGAATTTCTTTTGTAAAGAGATTAAATCATATGGTTATGGATGATATTTGGTTCTAGAAAGAGGGGTTTCATTAAACAAGTTATCATACATGTTCTTTGCCACTATAATATGTTCCAGTGTTGCTGTCAATGCATACAACCTGAATATGAGATAGTTGTTTGCTCATGAAGTAATGTAAAGAAACCATTCCTTATTACCTTCACCTCAACATCAAAATGGTAGTAATTGCTTAAACATAAAGAATTTGTGGATCTTCAATGTAATTTCCTATACAAGAATGGATTTTTTCCCCTTTTTTTGTACAAATGAGAATGGATTTGGGGTATGAGGAAATTGGCTGTTGTATTGATAACCAAACTTAGCAATACCTAACCTAGCTAAATAGGAGTAGGATAATTTGGGGGTAGGGCTGTGTAGATTATCATGGATAACGTGATGGTTTTTAGTAATTCGGTTTTCTGTTGTAATGAAGTGGCGTAAAAAATCTATCGATAGATAATAAAATCATGGATGGTGTTGACAGTCTATATGCAAGGGAGAATTGCTTTTATAGTTGATCTTGGTTGGATGAGGTAAACAACAATGATATAGAGATTTTACGATTATTATTTGGCTGTTTTACTAAATGATTATGCATTATTTGTAGTTTGGAATGGATATTGGTGAAATAACATAGGCAAATTACAGATTACTCAACCAACTTAATTTAACTATGGCTTGACATGGTGACAGTCAGCTACCTTTTTGTTCATGCACATCATGTACCACCTACTATTGTCTATGCTTTTGTGTTCATATAAATATCTGATATGTAGTGCATTGTCATCAATTGTTATTAATCACAAACTCATATACTAATAAATATATATAAGAAATTATAAAGAGATGTTAGAATGGTTTTTGGATCAACCCAACGTAGTCTAACCCGTTATAACACTAAGAGATGATAACATGTTTTAGTATGAACCTATTTTGACCCATCACCTTCCAGCCCATTTTGCGATATCAATAGTTAAATCACTTTGTTTTTCGGTTGTAGGTAATTACGTATAATGCACTCACGTCATACTTGGAGATAATTAAACAAATGTTTACGGGTTGGATTAAGTTGGCTGAACAATTTAAACCATACCAATATTACCCGTGTTACCTGTTACAAAACCCCATAATTTGACCCATGCTAATATAGACCAATTTTAATAAAACATAGTAATGCATGTTTTATGAAACCACTTGCTTTTTGTGTTCATCTAATCGCCAAAACAATTTACATGCAAAACTCTAAATATTGTTGCGTCATATCTAATTCTTTAATGCCTCTTTTCTAAAGCCACATATAATGCAAGTGAGATAAGGTGATACTTACGTACATGGATAATGCAAGTGTGTATGTTTTTCATGCTTTATTTTAGTAATTTATCGTTAGTAAAAAAAGCAATGCAGATTTATACATGTTTCCTATGTGCAGACCGGGGACATGGTTTTAGCAAGTCTAGATTTGGCTCTAGAACTATCAATGAGGTGCTAAATAGGTTGAATGGTTTGTTAATTTGATAGTTCGTCCATTTCTTGAAAAGTATTGATCTAATTATAGCATTTTAAAGCTAAAATAGTTATCTTTATTAATCTAATATTTCATTTTGAACACTAAATTATGTTACTAAGTTAATATGATTATTGCACTTTTGTATGATCAAGCTATGATATGATTCAGCTAAGATTTAATCAAATTTTAACTAAAGCTTGATCACAGGGTTGTGTAATCTGTGGTAGATGACTTAGAATACCATAGAAGGATGTTTGCTCAGTAGTGTTTCAGAGCAGACTTTCCTCATGTACAAGTACAACAACATACAAGAGGGGAAAACATGCAAAAAGAAGGGCCAATTGACGAACGACATTCTTTCTCCGGATGAGCACATGCAATCCAACTGTAAACCGACTATGATCTACCTGCTAATTAATGTGGACATGATCGTTGAGGATGATGCAAAATCTTGAAAGGAGTTATCTTCTGGTGAGTCTACTTCTTAATCCTAAACCGACTATGATCTACCTCCTAATTAATGTGGACATGATCGTTGAGGATGATGCAAAATCTTGAAAGGAGTTATCTTCTGGTGAGTCTACTTCTTAATCCTCTTGAGGGTGTGTTGTAATAATCGATTCATGGAAGTCTATCGAGACTTGGAAGTTCTTCTTAATCGTCTGCATCATCTGACGTCCACCTTGGTCCCCCGCTCAAATTTGTTTGCACTAGAAGCCTCTCCCCTTTGTTGCTAAGGATCAAAGGTGAGTATATATGAATCTCATATTTGTGATTTAAGAAAAATGTTTAGCAAAACCAAACATTTTAATAGAAAAATGTTTAGCTAATTAGGGAACTCAATAATTTGTCCATTATCAGCTATTTAGAGCTAATTAGACATCATGGTATTGGTTTGCTCGATTAAGACTTTTTTATTTATCAAAGGACAGTTTAGGTGTTTGACAAAGACTTGAATTATATCGAAATATAATTAGGGACTTATAATTTATATAGGTATTTGAAGGTATTTTACCTCCAAGACATGTCCATAAAATCATATGAAGCCTCCACAACATCTCTACCAAGTCTGCTTGATCGTGCAGATTTACTAGGCGCTTTCAAGAGCCCATCTTCAGGATTAGCATTTACACCTCTAAAATATGGGCTAGAACCAGGAAGGTGGTCAACTGATTCATTCTGTAGACATCCTAACTTTTGAAGAACCTCTATCAAATTCTTTTAAAAGGGTAGTGGTTGCGGGCCGAACAAGATGGGTTGTAGACAAAACCTAATTTGCTCGCCATTACAACATAATAAGCACAAAACTGCCATTACTTATTATGTCGTGCTTATTATTGTAATTATTTGTTGTAATGTCGTCCATATTTATTTGTTGTATGTAATTTATGGACTGTTTTTTTTTTCTCATTACATGATTTAAGCCATTGTTTTGGGCTCTTTTGTACATTATGTTGTGCTACTAACTGATGAAGTTGATATTGGTTCAAAATTTTTGTTTACATTGTCATTCTAATGTTAACATGCTTATTGTAGACAACGATTATAAGATTCTTTGTATTGGAAAGATGAACAATGTAAATACCATTGTTTGAGGTTGTATATAAAATTGTAGGATACTGTTAAATGTTTTATCTTTGCAAACACAACATGTCGGGATGCATGGAATGAATATTATGATATCGGAACGGAGGGTGTCAATGTTGTTGTTGATTATAAAGTTTACACAATCGAATTTAATTTAGACCTTTTGCAATTTGTATAGTTGAATCTTATTAGACCTTTTGCAATTTGTGTCTCCAAGGATGATGAAGCGTCATTTATCCATATGTCATTTAACAACTTAGATGATAAAAGATGAGCGTTATAGATGTTGGCCAATCCCTTAGAAACAAGGTGAAGATGACGTATTCTTTTGATTTCCAATATTACTCCTTATGTTCACTAATAATAATATGATTAGTAATTTTGCATATTAGTTGCCACAAAACCTTTTGCTTATACGGGTACTTTTCTTTCAAATTCAGTCTTTTATGGTATTTTAGGACATTTTGTGACATTTTTTCCCTCTTAGCTAACAGGAATTTTATTTTTTCGAAAGATAAAAATGCTACAAAGTACTTTAAAAAGGACGAATTTGAAAGAAAAATACCCCTATAAGCAAAAGGTTTTGTTCGCTACCCAGAAAAATTAATAGTATCAAGTATGATACTTTTTAAAATATTTGACCATAAAACAAAAAATAAAAATTAAGCTATTTGTTTTTCAATAAATAAAAATACATTTATTAAAAATTTTAGAAAAAACCCCGCGCGTGCGCGGGTATTATAACTAGTAATAACAACAAACTTTGTTTAGTTTTATTTTTCCATTTAGAAACACATGCGTAAATCCGTTAATTTCTAGCACACAGGTATTATAACCAACTATACGGTATCAATTCCTAAAAATTTAAGAAACATAATGTGTGTTGCTATTATATTTAAGAACAAAAATACAGGACCTACATTCTTATTTTGTATAATTAACCCAAAGACTATCGCATTACTTGGTAGTAACGGATCTTCATTTCATAAATATATTACTTGCTTTTAATAAAAAAATAAAAACCAATAAATTCGATGATAAGGTAAGTAAGTTGTTGTCATTTATTAATCCAAAATCCATTTAAAATTATAAGATTGTCTAAGACTAAAACCTTGGAAATATGGATATGATAAATAGTCAAATTTTATCGGGTCGGATTATTCGATCCAGTAGGCCAACCGCGGTGGTTTCTTCTTAAAAAAACATAAAAAAGATACCCCACGAGAAACGCTTATGGCACGTGATGACTTTGTCCACTGATAAAGAAGAAACGATGTCGTATTGAAATCTTCAGTGATCTAGTGGATCATGGTTTGACAGAAACCCTATGCCATAAAAGAAAAAATATATAAAATGTTATAAATAGCCACGTAATAAAGTGGGCCCCGACCAACACGCACTTCCTAAACAAAAAGAAACGAAAAAGAATTGGAATCGTAGTTTATGGAATTGGTGAAAACTATCAATATAACACCCCAAGTCTTTTTATATCTACACTTTTTTACCCTCATAGTTTAAAAAGCAATTTTGAATTTTTTACCCTCATAGTTTAAAAAGCAATTTTGAATTATACATGAATTATATCTCTCTCTTCTTTCTCCTACATCTCTCTAGAATATTTCAAACAAAGCCTCCGATCACTCAAATATATTCCGGCGGTCGGTCTCGGCCTACCGTCCGGATCTCCTTTTTACTTTTCCTTCCTTTAAATAAACATCCTTACCTCCAGATCTGTCACCACCCACTGCCGCCGTGTCGTTTGCTGCTGCTGCCGCTGTTTTCCGGACTCCTCTGCTCAGATCTGTTGCGGTCAACCATTGATGGCTTGAAGCTGCCTTGGGTTTTGATTTTAGATCTGTTAGGTTTAGGTCTGGCTCCTTTATGGATGCTTAGTTTTATCTTCTTTGTATGTTTTATGTACTTTATTTATTTTTGTCAAGCTACACCTTCATATGGTTGTGTCCACCAAAAGCTCACTATGGTGATTCCCCCCACCCTTGTATGGTGTTGCTGTAGGATGTCACAACTATTTTGGTGTATGTCTTGTTTTGGCTTAACTTGTTATGTTAGTTGTAACTTGTTATGTGCAAATTTCCTCCATTTGTGAGGTGTGAAATGAAATCCCTATTAAAAAAAAAAAAAACAAATTATACATGAAGGTGTATTTCTTTCTAAAAGAAGCCATGCGTTTTTCCTCGGTTTTTTTTCTTCTTGTTATTTAGGTTGAATGGTTTTTAAGTGTAAGATTATAAATAAAATGTTTTGGTCCATCAAATACAAAAAATATAATTTTTGTATTGTAAAATCTTTAGTTTTAGATAATTTTTTAAATGTTACTCACTCGATTTATTTTCAGTAAATAATTTAAGATTCATACATGAATGATTGGAGCTCATTTGTTAGGGGTGTGACTAACTCGAGTTAAAGCATTTAAAATTGACATATGTTCTCGTTTTCTTGCCTTTAGGCTTACAAATAACACTAAACATGTTTCAACCATTACATCACACCTAGGTGATATCGGTTCTCTTCTTTCTTTTTGCCTTTTGGCTCACAAATAATATTAAACATGTTTCAACCATTACATAACATTTATGACGCTTTTTTTTTTTTGTTGGTACGAGAATTGAGAATGTGTTTCATTAAAGTTGGATTTTTTTCCATTCTTAATGATACTCGTGCCTAACATCAAACAAACAGAACTCCTGTTGTTTACTTTAAACTATGTGATCAAAACTATAATACACATATTAAAGTAATTAATAAGTAAAATTTTGCAATCATGATTTGTCTTAATTGGGTAATTCCGTAAATGGTATAAAAATATTGTTTAAACCGTATGTATGTACAGTTGCTTAGATTACACATATCAATGTAATGAACAATGCTTAGATTGTAGAAACGATTTAAGACCTATGTATAATCTACTTAATTATCATTATGGTTAAAATTCAAAAAGCTTTTTGAAGAAAACAAGATTTGAATCGAAAACTTGTAGGGATGAACTCGGTACCAATCTTGTACTGAACCGGATCTAAATTGGAGATATCATATTTTTTCCTATGCATAAAGTGTGTACCGGTATCGTACTGAACGAGATTCTAGTGCCAATACCTGCTGTCGGAAAAACGATATACATTCAAATTTTCTTTTCTTTTCTTTTTTTCTAAAACCGAAGTAAACAAACCAAAGATGGAGATTTATATTACTCGTATTACTTATGTTTCCTTTTGGAGAACTAGATTAGTTACCAATAACCATAACTCATTATACAAATATTTGGTTTGGTATGGTTCTGGTTGAGTACCAAAATTCGAGTTGAAATGCTTATCCCTACAACTAAAAAGAAAAGTACAAGTACAAGTAAGATATGATAAATGCAAGAAACAAAAAACAAAGGACTAAACATAAAGATATAGGTTGTGGCATTATACATAACACACATAGATAGTAGATACACACAAAAGAACACACACACAATCCTTTCCGTCATTCATTCAATTCACTGTTCCTTTCCCCATTCATCACCGTCACCAACAACCACCACCACCATCAGCTACCATGAAGAACAAAGAAGAATACTGGGTCACCTCAGCTTTAACAAACGACAACATAGTAGCCGACTTCCTCGTACGTATCAAACAACAATCTTCATCTTCACAACCATCAACCTCAAAAACAACAACAACAACATGGTTAACTCCGATAAGGTGGGGCCATCGTAAGTCACGCTCAAAACCACCTTCCATTGTTAGCAACAACACAGCCGCCATTAAAAACCAACAAAGTGGAAGCCCCACAACGCCGTTATGTTGGAGTGGCGGCGCTGGTACCAGTACTGATGGCTATGATGAATCTAGTCGATCTGGTGATAGATCCAACAAGGTTTGTTTTTTTTTAGATCTGTTTTTTACATTTTCTTGTGGTTTTTTTCATCTTGTAAGGTAACTAAACAGTCTTCAAAATATGTTTGTTTTTTTTTTTTTTTTTTTACTGTTTTTGTTTACCTAGTTTGTAACTAACATATCCACTCTCATCTTCTTCTTGTTTTTCGGTTTCGTTTGTTAAATTTTTTATCTTTTATTTTGGTCCAAAAAAATTGGATACAGTAACCATTAAAAAAGGGTTTACCCAAACGTCAAAAAATTTACATTTGCTGCTAAAATGATTTTTTTTTTTTTTTTTTTTTTTTTTAAATATGTTTTTACAAAATTGGACTTACCACTCTTTGAAATGAAATGGGTACACAAAGAGTCAATTTTGTTTTTTATTGGTTTTTTTACTTTTACTTATGGTAAAAATGGGGAAAAAAAAAGGTACAGTTTTGTCAGAAACATGTTTGAGTTAGATAAGTGGTGGGACTGAAAATTCGCATAGAGATAGCATGAAACTTCTCAAACACGGTCGAGTGGGTTCTTTTATAAAAATGGACGAAAATGCCCTTGAGTATTGTGTTGTTGATTAGATCCAAGTATTTAAAGAGTAGGTTTGTCATGTTTGTTTGTGATGACAAAAAAGGTGGGGTGGTAGAAAGTAGGGCCGTCACTAGTCAAGGGTATTTTTGTCTTTTGACAGTAATATATTTTTAGTTTCAAGATTTTTTGAACTTTTTTTTTATCGCTTTATTCCCGATTTGGTCTTTTTGTTTTTCTCTTTTTTAATGTCTATTTATGTGGTTTTATTTAATATCAAAATCAAGAAAATAATGGTTGTCTTTTTGGGTTAATATTTTGGAGCCTTGGTGGGTCAAAATTTTACATTTTCATGTCTTGGTTGTCACAAGGAATTAGGCATCATTTGACTTTTATTCTTGAATTTTCTATAGCTTTTATACTTCAAGACTTCAAGGAGAAATAAAAGGTTAAAAATGGTAAAACATCTAGGTAAATAAAGATGGTATTTGTTTGACTTTTGAGGTGTAACATTTTCCACGTGGCAGATTTTTATTTGCCAATCTATGAGAAGTAGGCGTGTGAAATTATCAACCCAAAGCGTAGATGAATGTGGGCCATTTTGAATGAAAAACAAAAATCATATTTTAAAATCAAAAGTGGTACTGTATATTTTGGAAACGATTGTAACAATGTGTGGTCATGTGATTGGAAGTAAAAAAAAAAAGCAATAATGTATCAGTAACTTTATGTAAATCTAAATTCTGTTTGTAGTAGTAAATTGTTTATTTCAGATATAATGGGTTGCCGTCCATAACTGAATTTTAGTATGTGTAATCACTGTAATGTTATTGTTGAGAGTCACGAGAATTTTTAATTTTATGGCTCACAGATATAAATATTTTCCAAGTGGGACCTAAACATGTTTTTCCACTTTATTTGTTTTATTTCTTTATGAAATTGGTGGTTTTGCAATTTTCCTAAAACTACAAGAAATATGGGAGTAATGAATTTACATAAATTGTGTAGGGTGCTCTGGCAAATGAAGGCGCAACCACGTCTGGCTACAAGAAATCAAGGAAAAGAAAGGTTTGTTATTTTTATCTTCTTTGGTTAAATTCATTCATAATACATGCAATTTTCAATTGAGCTCTGCTTATTACCTTATTTTTTAGATAAAAAATTGTTAAGTTGTGATATCCTGAACGAGTTGGTTGTTTTCATGCAGTCATTTGCTGAGCTCAAAGAGGAAGAAGATTTTCTCTTGAAGGAAAGGCAACAATTAAATAGGGTATGCTCTCAATAATAAGTCAATAATGTTCTAGAAAAAGTGACTCAAAATGATCTCTTTTTTTATTTAAAATTAATTGCATTATTTTATATGTATTAAATTGTATTTTATGCTTTTCATAATCTTTGAAAAATTATGGTTTTGTACTAATTTTGCTTTAATTTGCAGGAGTTGGAGTCGATGCGTGTAACAATGTCTACCCAAATTGCCACAAGCCAAAATTTAAAGAGATTTAAGGTATTTTCATTATTGTTAGAATGTTGGTGCTAGTTTTCTGTTCACTTATTCTTTACAGAAATAGTGTATGGCTGCCCCTAAACACATTGTTAGTAACGCATCCATTAAAAAACATTATCGGGGCCAATTTTTGTATTCAGTCTAATAACTATGTTCACAATAATTCCGAAATTCGGCAATATATATATATATATATATATATATATATTTTTAATTTAATTTGTGGATCCAGTTTTTATAGGATCATCAAGAAGGTTCTAAGTAAAAACTAGTGTAAATATATGAATTGTTACTAAAACATTGTTGTGTTGTTTTACAGATTGATTTGCATAACAAACCTAATGAAGAAATGAATAGAATGACCAACATGGTTAACCATCAAGCTCACACGTCATCCATCGTGGAGGCAGAAAGCGAGGCTCACAAAACAGGGTTTGTTTTGCCTGATCTAAACATGGCACCAGACGAAGAAGCACTTTAAGAGCAGTTTTCTCGTTTGTAAATTGCGTTACAAATAAAATTCTTCGCGGTCAAACCAAGACAATGACCACAAAATGTTTTCTGGTTAGAGAAGGGTTTTTTACTCTACTAAAATTCATAGCAATTGTGTTTTTAGTAAAACTTGTACATGGTTTCGAATTATTCTTTTTTTTTTTTTTTTTTTTTTTTGTACTTGAAAGTGCGTAACCAAAGTTAGCATAGAGTAAGATAAACTAGAAAGTTTTGATAATATTTTTGAAGGTTTGCTGTTTTTAGTATACCTTATTTCGTATTTGGTGTTAAATCCGTTTCCGTTTAGTATCTCTTTATTTCAGATTATTTGGAATTAGACATGTGCAAAACTAGTTTGCTCATCGGGTTTGATTGACTCAGAATTTAACATGGTCGGAACTGAGAACTGCTTTTTGGCATGACTGTCATATAAGACTTGCACTCTACTAGAAATCAAGCCTAAATGGAGTTTAAAATCCTATCTAAGTTTTTAATATCTAAAAAGACCGATGTGAATCATTATACACATAAATAATAGTAAAATAAGAAGAATAGTGCTTGACAAGTTGAAGTTGTGTAATCTCTAAAGGAAACAATTCAAATAGTGCAGCACGTATTCATAAGTTGCTATTTGGTGTAAAACTCAAGTATTAAAAACTGATCCATACATATGTAAACCCATCTTAATATACAGATAATTCATTTACAGTACTTAAACTACAGTCAGAGGCAGACACAATGAAGGCAGGGTGGACATCTACCCCTGTAGCGTATAGAAAGAAAAAGGAAACTGTACCTGACTACGGATGGACGTAAACTCATAAGTTGCCGAGGGTAGGGATAATCTTCCGGGTCTTGTTTATATTCATATAAGTTTCATTAGATTCAGAACATGCAAGCAAAGTACTTGAAAAGGTGAGTCGAAACATTTTGAAGGTGTATTTAAGCCTTTTAGGTATTGTTTGGTTCATATTAAGGAATAGGTAAAGGAATATAATGCAGTACAATCAGTATTATCTTCAAGAATTTCTTATTAAATAAAATAATTATGAAATATAAACAAAAATTAAAAAGCAACCGTTAGAAAATTAATTTGTGAGTGAGAGACATGGAGAGAAAAAAACTATGTATTGACTCGTTGCATTATAGTTTACCAACCATCCTTAATCATTCCATTATCTTTCCTTACCCTCTAAAACCTTCAACCAAGCATAAATGGAGCAGTTGAGAATTACAAAGAAAGAAAAGATTTAAAGGAGTTTAATAAGCAACTGTAATCTTGGAAATTGGCTGTCGAATGGGATGTAATAAGTGTGTCCATGATTGCTACAGAATCTTATCTTTTACAAGCGTTTCATTTAAGAGTTAATTCTCATTTCATTTTGTAACTTCTTTATAATTACAAGGTGGGGCAAGACGGGATGTATGAGCAAAAATAATCATCTACGTAGCAGTCTTCCTCTGCAGTTAATATGTTTTTACAAAATTATAAGGCTCCTATTGTAAACGTATATGGATGAGGTTTTTCTTGTTAATGTTACGCAAGGAGGACATGTATTCGGAATCCTTTCCTCGGCCACAAGGTCTGGCCACTAGGCTACTTTCGTTAATTTACAAAAATTATTGTAATACAAAAATGTAGAGGAAAACCAGACTAAAGTGATAAGATACTTGAAAAGATATGAACCAAAAAGAGCAAGAGATGAGTTGTGTCTTCTGATATATGCAAATCATAACAAGTCTCAGATGCATTCAAAGCTAAAAATTTAGAAGAATACAACACTTGCGTTTACATCTATTCCTATTAGCACTCGATATATAGAAGAATGCTAAACTTCACATAACCGAAAACACTTGATTTCTGATATTCAACTTACAGGTTGAAAATCATAATTATTTACTCTGCTTAGTGACAGTTCTCTGCACAGTGGAGACGCCATCCACAAACTTGGTGCGGAAAAGAACATTTGCGTTGTTAAACATGCCTTCTTTCAGCGAAACAACAATGAACTGCGCAAAGTAAACAAACAATAAAGATTGTTGATTCAGTTTGATATGAATAACTGAAACTACATTAGTTTAAGATTGATTTTGAGACCTATAGAGATGAACTTTAAGTACCCAATTAGGTTTTTTGTCGATAAGATAAGAAGACATTTATTTGGGGACCTTTGTTTCCTCACAAAGTGAAAAGAGGTCAAGGGTTTAAACTTCGCTAGGTTTGTACATTTGGTGGTGGCTAGAGAAGGGTCAGAAACAGTCCCGGGATTAACCCGGTGAGGTGCCGTACATCTAAGTTAAAAAAAGGCTCCCCCTCCACGAGTAACCTGAAGAGGGAAAACCTCATCTGTTTACCCGTTTACATTTATTTGGGGTGTTAAGAACCTGATAGGCACAAGTAGATAACCAAAAAGAAAGATATGGGTGAGTCATGACTCATGACACTACCGTCTAAGCCAAATGGCGTTCAAGAAACATTCATGTCACTAGTTTGGTCATAGTAGTAGGTCAATAGCTCTAGCAGAGATAGATCACTAGTCCGGTCATAGTAGTAGCCTAGTAGGTCAACTGAGCAATCTTCATTGGTGTGGGTTCATATTATATAATTTGATGTATATCTTTTTATTCGACATTGTATATAGATATTAAATTATTCTTTTCTCCAATAAGAAGTGGATGGAAGTCAACGCAGTTTCAATTATTCATACCTGTGAATGTGGAAAGTGTGCCTTGATCATCCTCCCAATGTTCTGTGTGTGACTTAGATCAAGAGCTGCATCAACCTGCTCAATGTCCAGAGTTGTTTACGAGACAGTTTTATGAAGAAAAATAATCAATTATACAAAAGAACTTAAGATGAAGCATTATGTGGGTCAAATCCAAGATGTAGATGTTTACACTCGGTTAATATATCCCACAAGCACAACTAAACACGAGTAAAGTTATTCTAAAGATCAAAAAAGTCAGTTTTTGTAATGATGATTGTACCTCATCCAGTATGTATAGGGGAGCTGGTTTGAAGAGAAGCAACGCCAAGATTAGTGAAAGAGCAAGTAGAGATCTTTGTCCTCCACTAAGTTCTGACAATGACTGTTTCCAAACACCCCCAAAAGCGACACGAACCTCCAATCCATCTAAAAAGGTACCTCCCTCTGGGGGTTCTAGTTTTGCCATTGTGCCCGGCAGCAGAGTAGAAAAAATAGATCCAAAATCACTGAAAATAGTGGTAAAGAGATTTTTAACCAAAATTTACATATTGTAAATTAATTACTAAATTGCATCCAAGTTTGAGTAGCGCACCTATTAACTTTAACCCATGTGACTTTCAATGTCTCTTTTTTCTTCTCATCAAGCTCTTCAATGACTAACTTAATCTTTGACTTGTCATTCTGTGTAAAATACCCAAAGTAAGTGAAAAATCATTTTAGCTGCAAAAACTTATATTACGAATCTATGTCAACCTACCTCAATAATATTCTTCTTTGATATTAAGTCATTGTACTCATCTTCTGCTTTTTCAAACATGGCCATAACTTTCTTGTTCACCCTCTTCTCAAGGCTTTAAGAGACAATAACGTGAGAATACGAACTAGTTTAGATTTTCCATCTACAAAGATTATATTATAAAATTGATAATGAAATTTTTGAAAGGATTCAAACAAGTGTCCATACCCAGATTGTTCAGCCTGTAGCTTTTCATATTGGCCCCTTGCTACTTGTGGATCACGAGATGTAAAATCGTAGTCACTTCCACTTCTTCCAAAAAGTTGTTTTTCAGAAGTTATCCAAGCATGCTTTTCAATCAATTTATCTACCTTCAATGAGCATTCTTTCTGTTCCATTTCTACACGTTTCACCTACATAACATAAAAAGAAGCATTAAAACAAAAATATTATAAAATGGCACTGTGAAGCATTAGTTAATAAGAAGGTTACCTCATTTTCAAGTTTTTTCCTTTCAAGATTTTTCTCACCAATCTTATTTTTGAGCTTTTGTTGTTCTTTGAGAATAGAGCTAATTTGTGAATCACACTCCTTCACCTTCTTACGGGCTTCATTGAGCTCAGATTGTGCTTGCTTGTGTTCATCTTTTAATAAATTTACCTTGTTCTTGAGTGCATCCACTTCAGTAGATAATATACTAATTTGCTTCTGTAAAGAAACTAATTGATTCTCTAAAGATAATTGTTCTTGTTTGACGGCTTCCACTTCCATTATAAGTTTCTCTCTTTCATTTTCATGCCCCTAAAAAACAAACATATCAAAAAAGTTCTTATAAACAAAAGTTTATGAACCCGAGAAGCTTTGCTCTCCTCAAACAAAAAACTGTAAAACAAAGGAAACGTGCCTTGAGGTCCTTAGAAGCTGACTGCATTTTTGTCTTCACTGCCTTGATCTTTTTCTCTAGATCTTTGAGCCTACGGTCACGATTATTGGCATGGTCATTAATTGTTTTTTCAAGAGTTGCCTCTAGAGTTACGCATTCTTTATAATGTGCTTGCTTTTCATTAACAGCAGATTTCGCTTCTGCAAGCTCCTGCTCAATTCTTTTGACTATCTCACTAAGCTGCATCACAAGCAAACCACAAAAAAGTAAATAAAAATATATTATAATACTAAGTAACAAACTAACAATACAGAATAAGGTGGAACCTTATGATGCTCATTCCCTTCAGCCCTGGTCTGGAATAGTGATAGATCATATGACTTAAGCTCCAACTGAGACTTTAGGTCATTATACTTTTTCTCAAGTGGAAGGAGCTCATTGATCTGCAAATACAAATGCATAGCAAACACACTTTTAAATTGATAGACGGGATATTAGACAAGATTTTAAAGCAAAGTAGCTTTGAAGGTAAACCTTGGCTTCGATATCTGATAGCCGCTTCTGATGTACAGATAATTCTGATTCAGCCTCTCCCAAAGCATGCAGTTGCCTTAGTAGATCACCACCACCCCTGTGCATCAACAAGTTTTAATTTAGAATGTCGGGCAAAGAAAAAAGCTTTTTTTTATTGTTGATCCTGATAATACTTCATATTGTGCAGAAGATATGACATGTAAAGCCATGCAAAGATATAAGAAACTGAGAGAATTTGTGCACTCTTGCTTACTTGCGAGAACCACCAGTCAGGAGTCCACTAGGTTGGAATATGTCACCGTCCAACGTCACACTTGGGGTTTTAACATTATGATCGAAAGCAACCTGTGAAACATACACGGAAAAAAGTGAACTATTTTATTTTGGAACTGAGGATAATTAATAAATAGATACCAGAAACTGACAACCAACAGCTGAACACAATATGTATGAGCTGAAACTCAACAAAGCTATAGAGAATATAGATGACTTATTAAAGATAGTGTTCTACTATTCTGAATTTCTGACAAACATAAAGTACCTCTCGTGCAGCATCGCTGGTCTTGCAGACAAAAGTTGAACCGAACACATATTCCATTGCAGTCTGCAATTATATTTAACTCTCAGAAAACTTAAGGAAAATAGATTTGTTCAATATTGCTACAAACAAGAACCCAATACATTATCTTATTATAAGTTTCCCAGACAAATGAAAGTAAATGTGCTGAAACACAATCGAGAGTAAAAGATGAAAAGTTATTTTTTATTAATACCAAATTAAAAGAAGAATGTAAGTACAATTTCAAAATGGTAAAGCATACCTTAAGTTCAGCATCATAACCAACCAACGAAAGCGCAACTTCAGCATTACCTTTACCTACCTGAAAATTGATGAATAGTTAATTTAGTGGCAGGAATAGAAAAGATGGTTAAAATAGGGTGACCGGATTACTAAATGGCTACTTTGGATCTATTCACAGTTTGAACATTTTGACTTTGGGTAACTTATATAACCCGCTCATTAGAGTTTTCCCAGTTTACAAGGCAGAATGTCTTGGTCTTTCTGTTTTTTTATTTCATTGCAAGTTGATTTTGTTCAAATTTGATACCATGGTCTATGAATCTGTTTTTGGATCAATTTAGTGTTAGAACAATGGAGCCTGGAGTATTGGCATTGCTTAATTAACAAAATATTATCAACGAATCACTGCATCAATAATTGATGCTTCTGTTTCTTCTAATTATAATTCCGTTTCTTTTTTTCTCAGCTGCTTAAGTACTGTTTCTGTTTCTTTTACCCCACATCCCAGCAAGCAGCCCATAACCTGGTTTCAGCGTGTTAAGTTATTAATCAAGTTACAATGCTAAACCTGAAACCCGACAAAACTTGATTAACCCGAAGGTTTAGTCATCGAGTAACAAATTTGGTGATCAAATCTCATTTAGCACAACCCCTTTAACTCAAACAACTTAAGCAATGCACACCCATTAGCAAGATAGATAATGAAAGGAAAAGAAACTTGCCAATTTATCAGCAGCATTTTTAACTCTAGGTGGGACAGGATTGCTTTGGATTTTGTTTAAAGGGATGATTGTCACTCTTCTTCTAAGATCACCCTTTTGGAGAAGTTGTTTTCCTGTGCTTTCACTGTCAACCACAACATTGAACAGCCTTCCACCTGCACAAACCTGGAAACAATTGCGGTGTACGAATTAATACACATAACAGTAAAGACTAAAATTCTGTTTAATAAACAAACAGTTGCATGATGTGATGAGTGAGAACCTCCAAGGCAGTCATTGCCGAGCTATCTTTTACTCTAACAAGCTTTGCAACAACGCCTTTGACTTTCGACCTGTCAAAGTTCTTCACAGGATCACGGTAAGAAAAATCAACGTTTCCCAAACGTGAAGATATCATCCGGATTTCCTCTTTAATTTTATGTACTGCTTCTGACTCTATCATTCGGTCCTGAGATGTATTCAAATTTCACATAGAAGTATGTTAAATATGCAAATACTTGAGTCAAACTTAAGACACTCTTCAAAAGAGAAAAACGCACCTTCTGTAGACTTTCCATCTGTCCTTCCTCGTATGATAGAGATTTCAAAGCCTTTTCAACATTTTCCACATCTTTTTGTCTGACTTTGAGCTCCTTTTCTACAGCAACAGCTTCACCCTGCTTTGATGATAGCTTAGATTTATTCTCTTTTAACTCTTTTTCACTGTGGGTTATCTTTGTTTTCAATTGCTTCAGCTCTGTTTCTGCCTTTCCAACCGCCACTTTAGCATCACCAAGTTGATCTTCAAGGCACTTCTCTTCATCACCACTGCTCTTGCCAGCAACTACACCCTGTCCAACGTCATTATAATGTAATTAGTTAGCGGGTTAGCTGGTCATACTGATTTATATCACAACACTGCACAATCATAAATAAGACCATAACTTACCTGGTACTCTTTCTCAAGATCTTCTAAATTCTTTTGCAGTTCCTCCGCTCGCTTCTTCAGATCAGCCGCTCCATCTTCTGCATTCTTTACAGCAGAAGCTTTATCTTCTGCAGACTTTTTGAGTTCTTCAATGTTTTTCTCGATCTAGTGACATCAAAACATGAAATATTACAGCAGTATGAAGCTGAAAGGAACGTACTTCCAGAAAAAAGATGTTACAAAACAATCACTTTACCTTTCCGGCATTCTTGTTTTCGGTTTTAAGATTATCCTCTTGATTTTTTAGTACAGATGATTCCTTAACAAGATCAGTAGAAATAGCATCAACTCTATCAGACAAAGCCTTGACCTCCCCACCCATGGTTGCATCTTTTTCAGTGGTTAACTTTGATACATGTGTCTCCATCTCTTGAATCTCTGTTTGCATCGTCTCCGTATCATTATCAATCTCAGTTATCTTGGCCTTTATCTCGTCAACACCATGAACTGCATTATCTCGAACTTCCTCTGCTTGCACGTATTCATAAGCAATACAAAACCTTTTCAGTCTATCTAATTCCGCATTCCCATTAGACCATTGCATGTATTGCATTCGCTCTTTCCGCAACTTTTCTAACGCGGGAAGTATTTCCTGATCAAGAAGCTTATTGATCTCATCAACCTTACCTTGCTTTTTCTCAAGGGTTTTCAGAGCAGCATCTTTTTTTGTTTCATACATTCTTGTTCCAGCAGCTTCTTCAAGCATCGACAATATTTCAGGAGGTTTCATGTTCAATACCTTGGTAATACGGCCTTGCATAATCAGAAAATGCGGATTGTTGACATTTAGCTGCACTGAGTGGAAAAGATTTTGCACCCGACTTGGCTGTGCAAGGTGTCCGTTGATCAAGTACTTGTTCCTTCCGCCAACCACAATCTGTCACATGACAAAGAAATGAATCTAACTTACATACCCCATAAAATAAACTCAATGCACAAACTTAAATCCAATGGCTATCTTATTCACATCAAAAGTAAATTAAAAGCTCCCATCAACCAATGTATCAAAATACTCCACAGTCTGCAACAAATTCCATATAGTCATGAAAATTCTCAGTAAAAGTGCCGCCTTTAATTCAACAAATAAACTACATATTTCTTCCTCCAACCAACTACAATCTATGACATAACAAAAAAAATACCCAATACCAGTAAGCATCTTATTCCAAGTCTTTACATACATACCACTTTAAAACAAAATTAAACGCCTTTTCACCATGTTAAAACTAGCATGCTTTATATCATCTTTGTAGCATAGAAGTACGAGGCCATGAGCCATTCTAACAAGTTTAAAATCATAGGCACAAAACTGGAAAGTAGGTACCCAATTTTTTTAAACGTTTAAATTCGTTAACAAATTCAAGGCACAAGCGCACAACTAACACTGTTTACATCTAAAGACAATTTGTAGCTCTTCCCCCATCAAAACACTGTATCATTATGCTACATATTTAAGGCTTTTGTTCCTCCTACTAAAGTGACAAATCTATCAAATAACTTTTATACATTCCGCAACAAACTCTTTTCTTCACACGACTTAAAAACCGCTAACTATTTTATTTCAAGTCCATACATAATACTTTAAAACAAATATATACGCTTTTTCACCCGACTAAAACCAGATTTATAAACAAGTTTAAGGGGGTGTTTGGATTAGCTTATTTAACCGACTTATGGGCTTATTTGAATTTAGAAAAGCCAATAAGCCCACTTTTTTCAGCTTGTATAAGCCGTAACCTCATAAGCCGAGAAAAGTAGCCTTATAAGCTTTTATAAATTCAAACAAGCCCATAAGCCGGAAAATAAGGTAACCCAAACACCCCCGTGAAATGAATATACCTGACGCGTAACCGTGATTTCGGAACAATCCTCATACCCAAGGGGACTCCTACTCCTATCACTATTATCAAAAACAACCGAGACAGTCGCTTTCGTAATACCAGCTTGCCCTTGTTTATAAACAAGCTCTTGCAAATTGGAACATCGAACTTGTTGTAAATTGGTTATACCTAATACGAAACAAATCGAATCGAGGATATTCGATTTGCCGGAACCGTTTAAGCCGGTAATGGCGTTGAAGAAGGGATCGAAACCGGGTACGACTGTTCGTGTTGCGTAGGATTTGAATCCTTCTAAGCAGACTTCTTTGATGTGCATATTGTGGAAGCCCTAGTTTGATTTGGGGGTTTTTGAGATTTGAAAGGGTTTTTTTTTTTTTTTAAGTGTGTGTGTGTGAGAGAGAGAGAAGATAAAAGGGTGGATTTGTGAATTTGAGATGAAATGAAAAAGGGGGGTTTTGACGGAGTGGCGGGAAAATGATGTTTCAGATTGTGTTTTGAATTATTTGGGGTAGGCGCGTTCGATGTAAAAAGATGTTTGGTGAATAGGTGTAGAAATTTGTAATCTTTTTAATGGCGTATGCTTGGTGAATGGCTTACGGGCTTTGAGGGTATGTTTGGCGAAATGGGTTAAAGCTGGTGCTAGGGCTTATATTATAAGCCGAAATTAAAATTTGTATTTTTATAAACTTGTTTGACAAATGAGCTGTAGCTGGGGCTTATTATTGCAAAATTACTAAAACATAACATAATTAAATAAGTTTTTATATATGTTAGATATTTTTATGGGTAAATAAGTAATTTATTCTTCAAAAGCCCGGGCTTAAGTTTTTAGCCTCTTTTATGAGGCTAAAGTTTTTAGTCGGCTTATTTTATAAGCATTTTCATAAGCCCCATGACAAATGAGACTTATCTAATTAGTCGGCTTATTTTAAAAGCCCAAGCCCCCATAAGCCCCGTAAAAGCCCTCTCCAAACATAGCCTTAATATAAGTTTACTTATAAGTCTCGTTTGTCACACAAGTTTATGAAGACTTGTGGCTTATAAAATAAGTCATAAGCCTTCATAAGTCCAAGCCTATGACTATATAAATTACTTAAATACCTCTAAAATTATAATGAGTTATCATATAAAAGCTGAAAATGTATCTGAAATTAATTTAATGTATTTTTATGTGATTTTACATTAATAAACTTCAGCTCCAACTAATTTGCCAAACAGCTTTATAAAAATATAAGCTTCATCTTTCGGCTAATAATATAAGCCTCAGCCTCAGCCTCAGCCCCAGCCCCAGCCCTAGCGCCAGCTCCAACCCCAGCCCATTGCGTCAAACATACCCAATGTCACTTTACATTAATACCGCTGCGTTTACAAAAAAAATTAGGCCGATCGGAGTGGTCGTGAATTTTCTATCGTGAGCAAGTGGCTCACGCGCGACAGCCAAAACACAAGACAAGGTCACTCGCAACCATAAGCAAAAAAACATGCATGTATGGTTAGGCAGTCACCATTCTTTTGAACGAATATTTGTGGGGCCCAAACCAAATGTTACCGTTTACTTTGTATTAAGAAGAAGAAAAAAAATCCCGCTATCCAATATTTTACTTATAAATACCCAATAATTTCACCATTTTTAAACTCAACTTCAATGTTTTTTATACTCTCATACTCTCAACAAGTTACTTCTTGTTTAGCTACAAAAATGTCTCAAGAAAACACTTCCCGTAACACCGACCGTCGACAACGAATAACTACCTAAAGCACTCCCTAATACTCGACGGAACATTTTTTCTTGGAAATACTCCACAATCAAACCAACAAGTTAACTTCCGACCACAACCATACTATCCTTACCTAAACCTACCATACCGAAACCCACTCCCACAACCAAACTTTTCTCAATACTCACAAACAAGCGTGTTTAGCCAATTCTCCTCACAACCAAACGCGTTCCCATTCGATAACCCCCAACTACCTGTCACAAACCCATATGGGTGGTTCGTCATCACAACCACCCATGTCTCCCATTCATTTATTTTTCAAATAAAGACATGTGTGAGCCTAAATTTTTGGACACTTTTTATGAAAACACCGCTTGTGGGGACTCTCCCGTCGAAGTCACGCCCCAAGCACCGGCACCGGCCAAACCTAAGCCTAAGAGACGCCCAAAGAGGATGACTTGAACAAAGGAAGCACCATCCTGGTACATTTCATGGACCAGTGAGAAAGAAATTGTAGTGTGCAAAGGTTGGATTGCTGAATCAAAAAGTAGCGCCATGGGTAACGCGGGGAGGGAGCATGGATTTTGGAATGTTATAAAATACATGGAGATCAAAACAAAGGCATATGGTCGTCGAACGTACGACATGGTGAACGGTAAATGGAAGACGGTGCGCCCGAACGTGGCACGATTTTGTGGAGTGTACAATAACCTCAAGCGTATGGCGCCGATGAGTGGAGCTGGAGACAAAGATTACGGTTATGGCAATGCTTAACTATGAAGCCGAATACGGAGTATAGTTTACGCTTCGTCATTGTTGGGAGGTTTTAAGAAAGTGTCCGACATTGAAGTTCCAAACTTTGAAGAAAGTATCCATCTAAGATTAGTGTCCAAGTGATACAAGTCATTTGGTTCTAGTTCGTTCAACCCAGTATGGGGATGCTAGTTTTAATCTGAATAATGATGCTAGAGACAACAAGGTATATGAGGTGCAGGAAGATAGACGACCAGTAGGCAGGGAGAAATCAAAACCAACGAATAAAAAAGGGGCATGATCGTCGAGAATGTCAGCAACTGCGAATGACGAAGCACTGGCTAGGATGATGATCTACGAGTTGACACAGCAGAACGACGTACTATGGAAATAAAGAAGAAATAACGCTTAGAATTTTTGGAGATCAAAAAGAGGGATGTGGAAATGCATGAATATAAAAGCAAAACAAAAGGAATTAATGGTTTATATGCAGCCTGATCGGCTTCAAACAGTCAACTTAAATTGACCAAAGGACTGGTCAACAAAGTCAAACACCTTAGAGTCAATCTTCGTGAAAGTATAGGGGTTTCCCCGGGTCGTTATATCCCGACGAGGTGTGATGGTGTTCAAACGGGTTTGTGATCGGGTGAATTTGGACAGAAAAGGGTTTGTGATTGATTAAACTAAGGAATATAAGAAGAAATAGCTTAAATAAGCTATTTGGATGGTTACGTGAAGGCTAGATACTTAGAAACGTTTAAAATCTAAAAACGCGTACGTTTACATTTAAAATAACGTAAACGTACAATATAAAAAATGAAAACAGAAATCTGAAAACCCTCAAGGGGTGAAAATGACTTTTTTACAAACCTAGGGATGAAAGAAAATTTTTAGAAAAACAAAATAAATTTTTACACTAATTAATTATTTAATATTACTTAAATACTATTTAATACTAATTATTAATATTTAAATAACTTAAATAAAATATAATATTATTTTAATGCTAGAAAAGTGAAAATTTAATTTCTAAAATTATAAAATAACTAAAAACAAATTTTAAAATTAAAAATATGTCTTTTTGTCTTTTTGTCTTTTTATATTAATTAATTACTAATTTAATATTAATTAAACTAATTAACTAATTTTAAATTACTAATAATACTTAAATGACTTAGAAAATTATAGAAAAATTCTTAAATCTAATTAACCATCACAGGAATCCTAAAAAATTATAAAAAGTTTGTTTTATATGTTTTTACACTATTTTACTAATTATTAAACTAAATATTAATTAATTACTATTTAAACTAATTAAATTCTAAAAATTATAAAATGAACAGTGAAATTTATGAGAAAATTTATAAAATTATTTTACAACATATAAAAACTAGGTATTACTTTATAAAAACTAATTATGCTATTTAATACTTAATTATTAATTAATAATTAATTAGACTAATATTAATTCTAAAAATTACTAAATGACAAAGGAAAAATCTAGAAAAATTCTCAAAAATACTTTATACTACCAGGAACTAAAGAAAATTATGAAAACACAAAAGTATATTAAAAAGATAAAAATAAAATTTAAATAGATAGCTTCTATTAAATAGAAGCTATCACTATCTTTAAAGCTTTGATTTTTGGTTTTTCTTGTTTGAAAGCTTCTATAAACTGAAAATGATACACTATTTATGAAATGGAATCAGCTAGTGCTCAAAATTAAGCACTTGGAAGTGCTTAAGCCTAGACAATTGACTTTGGTCAACTGTGGGAGTTTTTAAGCTTAAAAATAAGCTACAAGCTGAAAACTTGATGGATTCTAGTGCAAGTGAGTTGAGTGGACAGATATGAGGCAAGAACAACAAACAAAAACCACTTGAAGGCAAAATGGGTCAAAATTAGCAAATTGACCCACTACATAGTAGTCCACTGTCCACCTTTTGCAGCTAGGGAAAAAGCTAGCTCAAGTGAGCTTTTGGCTAACCCAAGGCTTGAAATGTACAGACAGCAATCTAGGATACCTAAAGGAACCAAGTTAGACCAGTGGGGCCCACCATGGTGAGCTGTGGGACTCAAAACAGATGGGTTGTTTGTGACAGCAGACACTGAGACAGGGGGTTATCTCCCCCTGCACCTCTCTTTGAGGCTTCACACAAGCCACAATAAAAATCATAAAAATTAGATCATGGTGGGAATCAAGTGTTTAGGTGAGGGTTTCTAACTCCTCAAGGTTTCAAGGGCTAAAACTAAACACAAAATTCTAAACAAATCTTGCAAAAAATGGTTTACTGCACATGTATGAAATTTGACTTTTGAAGATGAAACTTAATTTGACTATTGTGAACTTTGAATCCTAATCTAGTGATTGAAATTGGTGTAATAAGCTAGAATAAGGCCAAATTAAGCTGAATTAACAGTTTATGCACTGATATGGGTGGATTTGGATCTTAAAATCCTACACAGTTAACTGTGCAGGTGCTTACACTATGATTTTGACTATTTGTCAAATGAGACTTGTATTTAAACCTCTACTTGACCTAAATTGGACTGATGCAATCTATTAAAATCAAAACAACAACAAAACACCAACAAGAACACTAGTTGCAGAGCTAATCCAAACACCCCTTAATGGGCAGATTTGACAATTACATGGAACATTATGAAAATCTAAGCCATAAAATCGGCACTTCAGCTTCTACTAACACAGAGTAAACACAAATGAGCATAAATCAACAAGCAGGAACAATTGATGAGTATCTAAATACTCATCATTTTATACCAGTCTGAACTGCCAAAACATCCAAAAACACTAAAATATGCATCAAAACACTGAAAATATCTTAGAAGTGTGTTTTATATGTTTCAAATGCAAAATAATCAAAAACAGATATAATAAACGTACAAAGTTTGCATAATTGACAGTTTCAGTCCCTCAAGTTTCAAAAGTTGTCAAAACTAGTCCCTGGTAAATCAAAACATGAAAAATATCATCAAAGGTCCTTAGGGATTCATAAGTTGTCAAGATTAGTCCTTTAAAGTTAAAAATTGCAAAATGACAACTTTAGTCCCTCAAGTTTCAAAAATGTCAAATATAGTCCTTAAGGTTTTGAAAGTAGAAAAATATGAAAAATAAACCTTGAACTATTCTTAAATGGCATAATTGGTCCTTTTGATAACATTTTGAGAAATTACATCTTTAGTCCCTTAAAAATCCAAAATTACATAAATGGTCCCTGGAGTTTGAAGAATTGGCAGAAAAGGTCCCTGGGTTTTTAAAAATGGAAAAATTACATCTTTTGTCCTTGTGTTATGGTTTTATTGCAGGTTTAGTCCTTGGAAGTAGTTTGGAAAAGTGACAAAATCAGTCCATCAAATTTCACCAAATTACAAAATTGGTCCTTGTTTAATACCACATACCAACCAGACCCTTTATTATTATAAACCCAAAACAAAACCTAATCCAAATCCAAACACAAAACAAGCTCAGCCCACCACCTAGGCCCAAAATAAGCTCAGCCCACGCACCCTTTATTATTAAAACGGGCGTTGACCCGTTTGACCCTCCCAATACCGCCAAACCAACTCCACTGTTCATCCTCCTCTCCCCGGCCTGAAACCAAAAACCATGGTGGTTTTCCACCACCTCACCACCTATCCACCTCATCACCTACTCTCACCTCACCACCTTTCCACCTCACAGCTAGCCCACAACCCACATAAATGCATCCCCACACCCTTTTCCCTCTAAACCATACTTGCACCTCTGTTTTTCAACCCACAACCCCAACTTGGTTAGAAACTATCTCAATTGTCCCCTGACACCTCCACAAGCTTCCAATATTCTTTAATTGAAGAACTTTGGCCCCAAGAAAAGTGTAAGACTTTTTTGCGCCAAAAAGGTTTAAACGGCTAGGATCAATTCAGAGCCATGAAGGGTCAAGATTCAAAGTGGGATATGCTCATAATGCTCCAAGGAACCCTAATGTGAGCCTATAAAAGGAAGAGAAGCAGAATAGAAGAATATATAGAATAATTTTAGTTAATGAATGTCGAATGTATTAGTTTTCTAATTCCAGTGTATTTCAAAGCTTTCAAACTCTTGTTTAAGTTAATTCAGTGATAATTAAAGTGACTTTCAGTTTCAATTTCAGTTCCATCTTTATTAATTAAGTGTTTGCATTTTTGAATCAAAAATATCATATGTACTTATTTGCATTTGTAGCTATTGTTAGGGACTGAATAGCTCATTTAAGCTCCTATATAGCTTATTGAAAGCTATTAGAAACCTTAAAACTCAGTGTATGATCATTAGCTCAAAAATACCAAAAATACAAATAAATACTAGAAAAATATAAAAATCAGTTGGTATGAAGATGATGCATTGGAGCAGATTGAATAATGGATGGATCTTGGTTTAGTGCTTATTGGTAATCTATAGGAGTTGTTATTGGTCCTTGGATTTCAGTTGAACATCTTGAAGCCATTTGTAAGCAATTTCACCAATTTTGGCATTTCACTGTATAACTGCTTAACACTGCTTATCTTTAATCTTTTTATGCTTATTTAGTGTTAGTAAGTTGTTATATTGCTTAATATAAGTAGATTGTTAATTAGTTTCCATAATTGCTTAATAGTCCAAAATTCACAATCATTATATCATAAATTGTATGCTGTGGTAATTGTTGTTATTATCTGTGTTTTTAGGTTTCTTTAAAGTCAATTCATCAAATTGGAACCCTTGGAATCCATTTCATGGTCTTAATCTGTTAATTGCTTTGAAATCATCAAAATATTTAATATATAGTAGTGTTTGGTTTATCGGATTACACTGTGATAAGAGGTGTTATTGTTGGTAACTTCTGTTCTAACTTGTCACTTAGAGTCATAATATCTCAGTTCAACCATTAAATACAAGCTTTATTAGTAAAAAAGTCAAAATAGGTTTTAATCTGCCTTGTTTTATTGTCTGTTAAGCATTTAGAACCCTTAATCACATAGATCACTTCATTAGTTGTTAGGATTGCTTAGGATAGTTGCATTTCACCTAAATACAACATAATCAGTAAGTGGATTTGATCCTAAGTTCATATTAGTCAACTTAGCAAATTTTCTCAAAAAGTCAAAAAGTTGCATAGTCAGAAATCCTCAAAATGGCATGAATTTTCATGATTTTTATACTGGGTTCTAGGATTTGAAACTTATTGAGGTGTTAGTATACCAGCTTAAATTGTGATTTCCATAATTTTCATATTTTTGTGAATTTTCTGGGGTGACCTTTTTGCCCCTTGAACACACCTGCAGGGAAAGGGCTTTGCCCTGCTACACAGATACCATCTCACCACCACCTCTTTGGTGGTTGTTTGTGGCTACCCCAGTGGGTCCCACACTTCCTAATTGGCTTCTTCCAACCCCCCTCCTACCAGGGTTCAAGAGTTGACCTTTTGTTTGACCTGTGCATCAGTGGACCCCACCTAAATCAACCTCAAAACTCTATCCCATTTCTGTCTCAGAAACCAAGTTTTGAATTGCTTATTGTGGTCTTGTGGCTTATTCTTATTGCTTATTTGGCTAAAACTTGCTCAAACATGTCCAAGTAACTTGTGTGTATCTGACTTAACCAGTGTGGACCCCACATAACTCCATTTGACCTTATTTCTTTGTGTGGTCAAACTTAGTCAACTGTATAAGCTAATAAGCACTCACAGTGCTTATTCTTGGTTTCTAAATTAGTTGTCTTTGTAAAAGTTTCATAATTTAAATATTTTAATAGTTCTATAAAAGAAAAACCAGAAAAAGCCAAACTTAATTATAGTGATAGCTTCTATTTAATAGAAATTATCTATTTAATTTTCTTTTTAGCTTATTAATAAGCACTTTTCCATTTTTATAATTTTCTTAATTTCCTATTACCTTTAAGTATTTAAAATAATTTTATTAGATTTTTCCTAAACAGTTTACTAATTATTAGAAATAAAAGTAGTTTAAATAATTAAATAGGTAATATTAGTAATTAATTAGTTTTCTTAAATTTTAATTAACAACAGTAGATTTTTATAATTTTCCTAGGTTTTATAAATTAGTTAAGACTTTTATAAAATAGTTTCATAATTTCCACTGTTCATTTTCCAATTTTCTTATTTAATTTAATTAAATTAGATTTAAATTAATTAATAAGTAATTAATTAGTCAAATAGCTTAAATATAATTTTTAGTAACTTTTTATAATTTTTTAGGATTCCTGTGATGGTTAATTAGTTTTATAAATTTTTCCATAATTTTATAAGTCATTTTAGTATTATTAGTAATTTAAAATAGTTTAATTAGTTTAAATAAGATAATTAGTTTTTAATTAATAGAAAACTCATAAAAAGACAAAAATATTTATTTTTATTTTTTATACTTTCTTCAAGTTCATTTTAAGTTTTTGAAATTATTTTTACAAGTTTTTAGTTTAATTTGTAGTATTTATCATTTTTAGTTTTATTTAAATTAGGTTTAATTTACTTATTAAATAGTTTTAATTAATTAAATAATAATTAAATATTAAAATAATCAATTTCATAATTTCATTTTCATTTTAAAATTTCTTTTAATTTTAAGTTCTAAAAAGTTTCAATTGTACCCCCTGTAGTTTGTAATTTGATAAAACCCATTTTTCTCTGTCTGTTATCTGATTTTATAATTTGTGCTTTTTGTGATTATATCTGTATTTCTGTTATTGTTTATATCATTTCATATTATCCAAATACCAAGTAATCAGTAGTATAATCATTCCCCATTCATTTTGGTTACTGTCCTCAGTACCACTCATTCCCCTAATCGTTTAAAATACAATTTCAATCTCGTTGGGACTTAACGACCCAGGGATTTCCCTATATTTCCACGATTAATATACCTTGCACTTTCTCCTAGGTGGGCCTATCAACTGCACCCGGTTGACTGGTTGGTTTAGGAGGAGTCAAAATTTGGCGCCGCTGCCGGGGAGGTTGTTGCGTATTTCAAAACGGTTTAGGTTTAGTGGTTTTCAAAACCCCTCCTGTACACAAATATCACCACTTTGTAAACTTTGTGAAAATCAAAATCATATCTGAAAAAGTTCATTAACTTTTCTCCTGAAGTGTTCAAAACACCAAACAAATCATAAACAACAAAACAAACTGTGAAGTTAAATTACTTCGTTATCTTTAAGATTACAACCTATACAGTTGGTTTAAGGTAAGTTCTAACATTAAATTGCGAACTTAAGAGGGATCCATTTATTTCCTCCCGCTAGCCTGCGAGTGATCTTAAAGGAACGATTTCGGTTAACGAATCAGTTCCAAAAATATTGTCCAAGTTTTTCACCCATACACGAAAAGCCAAAAACATTTTATTGTGAATATAATTACATAAAAGTTTACCACCGAAAACCAAGACAGAACACCTACCAACTGGGGGCGTGAACATAATAAGTTCCCAAACTTAAGATTTAAAACTTACCATTGTATTCTTATGAATAGTGTACCTTTTTTAAAGGAGTTGTTCATTTGTGATTATTGGATTCAAATTCACTGTCGTTTTGCCTTTGTCTTGTTTTGATTGATACCGTTTTTAGTGCATGCGCACTCGTTCGCAAACAAAGCGTAATAAAGGAAAAAAACGTAACTACGTTACGTACTGTTGAAGAAAAGCAACCATAAAAAATGAACGACGAGCCCTCATTCCCTCCCAAGGAGGAACCAGTTCCTGACACCCGAACAATGGAGGAACTGTGTCAACCTACCATGCAAGGGAGGGGTGGACCCATTGCACCACTCACTATTGGAGCCACGGATTTTGGATTAAAACACCACATGATAAAACAGATCCAGAATACGTGCCAGTTCCACGGATTGCCGGGTGACGATGCTAACAAGCATCTCGACAAATTTTTAACTGTCACCCAGAGCATGAAACAAAATGGCGTCACCGACGACGACCTACGTTTATACCTTTTTCCCTTTTCACTCACTCATCATGCGACTTCCTGGTTCAATCGACTTCCAAAGAATTCGATCCACACTTTTGATGAGATGATCACTAAATTTCTGGCCAAATACTTTCCACCATCTATGGTCACAAAGCTGAGGAATGATATCAGCAACTTCAGACAGCTTCCCGAAGAGTCCTTATTTGAGGCATGGGATCGCTACAAACTTGCTATTGATCGATGTCCCAATCATAACATGCTTCTTGTCACCATTATTGATACCTTTTATAATGGTTTGACACTTCGTCATCGTGACACCATCAATGCTGCTGCTGGGGGCACCTTTATGAAAAGGACCCCTGAAGAGTGCTATGACTTAATCGAAAACATGACTGCCCATCATAATTTTTTGGGACTCCTCAGCTGAGAGGAACGACTCATTTAAGTCAGTCACTCCGGCAAGCAATGAAATATCCATCCTAGCTAAAAAGCTTGATGATTTGTCTACAGCAGTTTTGCGTATCCATCAGACAAATCATAATCAGGTCAAAGCTGTTAACCCAAGTTGTGAAACTTGCGGTGGTCCACATCCTTACACAGAGTGCCCAGCCTCCGGTGGCTCGGCTCGTGAAAACGTGTATGCAGCTCAAGGTTCCTATAATACGGGAGGTAATTCTTACCAACCGCAAGAAGATCGAAACCTTTTGAGCTACCGATCTAATAACTACATCGGACCACCAGGGTTTAATTAGTCCCAGAACCAAAATGGTCAAAACATAAACCAGAACTTTAACTAGAATCAGAACCAGAACCGAATGAACCAAGGTTTTAACAACCAAGGGAATTTCAACCCTGGTCAAAACCAGGTTCAACAAAATCATAACCAAGGGAATTATAACCGAAATCAATGTCAGAACAATTACCCTCAAGGTAATTTTCAACAACAAAACCACTTCCAGGGTAATAACAACCAGCAACATGGGAATTTCCAGAACAATCGGGCTCAAAATTTTCCAAACCAAAATCAAGCCATTGTTCCAACTGGACCATCATCTGATGAGTTATTAAAACAATTTATGAAATCCCAAGATGAACTGAACAAAATATTGGTTAGTCAAATATCTGATTTGAAGAAGTCTTTAAATGATCGACCCTCGGGCTCAGGTACTACTTTACCTAGCAACACGATCGCTAATCCGATGGGCGATGTAAAGGCGATCATCACAAGAAGTGGAGTTTCTTATAAAGGACCCACAGCTCCGTCTACCTCTTCTCCTATCCCGGTAGAGGAATGTGAAACTGAGGATACTACGGATACGGTACTTCCTACTAATAACGGAGGTACCAATGACATCCCTCCTCCAGTTATCCCGGTCCCGACTCCCTTTAAAAGAGTCGTGTTTGAAACTACCGAAGGTCCTATTGAAAATCCAAAAGCCAACCCAAAACCAACAATTCCATATCCCTCACGATTGCAAGACCAAAAGCTCCGTGAAAAAGCTAATCATCAGATGGAAAAATTCTTTCAGATTTTTCAAGAACTACACTTCGATATTAGTTTCGCGGATGCTCTTTTTTTTAATGCCCAAATTCGCATCGACAATCAAAAACCTGTTGAGCAATAAAGAAAAATTGTTTTAGATGGCACGAACTCCACTAAATGAAAACTGCTCTGCAGTTCTGTTGAAACAGCTTCCCGAGAAGCTAGGAGACCCCGGGAGATTTCTAATACCATGTATTTTCCCGGGGATGGTTGAGTGTTTTGCCTTGGCCGATCTTGGTGCAAGCATCAACTTAATGCCCCACTCAGTTTGGAAAAAGCTCTCTCTTCAGGCACTTAGTCCCACATGCATGACTCTCGAGCTTGCAGACCGTTCAATTTCACATCCCCTTGGTATTGCCGAGGACGTATTTGTAAGAGTGGGAAAATTCCATTTTACGGCAGACTTTGTCGTTGTTGATTTCGATGCAGATCCAAGAGTTCCTCTCATTCTTGGGAGGGGATTCTTAAGAACGGGACGTGCATTAATCGATGTTTTCGATGAGGAAATCACGTTACGAGTTGGCACTGAAGCGATAACGTTCAACCTTGATCTAACCTCGAGATACTCCTCGAATTATGATGCTGAATCGGTCAACCGAATTGATGTCATTGACATTGCATCCGAGGAGTATGCTCAGGAAATCCTTGGATTCACTGATAATTCTCTGAGTGGCAATCCCACTACCTCTTCTCACCCCATAATTGCTAATTCTTCTCCTTCCCTCACTCCATTTGAGGGAAGTGATTTCGTCCTTGAGGAATTAGAGGCCTTTATCAAAAGTGATTCAGTTCCCGAAGGAATTGATAACCAAGAGATTGACCCGGAGAGGGATATACTTCTCCTTGAGAAGTTATTGAACAAAGATCCTTCTCCCATTCCTGTTCTACCTCCACAACTTCATAAGGCGGAAATCAAATATGTTGAGAAAAATGATGATTTCCCTGAGGTCGAACTTAAGGACCTGCCTCCTCATCTAGAATATGCATTCTTGGAAGGTAACGATAAGTTACCAGTCATTATTGCAAAAGACTTAAAGGATGAGGAGAAAACCGCGCTGCTTAAGGTTTTAAAGTCCCACAAGCAAGCAATTGCTTGGAAGCTCTCAGACACAAAGGGTATTAACCCGGATTTTTGTACACACAAAATCCTAATGGAATAAGACTTTAAACCTGCCGTGCAGCATCAAAGAAGGGTAAATCCAAAAATCCATGAAGTTATTAAGGAAGAAGTTATCAAACTTCTTGATGCGGGATTGATTTACCCTATATCAGATAGTCCTTGGGTTAGTCCAATACATTATGTTCCAAAGAAGGGTGGCATCACGGTTATCACAAATGAGGATAACGAGTTGATACCAACTCGTTTGGTTACAGGGTGGCGAGTATGTATACAGAAAGCTTTACGAAGCCACCCGCAAAGACCATTTTCCTCTGCCCTTTATGGATCGAATGCTCGAAAGACTAGCGGGGAATGAGTATTATTGCTTCCTCGACGGCTTCTCGGGTTACTTCCAGATTCCCATTGATCCTCAGGATCAAGAAAAGACTACCTTCACATGCCCTTACGGAACATTTGCCTATCGTCGCATGCCTTTTGGGTTATGCAATGCTCCGGGCACTTTCCAGAGGTGCATGATGGCTATTTTCCATGACATGATCAGGAAAACCATGGAGGTATTCATGGATGACTTCTCAGTCATCGGGAATTCTTTCGACTCATGCCTCTCCCATTTAGAAAAAATGCTTCAACGTTGTGAAATCACTAATCTTTGTCTAAACTGGGAGAAGAGCCATTTTATGGTTAAGGAGGGCATTGTCCTCGGCCATAAAATTTCAAAAAGTGGGATTGAGGTCGATAAGGCCAAAATTGATGTTATTGCTAAACTGCCTCATCCCACCACTGTTAAAGGAATAAGGAGTTTTCTCGGCCATGCCGGGTTCTATCGGAGATTCATACAGGATTTTTCCAAAATAGCCCGGCCCATGACTTATCTTCTTGAAAAGGATGCTCCTTTCATCTTTTCCCCCGAGTGCATCAAAGCTTTTTCTACTTTAAAGAAAAGGCTTATCGAGGCACCAATCCTTGTTGCCCCCGACTGGGACTTACCCTTTGAACTTATGTGCGATGCTAGCGACTTCGCTATTGGTGCAGTTATGGGGCAACGCAAAACCAAACATTTCCAGCCAATACACTACGCAAGTAAGACCATGAATGAAGCTCAAACACACTATACCACCACAGAAAAAGAATTATTAGCTATGGTATATGCCTTTGAAAAATTTCGGTCTTACTTAATCTTAACCAAAAGCGTGGTGTATACGGACCATTCGGCTCTGAAATACCTGTTCACTAAACAGGACGCAAAGCCAAGATTGCTCCGTTGGGTCCTGCTCCTTCAGGAATTCGATATACTCATAAGAGATAAAAAAGGAGCAGAGAACCTTGCAGCTGATCACTTATCCCGGTTAGAAAATCCTCATCAGGATATTCTTGAGAGAAAAGAAATTAAGGAAACTTTTCCTCTGGAGACTCTAAATCTAATCTCTACCCGGGATGATGCCACTACCCCATGGTTTGCGGACTTTGCAAATTACCATGCGGGAAATTTCGTTGTGAAAGGGATGTCGTCCCAACAGAAAAGAAAATTCTTTAAAAATGTAAAATATTACTTCTGGGACGACCCCTACTTGTTCAAAATATGTGCGGATCAAGTCATCCGACGGTGTGTCCATGGCCAAGAAGCCATGGAAATTCTTAAAGCTTGTCATGATGGACCCACGGGGGGACATCATAACCCAAAGTACACCGCCAAAAAGGTGTTTGATTCAGGATTCTTTTGGCCCACGATCTATAAAGACGCCCATGAACTTATCAAAACCTGTGAGGCTTGCCAGCGTCACGGGAATATTTCCAAAAAGAATGAGATGCTGCAAAATGCCATCCAAGTCTGTGAAATATTTGATATGTGGGGCATTGATTTTATGGGGCCATTCCCGTCTTCACGAGGGAATAAATACATACTCGTGGCTGTCGATTATTTTTCTAAATGGGTTGAAGCGAAAGCTTTACCCACCAATGACGCCCGAGTAGTCGTTAAATTTTTAAAGTCTCTCTTTGCCAGATTCGGGACTCCTCGTGCCATTATCAGTGATCGTGGCACTCACTTCTGCAATGAACAATTTGCAAGAGTGATGCTGAAATATGGTGTAACTCACCGTCTTTCGACAACATATCACCCCCAAACAAGTGGGCAGGTGGAGGTCTCAAATCGGGGTATTAAGAGAATTCTAGAGAGGACGGTTGGTGAAAACCGTCTCTTGGTCGGATAAGCTGGATGATGCATTATGGGCTTTCCGCACTGCTTACAAAACACCCATCGGGTGTACTCCATATAAGCTAGTGTATGGGAAAGCATGTCATCTTCCGATCGAATTAGAACATAAGGCCTATTGGGCCTTAAAACATGCAAATTTCGACCTTCAGACAGCGGGTGATCACCGTAAAGTTCAACTAAACGAACTAAATGAATTACGTGATCAAGCTTACGAAAATACTTTAATCTATAAGGAAAAGACTAAGAAGATACATGACTCTAAAATTAAGAACCGCGTTTTCAACGTTGGTGACAGCGTTCTTCTTTTCAATTCAAGATTAAAAATTTTCTCGGGTAAACTAAAAACCTGTTGGTCTGGACCATTTACTATAGCAAAAGTATACCCATATGGAACTGTTGAGTTATTACAACCCGACGGTCCCAATTTCAAAGTAAATGGTCATCGGTTAAAACACTATTTTGGAGGGGACATACAACCAATGGTTGTCCCGGATCTCCAAACTTTCCCCATGGACCAATAAATTCGGGGTCGAGTCAAGCTAGCGACTCGGTTAACAAAAACAGTAGCTACCTCATGGACAATTTAATTCGAGGTCGAGTCAAGCTAGCGACTCGGTAATCAAAAACAGTAGCAATATGGGTTTTCACCCATATTTCTGTGTTCTTTCCCCTTTCTACCACCCTAGTGTGGGGGAGATGAACCACATGTTGTATATATGTATATATTTAAAAAAAAAAATTAATTAATTTTGTATGTAAATAGACTAAAACAAAAGGTTAATAGTATTTCCTTCTTACGTTCTAAGTCTTGGTAGGACACCAGGTACTTTGAATATTGAGGGCAATATTCAGTTCTAAGTGTGGGGGAGAGTTCTCACGAATTCAAAACACATGTTTCATCAAGAACCCCCATTTGATCAAAATTTAAAGTTTTTTCACAATTAGAAATGCAAATAATGGTTATCAGTCCACCATGTCTAACCCACATAAGGATTGGCTAATCCAGGAGCAAACGGCTCTTGGTAAAGATATCTCAAAACCGTTGATGGCTTGCAATTTGCCCAAAATTGTATGGTACCTCAACACGCCATATCCCATAAAGCGAATGAGTTGGCTAGCCCGCAAGATTATGGCTTGTGGTAAAGGCAGTGGAAAAACCATAATTGGTAATCAGCTCACCAAGATGTTGACTATTCCATCAAGAGTTGGCTAGTCAATAAGCAAACGGCTTTTGGTAAAGACTAATCAAATCCGTTGACACCTGGTGGTTTGCTCAAAATCACACGGTTATTAGGTGTGCCACAGTTCTTACATCTGGCTACTCCAGAAGTGATGGCTTTTGGTAAAGAGTAAAAATCCATTAAAATTTTCTCAAAAGATTGCTAGGGACTAGCAATAGTTTAGTGTGGGGGATTGATGAGTGTCTAAATACTCATCATTTTATACCAATCTGAACTGCCAAAACATTCAAAAACACTCAAATATGCATCAAAATACTAAAAATATCTTAGAAGTGTGTTTTATATGTTTCAAATGCAAAATAATCAAAAACAGATAAAAAACGTACAAAGTTTGCATAATTGGCAGTTTCAGTCTCTCAAGTTTCAAAAGTTGTCAAAACTAGTCCCTGGTAAACCAAAACATGAAAAATATCATCAAAGGTCCTTAGGAATTCATAAGTTGTCAAGATTAGTCCTTTAAAGTTAAAAATTGCAAAATGACAACTTTAGTTCCTCAAGTTTTAAAAATGTCAAATATAGTCCTTAAGGATTTGAAAATGGAAAAATATGAAAAATAAACCTTGAACTATTCTTAAATGGCATAATTGGTCCTTTTGATAACATTTTGGGAAATTACATCTTTAGTCCCGTAAAAATCCAAAATTACATAAATGGTCCCTGGAGTTTGAAGAATTGGCAGAAAAGGTCCCTGGGTTTTTAAAAATGGAAAAATTACATCTTTTGTCCTTGTGTTATGGTTTTATTGCAGGTTTAGTCCTTGGAAGTAGTTTGGAAAAGTGACAAAATCAGACCATCAAATTTCACCAAATTACAAAATTGGTCCTTGTTTAATACCACATACCAACCGGACCCTTTATTATTATAAACCCAAAACAAAACCTAATCCAAATCCAAACACAAAACAAGCTCAGCCCACCACCTAGGCCCAAAATAAGCTCAGCCCACGCACCCTTTATTATTAAAACGGGCGTTGACCCGTTTGACCCTCCCAATACCGCCAAACCAACTCCACTGTTCATCCTCCTCTCCCCGGCCTGAAACCAAAAACCATGGTGGTTTTCCACCACCTCACCACCTATCCACCTCATCACCTACACTCACCTCACCACCTTTCCACCTCACAGCTAGCCCACAACCCACATAAATGCATCCCCACACCCTTTTCCCTCTAAACCATACTTGCACCTCTGTTTTTCAACCCACAACCCCAACTTGGTTAGAAACTATCTCAATTGTCCCCTGACACCTCCACAAGCTTCCAATATTCTTTAATTGAAGAACTTTAGCCCCAAGAAAAGTGTAAGACTTTTTGGCGCCAAAAATGTTTAAACGGCTAGGATCAATTCAGAGCCATGAAGGGTCAAGATTCAAAGTGGGATATGCTCAGAATGCTCCAAGGAACCCTAATGTGAGCCTATAAAAGGAAGAGAAGCAGAAGAGAAGAATATCTAGAATAATTTTAGTTAATGAATGTCGAATGTATTAGTTTTCTAATTCCAGTGTATTTCAAAGCTTTCAAACTCTTGTTTAAGTTAATTCAGTGTTAATTAAAGTGACTTTCAGTTTCAATTTCAGTTCCATCTTTATTAATTCAGTGTTTGCATTTTTGAATCAAAAATATCATATGTACTTATTTGCATTTGTAGCTATTGTTAGGGACTGAATAGCTCATTTAAGCTCCTATATAGCTTATTGAAAGCTATTAGAAACCTTAAAACTCAGTGTATGATCATTAGCTCAAAAATACCAAAAATACAAATAAATACTGGAAAAATATAAAAATCAGTTGGTATGAAGATGATGCATTGGAGCAGATTGAATAATGGATGGATCTTGGTTTAGTGCTTATTGGTAAGCTATAGGAGTTGTTATTGGTCCTTGGATTTCAGTTGAACACCTTGAAGCCATTTGTAAGCAATTTCACCAATTTTGACATTTCACTGTATAACTGCTTAACACTACTTATCTTTAATCTTTTTATGCTTATTTAGTGTTAGTAAGTTGTTATATTGCTTAATATAAGTAGATTGTTAATTAGTTTCCATAATTGCTTAATAGTCCAAAATTCACAATCATTATATCATAAATTGTATGCTGTGGTAATTGTTGTTATTATCTGTGTTTTTAGGTTTCTTTAAAGTCAATTCATCAAATTGGAACCCTTGGAATCCATTTCATGGTCTTAATCTGTTAATTGCTTTGAAATCATCAAAATATTTAATATATAGTAGTGTTTGGTTTATCGGATTACACTGTGATAAGAGGTGTTATTGTTGGTAACTTCTGTTCTAACTTGTCACTTAGAGTCATAATATCTCAGTTCAACCATTAAATACAAGCTTTATTAGTAAAAAAGTCAAAATAGGTTTTAATCTGCCTTGTTTTATTGTCTGTTAAGCATTTAGAACCCTTAATCACATAGATCACTTCATTAGTTGTTAGGATTGCTTAGGATAGTTGCATTTCACCTAAATACAACATAATCAGTAAGTGGATTTGATCCTAAGTTCATATTAGTCAACTTAGCAAATTTTCTCAAAAAGTCAAAAAGTTGCATAGTCAGAAATCCTCAAAATGGCATGAATTTTCATGATTTTTATATTGGGTTCTAGGATTTGAAACTTATTGAGGTGTTAGTATACCAGCTTAAATTGTGATTTCCATAATTTTCATATTTTTGTGAATTTTCTGGGGTGACCTTTTTGCCCCTTGAACACACCTGCAGGGAAAGGGCTTTGCCCTGCTACACAGATACCATCTCACCACCACCTCTTTGGTGGTTGTTTGTGGCTACCCCAGTGGGTCCCACACTTCCTAATTGGCTTCTTCCAACCCCCTCCTACCAGGGTTCAAGAGTTGACCTTTTGTTTGACCTGTGCATCAGTGGACCCCACCTAAATCAACCTCAAAACTCTATCCCATTTCTGTCTCAGAAACCAAGTTTTGAATTGCTTATTGTGGTCTTGTGGCTTATTCTTATTGCTTATTTGGCTAAAACTTGCTCAAACATGTCCAAGTAACTTGTGTGTATCTGACTTAACCAGTGTGGACCTCACATAACTCCATTTGACCTTATTTCTTTGTGTGGTCAAACTTAGTCAACTGTATAAGCTAATAAGCACTCACAGTGCTTATTCTTGGTTTCTAAATTAGTTGTCTTTGTAAAAGTTTCATAATTTAAGTATTTTAATAGTTCTATAAAAGAAAAACCAGAAAAAGCCAAACTTAATTATAGTGATAGCTTCTATTTGATAGAAATTATCTATTTAATTTTCTTTTTAGCTTATTAATAAGCACTTTTCCATTTTTATAATTTTCTTAATTTCCTATTACCTTTAAGTATTTAAAATAATTTTATTAGATTTTTCCTAAACAGTTTACTAATTATCATAATTAAAAGTAGTTTAAATAATTAAATAGGTAATATTAGTAATTGATTAGTTTCCTTAAATTTTAATTAACAACAGTATATTTTTATAATTTTCCTAGGTTTTATAAATAGTTTCATAATTTCCACTGTTCATTTCCCAATTTTCTTATTTAATTTAATTAAATTAGATTTAAATTAATTAATAAGTAATTAATTAGTCAAATAGCCTAAATATAATTTTTAGTAACTTTTTATAATTTTTTAGGATTCCTGTGATGGTTAATTAGTTTTATAAATTTTTCCATAATTTTATAAGTCATTTTAGTATTATTAGTAATTTAAAATAATTTAATTAGTTTAAATAATATAATTAGTTTTTAATTAATAGAAAACTTTTAAAAAGGCAAAAATATTTATTTTTATTTTTTATACTTTCTTCAAGTTCATTTTAAGTTTTAGAAATTATTTTTACAAGTTTTTAGTTTAATTTGTAGTATTTATCATTTTTAGTTTTATTTAAATTAGGTTTAATTTACTTATTAAATAGTTTTAATTAATTAAATAATAATTAAATATTAAAATAATCAATTTCATAATTTCATTTTCATTTTAAATTTTCTTTTAATTTTAAGTTCTAAAAAGTTTCAATTGTACCCCCTGTAGTTTGTAATTTGATAAAACCCATTTTTCTCTATCTGTTATCTAATTTTATAATTTGTGCTTTTTGTGATTATATCTGTATTTCTGTTATTGTTTATATCATTTCATATTATCCAAATACCAAGTAATCAGTAGTATAATAATTCCCCAATCATTTTGGTTACTGTCCTCAGTACCACTCATTCCCCTAATCGTTCAAAATACAATTTCAATCTCGTTGGGACTTAACGACCCGGGGATTTCCCTATATTTCCACGGTTAATATACCTTGCACTTTCTCCTAGGTGGGCCTATCAACTGCACCCGGTTGACTGATTGGTTTAGGAGGAGTCAACAATCACAACTAATGATGACAAAATATGAAAATGGATACTTAAAATTGAAATGTACACTTACAATGAATCCCTGTGCTCAAAACATGTCCTATTCACTCCCCAAGAGTTCTAAACCATAAAACTATCCAGAGTATGCAATGAACCTTGCTCCTTCTTTCTTTCAACTGATTTTTGAATTTCAAACCTATTTTCTCTCTCTCTCTCTCTCTCTCTCTATATATATATATATATATATATATATATATATATATATATATATATATATATATATATATATATATATATATATATATTGTGTTTTTAAACTACAACTGTTTTAAATACTTAGAAAACTTTAGAAACCTTATAATAAGCTAAGTAAGCTTAAACAAACACTAAACAGTAACTTGAAACACTTCAACAAGCAATTGAAATTTTTAGTAAAATGGCGAATTTGAAATTAGAAGATGAGAACTTGAAATTAATGCTTGAATTAAGTTTAAAAAACATTGAGGAAGATTAATACAGAGCTTAATAGCTAAAAATTACAATACAGATGGATAATTAAGCTAAGTTATAAGCTAACCTACTCTACAACTATACTACTACTATCTAATGCCTTTCTTCTTTCTTTTTCTTTGACTTATAAAGGCCCTGGGTATTGCACTTTCTTTCCCACCACTTTTCAAGCCGTTGGATGGGTTCCCTTTGATCTCAGCCTTTGATTCATGTTTTGGCGGGAAAATACTTTGAGTGGGTTTGGTGAGTTACAGGTGGGGGTATTAATGAGGGGAAGGTATAAGGGGTTTAATAATGGGGGAAGGTGAGAAAAATGTGGAGAGGAGGGGGAATGGGGGAGACAGTGAAGCAGGTTTCCAGGGATTGGGGATGGTGAACAGTGGAGTGGGAGAGGTGGTCAAAGGGTCACTTTAACCCGTTTTTAATATCAAAGGGTGTGGGGAGTGGGCTGGTATTTAATGGTCCTGGGTGATTGGATCAGGATTTAATTGGATTTTAGGGTTTGGTATTTTGGTGGATTGGACTAGCATAACAAAAGGGTCCATTTGGTTTATTTAACTTTCACAAGGACCAAATATGTAAAAGCTGAAAACACTAGGATTGAAAATGTAATTTCCCAAAGTAGTCACAAGGTCTTTTCCTGCCAAGTTTCAATAGTTTAAGGTCCTTTGTTGATTTTTTACTTTTGAATTTCCCAGGGACCATTTCTGCCGACTTGTGAAATTTCAGGGACCAAACTTGTAATTTCTCCAAACCTTTCACCCAAGGACCATATTTGCCAACTTGTGATTTCCCAAGGACCAAAATTGACTTTTTATCCAAAAATATCCCACCAGGGACCAAATCTGACAAAATTGAAACTCTGGGGACTAAACTTGTAATTTCTCAAAACTTTTGAAATTTTTCACCAAAGGACTAAATATGACAACTTATGATTTCAAAAGGACCTTTGGTGACTTTTCTTTTAAAATAAGTGCTCAGGGACTATTTTTGCCAATTTTTGAAAGTTGGGGGACTGAAACTGCCAATTATGCAAACTTTGTATGTTTTTCATATGTTTTTACTCATTTTGCATCTAAAACATATAAAACACAATTTTGGAATATTTTGAGTATTTTTATGCCTTTTTGATTGTTTTTAAATGTTTTGCAGCTCAGATTTGACCAAAAATGATGAGTGATTCGCCTCAAACTAGTTATCTTTTATTTCTCAACCACTTGTGAATGGTCAATAGTAAAGTCAAACTAATCAAAGGCAAATGCTTCCGTGAAATACAGTGTTTTCCCGGGTCGTAATGTCCCAACGAGGTTGTGATGGTATTAAAAACGAATCTGTGATCAGTGAATGTGAACAGGAAAGGTATAAAGTGTGTGTGATTGATTTAAACTAGGGTTTTATAACTTAAAATAACTTAGGAAAACTAAATTAACGATTACGTGAAACCTAGGTATTTAAAACGTACACCAAATTAAAATCAGACGCGATTGCGTACTGAGAAAAAGGTGAGTTTTAAGAAAAATAAACTACAAGGGTTAAAAATGAAAATCCTACAAACTTAAACTTAAAATAAAATTAAACTAAAAAGAAAACTATATTTTTGATTATTTTATTATTTATTATTAATTATTTAATTAAAAACTTATTTAACTATTTAATTAAAACTAACTTAAATAAAACTAAAAATAATAAACACTACAAATTAAACTAAAAACTTATAAAAATATTTTCTAAACTTAAATTAGAACTTGAAGAAAGTATAAAAAAATAAAAATAAATCTTTTTGTCTTTTTATGAATTTTCTATTAATTAAAAACTATTTATCTTATTTATACTAATTAAACTATTTTAAATTACAAATAATACTAAACTAACTTAGAAAATTATGAAAAATTTTATAAAACTAATTAACCATCACAGGAATCCTAAAAAATTATAAAAACTTTATTTTATGTATTTTTAAACTAGTTTATTAATTATTATTCTGATTACTTATTAATTACTAATTAAACTAATTATTTTATAAAAAATAGAAAATGAACAGTAAAAATTCTAGAAAAATTTTAAAAAATGTTTTAACTAAAATAAAATCTAGAAAAATTATAAAAACTAGGGTATATAATATAAAATCTAATTATGCTATTTAATTGATTAATATTAATTAAAACTAAATTAAACTAAAATTAATTAGAAAAACCACTAAAAGACAAAATAAAAATCTGGAAAAATTTATAAAATTATTTTAACCTAAAATAGAATTTCTAAAAATATAAAATTGATATATTACTTAGAAATAAATTAAAAAGAAAAATAAATTGATAAATCCTATTAAATAGAAGCTATCACTATTTTTAAAATTGGTTTTTTGGATTTTTTCTTTTACCAACCTATATTATACATAAAAATAGACAAATTTTATAAAAACAATAATTTTATAGCTTATTATTAAGCACTGTGGAAAGCAATAAGCTCCACAGTTGACCAAGTTTGACCAAATAAGCAAATAAGTTCTACTGAGCTTATGTGGGACCCACTATGGGTTTTCCTGATTCAGCTAAGATAAATAAACAAGTATAAGCTAGAAAAATCACAAGTGGAACACTGAATAAGCCAATAAGCCACAATAAGCACTTGCTTATTGTGGACTGAGACAGAAAAATGGGACAAGGTTCAAGGCTGATTCAAGGTGGGTCCCAGTGGTGCACAGGTCAAACTATGGGCCAATATAGATAGCCTACTAGGAGGGGGTTGTAAGAACCTAAGTTTAATAGGTGGGGCCCACTGAGGTGGTCACAAACCACCACCAAAGGTGGTGGTGTGGCCTGAATCTGCTGGTGCAGGGGAGGTCTTCCTCCCTGCAGTTGTCTTTGGTCAAGTGTGGGGCCCACCACAAAAATCTTAAAAATAAACTAACAATGGGAAAATGAAGTTTAGGTGGTGGACAACAAACTCTAACAAGCACAATCTCTAATTCTCACCACAAAATTCACAAATATTCCCACACTTTTGGAAAAAATCTGAGAAACTAACTTTTGACTTTTCAAGTTTTAAGGCTAAGTTGACTTATTTGAGTTTCCAACTTAATTTAGCTACTGATTAAGATGTAATAAGCTATTATAGACCTAAAATAAGCTAAAGCTACAACCTATGAGCTAATGGGTGGGTTTGTGGATCACAAATCCTTGACAGTTAAATGTCAAGGAGTTATGAGATGGATTTTGACTTTTAGATGTTTAAGACATGAGTTTTAGACTACTGCTGACCTACAAATACTTAACTAATCATGTAAGAACCAAAAACAACAGCTGACACTTAGAACTTAGGGGTGAAATACCCTAATCCAAACACCCCCTAAACTAACTGTAAATGAGATTTTCAAAGGCAAAGACTGAGATAGACCATGGGAATGATTCCAAATGAATTATACTGATGATATAAACTATTTTGAACTCAATACCACAGATTATTACAACTAATACCTAGAAATCACAAATCTACTCTTATAATCTTGAAAATAGAATAACAAGTAACTTATATATTCAACACATAAACTAACAATTTTATTATACAATATTACTAACAACTAACATAATAACTTACAAATAACAAGATCTAAGCACAATATTTAATTAAACAGTAAAAGGTAAAATTGATGAAAATGGCTTACAACTTGAGACTTAGGTGGAAACTCAGAACCAAGAACAAATTACCCAACCTTTGTATTTCAAAAGGTTAAAAATCATAAAGTAAACCAGTATCCCACTTGCTCCAATCTTCTTCTTCACAGTTTCAATTTTTATTTTCTAATTTATTGATTTCTTTTTATATTTTATCTTTTTATGAACTACTGCTGCTTCAAACTTTCTATAAGCTTATCAAGCCTTGTCAGAGCTTATGTGAGCTAAGATAGTCTAACTCAACACCAATAATAACAAATTCAACAGACTTAGTATTTTTGAAATTCAAAGAAAATTGCATAAACTGAGAGCAGAACTGAACTTTGAAATTGATTACTTAAAAAGTTTAAGGATACATAGAAACAACTTAATTGATTGCTTACAAGCTCAGAACTACACTGAGAGACTAAAATTACACTACACGACACTAATTTTAAACTTCCTAATCTAATAATCCTTATCTTCTGCTTCAATTCCCTTTTGTAGCTAGTTTCTGAGCTTGTGGGACCCACTGGGGTATTTCCCACCAATCCCCAGCCATTGGATTGGTCTAATCAATCCACACCGTTTAAATTAGTTTTTGGCGCCAAAGTCTTTGGGTGTCAGTATTGGGTACTGTGTATTGCGTGGTGATGTTTTCAAAGGCTTGGAAGGTTGTGGAGGTGGAGGGGAGTGGGTAGGCAAGTGGGGGTTGAGGTGGAAGGCCAGGTGGAGGGTGGTATGGTGGAGCAGTGGTGGTGGTATGGTTTGGGAGGGAAGGTGGTGTTTGACCGAGGTGTTGACCCAGCGTTTTATTTAAAGTGGGAATGGATTGGGCTGGTGGATGGGCTTGGACAAAAGGGTAGGGTGGGCTTGGTTGTTTGGTTTATTTTGGGTTTGGTTTATAAAAAATAATAAGGTCCGTTTGGTTTTAATAATACACAAGGACCAAAGTTGTAAATTGGTCAAAGTTGAGGGTCTGAAATTGTGACATTCCCATAGTTTAAATAAGGGTCTAAATTATCACATGTGAATAGTACCAGGGCATTTTTGATATTTTTAATTTTTTTTAAATACCCGGGGACTAAAACTGACAAACTGCCAAACTTGAGGGACTAAATGTGTAATTTATTCAAAACTTTCACCCAGGGACTAATAGTGACAATTATGAATTCCCTAGGACCCTTAATGATAATTTTCCCATTTTGAACACCCAGGGACTGAAACTGTCAAGTTTGAAACTTTGAGGGACCTGTTTTGCCAAACTGTGAAACTTCAGGGACCAATCATGTAAATTCACCAAACTTCATACCAAGGACCATTCCTGCAAAAGATTATTAGTACAAGGACCAAAATTGAATTTCTCAAAGTTTTTACATCCCAAGGACCATTTATGTCAATTTCCAAAGTTGAGGGACTAAACTTGTAATTTTATGAAACTTTGCACCAAAGGACTAAATATGTAACTTTATGATTAAAAAGGACCTTTGGTGACATTTTCATGTTTATAGAATAACCAGGGACTAGTTTTGCCAATTTATGAAACTTGAGGGACTGAAACTGCCAATTATGCAAACTTTGTACGTTTTTCATCTGTTTTTGCATATTTTGCATTTGAAACATATAAAACACACCTCTAAGATATTTTAAGTATTTTGATGTATATTTGAGTGTTTTTGTATGTTTTGGCAGCTCAGATTAGTATAAAATGATGAGTATTTAGACACTCATCAATGAGTGTTTGAGCACTCATCACAGCCATATGATCATTTGACTGGGGATGCACTCAGGGTCATGGAAGAGATAAGGGCGGGTGTTGGGTATGACAAATCGACCCAGTTGTCTATTAAAAGTATTTAAACATAAAGTAGCAAATTCACCTTCTGAAGGTCAATGAGCATAAAGTCTCTAATAACTATCAGAGAGGATGACACTTCATAAGTATCAAAGGGAAAATGATAGTTATCAGAAGTGTCATACTCCCTGAGAGTTATCAGATAACATGCCTCTCTGATTATTATTCATAAGATGACTTACTGATAAAGAAGTCAATGAGTGTTGTATAAAGCTCAAACGCCTGTATGGCTTCAGGGAAGTTGAAGACCAACTGAAGCAAACATCTCACAAAACTGATGCAGAGTCAGGGAGTGAGATATAAGGAGCTAAAGACAACACCAGAGTCATAGGGATATGACAAATGTATCTTTGACTATGAAGACTTAACTTTGTATTTCAACCAAAACCTCATAAAGTGCATAAGCGGGAAACTTACTCAAGAAGATAAGCTCAAGTGCTTATCAATATGTGTGAAACAGACATTGGAACTATAAGTTGTCATCCGGAAAGCCGAAAGTACGCTTCAGACTAGCTACTAGGCACGTGCCTATCTATAGCAAGTGGACAACTTACTATGCAACCCTAATGCAACCATTGTTTTTGCTCTCCTATATAAACTCGGTTGGAACCACATCTAAGTAGAGATTCCTACAAAGAAAATAATACAAAATAATGAAATGTTATGGTTAGAATCCTCCTTTCCTAGAAATAACAAAGTAGTTAGCAGTCTTTTGTTGTTTGATCAGGAGAGTTTTATTTGTCAACTCGAGGGGTATTTTTCCATAGGCTATTCCTTGTAAATCTTCGTGATTCATTCATTAATAAGATTTAGAAAAATAAAAAAATACAATCGTGTTATTAGCAAGTATGTATCGTTCTCAAGCACACCCAAACTCACATATGTTGACGTTAATCAGTTTTCCTCACTTGCTAAAACTGTTGTTCATATCATTCACGGTTTTCATAAACGCGTGTGCGCAAACGGACCCAACAACAGGGATCAAAGCGAAGTGGGTTTGCAATTTTAGTCTATGTTTTTTTATTACGTATGTTTACATTTTTAATAATCTATGTAATGTTTTAATTTCATAGGCTTAAGTTTTTAATAACCTTTGTAATTTTTTAATTCCGTATGTTTAAGTTTTAATAAGCCGTGTAATGTTTTAATTTATGAATAATTTTTTTAAATTCGTATGTGTAAGTTTTTGATTTCATACGTTTACATATACATTTACGTTCGCATTTACGTTTTTAGTTTATAAATATAAAGTATTTAATTAAATAAAAAATTAGGTATGAAAAGTGAGAGAGGGTGACCAAAACAGATGTGTGGTGAGAGGGAGTGAGGAGAAGTGAGAGGAGAGAGAAATCTGAGGTGGCGTGATGAGGCGAAAAATGAACCACTTTTAGGGGGTCATTTAAACCCGGAATTGAATTTATTTGATCAAATATTGCCCTAAATCGTTCCTTTTGTGATTTTAGGTACTTTGGGAGTGAAATCTGGAAAAGGAAGCAATTCGGACGTTTTGGAGCATAAAAGTGAAGAAAACGCCAAAGACTTAATTTTCCATGCTGAGAACAGTACCTGACGGCGTCAAGAGGAAAATCATGACGGCGTCAAGAGTAAAAGTGGTGACGATCCAGTACAAACCTGAAGGCGTCACAACAAGGGCGCCAAAAGTTAATTTTGTGACGACCTGCATAAGGAGACCACATGACGGCGTCAGATCCAGATCTAGGCAGTCCGAGGAACTATTTGGCGGCGAGATGACAGCATCAGACATTTGTTCTTGACGCCGTCACCTTCTAAACTCTATATATAGTTTTCTATTTTTCATTCATTAAAGAGGAACTTGTGTGGAGAAACCCTAGGGCCGAACTTTGTGAACCCTAGCTCGTATTTTACAGTAAATTCAAGGGTTTTCACCCCTTGAATCCTTTCATGTGTTGAGATAAGTCTTCTCTTAATTCAATCAATATGTCTATGTGTTGGTTGTCTATATCTTGTGCTTGTCTTGATTTCACCATGTTAGGCTAGATCTATCTTGTGTTTGCTTAGATCTAATGAAACCTAGATGTTAATTATGTGTTGATTACTTGTTTATGGTTGTATTGGATGAATGATTTCAATGTTAGGCTTAAGAAAACTGGCAGATCTCCATTGTGTAACATGCTTGAACGTCTTAGGAAACATGAACCGATGTGTACTAGGTTTTATTGGTCGTATTTAATGCATGAGTAAATTCTAATGATCCCATGTTAGGAGCTTCTTAGCCGGCTCGACATAGGAGTGAATTAGGCACTCATAGGATTGGGGAAATAAGTACGCCACCTCATGAATGGTATTAAGGAATACAATCCATCATCCATGCAACTATAACAAGTAATTAACGTGTAAAAGATATCTAGGGAGTAGTGAAATCTAAGTAAACACATTTCTCCCATATATTGCTCACAACCTTAGTTTAATTTAGTTTAATTTCATTTATAGTATTTTATTTTGATTGCATCTTTAGTATTGGGTTAGTTGACTAGCAACTAATTCCGCCCAAATCCTTCATACCCGAGATTTTTACTTGCTTTCCTAAAAATATAAAAATACAAAAATAATCATCCCTCATCTCTAGACCTAGTCTTTAGGTTTTCTAATCCTAGCGACACTATTCCTAGCTGAACGATCAATCCCCCGGTACTTGTCATTATACTATACTACATCGATCAGGTACACTGCCTGGTGGGGGTTGTAAGCTTCTCAAGATCCCTTGAGAGGTAAAGCCTGGTGCAAACCCCACGCATCAAGTTTTTGGCGCCGCAGCCCGGGGAATAGTTATTGTCTAGGTTAGAATCTCTTTTTATTAGGTCTACTTTCTAGATTCCTTTCTAGTAAGATTTTATTTTTAATTTTTAGGTTCTCTCTAGTCTATCTTATTTCTTTGTGTTTTTGTTCGTAACTTTTCACCACCCGACATCATGGACGATGGGAACATCTTTGAACCCGTCATCCCACCACAACAAAACCCACCACTAGAACCTCTTAGGCCCCGAACCTTAGGAGAATATTCCCGACCTAGCCACCAAGGCTATCGAAACACTATTGAGCTCACCGGAGCCAATGTGACCCCCTTGCGATCTGACACCATCCGGTTGGTGCAAAGCGGATGTGCATTCCATGGACTTCGTTCCGAAGATCCAAATCAACATCTCAAGGACTTCCTTAAAATCGTAGATTCCATAGACCTAGATGTTGCAACTAGAGAGACAACCCGATTACGCCTATTCCAATTCTCTCTACTTGATCAAGCTAGTCAATGGCTTGAACGTTTACCCGCGGGATCCATCACCACATGGGATGATCTCACCACTCGTTTCCTTGCTCAATTTTTCCCACCGGGGAGAACTACCAAGCTTAGAAATGACATCTTGATGTTCCAACAACGTCAAGGTGAAACTCTTTATGAAGCATGAACTCGTTTCAAGGACTTACTCCTAAAAGTCCCTCATCATGGCATAGATCTTTGGCTCCAAGTCCAAATCTTTTATGACCATATCGATCTCTCCACAAGGCGAGCCATTGACCAATCGACCGGTGGTAAGCTACGTGATCTAAGTGCGGAACAATCATGGGAACTCATAGAAGATCTTGCTCTCTATGACAACGAAAGTTGGAATGATCCCTTTGATTTGAACAAAACGGTAAAGGCAATATCTTTGCCTTCGAACAACTCTAGCACTCCCGACCGTAGAATCATGGAACTTGAAGGTCGAGTCAAGTCTCTCATGAAATCTTACGAAGCTCAAAAGCCTTCAAGCCAAGTAAGCAGAATCACTTCTACATGTAAATTGTGTAATGGCCCTCACGAAACTCATAACTGCATGGAGCTTCCAAAACGCGCTTATAACGAATTCATATCATCACGAGTTGGTCTAGGCCCTCGAACTTCTGACGAGGCCTATGAGGCATGGAAGGATAAACCTAATTTCAAAGGGTACCAAATGCGGAGCGTATCCTTCAATGACTCCTCACCACTCAAATGGTCCGAGCATTTTCCATCACCGAGCACTCCAAGGCAAAGCTGTGAAGATGCCTTGCGAAAATTCATTCTATCTCAAGAATTGCAGCTCTCTACGCTCGAGGCTAAATTTAGACAACAGCAGGCCGATATGAATAACAAGATTTGTAATCTGTTAACTGCTATCAAAGAGCACGCTGTTAATAAACCAATTCACGTTGATGAAGTCAAATCTGTTACCATCATGAGTCCGCCAACCTCTCCTGTAAAAATAAAAAGTCCTAGTATTCAAACATCTATCACCAAAAGTAAAAGACACTGTCAACTCCCTAGGACCGATCCATTTTGTAAATACCATCACCACGATGTCTGCTTCTACACCCAACCTGAACCAACAACAAAATGAAAATATGGGTCATACAGCTAAAGATGAAACCTCAAGGTTGGACCACGAATTGGCCAAAAGCCCTACCAACTCATTCGAGCAGTTTGCCACGAAAGAATCTAGCAAATCGGATGAAGGGAAAGAGAGATCGGAAGTGCATACGAGAAATCCATCCATCTTGGGTAAATCTGTTGTAGAGGAACCCGAGAGAAAAATGGAGGATGATACTAGTGGGAGTATTGATAGGACTGAGGAATGCAACTCTAAAGTTTTCAAGATTTCCTGCACCATTAAGAAAAAGCTCTTAACCGATAGTCATATAGATCCTAGCCTCTCCGTCAACATAATCCCCCTTTTCCTATACCAGGAAGCCTTCCCTGAACGCATGGTGTATGAGAAAGTCAATAACGCAAGGGTAATAAAAGATTTATCAATCATGATTGGAGGACTTGTCTACAATATTGACCTCACTGTGGTCGATAACATAGACCCTGTCACTAATCTAACATTAACCAACCTTGTCCTAGGGAAACCATTTATCAATGAATCGGGAGTAATCCTTGATGAGAAGGATGGGAGTGCATTGTTCACCAATGGTGTCAAGAAGGTAATTTTTCGTTTGGGTAATGAGGAGGTGTACGAGTACCGTCCTTCCCTTGAAGGGAACCTAATTGGATCAAGGGGTGGAGGATCGGAGAGAATAAGGCGACGTGATCCGAACAATCTCAAAATTCCCTGCATTATTTCTTCATTTATTTATGTCATTCTAAGAACACATAAATATTCAGATTGAAGTAGCATTAGATTACTTTATTAATTTATGTCATTCTAAGAATTCATAAATATTAAAATTAAAGTATTCTTGATATCATATTGACACATGTTCTAATAGGTATCTAATTTAGAAACTGCAAATTCTCATAGTTTCATTACATCAGTTGATCTGCTAGTAATGAAAATATGAAATTTACCATATTGTTGCAATCTAGCTAAGCTCTCACATAACATAAATTGCAACACCAATTGTTTCTTGAATTAGATGTGTATAATTCATATTAGAACGTTACTCTCTTATATTGCAGTCAAGAGAATCCATTAAATCATATCTTTATGAGTTGTTTCTTGCACACATTAAAGATTTCTTCCACTTGTGCATGGAACAACATCATGTAACAGATAAACAACACAAAATTCATTTGTTTATGTGATCAATATGATTGTGTCATAGATCTTAGCATAACAAGTAAATTTGGAACAACAATGTCTTTTAAGGAAACGTACAAGACTAACCTTAAAAGTATGAGTGTCTACGTTTGGAAAGTAATTATCTTTAGCTACCAAGATATCAAAGCTTGTAACTCCCACTTAATTAAATATCATTACAATAATTTCTTACTCAGTAATAAGTACACAATACTCTCACTGAATTTGACAATATTGTAAATATTTCATATCCAGTGAAAGAAAATAGTGTGCTTTTAACTTTCCAGCACCTTTGAATGTCCATACGTAACAATTACTTATGCACTAAAGAGTGTATCCTACTATGTAAATGATGGACTATCCATCAAATGTGATTAACTTGAAAAATTGGGCATGCAATTTCTTCCTTAACAGGTCTACCATCCTACAATGTATGTAGTACCTTTTAAATAGTCAAAACAACTAGTTTGTCTTTTAACATTTTGGGGTAATTAGTCTAGCTTTTAATTATAATAACTCATAAAATGTCATACATAATTTTCTGTTAATCAAATATCATATTTGTTATTAAGAATTTAATCACCGAATAAGGATGAGGAAATCCCTATGGAAAATATGCAATTATCTTAACTATTAAATTTTTTGCTATGAGTTATATTAGAATTTAGACATATCTAATATTTCTATTATTCTTTTTCATTCATGAAAAGAAATAAGATTGTGACCCATTCTTCTTTCATAGAAAGGAGACTTCTTTTGCCTTTTAAGTAAATTATTCTTAATCAAATATTTGTTTGAAAACAGAACGAGATCAATTTACCAAAGCCCAGAGTGCATTTACGGTTTGAACGTTGCATTAATACATTAAAACGAATTATAAAATTCAATTTCAGTATTTTCGATAATTAGATATTTAAGAAAATAAAATACCCATTGGTAAATATTCATATAAACCATAGTATTTTTTTAAAGCTATGATCCAAATTGACATAGTACCATTACATCAGTTGATCTGCTAGTAATGATAGTATTCAACAATGTAATTGTCGAACAATAATTGCCAATATCATATTGCAATTCCTAGATCATTATGGGATTTACATTCACAAAACATTTTGCAATGTAAGCTTTAAGAAAGGAGATTTCTTTTGCCTTTTAAGTAAATTATTCTTAATCAAATATTTGTTTGAAATTAGAACGAGATCAATTTACCAAAGCCCAGAGTGCATTTACGGTTTGAACGTTGCATTAATACATTAAAACGAATTACAAAATTCAATTTCAGTATTTTTGATAATTAGATCTTTAAGAAAATAAAATACCCATTGGTAAATATTCATATAAACCATAGTATTTTCTTAAAACTATGATCCAAATTGACATAGTACCATTACATCAGTTGATCTGCTAGTAATGATAGTATTCAACAATGTAATTGTCGAACAATAATTGCCAATATCATATTGCAATTCCTATCTCATTATGGGATTTACATTCACAAAACATTTTGCAATGTAAGCATGTTTCATCCCCATCTAATGCCTTGAGTCCAAGTTCTCACTTCCTACTCAATTTAAGTCGTTTAACTTAAAAACTACAAACCCATAATTCAATTACATCAGTTGATCTGCTAGCAATGAAATTATGAAATTTACCTCTCCATTGCAATCTAGCCAAGCTCTCACATGACGTAAACTACAACTTCAAGTGTTCTTAATTAGATGGCATTCGGCTTAATTTTATAAGAGTATTAATTTTGATGTGCGTAATCAAGATAATGTATGAGGAAGCATGCATACAACTTCATAACATTGGTTTTTACAAAACAATTTTATTTACCAATTCACTAAGAGCAAAATAACAAAGTTTTGATTGAGGTACTGGGTTCACCAATTAAAGAATTACCAACAATTATCGTCCACTATATCGTACTTTTGCATAAACCCTAAAGCTTAGTGTTTCAGATAATCATTATGGAATTGTGGCCAATTCACCCTTAAGATGACAGTGTACATGTAATGGTTGTTCGGTAAGTTTAATTTACACACAAACGAGTGGAAAGACAGAATGTTGTCTCTTTGAGGCCACAATTTAATGCGAAACAACCTTATACCCATCTTATAGTGTGCAAACTTCGGTCCGCCTAGTTAACCATTACGTACAAAAACATCAATCAATAAAACCTTGAAATTTTGACTCTTAAAACCAAAACAAATTTTGCCATTTATTTAGTCTATATTATTTTTCTATTAAAAAGTTACCCTTTTTCGTTTATAAACATGTCTCACGTAAATAATAAACAAAAAACAAGTAATGCATAATAAAAAATAACACAACTAAATAAACATATATACATAACATAACAATTAAATATGTATAAAATATGTAACCACATGCAAATTTAATTCAATAATCATATTAATAATCAAAACTAGGTGTATAATGTATTTATTCAATTAGGGCTTTATTCTTCAAAGGAAAAAGAACCACATACATCGACAATTCGATTGCGTAAGCCAAAATTAAATAAACACCACATAGCACGTAATTGATTACTTAATATTTGAGTTTTCCCCAATTCGACATCTATTAATAAATTTACATGTTTCGATATAACTTAACAATTTAATTCATATATCCAATCTAAACAATTTAAATTCAAATACAATAAAATCCATGCAAACATGCATTTTTCATAGATTATGCTTAACAATTAACATACTGCACAAAGATCGTTTACTAAAACGCATAAACAATTACATGATAATCCTAGGGTTTCTAATCATATTAAAAATCAAAACCAAAAACCCCAAAAATCAATATGGGTAAATCGACCAAAAAAAAAGTAAGGGTTTGGTTAATCAAAACCCTATAATCGATTAAGCATGTAACTAAACAAATCAAGATTCAATTTTTATGCGTTTCGATAATTAATTACACATTATAACGGCTCTGATACCACTGTTGTAATTATATAACATGACATGCATAAATATAAACAATAAACATCAAGAAAAACACATGCGAAAGTGTTATAACAAGATCATATAACATGTAATTAATTAATCAATAATAAATAGTAAACACACCTTTGTGATTCTAGCTCGAACAAAAATCAATTAAAGCAAATCTTCAACTTATGAACTCTAATTAGGGTTTATGTGGATTACAAGAATAACCCCTTACCTTTTTGTTATTCAATCCAAGATATAACCAATAGTTTGGTTATATCACGTTCTTGTACACACGTACTAATAACGAAATAAAGTAAATGCTAGTTTACATAATACACAAAACAATTATGTTTTAATAAAAAACTTAACTACTCGACTAAAGAAAACAATACACCAAAAAACCCTTTTGTGTTATTGCTTTGTCGATCACAGTAAACAAAAGAAAATAAAACAATTTTAATTTCCCTTGCACATGCATGACAAACTCATGCATGTATATCATCCTTCCTGTGATAATGTCGAGAAGTACAAAGGAACAAAAGTAAGTTTTTAGGATTTAATGTGTGTATAAGATATACAAAAAATAAACCTTGACTTTGCTTTAGGATATAAAACGTAGGGAACAAGTTAGGGCTTGGGTTGGGTTAGGAACCCTTGGTCGATCGGGTCTAAGAGCCCACAAGGGTTCTAGATCTTTCTTGTTATCTATTTTTTTTTATCCATGGTCCTTATATTTGTATGTTAGTCAATTTTCATTAGTTACTAACGTTCATTATTTGTTTTGTGTAATTAATAATTAAATATAACTTTTTATATTAAATTATTAAACTTTAATTCTCATACGTAAAGTGTGCAATCCCGTGATCTCGAATTCGAGCCTAACATACACTATTAATTTATTGTCCATAAACTAACATAACACAACACCCTTCTTACATCTTTTGCTGCCCCACGACTCTTCTCGTGATATACCCACTTCAAACAAACAACCAAACTCTCGCCGGAAACATCTCTACCCTCCAACATCTTAATCACAAACTCCTGGATTAAACCCAAATTTATTTCATTTATACTATCATCAGATATACCACCTCCATCCTTAAGTAGTGATATCACTATATTCGGCTCATCTTCGTCAATCCTACACGATTCACCACCACCCATAACAACATCTTTCACACTTTCTTTATTTTCTGAAAATTCGCTAAACTCACTACGAACTTCCATGCTTTCCACATTACTCTCACCAATATCAAAAACATCGTTTATCGCGCTACTAACCTCAACAACACCAATATCTTCATTAGCATCTAAGGACTCTTTAATCACATATGGAGCTTCTTCACTTCATGATAGAACGATATCTATTTTCTCTTCAATGTTAAGCTTTTTCCCTGTAATTATCTCAAAACGAACCTTGATTGGCTCTGAACGGTCAACCTAAATTGACCAGGTGATGGTCAACCAGGTCAAACAGCCTAAGAGTCAATGCTCCGCGGAATATAGTGTTTCCCCCGGGTCGTTATGTCCCGACGAGGTGTGAATTGTTATAAAACGGTTTCGTGATCGGGTGAATTTGAATAGGAAAAAGGTTTGTGTGTGATTAAGCTAAGGAATATACGAAGAAATAGCTTAAACAAGCTATTTGAATAAAACTGGAAGCTAGGAAAAACCAGGAACGTTTTAAACTTAAAAACGCGTACGTTACGTTTAAATAAAACGTAAACGTACGAAATAAAAAGTGAAAAATGAAATCTGAAAACACCCAGGGGGTGAAAATGACTTTTTTACAAACTATAAGGTAAAAGAAATTTTTTAGAAAAAGAAAATAAATTTTAACACTAATTAATTATTTAATATTAATTAAATACTAATTATTACTAATTATTAATATTTAAAACACTTAAATATAATTTAATACTAATTAAATACTAGAAAATTGAAAATAAAATTTCTAAAATTATAAAATAACCAAAAAGAAGTTTTAAAAATAAAAATATGTATTTTTGTCTTTTTGTGAATTTTCTATTAATTAATTACTAATTAAACATTAATTAACTAATTAAACTATTTTAAATTAAGAAAAATAGAAAATGAACAGTAAAAATTCTAGAAAAATTTCTAAAAATATTTTATAACATATAAAAGCTATAAAAATATAAAAACTAGGTTTCACTTAATAAAAACTAATTATGCTATTTAAAACTAATTATTACTTAATTATTAATAAAACTAAGATTAATACTAATAAATACTAAATGATAAAATAAAAATCTGAAAAAATTATTATAAATACTTTAATATATGAGGAATTTAATAAAAATATAAAATAGCTAAGTACTTAATAAAAATTTAAAAATGAAAATTAAAATTAAATTACATTAAATAGAAACTATCACTTAATATTAAATTTGATTTTCTGGATTTTTTTCTTTACAAAACTATTTTATAACTTAAAAAATGAAACTTTTGTAAAATCAAACTTTTTGGAACTCAAATATAAGCACAACAAGTGCTTATTAGCTTGACAGTTGACTTTGGTCAACTGTCCAAGCTATAAGCTTGAAACAAGCTTTAAGCTGAGAACCAGGGGTGGAATTAAGATCAAACAAGCTAAAGTAACATGTATTAAGCTAGAAAGACCAAAGTGGTAACCTAAATAAGCCAAAAAGCTGATTAAGCAATACCAAATACCAAACAGCCAATACAGTCAAGGGACAATGTTCAAGGGCAATGCAGCCCTATGAAATGAGGTTCAAATCCCAAGATAAACTCAGGGACCTAAAGATGAGCTTATCGGCTTTTCAAAAAGCCAATAAGCTCATTGTGGGACCCACCATGTAGGCCAGGGGAAGGGATGGAAATTGGGTTGCTGGGCTGAGTATATGTGTGCAGGGCATCTCATTGCCCTGCAAGTGACTTTGGGAGCTTGTGAAATGCTCAGAAAAATTGGCAAAATTCAAACAAATATGAATTATCAAAGCCAAGCTGGTGGAGAACAAATAGAATCAAGTTCCAAGTCTTAATCTATAATACAAAAATCAAAATAATTATGTGAACTTTTGGAAAATTCTGAGAATGCATATTTTGACTTTTTGCAAAAACTTAAAAGTTGACTTTTTTGACTTTTGATTCTTGATCTAATGACTGAAATAGATGTTTTAAGTCATATTAAGACTATACTAAGCTATAAAGACAACTTTGAAACATAATGGGGAGTTTTGAAATCCAAAAACCACAACAGTTAACTGTTGTGGTTGATTTGGTGATGATTTTGACTTCTGAGCTATTAAGACATGAATTTAAAGCATTACTAACCTAAATAAACCTAATGTAATATGTTTAGACGAAAACAACAACAAAATAACAACAAGAGAGTAGCTAGATAGGCAGATCCAAACACCCCCTTAGGAAACTGTTTTGAGAATTTAAGAAGCAAATAAAAAATCTAATTAAGGAAACTGAGATCTTAACTTATACTAACATTAAATAAGCCAAGTTAAGCTGAATCTAGCAACACTTGCAGTACATAAACCTTGAATGTGAAAAATTTGGAAAATGCTTACAATGGGGGCCAACTGAGACAGATGTACCAAGGTAACAAAACCACAACCTACACCCCTTGGGGTTCTAATACCCCTGCAATCCAAATACAACCAAGTTTCTTGCCTTCTTCTTTCTTGGAAACTGACTTTTATTTTCCACTTATTTTCTCTAATTTTTTTTGTATTTTTGAATTTTGAAGTTAACACTGCTTAGATTAATTAGGAACTTGAAGAAGCTTATAATTAAGCTAAGTGAGCTTAAACAAACAGAAAATAACACTACTCAACAACTTTAGAGGAGTTTGTCAGAATCCTATAAAATTGCCAAATTCTAATTTAGTAACAAGACTTGAAAAATAAGAAGTTCAATAGATTAAAAGGACTGAGTACAAGCTTGAAAAACAAAGAAACACACTTGGAATTTTAAATTACATTAAAAAACGACATGAAAAACTACTTTACACTACTCCTACTCTAATGCTAAACTAATACTCTTCTTCCTTGATTTTTTCTTGACTTATAAGAGTCCTGGAGGTCCACAAGTACTTTCCCACTTCACTCTTGACCGTAGGATGGCTTTATGTTGATCCTAGCCTTTGAATTTATATTGGCGGGAAAATGGGAGGTGGGCAGGTTGAGTGTTTTTGGTGAGGGCAATAAATGAGGGGGGGGGGGTTTGTTTGGGTTGGTGAATATATTTATGATGGTTGGTGAGGGTTTAGTGGAAAAGGAGGAGGGGGGAGGTGAGACAGGTTGCTGGAAATGGGGAAGAGTGGAGGGTGATGAACAGTAGACGGGGTGTTGGGGTTTGACCTGGGTCAACGACCAGGTTTTATTAGTTTAGGAGTTGGGCTTGGTTTGGGCTTGGGGTTGGATTGGGGTATTTGTTTTTGGGTTAAATAAATATCAAGGGTCCGTTTGGTTTAGGTACATAATCACAAGGACCATTTTTGGAATTCTTTCAAAGATAAGGGGCTGCAAATGAAACTTTCCCAAGGTAACCATAAGGACTTATTTTGACAACATTTGAGAATTAAAAGGATGAAAATTAATATTTTCCAAAATAAAATACCCGGGGACTAATTTTGCAAATTTCCAAACTTCGGGGGACTAAACTTGTATTTTTCTCAAAATTTTCATCCAGGGATTAAAAGTGACAAATGTGAATTCCCAAAGACCCAAAATGATTTTTCTTTCAAAAATATCCCACCAGGGACCAAATCTGCCAAAATCTGAAACTCCAGGGACCAAACTGTAAATTTCCAAAACTTTTCTAATTTTTCACCAAAGGACTAAATATGACAACTTATGATTTCAAAATGACCTTTGGTGATAATTTTCCATATTTTGAATATCCAGGGACTAGTTTTGTAATTTTATGAAAGTTGGGGGACTGAAACTGCCAATTTTGCAAACTTTGTGCGTTTTTCATTTGTTTTTGCTCATTTTGCATCTAAAACATATAAAACACAATTTTGAAATATTTTTAGTATTTTGATGCATTTCTGAGTATTTTTGTATGTTTTGCAGTTCAGATTAGACAAAAAATGATGAGTGTTTGAGCACTCATCAAACCTCCAGTATATGGGCTATGGAACATGCTTCTTCTAAAGTTGTAGGCGCTGACCTTAAGAGTGCACATTGTAGAAGCGGTTTAAGTCCCGAGATATAAATCGATTTAAGTAAAGATTCTGAGATCACTGTTACTTGATTCATAAGAATCTTAAAATCATTCTCATATTCGGCCACCGTACCCATTTGCAAAAGCTTAAATAGTGCATATTCCGCGTCTCAATTACATCCGCTCGATGCCATGAACATTAACTCGAAAAAAAAAAAATCGATGAACAGTACCCCCGTGAACATTAACTCTGACGAACAGTGCGTGTGAATAGTGATCAATGAACAGTACCATGAATAGTGTCATGAACAGTAACTTTTTTTTTGGAACCCTAATAAAAAAGGGAAGTGATTGGCATACTCCCAAAAGTTATTGGCACACTCAACTGTACAAACAGTTAAAGCATATTGTACTTAAAGTACAACTGTTTAATGCAGTCAGTGGAGTGTGCCCATAAATTATGAAAGTGTGCCAATCACTTCCCAATCAAAAAACTTCTCAACGAGAGCTCTCAATGAAAACACCAATTGATACGACCCGGTTAGGGGTTGTATCGGGATAAGGCGCAACTTTTAGCGTGTGCGAGCTCCTTAAGAAAATAGATAGACGAACTAGAGATTTGTTTATCTTAAACTTTGATTGATTGATTGATTATCTTAAACTTTGATTTGTTTATCTTAAACTTTGATTGATTTATAAGACAAAGTAGGGTAAAACCCTAAGATCTAAATAGGCCATGGGCTCGGGCCCAGGCTTATCACAACGTTATAAACAAATACTAAATGGTATCGTTCTAGGCTAGCCAAGTATAAAAAAAAGAAGCCAAAACGGCGTCGTTTTGGAGGCCCTCTAAACGGTGTTGTTTCTTACGGTAAATATTGGGCCTTTAGGGGGTGTTTGGTAGATGGGTTTATATGGGTTTTTGTTCTTTAGTGAAAGTACTCCGTATAACGAAACGAACACCCCTTTAAAACCATCGTGCATGAATCTACTAAAAGAATCATCATTTGCTGCCGTCAGCTTTTTGAGAAGCCAAAATGTCTCATTATTCAGCCAATAATAAGAACAAGCTCCAGTTTCAGCTGATGGATGCTGGGAATAAGCTCTTTCATCTCTCTTCTTCGACTGTTGATATTGTCAGTGTTCTTATGGTTAGCCTTCTCTCTCTCTCTCTCTCTCTCTCTCTCTCTCTCTTTTTTTTTTTTTTTTTTTTTTTTTTTTTTTTTTTTTTAATTTTTAATTCAAGTTAGGGTTTTTGGGATTTGCTTATTTTTTCTGCTTATTGCTCATATATAAGGAGAAGGCAAAATAAGCATTTTTGAAAAAAGTAAATAGGGAGTTTCTGGGTACAAAATTTAGATGGTGTTTGGGATTGCTTATTTTTAAGCAAAAAAAAAAAAAAAAAAAAAAAGGTATTTAATCCAACATAGTTTTGCCTATCTTGAGGTAAAATAAGCAGTTTTTGATAAGCAAGTAGAAATGTGCTTCTTTTAAAGTGCTTGTTTAAGCTTATTTATGGGTTTGTGAGCTTATATGATTTCGGCTTATATTTCGTAAGCCCAAATTTTCCGACTTATTTTTGAGGTTTATGTTCTTACGCCCATAAGTTTAAGAATAAGCTGGAAAGTTTTGGCTTGTGAAATATAAGCCAAAAACAGATAAGCTCATAAGCCCACAAATAAGCTTAAACAAACACCCCCGAAATAAGTCATAAATATTTTATAATTGAATTTGATTGAAATATTGTTACATATTTTGTTTGCAAATTTAGCTATTCTAAACACTTATTTTTCAAGTGCTTATTTTTAAGCATAAGGAGGAAAAAAATGAATAATCCCAAACATCCTCTTAATTTTATGTCAAATAAGTAGGTTTGCTTCTTTTGCCCCCAAATAAGTAGGTAAGCCGAATAGTTTGGATTTCACTAACAGGAAATTGCAATCACTTTCATCTCAAATAAGCACTTTGAATACATTATTTCTTGAACATTTTAGGTTAAATTCACTAAGAGTAAAGTAGAAAAAGCGTCCACTTCGTTTGGTGAATTTACAAAGATCGTCATTCGTCGATACTATTGTCATAAATGGTCCCTTTGTTGCGCTGTTTACTTTACGACGGGTTCTGTTAGGGACCATTTATGCAAAAAGTATCGACGAGGGATGATTTCCATAAGTTTCACCAAACCGCATAGATGATGAATAATCATCTTTCATTGAATTATAAAGTAATCAGTATACAAGGTTCTTATTTATACTCATAATTTGCTGCCACATTTAACGGTTGGGCAAAGAGCAACATGCTTTCGCCTTAAACTCCGTTTTGGTAATTACCAAACTTAATTAAGCAGATAAGCAAAAACGGTTTGGACTATCAATAAGAGTAGATTGCATTGTTTCAAATAAGCACTTTGATAACTCTATAAATAATTCGATAAACAGCATAACTTTAATCTCAGATAAGCACTTTAATTACATTATTTCTTGAACATTTAAGTTAAATTTACTAAGAGTAAAGTGCATAAACTGTCCTTACCGTTTGGTGAAATTACAAATATCATTGTTTGTCGATATTATATCCATAAATTGGCCCTCGTTGCAATATTTGAGCTACAAGTGGCCCCTTACCCCTTAAGAAACCGAAAGTGAAAGCATATAGTTCAATCTGGGACCATTTATGCAAATAGTATTGATGAGGAATGATTTCCATAGTTTTCGCGAAACCAAATGGACATTTATGTAATTTACTTAATTAGTAATGTATAATCATGTTTCATGCATTTTTATGGTTTTTGGTAATTACTCAAAAAGTGAGAGCAAATTGCTATTCTATGACATTTTCCTGTAACTATTTTTAACTAACTTTTGTAACTATTTTTAACTAACTTTATGCAAATAGTATTGATGAGGAATGATTTCCATAGTTTTCGCGAAACCAAATGGACATTTATGTAATTTACTTAATTAGTAATGTATAATCATGTTTCATGCATTTTTATGGTTACCCGTTTTGGTAATTACTCAAAAAGTGAGAGCAAATTCTATGACATTTTCCTGTAACTATTTTTAACTAACTTTTGTAACTATTGTTAACTAACTTTTGTATACACGTGATAGCAAATGGAGAAAGTTCTATCTAGGGTGCAACGACCGCCATCCAAAGCGATGGTTAAAGTACTGAATCCAATCATTCAGGCACTGATTGCTGAAAAATTTGTGAGACATCCTGACGTGAATGTGAACATTTCAGTTGCATGTTGCATCTGCGAGATTATAAGAATCATGGCACCTAATGCCCCTTACAACCATGAACATATGAAGGTATGAAGTGGAGAATCTTCATAATATAATGTACTAATAGTCTTAAGTAACTGCCTTTCTGTTGCCGTTGGTGTACAGGAGTTTTTTGAAGTGTTAGTGACGTCGTTTGAGAAACAATCTTCTGCGCCTGGTGGATACTGTGGTAAGATGACTAAAGTTCTCGAGATATTTAGGAAAGCCAGATTGCCGGTAATGATGTTGGACGTACATGTGGAAGGACTAGTAGGTCGCCTGTTTAAGCAGTTTCTAAGTTCTGCCGAGTAAGAACTTTATTTCTTCTATTTTCTTTAATTGCCAGTTTGCTACTGCTGTTACGAAAGCCCTTTTGTTATAAGCTCAAGTGACTTTGCTCTTTCTTCTGCTGACATTTTTAGCTCCAATACCTCTGCTACTGTGCTCGAGATGGAGAAAATTATGACCATGATCATAGAGGAAAGTAAGGAGCTCGCGTTCGATCTTGAAGCTCTAATAATTGCTACTCGAGATAAGGTTAATCAGATGATTATTATATTTCTCATCTTCACTAGCGAAGGTTCCTCGTTCATCTCTAATCACATTCGATTGATACCATTGCAGATTGATTCACCTGTTTGTTGGCAATTAGGGGAAAAAGTTCTGCAGAACTGTGCTGCTAAACTGCAACCACGTCTCCCGGATTTGGTATAGGATTCGAGAATTTCCCTTTTATGTTTATTCCAAAATGTCTGCATGTGTTTGTAAACATTATGTCTGAAAAATAATATTAATCATTATTTCGTGTGTGCTATAATCGCATTACAGGAGGCTAAAGAAACTATTCCGTCTACAAGTGAGACAAGCAACTTGAGGAGCGATACAACTCATAAGATAAAAGTTGAGGGTCTAGAGAAAAGCATAGATACGGATAGAGTTAACCTTCAGGGCCATCACACTGAAGATGGAAAGAAAAAAGTCTCATCCGACGATCCACCAATGCCATCAAAATCTGTAACAGAAGTGAAGGGAAAACGCAAGAGAAATAATGAACAGGTACTGCCATTTGCTTCTGGTAACTATTCTAGTATGGCTGTGGGTTGCGGTTCGGTTTTACAGTTTTTGCCCAAATCTGCATACTCTTGGACACGTGAAGATGGAAAGAAAAAAGTTTTATCCGATGATCCACCAATGCCATCAAAATCTGTAACGGAAGTGACTGGAAAATGCAAGAGAAATAACGAACAGGTACTGCCGTTTGCTTCTGTTAACTATTCTAGTATGGCTGTGGTTTGCGGTTCGGTTTTACAGTTTGTGCCCAAATTTGCATACTCTTGGACACGTAAGTCTAATCCATACCCCGCTCCAGCGGGATTGGGTATGTTGTTGTTGGACACGTTAGTATAATGGGTCAAAAGGGGTGTTTTCAGAACGGGTTGGTCTAACTTTGCAAACACTTTTAGGGACTTGATAATGCATATCAAGCATGTTTTGAGAAACTTTTGACCTGTTTGACTTGTTCAGCCAGTTTCCACTATAATGAACTATTTCGTTTTGACCCATCATAAGCATATTAAAACCAAAAGCTGAGTACTTTAGTCTTTAGCCATAAACATGAACGACTCTTAGTTTAACTATGGTAATCTTCTTCTGAAATCAAACATCAAATCCAGAGTTGAAGTTGGTCTATGTTTTTTATGTTACAGTATATTAACCAAGTAATAAACAATTAATTGTTATGAAGTTGCATATAATATCCTGGTTATTACGAAAATATAAAGAAACTAACGTTTCAACCCAACCCGCACCCCCCATCTTGCGAATTCTAATCTACATCCGTATCATACCGCAGGGAGCGCCCAAAAACAGCATGACACCTATCATACAGCAGGGAGAGCCCAAAAGCAGCATGACACGTATCATACCGCAGGGACCCAGAAAGGTTTTGTACAGCATGACACATGTTCAAGGCTACAAGGTGAAGAAAATTAATGCACCTATCCTTGAAGCCATTTTCAAAAAACACGGTGACATCGCATCTGATTGTGTAGTCAAAACAGCTTCTGTGAGAGAATCTATCCTTGAGGTTGTTTGTCAAGTTGTCAGGCGAATTCAAACTAATGATGTTGCAACCATCGTTTCTGATATGGATGAAATAGAGATGCAAGTGTTAGATGCAGAAGCAACCAACATGAAAGTGGCGTGGCTTCGAGCTCACTTGGAAGCTATTCAGAAAAGGACCGCCGCCAAAAGAAAGTCAACTTTAATTGTAAAAATGAAGGCAAACACTACTCTGGTTAAAAGAGCTGCAAAAACAGACCTGGAAGAGAGGTGGATGGAGCTTCGCACTGCACAAGAACGGTTTGAAAAGGCTGAAAAATGCGTGAAAGTACTCGATCTTGTAGAAATGAAGCTAAATGATAATTTCATGGAATCCGAGGCTGAAAAAGATTCGTGGCCAGAACAACCAATTTTATAGGCTAATTAACTCATGCTAGATCTGTATTTTGTAGAACTTACCAGGGTCACGCCTATGCACATGTTTTGTTACATTACTTCAGAAACACTTACCGGCATGAGACCCCCTTTTGGAAAGACGGGTCAAGCTTAAAGTAGTTAGGATTAACTTTCTTTTTGACCTGGTTGATAGCTCCTGATTCTTGTTCACAGAAATTCTGAGCTTCATGATTTCCTTTTGTGACGTATGCCGCCCAACTGGCTCATTTTGTAACTATAAGAATTCTGTCACATGTTGGGGATTACTGGATTTGCGACATGAATAGTTATCATCTGTGAAGTTAATTTGTTTGGCTTGACAGGTTTTGCCGTTTGATTAGTTAGCCATTTGTTTTTTTTGTTTTTTTGTTTTTTTTTTGCCTTTTTGGTCCTATATGATAAGCAAAATCAAACACAATCAGTTAGGTTTTTTTTTTTTTGGTGGGGGGGGGGGGGGGGGGGGGGGTGGGTTCATACGATAAGCAAATCAAACCACATTGTTTCTGCCTTGAACCCGAGGAGAGGACACAAATATTGTATGAATAAATCGGATTGAATGGACGCTAAAAGTTGAAGGGATCAGATGGATAACAATGATGATAATTTGACTTGCAAACTCGGTAACCACCCTATTTCTTAAAATTCATGTAATAAGTTATTTGGAGTCTGCTATTAGTAATCGTCTATACTTAAGTGGGTAAATTAACAATCAAGCTCGACATGCTTGAGCTCAAGCGAGCATGCATGTGCTCAGCTTGGAGATGATTCGAGCTGGACTAAACACATATAAAAAGAAAAGACTACAACACAAGCTTTACCACAGTTGAAACCAAAGGGATAAGAAAAAGAGAAACAAGTTGCGGTAAATTAAGTGATTTTAGGCAGACTTGGAACTACTCAGAATCATTAAAAATCTACATATACAGCAGCAGCATCACAAAGTATTAGTTGGACAATTGAACCAATCAACAAAACACCGAATGGGGATGACATTGTTTGGACTTCGGTGACTAAACATTACCTGCTCAGTCCTGGTGAATAAGCAAGTCACAAACAAGCACTTCTAGTTCTATATAGCTGAGCAATATGCAGCCAACTAATATTGCCACCTAAAGCAAATATCTAGTGGCCCAAAGACACGAGTCCAACAGGACCAAGTAAAACCAACAAGGTGTAGTAGCAGCTCAAAAGAAGACCTTAAAGAAAACTATTAAGCAAACACTCATTAATGTAGCAAAAGCACCATAGTTATCTAGTCATCACATCATTACCAATATTCAATGCATGAGTACATGCTAAAGATATTGAGTCATCACATCATTAACAAAAGGTTCACTGCAACATTTTTCATTAGTTTTTGGAGCTGATTCCCCTAAAACACTCAAACCAAATCTTTGGGGTTCACGGGATCAAGGTTTCTATGCCGATTTAAACCTTTTGGAGACTAGTACTATGAGTATGCGTACTTCCTTCCATCCACACTGATGGATTCTCGTACCTTGGACATTCATTATGATCCTCCTTTCTGAACTACTGTTTGCATATTAACAATACATGGAAAGATAACAAATATGTCATACGAGGAATGCTAGAACCACAAAAAAATATTCACAAAAACATTTACAAAATGAGTTGTCATGGTGTGATTGGCTAAATAAAAGAGAAGAGAGAGGGATTATGGCAAAATACACCACTCACATCATGATAACTCATTTTGTGGATGTTTTTGTGTATATTCTTTTGTAGGTCTTAGTCCATCACGAAAAACTTGCCTATGACATTTCCATTTTCGCTTGAGTAAAAATAAATGAATCCCTCAAATTTATGGATATCGAAATCCAAAATGGGAATGAAGCCGTAAGCCCAAGCCAGTTTTTAGACAATACACTCATTCGAACTAGGGATAACAAACGGGCGAGGAATGTTGGGGGTTCCCATCCCCATCCTCGTTTTCCACTCTCTATCCTTATCCCTGTCCCGATCCCCTTCATATCGGGGAATTCTTTACATCCCCATCCTATCCCTATCGGGGATCCCCGCGAGGATTCGAGGATTTTCCACTCTTATGAAATAACGTAAAAATTCCATCAACTCGCTCAAAATATAAAGAATTTTGACTCATAAAGTGTCTCAACAAACGTACACCGCACATAGCTAGATTAATTACAATTTCAATTCAACTTTAAAGCATCCTAAATATTGTAACATCACATATAATATAAAAAGAATATGTATCATATATTCATATGTGTGTATTCTTGCAGATAGTTAAGTAATATGTAGTTTGTGTTTTACTTCTAATTCTAAATATGCTTGATCCTATAAATATCATATATGCTAATATGCATGTAAATATACATGTCAATACTCATAAACCATAAACCACATACATGTACAAGTTAATTGAATATGTATACATAACATATAAATTTAAATACTTGTATGTTATCCCGATCGTCGCCCCATCCCTGATTTCATATTTCGAGGATTCCCCATCTCCGTCCCCGTCCCCATCCCCATCCCCGGTCAACTCAGGGATTCGCAAGTAAAATCGGGTCCACATCGGGTACATATTTTTTTTGCCATCCCTAGCCGTATGCCGATTGACGACGAATTGTGTTCATCAACATTCATTTTCTTTAACCACAAGGGGTGACCCAACGGTAAGAATACCAGTCTTCCAAAGAGGAGGTCAAGGGTTCGAATCCAATGGGGAGAAAATTAATTCCCTTGTGGCCACGGAGGTTCACCTGCGCCGACTCCGGGCTTTTCAAAAGGGTAGTCACCGTGGGATTAGTCGGCTCGCAATGTCAAGTCGGAAACCCACGTTAACAAAAAAAAAACAAAAAAAAAAAAAAAAAAACATTCATTTTCTTTAAAACTTCATTTCATTCGCGCCAAAAAAGTTGGAAATATATTTACGCGCCAAAAAAAAACCCCTAATATAATAAAATCACACTATTCCTTAACATTTCATCTGCCCCCAAAAAAACCCTAATTCTCATTCTCTAAACAAGACCATGATCTTGCGGTCAGGCAAACTCGTAATCGAACCATCAATCCTCAAAGAATCAATAATCTTGCGTTCAGGCAAAGTCGTCATCAAACGACCCAAACACAAACGTGACAAAGATTTCATAAGCAAATTACCCGACGCACTTTTAACCCACATCCTATCTCTACTCCCTTTATCCGACGCTAACCGCACCCGCGTTTTGTCGAAAAGATGGGCAGATCTTTGCGCATTTCTTCCAAGTCTTCATTTCGTAACACCCTTTTATAATGTTAGCAGGTTTTATTGGAGAATCGAGGAAACACTCGACATTCGCGATGGTATGCCCATTGACAAGTTTCATTTGGATTGTACTAAGTGTAGCTATTGTGACTATAACCGTGTTTGTGAACTGTTGTCTAGTGTTGTTATATGTAAGGTTAAGGAGCTTGAGCTTAAGTTTTTGGATGATAGGAAAGTGGTTAGGTTTTGTTGGGACTTGTTTAAGACGTGTAATACGCTTGTCGGGTTGACGTTAAATGGCGAATTCGTGTTGGATGTGCCGAAAAACGGGGTGTTTTTTCCTTGTTTGAAGAAACTCGAACTTGTGTCGATTGTGTATGTAAGTGAGGAGTCTTTTGAGGATTTGATGGCGGGTTGTCCTGTTTTGGAAGAGATGTATATGCAGAGGAAATGGGGTGAGGATGATAACTTGTTTGCTTTTAAGATTGTTTCGCCGAGTTTAAAGAGGCTGAGAGTGTTTTTTAATAAGTTTCTGTTATGGGTTTATGAGGTTGTGATTGATGCTCCTAAGCTGGAATTTCTTGCGATCACGGATGGTATGTCGACTATGTACTCTTTGACTGAGACGTCGTCTCTTGTTGAGGCTCGGGTTAGCTTTGACGACTTCGTTACTGAATTTATTGCATATCTATCAGGTGTTAAGTTATTGACATTGGATTCTTATAGTATAAAGGTACTTTTTTTTTAATCCATTTATGACAATCAACTAATTATTTTGTTAAATTAGTTTTAACAAAATAAGTACTAGCAGTTAAAGAAGATTTTCCGTAACTATGAAAGCAATAAGGATAGTGAAAAGAAGCTTAAAAGTAATTTATGAAGTGTTTGGTTTATGCAGAATCTGTGCTCCGTAGATGGTTCAAATTTGCCCATGTTCCCTAACTTGGTCAAACTTGAGATTTTTATCGACTGTGGTTGGCACTTGGACTTGCTGCGTGTTCTCCTGAACAAAATGCCTAATCTTGAGCATATTACCTTCATGGATGTAAGTTTATGCATACACTTAACTTTCTTTAGAAAATTGACAACGAGAAGAAGAATTGGAAAAAAAGGAGTAGTGTGTTGATTCATATGATCATGTCTATGGCTCCTTATACTTTCATTTCCATTGGGCGTCGAGGGTGTTTGGATCTGTGTTTTACAACTCATTAACGTATTATTGTGACCTTGTTTTTGTGTTTCAATAAACAAATTTTGTCTTCGTTGTATGATTTTTTAAGGTTAAATTATGTGTCTCATTCGAAGTAAACTATAGTTGTCTGTGTACATATTGTTTTAACATAATTTGAGTCAGTTTTACTCCCACGTGATGAAGGAATCTCTGCTTTTTGGTTCGAATAATGCCCATAGGGAAATATATGCGAGCATATGTTTTTGAAAGAATTCCCTATGTAATCTGATTTTTTAAACATTAGAGCATTGATCTGAAACACCATGTCCAAACTATATGTCACAGTTCATTTTGTTACAGCTGGTAACATAAATGTTATTTGTACACTTTTGGAAAACAAATACAAACACCTCCTAATCACAAAGTTAAGTCCTTTGACATATAAAGTCCACTGCAGTCAGTCAGTCACATATTTTTTCTTAAAAAGGAACACTTCATATCAATTCGAAAATGTTTTGTTTAAGAGTCCAATGGAAGTGCAGGTTGTCATTTTTCACAAGCTCATGTCTAATCACTTGTACTTCTTTATCCTTAGGGGCCTCGTGGAGAACCTATTTTTGGCATAAATTGGAACCCACCATGGGAGGCGCCATCTTGTTTACGTTTAAAGATTAAGGAAATTATAATTCTCAATCAGTACTCAGTAACACAACGCGAGTTCACCTTTATAACGTATCTGCTGAAACATGGTGTTAGTTTGGAGAGGTTGACTATAAATGTTCCTGCAGTTGATCCAGAGAGGCGTGAAGAGTTATTAAGCATCCATCGTGGCTCAAGCTTATGTCAAATCCAATTTATTTAAGCCAATACGAGATGATTGTGGTAATTATCATAGTTGGGAATTGTTTTAAATCTGCACAAGCTCAAGTATGCGTTAGATCAGTTTTGTTTAAAAATGCAATATCTTGCATAGTTCTATAACTCATGTTGGTTGGGAATTGTTTTGAATTTGTAGAAGCTTAAGGGGATTGTGTGTGTGTCCTTTTTTTTTTTTTTTTTGGTTCCTGCGTACTTAACTTTGACTGTTATCATCATTTTCCACGTTTATGAGATTCCTTCTGTGTCTATGCTTAATTGCTGTTTGGGCTTTGCATGATCTGGAATTGTTTTCATGTTATAGTTAGCATAACGACCACCAGGTGAGAGTTAACCGCTTTCTAATTCCTATTCCATCTGATATTTGGTGTTAAGTTTGTATATAACCACATTGTTGATGATAAAACTGTGGGTCTACTGATGCATAATTATTTTTTTATTACCAATTTATTGTTTATTCATTTGGAAGCGGTTTATATTGAATCTGTCTTTAGACTATGCATGAGTTAGTGAAAATGGAGGTGGCATACCAGAAGAAGTAATCTCCTAACGAGTGTTGTTTGAACAAAAAAATAGGTGAGTTCCTTCTCTATCTATTGTGTTAATCTGTTTTGGATGTGCAAGGAAATACTTCTCTTTTTTTTGTATCTTGTATTAGTTTAATTAGTTATAGAGGTTTGTAGGTTGTAGTTAATTCATGTTGTTTTCCTTGAAATATATATATATATATATATATATATATATATATATATATATATATATATATATATATATATATATATATATATATATATATATTTGTTACGAATGCAGTCACTAACAAAGATAATCGTTGCTGCATCATAATCATCATTAATGTGAAGTTTGATAATGCTAAAGGAAGAGCCACTCAAGGTTGGCCCAATGGTAAAAGGTTTGTGACTATCATCACCAAATGTGAGAGGTCTCCTTGGTGCAAAAAACTCTGACGTGGCCACGCCAACCTTCCCAAAAAGGGGAGGGTTTCACCCGGTTAGTGTATATGTGGCGGTGAACTCAAACCCTGGATTAGTCAAACAAAAGGTCGGAAACAATGGTTATCCCCCAAAAAAGCAGTGACTTGACATAGATGTGGCAAATTTTGATCCAATTATGGATAAATGGGTCATTTGGGTAGTACTTTGACTCAAATGAATCGATTAGCATTTATACAGGTAATATCCTTGTCTTTTCAAATTGTTAGAATATTAGTAGTAAACTTAAACGTAGTTTAGGGGCGTAAGTGTACTTTGTAATTAGATTAGGTAGCTTGGAGTGCAAGGCAAACTAGGTTTCCACCTCCTCATCTCTATAAATAGAGATGAGAGGGATGCTAGTTATTCATTCTTCTTCGTCAATTATAAAAGCTTTATTGGTATTAATAAAGGGTTCGTTGAGGGTATATCGTGTGCATATTCTTGTCTATTCTTTGTAGTCTCTCGTGTTTGCTACTTGTGGTCGATACAACTCGCGATCTAGCGTTCCACGATCGAACTTTGGGTTTGTTGTCGAGGTATTATCCAACAATTGGTATCAGAGCCTTGTTCGAGAAGAACGGATCTCGCAACGTGGATAGAGCCAAAACAAGAGAAACGAGTGAACCGGGTTTGGTTTGTCGGTTACTGTGCAGTCGTGGGAGAATTGGCGATGCGGGTTCGTTAACCGTTGGATTTCTACGAAATTCGAACCGTAGGTTGAAGACACATAGATCTAGGATCTCACCGGAGGGATCTTGCATCGGAGCTTCCAGGAAAGAGATATAGGTTGTCGAATTTTCTGGTTTGGTTGTTGTGTTCTTTGTTGTTTTCGGTTATTGTTTGGCTATCGTTGTGTAGATTACACGGTTCAAGGTTTCTAGGTTTTGCAAGAAGTTTCAACTTCAAGTTTTTGGTTTCTTGGAATTCAAGTCTTGGTGGTTCTTGGAAGACAAGTAAGGTTTAGCTTTGTCTTGGGATTCAAGAAAAGTGATTACTTGGAGTACAAGGTATATCAAGGTTGTAGACTTGAGGTGGAAAGATCGAAGCTTTAGGGTTTTTCTAAAGGTTAGTAGATCAAATTATTACAAGAAAGCGGGTTTAGCACACGGCTTGCGAGACTTGTTGGTAAAGTTGGTTAAAAAGCAACTTAACAAGGTTTGTAGCAAGGTTAAAGAAGAATGGCTAGTATAAATACTAGGTTAAACATCGAAAAGTTCAATGAGAATATTGTACAAAAACATGGAGGTTTAAAACAAGTTGGGTTCAAGCAACTTGGTCTTGGTGTTAAAACAAGGGTCCATGGAGTACATGTTCAAAAGCGTGTTTGGTTTGAGGTGGAACTACAGGGAGCTCAGGAAAATCGTGAAGCTGAGGTAATTCAGGAGAGTAACGATCATGCTGTAGTGGCTCAAAGAAAGTTGGAGGTTAAACAACTTGAAGGAAAGACAAACACGGACTGCTTGAAAAATGAGCAGGAAAAGGTACACCTTGGTGCAAAGATCGGGGCAGACATTATGAAAACCGGAGCACCTGGTCAAGATGGTGCAGAGGGTAATGCTGTTGAAAGGTATAGAGGTGACAATAATATGGCTGCTTTAAGAGTTGCTGCAGTGACTAAAGAATATGCACATGAGTCATTGACTTTCAGGGATGCAGTTGCTTGTTAGGTAATTTCCAAGTGGATAGCTGTAATGAAAGAAGATATGGATACTCGACCTAGTATGTGTATGCTCAGCAACGGTTTCAAGCGAAGCAGTGACGACAGTAACATATATTACTGGAACTATGCACAAGGTATATTCATATATCTATTCCTCCATATAGATTATACGGGGTTTACTTGCGAAAGCAAGGCTGAGATCTGGATTACCAAGGGTTTGCTGGATGAAGCAAAAGAAATTATACTTGGTATGGGGATCTTCAGGACTCAGAGTGGTAATACTTTGAGGGTGTCACGATTCAGGTTTTCCAACGGGATGTCGGTTCGGATATTGTTGGGGGGACACTCTACGCTGTCGTTAGAGGATGGTCTATCAAGGAATCGTGATGAAGAAAAGAAGAGTAAGGGGTCATGTATATATGCAGTTGGAAGTCATGAGTATCAAGTGGTCTGCACGAGACCTGACATAACATCTGCGGATGTGGGAATGTTGGATAGTGTTGGTCCCTTTTTACTTGGTTATCAGTAACTAAGAAGCTAAAGTAACCAAGTTGTATGACTTTAAACAAAGATGTATAAAATGATTAACAATAAAGCAACGTAAAGATAAGAGACAATATTTTCCAACGTTTAATTCTTTATTAGAAGTTAATCAAAAGAATCGTACCCAAGTGTTTGCGGAATAACACTTGGGGTTGAAACGACAAGTATGGTATGGACTCCTCACTAAACTCAACTATGTTGAGTGACAACTTAAAATTACCCACTGAGCTATCTCAGGGGCTTGTGTTGTTCTTTGGAGGAGTAAAGTGGTTTGTGAATGCTTTGCATTAATTGCACAAACTTGTCAACTTTTACTCCTCACATTTGCTTCCTATTTATACACAAGTATAGAACAACTAAATATACATTGGACCTAAAGCTTCCTTAACAATATCTTGAAAGATATTATTCTTCTGGCAAGGAACCTTCATTGAGTTAGATCCAAAAGGCACTTTCTGATGACAGACTGGTTTTAACCATTTGGGGAAAGTTTGACATTAAAGTGATAAAGCACTTTAATAAAGCAGCTCAGACTTTCCCGCCCAGTCCCGCCAAAACTTCAGTCTTCATGTCATCAGTCTTCAGTACGATTAAGTTGTTGAGGAGTCATTGGGGTTCAGTGAGTTATTGTCATCCTCACTGAACCCATCACCTTCTTCTTGGCTTAGATCACACTTCACTGAGTTCCGCCTCACTGAATGGAGAACCTTTCTTCTTAGGCTCGGTCTTAGCTCCCTGAAGGTGACTCACTGAGTTACTGTTCACTCAGTGACTTGTTTACACTTAGGGGATTTTACGTTCAAATCCTTGTTAGAAGATTTGGTGAATTCAGTGACCCAACAGATAGGTTTGATCGTGGATTACAGACGGACGTACATGATTTTGTGGATTATGACTACGCCATGGGTAGATCAATCACAATGTACGGTTTTATGATACAGGAATGTGCTGTGAGCTGGGAAGCTATGTTGCGACACATGATGACTTTGTTAACAACTAAAGCGGAGTATATGACACTTACTGGAGAATTGAATGAGGATACATGGCTAAAGGGATTCTCTATAGAGTTAGGATTTGAGCTAAGGTTAGTAGCGGGTATTGCTACTGGTGCCTTGAAGAAGGCGGTCCTCGGTCCGAGGTTCCAGCACTGGTTGAAGCTGCTGTGTATCGGAGAAGGCTAACTATTACCACTAAGGTGGAAATTGTTAGAATATTAGTGTGTAATAGTTAGGATATAAGTTTAGGGGGTTAATTGTATTTTAGCTCAAACTTAAGGAGGTTAGTCATGTGTTAGGAAAGTTACTAACCTCCTCAATTGTAGAATCCTTGTTCACCAAGGATTAGGTTTCTCCCCCCTCATTCTCTATAAATAGGGATGAGGGGGTGATGTTATATTTGTACCTTCTTTTCTTGCTCACGTTTAATAAACGCTTGAGTGTAAATATCTCGTGTGTGTGTTGGTGCCACTCGGCATTAAGGGATCATAACCCTTTGCCGAGGTCTTGTTGGAGTAGTTCTTGATTCATGGTTCCGCTCTAGAAACCGGCTTGTTGGATTTCTCCCAACACAAATGTCTATCGCAGAATAATGGTGATGTTGCAGTGACCAAAAGTGTGAAAAAAGCAAGAACAATAAGAATATTTAGTCTGATGAATGGAGGTATTGGTGGCGGTTTCATGGGTCATTTGGAGTTGGAGAAATGGAATCTGTCACACAATCTCGGGAAGACAAACCGAAGCTTTGACGGACGACATGTTTCCTCAAACTATACTGCTTGCCCTCAGAATTTTCATTATGATTTCAAATTCTTCTCTTTTACCATCCGGCTGGAATACTGATCAGGTCAAGGGTGATTGAGATCAAGTCCTGTTTACTTGGTCATAAAGGGTGTTTGGGTAGCTTATTTTGTTTGCTTTTTCTTTTTTCATATAATCTATACATTTTCTGTTAATTATTGAAAAGTGTTTAAAATATGTAATTAATCTATTTGTTTATTCATAGACCATCAATTTATAAATCACATGTTGTCTAATAATAATTAATGGAGTACTTAGTAGTAGACTTGTGATAAATAAATGAGCAAATGACCTTCCTCTTTTTATATAAAATTAAATATTACTTTATCTTTATCAGTGTTTTGTGACTTTGTCACCTTTGAGTTAACATGCATTGAGGTATACTACAACAACTTATGCCACACTTCATGGATTCTCTTAAAAGCATCAACATGTGAAAAATTAAAAAAACATGAAAACATATAAATACCACTCTCCTCATCTCTTTCTTTTCATATCACCTTCATTATTTTGCCAATTCTGCATGCCTCTAGTGATCAAATATCTCAAAAAAGGTCAGCTCTTTTGCTTTGATCCACCTTTCTTTATTTTGTTAGCCCGTTTCATATTTATATCATGGATTTTTTTTAATAATATATGTTAGGCAAAATTTCACATTGCATGAAATATTTACTGAGATTTCAGATTTTGGTTTTCATTTCACCTTTCTTTCGTTTTTGCGATTTATAATCTGATTCTATAATTTCCAACTTGATTATATACCAGATCCACATTTCATGTATTCAACATTATTTGATCCTTAAAATAATGTTATTGTTTCATGATTTCTATAGTAAAATTGCAAGTGATCAGCGATTCAGTGCTAAGAATTTTTATAGATGTTAGATCTGGCTATGCTTGCATGTTTGATGCTTAAAAATGTAAATGTGATTTTATGACTACCCAACTGAAATTACATTGTAATATTGTGATCACATACAGGTTAATTAGATCCAGTGCGTTGCATTTGGGTACATTAAAAAGATCTGTTTGGGGTGATTCTTGATGGGGTTTTCAAACCTATTTAAGATTTTGTTCTTGGTCTTGGTTTCATGTTTAATTTTTAAAGTTGTGGATGGATATTATCTTCCTGGTAGTTTTCCCCATAGATACTTTACGGGTGATCAATTATCCATTAAAGTAAACTCGTTAACCTCTATAGATACAGAAATACCATATGGGTATTACACTTTGCCTTTTTGTAAGCCTCTTGAAGGCATTAAAGATAGTGCTGAAAATCTAGGCGAGCTTCTAATGGGAGATCGCATAGAGAACTCCCCATATCGGTTTAAGATGTACAAAAATGAATCGGAAATCTTTTTGTGCAAAACAAATCCGTTATCTGGTGAGGAGTTCAAGACATTAACAAAAAGAATCGATGAAATGTATCAAGTTAACTTAAATCTTGATAATCTTCCCGCCATAAGGTATATGGAAAAAGATGGATTATTTCTTAGATGGACTGGTTATCCTGTAGGAGTTAAGGTTCAAGATGTTTATTATGTGTTTAATCATCTGAAGTTTACGGTTTTGGTTCATAAGTACGAGCATGAAAATGTTGCGGGTGTTATTGGGACTGCGGATGGGGCTGAGTGGATCACTCCCACCAATGAAACCACCACTGATGACGGTTATGTGGTTGTTGGATTTGAGGTTGTCCCTTGTAGTGTGAACCATGATCTCAATAAACTAAAGAATGTTAAAACATATGGCAAATACCCGTCTCCAATTAAATGTGATCCTGTTTCTGTTGGAATGAGTTTGAAAGAAGGTAAACCCGTGACTTATAGTTATGAAGTCTCGTTTGTGATGAGTGCTATAAAGTGGCCTTCGAGGTGGGATGCGTATTTGAAGATGGAAGGTGCAAAAGTTCATTGGTTTTCAATATTGAATTCTTTAATGGTTATTACTTTCCTTGCGGGTATAGTCTTAGTGATATTCTTAAGGACGATTAGAAGGGATTTGGCTCGTTATGAGGAGTTGGATAAGGAAGCTCAAGCTCACATGAACGAGGAGTTATCAGGGTGGAAGCTTGTTGTTAACGACGTTTTCCGATCACCAAACAACCCTCAACTTCTTTGTATAATGGTGGCGGATGGGTGTAGAATTCTTGTAATGGGGATTGCTTTGATCTTCTTTGCTGCTCTGGGATTCATGTCTCCGGCTTCACGTGGAACCCTACTCACTGGTAATAGTTTCTCTAGTTTTCTATCTATACATCAAAACTCGGTGGCAAAATAGATGGGTTGGGTAATATGTCGTACATATAAAGTATAGTTGGCCAAAACCACCGTTTGTAGATAACTTTTTGAGCTTTCATAAATGATTAGTTTGCCAAATATGATTACAAAACTAATACAATGTCAATAACAATCTAACCTTATTTGAGTAAGTGATTAAGGAGGTTTTATGCGTTGAAAATACATTTTGGATGAATTTCAACCCATTTGATATATGTTCCTTTTGGCCATTTTTAATATAACTTGAATTGGTTTGATTGCTGAAATTTTCAGGCATGCTTGTGTTCTATGTACTATTGGGCATTGTCGCTGGTTACATTGCGGTTTGGCTATGGCGGACACTCGGGAATGGTGAAAAACGAGGATGGTTTTCTGTGTCATGGCGAGTTGCTTGTTTCTTTCCTGGTATCTCATTCTTGATACTAATTATAATTAACTCCCTCTTGTGGGGAAGCGGAAGCACGGGGGCTATCCCATTTACCACATTTCTCGTTCTTATTTTACTTTGGTTTGGTATCTCTCTTCCCTTAACACTAATTGGTGGATTCATGGCAACAAAAGCCCCATACCTCGAGTTTCCAGTTCGAACCAATCAAATCACTAGAGAGATCCCGGCTCAGAAGTGCCCTTCTTGGATTTTGGTACTTGGAGCCGGAACACTCCCATTTGGGACACTTTTTATTGAGCTTTTCTTTATTATGTCAAGCATTTGGCTCGGGCGTGTCTACTATGTTTTTGGATTTTTGTTCGTGGTTCTCATTTTACTTGTGACAGTTTGCGCGGAGGTATCACTAGTTCTAACTTATATGAACCTCTGCGTCGAGGATTGGAAATGGTGGTGGAAATCGTTCTTTGCATCTGGTTCGGTTGCCTTATATATCTTCTTGTATTCGATCAACTATCTCGTGTTTGATCTTAAAAGCTTGAGTGGACCCGTGTCCGCAATGCTCTACTTGGGTTATTCATTGTTCATGGTCATAGCAATTATGCTTGCAACGGGTGCAGTTGGATTCTTAACATCCTTCTTTTTTGTTCACCGTCTCTTTTCTTCGGTTAAGATAGATTAATTATAGATTTGTTTGAAGGTTGAGGGTCTTTATCTTTAGTTTGTGTTTAATTTTGGTTTTTTAGCTAATGATTAATGTTAAAGGTTAATAAATGATGCTTTTAACTCGTTATATTGTTTGTAGTCATTTTTCTTTTGAGGAAAATAACTCTATTAGTTTATTGTTATTTTTCTCAGTACTATACTTATTTGTAGTATGTATGAGTCAGTGTTCTTTGAAGTGTTTATCATTTTAAGTACTCTACTTATTTCATATGTTTAGGATTGATATTCACTTACGTGAAACTTGAAATTAGTGACAATACATGCGACTAAGCTAGAAATATATTTATTTAATCAACAACCTCATGATAAATTTAATTAAAAAGATAAATTATTTTATCTCTTGCCTAATAGATCATCTTGTTTTGGTATGCTCGATCAAAATACACAATTTGGAGTGACATTATCCAAGCGAGATTTTCACACTTTTATCGGAAGTGTTCAATTATTTCTTCTTTTTATTAATTTGCAAATTTTGACAAACTCGTCTATAAGCTCTACATAGATTGAATGATAATTTGCGAAGTTAGCAATCATGATAATTGACTAGGGATTAGATCTTATTTGAGTGGCAGGTCTTTACCATTTTAATATTTAACGTTTTCTTTTTCTCTTTTTTGCTCTTGCGATATATACCAAAAAGTTTATGAGTATAAAGAAAAAAAAATAGTCTAACAAGAGCAAAATAAGAAAGAAAATATTCAATATGAGTAAAGATCATTTGAGGACAAAACTTTATTTACATACGAAGCGACTAATCTCCACCCTCCATCTTCCCTCCATCTTTATTTGATTTAATGGATGAGATTAATCCCAACAATTTAAAAAACCCACTTCCATCATTTTTTTTTCAAATATTAATATATTTCAAACTGTTAATCATTAAGCGAAAAAAATATACCGTTATTACGAGCATTTAATTATCTTTCTACAGATAGACACTTTGATATATTTTCTACAATTTTTTTGTCGTTTTTTCACGTTTTTTTTTCCTGACCGAAAATATCATATGTGATATTACACATCACATGTGATATTACACTAATATCACATGTGATATTTTTTCGGTCGGGAGAAAAAAAGGTGAAAAAAAACAAAATTTTTTTTTTTTTGTCGAAAGTATATCAAAATGTTCGTCTATAGAAAGATAATTAAATGCTCGTCGCGATGGTGTAATTATTTTCGCTTAACGATTAACGGTTTAAGAGATATTTAAATTATAAAAAATGGGTGAAATATTAAAATGCTTTTAATCTCAACCATTGATTTCATTTTAGATGTAGGGTGAGGATGAGTCCCTTGATATGTAAGGAATCTTTGGTTTCTAAAATAACTCGATTCATTAAATGTTGATCTATTAGCCAAGAGATAAAATTATTTGATCTTTTAATTAAATTTGTTATGAGACTGTTGTATATCTCTAACTTAATCGCATGTATTTTCACTCTTTTTAAGTTTCAGGTAAGTGAATATCAATTCTAGACACATAAACTAAGTAAAGTACTTAAAATGATAAACACTTAAAATAACAGTGACTCATACATATAACAAATAATTATAGTACCTAAAGCGGGAAAAATGACAAAGTATAGAACTAATAGAGTCATTTCTCACTTTTTGTTTTATGGATACGCAACAATTTTGTGGAAAACTAGAAGGGGGGGGGGGGGGGTTTGAATAGTTTTCCCCTCTTTTTCATTTTATAAAAACTTTGTTTCAAAATGTTGATTCGAATTTATTCAATTGTTTGTTTGGAAAACCTTTAATTAGAGTTTAGTATGAAAACACCATATAATCAATATGATTAATTATATACGTAAGCTTTTGAAAAAAGCTTAGTTTTATGAATGGAGCTTTGGTCGGTCTTTGTGTGAATACGTTTTCCTTTTAAAATCTTAAAACGTTTTGTATCAAATTATCTATCAAGTTAAACTTAATATGAGAAGTGTGAATAATAATCTATTTGACCATATCATATAATTATACACACAATCACAATATTAACTTCTATGTACAACACAATCAATCATCACAACTATATAAGCAACAACTAAGACATATAGGCAAGCATAGGTGTAAATCGATAAATGCAAGAATAAATGAAAAGAGATGAGCGAAAGGAAATGCAAACCGGACACGATGATTTATAGTGGTTCGGCTACAAGGACACCTTCCTTGCCCTACTCCACTCCTCGAGTCACATACTCGAGAGTTTTCTTCACAACTAAACAAGCTCCCTTTTGGCGGAGAAAACCGTACACAACTTTTGCTTACACCATTTAACGACACTAAGCTAAATGTCGAGTTCTAATAGTAGCTAGAACCAATCTCACAACACTACTTCGATCACTACACAACTTCTACACGACTTCACGACTTCTTCATGGCTTCACGACTTCACGACTTCTTCACTACTCCACAACTTCTTCTATACTCCACTACATATTCATACATCTACTTCTTCACAACTTCATGACTTCTCCACACTACTACTTCTTCCCACTACTTCTTACTCACTCATAAGCTCACTACTAAGTAAGATCATCTTGATCTACTTATTACATATACATAACTCACACCATTACATAAACACTAACTAGATCTTAATATATCTTTGGCTTTATGATAGGGAGGTTTCTGCTCTTGTACTTTGAGTGGTGAAGGATTGGATCACTTGAAACAAAGACTTATAATCTTATGATCAAAGGATTTAGAAGGATGTTTTGAAGGGATTGGGACTGAAAATTTTCGTGCAAAAGGTGAGAAAATTATGTGGGATGAACCAGTATTTATAGGGAAAAAAATACTGTTTGGGAGCGTGGCCGGTCCCCTTAATTGGGTGCCGGTCCCCTTAATAATTAAGGGGACCGCCTAGTATAATTAAAGGGGCCGCCTAAGAAAAAAATATTTTTTCTTCAGATTTTTTGTCTTTTTGTGGGGAGGTTTTTCCTGAAGAATGTAGCCGTTTTTTGGGTTGAAATTTGAATTCAAAATATTTATTTTGAATAAAACATTTCTTATAAATACAAAAATGTTTTGTATAAGTTTAAAAATGTTTGTCCCACTTTAATAAAATGTAAGGTTTGTAAAAATAAAAATTCATTTGATCATAAAATGCATTAGACACTTTGTTTATTCATACCTTAAGTGATATGGATGCTAAAGCAAATATTTACGACTAAATACTTGTTTACGTCATAATTTCTAGTTCAATGAGTTTACGTTTTGTGATTATCAAAACATAGAGATATCGATATATGTTAATAATGTTTTTAGGCATTATTTATATCAACAATCTCCCCCTTTTTGATTATTACAAAACCTAAACTCATCAAGTCTAAAAATTAATTTTAAGACATGTATTTAGTGAGTTTATATTCACTTCTCCCCCTTTTTGTAGAATCAAAAAGGTTATGCCGACTAGCTTCATAAATGAAGTTAGACAGGATGAAAGCTCCCCCTTGATGTGTGCTCCCCCTCGTTCGATGGCACCAAGGGATCGAGATAAGGAATGCTCGCAAAAAAATATTAGAAGCACAAGCATATATAGAAGAATATGCAATATTCAAATAACAAGCATAGCAAACAAATATTAAGGATACATAACAATTAATTCAAAGAGATTATGTTAAAGATCCTAATTTGCCAAAGAGAGCCATCAGACTTGCTTGTAACAAAAGGTTGGTTGATTCGTATTTGAAAGTGAAAATCATAAGCATATGGTATGCTTAGATGGTTAATGATGGAGTGTTTGGAATGAAGATCGTTGAGTTAGGGTGAGGTTGTTGGATTAATGGAGGTATATGTTTGGGTCATGAATGTTGGAGAGTTTGGTTGTGGAGAGTTTGTAGCGGAAGAGGTTGATTAAGGTTTTGGATGTTGTTCAAGTGAGGGTATTGGATGTGATCTATTGAGAAGATATTCAATCCAAGTGAAGTGTTCATTGAATGCAATGGTTTTTAGGAGAAAGATGTAGCAAGGTCAATTGTTGACATGCTTCTCAAGTTGATTTATGTTGTGTGGTGATGAGGGTGATCTAGATGAAGGTGGATCCAAATTGGGTTGAGCAAGATGTAAGGCTAAAAGAGCACTAAGCTCATGGGATTCTTTTAGCGCCTCAACGAACATTAAGTGTTCGGAGGAAGGTGATGGTGGTGGAGCATGATAGTTGTCTTGGGTGAGGGTTTGAACATGCAACATAGGAATGGCATGTGAAGTTGTAGACTGTCACAACTCGTAAATTCTGGTCTTTTCCCGAACTTTCACATTTACTATTCATCGGTTACTATTCATCGATCACTATTCATCATTTACTATTCATCATTTTTTAGGTCAGTTTGATATTCTGAGAAGCGTTTTAAAATTTTACTATTCATAAAACACTATTCACCTTCGGAGAAAATTTGTCATTTATACGTGGGTTGCGTCATTTTTGTAAACGTACGATTATCGACCTAATAAACGTTATCTTATGAGCTATTATTTTAAATAATTGATCCGACAATCCCAACTATGGTCCTAACATATTTTTATATTCATAAAAATGATATAAAAGTTATAATATTAATTTACCCGGTAATTTGGGAATTTATTTAATTAATGTCGTACGTTTAATATAATTACGACGGTTTTCGTAAAAACTAAACAATCATTACCCGAACACCCAATATTTATACCCAACATATTTTCACAATTTTTATAACTTTATTATGTCCCAACTAACTTCATCCTATTTTACTTCAACTCGTCACGGTTTATTTTTAGTTAACTCGGTACCCGGTACACCTTAAAACTACCAATAAATACACAAATCAACACCTAATACCACAAATTCTTACACAACTCACTTTTCTTCCTTTTTTCTCCAAATTGCCGCCCCCCCCCCCCTATGCTCCCTTCCCTAAAATATGGATCTTGTCTCCTTAAATAATAATACATACAACTTGTACATTTTTTTCTCATTTCATCTCATTTTCATTTAAAACAACTAGAAACTCTTCTCCTCTTTTTCTCTCTTTCTTGGATCGACCCAACCAAGACCATAAGAAGAAACCATGGATTTTCCAAGATCAAGCTCTAACCTTGTCCCTTTTGTTGTTCTTGTTCGGGTTTTGTGATAAAAACCCAAGGTTTTATAAGTTTTCATCTCCTTAAGCTCACTAATCTTTCTATGTAAGTTGTCAAACTTTTGTTCATAATTTCTTCATGTTCTTATTATGTTCATATGATTTCATACAAGGTTTACATGCATATGTTAGTTTATACCACTCATTTATATATATATGTAACTTTTGAACTCTAGAAATAGATTATTGTTAGATCCTTGTTAGAGTAGCTTGGTGATGATGTTTAGGAACCCATGACACCCTAAGAAGGTGTATGGTAGGATTAGACTAGTTTTGTGGTGATTGAAAGTGGTTTGATTGAAGATGGAACTAGATTTAAACCTTGAAAATGGTTTTTGAACAAGTAAAAATACATGCTGTTCCATTTTGGTTTACCCAGAAAAATACGAATTTACACAGTAACCTTTGACAATTTTTCTAGAAAATACTTTCAAAAACGAAACTTTTGGCGAAAGAACGAACTAAAACGAGTTTATAACGAAGGAGATATGATTTTTGTAAATTTAACGACGAAAACTATTTTCTGAAAAACTGCATGCTGTTTGACAGTTTTCGACGGGCAAATAGAGGCGTTAAACGTAACCTAGTGGAGCCGAGCTATCAAAAATATATTAGTATATACTAAAACGAATCCGTGGATATAAAGAACGAGTAAAACGAGCTTAAAACGACCAAGTTATACACTTTTGAAACTAGGCGAACTATATATATATATTTTGACAACATCTAATAGCAAATATTCTCTTAAGTTATGGAAACACTATAAATCAACACCAACGCTTATTTTCAAACTACGAGTGGTATAGGCTTCATGTGCATGTACATTCATCGCATCCCCTCATAATTTAAGTAGATCGTATCATTCGTTCATTATAGGTCGCGGTTAGAGATCGAACCTCATTTCTGTGTATCCACTTTTGTCTTCGTAGCTATCGTACCAGGTGAGTCATAGCCCCTACTCTTTTAATTGTTTTGTCAACTTTTAGGGGAGAATACATGCTTGTTTTTAAATAAACTATTATTTGACTCTTTGAACTTGTCTTGACCTTTTGAACTTGACTTGACTTTTGAAATTGACTTAAACTTTTGAACTTAATGCACCGTACGTGCTATAACCTAAAGTCTCCCATGTACGGAGCAATGCAAAGTCTCCCCTGTCTACGGAGCAGCATTATAAAGCCTCCCTTGTTCGGAGCAACCTAAAGTCTCCCATGTACGGAGCAGTGCAAAGTCTCCCCTGTCGACGGAGCAGCATTATAAAGTCTCTCATGTACGGAGCAACATAAAATCTCCCCTGTCAACGGAGTAACTGATTACTATATAATAGTTTGTGAAAGATGTACCGTACGTGCATCAGCAATTGTTAGTCTCCTGCTGGTTTGCCGTTCGCACTCCAGTTTATACGTACCGTTCGTGCGGCCTCCTTGTGTGGGGCAGTAGATAGTATGGATAGCGCTGTTAGAGGTCGGCCAACCTCTCGTTCCCCTGTCTACGGAACGCATATTATTTATTTTAGGAGCCTTGCCACATTCTTTATTATATACTATGTGCCCATATTGTGAACTATATTGACCACGTGTACTTGACTACTTGACCTAAACTATTTAGCAGTGGGTTGTAAACACACAGGTTACAAGGCTCTTATGGCGGGACTTGTAACTGAGTGGATTTACGATGCCTTTGCTGTGTGAACATTTTTCTATATACTTTATTTGTTAAACAAACTCTATGAACTCACCAACCTCGTGTTGACACTTTAGCATGTATTTTCAGGTTTTAACTTATGGCACGCTACTGGAGGTTTTGGCAGGGCATGGCATGGTCATAGAAGACTCTGATTATTAATTTGGGGACCGTTTCAAACTATTTTAAGGGCCTACTTTCGCACTACTTTTAACAATGTAAATTTAACATTTTTGATTAAACTATTTATTCTAAATGATTCAAATGAAAACCACTTTTGAACTTGTGTTGTAATACCAATTGAGTTACACCCCAGCTACACGTATGCTTCCGCTGGACCCGATTTTGGGGGTGTGACAGATTGGTATCAGAGCTTCGGCTATAGTGAACTAAGTGTTTTTAAAACCTAGACTATAGCTACTTTTATGAAAAACTTAACCCTATGACCGTCACGTGCCTGCCTGCCAAGCTGAAGCCTCACTTGTGGTTTGTTGCTGACTTAGGTGATGATATTTGTGTCTCATTATCTGTTAAATTATGTTCATTTGTTCTAATTGATTTCTATCATTGTCTTTCATATAAGCATGTTCACGTATCATATATGTCACCCTGTTATGTTTCTCCCTGCATAGTTTCATCTTTTGACCTCGAGTTTGGTCACCTGCCTTAGTCTTTCTGAACGTCTTGGTATTTGTGAAGGACATAGTATTAGTATAACTGAGCTGAGTATTTCAAAATTCATGGAACCTCGGTGGAATATAGACTAGTCACCTATATTCAACCCGGGATAGTGGGACATAGGCTGACTACCTATATCCGACTCAGAAATGAATTTTGCAACACTGAGAATGGTTATAATGAAATTTTGTCTGGATTGAACCCCCCTACTCAATCTCCAATTGTTTCTTTCATGTGTGTGTATACTCTCGTTGTTGGAACCTTCATACTTTTTATCACCTCGTGAACCGCCGCCTAGAAACACGTCAACTGGTCGTTTCATCTCATGAATCTTTACCTTTATAACACTTCGGAGACCTACGTTAACTGAACTTCGGGACGAAGTTTCCTTAAGAGGTAGAGACTGTCACAACTCGTAAGTTCTGGTCTTTTCCCGAACTTTCACATTTACTATTCATCGGTTACTATTCATCGATCACTATTCATCATTTTACTATTCATCATTTTTGAGGTCAGTTTGATATTCTGAGAAGCGTTTTAAAATTTTACTATTCATAAAACACTATTCACCTTCGGAGAAAATTTGTCATTTATACGTGGGTTGCGTCATTTTTGTAAACGTACGATTATCGACCTAATAAACGTTATCTTATGAGCTATTATTTTAAATAATTGATCCGACAATCCCAACTATGGTCCTAACATATTTTTATATTCATAAAAATGATATAAAAGTTATAATATTAATTTACCCGGTAATTTGGGAATTTATTTAATTAATGTCGTACGTTTAATATAATTACGACGGTTTTCGTAAAAACTAAACAATCATTACCCGAACACCCAATATTTATACCCAACATATTTTCACAATTTTTATAACTTTATTATGTCCCAACTAACTTCATCCTATTTTACTTCAACTCGTCACGGTTTATTTTTAGTTAACTCGGTACCCGGTACACCTTAAAACTACCAATAAATACACAAATCAACACCTAATACCACAAATTCTTACACAACTCACTTTTCTTCCTTTTTTCTCCAAATTGCCGCCCCCCCCCCCTATGCTCCCTTCCCTAAAATATGGATCTTGTCTCCTTAAATAATAATACATACAACTTGTACATTTTTTTCTCATTTCATCTCATTTTCATTTAAAACAACTAGAAACTCTTCTCCTCTTTTTCTCTCTTTCTTGGATCGACCCAACCAAGACCATAAGAAGAAACCATGGATTTTCCAAGATCAAGCTCTAACCTTGTCCCTTTTGTTGTTCTTGTTCGGGTTTTGTGATAAAAACCCAAGGTTTTATAAGTTTTCATCTCCTTAAGCTCACTAATCTTTCTATGTAAGTTGTCAAACTTTTGTTCATAATTTCTTCATGTTCTTATTATGTTCATATGATTTCATACAAGGTTTACATGCATATGTTAGTTTATACCACTCATTTATATATATATGTAACTTTTGAACTCTAGAAATAGATTATTGTTAGATCCTTGTTAGAGTAGCTTGGTGATGATGTTTAGGAACCCATGACACCCTAAGAAGGTGTATGGTAGGATTAGACTAGTTTTGTGGTGATTGAAAGTGGTTTGATTGAAGATGGAACTAGATTTAAACTTTGAAAATGGTTTTTGAACAAGTAAAAATACATGCTGTTCCATTTTGGTTTACCCAGAAAAATACGAATTTACACAGTAACCTTTGACAATTTTTCTAGAAAATACTTTCAAAAACGAAACTTTTGGCGAAAGAACGAACTAAAACGAGTTTATAACGAAGGAGATATGATTTTTGTAAATTTAACGACGAAAACTATTTTCTGAAAAACTGCATGCTGTTTGACAGTTTTCGACGGGCAAATAGAGGCGTTAAACGTAACCTAGTGGAGCCGAGCTATCAAAAATATATTAGTATATACTAAAACGAATCCGTGGATATAAAGAACGAGTAAAACGAGCTTAAAACGACCAAGTTATACACTTTTGAAACTAGGCGAACTATATATATATATTTTGACAACATCTAATAGCAAATATTCTCTTAAGTTATGGAAACACTATAAATCAACACCAACGCTTATTTTCAAACTACGAGTGGTATAGGCTTCATGTGCATGTACATTCATCGCATCCCCTCATAATTTAAGTAGATCGTATCATTCGTTCATTATAGGTCGCGGTTAGAGATCGAACCTCATTTCTGTGTATCCACTTTTGTCTTCGTAGCTATCGTACCAGGTGAGTCATAGCCCCTACTCTTTTAATTGTTTTGTCAACTTTTGGGGGAGAATACATGTTCGTTTTTAAATAAACTATTATTTGACTCTTTGAACTTGTCTTGACCTTTTGAACTTGACTTGACTTTTGAAATTGACTTAAACTTTTGAACTTAATGCACCGTACGTGCTATAACCTAAAGTCTCCCATGTACGGAGCAATGCAAAGTCTCCCCTGTCTACGGAGCAGCATTATAAAGCCTCCCTTGTTCGGAGCAACCTAAAGTCTCCCATGTACGGAGCAGTGCAAAGTCTCCCCTGTCGACGGAGCAGCATTATAAAGTCTCTCATGTACGGAGCAACATAAAATCTCCCCTGTCAACGGAGTAACTGATTACTATATAATAGTTTGTGAAAGATGTACCGTACGTGCATCAGCAATTGTTAGTCTCCTGCTGGTTTGTCGTTCGCACTCCAGTTTATACGTACCGTTCGTGCGGCCTCCTTGTGTGGGGCAGTAGATAGTATGGATAGCGCTGTTAGAGGTCGGCCAACCTCTCGTTCCCCTGTCTACGGAACGCATATTATTTATTTTAGGAGCCTTGCCACATTCTTTATTATATACTATGTGCCCATATTGTGAACTATATTGACCACGTGTACTTGACTACTTGACCTAAACTATTTAGCAGTGGGTTGTAAACACACAGGTTACAAGGCTCTTATGGCGGGACTTGTAACTGAGTGGATTTACGATGCCTTTGCTGTGTGAACATTTTTCTATATACTTTATTTGTTAAACAAACTCTATGAACTCACCAACCTCGTGTTGACACTTTAGCATGTATTTTCAGGTTTTAACTTATGGCACGCTACTGGAGGTTTTGGCAGGGCATGGCATGGTCATAGAAGACTCTGATTATTAATTTGGGGACCGTTTCAAACTATTTTAAGGGCCTACTTCCGCACTACTTTTAACAATGTAAATTTAACATTTTTGATTAAACTATTTATTCTAAATGATTCAAATGAAAACCACTTTTGAACTTGTGTTGTAATACCAATTGAGTTACACCCCAGCTACACGTATGCTTCCGCTGGACCTGATTTTGGGGGTGTGACATAGGATATGGTGGTGATACTCTTGGTGGTGTAGACATGTTTGAGCTTGGTTAATCATGAAAACATGATATGGGTGGAAGAGATGCTTCATGAGTGGATGGTGTTTTTGTTGAATGAGCAACATGTAAAGTGTTGGTAATGAGTTTGGGATTATTGTTTTGGGATTGTGCATGCTCATCATAAGAAGGAGCATTAGTGGAAGCACGAACGGATGATTTGTTGTTAAATGGATCATTTGTGTGAGAGTGAGGTTTAGGTGTTGGTTGATTATGAACAACATCGCTTGGTTTGACGGGCTTTTAATGGAAGTTAGGCTTTCTTCTCCAAACGGGTTTGGTGGGATTAAGGATGTATAAATTTTGATAGAGGGTTTAGGATAAAATAGGTTTATGAATTTTGGGAAGTGTAGGATGAAATGGGCTAAAAAGTAGAAGAAGGAAACAACACCTTCGACCATCAGATGGCCGGTCCCCTTAATTGGAGGTCGGTCCCCTTAATAATTAAGGGGGCCGCCTTATGATTTAAGGGGGCCGCCCATCTGGTGATTCCCAGATTGCCAGAAAAGGGTTTTTATTGCAGAAAGGTTGTGTTTTTGGTTTCAAACAAGTCCAACTTTTTGAGGCAATTAAGCATATACTAATTATGTAGGCAATTATGTAGCCAAAGCATGTTAATCAAAAAGATTAAGTAAACAAGCAATTTCATCTAGCATGCAAACATACTCATCAAGCAAGTAAAATATAAGTGCTAGGAAACAATAAGCAACATCAAGTATTTCATAACTACATAACTAGGAGGATTAATCCTAATGTGTATCAATGTGCAATAAGTGGGTAGTAATGATAGCATGGATTTCTAGACTTGTTACAAACAAAGTCTTAATGAACAAGCCATGGTCCTCTTGATTTGATTTAGTTCACTTATAAGTGTCATTTATATAAATATAGATGACAAATATGAGATCACCATGCATGATTTTAAAAGAGACGTTTTTAGCATTATTCAACAATGTTTGAAAGTAAGTTTTCACTTAGATGTGAGAGTTATTTGAATAAAATAGATTGAGTTTTTACTTCAAAATGTGTGAATAAATGGTAAAGAATATTTTCCCAATCTTTAGTTTTGATCAAAACAAAATTGTGGATATTGATAGTGAAAACATGTTATTTAAAAGTGGGATAGTTATCTGAAAAACTATTTTCCAAAATGTGAGATTTTTGCATATTTTTAGAGATTTTAGATTTTTGACAACAAATATCATGAATCAAATATTTTAAAAAAATGTTTATTAAAGATCTCATGCTCAAGAGGGTTGGTTAAGCCTATTATTATCTCATGCTATTGTTTCTACATATCCTATGATCCTAAAGGAAATGAAGACGATAATTTATATGTTAGATGCGAGAGTGTTGAATGGGGTATAACCTAACATCTATAGATCCTTTGTTTTCGCACGCTTATCTAACTTAATGCCATAAATCTAGGAATGAAAGAATCTAATGAGAAGCAAAGTTCATAAAAGTAAACTAGCGTTAGGTATATATAGGAAGAGCAATTTAATCAAGTTGGAGAATGAGTATGAGACTATTACTAGTGGTGCTCAATTCAGGCTAAACACGACCATTTTTACGGGTTACACACACCCAACTTCTCACATAGAAGCAATTCAACCGTTAGGTTAAATTGAATTTCTAGTCAATAGATTCTCCAGTAGTCATTCTCTTTTTAGAAGAAATCGAGTTCCTAAATTTACCTATCGAAGATTACCAAATATGAAGTTTGCTTGATTCACTAATACTTGGCTTAATGTGACTCAAACATCATGTTTTTATGAAGATAAATCTAGATGATATATTTTATTCACGATCCTAATAGAGACGTGTTGAATGTTTAGATAAGAGTAAACAAAAAATTTTAATCCTTTCTTCATGATTTACCGGTTGTTTGGTTTTGATGACATATTACTTGATTTAATAATTGTGCTAGACTTAAGAGTGCACCTTAGCATCTCTTGTGAAATGAATCTCATTAAGATTATTTATCTTAAATGAGTTTGTGATTCTCAAATGATATCAAAACTAGACATTAATATATATATATTTTTTAAACAAATATTATTTTCTATGATTTTTGCCAATGTTATATATCATACTTTAACAAGTATTTGAAAAAATAAATTGTACTTGTTTATGGATTGTGACAAGTTATTTTTCAATTCTAATAACTTATATTATTTAAAAAAAAATGTAGTGCATTATCTTGTAACACAACCATTTATGCTACAAAGAAAATGAAATACATAGAATATATAGTGTGTATTATTCTTAAATATGTATTTTATCTTGAAGTGATAATTTTAAGTAGTGTGAGCAAAATTTACATATGTTGTTAGTTTGCTCATGTTTGGTTTTTTAGATATGACACATTTATCCATTGCATTGCAATGTAAATTGCTTGAATATTTCAGACGAAACATCCAAGTCGTCAATCCTACTTCATTGTATATTTTATGAATGTGTTTAAAATGTTATTCTAATATTTGGAACACAATTATTAGACAAGTAGATTCAATATGACATTATCAACACAAGTGTGAGTTATGATCCAATGCATACTCTTTTCATCTACAAAGGATGTAACTATTTTCATATCAATCTAGTGTTGTAATTTGATATAATATTGAAGCTAAACAAATAGCAATCCAATTTCTGGTCCACACTCAAAAACACGTCAATTAGATTTGATGAATATATCAACTATAATTTGAATAATGAATTGATACAATATCAAGATCTTTCTTGACCCTCACAAACCCTCATTTAAAATAAATAGACATTTTGATAGTGTGTTCCATTAATCCTAAGATTATTTAAGAGTGAGGTTAGTGAATGATTGAAATTTAACTTATTACTTCATGGTTGTTATATGTTTTGTTTTTGTGAAAGACTCTTCATTTTTACTTATTATGAACACACTTAGATTTTGAAAATACTTTTTCTTTTATATAACTATTAATGTTTTACAATGATTCAATTTCTCTTATTAAACATCTTAAGGTGAAACAAGCTAATTTGTAGAAAATATTTAAGTGTGTTGTGAAGAATAGATTAAATTGTTTGAAATGTTTAGGTGACTAGATTGAACTCATTTACAAGATGTTTGAGTAACATTAAGCCATCTATACCTATATGCAATGCAAGCATATTATAACAATCCTAACGCAAGAAATCTAGCATAAGATCTAGTTAAGTATAAATCGGAAAACTAGCTATAAACTAATAGGGCACATATGCATAGATATACACATAGCTAAACTTCAAATAGCAACAATCATTTAATATATTCAATTAAGAAAATAAAATCACAAAGAAGTTCACATAACACATAAAACACTTGTCGTCGTTTTGTGTATTATATACACCACTGTTTACTTAGCTCGAATTTATTTGAAAATAAAATAGTTTCCTCCCCATTTTATAATTTGATTAAGATCAATATTTTGAAAATATAAATACTCAATTTTTCAAAAGTACATCAACTAGGAATGCCCGACTTGAAGGAAAAGGTAAAACAAAAGTTTTACGTTAAAACGAAACACAAATTTTTGACCACCGTATAGTATTTTGACTTTCTTACTTATCTAAGTTTGTAATGGTTACTTGTAAGTATTTTTAAATGAAAGTAGACTCAATTGCCTTTAAAACGCCGGGTGGCACGACTTCTACGGAGTTACGGTTAATTTTATATGATTTTTCAAAGTTTTCGAAAAACTGTCGAACAGACAGGCGGCCCCCTTAAATAATTAAGGGGACCGCCCAGTATTTAAAGGGGCCGCCCAGACAATTAAGGGGGCCGCCCATCTGGTACTCAAAATTTCATTTTTTGTAAAAAATTGTTTTCTGACTTTTCGGAAAGGTGTGTAACTTTCTGATTTTGATACCGAACATACAACACTTATTTTAAGCATAATATTATTTCGAGCTAGTATAATTAGTGTATATATCATCAAAACTAATACAAGTTAATCAACAAAACACTTTTCATATTTAATCCTCCTTAATGGGTAATTTGATACATGGATCATACTCAATTTTTAAAACCATTTGTTTTGAAAATTTGAGCGACGTGGCTCTGGTACCAATTGTGGAAAACTAGAAGGGGGGGGGGGTTTGAATAGTTTTCCCTCTTTTTCATTTTATAAAAACTTTGTTTCAAAATGTTGATTCGAATTTATTCAATTGTTTGTTTGGAAAACCTTTAATTAGAGTTTAGTATGAAAACACCATATAATCAATATGATTAATTATATACGTAAGCTTTTGAAAAAAGCTTAGTTTTATGAATGGAGCTTTGGTCGGTCTTTGTGTGAATACGTTTTCCTTTTAAAATCTTAAAACATTTTGTATCAAATTATCTATCAAGTTAAACTTAATATGAGAAGTGTGAATAATAATCTATTTGACCATATCATATAATTATACACACAATCATAATATTAACTTCTATGTACAACACAATCAATCATCACAACTATATAAGCAACAACTAAGACATATAGGCAAGCATAGGTGTAAATCGATAAATGCAAGAATAAATGAAAAGAGATGAGCGAAAGAAAATGCAAACCAGAAACGATGATTTATAGTGGTTCGGCTACAAGGACACCTTCCTTGCCCTACTCCACTCCCCGAGTCACGTACTCGAGAGTTTTCTTCACAACTAAACAAGCTCCCTTTTGGCGGAGAAAACCGTACACAACTTTTGCTTACACCATTTAACGACACTAAGCTAAATGTCGAGTTCTAATAGTAGCTAGAACCAATCTCACAACACTACTTCGATCACTACACAACTTCTACACGACTTCACGACTTCTTCATGGCTTCACGACTTCACGACTTCTTCATGGCTTCACGACTTCACGACTTCTTCACTACTCCACAACTTCTTCTATACTCCACTACATATTCACACATCTACTTCTTCACAACTTCATGACTTCTCCACACTACTACTTCTTACTCACTCATAAGCTCACTACTAAGTAGATCATCTTGATCTACTTATTACATATACATAACTCACACCATTACATAAATACTAACTAGATCTTAATATATCTTTGGCTTTATGACAGGGAGGTTTCTTCTCTTGTATTTTGAGTAGTGAAGGATTGGATCACTTGAAACAAAGACTTATAATCTTATGATCAAAGGATTTAGAAGGATGTTTTGAAGGGATTGTGACTGAAAATTTTCGTGCAAAAGGTGAGAAAATTATGTGGGATGAACCAGTATTTATAGGGAGAAAAATACTGTTTGGGAGCGTGGCCGGTCCCCTTAATTGGGTGCCGGTCCCCTTAATAATTAAGGGGACCGCCTAGTATAATTAAGGGGGCCGCCTAAGAAAAAAATATTTTTTCTTCAGATTTTTTGTCTTTTTGTGGGGGAGGTTTTTCCTGAAGAATGTAGCCGTTTTTTTGGGTTGAAATTTGAATTCAAAATATTTATTTTGAATAAAACATTTCTTATAAATACAAAAATGTTTTGTATAAGTTTAAAAATATTTGTCCCACTTTAATAAAATATAATGTTTGTAAAAATAAAAATTCCTTTGATCATAAAATGTATTAGACACTTTGTTTATTCATACCTTAAGTGATATGGATGCTAAAGCAAATATTTACGACTAAATACTTGTTTACGTCATAATTTCTAGTTCAATGAGTTTACGTTTTGTGATTATCAAAACATAGAGATATTGATATATGTTAATAATGTTTTTAGGCATTATTTATATCAACAAATTTTTTCGTTCTTTTGTTGCTATTTATGGCCTTGTTTATGAGCAATAAAAGTTGATGATATTGACTACAATGGGAAGGTGAGTTGTTAATGAAAGTGCAACCAAAATTGGACAGGTCTCATATAAACTTTGGAAGATCTTAAACTGATTTGGTGGTGAACATGGTATATCATGTTCATTTGAACTTCGAAGGATTTTAATCCGTCCTTATAACACCGGTTTGGTGTAGTAGTTTGTAACTAAATTGATTTCGGACTAAGCATGACATGAACTCAAGCTTTTTCCAAGCCTAATGTTTCGCTTAAATGAGCTCTTTCATTCAAATAAAAAATGTCTTGTTTCAAACAAAAGATGCCCAAAACCAAACCAGTCTCTACATAACCCATCCTTATTAAAAGTGGATAATTTATATTTTTAAACAAACTAAAGTAGCATTAGATAAAAATGAAATGATGTAATTGCTAATTTGTGGTTGACCAAAGCGTATCAAACTGATAATTTCAAAAAAAAAAAAAAAAAAAAAAAAAAAAAATGTGTCTACAAAACTACAACTCATGACTTTTTTTTAACTTTTTTTTAATTATTTTTTTAATTATTATTATTATAAAATCACTTTTATTAGAAACTGAAAGGATTTACAAGAAATTAGTAAAAAGCAGAGATATAATCTGAACCCCCACTCATCTATTATTATTATTATTATTATTATTATTATTATTATTATTATTATTATTATTATTATTATTATTATTATTATTATTATTATTATTATTATTATTTGTAGAACCATATGGGGTGTGAATACAGTTTTTTGGCTTTTAGAACGTTTAAAAACTTTAAGCCTAGAAGAAGAACCAAGTGGTTGTACTAGAATCTAACAACCACAAACACAACCAAAGTATATAAAGCAAGTAAAGAACACAACGATATATACTGGTTCGGGATGGGGGTTTATACCATCCGTACGTCCAGTCGCGAATCCAAGACACAAATACTATTACTCTAGTATAATCCTTTCGGTGGACTACAAACCGTTACAATTCACTCCAGCGATATTCGCCAATATCGATGCTCACAAAGAATGATTTACTCCCACGGTATTCTGCCCTCGGAAACCACCCAAAAGAAGCTCGCGATTCGACTTAACCTATGGTCACCAAGATCACTACCAAGACTTCCCACTGGAATTATCAAACCCCAACTAGATCCCCAATGATCTAGCCTTGGTCACCAAGATACAAGACTTCCCTTACAAATAAATTGAATGAATATAAGTTTGTATGTTCAACCAAGCCTTAACCTAACCTAGAGACTCGATTGTAGTAGAAATGGTATAGAGAAGAAGACCCTCGACACAACCACCAGAGTGGATTAGGTTCTTGTAAATCTTTTCTTGCAAGGAGATGTGTTCTTTCAATAGATGTTAGTGTGAAAGATTAAGAACACAAGATAGAATTAGAGGATTAGAGAGAAAGAATATAGAGAGAAAGAATAATGGCAAGGGGGTGAGGAATACAAGAGGCAAGGTGGGGTATTTATAGGCCAAGACCCAAACTTGGGAAAATTGATGAGATTATATGGTTGTTTTCATTGTAATGTGCGCTTGCTATTTGATACTATGCTTAAGTTTAATTGATGAGATTATGTTTGGATCATTGTTGAATGTTTGATGTATCTCTTTGGTAGAAGTAGGTCGAAAGGGTCTATCACTTTGGTATTATTTCAAGGTGTTTGTCTATGGCAACTTGGTGATTACCTTGTAGAAATTGGTGGACAAAATGTTTATCAACCCATCCATGATCTTGTTTAATGCCTTATCTCATGTCTAACGAACTTGATGAGGAAATTGGCTTATGTATACTTCTGTTATGAACCATCCTTAATGCATTTGATATATTGAGAATTATAGGTCGAAAGGGATTCTTAATATGTTGGATAGTTGTCACACCCCCAGCATCGAGTCCAGCGAAAGCATACATGTAGCTGGGGTGTAACTCAATTGGTATTACAACACAAGCTCAAAAATGGTTTTCACTTGAATCATTTAGAATAAAATAGTTTAGATCAAAATTTTGAATTTACATTGTTAAAAGTAGCGCGGAAGTAGGCCCTTAAAATAGTTTAAAACGGTCCCAAATGAATAATCAGAGTCTTCTATGACCATGCCATGCCCTGCCAAAACCTCCTGTAGCGTGCCATTGTTTAATACCTGAAAATACATGCTAAAGTGTCAACACGAGGTTGGTGAGTTCATAGAGTCTTGTGAAAAAGAATGTAATGCATACGAATAAAGATTTCACAGCAAAGGCCTCGTAAATCCACTTAGTTCCAAGTCCCGCCATAAGAGACTTGAAACCTGTGTGTTTACGACCCACTGCCAAAAGTAATATGTTTGGTTTGTGTGAACAAAAGTAATAAGATTTATGCAAAGGCATCGTAAATCAGTAATAAGGTGGATGAAAAGGCATCGTAATTCAGTAATAAATCAGTCATAAGGTTTATAAAAACCGCCAGTATATAACTTTAATCGTATGTACAATAGCCCAAGTATAAAGTAAAGTAATAAGATTTCAGTCATAAAATTTACATTGGCTCTTAAGCTCATGACCTCGAAGCTAGACGTTACTTGACCCCAAACGAGTGTTTACCAGACACTCTAAAGATATTAGACATGAAATGCATCCGTAATTCCGTTGGAGCAACCCAAACACGGATGGAGGAGTCACCCTCAATAGATCTATTCACCCACTCTCGCTCGTACTTTAATTAACGGTCCATGATAATAAAGGGGACTTGTCAAGACGTGGTAATAAGGCAACTTAAGCAATGTAAGGAATTTAATACTTTGACATTGTACAAAAATAATTAAAGCAGCGTATTCTCCCCCAGGAGTAATTCAAATCGTATAAAAGTATAAAACAAGTATTTGAGCATGTATCTCCCCCAAAGAGTTTATAAAGTAATTAAACAAGTAAAAGTGGGGCTATGACTCACCTCGAAATGATGATACAAGGATGTGAAATGATAGGGACAACAAGGAACGAAATCAACCGCAACCTATGATGAATGATAATGATCTACTTTAGATCATGAAATGATGTAATGAATGCACATGCACATGATGCCTATACCACTCATAACTTGAAAATACTTGTTATTGTCAAAGTAATATGTTTTTCCATAACTTGGGAAAAATAAGTATAACCAGACTTATAAAACTAGTCGTAATATATATATCGTATATATAAATGGTAGTATTGAATTCCTTGCTTTGAAAACCTTGAAATAACGTTTAATAGTCGTATAAATAAGCTTGTAATCATAAGTACTTCGATGGTTAAGAATTTGGCACTTTGGTAGTATTTCTAGAAAATCTAGGATTTAGTACGTAGAAGTATTATTATTTCTATTAGTGACAAAAATGGTCTCGCAAAACTAGACGCGAAGTAGTGAATATTAAGAGTTAGGAATGAAGCTCAGTAGTTTTGAGAAGATTTTCACCTTAACTAAAAAGTCATAGAACTGAAGTTTGTCCATACGGGTCTCGATCATAAAGATAAATAGCCTTCAAGTGAGGTGTTTGGGCTGTTTTGGCAAATTCTGGGCAGTTTTCGGGAAAGTTTGGAAGACCATAAGTTGTTCGTTATAAATCCTTTTGACAAAACGTTGGATGTTTTGGAAACTAGGCTATGTGAACTAACTATTTGTCAATGATATAATTTTTCCAGAAATAGGTGTATCAATAAGATAAACGGCTCTCAACATGATGTATTACAAAAGTAGTTTTCCTATACTTAGAATTATTTTGCTAAAAAGCTGATGGAAATAAATAGAGTTTCGTCGATTTTGAAACGTGTATATCTTGGTCGTTATAAGCTTGTTTTCTACGTTCTTTATATCCCCGGAATCATGGGACAAAATAATAATATATTTTTGATAAGTCGGGATGGCTAGATCAAGTTTTACACCTCAGATTGGCCCTTGAAAATCGTGGGACAGCAAGTACAATTTTCAGAAAATAGTTTTCGTCGTTAAACTTGCAAAAATCATATCTCCTTCGTTATAAACTCGTTTTAATCCGTTCTTTCGCCCACGGATTCGTTTTTGAAAGTATTTTCTAAATCTTTAGCCCAAAGTTACCCGGAAACCCCTGAGTTTTCTGGATTTTACAAAATGGGACAACAACATTTATATAGTGGTTAAAATTCATTTTTCTAGTTTAATACTTGTCCAAATCCACCCCAAATCACTTCCAATCACCATAAATCTAGTCTATTCCTACCATACACCTTCTTAAGGCGTCATGGGTTCTTAAACAACATCAATCTAGTAGATCTAACAAGGAAATCCAAAATAAACCTTTCTTGGGTTTATAAGTTAAAAGTTTATAAAATGAAGTGGTATAAGCTAGCATATGCATGAAATCTTGTTTGGAAATCATATAATCATGAGAATAACTTGAAGAAATTATGAAAAAGAGTTTGACAACTTACTTTGAAAGATTAGTGAGCTTTGGAGATGAAAACTTATAAAACCTTGAGTTTTTATTTCAAAACCCTAACAAGGATTATCAAATGAGCTAGAATATATCTTGATCTTGAAAAATTAATGGATTTTGGTCTTGTTCTTGTTTTGGGTCGTGGGTTATGATAGGAGAGGAAGAGAGGATATTTTTTTCTAGTTGTTTTTGATATAAAATGGAAGAAGTGATCAAATTGACTTGTTATACCTTAGAAGATATTTAGTTAGGGTAAAATTGTAATTAATTGATCAATTAGAAGTAACCATGTGATTAGTAGCTAGGAGGGGGGCGACACATGTGATTAAGGAATGAGTATTAGGGAAGCTTGGTAGTATTAGTTGTTTTGTGTATCCGTTAGGCGTTATCGGGTATCGAGTTAACTAAAAATAAATCGTGACGACTTAAATAAAATATGAAGAAGTTAATCGGGACATAATAAAGTCATAAAGGTTGTGAAAATATATTGGGTACAAGTATTGGGTGTTTGGATGATTATTATTTAGTTTCCACGAAAACCGTCGTAATTATATTAAACTTTCGATATAAATTAAATAAATTCCCAAAATACCGGGTAAATAAATTTTATAATTTTTATGACGTTGTAATGAGTTTAAAAATATATCGGAACCATCGTGGGGATTTTTAGATATGTTACTCATAATTATTAATCGTACGTAACGTTTATTCAAAAATAAATATACGTAAAACGTTAAATATACCAAAAATATTAATATGAATATTCTACGAGTGGTATAGTATGCAAATGATATTATGATGATATGTAGACTATTTCTAGTCCGTATGAAATATCCCTATTGAAAATGCATGAATTCGCACCTGAACCAATTCGGTTACGCGAATTTAAATATCCGTAAACTAAATTTACGATGAAATGAGCAATGCACGTGAATAGTGTTAAGTGAATAGTAAAATTTCTGAACTCTTCTCATAATCTCAAACTGACCCTGAAAACGATGAATAGTAAAATGATGAATAGTAACTGATGAATAGTAAATTGTCGAAGTTTGGAAAATGGCCTGAAATTACGAGTTGTGACAATAGTTATTTGTAGGAATGATCATCAGTCATCTCTTGCTTACAATGTTGCAAAAATCGTGAATCGGTCCCGAGGCGGTCGGGGGCCGAGTTGCGATTTTTGGCCGATTAATCGGCCGATTTTCTTGACTCAGCCGATTACCTTGTAATTTCCTACAAGTTCCAGGGCCGAGGCCGATTAATCGCCGATTAATCGGCCGCCTCAGCCGATTTTTGCAACACTGCTTGCTTATATATCTTGTTCATGATTGCTTGCTCATCATTTACATATTTACTTCCATGTTTCTTAGCCAAAATAAACATAACTTTAATCATATAAACAAACAATCTAAATTACTAGTCTTTGGATAAGTGACAATCTAGGGACTTTACTTTAACACAATTGCTAACTTGGCTTTTCTACAATCTCTTAGGACGACCTCGTCTTACCTAAACCTTTACTATAAATGGGGTTTATAATTTACGCATGTGTTTTATATATTAAGGAAATTGGTGAAATTAGTATTATAGATTTAAAGCTTTCAAAACACATCAGATGCCAAACTGAAGAAATCTGCTGAAATCAGACAACAAAATATTGATAGGTATAAATGGATCATGACACAGAGATTGAACCCTGAACCTATCACTGATGTCAAGATCCATCAAAATACCAAGCCAACAGTTCTCAGTGTCTTCAAGGGTCAAGATAAACGACATTTTGAAGTCCATGATCCTGTCAGATTCTCTGACTTTGGGATCACTTAACTAGATGAATTGGGTCCTATAATTGTGAAGAAAAACAATGTCGTTGTCAAAAGCCTGATGAAATCTCTCAGGATAAGGTATGATAACCTGGCCAAGAAACATGAAGAACTTGGTATTCCCTCACTGCTTCCAGCATCAGCTTCTGCTATTCAGGCTGCCCCAACTCAGTCCTCAAAAAGGAAGAGAAAGAAGATTGACCCTGAACCTGAGATCAGTGCTCCTGTCCTTGACTGCAACAAAGTCCTCCCTGAAGGTGTAAAATTTGTGAACAACTAGGTCATTGAGCAACCTGAAAGAGGCCTCTTCTTCACTGATGAATTTGGTGATCCAGCCTTCCAAAGATGGGCAGATATTGATCAAGCTAGAATCAAAGCTATGCTAGGATACTTCCTCATGGCCAACCCTATCAGGAATGAAGCAAATGCCAGATTCTGCCATGACCTGATGATCAAGATCCAAGAGCACACTGACAAACATGAACTTGAATCCAAACGACAAAAGCTTGAAGCCCTGGGATTGAAGTTTTGAAGCCTGAATGAATCTGCAACAACTATATTTTATTTTACTCTATTTTGTTTAGGATTTTAATAAATATGAATAATATTTGATATTTTGTTTAACATCCAGTGTCCTGAACTTTACTTAGTAATTCAATCAGTAGAGATAAATACCTTTGTTATCTCTCACTAAACATAGAAACACTTAAGCTATTTGTATATCCAAATAGGGGAAGACTGTTGGGTCTGTTAAAACCCAAACTCATTAAACTAGGATTTGAACATAAAATATCCTAAGTGTTTGATAAGCGTAAACACTCAACAAGTCATTGAATGCATAGTCCTTCAGTGAGTCATCCTCAAGAAGCTCAGAACGAATCTATGATGAAAGGTTCACCACTCAGTGAGGCAGTTCTCAGTGAATGATACCTGAGCTAAAGAAGAAGATGATGGATTCGGTGAGTAATGGCAATAGCTCATTGAATCCCCTTAACTCCTCACCAACTAAGAAGACTGAGTGAACTAAGACTGAAGATACAAAGACTGGAGTAAAGGCGGGATTAGGCAGGATAAGTTTGAATGGATAAGGAAGGGTCCTTATCAAGCAAAGGTCAACTTTCCCTGAATGGGTATAAAACCAAGAGTGTTGTCAACACTGAAGGTCAGAAAGCATCCCTGCCCTTTACTAGTTATAGCCATTTGTAACAGGGATAAAATACATATGTATTTTGTCCAATGTAGGCTGATTTAATCTTTGTCTTATAGCCTTTGTGTCCTAGGTATCTGTTTAGAATCTACTTGTGTATAAATAGAGAATAAGAGAGAAGTAAAAATTAAGTTTGTGCACTTAATGCTTAAACATTCACAAACTAAATCTTTACTCTCTCCAAAGAATAACACAATCCCTGAGATAGCTCAGTTGGATCTTTAGTTGTCAATCAAACTTAGTTTGGGTTTAGTGAGGAGTTTTTACCATACTTGTCATTTCAATCCCAAGTGTTGTTCCGCAAACACTTGGGTATAATTCTTTTGATTAATTTCTAATAAAGAGTTAAACTTTGAAAAATCTTGTTTTCTATGTTTTACGTTTATTTACCTTTGGTTATTAATCATTACATTGCTAAACCATGGAACTTGGTTAGATTAACTTCGTAGTTAAGATTAACCAAGTAAAAATGGTCCAACAAGATGAAGTGTTGGTGAAATATTGATGGTTGGATGAGAATGTTGTGAAGAGAATGTTTTGGAGATATTGTGTTAGAATGTGGGAGACAAGAAGTACATAGAAGTACTAAAGGTGTAAGAGAATATTAAGAGAATGTTGGAGATAAGATTTTGGAGGATTTTGGAAGGATTGGAGGATTTGTTTTTATGTGAAAGAGTAATTAGAAGGATGATTAAGAAATAACCATATTGTTATTAAGAAAGAAAAGAGTTTACAATAATGATTATGAGTTGAGAAAATCAAAGGTTACTTATATTCTCAAGTAACTCAACATCGAGAATCTGTAGAACCGTAGAGGGGGGGGGGGGTGAATACGGTTTCTTCGGCCTTTTAGAACGTTTAAAAACTTTAAGCCACGAAGACAACCAAGTGGTCTAAGTAGGAACAACCACAAACACAATCACAAGTATATAAAGCTAGTAAAGAACACCACGATATATACTGGTTCGGGATGGGGGGTTTATACCATCCGTACATCCAGTTGCGAAACCACGACACGATACTATTCACTAGTATAATCCTTTAGGTGGGCTACAAACCGTTACAATTCACTCCACCGATATTTGCCAATATTTATGCTTACAAAGAAGGAGTTACTCCCACGGTATTCCGCTCTCGGAAACCACCCTAAAGAATCTCGTGATTCGACTTACACTTGGTCACCTAGACCACAACCAAAACTTCCACCCGGAAGTATCAAACCCCAACTAGATCCCCAATGATCTAGGCTTGGTCACAAAGACACAAGACTTCCCTTACAAACAATAGAATGGATAAGAGATTGTTTGTTCAATCAAGCCCTAACCTAACCTAGTGACTCGATTCTAGTAGAAAGGGTATAGATAAGAAGACCCTTGACACAATCACAAGAGTGGATTAGGTTCTTGTGATTCTTCCCTTGCAAGGATATGTGTTCTTTCAAAGAAGTTAGTGTGTTAACTAAGAACACAAGAGAGATAGAGAGACTAGAGAGAAAGAATGTAGAGAGAAAGAATAATGGCAAGAGGTGAGGAATACAAGAGGCAAGGGAGGTATTTATAGGCCAAGACCCAAACTTGGGATTAATTTACCGAGGCTGGCGCGTCACCCACGCGTCGACGCGTGGGCAGCGCGCCAGGCATCTGTGAATAATCCCAAGTGTTGGGTGTTGGATCTTATAAATACCTAACCTTGCTAAACCTCCAATTTTACTTCACACTAAACCTTAACATTAATCAATCTAAAGTTTTACCAACTCAAATAGTCAATTAGAAAATCATTTTGTGAAGTGTTTATAAGAAAACCAAATACCAAGGGTAGAAATGTAGAAAGGGTAATTTGGTAGGGGTAGATTGGGTATTCCTCAAGTGGCATAGAAAAGAGAGAAAGAATATGCCAAGGTATATTCCATTGCTTGGGGGGAAGAATGAGATGGAGGGTTGAGATGAGATGATTTGAATTGGATGGCTAGGATCAAAGGGAGCCTCTTTTGAAATTCAAATAAAATCCCATGTGTTGAATTAAAGAGGAGGTGATGAGTTGTATGGATGGGTTGTGAAAGGGTGTAAGGGAATATGTAAGAGATTTGTGTATGAGAATATATGGGTTGGATATGGTAAGATATGGTAAGTTGGCTAGTGTGTGTAGAGAAGAGATGGTTGTGAGAGTAGTGTGTGTATTTTGAAATCAAGTGTGTGTACACAAGGTGTATAAGTGTGTGTTTATAAAGATTGTATGGGAAGTTGGTAGATTGGGAGAATATTGTGTGGGAGTATGTGAAGGTTGTGTGTGAGTATGGGGAGACACAAGGTACACATTGTAAGAGAGTGTAAGGGAATGTTGTAAGAGAATGTTGGAGAGGGATATTTGGGAAGGATTGTGGGAGATTTGGTTTGGTTGTCTTTTGTAAGATGAGATTAAAAGAAAGATTAAGAAATAATCTAATTTTCATTAAGAAAAGAAAGTTTATACAATTAAGATTATGAGTTGAGAAAATCATAGGTTACTTATAAGTTCAAGTAACACAACGTCGAGAATCCATAGTTTCATATCTCGTGACTTTCCACGACTCGACGTTCTCAACTAATACCTTGGTTCAAACAAGTTAAGTGCTTTGCCTTAATGTAAAGCATAACCCAAGTGGGAAAGAATGCGTTTACGCAAAGTGACCTTTGACTTAGTTTGACCAATAAGGGAGTAAACCCGTTACGTAATTAGAGAAGACGTAAGCACGGGATATGAGCATATGGATGCTTTCACATGATGTTACGTGAAGTATATAAGCTCCCTAAGTTTAGAAAAGCCTTGGCTAGAGGCGATAGTTAGAAAACATGAGTTGGCGTTTTTCCCGCAAATGGGTGCTTTAAAATTGGATCTCTCTAATCCCAAAACTCGTTTAGAGTGTTCTCAATTAAGCACATAACATATTCATACCTGTATTGAAAGATCCACATTTGTCGGTAAGGGGAAAGCCGACTTTCAAATTTCGCCCGAAGCCATATAGTGGCCTAGCGCGTCACCCGCATGTTGACGCGCGGGCAGCGCGCCAGGAGCAGATATGGGCTCCGGGGAATTTGGCTACCGTTTGATATTTTATGTTTTTCGTATGTTTATTTGTCATCATTAAAACATTAGGAGATTTTGATAATGTTGCGTCAACAATCTCCCCCTTTTTGATGATGACAAATAAAATCCGAAAACAAATAAAATTACAAAACGTAGCGAAGAAAAAGCGCGCCTTTGATGTAGTTTGCGTCTTGCATCTTGACCTTGCCATGTAATTTGGTGAAGCCTTTGTTTCTTTAGACTTGAATAGGTCTTCACTCTTGCTTTCTTTCTCCCCCTTTTTTCGAATCAAAAAGGTGGGACTTCCATTAAATGGGAAAGTAGCTTATTCCAAAAGCACCCGAACGTGCTCCCCCTTGAACATAGCTCCCCCTAGATCGTTGCTACCCCTTATTTCAAGGCCGGGATCCATGGGTCAAGAGCCTCACCTTTGCGGTGACCTAGCTACACATAGAAATCACAACATGCAACAAACAAGAAAACCTCACATGTGAAAGTTCCAAAAATGGGTTAGGTTACCATTTGGATACTTGCAACATGGTTTAATCCACAATAATATGACAAATTATATAAGTTCCACAAGATTGCATTTCATTCCAAGCATAAATGAACAAAATATGCTACACATTTTATTATACAAGAACTATCCTAGTACTTTATCTAAAAGCACTATACTAGTACTTGATGGCAACATTAAAGTTTGATGCCTAGATTCCTAGGTTTATGCCTAGGTTGAACTCTTCTTTAACCATCTTCCCATTCCCTTTCCCTTTCACCTTATCATCTTCCAACTTCCTATTCATCTTGGACATAGTGGTTAGCAATTCCATGATTCCTTCATGGATGGATAAGAGCATCACCCTAAACCCAATCCTTGATTCTTTGAGAGCATTGACCATGTGTGCGGTGTTTTCACAACAAATGGAATACTCATCTTCACACAACCTTGGACTTAATGGTTCCTTAATTAAGTCCCATACTTCACTTTCCTCAAAAGTGCTTAACTCATACTCAAACTTAATCCTATCATCACCTTCCTTTTTCATAATATTCATGAATGACCTTTTCAATCTCTTAGAGCTCTCCGGGTTTTGATTTCCTTGATTGTTGTTAACGGACCCTTCCGAAAGAGACATGATTCCTATTGTGAGAGTTATTTTCTAAGGTATGGTGGAGAATGTTATGTGTTTTATGAAAGATCTTTGGAGATTTTAAAGAGGATAAAGATGTGAAGGGAAGGTTTTAAGGTTAATATCCAAAAGTTAATATAAAAGGTTGTATGGTTATTTGTGACAAGTGTGAGCTGGTGGATCATTAATGAAGATTTGTACTTAAGATTTTTCCACTATTTCTAATTTACCATTTACATCCTCATCATCTTCTAGTAATCTCATTCCTAATCCTAATCTTAAATAATTGAATTGATCTTTATCTAAGGGTTTTGCCAGGATCTTAGAGATGTTCTCACAACAAGGAATATTCTCTATGGTGATATGATTCTTGGTGATGTTGTCTTTTAGGAAGTGATGTCTAATTTTAATGTGTTTCGTGCGAGGGTAATCAATTGGGCTTGAATTTAGATTGATAGAGCACGTATTGTCACATAGTATAGGTACTTCATTTAACATGACGTCATAATCAACAAACGCTTGCTTCATCCATAACGCTTGTTGGCAAGCCCTTCCGGCCGCAACGCAATCGGATTCCGTTATGGAGTTGGCAAAGGAAGTTTGTTTTTTAGAGAACCATGATGTTAAATATGCACCTACAAATGTACATATTCCACTAGTGCTTTTCATATCAACTATATCTCCCGCATGATCCGAATTGGCATAAACCAATACTTTTACCCGTCGAATCCTTTGGATACCAAAGACCTAGATGTTGAATTCCCTTAATATACCTAAATATTCTTTTAACGGCCTCTAAGTGGGAAATTTTAGGATTTTCTTGAAACCTAGCGCAAAGGCAAACACTGAACATAAAATCCGGTCTGCTTGCCGTTAGGTAGAGAAAACTTCCTATCATGCCCCTATACTTAGTACTATCAACGGATTTGTTGTCTTTGTATAGGGTGAGAACTCTTTTTCTAGATATAGGGGTTTTTGTAGCCTTAGAATTTTCCAAGCCAAACTTCTTAAGCATTTCACCAATATACTTAGATTGATTGAAAAATATCCCATCACTCAATTGTTTGATTTGCAATCCTAGAAAGAAACTAAGTTCACCCATCATACTCATTTCGAATTCATTATGCATTATTTTAGCAAATTTATCGCAAAGCGATTGGCATGTCGACCCAAAAATGATATCATCTACATAGATTTGAATAATAATAAGATCTTTTCCTTTTGTTTTAGTGAACAAAGTATTATCTAGCATACCCATTTTATACTTGTTAAACAAGAGAAAATATTGCAACCTATCATACCAAGCTTTAGGAGCTTGTTTAAGTCCATACAAGGCCTTTTTGAGCTTATAAACGTGAATAGGTTTTTGAAAATCAATAAAACCAGGAGGTTATGCAACATACACTTCCTCTTCGATGACTCCATTTAAAAATGCACTTTTTACATCCATTTGAAAAAGTTTAAAATTATAACTACAAGCATATGCAAGCAAAATTCTTATAGATTCTAATCGTGCAACGGGTGCATAGGTTTCATCATAATCAATACCTTCTTGTTGATTATAACCTTGTGCTACTAGCCTAGCCTAGTTCCTACATACTACACCATTTTCGTCAAGTTTATTTTGAAAAACCCACTTCGTACCTATAATAGTGTAACCACTAGGATATGGAACTAAAATCCAAACATCGTTTCTTAAAAATTGATCTAGTTCTTCTTGCATTGCCATGACCCAATTTTCAACTTTTTATGGCCTCCTTAATATTTTTAGGTTCTATGGTTGATACAAATGCAAAGTCATTGCTTTTGTCTTGGGTATGTGACCTAAGAGTTCTTTCATCTAATTCTCCTATGACTTGATCTATGGGGTGGTCTCTAACTTCCTTAATGTTTTCCACTCTAGGTAGTATTTCCTCTAGATCATTATTAGACAATTCTATCTTATTTTGACATGCATCTTCTTCTATGATGTCATCATCAAGTAAAGGCAATGTTCTAGATTTTGGAGGAGTTTCGTCAAAGATTACATTATACGATTCTTCAACTTTTAAAGTTTCCTTGTTAAGCACAATGTAAGCCTTTGATGTTAGTGAGTATCCTAGAAAGATCCCATTGTAATTACTAGTATTGTTAGAGTTTTCTAATGAATTGGAGATTAAACATCTACAACCAAAAACTCTAAAGTATTCTAGGGATGGTCTTTTACCTCTAAGAATCTCATAAGGTGTTTTATTAATGATTTTTCTAATCAAGACCCTATTAAGTATGTAAGATGTGGTTTCTATAGCATGACACCAAAACTTTTGAGGTATGGATTGTTCATTTAACATAGTGCGACTCATTTCTTGTAACGTCCGGTTCTTCCTTTCAACTACCCCATTAGATTGAGGAGTGCGAGGAGCCGAAAAGTTATGAGATATTCCATGTTAATCAGAAAAACTCCAAATTGAATTTCATTATCAAATTCTCTACCATGATCCGTTCGAATTGAGACAATTGAACATCCGAGTAGGTTTTGCAAATTTTTCCCTAAGACTTTGAACTTATTAAATGCTTCATTTTTAGTTTTTAGAAATAATGTCCAAGTGAATCTTGAGTAGTCATCCACTATTACCAAAGTGTAAAAGTTTCCTCCATAGCTTTGAATAGCGGATGGACCAAACAAGTCCATATGTAATAGTTCTAAAACTCTTGATGTAGAAATCATGTTTATAAGCTTATGGCTTGCATGGACTTGCTTACCTACTTTACATGCATCATAAAAATGATTATCAAATTTTTCTTTGGGTAATTTCCTAACTAATTCCTTAGATGCAATATTTTGAATTAATCGCATGTTAGCATGACCTAATCTCCTATCCCAAAGATTGGAATTATCTACAATGGATGCAAGATTTATATTGAGGTTGCAAGACACATTACCTAGTTTTGTATCCTTCTCCTTAGAGATTATTTCAAGTATGGTATGCTTACAGTCAACATCATTATTAGGTTGAGATCTTGAAAGTGGCTTCTCCTCAAAGCATACCTAACATTTGAAGTGCATCTCAAACTTTTGGTACCCATTGTTTCTTGGGTCCGACATGGTTAGCACATAAAAGTCCCAAGTTGAAAACTCTTGGGTCTTGAAGGAGTATATATAATTGTTTGATTCCATATTTTGAAAGGATAGACCAAGGATTGTTTTTAAAATATGTTTTGTTTTGAAAATTGGGTCTTACATGTCTTTGATCTAAAAGATATGGTCTCATATTTGGGGTAGGTAAGAGAGGTCTTTGGTTAACTCTAGCGTGAGTATATTTAGGACCATTGTATGAAACCGGGTTGTAATATGGTTTTGTGGTTTCACTCCATACAATGGGTCTTTGATTATGTCGAGTGTTTGCAAGAGGAACTTGAGTGTTGATAGGTTTGATAAAACTTTTAGTTTGAACACCTCTTTTTCTCAGAGTTCTAGTGCGTTTCTGGCGCGTTGACGCGTCAACCAGCGCGTCAGATTTGGAGGATTTGAGAGTTTTATTTCCGTTTACTTTCTCAAAATTTAGAGGTTTAGCTATACATTTGGAAGTGGTTTTCTCGTTGTTTGCAAGTCCAAGACCTTCCTTATCTTAGGACACTTTTTGATGATTTAACATCTCATTCAAATCATTACTACTCTTTTTGAGTTTTGTAACATTTAATGACTTTTGTTGAAGTTCCGAGACTTCTTCACTCAAGGAGACAACCTTTAGTGTGAGGTTTTCATTATCTTTACATGGTTCAACATTCTCATGAAGAGTGACAAGTCTCTTTATTTCAATTTCAAGTTCATTATTTTTGTGACGTGCTTTAGAAAGTTCCTTTTGAAAAGAGTGTTTTTCTTTCATAGTTAGTTTTAATTTTCTAAATACTTCCTCATAGTTATTAAGTAATTCCTCATTTTCCTCTTGCAATTCATTTATATCAAAAGAAGTTTTGCTAGTAGTAGAGTTAGGTTGTACCTCATGAGACTCAATCGCCATAAGACATGTTGCTTCCTTGTTTGCTTGAATGCCATCTTCATCATCACTCCATACATCACCAACAAATGCTTTGTAATGTAGAGGATTTGGACAATCACTAATGAAGTGATCCTTTTCACCACAATTGAAGCATCCATCATCACGCTTTGAGCCTTGACCATCCTTGTTTCCACGATCATTAGTACGGTTAAAAAGCCGATTCTTTCATTGAGACTTTCCACTTCTTCTAAAGAACTTTCTAAAGTTCTTAGCCATGAGGTTGAATTCTTCATTGTTCATCTCTTCTTCATCACTTTCTTCAAAGCTAACACCAACTTTACTTGTATGACTTTTAGTGACTTTAGCTTTAAGTGCCAAAGACTTAACCTTCTCCTTCTTGTCTTTGGTACTTGCCTTGTCTTTCTCAAGAATCATCTCATAGACTTTGAGATTCCCAATGAGCTCGTCAAGAGGTAGTTCTGCCAAATTCTTGGCTTCTTCTATGGCCGTCACCTTTGGCCTCCACTTCACTGGAAGAGCACAAAGGAATTTTCTAACATGATTCTTGTTGTAAGAGCTAGGATCCAATTCTGTGATGCTTGTGATAATAGCATTGAACCATGTATAACCATTGTCAACGGTTTCTTCATCCAAAATTACAAACTTCTCATATTGTTGAATAAGTAAGTCAATCTTGCAATCCTTAACTTGTGAATTGCCTTGATGAGTGATGATGAGAGAATGCCAAATCTCCTTGACGGTTTTGCCACATGAACTCTCTCGAACTCCCTTCGAGGTAGAGCATTGTAGATCATCATCTTAGCCTCTTGATTTTTGTCAATCTTCTTCTTCTCATCTTCTTTGAGTTCTGAATATGGTTTCTCAACCATTAACTTGGTTTCCGGATCAAGCATCATGAAAACAAAGTCTCCATTTTGAATGACCTCCCACAAGTCAAGGTCCTTGGACCGAACATAGGTCTCAAATCGAGTTTTCCAAAAACAAAACCCATCGGTCTCTAGCAAAGGTGGTCTTTGCATATAACACCCCTCAACATAGTTCTCTTGACCACGGATCTATACTCTACTTTACCAAAAATCTTTGTTAGGATTTTAGATTTTTGGGAAAGAAGTTTTTGACTTAAAACGACTTCTCGGGAAGACTTTAACGCTCAAAAACTTGAGTATTCCACTCTGATACCAATTGTAGAACCGTAAAGGGGGGGGGGGGGTGAATACGGTTTCTTCGGCCTTTTAGAACGTTTAAAAACTTTAAGCAACGAAGACAACCAAGTGGTCTAAGTAGGAACAACCACAAACACAATGACAAGTATATAAAGCTAGTAAAGAACACCACGATATATACGGGTTCGAGATGGGGGGTTTATACCATCCGTACGTCCAGTTGCGAATCCACGACATGATACTATTCACTAGTATAATCCTTTCGGTGGGCTACAAACCGTTACAATTTACTCCACCGATATTCGCCAATATCGATGCTCACAAAGAAAGAGTTACTCCCACGGTATTCCGCTCTCGGAAACCACCCTAAAGATTCACGTGATTCGACTTACACTTGGTCACCTAGACCACAACCAAAACTTCCACCCGGAAGTATCAAACCCCAATTAGATCCCCAATGATCTAGGCTTGGTCACAAAGACACAAGACTTTCCTTACAAACAATAGAATGGATAAGAGATTGTTTGTTCAATCAAGCCCTAACCTAACCTAGTGACTCGATTCTAGTAGAAAGGGTATAGATAAGAAGACCCTCGACACAATCACAAGAGTGGATTAGGTTCTTGTGATTCTTCCCTTGCAAAGATATGTGTTCTTTCAAAGAATGTTATTGTGTTTAACTAAGAACACAAGAGAGATAGAGAGACTAGAGAGAAAGAATGTTGAGAGAAAGAATAATGGCAAGAGGTAAGGAATACAAGAGGCAAGGGAGGTATTTATAGGCCAAGACCCAAACTTGGGATTAATTTACCGAGGCCGGCGCGTCACCCACGCGTCGACGCGTGGGCAGTGCGCCAGGCGTCTGTGAATAATCCCAAGTGTTGGGTGTTGGATCATATAAATACCTAACCTTGCTAAACCCCCAATTGTACTTCACACTAAACCTTAACATTAATCAATCTAAAGTTTTACCAACTCAAATAGTCAATTAGAAAATCATTTTGTGAAGTGTTTATAAGAAAACCAAATACCAAGGGTAGAAATGTAGAAAGGGTAATTTGGTAGGGGTAGATTGGATATTCCTCAAGTGGCATAGAAAAGAGAGAAAGAATATGCCAAGGTATATTCCATTGCTTGGGGGAAAGAATGATATGGAGGGTTGAGATGAGATGGTTTGAATTGGATGGCTAGGATCAAAGGGAGCCTCTTTTGAAATTCAAATTGAATCCCATGTGTTGAATTAGAGAGGAGGGGATGAGTTGTATGGATGGGATATGAAAGGGTGTAAGGGAATATGTAAGAGATTTGTGTATGAGAATATATGGGTTGGATATGGTAAGATATGGTGAGTTGGCTAGTGTGTGTAGAGAAGAGAAGGTTGTAAGAGTAGTGTATGTATTTTGAAATCAAGTGTGTGTATACAAGGTGTATAAGTGTGTGTATAAAGATTGTATGGGAAGTTGGTAGATTGGGAGAATATTGTGTGGGAGTATGTGAAGGTTGTATGTGAGTATGGGGAGACACAAGGTACACATTGTAAGAGAGTGTAAGGGAATGTTGTAAGAGAATGTTGGAGAGGGATATTTGGGAAGGATTGTGGGAGATTTGGTTTTGTTGTCTTTTGTAAGATGAGATTAAGAGGAAGATTAAGAAATAATCTAATTGTCATTAAGAAGAGAAAGTTTAGACAATTAAGATTATGAGTTGAGAAAATCATAGGTTACTTATAAGTTCAAGTAACACAACGTCGAGAATCCATAGTTTCATATCTCGTGACTTTCCACGACTCAACATTCTCAACTAATACCTTGGTTCAAACAAGTTAAGTGCTTTGCCTTGATGTAAAGCATAACCCAAGTGGGAAAGAATGCGTTTACGCAAAGTGACCTTTGACTTAGTTTGACCAATAAGGGAGTAAACCCGTTACGTAATTAGAGAAGACGTAAGCACGGGATATGAGCATATGGATGCTTTCACATGATGTTACGTGAAGTATATAAGCTCCCTAAGTTTAGAAAAGCCTTGGCTAGAGGCGATAGTTAGAAAACATGAGTTGGCGTTTTTCCCGTAAATGGGTGCTTTAAAAGTTGGATCTCTCTAATCCCAAAACTCGTTTAGAGTGTTCTCAATTAAGCATATAACATATTCATACTTGTATTGAAAGATCCACATTTGTCGGGTAAGGGGAAAGCCGACTTTCAAATTTCGCCCGAAGCCATACAGTGACCTGGCGCGTCACCCGCGCGTTGACGCGCGGGCAGCGCGCCAGGAGCAGATATGGGCTTCGGGGAATTTGGCTACCGTTTGATATTTTATGTGTTTCGTATGTTTATTTGTCATCATTAAAACATTAGGAGATCTTGATAATGTTGCCTCAACAGAATCCATAATCTCATAACTCGTGACTTTCCACGACTCGACTTACTTAACAAACACCTTGGAACTAACAAGCTAAGTGCTTTGAATTGATTTGAAGCATATCCCAAGCGAGAATGGATTCGTTTACATAAAGTGACCTTTGACTTTGTTTGACCAATAAGGGAGTAAACCTGTTACGTGATTAGAGAAGACCTAAGCACGGGATATGAGCATATGAATGCTTTCACTTGATATTACGTGAGATGTATAAGCTCCATAGGTTTAGAAAATCCTTGGCTAGAGGCGAGAGTTAGAAAACTTGAGTTGGCATTTTTCCAAAAACGGGTGTTTCAAAAGTTGGATCTCTCTAATTTTAAAACTCGTTTCGAGTGTTTTCAATTAAGCACATAACATATTCATACCTGTATTGAAAGATCTACATTTTTCGGGTAAGGAGAAAGCTGACTTAAAAAATTCATCATGATTCATACAGAAGCCTGGCGCGTCAGGTGCAGATATGGAATCGAGAGAATTTTGGCTAATGTTTGTGATTTTATTTGTTTCAAATGTTTATTTGTCATTAGCAAAACATAAGGAGACTTAGTCAATGTTGTCCCAACATTATTATTATTATTATTATTATTATTATTATTATTATTATTATTATTATTATTATTATTATTATTATTATTATTATTATTATTGTAACACCCAACCCGATAAGGGTAGAAGTATTACATTATGGTGCCATATCAAAGCAAACACAAGCATACAAATAGTAATACAAAAGAATCTCAAAGGTTACAAAGGAAAATCTGAAGTACAAGGTAACAAATGAGAATAAACAATAGAATACTAAGTCAGAAAATATAATCATCTCTAATCTAGAATAGCTATCCAAGTGTAGTCTTCTAAGTCCAAAGTACTCTCCACCCATAACCCAGCTTCCTACTAAAAACCTGCCGCATGAAAAGAAATGTGACTGAGCTTAAAAAGCCTAGTGAACAGATATATATACAAATACAAACAGAGATAGTAATATGGAATCTGACAGATGTATATATGGGGAAGCATAATTAGGCATAGTGTAGTAAAAGGGAAAACAGATGTATAGGCTAAGTAACAGAATCTATGCAGTCGCCTGCATAAACAGAATCAAAGTGAACCCTGGCTCATGTCATAACAATCTTTAGTTCTCATAATCATACAGAGGGGAGACCTCTCAAATAGCCCAAGTAATGTGAAGGGAGTCCTCAGTAATTGGAGTAGCTAGCTCCCAGATATGTGAAAGGCCTGTATTACACACAGTACCAGTCACCAGATACAGATACAGATACAGATTCAAATCTAGGATATATCCATACGCCCTTGCAGAAAATCAAAATCATAGTGGCCAAACATAATAGATAATGGGACGGTGTGAGAAATCACTCACCCACACGTGAGTCATGCCATCGGTGCATCAATGACATGGTCATGGAACCCCCATGACTAGTCATACCAAATCAGAGCCATCATAATCATCAGGGTTCATAGCAAAGGTTCATTTCAAGGTTCATAATGGAAGTTTATATCAAAGGTCATAACAAAGGTTCATATAAGAAGGTTCAAAGAGGTTCGTAATATCAAAGGTTCAGATAAAACAAAGGTTCAAATATAGCAAAGGTTCAGAATGGCAATGGTTCATTTATGGCAAAGGTTCAATCAACATCAAGAGAAACCTTAAGAGTAAGGTCAGAATATCCGTACCTTAGCAATGCAATGAGATCAAAAGGGAAGAATCACAAAAGGGAGAGTTCACTTCTTCTTCAATATATCTACATGAATTAGGGATCATTTTATTGTTAATAACTTTATCTTAATTCAGATTGCTCCTTTTAGTCGGCTTTCCATTTTTAGTAACTTTCCATATTTAGCATGTTTCCAAAATTGGTAAGTTCATCATTTATAACAAAGATTAACAAGTTAAAGTACTTAAAGTGTCAAAAATAATAGTTTAGGGTTTTTAACGTACTTAGACATGAGCAATCCAATTAAACACTGTATTAGGTTATATGAGGATCATAGATAGTTCATTTACTGAATTAAACACTTACGTAAGGATTCATTATGATTATGTTATACATGGTAATGATATAATAGGTTTTAAGTGCATAATTCACCTTTTAAGAAAATTCAGCTTTTAGTATCAAAACATGTATCACATTTCTGGATTTTTAAGGTATATTTGTGCATCTCATGGAGCCTTAGCAAAATTACCCCTGGTAGATACATATGTTTAACACTTTGTGTAATTTTTGTAGAATTTTCTAGGTAGTATAATTCATTATCAAAACTAGTCCAGATTCGGTAACCGATTTGAGACTCAAAAAGTAAGCAAATAAGAGACCATGTTGTGCTACTCTAAAAATTCTACCAAAAATCACAGAGACCAAACACATCCTATATTTAAGCCCTGTCCAATTGGAGCTAATGATTCCTTACCGATTTCAAAACAAAAATCATATACCAATGTTGAAATTCGGATTACAAGTTGACAGTTTTGACACGTGAACTTCTAAAATCCGAAAAGACATCCTCCCTACCTCCAAAAATTATAAGGCTTACATATTCAGAAAGTACTTTTCCGGAACTTGATTTTAGAATCAAGAATCACCCCCAAACACGTTGGTATCATTAAAATAAACCCTAAACAATCCGACCCAAAGTTTCTGTCAGCAAGAAAGTGGGACAGAAACATCATAACCCTAACTCTTATAACCCACTCAACTCCCATTAATTCCCTAGGGTTTTCCAGATTTTACTACATCTTAAATGTGTCTTAATGATCAAAACATGTAATCTTTCAATTGAAAATAGATTCAAATAATAGGGAAAGAACAAAGATTACCCTTATGATGATCGAATAGAGGCAAAACGGAAACATATGACCCAAAACCAAACCGAATCAAACCATTCCAAAAGCCCTAATTTGAACCAGCAAACCAACGATCAAACCACACCTTTTGCCTCCTTGGAACTCCTTGATTTGAACCAGAATGTGAAGAAGAAAAGCAACCAGTCGCCATATAGAACTTTTAGGGTTTTTGTGAAAGAAAAAATGTTACGTATGTTTGTGTGTGTGACAAAACACTGGCCTTCAAATCTTTGTGGGGGGTTCGAATGGGCTAGATGGCCTAGAAAAAAATTGGGCTAAGTTACATGGGTTATGTTGGGTTATGGTTGCATAACAAAAGAGAAACGGCCCAAAATGAATATCCACGTAGCGTAAATAGTCTCCTCATATTTTATTTTATGTTTCAAAATATTTTAGAGTTCAAATATGTTCAAAGATTTTCGTAATGATGTCTCGTTATAATTATATGGGTTTGCAGTTAATTCGTTTAATTATATTCGCGTTTTTAATTAATCGTATACGTAACTTAGAAAATTTCAAATTAGACGTAAAATTAGGTATTCAGAATTTTGGGTTTTACAACTATTATTATTATTATTATTTTTATTATTATTATTATTATTGTTATTATTATTATTATTATTATTATTATTATTATTATTATTATTATAAACATCACTTTATTAGAGAAATCATAAGATTTACAAAAAATTAGAGGGGAGCTGAGATACTAACTGGGCTCCTACTCCTCTAGTTATAGAAAAGCTAATCCTATTAAAGATATGAGAAGCAGCACGTGCTCCAATGTCTTGGGTCATTGAGAATTTTCGGATTCGCTTCAATAAGGTCACTGCATCCTTCTCAAGTTCCCCAGAAGAGAAGAATGAGAAGGAGAGAAACACATATCCAATATCCGCACACTTAGCCTAATAATTGACGCTTTTACGTTGTGCGGCATCAATCACCACACGAAATCAAGAACCAAACTATTAAACGTGAAACATATGAAGTTGAATATTCCTTTCGAGCATCCAAAAGAAGTTATATATGCCTATATGAGGTGAGTTATTTTAAGGACTAAGTTTTTGTTGCATACTGAGGGACAAATCCCCACCATCCATCTTGTTTGATCTAATGGTGAGATTAACCTAAGATTTATTATGGAAACCTAAGTCCATGTTTTTTTTTCCTTCTTTTTTGTCTTTTTGTCTTCCTTATTTATTCACTTTTTTTTAAACATTCTTTTTTTTTGACTTTTTTTTTAATCACGTTTTCTTGGATCAATTTTTTTTTTTTTTTTTTTTTGAATCACGTTAATAAATCAAGTCTTTTTTTTTTTTGAAACACGTTATTTTAAAACAAGTTTTTTTTTTTTTTTTTTTTTTTTTTTTTTTTTTTTTTAATATATAAATTCACGTTTTTTTCACTTTATTACGTTTTCGTCCGTTTTTGTCTGTTATCATATGTTTATATACGTTTTCAGAAATTTTTATCCGTTTTCATACGTTTTTTACGTTTTCGTCTGTTTTCAAACGTTTTCGTCCGTTTTTGTCCGTTTTCACGTTTATATACGTTTTCATCTGTTTTTATACGATTTTGACCGTTTTTATACGTTTATGTCCGTTTTTATACGTTTCATCCGTTTTCATACGTTTTCGTCCGTTTTTTTTACCTTTTCGGACGTTTTTTTACGTTTTCGTCTGTTTTCAGACGTTTTCGTCAACTTTTATACTTTTTTGTCCGTTTTCGTCTGTTTTTATATGATTTTGTCCGTTTTCGTCTGTTTTTATATGATTTTGTCCGTTTTATACGTTTTCGTCCGTTTTTATACGTTTTTGTTCGTTTTCATCTATTTTTGTCCGTTTTCATACGCTTTCGTCCGTTTTTGGACGTTTTCAGCCGTTTTCGTTCATTTTTAAACATCTTTGTCCGTTTTTAAACGTCTTCATCCGTTTTCATATGTATTCGTCCATTTTCTTATGTTTTCGTCTATTTTCATACGTTTTCGTCTATTTTTTAAATGTTTTCGGCCATTTTCAGACGTTTTCATAAGTTTCTGAATATCAAAAGTATTATTCTTTGATACTCAGAATATCACAGTGATATTCTGAATATCACAAGTGATTTTCAACTAATGTTTTGTAACATAAAAATCACTTGTGATATTTAATCACAAGTGATATTCAGAATATCACAAGTGATATTCAAAAAATCAGGAGTGATATTCAAAAAATCATAACTGATATTCTAAATATCACAAGTGATATTCTGAATATCACTTGTGATTTTCTGAATATCACTTGTGATATTCAAAAAATCACAAGTGATATTCAGAATATCACTTGTGATATTCATAATATCACGTGTGATTTTCATGTTATAAAGCATTAATTAAAAATCACTTGTTATATGTAGAATATCACAAGTGATATTCTGAATATTACAAATAATATTCTGAATATCAGTGATTTTCAACTAATGTTTTGTAACATGAAAACCACTTGTGATATACGGAATATCACAAGTGATATTCAGAAAATTACAAGTAATATTCAGAATATCACAAGTGATTTTCACGTTTTTTTTTAATTCGCATTTTTTTTCACTTTCATACGTTTTCAGAAAATCACGTGTGATTTTCATGTTATAAAGCATTAATTGAAAATCACTTGTTATATTTAGAATAACACAAGTGATATTCTGAATATTACAAATAATATTCTGAATATCACAAGTGATTTTCAACTAATGTTTTGTAACATGAAAATCACTTGTGATACTCTGAATATCACGTGTGATTTTCATGTAATAAAGCATTAATTGAAAATCACTTGTTATATTTAGAATATCACAAGTGATATTCTGAATATTACAAATAATATTATGAATATAACAAGTGATTTTCAACTAATGTTTTGTAAGATGAAAATCACTTGTGATACTCTGAATATCACAAGTGATATTCAGAAAATTACAAGTAATATTCATAATATCACAAGTGATTTTCACATTTTTTTTTAATTCGCATTTTTTTCACTTTCATACGTTTTCGTTCGTTTTTATACGCTTTTATACGTTTCTGAATATCACAATTGATATTCTTAATATCACAAGTGATATTTTGAATATCACAGAAAATCACTTGTGATATTAAGAATATCAATTGTGATATTCAGAAACGTATAAAAACTAACAAAAACATAAGAAAAAGAACGAATACGTATGAAAGCATAAAAACATGTATGAAAACGGATGAAAACGTATGAAAAATTAATGAAAATTGACGAAAACGTATAAAAACTGCCAAAATCGTATAAAAACTGTTGAAAACGTATGAAAACAGACAAAAACATTTGAAAACAGACAAAAGTACATAAAAACAGACGAAAACGTTTATGAACTTATGAAAACGGATGAAAACCATATAAAAACACACGAAAACGTCTAAAAATGGGCGAAAACGTATAAAAACAGACGAAAACATCGAAAAGTAGGCGAAAATGTAAAAAAAATAGACGAAAACATATAAAAACGGATAAAAATGTCTGAAAACGTATAAAAACTACCGAAAATGTATGAAAATGGACGAAAACGTTTGAAAAAGAACAAAAATGTACAAAAACGGACAAAAATGGACAAAAACGTCTGAGTATCACAGAATATCACTTGTGATATTATATCACTTGTGATATTCAGAAACGTATGAAAACATCTAAAAATGGCATAAAAATTTTTAAAAACGGACGAAAACCTATATAAATGGACGAAAACTTAGGAAAACAGGCGAATATGTAGGAAAAAAGGATGAAAACATCTGAACATGTACAAAAACGGACAAAATCGTCTGAAAATAGATGAAAACAGAAGAAAACGCGTGAAAATAGACGAAAACAAATGTAAACGTAGGAAAACAGGCGAATATGTAGGAAAAAAGGATGAAAACATTTGAACATGTACAAAAACGGACAAAATCGTCTGAAAATAGATGAAAACAGAAGAAAACGCGTGAAAATAGACGAAAACAAATGTAAACGTATGAAAACGAACAAAATCGTGTAAAAACGGACGAAAACGTATAAAAACGGACGAAAATGACTGAAAACGTATATAAACAGATGAAAACATATAAAAACGGTTGAAAACGGACAAAAATCGAAGAAAAAAAATTGAATTTAAAAAAAAGAAAGAAAGAAAAAAGAAAAATAGAAGATTGAAAAAAAAAGACAACAAAAAAAGAAACAAAAAAATAGAAAACAAAAAAGAAAAAAAAAAAAAAAAGAAACAAAGAAGAGAAAAAAAAACCATGCAGCGTAAAAGACAAAAAAATAAGAAAGAAAAAAAATGAAAGGAAAAAAATGTGAATTAAAAAAAAGAAAGAAAGAAAAAAGAAAAATACGAGATTGAAAAAAAAGAAAAAAAAAGAAACAAAGAAAAGAAAAAAAAGCCCATGCAGCGTAAAAAAGACAAAAAAAAAAAAAAAGAAAGAAAGAAAGAAAGAAAGAAAAATGAATAATAAAAAAGACAAAAAGACAAAAAAAAAAAAAGGAAAAAAAAATATGGACTTAGGTTAATCCCTACCATTAGATCAATTTAGATGGATGGTGAGGATTTGTCCCTTAGTATGTAACAAAAAACTAGTCCACAAATAAACTTTTCTCATGCCTATATATAGACTTAAAATTTTGAAACTTGAAAGCAATCCACCGTATTATGTTGGTGACATTTTCACAACTGTAATGTAGTTTCTTCAAAATCACGTAATCGGATAATCATCCGTTTGGGGTAATAGACATGTGAAGTTACAACCATCTTTACTTCACGACTGAAAACTTGGGGTTTGGAGTCAAGGTTAGAGCTATGTTGTCTTCGATCTTGTATGGTTTTAGATACTCGTATTTCTGGTTTCCAAAATGTAGAACTTATGCAAATTTAAGAAAAGTATAAAAACCGGAAGTGTAACATTTGAGCTCATTCATAATTTGGCCCGTCATCAAAAAAGAAAGGGCAAATCGCATAAAAAGGTATCCATCTTAGGTCCAATTTCAATTAAAGGTACTACTCTTTTTTTTTCTCAATTTAAGGTACCTGACTTTTTTTTTTGGCCGATTAAGGTTTTTTTCTAACTTTCGTTAACTATTTCGTTAGTAAATTACATAATTGGTCCTTGAGTTTGTATAGGCATTTCATGTTTAGTAAATTACATGATTTAGGTTTTTTTTCTAACTTCCGTTAACTTTTTACGTTTTTTTTCCGTTTTTGTTTGATTTTTTACGTTTTCGTCCGTTTTTTTAACGTTTTCGTCCGATTTTTTACGTTTTCGCTTGATTTTTCACGTTTTCGTCTGTTTTTTTACGTTTTTCGTCCGTTTTTTCACGTTTTCGCCCGATTTTTTTTACGTTTTCGTCCGTTTTTTTACGTTTTCGTCCGTTTTTTTTACGTTTTTGTCGTTTTTTTACGTTTTCGTCCGGTTTTTTCACGTTTTCGTCCGTTTTTTCACGTTTTCGTCCGGTTTTTTTACGTTTCCGTTCGGTTTTTCACATTTTCGTCCGTTTTTTCACGTTTTCGTCCATTTTTTCACTTTTTTTTCCAATTTTACACGTTTTTAGAAACGTGAAAAAACAGACGAAAACGTGAAAAATCAGACGGAAACGTGAAAAATCAGACGAAAACGTGAAAAGACGGACGAAAACGTAAAAAAACGGATGAAAACGCGGAAAAAACGGACGAAAACGTGAAAAAAAACGGATGAAAACGTGAAAAAACGAACGAAAACGTAAAAATACGACGAAAACATGAAAAAACGGACGAAAACGTGAAAAAACGGAAGAAAACGTGAAAAACCGGACGAAAACGTAAAAAAACGACAAAAACGTGAAAAAACGGACGAAAACGTGAAAAATCGGACGAAAACGTGAAAAAATGGACGAAAACGTAAAAAAAGGACGAAAACGTAAAAAAACCGGACGAAAACGTGAAAAAACGGACGAAAACGTAAAAAACGGGCGAAAACGTGAAAAAACGGACGAAAACGTGAAAAAACGGACGAAAACGCGAAAAAACGGACAAAAAACGTAAAAAACAGACGAAAACGTAAAAAATCGGGCGAAAACGTAAAAAATCGGACGAAAACGTGAAAAAACGGACGAAAACGTAAAAAATCTGACGAAAACGTAAAAAGTTAACGAAATAGTTAACGGGAGTTAGAAAATAAACCTAAATCATGTAATTTACTAAACATGAAATGCCTATACAAACTCAAGGACCAATTATGTAATTTACTAACGAAATAGTTAACGAAAGTTATAAAAAAACCTTAATCGGCAAAAAAAAAAAAGTCGGGTACCTTAAATTGAGAAAAAAAAAGAGTAGTACCTTTAATTGAAATTGGACCTAAGATGGATACCTTTTTATGCCATTTGCCCAAAAAGAAAATATCATAATATCCATCTATTTATCAAACTAATTAATAACGGTTTGTCAAACGGGGTATCCATAAAGCAAATTAACCTACTTATAAAAAGAAACTTTGAATTTATTAAATTGAAAGTAAGATTAATTATGATTATTTATTAGTTGAATTAACATGTATTAAATGAAATGTTAAAAAAATAATAATAACAGATAAAAAATAATAAAAGTTTGTGTTTAGTGAATGTTGTTTAATTGACGCACTTAAAACACAAGTCACTTTATTTTGCATACTTTAATTTTGGTGCATACCAATGGACAAATCTCCACCATTCATCTATTTTTATCTAATGGTTGGATTAACATAAAATTTAATAAGGAAACCTAAGTCCATGTTTTTTTTTTCTACTTTTTTTTTTGTCTTTTTGTCCTTTTCTTTTATTATTCATTTATTTTTTTTATTTTTATTTTTTAGTCCTTTTTATTATTCACGTTTTTTTTTACAATTCATTTTTTTTTTCTTTTTAGCTCACTCTTTTTTCCTTTTTTTTTCTCTATTTCTAATAATTATTTTTTTTCACTTATTTCTTCAGTTCACGTTTTTTTTTTTTTTTTTTTTTTTTTTTTTTTTTTTTTTCGTTTTCGCCCGTTTTAATACGTTTTCGTCCGTTTACGTCCAATTTCGTCTGTTTTCTTACGTTTTCGTCCGTTTTCATACGTGTTTTTATGCTTTCATACGTTTTTGTCCGTTTTCTTATGCTTTCGTCTGTTTTCATACGTTTTCGTCCGTTTTCGTTCGTTTTCGTACGTTTTCGTCCGTTTTCATCCGTTTTCTTTCGGTTTCGTCCATTTTTCATACATTTTCGTCTGTTTCAGACGTGTTTTTACGCTTTCATACGTTTTGTCCGTTTTCATCCGTTTTCTTATGCTTTCGTTCGTTTTCATACGTTTTCAACCGTTTTCTTATGTTTTCATTCGTTTTCATATGTTTTCGTCCATTTTTCTACGTGTTTTTATTATTTCATACGTTTTCATCCGTTTTTAAATATTTTTGGCCGTTTTTATACGTTTCTGAATATCACAAGTAATATCATGTGATATCCAGAATATCACAATTGATATTCTGAATATCATAAATGATATTCTTAATATCACAAGTGATATTCTCTGATATTCAGAATCTTACTTATGATATTCAGAATATCACAAGTGATATTCTGAATATCACAAGTAATATTCTGAATATCACAAGTGATTTTCTGAACATAACATGTGATATTCTGTGATTTTATGAGTATCACAAGTGATATTCTGTGATATTCGAAATATCACAAGTGATATTCTAAGTACCACAAATGATATTCTGAGTACGTTTCATACGTTTTTGTCCGTTTTCATCCGTTTTCTTATGCTTTCGTTCGTTTTCATCCGTTTTCATTCGCTTTCATATGTTTGCGTCGATTTTCATCCGTTTTCTTTCGTTTTCGTCCATTTTTCATACGTTTTCGTCCTTTTCCATACATGTTTTTATAATTTCATACGTTTTCGGCCATTTTTAAATGTTTTTAGCCGTTTTTATATGTTTCTAAATATCACAATTGATATCTTGTGATATCCAGAATATCACAATTGATATTTTGAATATCATAAATGATATTCTTAATATCACAAGTGATATTCTATGATATTCATAATATTACTTATGATATTCAGAATATCACAAGTGATATTTTCAGTATCACAAGTAATATTCTGAATATCACAAGTAATTTTCTGAATATCACATATGATATTCTGTGATTTTCTAAGTATCATAAGTGTTACTCTGTGATATTCGGAATATCACAAGTGATATTCTGAGTACCACAATTGATATTTTGAGTATGTTTAATACTTTTTTGTCTGTTTTGTTAAGCTTTTGTTCGTTTTCATACGTTTTCATATGTTTTAGTCCATTTTCATCCATTTTTTTTCATTTTCATCTATTTTTCATACGTTTTCGTCCTTTTTTCGTACGTGTTTTTATGATTTCATACATTTTCGTCTGCTTTTAAATGTTCTTAGCCATTTCTATACATTTCTGAATATCACAAGTGATATCCTGTGATATCCAGAATATCACAATTGATATTATGAATATCATAAATGATATTCTTAATATCACAAGTAATATTCTATGATATTCAGACTATTACTTATGATATTCAGAATATCACAGATGATATTCTGAGTATCACAAGTAATATTCTGAATATCACAAGTTATTTTCTGAATTTCACATGTGATATTCCGTGATTTTTTTAGTATCACAAGTGATATTCAGTGATATTCGGAATATCACAAGTGATATTCTGAGTACCACAAATGATATTCTGAGTACGTTTCATAAGTTTTTGTCCGTTTTCTTATGCTTTCGTTCGTTTTCATACGTTTTCATCCGTTTTCTTACGTTTTCATTCGCTTTCATATGTTTTCGTCCATTTTCATCCATTTTCTTTCGTTTTCGTCCAATTTTCATACGTTTTCGTCCTTTTTTATACGTGTTTTTATGATTTCATATGTTTTCGTCCGTTTATAAATTTTTTAACCATTTTTATATGTTTCTGAATATTACAATTGATATCCTATGATATCCAGAATATCACAATTGATATTCTTAATATCAAAAATGATATTCTTAATATCACAAGTGATATTCTATGATATTCAGAATATTACTTATGATATTTAGAATATCACAAGTGATATTCTGAGTATCACAAGTAATATTCTGAGTATCACAAGTGATTTTCTGAATATCACATGTGATATTCTGTGATTTTCTGAGTATCACAAGTGATATTCTGAGTATCACAAATGATATTCTTAGTACCACAAATGATATTATAAAAATCATAAGTGATATTTTGAATATCACAGGGGATTTTCTAAATATCACAAGTGATTTTCGACTAATGTTTTGTAACATGAAAATCATAAGTGATATTTAGAATATCGCGAGTGATAGATATTCAGAAAATCACGAGTGATATTCAGAAAATCACAAGTGATAATCTAAATATCAATTGTGATATTCAAAAGCATGTGAAAATGGACAAAAACGTAAGAAAATGGATGAATACGTCTGAAAATGGACGAAAACATAAGAAAAACACAAGTGATATTCTGAATATCACTTGTAACATTTAGAAACGTAAGAAAATTGACGAAAACATAAGAAAACAAACAAATACGTATGAAAACGGACAAAAAAAGTATGGAAGCGTAAAAATACGTATGAAAATGGATAAAAGCATATGAAAAATGGACGAAAACAAAAGAAAACGGATGGACAAGGACGAAATTATATGAAAACGAACAAAAATGTAAGAAATCAAATGAAAACGTATGAAAATGGGCAAAAAAAAACTTAAGAAAACATATGAAAACGTATGAAAATGGACGAAAACAGATGAAAATGTATGAAAGCATAAAAACACGTCTAAAAACGGACGAAAATATATGAAAAATGGACAAAAACAAAAGAAAACGGACAAAAACGTACGAAAATGAAAGAAACGGACGAAACATAAAAAGACGGACAAAAACTTATGAAAGCGTAAAAACACGTCTGAAAAAGGACGAAAGCGTATGAAAAATGGTCGAAAACAAAAGAAAATATATGAAAACGTATTAAAACAAACGAAAATAGACAAAAACTTATGAAAACAAAGTAAACATGAGAAAACAGACGAAAACGTAAGAAAACAAATGAAAACGAACGTAAACGTAAGAAAACGTATGAAAATGGACAAAAACATAAGAAAACGCAGGAAAGCGGGCAAAAACGTAAAAAAACGGGCGAAAACGTATGAAAATAGACGAAAACGTATGAAAACAGAAAAAAAAAGGAAAAAAAGTGAATTAGAAATAGAGAGAAAAAAAAAGAAAAAAAAAAACGTGAGCTAAAACAAAAAAAAATGAACTGTTAAAAAGAAAGAAAAATAAAAGAACATTAAAAAACAAAACGTGAATAGTAAAAAGAAGAAAATTATAATAAAAAAAATAATAAAAAAGACAAAAAGACAAAAAAAAATGGGGGAAAGAAAAAAGGGAGAAAACAATGGACTTATGTTGTCTTATTAAATTTTAGGTTAATTGCCACCATTTGATCAAACTAAATGAATGATGAGATTTATCCATTCGTATGCAGCAAAATAAGGATATACAATTAAATTTTCCTCCTTAAAACACTTGTTAGCATACCAAAGAGTTTTGTTAACAACCCAATGAATGTTATTTTAAATTGCTTTAAATAATAATGTTTTCAAACATGAACTCATTATTTTTATAAATACGTGATTTAAACAAATACAATTACGGTAAATTAGTTTTAATAAGTATGTATTAATATAAAATAAGTACTTATTTGAAAACATTATTAATTAAGGTTCTTTAACAACACTCATTGAGTTGTTATTATCAAAACCCATAAATAAAAAACAATGATGCACTACAATAACGAATCTGAAAACGTGAAGAAAAAAAAAGTCAAATCATACATGTTTGGCAAAAGTAACTGTTGCTAAAACTGAAAATTGTGCTGGAGATGAAAATTATAAAAAAATATTATTTTTATAAGCTAAATGAAGTAACCTTTATTAAGATTATTTTTTTATAGTCTCTTATAAGTTCTGTCTGTTAAACAATGATTATTTTTTAATTAACTTATTTTTTGAAAAATAAGCGTAATCTCTTCATAATCTACTACGCTAAACATATCAAAATTTGATTAGCGTGCATAAATAAAAAAAAATCCAAACAGCTATGTATATATTTAATTCTCAACCGGATGTTTATATTTTCTTTCAAAAGCGAGTTCGATAGCATTTCAATGGCAAGTTCGTACGTAATATAACCAAACAGCTATGTATTTAAATGTTTTCAGAATATGGAAAACTTTGCATTTAGTATTTATTAAATCAAATTCAGATTCAAGATGAACTCGGTTCATGGTCTCTGTTTAAATATGTGATTTCTTCCATTGTTTTGCACGTCCGATGTCTCTTCGATCTTAGTTGGAGTTGGCAGAAAAATAGTTAAAAACAGGTCACCTAATATTTCAGTAAGACTGTGTGTGAATCAGAGACGGACTAGAATTTCTGAGAAGGCGTTGCACAAATTTTCTTGTATGTTTATAAGTACTAAATTTGCTTTATAAAGACTTTATTACGTAAAATTGAAGGTTGCATATGTCAAGAAAAAACATATTTTATAAAAGTTATATTTAATGATCTGGCTCTCACGTGAGTTCTTCATTTATCTATACTACATTATAATGCATTTGTGACTATTCTATAATTAGAAATGGTTAAAATTTAGACATTTTTGCTTATTATAGAAAGATTTCAAAATTAATTTGTTAAGAAGCAAGTTGGTTATAAAGTTTGTTAGGAAGTGGTTGGCTGTTCAAACTAAAATTATTTGGCACATCTCTAATATCTCTACTTATAAAGTAAGAAGATAACTAAACGTGTAACCAAATAACTCAAAATATAATCACACGGTATCTATCGCCGCATTGCATGGATACCATTCTAGTCAAGATTAAAGATTCGCTTTACCCGAAGAAACATGGACTCAGAAAAAACCTTCTCCGTTGTTAGACATCTTCAACTTACACACGAAGAAAATAATGAGCCAAAACAGAAGTTAGTGGCCAAATTAAATAGAAGACCCGCAAATGTATGTTGATGTCACATTCCACCAATTCATTAGGAAAATAATAAATTAGTGCAGATATTTAATTTGATTAATAAACTAATGCTAGCACGAAATATAAAATATTATTTAAGCGCCCACGTCATAATTTTGCTCCTTGTAACAATCAACTTTGTTTTGGGATGATTCAGCTCTACATCAAAAGCAAAGAAAAGAAGCCCCCTCCTAGCAATCCTACGACCAACATCTGAAAAATTATTTCACTTTTCTCTTACTTTTTGTAGGTCATCAACGATCATTTACGTTTAATTTGAATCAAATAGAAGAATATCGTTCAATAAGAAATTAGATAATAGAAAAAAGTTTAAAATACATCATTGTGGTTTGTCCAGTGTATCGCTTTACATTCTCGGTTTTTTTTTTTTTTTTTTTTTTTTTTTTTTTTTTTTTTTTACAACATCATTTATCCGTTAGTAAAATTGGCACAAAATAATTTATCCGTTAGTAAAATCAGTCAATGAATACTAACGATGCAAATTATTCTCTGTTATCTCCTAACGCAAGGGAAAATATTTGCATCGTTAGTCCTCCGTTATCATCACCATACATCTCCTAGCCGATTTACGTTTTTGTCCGTTTTTCTCACATTTTTTATTTGTTTTTATACGTTTTCGTCTGTTTTTTTCATGTTGTCATACGTTTTTATATGTTTTCCTCCGTTTTTACATGTTTTCATAAGTTTTTTCACGTTTTCGTACATTTTTATCTTTTTTCGTCCGTTTTCTCACGTTTTCGTCCGTTTTGCACATTTTCGTCTTTTTTCACGTTTTCATATGTTTTCTCCGTTTTCGTCCATTTTAAAAGTTTTCGTCTGTTATCTCACATATTTTTTTTTCCGTTTTTACACATTTTCGTCCGTTTTTCACGTTTTCATTCGTTTTTATCCATTTTCATATGTTTTTATCTGTTTTGTCCGTTTTTAAACATTTTCGTCCATTTTTCTCATGTTTTTATCCGTTTTCGTTTGTTTTTCTCTCGTTTTCATCCATTTTCGTCCGTTTTTCTCACGTTTTCATATGTTTTTATCTGTTCTAACCTGTTTTCATACGTTTTTAGACATTTTTGTCCGTTTTTATTCGTTTTTCATACGTTTTTATCCGTTTTCGTCCGTTTTCTCACATTTTTATATGTTTTTATCCGTTTTTATTCGTTTTCGTCCATTTTCTCACGTTTTCATATGTTTTATCCGTTTTCATACGTTAATCTGTTTTCATACGTTTTCATCTGTTTTTACACGTTTTCATCCTTTTTTATCACGTTTTCATACGTTTTTATCCGTTTTTATATGTTTTCTTACATTTTTCTCATGTTTTTATACGTCTCCTCCATTTTCTCATGTTTTCATACACTTTTATTTACTTTCGTCTATTTTTATACGTATTCGTTCGTTTTTCTTATATTTCTATCCGTTTTTATCAATTTTTATACATATAATATGTATGAAAACGGATGAAAATATATAAAAATTGATAAAAACGAATGAAATGGATAAAAACATGAGAAAAGCGGATGTAAACGTGTAAAAACTAACGAAAACGGATAAAAACATGAGAAAATAAGAGGAAAATGAATAAAACGTATGATAACATGAGAAAAATAGATGAAAATATGTAGAAATGGATAAAAACTTGTAAATAAAGGACGAAAACGGATAAAAATATATGAAAACGGATAAAAACATATGAAAACAGATAAAACATGAGAAAAATGGAGGAAAACGAATAAAAACGGGTGAAAACGGATAGAAACATGAGAAAAATAAACGAAACGGATAAAAACATGGGAAAAACGGACGAAAACGTGTAAATCGGTTATGAGATGTATGGTGGGTTATAACGGAGGACTAACGATGCAAATATTTTTGCTTGCGTAAGGAAATAATGGAGAATAATTTGCATCGATGTTCCTCATTGACTGATTTTACTAACGGAGGGATGGTTTTATGCCAAAAAAAAACCACGAGGATGTAAAGCGAGACACGGGACAAACCACATGGATGTATTTTGGACTTTTTTTCTAGAAAATATTAATCAATCTTCTAAAAAAAAAAGCTTCAAATATGAGGGTGTGTTTGATATGCTACAATAAATCATAATAGGTAGTAGTAGTGGGCTCCTCAGATATGAAAGAATAATAACTTGCTCTTTTAAGGTATATGAAGCATGGAACATATCTACCATTCATTCTTATATTTGAAAGATTTAGAAAGACAAAATAATAATAATAATAATAATAAATAAATAAAAATGTGAGGAAAAAATAAGAGATAGCCTTAAGGAGAGAGTTACCTTAAACAACTCATAATAATACCCATTTGCACATGTGTTGGTCCATCTGACACTCCTTTGCACACATCTTGATTACGATACCCATTCATGAAGCACACGTACTTTGGCCGATTTTTGAAGAACTCAGTTGTCTAGACGATCGAGTCATAGGAGTTGTGTTTGTGTGGGTTGTGTGTGTGATTTTGGCTTTTTAAGTGAGATATTTTTTTGTGATGAAGTTGGTTATCTTATTACACTTAATTAGTGGTGCAGTTAGTTATAAAGAGAGAAAGTTGATGTGGCGTTGAGATGACGGTAGTGAAGTTGGTTGTGAGGTGTTCTTATTAGACTAGTTTTTATGGTCACCACACTATCACCAAATCTACGTCAGTGAAACATCATCATTTAACAGGCCATCATTATCACCACCTTTTACTTTTTATGGTCACCACCAAACAAAAAAATATAAAAATACTCACTTTATACAAACATACCCCACAATATAACCTGCATACACTAACAAACCAAAACAAATATAAAGGTGATGGTGATCACTACTATGTGCAAAAGTGATACCAAAATATAGGTGATGGGGGCCTCTCTTTTAGGATGGTGGCACGTGATGGAGGTGATAGGGGTGATGGATCACCCCCATAAAAACCAGCCTTACGGGTATCCTTAAACCATAAATACTGGAGCATTCGCTATGGACCAACTTCTAGGATGTTTTAGACACAAATTTGACCAACACATTTTTCATTGTTTGTGTGTAACAATGCGAGGTATGTTTAGTGATTAGTTTTATGAAATGAATAAATACTGATATGGAGCTGATCTAGTACTAGTGAGTTCTCAACATTTTGGCTATGTTTGACAGGGGCTTAAATGGGGTTTATCGGGGCTTGGGCTTTTAAAATAAGCCGGCTAATAAAATAAGTCTCGTTTGTCATGAGGCTTACGGAAGGGCTTATAAAATAAGTTGGCTAAAAACTTTAGCCCAAGACTTTTAAAGAGTAAATTACTTATTTGCCCACAAAAATATCTAACATATACAAAACTTATTTAATTATGTCATTTTTAGTAATTTTGCAATAATAAGCCCCAGCCCCAACCAATTTGCCAAACAAGATTATAAAAATACAAAATTTTATTTCGCCTTATAATATAAGTCTCAGCCCCAGCTCCAGCCCCAGCCTCAGCCCAGCCCATTTCGCCAACCATACATTATAGTCGAGAAGAGAGCTCACATATTAAGATAGATGATTAACCCTCTTCTCGACTATAATGTAGTTTAAGCGTCATATGGGTTTGGTGTCCAAGTATTTGCATTTCAAGTCCTATTTCGTCACATGAATCTACCTTTTGTGGAAAACTGACGCCAAGTGGTGGACATTGTGTGCAAGGGTGTCAAAAATAACTCGAACCGCAAAACCCGACTTTACCCGAACCCGAATAAACTTATTCGGGTCGGGTTATACGGGTTGAAAACTATGGAAAACTAGAAGGGGGGTTGAATAGTTTACCGCTTTTTAAATCCTTTTAGCTTGAATATCCTTTTAAAAACTTTACGTTTGCTTAAAGATATAAACACAACGTTATATGTTTGATTCTTTGAAAAGCTTCTCATGTAAATAACACTTCTAACGTTACTTGTTTCATACTTTGAAAAGCTTTACTTGTGATGATCCTAACTTTGCTTGTTTAGTTCCTTGAAAAGCTTTACATTTGTTTGAAGATATAAACACAACTTTACTTGTTTAATTCTTTGAAAAGCTTTATATGTGATTAGCGATTCTAATTAAAAGACAACATGTAATAAGCAAAGATAAAGAAAGAAACGATCAAACCACAACACGATTGTTTATCGTGGTTCAGCTACAAGAACTCTTTTTCCTTGCCCTACATCCACGCCCCAAGTTTCCAACTCGAGAGTTATAAGCACTAATCAACAAGCTCCTTTCACCGGCGGAGAAAACCTTTACAACGTCGCTTACACTTTTACCGACACTAAGCTAGATGTCGAGTTCTTTTACACGGGTACAACCACTCCCATCGTCGCCTATACTTTTACCGACACTAAGCTAGATGTCGAGTTCTTTACCAAGGGTACAACCACTCCCGTTAGTTCTTTTACAAGGGTACAACTACTCCCGACACACTACGTATTTTGAGGCCTAAAATACTAACCAATCACTTCTACATACATGACACAAATGAAGTATAAACTACCAAAGCTTATACATGCCCAAGCTAACAAGACTTGCAACTTTAGAGTTGAAGCTTGTAACTTCTTGAATGATCTTGTGAAGTCCCTTGCTACATAAGAGAATCACACAAGTCAAATGTTACTGAGTTAGTTGAGAGAGTATATGAAAATATGTCCTAAAGTCATCATCCAAAACTAACAAATGGTTTGGTATTTATAGCAAACTATCCTGCAGGTCTGGCGGATACGGCGGAACCCTCAGATGGGTTCCACCCGTGTACCCCCAGGGTTCCGTCAGGGCTGCAGTTGGTTTTGCAATAAATCTTCCAAACCAAACAAGGTCACATCTCATTACACCTAGTCAAACACAAGACTTGCAAGCAAACATAGGGTTAGTCAAACACTCTTTCTTACCAAAAATGTATATTGACAAAGCTTGCCCTAAATGTGATGTGACATTACTATTTTAAGAAATAAATGTGATGTGACAAGACACTTTCTAATTTAAGAAATAAAAACAATATTTTGTTTAAAAGGAAATGTAAACCTTAGTTTAAACAAGACTTAAACACATAAAGTGATGATTTACTCTTAGCTAAAGTTCATACTTTGTCATTAACAAAACTTAGCAAAGATCGTAAAATATAAATAACGTTTTTAGGCGATGTTTGTATTAACAATCTCCCCCTTTTTGTTGATGACAAAACATAAACTTTATTTATAAGTAAGTCACTAGTTTTAGTGTTAAGTCTTATAAAGTTAGTTTAAAAACTTGTTTTTGCTAAGATGATGTGATATAAAATTTTTTGAAACAAGTTTATATCTAAATTCTCCCCCTTTTTGTCGAAACAAAAAAAAGAGTAGCGAAGCGGAAGTATACACTTGCTCCCCCTTGGATAATACTCCCCCTAAATGGAGTGCCAAGAGAGGAGACATGGATTTTGAACCTACAAGAAAGAAGGTTAGTTGCCGCACAAGACAAGTCATGAAAGCATTTCATGTTAAGAATACAACTAAGAGTTGTGAAGTGGAATAACGCAACACTCATGCTCCCCATTGAATATTACTCCCCTAAATGGAGTATCAAGGAAGGAAAACATGGATAATGATCTTACAAAAAGAAAGGTTAGTTTCAAAAACACAAGATATATATATGCTACCATAGCAAGGTATAGTTCACTTATTATACCTAAATGGTCAACAAACAATGCAAACCTTATAGTAGAATGAAATTCATTTCATGTAAAATTTTGACTCTTAAAAAGTCAAAGACATGAAATTTGGATTACACCATCCTACTTCTAAAAAGAAAAACCAAAAATAAACTAAGAATATAAAAAGCTACAAGGAAATCATCATTTTCCTTAGTGAGAAGCATTTTCCAAAAACAAGGCTAAGGTTGTTTAAGGATGAAAATGTGGGTTGGAGGGTTGTAGCGGGATTTATTTTGAAGGTTGAAAGGATGACACGGTTTTGGTTTGTTGGTTTAAATGGGAAACATTTTCCAAAAGAAACGGTTTTGTTTCATTTTGGAGACTCTAAGGTTGAGGTGTGTGAGACAAGGATTGTAGAAGATCCAAAATGTGGTTTAGTATAAACGTCATTTCTTCGGATAGCTCACGAATTTCCCTTCGACACCCTTCACTAATGTGAGCGGTTCTTTCGCAATGATTGCAATCATGGCGAGGAAAGTTTGGTGGAAGAGTGGTTTGGTTTGTTGGTGGTGCATGGTTTGAACTTGAAGGAGCAAAGGTGGATGGTTGAGTGGTGTTTTTGCTTCCTTCATTAGTTGAGTGTAGTGTTGTTTGTAAAACCATAATATGGTTGATTTGAGAGTCAACCATACGTTTGAAGGCATGAAGGTGGTTTAAATGAGTGTCAATCTCATCATTAAGGTTTGGAGGTTTTTCCCATATGGATGCTTCTATTTTCTTATAAGTAGAAAGTAGAGATTCAAATTGTTGGGAAGGTTCTTGTGGTGATGGTTGTTGTTGTTATGGTTGTGGTTGTTGATTTTGAACAAAATGGCGGAAGCTTGGTTCGCCGGAAGGATTGCCATGAAGGTCTTTGTAAATTGGGTGAAACACAAATGATTGTGAGTGGGTATGACCTTGATCATTTGGAAAAATGGATGGTCTAGCATAACGGTAAGCCAACCGTTCTACTAATGATGGTTGATGTGGTTCATCATCTAGTTGCTCACTAGGTTGTTGTTGGGTTTCCATTTGAGCAATGGTGTCAAAAAGTGACAAGGATGGTTGGTTTGATGATTTAGGTGATAGGTCTTCGAGTGTTTCCAAATAGGGTAGTGGTGATGTTGGTGGTGTATGGAAAAGTTCCATTGGTGTAAGTTTTGGTGATTGAGGTAATGGAGTTTTTGATGGTTGAGCTTGTTAAAAAGGTGATGTTGAATCACTTGAAGGTCTAGTTGTTGGAGGAATGGTGGCTATGTTTGTGTAGCAATGTGTTGGAGTATCAAGATTAAGCAAATCTTGAAGGGTGATTACATTGGTATTGCAATGTGTTGAGGTAGTGAGGTTAAGGAAATCTTGGATAGGTGAAGAAATGTTAAGCGAAGCATCACTTGGAGATGATGAGCTTGACTTGACGGTTTTGTTGAAGCAACAAGGTTTGACACTAATCCTAGTGGTTTTTGAAAGGGTTTTTGATGACTCGGATGATGTGTTGGATTTAGTCATTTCAAAGGTGTGGTTTTGATGTTTTGAGAGAAGAAGTTTTGATGGTGATGGTGTGATTTGAATTGTTGCAAAACTTTCAAATTTATAGGATGGAAAAGATGTTGAAATGGGTGTTTGGATTTGATTTTCTACCATTCAAAGATTGAGGTTTCAAATGATTTTCATGAACTTGTCACATCATTTGATGTCAATCCAATGGAATAGGGTGGAGTGAAAGACCAACATATGCACTCAATGCTTTGTGATCATGGGATGTGATTTGGTTGAAAATGTTTCAATGGTTTGAAGGATCCTTTAAAAGGGTTCCTTGGGTTAGTTATGTTTGAATTTGAATTTTTGGAGGGAAGTGGCTTCCTAATTGTTTTAGTGAATGAGAGTTGTTCTAATATGGTTATTGGAGTTAATGGAAGATGTTTCTCACTTAGGATAATGCTTTGACACTTTACAAGCTTTGAACTTAAGAAAAATAAAAAAAAAAATTCTGCAGGTGACTGGCGGAACCCTCATGATACACAGGCGGAACCCTGTTTTGGGTTCCGTCTGGTCCGTTGGGCCAGTTCTGGGTTGCCCAGAAAATACACTGGCGGAACCCAATTTTGGGTACCGCCAAATTCGCCAGGGCTGAAAAATTTGGCAGTCCGCGATTTTGACCCGCGAGACGATTTTCAAAATTTTCGAAAACTCCTAAACTCAAAAAGATAGTACATTTCTGGTTAGGCAATGCAAAAAATAGACACGTAAACACACATATCATAGGACTTTGACCTTGAGGTCGAGGATTTCACTATACTTAGTGAAAATTGCCATAAGCATAAAAAAATTGACAAACATCTCAAACATTGTCATTATGCATAAAAGTTCATAAAAATATAATCCGACAAACGTAATAAAACAAGAACGTGAAAAACAATACAAATCACATAGTTTAACACATAAAAGGTTCTAAAACATTCATAAGCCAAACACTCCTTAATCTTCTCACAACCGGTCTATCTTCTTATTGAGCTTGCATAGGTACCTTCCAAAGCACTTGAAAATTCCTTTGGTTTGCTTGAACTCTTCGGATGCATTGTCAATGACGGGGAGTTCTTGAAGGTATTCTAAAGGAGGTAACTTAGAGTTAGGAAGTTTATCGTCATCGCTCATGTCGGATGATGATGATGGTGAAGGTGAGCGAGTACGTTTGCCCTTGCCTTTGAAAACTCGTTTATCACTTAAAGGAACGAAGATGTGAGGAACGAGAGAATAGTCAAGGTGCATTCCATTATCGTTAGGAGGAATGGGTGAGATTGCTCTAAAGAGGCGAGTAAGAAGCATTCCATAAGGAAGAGCGTTAGTTCCAACTAAGGGTATGCCGGCCATTCTTTTGGCTAGGTAGTAGGCTAAGTTGAATGGTTGACCGGTGGAAATGCTATAGAGCATGTAGCAAAGGCATGTGTTGACATGTTCTCTATTTCTTATGGTACTTATGACGTTAGCTCTAAGGATTTCTTCCTACTTCTTAAATTGTGGTTTAAGCTCATTGACCTCCATACCAAAAGGATCCTTATCCACAATATTTCTCGAACGATTCTTCCTAGTGGTAGAGGTTCTAACAAAGAGATGTTCCTTAATAGTTTCCTTACTAGCTAGAGGTGTGTCGTATGGATGAAAACGCTCAATCGAGTCAAGGCTTGAAATAGGCCACTTATCCGTGTAGAGACAAGTACCCGCATTTGGGACACCAAAGATGATAGCTAAGTCTTTTAAATCTATGAAATTTGGTATTTGATTTGTTGTGAAGTTTAATGATATCTTACCAAAATCATTTGTGGAGAGGTTTACACTTGCATAGAATTCTAAGATGAACCTAGGACAAATTGGCTCATCGATATCAAGGAGACAATCAAAGTTGATTGCGGCAAAGCTTTGGCGAATAGATGTTCCTTCTAGAAAGGATGGATCAATGGTTCTACCTTCGTGAACATAGCGTTTTTCTAGTGCCTTAAAGGTTTCTACTTGAACTTTGTTGAGATCTTTGGTCCTATGGTGTTTGGGCATGTACTTAAGGGTTTCCTTGTGATCGGATTTATTTGCGTGAGGCATGTTGATTCCTAGAAAACACAAAATTATATGTTAATGACTTTTAACAATGTGGATGTTCTAATATGTTCCTATATGCAAACAATGTGAAGACTTGGTTATCTTGACTCATTTTGATTCCCAAATTGTTTTGTCTTGCAAGTTTTGTTATAAAAACAAAAGATAACCAACACTCTCCTAATTGAATGTGTCTTCGATTGAATGTACCCGAAAATACATATTAGTTATGTATCCCCTTTAGCATTCAATAAATAGTATGCAAGTGATGTTTTTCATTTGTTTTAACAATGTGGTGATGAATCATGTTCTAGTCTTGGATTGCGATTTTTGAAAGACAATGCACTTGGTGTGTTTGGCAAATCAAAGTAACAACAAAAAGGATACAATTCTTAACTAATGGAAGACATGATTGGCTAGCCACCAAGTTTTTCATGAATTAAGAAATTTTATGCATAAACCCTAAGATTCTAGTTAATGAATGTAAATAAGAATGTTATACTTGAATTAAAAATGCAATTGTGATTAGAACACTTACAAAGTTAGTTGGATTTGAAGAGATTGGATTGAAAGCCCTAAATTTCATGTGGTTATGTATTTTGAGAGGGTGATGGCTGTTTGAAAGTGAATGATTAAGTTAAGAGGGTGTTTGGTTTTGAAATTAAAAATAAAACATTCTGTAGCTTTGGCGGACTAGGCGGAACCAAAAAGTGGGTTCCGCCCGTATGGTCTGAGGGTACCGTGGGGGCTGCAGGGAAGAATTCAAAAGGGATTGTCTTGATTTTTGTGGTTTTATCCTAATGCTCAAAACTAAGGTTTTAGGTCTTATGAGTCTTTGACTAAGCCTAGGAATGATGAATGCTTCACATTCAAGAGGTTTTGTGAAAACGTTAATAGAATGGTTAACGTAGAAGACTTTCTTAGTTAAGACGTTCCTCAATGAACAATCTTACCAAGGCGATGATGATGGATCACAATATGTCTATTAAGACCATAATGGATTGAATTGTTGCCGAAGTCGATGATTCCTTTGTTGAAGGTATAACAATGTTGATAAAAGAATTCTGTTGTTGACACGAATTCGCTTGTACAAGTGGAGCTTGTTGATGTGCTTCTCCATCCGAAATTAATTTGAGAACCTTACGTGTTTTGGAGAATCATTGGGTAAGTAAGTATAAAAGTTCAAGTACCACTTGTGCTTTTCTTATCAACTTATTACTGGCATAATTCCATTTGGCATACACTATAGTTTCTATTCCTGTTCTTTTGGGATACCATAATCCTAGTTGTGTATTACCTTATGATGTATCCAAACAAGCTCAACTAAAGAGTTGTTTTAGGATCTTCTTTAACATGAGCACATAGACAAATGCTAAACATAATGTTGGATCTAATTGTTATGAGAACAAGTAGTCTTCCGAACATTTCTCTACGTTTAGTTTTACCTACGGATTTACTAATCTCATTCTTGAAAAGTCATCAATAACTTAACCATTGAGAACAAGAGAGTAACTATGAATGTCTTTAAGTTAAAATCTCTTGCTTTTGGAGCTTGCTTTTATAATAAAAAAGACTTTCAAATATTGACACTTATAATCGCATGATTACTTCGAAACATTTATTTTGTTTCACTAGTTGTTTTACTCTAAATTCCAAAAACTGTTATTGTTGAATTTGTTTAGACACAACTATGACTTATAAATCAAGTTTTATAACTTATGTCAATTTTGCTTGATTCAATGTTTGACTCAAGGTGAGAAGATGTTATTTTGTACTTTTATTCTTAATGTTTTACACAACATACTTGTCTTGCCATCATTTGACTTTCGACTAAGTCATCATCTACCAAAGATGATATCTTAGAAGGAGGACATCACTCGTTAAATGTTATATTCAACGACTCCTTGACTCTTTGGGTTTTCTTACTTAAGACACTATGAACTCTATTTGTTTTGAAAAAGTCCAAGAGGTACAACATCATGCGACTAAGTGTCACATTTGATGTGTAAATCCTAGATGTTGAAAACTCATTTTCTTTCACACATCCTAATGTATGCTAATGTGATTTATTTCACCTTGTGTGTTTTATGTGAGATTATCATAAAGGAGTGATTGAAGAAAGACACAATTTAAGATTCAAAGTATGGTGTTTGAGAATGTTGTTTAACAAAGGTTTGTTTTGCAAGCATCACAAAAGTGTTAGACATTTTAACACTTAGGAAATTCTTAGTTAGCTCACTTGTAAGCAAGAGTTGAGTGAGACTCACTCAAGAGTTTCTCGTGTTTATCTCTTTATGGTTAAAGAACCAAAACACCTTATATCTCCTACTAGTACTAATGACGAAATTCATTGTTGCATAGAATCTAATCTTAGTTATTACTAATAGCAGGTAAACACTTTAGAGTATTACTAATAACACATATTCCAACACATAATGCTAGAAACAAGAGACAATCAAAGTCAAGTTGAAGTAATGCGTACCTTTTAAATTGCATAGAGATGCTATCAAGAGAATAAACGCAACGCGTAAAATCTTGATTTGACGATACGCTTTGAAACTCAATTACTCATGTATCTAAGAAGGTTAGATAATCATATAAAAGCATAGAGCATGATAATCTTAAACTTTTTATCATGAGTTTCTATTATAGATTGAATTATCTCTAAATCTTTCTTCTAGGTTAGACAAATTTTACTTGTTTTGTATTACTAGTTGATGGTGCTTTTGAGTTAAATCCTAATCCGGTTTTATCTTTAAACACCCTTTGACTCCTCAATAATCTTTCAAGAGATTTTGAGCTTTCATCCAATTTGACTAATATTTTTCCTTTCTCATTTTGCTTTTTAATCTCATGTTTGTAATCTAGACATAATTTACATTCTAGATCAATATCAACATTACTCTCAATTCTAGATATTTTATCTTCTAACAAGATTTCCTTTTCAAAGATATTCTTAAAAGATTTTGAAGACTCATTCTTGAAGATAGTTTTTATGTCCATGTTGCATAAACGTTTAGACTCATTTTCTAGTTTAGAAAACTCTAGGATAAATTTGTCAAAGCAAAAGTGTTTGGTTTCAAAATGTACCTTGCTTGATGTTTTATCTAGTTGAGAATCACACACCGGATGGTTGGCTACATCTTCATCCGTGTTATTCCATGAATCGTAAGCAAGTCCACTAAGAGCTCGACATGAGTAATCATCTTCACTTACACCTTCATTTAAAACATTTAAACTAGTAGTACATGTATTTATCTCAACTAAATGTCTATCTATTAATATTTCTAAGACTTCTAATTCATATGTGAGATCAAATTGATCATTTTTGACTTGACATATTTCTTGATGAAAGTTTAACATATTTTTCCAAATATCATTAGTCGTTTGACACAAATACATTCTTTCATATTTGGTACAAAAGCTTTATTATTTTTATCAAGTTTAAGATAGTTATCTTGGTTTTCAAAACTTGTTTTCTTTGATTTGAAATCACCAAAAGAAATAATATGCCGAAAATCTTGATCAATTGATTTCACATAGTTTTCAAAATTACTTTGCCATTCAAGTAAGTTTTCTTATTCAAATAGCGGTGGGTTTTGAATAGGTTGCCCTTCTTTGAGATTTTCAAAATCCATGGATCGATCCAAGTTTTAAAATACATTCTATTTTAAAGATCTTGAATAACGTAGCTCTTGATGCCAATTGTGAAAAACTAGAAGGGGGGTTGAATAGTTTACCACTTTTTAAATCCTTTTAGCTTGAATATCCTTTTAAAAACTTTACGTTTGCTTAAAGATATAAACACAACGTTATATGTTTGATTCTTTGAAAAACTTCTCATGTAAATAACACTTCTAACGTTACTTGTTTCATACTTTGAAAAGCTTTACTTGTGATGATCCTAACTTTGCTTGTTTAGTTCCTTGAAAAGCTTTACATTTGTTTGAAGATATAAACACAACTTTACTTGTTTAATTCTTTGAAAAGCTTTATATGTGATTAGCGATTCTAACTAAAAGACAACATGTAATAAGCAGAGATAAAGAAAGAAACGATCAAACCACAACACGATTGTTTATCGTGGTTCGGCTACAAGGACTCTTTTTCCTTGCCCTACATCCACGCCCCGAGTTTCCAACTCGAGAGTTATAAGCACTAATCAACAAGCTCCTTTCACCGGCGGAGAAAACCTTTACAACGTCGCTTACACTTTTACCGACACTAAGCTAGATGTCGAGTTCTTTTACACGGGTACAACCACTCCCATCGTCGCCTATACTTTTACCGACACTAAGCTAGATGCCGAGTTCTTTACCAAGGGTACAACCACTCCCGTTAGTTCTTTTACAAGGGTACAACTACTCCCAACACACTACGTATTTTGAGGCCTAAAATACTAACCAATCACTTCTACATACATGACACAAATGAAGTATAAACTACCAAAGCTTATACATGCCCAAGCTAACAAGACTTGCAACTTTAGAGTTGAAGCTTGTAACTTCTTAAATGATCTTGTGAAGTCCCTTGCTACATAAGAGAATCACACAAGTCAAATGTTACTGAGTTAGTTGAGAGAGTATATGAAAATATGTCCTAAAGTCATCATCCAAAACTAACAAATGGTTTGGTATTTATAGCAAACTATCCTGCAGGTCTGGCGGATACGGCGGAACCCTCAGATGGGTTCCGCCCGTGTACCCCCAGGGTTCCGTCAGGGCTGCAGTTGGTTTTGCAATAAATCTTCCAAACCAAACAATGTCACATCTCATTACACCTAGTCAAACACAAGACTTGCAAGCAAACATATGGTTAGTCAAACACTCTTTCTTACCATAAATGTATATTGACAAAGCTTGCCCTAAATGTGATGTGACATTACTATTTTAAGAAATAAATGTGATGTGACAAGACACTTTCTAATTTAAGAAATAAAAACAATGTTTTGTTTAAAAGGAAATGTAAACCTTAGTTTAAACAAGACTTAAACACTTAAAGTAATGATTTACTCTTAGCTAAAGTTCATACTTTGTTATTAACAAAACTTAGCAAAGATCGTAAACTATAAATAACGTTTTTAGGCGATATTTGTATTAACAAAAACCATTATTCGTGTTAACCCGATTAACATCTTGTTAAAGTTGAGTTTCGAGTGAGTTTCAACCGTATTCGTTTTGGGTTAACCCTCATAAAAGATTTTTACTTTTTTGTATTTTTATGTTATAATTTAGCTTATTCTGGTTAACCTGTACCCGAATAACTTGTACCCCGCATTTAATTAAGGTCGGGTACGGATAATGTTTTTCTTCCTCAACCCCGATTAATCCGACCCAAATAAGTTTATTCGGGTCGGGTTTACACAAATAAACAACCATAAATGTGTATGTTTGGTTATTTTTTACTTCAAGTAACAAGTCATTTCAAAGTGTTATTTACGGGAAGGGACACGAACAAACTCCCGTACTCTTTGTTTGCAGCCCTATCGATTGTATATGACAAATAAGTGACAGTGAACATGTGTGGTAAACTAGATACTCAAAAATGAAATGACACAAAATTATAAATTGAAGTGGGACATGGAACTCCTACACCACAACTGCAATTCATTCATATGTTACCATCCCCACCTCAAATTTTAATAACAAAAGATATGATGACAACATACCAACAACTTTGTTAAGCTGTACCTAATTAACATTAAGAAAAAGAAAGATAAAAGTAAAAGGTGTCAATTCCACTTTCATTGCAATTGCAAGCTAATATCCTTCTGGAATAAAATAAAGATACCTCAACTTACAAGCAATACCAAAATCAAATACCTTAGAGCACAAGGTGCAGTCGACGAAACGAGGTTCGCCGTTCGATGTGGCACCTCCAACGGCGAGCCGTTGCTCGCCGCCACACCGGAGATGCCTCGCCGTTGGCAAACTCGTCGTGGCCACGGCGAAGCAAGCATCTGACACTTGCAGGTTTACTTCTTTTTTTTTGTTTTGTTTGGGTTTGTTTGTTTATTTCTTTTTTTTTTTTTTTTATTTGGATCCATGTTTGCAGGTATATTTGAAGAAGATGAAGACAACATGCGTTGTGAGACATTTTGCTGGCGGTGTTTCAGTACGACAACCCATGTTTGCAGGTTTACTTCTTTTTTTTTTTATTTGGATCCATGTTTGCAGGTATATTTGAAGAAGATGAAGACAACATGTATTTTTTTTTTAGTCCTTGTAGTTTTAATCCTTGCATTTTTTTAGTCCTTGTAGTTTTAATCCAATGTTTGCAGTTTTAGTCCTTGTAGTTTTAATCCTTGCATTTTTTTTTAGTAGCTTAAATTTAAAACAAATATAAGCATAAAATTTTAATTTTAGTTATTTTTTTTTGAATGAAATAAATTTAATTTGATTAAAAAAGGAATAAAAAAAATAAGTGTGTAAGAGGTGATGCCCGAATGAGGAAGTTGAGGTTTGTTGTTTGATGAGGGAGGATTTGTTGTGGTTAGTTGAAGTTGAGGTATTTTGGTGATGTAACATGGTGGGGCCCGAATGGGGAGGCAAGTGCTTGCCTTTGCACCTTGTGCTCTTATCAAAGCATCTTGATGTCGGTCAATGTTGGTGTCCCTCCCTCCATCCTTCTCATACATAGCTCAAATGCCCTTTCTTGACTGCTTCCTAATCCAAATCAAACAAGACAAAACATGATCACAAAAAGAATCAGAGTTAGGCAAAAAAAAAAATTATCACGGACACATTAGCCGGGACATCGAGTCTTACTGAACTTATCACTCAATATCAAAAATGTAAAACCACAGATACCCCGGCCGCTGTCATATGCATATCACCACGATATGATTACCAAAAACTATGATCAACAACAAACGAAGGATTGCCGTTTCGTTATGTTCACATAAAAAAACCAGAATGGATAAAAAATAAACGAAATCATGGATCATTAGTCCTTTAATACACAGCCAACTCAACCCGAAAAGTGATCCTCGGCCTACTGTTTATATGCACACTTCCGCCCGCTGTCATATGCATATGATACACGATATGATCACCAAAAACTATGATCACCAACGAACAATGGATTTGCCGTTTCGCTATGGTCAATTAGAAACTAGCAATGGATTAAAAATAAACGAAATCATGGATCATCGGTCCTTCAATACACGGACAATTCAACATGAAAAGTGATCCTCGGCCTCCTGTTATATGCACACTTGCAGCACGAATATGATCACCAATACCGCCTTCAATATAAACAGGGTCCCTTCTATATAACCAAGCAAAACAATACAATTTTCATTGATCTCAAACCTCTTCTAATGTCCAACACCACAACAAGGTAACATACTGAACAAGAAACATAAAAACTTTTATTGAACTTAAACCATCAACCTTTACTTACATACCAATTACCATAAACACAAACAAACTATTAATACCAACAACTGTATTACATTCCAATACAGTTAAAACACATCCCTAACCTGAAACCACATAAACACAACTTCAATAAAAAAAAACTACTACTCTTATCTCCTAATCCACATAAACCAAACAATATTGTCGACCAAATTCGACCTTTCCCACTCGAAAAAATATAGGAGGGAAACACATCGAATTCGATACAAACAACATAGTTTCTTTATCAAATTGGGCCGTAACAGTAAAGACTAAGCAAGGCTTAAACCGAGCATTCTCCGAAGATCAGTACTCGCATCTTCTTTCACAAAACTTTTCGTAAAAAAGCCGGGCAAAGGAACCGAACTCGGGGGAGGCGAATCCACAAAAGCAGAACCCGCAAAGAAAAACTCCGCCATGTTGTTTTTCTTTGGTACCATTTCCGGGTCGGGTCCTAAACGATCCGTTGACGACAGCGCAAAATCGTCTAGTTTTAATTCATCTATAGTACTGTTTAAATTATTAGGGTTAGGGTTAGGTTTTGGTGAAACTTTCTTCTCCTTTTCTGGCTTCTTTTTCGCCGGCGTGACTTTCCGGCTTGCTTTCCGATCAACGGCCGGCGTGGTTGCTACCGTTGCCGTTGCGGTTGTGGTTGAAACCTTTCGATTATTGTTATCTTTCAAAACGGTCACCGATTCATCTAACGGCTCACCACGTTTCAAGATCTTGACCTGACCCATGACAAGACTCTTAGCCGTTGACATGGGTGGATCTGAAACCACGCTCGCCGTAGATTTGTGTCTTCTCACCCCTGTTGGTGGGCTTTTTTTGCGGTTGTCAGATCTGGTGAAATTAGGGTTAGGGTTTGTACGGCGTGATGATTTAACGGGTGTTGAGAATAAATTATTGTTGTGGTTGTCCTTGAGGACATCGTGAGGGTGAAGAACTGCAACACCGCCCATCGATTTGGTTGTTTATTTTACAGATGATTTGGGGGAAATTGATTTTGGCCTAATTAGGGTTAGGTTAGGCAAGAAGAAAGAGGGGAGGATTAGATATGTGTGAAGAAGGGTAGATGGGGTGATGCAAGCATATATAGGGTGAAGATTGGGTCGGTGTGAAGAGACGTAATTACCCTTGTGACGTGAATGTTACTTTTTACTTTTTGTTTGGATTTATTAAGATTTGGGCTTCACATTTGGAATGGTCCACAAGTTCAATTTGTTTCGTAACGATGAAGTTTATATTAACTACGTTTTCGAAACCGACTTTGGTTGATAGGAAACTGATTTAAAAATCGAACCGAACATGTCAATGACGATCCGAGGTGAATTAAATATTCGATTTTCAGTTTGATTTTAATTTTAACAGAAACGAAATCGTATTGAATCGCATCAAATAGAAGACTAAGGGCTTGTTTGGTTTGTAAGCGGTTTAGAATTGAATTTAAATTTATGATTAACTAAAAAAAAAGTATTAAAAGAGAAAATTAATAATTATTAAATTTATATATTTATTTAAAAATATTTAATCTTTTGACTCAAAAAACTTGCTAAAAAAAGAAAGAAAAAGTCAAAGAAAGAAATTAATAGTATGACTCACATATGTGTTAGACAGAATGGATTAAAAGTAAGGGTGAGCAAAAGAAACCGAAACTAAACCGAAAATCAAAAAAATCGAACTGAAAAAACCGACCGAAACTAAAAACCGATGGTTTGGTTTTTACTTTTTCAAAAACTGAAAAATTCGGTTCGGTTTCGGTTTTTGTTCAAAAACCAAACCGTAAAAACCGAATCGAACCGCTTCTATTATATAATAGTATAAAACTAATATAATGTAAATAAATAACTAAATAAATCTAATTTATAAATTCATATTAATTTTCTAGATGGATTTATAATATACTTATCTTAACGTTTATATGTTTTTTTTTCGTGTGCGTGTGTTTACTTTACAATATATCAATACTTATGTGACAATGATCGTATTATGTGTAAATTCACTTGGATATGTGTATCTCATCTATACATGTATAATTGTAGAATTATGAGATAAACATTATTAGACTTATCTTGACAAAAAAGTAAAGAAAAATAACCCATTTTCCACGAAAATCAAGTTTGTTGGTATAAATTGGCTACACAAAAATATAAGCGGTTAAAAATCGAAAAACCGAACCGCTAAAAACCGAACCGCCAAAAAACCGAACCGCCAAAAACGAACGGTTTCGGTTTTAGATTTTATAAAAACCGAATGTTTCGGTTCGGTTTAGGTTTTAGCCAAAAACCGACCCAAACCGAACCGTGCACACCCCTAATTAAAAGTAACCATTATAACATGGAATCGATTTTTAAATATTATTCATTTTCTTTTTTTTTTCACGGATCTATCATACAGTTAATAATTAGAATAAATCCTTTCCTCGATTACGACACCCTTATAACAAACGCACCCTAAATTCATAAAAACATTGTTGTAAATATTTATATACAGAGAACAAATATATTACTACTTTTTCTTAGTACATAAATATAAAATTTTAAAATTTTAAATATTTTTCTTTATTATTGTTGTATCTTTTTTACCATATACTTGAGTCTACATTGTTTAAACATTTTATGTTAAAAAGATATATAATTAATATAAAAAATAAATAATTCAAAATTTTCGAGTCAACTCAAACCGCATCAAATTCAAATACGGTTTCAGTTCGGTTTGATACGATTTGTATTTGGGTCAGCCAATTTTTGATTATGCTTCAAAATAGAATCAAACCAAACCGAATAACCCAGAAACCAAACCTGTTAACAGCCCTAGCTAAACTGAGTGACCAGACAATGATTCTATCAATCGGGTCAATATGTGAATTAAAGCATAGGTCAACCATTATGCTATTTTGTATGATTTTATAGTCTTGATAATTTTAATGGTATGTTTCTTTTATACACGGTTCAATTTTGTGGTGATTAAAAGAACAAGACGGTATATTTGTATTTTTAACATCTCCGATTCTATGCTATTTTATATATATCTAAACACAAAATATCACTACTTAATAAACCACATATCAAAAATTTGTGTGTGATATCTAAGTTAATTTCATAAATGGTCGCTGTGGTATGTCGGGTTTAACGGAAATATATATATATATATATATATATATATATATATATATATATATATATATATATATATATATATATTAACGGATCCTCTCCTTGTAGTTATGACCCGTATCAGGTTTGGTTTCATGAGACTAACCGTCATTAGTTTTTTTTGTTAGCTAACAAACGTTTTCGACAAACATTTGCAACGTTAGTCCTTTATACTAACGATCGTTAATGAGTGTGTGAATATTCATCATTTTTATCGTATCTGAACTGCCAAAACATCCAAAAACACTCAGAAATCCAAAATATTCATCATTTAATTTGTTTTAGATGCAAAATGTTTAAAAACAAATGAAAAACGAACAAAGTTTGCATAATTGGCAGTTTCAATCCCTCAAGTTTCATAAATTGACAAAACTAGTCCCTGAAGGTTTAAAATGAAAGAAAAGTCAACCCAAGGCATTTAAAAGTCAAAAGTTATCAAATTTGAGCCTTGGGTGATAACTTTGGGAAAATTGCATAATTGGTCCTTGTACTTCGTAAATTTGGCAAAATCAGTCCCTGGAATTTTAAAATTGGAAAATAATCAAACAAGGACTTATGAAATTATAATATGGCATGAAGGGTCCTTGTGATATCTTTGGAAAAATGTCAAGTCCAGCCCCTCAAATTTCAGAAGTTACATGTTTAGTCCTTGTGTTTTGCAATTACAACCAAACGGGCCAAATATTATTTACCCATTACAATCCAAACAAACCCTTTTAACACAAACCCACCCAAAAGTATTACCCAAATCCATTACCTGATCCCAAAGCCCACCTTCCAAGCCCAAACTATAAACTAAACCCACCTCCCCGTTTTAATATTAACCCCCAGGGTCAACCCTTGACCTTTTGACCCTTTGACCTCCACCTTATCCTCTTCCTCCCCTGGATTCCCGCCTGCAACACCACCACTTCTGCCACCAACTCACCAACTCACCCATCCCTTATTCCCCCTCCAAGCACCAAAGACAAAGAACATTGAATGCTTCCCTCTCAGCTTCAAGTTATCAGAAGAAAAACGCCAAAACTATTTTGGCGCCAAAAGACTTCAAAGGCCAAGATTAAAAGATATTCAATCAATGGTTTAGATGAATGATGGGAAAGAGCTAGTGGACTCTCAAAACCCTAATTGATGATTATTTAAGGAGCAGGATGCAAAAAAGAAGGGTTGGGTAGTTTTTAGCTTAAATTATGGTCGTTTTCATGTAATTTTCATTTTCAAGTTGTAAACTTAGTTATAAATTGTACCTTCAAGCTTTTCAGTGTAATTTCAACTTAAATTGATCAAGTAATTTCAGTTCTAAGTCCCATTTTAAGTTTATGCCATTTTATGTTAAAAATCTCAACTCCATTCCTAGTGTTAAAAGTGTTGTTTAGTAATTATTTAAGCTCATTTAAGTTTCCTGTAAGCTTTTCTAAGCTCATCTAACATGTTACTCAACTTCTAGTTTAAATAACTAAAAATACAAAAAAAATCCAGAAAATAGAAAAAAAAATACAAAAAATTGCAGGTTTATGTCAGAGAAGCTTGGAGCAGGGTTAATATGGGATGGCCCTGGGTTAAAGCTCTTGGAGAGCATTAGGATTGAGTTGGAAATGGTTTTGGTACCTTTGTTCTAAGTAGGATGGCTTTGTTAGCATTTTTATCTAATTTTTGCAATTTACTGTAGATTAGTTTAAATCTTCATTATTCTAGTGTTTCTGTGTTTAGTTAGTGTATTTAGGTTGAATTGATGTCCTTATATTCTCTTGTTTTCATTTCATCTTTTATTGCTCAAAATTTTGGAATCCACTGTCATCTTAGCTTAATATATATTAATGGTTTTTAGTTGTTATTATTGGTGTTTAAGTGATCAGTCTAGCTTAGTATGTCATATTATAACCTCGTGGATTAGTGTAATGTCTTAAATCAATCTTGTGATGTGAAAATCAAAATCTAGTCTTTATTAAGGTGTGTTTGGCATAGCTGAGTTCTGACTGTTCCTCTGAGTTATTGTTGTTGCTTTTAGTTGTGGTAGTTTAATTTAGGCTATTATAGCTCAGTCAAGTCATAAAATCAAGCACCCTTCTTAAAAAAGTCAAAGTTCACTTTCATACTTCATAAAAGGTTAACTGTTAGGAACTTAGGATTGTTGGATCATCAATTTAGCTATAAACTATGTTAGTATAGCTTAATTTAGCATTATCATGGCTTAAAACATCATAATAAGTCATTGGGGTCAGATTGAATCTCACTAAGTCAACTTCTAATCAAATCTCAAAAAGTCAAAGTTGTAGTTTGGTCAGAAATCTCATTTATTGGGAGAATTTTTATGAATTTTGTGGTTTGATTTAAGCTCTGAAACTTGTTGTGATGAAAATATGTCACCTAAACTACATAATCCTGCAAGCATCTTATTTTTAGAAATTTTTGTGTGGACTGTGCAAACAACTTTTTGATGCTGCAGGGAAAGGCACCTCCCATGCTTCAGGCCATTGGCCATTTTTCTTAGACCTGTAACTTGCTACTCAGTGGACCCCAGAACCCTCCTTCGGGCTTTTTGAAGAGCTTAATAGCTCAGCTTTTGACTCATGAGCTTATTCCACACCGTGGCTTATTGTACACTAGCTTTATTGACCTATCTTTTGTGACATGTCCAAAACCCTATACTGACTTATCAGTTTTTGTGACCAAGTTCAAGGGTCCATACAAAGTTCAATAATAAGCAATAAGCTCAGCTTATTGGCTTATTTTGGTGTTGACCTGGTCAACTTTATAGGTCAACTTCCTCTTTTGACCCCTTTTCAATTCTGTGGACCCCACAGAGGTCAAAAGACCCTTGTTCAAAGCCTGCATAGATCTGAATAGTGTATAAGTGCTTATTGGTGTTTAAAAGCTTATTCTCTGTGCTTATTTACTTACTTTAGCTTATTTTAGGAACCTCTCATTGAGTTATAGCTTATTTAGTCTGTTGTAGCTCAATCACAGCTTATTGCCTTTAAAAACCAAAGTTTTGGCTTATTAAGCTGTTGGAGTAAATAAGCTCCACAGAGCTTATTTGGCCGTTTCAAAAAGTTTTCCTTTATTAAAGTTGATTATATTTGTGGTTAGAAGATTTTTGCAAAAGAAAATTTCAAAAAGAAAAATAAAAGGAAAAAAGTGGGGAGTAGGATTCGAACCCTGTTTACTCTGGAGCATACATGCTTAACACCACTCCCCCTTCCAAATGCTCTGGAGCACCAGTTCTGTTATAACCTTCCTCCCATGTTTATTTAAGCCACTTTTTTCCATTTAGCTTATTACAACTGATAAGCCCTTAACATCTTATTGACAACAGCTTTTTCCAATTTGGTATTTTTCTTAAGTTTGTATTAGTATAAAATAATTTTCAAAAAAGTTTCAGATTTTTAGGATCATTAATTTAATTATTAGAATTTAATTTGTAATTTGTGGTAATTAATTCATAATAAATAGAATTTTTGTTGAAAAATTACTTTTCCTTTTCTAAAATTTTTTTTTGTCATTTAGTGCGTAAGAAAATTAGTTAGAAACCCGTAGGACCTTTGTAGCTCAAATTTCACGTTTTATTTTGTACGTTGACGTTTATTTTTAATAAACGTCGCGTTTTTAATTTAGATTACGTTTTAGGATTCCTCGTTTTCCCTAACATGTTTCCCGAAGTTTTTTAGGTTATTTTAAATATTCCTTACCATTCCCTAGTTTATTTTCCCATTTAGGTTACGTTTATCTTTTACGAGTTCGCGTTTAATTTAAATTCAAACGAGCGTTTTTAGGTTTAACTTACGTTTCTAGGTTATCTGATCATCAGTAATTGTTAGAATAGTGTTTCTAAGTTATTCTCAATTATAATCTCGTAGTTTAATCATTCAAATCAAATTCCTGATCCTCCTGTTAAATCACCCGATCACTTAAAACGTTTTCAAATACAATTGTTAACCTCGCTAGGACATAACGACCCGGGAATACACTGTACTCCTTGGTTAGTTGGTCTGAGACGTTTGACTTGGTTGACCAATCACATTGGAAAACTTAGTTGACCGTTTAGGACCAATCAAAATTTGGCGCCGCTGCGTATTTAAAACGTTTCTTAGAGATTAGTGGTTTTTCATTCATCACTGTATAAACACCACCACCTTTTTGTAAATCTTAATCGTAAAACAAAAACATCATTAACACTTTTCCTAAAGTGTTAACAACACCAAAAAAATAAAAAACAAACAAAACAGATCGTTACGTTTTCTATATCGTGTTTCTTTTAAGGTGATTCTTAAAGAGATACGATTTTGGTAAACGACACGATACCAAAAATATTGTCCAAAAGTTTTTAACCCATACACAAAAACCCAAAAACATTCGTCTCTTTCTTATGAATAATAAACTACATAAAAACAAACCGTCGCAAACCAATGCAGAACACTTACCAACTGGGGGTGTGAACATAATAAGTTCCCAAACAAAAGATTTAAAACTTGCCTTTGTATCCTTGTGAGTGGTGTACCTTTCTTTAAGAAGCCATTCATTTGTGATTATTGGTTTAAGTTCACTGTTGATTTACCTCGATCTTGTTTTATTGAAATTTTGTTAGTGCATGCGCACTCGTTCACAAACGAAACAAAATCGTCAACTTATAAACGTAACTGAGTTACGTCCTATTGTTGCGGATCCAGTTCCGAAAATGGACGGTAACCAAGAACCACCCATTATAGATGATGCAGCTCCTGATCTCTGAACGATGGAGAAGTTGTGTTAACCCACAATGCTAGCATCTTGATAAATTTCTTACCGTCACCCAAAGCATGAAACAGAATGGTGTCTCTGATGATGCCCTTCGTCTATCTCTTTTCCCCTATTCTCTAACCCATCATGCCACTGCATGGTTTGATCGAATTCCTAAGAATTCGATTCACACTTTTAAAGAAATGGTGACTAAATTTTTAGCCAAAAACTTTCCACCATCTATGGTTTACAAGTTACGAAATGACATTAGTAACTTTCGTCAGCATCCCGAAGAGTCTTTGTTTGAAGCATGGGAACGCTATAAGCTCTCAATTGATCGGTGTCCAAACCATAACATGTTGCTCGTTACCCAAATAGATACTTTTTATAATGGGTTGACATTGAGACACCGTGATATTCTCAATGCTGCTGGTGGTGGGTGATGAGTGTGTAAATACTCATCATTTTTACCTATTCTGAGCTGCCAAAACATTTAAAAACACTCAATAATGCATCAAAATACTGAAAATATTCTAAAGATTGTGTTTTATATGTTTTAGATGCAAAATGAGTAAAAACAGATAAAAAAACGAACAAAGTTTGCATAATTGGCAGTTTCAGTCCCTCAAGTTTCATAAATTGGCACAACTAGTCCCTGAAGGTTTAAAATGTTAGAAAAGTCAACTTTAGTCCTTGGACAATCAAACTTATTCAAAACTAGTCCTTGGATAAAAGTTTTCACACATTGGCAACTTTTACCCCTCAAGTTTCAAAATTGGCAAGATCAGTCCCTGGGTATTTAAAAATGGAATTTTATCAAAATATACCCTTGTACTATTCACATGTTACAATTCAGGCCCTTTTGATAAACTTTTGGGAATTTACAAGATTAGCCCTTCATAAATCAAAAAATTACATAAATAGTCCCTGGGGTTTAAGATATTTGAAATATACAATTATTATCCTTGTACTAATTTTATATGGCAGGAATGGCCCCTTGTGATACTTTGTAAATATGGCATGTTCAGTCCCTAAAGTTTCAGCAAATTACAAGATTAGTCCTTGGGCTTAATAAACATACAAACCAAACCGGGCCCTATTCATATCATAAACCCAAAAAAATCCAAATCCTTAAAATCCAAATAATAAACCCCCTAAGCCCATTGTTTTCCTGGCCCAATCACACACCCAGCCCACTCACCCTTAAAATAAAAACGCAGGATCAAATACCTGCGTTGACCATCATCCCCTACCTCCCTCCACCTCACCTCTGCTACACCATCCCTTCACCATTTGCACCCTCCTTTTCCACCTCACCCCTCTCTGTCACTCCCACATTAAAACCCACCTCCTAGGTTTGCCCTAGGAGAGGCCACGTACTACACCCACCATCTCTGCCACACCCCTACCCTGCCAAACCTTACACCACCACCCCTAGCTCACCCTACTTGCCTCCTCCACCTCACATAACCATCCAAGAACATTAATTGTGCATAAAACGGCTACAAGCAACCTATAACAGTTTTGGCGCCAAAACTTGTTTAAACGGCTAGGATGATTTAAAGGTAACCAATGGTTAAGATTGTCGTGGGGATTTGACTAGAGACTTGTGAGGAATTCAGTGATGCTATAAAAGGAGCAAGAGGCAAGAGGAATAGATACTTTGGATTAGCCTTAGTCACGTAGTGTAGCTTAATTTATTGCTTTCTTAATTAAATGTCATTTACTTGCTTTCAGTGTTGTATTAAACTTTGACAAAGCTTAATGGAACATTATTTACAGTTTTAATGTTATCTATCTTTTAAATTCAAGTTTCTTTCTTAATTGTCATTTAAATTTCAAGTCTTTCCATTCCTGTCTGATTATGATTGTTTAATGGACTCTATAGGCCACATAAGCTCCTGACAAAGCTTTAAAGCTTTTAGATACATATAAACAGTTATGATCTTTAAAATTCAAAAATAGATTAAAAATGAAAAATCAATGAAAATTCCAAAAAAAAAGATGGTTACATGATGATCAAGCTTGGAACAGGGTAATTTGGCATGGCCCTTGGATTTAGAGCTTCTTGGGAAGCTTAGGATTTAGCTGTGGTCACTTGGTTACTTGGTTATCAGCTTGGGTGCTTTTGTAAGCCATTTTTACTCTTTTATGTAATTTACTTTTCCAGTAATTTAATTGCTTTTATCTGTATGTATTTGTGCTTCTGAGTTGTAGTTTAGTGTTATTTAAGTTTTAGATTGTTAGTTTGTTCTATGGATAACTTGTGCCTAAAATTGATAATCTCACAGTATATAATGCATATGTGACAAATCTGTGTTAGATGCTCGTGTGATGGATGTTTTGTGCTCAAATTATCTTGTTATATGTTAATATAAAGTTTGGATCCAGGTTTGTATGCAGATTCACTGAATACTTTGAAATACATGTGACAAGTGTAGATTAAAGGGCTGTTTGGATTTGCTATGATTTAATACTCTGAGGTTGTTTGTGACGCTTATTTCTATTCTTGTATGATCATGAAGCCATTTGAGGGTTTGACACCCCTTTAAGCTCAATGATCATTTCTTTTATAGTCAAACTCATTTTAAATTTATCTCAGTGTGTACTATATGTTTGCTGTCTAATCTGTGTTAAAAGGGTATTGGTGATGTTGTTCTTGTTTGATTGTATATTGATAATGGTCCATTAACTCAGTTCAGTAGTCTAGTCCAAGCTTTGTTTAGCAATAAGTCAAAATAGCTTTTAATCTTTTCTAATTTCTTGTCTGTTTTAGTTTACATGTCTAAATTCTCTTTACTAGTGTAAAAGTTGATGCTTTAGCTTAATTTAGCTTAATTTCATCTTAGTATAACTTATTTTGCCAGTAATTTAGATTAGAATCTCACATAAGTCAAACCTATGTGATTTATTTAAATAGTCAATTTTAGTTTTTCAGTTTTTTCGAATTAAAAGTGTATTTTCCTGTGCTTTTATTAATTAGTTTCATGTTTTGTGCTTTTTAGGATTTAAAGTGTTGTTGCTTAACTTGTTATTTGTATTTTTGTTAAATTTTATTATGAATGTTTGAGTGCTTATTTCTTTGCTTTTTACTAGCTATTTTTACCTTGTCTCTCAGTTACAAGTCCAAGTTCACAAGCTTGTAGCTTGTTGAACTTTGGGCTTGTGCCTGAGCATTTGGCTTCTTTGTGTTGCCCTAGTGGCATATTGTTTAAATCTATGCTTATTTTTCATTTATAGCTTAATTTAGACAGCTTAATCATTCCATTTTTTTGTTCCATCTTACTCACCACACAGAAGCAAACTGTGTGGTTGAGCTGTTTGTCCTAAGCTTGTTAAAGGTTCCTCACTAAGCTTGAGCTTGTAATTTTTGGCCTTATGTGAGGCTAATCTATCACATTCAAAGTTTCAGTGCTTACTGAGCTTTTATGAGCTTATTAGATAAGTTAATTTAGGGGTTGTTCTTTGCATCACTTGATGAGTATCTGATTAGTCAGATTTCTCACACCATATTCAACAGCTCCTAAAAAGCTCTTCAGTGATTTTTGGCTTATGTAAATTAGCTTCTTGTGAAGCTTATCTATCCCACTCTAAGATCCTGTGCTTCAATTTTACCTTGCAGCCTATTTACTAGGGCTGCAAGTAGCTTCTAACTTGTCATAATTTGAAAAGTATGCTGATCACTCAGTATACTCAACCATACTCACCTTACTTCATAAGCTCTCAAAAAGCTACCTAGTTGGATTTAGCTGGTGAAATCTAGTTCCAAGTGGAGCTTATCTACTAGCTTATAAGATCCAACTCTCAAATCCTACCTTGCAGCCTATTTACTAGGGATGCAAGTGGCTTGTTGTTTGTCCCATTCTTGATTACACTGAGCAATTCAGTGTAATCAAGCCATTTTCAAAAGCCCTCCAAAAGCTCATCAATGGACCCCCACTAATTGAGCTTGGACTTTTTGGGAAGGTAACCAATACAGCTTGCTACTCCAATGCTTATTTTGGCCTTTTCAGCTTATTCCCTAAGCTTATTTTGCCAATTGAAAGAGTTGTAGGGGTGTTTGGGACTGCAGTGTATTGGGATTAGCTTATTGGCTTCTTTGAGCTTATTGGCCTATCCCAGTACATTTGCCTGTTCATAATTGTCCATAACACATGTACAAATATATTTTTACCTTTATTTTACACTGTACAGCTTTTTACAAGCTTATTCCAAGCTTAATATTCCACTGTGAGCCCATAAGCTCAACTGAATGAGTATTAAGCCCATGAATCTACTTATTTATTTGATTTTAAAGTTTTATTTTCATTATACTTGTACATTTACAGTTGTTAATTAATTCCATAAAAAGAAAAAGCCAAAAACAAATTTGAGGCTAAGTGATAGCTTCTATTTAGAAGCTTTATGGCTTATTTGCTTATTTTGTTAAACTGAGTGAAAAATAAGCTCACTCAGAGCTTATTTGTAAAATATAATAAGTTTTCATTCATTAAAGTTATTTGTAATTAGTTGTTAAATAGATTTGTAAAGTAAAAAATTAAAAAAAAAAATAAATGCAAAAAATGGGGTGTGTGTGGATTCGAACCTGAGACCTCTAGGATAGTAACTTGCTTAATCACACACCCCCTTCCACTTGCTCTGGGGCACCAGTTCCGTAAGCCGCTTCACAATCAATGTACTTAACATAGTTTTGGTACATTTGGCTTATTTGGACTGTTTTGCTTATTCCAGCTTATTGGAATAAGCTGATGGCCCCAACTTATTTTTCCTAGCTTATTCATCAGCAAATATACTTTCTGTAGTTTTTTCACATTTTTACTGTTCATTTCATTGTTTTTAGATTTAATTTTAATTAAATTAGTTTAAATGAAAAGGCCAAAAATAAATTAGTTCTAGTATTTAATTTTTATCCTAGATAATTTTTTTATAATTTTTCTAACTTTTATAAGTTATTAAGCATCTGTAAAAATTACTTTTGCATTTTTTTACTTTTAATTTTATAATTTTTAGATTTAAATTAGTATATTTAGGTTTTAATTAACAATTAAGTAATTAAATAAGAAATAGCTTAAAAATAAATTGTAAAAATAATTTTATAATTTTTTAGGATTCCTGTGATGGTTAATTAGATTTATAAAAATCTTCTTAATTATCTAAGTCTTTTTAGTATGTGTAATAATTTAAATCAGTTTAAATTAGTTAATTAATAAACAAATAGTTTTTAATTAATAGTAATTACATAAATACTTGTAAAAATCATTTTAATTCATAATTAATTTTCTTATATTATTAGGATCACAAAAATATAAATTTCACATTTGTGGGGTTTGTATTGATCAGTTTTCAGTTTTACTTTGGTACGTAGACATTTAATTAAACGTAAATGTACGCTTTTTAGGTTTTTAGGTTTTGTTACCTTTTAAATAAGTTTGTAATTAATAAATAAATATTTTAAGTTTGTTTAATTTACATTTAAGCCGCTAAGGCATGAAAATCCATCTTTTGTTATAATTCCCCCTTTGTTTTTTTACGTTTACGTTTATTTGAACCTAAACGTAGGTTTGTAAATCCTTTTACATTTCTAGGGTTCTGATTGTACGTTTTTACTGATATAGCTGTGTCAGAGCCATTACTATTCATATTCCTAGTGTTAGTCAGTCAGATTCCTGTTTCTATATTTAATTTCACCAGAACACACATTCGTTGTATTACAGATTTCACACCTCGTTGGGACATAACGACTTGGGAATATTCTATACTCCTTGGATCATAATTGCATTTCCTCCCGGGCTGTTTGACTTTTAGTATTGACCATTCACAAGTGGTTGAGAAATAAAGTTAGTTGGTTTGTGAGGAATCAAAATTTGGCGTCGCTGCCCGGGAGGCTGTGCTGCGTATAACGAATTTGTGTTTTGTTGAAATATCTATCATTTGTATATATTATATATATAATATCTTATTTCATTTTCAAAAACATATAAAATACAAAAATATTTTCCTTTTTGTAGCACCCAACTTGCCCAGTTTGATAAATCCCTCAGTTACAACATTTGGTTGTTGGCTGTTTGAACACAATTTGGTAGACGTCACAAACCTAGATTCCCTTTTAAGGGGCGGAAATGCGCAGTTTGTTAACTCCTCGATTGAGAACGTTTGATCGTTCAGTTGTCGGATTCCAGTTGCTGAGCTCTGTCAAGCCCAGATTCTCTTTCGAGGGGCGGTTGTTAGGATTTCTCTGCTTTCTTTTCTTTTTAGTATCTGATAGTGACGATGACTAACATCCGATATTATAAAATAAAAAAACCAAAAAGATTCTCCTTACCTTACTATTTATAATTCTGTGAGTGGTCCCCACTCCAATTTCTCATCCCACTCCATTTCCCCATGAACAATTTAATTCGGGGTCGAGTCAAGCTAGCGACTCGGTTATTAAAAACAGTAGCTTCCTCATGAACCAATTAATTCGAGGTCGAGTCAAGCTAGCGACTAGGTAATCAAAAACAGTAGCTCAATATGGGTTTTCACCCATATTTCTGTCTTCTTTCCCCTTTCTACCACCTAAGTGTGGGGGAGATGCCCCACATGTTGTATATATTTTGAAAATGAAATGAAAAATTGTAAATATATATAAAAAAAATAATTGTTGTGTTACCCCACTTAGCTTTAAAATGTTATCTTTTTACGTTCAAGGATTCGGCATAATAGCCGAGACTTTGAATATTGAGGACAATATTCATTTCTAAGTGTGGGGAGGGGGGGGGGGGGAATTCTGGCGAATTTGATCAATTATGTACCCTTTTATGCCCTTTTTTCCCCCAAAATGGCAAAAAATTTTAAAATTTTCACTTAGTGGAAGTGCTTTGCACTAAACATAACAAATGGTAATCAATCCACCATGTCTAAACCATATAAGGATTGGCTAATCCAGGAGCAAACGGCTTTTGGTAAAGATATCTCAAATCCGTTGACGGCTTACAATTTGCCCAAAATTGTATGGTATCTCAACTCGCCATATCCTAAAAAGTGAAAGAGTTGGCTAGCCCGCAAGATTATGGCTTGTGGTAAAGGCAGTGAAAAAACCATAATTGGTAATCAGCTCACCAAGATGTTGACTATTCCATCAAGAGTTGGCTAGTCCAGAAGCAAACGGCTTTTGGTAAAGTCAAATCAAATCAGTTGATAGCTGGTGGTTTGCTAAAAATCACATGGTTATCAAGTGGACCATAGTTCTTACTTGAACTGATACATTTGGCTACTCCAGAAGTGATGGCTTTTGGTATAGAGTTTTCAAATCCATTAAGTTTTTCTTAAAAGATTGCTAGGGACTAGCAATGTTTTATTGTGGGGGATTGATGAGTAAAGTACTTATGTTATTGAGTAATGGGGAAGAACATCATATTATTACCCCCGTATGTACGTAAATCTTAAAAGTACTCCAAGTGTTTTGATTTTCTTAATTCGAGTCATTAGATTAGTTTATTGTAAAGTATGTAAAAATTCAAGTGTAAGGGGAATTTACATTCCCTATGATGTATTATTTTGGATGGTAGGGTAAGAGTGTATGAAAAAAAAAATCGAAAAAATCAAGAAAAAGAAAAAAAAAATAGAAAAAAAAGAGATAAAAAACATACGGACTACCATCCTTTTTCATTCTATGTTCATTTTAAGTTTTTTTTTTTATTTTTCATTTTTTAGCTTAAGTCGAGTCTAGTCTTGGCTTAGCAACGCCATATTGTACATGTAATTAACCAAGATTGTTAACTCGCCACCAGTAAAACTTCATTTATCCAACAAAACCGTGTATTTCATATCCCTATACCTAACGTTACAACCCTTTAAAAGACCTCTTTGATAGTTTATCCTAGGTGCTTACGCCATGTGGTGGAGGTTTGATCCTTTCCTAAGCCTATGGTAATCTATTTTGCTATAACAGGTAGTGAGAGATATCTTCCGTTTCCATATTGTAATCTATACTTTATTACACCCGAGAGATGTGAGTATCTAAACACTATTTGTGAGGTGCTTGTGTATGACCTCCGTGCTTGTCTATTGGTCTTTAGTGGAACGATTATTTGTTGTAATTACTTTTATATTAGTGTTAAATGACCCCTAACTTGTATTTTGATTAGAATAAAAGCGCATTCGCTTGAGGACAAGCAAATCTCAAGTGTAAGGGTATATGATGAGGCGAAAAATGAACCACTTTTAGGGGGTCATTTAAGCCCGTAATTGAATTTATTTGATCAAATATTGCCCTAAATCGTTCCTTTTGTGATTTTAGGTACTTTGGGAGAGAAATCTGGAAAAGGAAGCAATTCGGACGTTTTTGGAGCATAAAAGTGAAGAAAACGCCAAAGTTTGCTGGGAACAGTAGGTGACGGCGTCAAGAAGGAATTTCTAACGGCGTCAAGAGTAATTTCCATGACGATCCAGTACAGATTTGACGGCGTCACAAGGTAGGGCGTCAAGAGGAAAATGCATGACGGCCTGGAAACACATAACACTTGACGGCGTCAAAAGTAGATCAAGGCAGTCTGAGGAGTATTTTGGCGGTGAGATGACGGCGTCACAAATTTGTTCTTGACGCCGTCAGACCCTATTTCCTATATATAGTTTTCTAATTTTCACATTAAAAAGAGAGAAGTTTGGGAGAAACCCTAAGTGCGAACTTGGTACGAATTTTACAGGTTTTTCAAGGGTTCTCAGCCCTTGAACCCTTTCATGTGTAATTAAGATAAGTATTCTTTTAATTTAATCAATATGTCTATGTGTTGGTTGTCTATATCTTGTTCTTGTCTTAATTCCATCATGCTAGGCTAGATCTATCTTGTGTTTGCTTGGATCTAATGAAACATAGATGTTAATTATGTGTTGATTACTTGTTTATGGTTGTATTGTATGAATGAATTCAATGTTAGGCTTAAGAAAACTGGCAGATCTCCAATTGGTAACATGCTTGAACGTCTTAGGAAACATGAACTGACGTGCACTAGGTTTTATTGATTGTATTTAATGCATGAGTAAATTCTAATGATCCCATGTTAGGAGCTTCTTAGCCGGCTCGACATAGGAGTGAAGTAGGCACTCATGGGATTGGGGAATTAAGTGCGCCACCCCATGAATGGTATTAAGGAATACAATCCGTCATCCACGCAACTATAACAAGTAATTAACATGTAAAAGATATCTAGGGAGTAGTGAAATCTAAGTAAACACAACTTCTCCACTTATTGCTCACAACCTTAGTATAATTTAGTTTATTTTCATTTCTAGTATTTTATTTTGATTGCATCTTTAGTATTGGGTTAGTTGACTAGCAACTAATTCCGCCCAAATCCTTCAAACCCGAGATTTTTACTTGCTTTCTAAAAAATATAAAAATACAAAAATAATCATCCCTCATCTTTAGAACTAGTATTTAGGTTTTCTAATCCTAGCGACACTATTCCTAGCTGAACGATCAATCCCCCGGTACTTGTCACTATACTATACTACAACGATCAGGTACACTGCCTGGTGGGGGTTGTAAGCTTCTCAAGATCCCTTGAGAGGTAAAGCCTGGTGCGATTCCCACGTATCAAGTTTTTGGCGCCGTTGCCGGGGAATAGTTATTGTGTAGGTTTGAATCTCTTTTTATTAGGTCTACTTGCTAGATTCCTTTCTAGTAAGATTTTATTTTTATTTTTTAGGATTTTTTTAGTCTATCTTTTTCTTTGTGTGTTTGTTCGTAATTCCAATTGACTCTTCCGTTCACCATTATGGAGTACGCGAATCCACCATACCACCAACCACAAAGGCCATTCTACCCTATTAACATCTCGAATTTCAAACAATATCGAGATGAACCCATATATGATGCATGGACTCGTTTTAGAAATTTACTCCGAAAATTCCCTCATCATAGTTTCGCTTTAGTATCCCTAACCCGAATATTTTACTATCGTGTTAGCCAATATGACCAAATGCGCATTGAGGATTTTGCCAATGGGGACTTTAGGGAATTAAGTGCTGAAGAAGCATGGGATACCATAGAAGATTGTGCCCAATATTATTATAGTGTAGACAACCCAACAAACGTTAGTACAAGTCAATTGAATATAAATTTCCAGGATCATGAAACAAGTTTGTTTGGGGATGAATATATTAGTGTTGAGATACCTAAGTGGTTGTCATGTAATGCCATAGTACAAAACAAACACATAGGTAATCTAGATAAAATGGAGGATGAGGTAAATAACATAAGCTCACCAAGTACCCCACAAATCCTACCATCATTTGAGGCACACACACCGCCCGTGACTTACCCGGAAGAAGTAGAGGAGACTATAGGAACCCCAATAGAGGTAGAACCTTTGAACCAAACACAACTAGAGGATATAGGTTTGAATACTTATAATGATAACCTTACTCTTAGTTCTAGGGAAGTTCCTAGTTTTGATGAACCGGAGCATCAACCAAAGCCGTTACCTAATCTTCTATCCTTAGATGTGAATTTAGGAATTGAAAAAGGTCCCGATCCACCCATCAAACCATATAGTTCGGGTAGTCTTAGGATAAAGGTAATGGACTCTAAGCCTTGTAGAGAGGAAGCCAATATAGGAGTGGAAAATGACCTTACACGCTTACATCACCCATTTATGATAGATCACAAGAAACATTATGGGTTTAAACCGGGTTTATTAGGTCAAGATGGATTCCCAACTAGGAGTCTCTTGAAGTTGATTGAAAATGATCCCTTTCTAGGAGAAAATCTTAATCCACCCATTAACCCGATTGAATTAGGTAAGGTTATGATGATAGGAGCACAACCCTTTGAGCATATAATTCATCCACCACTCTCTTCTCCCGTGGCATACTTCCACCCTAAGGGTGTGTATCACTACTTTCACCCGCACTTAATCCTAAGTGTAGGGAAAACCCCCCTTCTTTCCGTTAAATAAGGGAAGAGTCAGGCTCGTGACTCGAACAAAAACAAGCGCTTCTTGGGAGGCAACCCATGCTTTGTGTGATTTTATTTTGTTTGTTTGTTATTTGCTTCCGTATGCATGCTTTATTTTTATTGTTGGTTGATCATGTTTCTCAATTAAACAATTGAAATACTTTACTTTGTTGTTTTGGCCTAGTCTTAACTCCACCTAAAAGTATTTTTGCAGAAGATAAGTGTAAGGGGAAACCCCAAATATGTTTTCAAGAAACAAACCGATCATGATTCTCCACAATATTAAATGAACATGTATATTCGTATTTGTTAGAGTCAAATGCTTGTATTGAGTCATAATGAAGTTTTGCAGGATTTTCCAGGAAGTAGGACCAAGTTTTTCCAGAAATTTTCTGGAAACTTAACATAAGAATTTCTGCAGGTCACTTCTGACGGCGTCACGAGTTAACTCTTGACGGCGTCACGTGTAAAAATCTGGAAATTTTACCGGTTTTGTTTTTCTAACGGAGTCTTATGGTTTTTGTGAATTATTAAGTTTTATAATCTCCAGGAAATCTGCAAACTTCATTCCACAAGCATTATATCTTATCTTGTTTTCTAGGATTTAGTAACTTATATAGGATGCCGCCGATTTTATGCGAGGTTGTCTTGTCTATTTTCTCAGGATTTACAGGTTACGTATGACAAGAAGATGATTTATATTCTGAAAGGGAAGCTTTGATTGTTCATTTTCTTGGAGGAAGATTTAACCTGGCCACCTTATTATCCATACCGAGCGAATTAGGGGAGTATTTGATTTCATTCTTTTTACTTTTTCACTTTTACATTCTTTACTTGAACATTGGGGACAATGTTCATCCTAAGTGTAAGGGGAGGGTAAAACGATGATACCTTACATGTACACTTTCGCTTGAGTTTGTTTGTTTAATGGTAGATGTGTAATAAAACTATGAGAAATACTTGTTAGTGCAATTTTAGCGCCAAATTTAAATTTTTTTATAACATTTAGGAGTGAAACTTTAGCCATAGCAAGCGTCTCATGGATAGGAGATTGTATGACTAGCACAAAACCGTATATTCAGAAAAATTTTCCACCCAAATATGTGAGGTTCACCTTTAGATTTGATAGGAAAAACATTTACTATTAGTGCTTATGAGTGTACCGGTAGCATTTAGATTCTAGAACTTGCGTTAGTGATGCATCCCGAGACCGCTAGTGAGACTACATTCGTGTAGTAGGATTTACTACATGATAAGAGGCATTAGGATCACCTTTGTGTTAAACCCGTTCCATAATTACTTGACCATTTAAGTCATATTACTTGGCTAGTTAAGTCAATTGATTTTTCCCACACCCTTAGCGTTGTACTCATTTTTAGTACACGAAACCCCTAGTACACCCCTCCGAGCCTATCTTTTCGTTTCTAACTTTAAGAATCTTACTTAAAGGAAGAATTTGTTACACCCCACTTAAATGTACACCCAAATCGCCTTAGCCTTCCATGGATGCACTCATCTTTAGTGCATTATTGTTATTGGTTTAAACCCTAAGTTAACTTTCTAATTGATTGCATGGTTGCTAAGTCTAGTCATATCCTTGTACATATTGTTTTGGGACGATTGGGACTCATGGGTAAAGTACTTATGTTATGGAGTAATGGGGAAGAACATCATATTATTACCCCCGCATGTACGTAAAACTTAAAAGTACTCCAAGTGTTTTGATTTTCTTAATTCGAGTCATTAGATTAGGTTATTGTAAAATATGTAAAAATTCAAGTGTAAGGGGAATTTACATTCCCTATGATGTATTATTTTGGATGGTAGGGTAAGAGTGTATGAAAAAAAAAAAAAAATCAAAAAAAAAAAAAATCAAAAAAATCAAGAAAAAGAAAAAAAAATTGAAAAAAAAGAGAAAAAACATACTTTTTTTTTTTTTTTTTTTTTTCATTTATTAGCTTAAGTCGAGTCTAGTCTTGGCTTAGCAACGCCATATTGTACATGTAATTAACCAAGATTGTTAACTCGCCACCAGTAAAACTTCCTTTATCCAACAAAACCGTGTATTTCATATCCCTATACCTAACGTTACAACCCTTTAAAAGACCTCTTTGATAGTTTATCCTAGGTGCTTACGCCATGTGGTAGAGGTTTGATCCTTTCCCAAGCCTATGGTAATCTATTTTGCTATGACAGGTAGTGAGAGATATCTTCCGTTTCCATATTGTAATCTATACTTTATTACACTCGAGAGATGTGAGTATCTAAACACTATTTGTGAGGTGCTTGTGTATGACCTCCGTGCTTGTCTATTGGTCTTTAGTGGAACGATTATTTGTTGTAATTACTTTTATATTAGTGTTAAATGACCCCTAACTTGTATTTTGATTAGAATAAAAGCGCATTCGCTTGAGGACAAGCAAAGCTCAAGTGTAAGGGTATATGATGAGGCGAAAAATGAACCACTTTTAGGGGGTCATTTAAGCCCGGAATTGAATTTATTTGATCAAATATTGCCCTAAATCGTTCCTTTTGTGATTTTAGGTACTTTGGGAGAGAAATCTGGAAAAGGAAGCAATTCGGACGTTTTTGGAGCATAAAAGTGAAGAAAACGCCAAAGTTTGCTGGGAACAGTAGGTGACGGCGTCAAGAAGGAATTTCTAACGGCGTCAAGAGTAATTTCCATGACGATCCAGTACAGATTTGACGGCGTTATAAGGTAGGGCGTCAAGAGGAAAATGCATGACGGCCTGGAAACACATAACACTTGACGGCGTCAAAAGTAGATCAAGGCAGTCCGAGGAGTATTTTGGCGGCGAGATGATGGCGTCACAAATTTGTTCTTGACGCCGTCAGACCCTATTTCCTATATATAGTTTTCTAATTTTCACATTAAAAAGAGAGAAGTTTGGGAGAAACCCTAAGTGCGAACTTGGTACGAATTTACAGGTTTTTCAAGGGTTCTCAGCCCTTGAACCCTTTCATGTGTAATTGAGATAAGTATTCTTTTAATTCAATCAACATGTCTATGTGTTGGTTGTCTATATCTTGTTCTTGTCTTAATTCCATCATGCTAGGCTAGATCTATCTTGTGTTTGCTTGGATCTAATGAAACCTAGATGTTAATTATGTGTTGATTACTTGTTTATGGTTGTATTGGATGAATGAATTCGATGTTAGGCTTAAGAAAACTGGCAGATCTCCAATTGGTAACATGCTTGAACGTCTTAGGAAACATGAACTGACGTGCACTAGGTTTTATTGATTGTATTTAATGCATGAGTAAATTCTAATGATCCCATGTTAGGAGCTTCTTATCCGGCTCGACATAGGAGTGAAGTAGGCACTCATAGGATTGGGGAATTAAGTGCGCCACCCCATGAATGGAATTAAGGAATACAATCCGTCATCCACGCAACTATAACAAGTAATTAACATGTAAAAGATATCTAGGGAGTAGTGAAATCTAAGTAAACACAACTTCTCCACTTATTGCTCACAACCTTAGTATAATTTAGTTTATTTTCATTTCTAGTATTTTATTTTGATTGCATCTTTAGTATTAGGTTAGTTGACTAGCAACTAATTCCGCCCAAATCCTTCAAACCCGAGATTTTTACTTGCTTTCTAAAAAATATAATAATACAAAAATAAGCATCCCTCATCTTTAGAACTAGTATTTAGGTTTTCTAATCCAAGCGACACTATTCCTAGCTGAACGATCAATCCCCCGGTACTTGTCACTATACTATACTACAACGATCAGGTACACTGCCTGGTGGGGGTTGTAAGCTTCTCAAGATCCCTTGAGAGGTAAAGCCTTGTGCGATTCCCACGTATCACATAACCATCCAAGAACATTAATTGTACATAAAACGGCTACAAGCAACCAATAACAGTTTTGGCGCCAAAACTTGTTTAAACGGCTAGGATGAGTTAAAGGCAACCAATGGTCAAGATTGTTGTGGGGATTTGACCAGAGACTTATGAGGAATTCAGTGATGCTATAAAAGGAGCAAGAGGCAAGAGGAATAGATACTTTGGATTAGCCTTAGTCACGTAGTGTAGCTTAATTTATTGCTTTCTTAATTAAATGTCATTTACTTGCTTTCAGTGTTGTATTAAACTTTGACAAAGCTTAATGGAACATTATTTACAATTTTAATGTTATTTATCTTTTAAATTCAAGTTTCTTTCTTAATTGTCATTTAAATTTCAAGTCTTTCCATTCCTGTCTTTTTATGATTGTTTAATGGACTCTATAGGCCACATAAGCTCCTGATAAAGCTTTAAAGCTTTTATATACATATAAACAGTTATGATCTTTAAAATTCAAAAACAGATAAAAAAAATGAAAAATCAATGAAAATTCCAAAAAAAAAAGATGGTTACATGATGATCAAGCTTGGAGCAGGGTAATTTGGCATGGCCCTTGTGTTTAGAGCTTCTTGGGAAGCTTAGGATTTAGCTGTGGTCACTTGGTTACATGGTTATCAGCTTGGGTGCTTTTGTAAGCCATTTTTACTCTTTTATGCAATTTACTTTTCCAGTTATTTAATTGCTTTTATCTTTATGTATTTGTGCTTCTGAGTTGTAGTTTAGTGTTATTTAAGTTTTAGATTGTTAGTTTGTTCTATGGATAAGTTGTGCCTAAAATTGATAGTCTCACAGTATATAATGCATATGTGACAAATCTGTGTTAGATGCTTGTGTGATGGATGTTTTGTGCTCAAATGATCTTGTTATATGTTAATATAAAGTTTGGATCCAGGTTTGTATGCAGATTCACTGAATACTTTGAAATACATATGACAAGTGTAGATTAAAGGGCTGTTTGGATTTGCTATGATTTAATACTCTGAGGTTGTTTGTGATGCTTATTTCTATTCTCGTATGATCATGAAGCCATTTGAGGGTTTGACACCCCTTTAAGCTCAATGATCATGTCTTTTATAGTCAAACTCATTTTAAATTTATCTCAGTGTGTACTATATGTTTGCTGTCTAATATGTGTTAAAAGGGTATTGGTGATGTTGTTCTTGTTTGATTGTATATTGATAATGGTCCATTAACTCAGTTCAGTACTCTAGTGATGAGGCGAAAAATGATCCGTTTTTAGGGGGTCATTTAAGCCCGAATCCGAATTTATTTGATCAAATATTGCCCTAAATCGTTCCTTTTGTGATTTTAGGTACTTGGAGAGTGAATTCTGGAAAAGAAGCCATTTTGGACGTTTTTGGAGCATAAAAGTGAAGAAAACGGCAAAGTCTCAATTTTCCATGCTGGGAACAGTAGGTGACGGCGTCAAGAGTAATTCCCTGACGGCGTCAAACCTCAAGAATTAAAATCCGTAGTTCATGAAGGCGTCAAGAGTTGTCCTGACGGCGTCAAAACCCCAAGAATAAAAATCCGTAGTTGATGACGGCGTCACACACAGGGCGTCAAGAGTAATTTGTGTGACGGCCTAGGCCTTGACGGCGTCAGAAGTAGATCAAGGCCGTCCGAGGAAGTATTTGGCGGCGAGGTGACGGCGTCACATTGTTTGTCTTGACGCCGTCACCCCTATTTTCCTATATACAGTTTTCTAGTTTTTCACATTAAAGAGAGAAGTTTTGGAAAAACCCTAAAGACGAATTTGGTGCAACTTTTACAGGTTTTTCAAGGGTTCCAAACCCTTGATACCTTGCATTGTAATTAAGATAAGTGTTCTTCTAATTCAATCAATATGTCTATGTGTTGGTTGTCTATATCTTGTTCTTGTCTCAATTCCATTATGCTAGGCTAGATCTCCTTTGTGTTTGCTTAGATCTAATGAAACCTAGATATTGATTATGTGTTGATTACTTGTTTATTCTTGTCTTGGATGAATGATTTTATATGTTAGGCTTAAGAAAACTGGCAGATCTCCAAATGGTAACATGCTTGAACGTCTTAAGAAACATGAACCGAGGCGTACTAGGTCTTTATTGGTTGTATTTAATGCATGAGCCACTGTTTACAATCCCTATAGTTGTGCTTGGCATGGTGTAGGAGGAGATAAGAGCTCATAGAATTGGGGAGTTATGTATGCCACCCCATGAATGGTATTAAGGAATACGATCCGTCATCCATGCAATTATAACAAGTAATTAACGTGTAAAAGATATATAGGGAGTAATGAAATCTAAGTAAACACATTTTCTCCAATTACTGCTCACAACTTTAGTTTAATTAGTTTATTTTCATTTTTAGTATTTTATTTTGATTGCATCTTAATTTTGGGTTAGTTGAATAGCAACTAATTCCGCCCACTCTTCCAAAACCTGAGATTTTAACTTGCTTTCTAAAAAAATATAAAAATACAAAAATAATCATCCCTCACCTTTAGAACTAGTAATTAGGCTTTCTAATCCTAGCGACACTATTCCTAAGCTGAACGATCAATCCCCCGGTACTTGTCACTATACTATACTACAACGATCAGGTACACTGCCTGGTGGGGGTTGTAAGCTTCTCGAGATCCCTCGAGAGGTAAAGCCTGTTGCGATTCCCACACATCATCTAGTCCAAGCTTTGTTTAGCAATAAGTCAAAATAGCTTTTAATCTTTTCTAATTTCTTGTCTGTTTTAGTTTACATGTCTAAATTCTCTTTACTAGTGTAAAAGTTGATGCTTTAGCTTAATTTAGCTTAATTCAATCTTAGTATAACTTATTTTGCCAGTAATTTAGATTAGAATCTCGCATAAGTCAAACCTATGTGATTTATTTAAATAGTCAATTTTAGTTTTTCAGTTTTTTTGAATTAAAAGTGTATTTTCCTGTGCTTTTATTAATTAGTTTCATGTTTTGTGCTTTTAGGATTTAAAGTGTTGTTGCTTAACTTGTTATTTGTATTTTTGTTAAATTTTATTATGAATGTTTGAGTGCTTTTTACTAGCTGTTTTTGCCCTGTCTCTCAGTCACAAGTCCAGGTTCACAAGCTTGTAGCTTGTTGAACTTTGGGCTTGTGCCTGAGCATTTGGCTTCTTTGTGTTGCCCTAGTGGCATATTGTTTAAATCTATGCTTATTTTTCATTTATAGCTTAATTTAGACAGCTTAATCATTCCATTTTTTTGTTCCATCTTACTCACCACACAGAAGCAAACTATGTGGTTGAGCTGTTTGTCCTAAGCTTGCTAAAGGTTCCTCACTAAGCTTGAGCTTGTAATTTTTGGCCTTATGTGAGCCTAATCTATCACATTCAAAGTTTCAGTGCTTGCTGAGCTTTTATGAGCTTATTAGATAAGTTAATTTAGGGGTTGTTCTTTGCATCACTTGATGAGTATCTGATTAGTCAGATTTCTCACACCATATTTAACAGCTCCTAAAAAGCTCTTCAGTGATTTTTAGCTTGTGTAAATTAGCTTCTTGTGAAGCTTATCTGTTCCACTCTAAGATCCTGTGCTTCAATTTTACCTTGCAGCCTATTTACTAGGGCTGCAAGTAGATTCTAACTTGTCATAATTTGAAAAGTATGCTGATCACTGATGAGTGTGTAAATACTCATCATTTTTATCGTATCTGAACTGCCAAAACATCCAAAAACACTCAAAAACGCATCAAAATACAGAAATTATTCCAAAAGTGTGTTTTATATGTTTTAGATGCAAAATGTTTAAAAACAAATGAAAAACGAACAAAGTTTGCACAATTGGCAGTTTCAGTCCCTCAAGTTTCAAAAATTGATGAAACTAGTCCCTGATGGTTTTAAATGAAAGAAAAGTCAACCCAAAGTTTTTAAAAGTAAAAAACTATCAAATTTAGACTTTGGGTGAAAAGTTTGAGAAAATTACATGTTTGGTCCCTAAAAATCCAAATTGGCATAAAAGGTCCCTAGAGTTTCAGAAAATGACAGATTTGGTCCCTGGTGGGATAATTTTGAATGAAAAATCAACATTGGTCCTGGGAATTCATAAGTTGCCAAGTTTAGTCCCTGGGTGAAAGTTTTGGAAAAAGTACAAGTTTAGCCCCTCAAATTTATAAATTAGCAAAAATGGTCCTCGAGTGTTAAAATTGGAAGAAATTACATTAAGGGTCCTTATGGAATTACAAGTTGGCAAGAATGGTACCTTGGATATGTTTCAGAAACTTGGCAGAATATACCCCTCAACTTTTCAGAAGTACATAAATGGTCCTTGTGATTTCTAAACCTTAATAAACAAAACCAAAACCAAATAAAACCAAATCCCACCTTTGTTTACTAACCTGATCCAACACCCTTCCAATCCATTTACCCCTAGCCCACCACTACTTCACAAAGCCCACAAAATAAATACTTCCCCCCCCCCCCCCCCCCCCCGTTTTAATATCCCCTCAGTCAACCCCAAGGTCAAACTTGACCTTCGACCCTCCATCTCCAACACCACCACGTGAACCTAGCCCTGCAACCCTACCCTGCCAAGCCCCAACACCTCATCATCATCCCTAAAACCTGCTGATGAGTGCTCAAACACTCATCATTTTTGGTCTAATCTGAACTGCAAAACGTACAAAAACACTCAGAAATGCATCAAAATACCAAAAATATTTCCAAATTGTGTTTTATATGTTTTAGATGCAAAATGAGCAAAAACAAATGAAAAACGCACAAAGTTTGCAAAATTGGCAGTTTCAGTCCCTCAACTTTCATAAAATTACAAATCTAGTCCCTGGATATTCAAAATATAGAAAATTATCACCAAAGGTCCTTTTACAATCATAAGTTGTCATATTTTGTCCTTTGGTGAAAAATTGGAAAAGTTTTGAGAATTTACAAGTTTAGTCCCTGGAGTTTCAAATTTGACAGATTTGGTCCCTGGTGGGAATTTTTGGATGAAAAATCATTTTTTTATCCTTAGAAAATCAAAATGTGGCAAAAATGATCCTTGGATAAAAGTTTTTACAAAATGACAAAAATGACCCCTAAACTTTCACATTTTGCAATTTTGGTCCTCGGGGTTTAAAATTTTGGAAATTTGTAATTTTGGTCTTTCTATTAATCACATGTGGTAAAATGGTTTTTATGATAACTTTAAAATTATGCCACAACAGGTCCTTCTACTTTTGCTAATTACATGAATGGTCCTTGTGATTTTATAACATGAATAAACCAAACCAAATCACCCTTTTTTGTCCAATCCAAACCTGATCCAATAACCTTAGCCCACCCAAGCCCAAAACCAAAACAAAAATAAAAAAATAAAAACCCATCCCTCGCGTTGACCCCGGTCAAACAAACACACACAGTCACCCCTAACCTCCCCCACTTCCCTGATAATCCACTGCAACACACCATCTCCCCCCACCTCCAGCTCACTAATCCCATACCATGTTCCCCAACTCTCCACTAAACCCCAATAAGCATTTAATGCTTTGATAGCCCTCCAAGTTTCCCATTAACTGCCAAATGTCCTTTTCCCGCCAAAAAGGAATTCAAAGGCCAGGATCAAAACTAATGCATCCTATGGTCCAAATTAAAGTGGGAATGAGAGAGAATGAAGCTTCAGTCCATATAAGTCAAGAAAGATAGAAGAAAGAGGGAGTTAGTTAATTTTTAGTTGTAGTTTTAGTTTTAGTTATGTTTTTATGTAATCTTCATTCCCAGTGTTCATTTTAAGGTTCCAATTGTACTATTAAGATTTCTTAATGTAACAAGAATCCATTTCCACTTAGATAATCAGTTAGACTTTTGTGATTTACAAGTTGTACTTTTTACTTGAAAAAAGTTCATTTTCTTAATCTGTGATGTGATAAAGTTGTTGTTTAATAGTTTTTGTAGTTCACACCAGTCATTTATAAGGTCTCAATAGCTCTGTAAGGTTTAAAAATAAGTTTTAGCTCAAAAAACCCACAGGTCAACGAAAGTCAACTGGAGTGCATTATTTTGGTAATGTGATGCATAAGTGTGTTTGGGATTGCTTTTTGTTTCATCTGAGCTTAGTGACAAGCTCTGATGAACTTTGTGCTACTGAATTAAGGTTTGCCCATTAAATCACTCCTTTTGTTCATTCATTAGTTGTAAACATCTATTTTAGTCTATGCTTGTTATTGTGTTTATTTTCTTATCAAAATAGCTTTTACATTGTCCTTATAGCTTATATCTTAGGTTAATAATCAGTAGCATTACCTAGGTTTCCATTCTGCTTCTCAAAAATCATAACAGACCCACCATAAGGGGGTGTTTGGATCAGAAGGATCTGTGCTATCTAGGTTGTTTTAGTGGTAATTTTTGCTTAAAACATCTCACCTTAGGTTATATTAGAATGGTTAAGTCCTAAAAACTAGTAGCCTCTAGCATAAAAGTCAAACTCTTGGTTAATTGGTACTCAACTGCTCACTATTACAGATTTTTGATGCACATTGTGTGATTTAGTTGTATAAGTAGTCACATCAGCTTATTTTGAACTCATATCAGCTTATTTTAACATGTTCAATTGCTTAGAGCTCTTAGAATTTCAAATAAGTCAACACAAGTAGATTTCATAGAAAGTCAAATGTGCACTCTTTCAGTTTTTGTCAAAATGGTGAGAATTAACTAGAATTTTGTGGGATGATTCAGAGCTTATGATTTGTTCCTAGTGATAGCCCCCCAGCTCATCTTTTGAATTCCATCTTGAGTAGATTTTTGTGATTTTATCCCTGGGCCCCACATTGCCCAAAAGACACCTTCAGGGTTGTGCAGTCCCCTGTTCACAGCAGCACCATACCACCACCACCACTTGGTGGTGGTTTTCTGACCACCCAATGGGTCCCCCAGGCCACCACCTTGGTTCCTAGCAACCCCCCTCCTGGTAGGGATCATCTTTTGACCTTGGTTTTGATCTCAATCACCCTGGGTCCCACCTGATTTACCCCCACAAGTCTGTCCCACTTTTCAGTTGCAAAACAAGTTTCTTAGTGCTTATTTTATGCTTATTGCTTATTCTGTGGTCCACTAGTACTTTTTCCAGCTTATTTAAGTTCCATAAGCTTATTCACACCAGATTTTACCCTTGTGGGTCCCACACATGCTAGTTTAAGCTCATTTTCCATTTTGGTCAACTGTGGTCAACTGTTGACCATTTCAGCTTATATTCAGCTTATTTTCAGTTTATAAAAAAGTTGTTTTTGTAAAAAGTTTTTGTTTTTAGTTATAAAATAAGTTTCCAAAAGAAAAATCCAAAAAAAGTCAATTTAAAATTAAGTGATAGTTTCTATTTAATGTAATTTAATTTTAATTTTCATTTTTAAATTTTAATTAAGTACTTGTCATTTTTATATTTTTATTAATTTCCTCTTATATTAAAGTATTTATAATAATTTTCTCAGATTTTTATTTTATCTTTTAGTATTTATTAGAATTAATTTTAGTTTTATTAATTATTAATTAATAATTAGTTTTAAATAGCATTATTAGTTTTTATTAAGTAAAATATAGTTTTTATATTTTTTATAGCTTTTATATGTTATAAAATAATTTTAGAAATTTTATTAGAATTTTTACTGTTCATTTAGTATTTTTCTTAATTTAAAATAGTTAATTAGTTAATTAGTAATTAATTAATAGAAAAATCACAAAAAGACAAAAAGACTTATTTTTATTTTTAAAACTTGTTTTTAGTTATTTTATAATTTTAGAAATTTTATTTTCACCTTTTTAGTCTTTAATTAATAATGTATTATATTTAAGTATTTTAAATATTAATAATAAGTAATAAATAGTATTTAATTAATATTAAATTATTAAATAGTCTAAAAATAGTTTTTCTTTTTCTAAAAATTTTCTTTTACCTTATAGTTTGTAAAAAAGTCATTTTCACCCCCTGGGTGTTTTCAGATTTCCGTTTTCACTTTTTATCTCGTACGCTTACGTTTTATTTAAACGTAACGTACGCGTTTTTAGGTTTTTAACGTTTCTGGTTTTTCCTACCTTCTCGTCTTATTCACATAGCTTGTTTAAGCTATTTCATTGTATATTCCTTAGCTTAATCACAAACAAAAACCTTTTTCTCATCCAAATTCACCCGATCACGAAACGGTTCATAACCATCACACCTCGTCGGGACTTAAACGACCCGGGAAAACACTGTATTCCTCGGAGCATTGATCTAGGCTATTTGACCTTGTTGACCATACCCTGGTCAATTTAGGTTGACGGTTTAGCATCAATCACCTGCCATCACCCACTCTCCTCACCTTTCCACCACTTAAATCCAAACCCCTTGCCCCCTTCCAAAGAGCTATCTGCCAAAGTTGCTAAACCACTTTTTCCCGCCTAAATTGATCAAACGGCTTGGAGCATGTCAGACCCATCCTAAGGCTGTGGTGAAAGCAGAAGGAACAAGACAAGAAGATGAAACCCTAGTTTTATTTTTTACTAGTATAAATAAGATATTTGTAGCCAAAGATTGGCAGGAGGTAATAGTAGTTAGTAATAGTTAATGTAATGTAGAATTAGGTTTAAGTTCAGTTTCTAAAAAGTATTTTTAGCTTTCAATCTCAGTTTGTAATTTCCACTCTTTAAATGCAATGAAAGTTTGAAATTTCTCATTTTTCTGTCACTGTATCAATGCCTTTAGATAGCTTATTGGTACCTAATTTAGATTTGACTCTGCTTATTTATGCTTATCTATTGCTATTCATGCTTAGTTTTTAATCTTGTAATCACTGTGCTTAGATATTAGCTTGAAACAGTTAATATTGAGCTTATACTTGATTATTGTTATTAGCTTATTGTTTCTGCCCATTGTTGTTTGAACTTTGTTTCTGTAACTATATTTAACTTGACATGACTTCTGTGATTTAGTTTTGTTAAGTACATTAGTGTTTTATAGTGATAAACCAAAATCAGTGAACCCTATAGGGGTGTTTGGATAAATATTTCTGGGTGTACTGAGGTTGAACTAAGGGTTTAAGTTTGTTTGTTTATTGTTCTTAGGGTCTTATAAGTTGGATCCAGCATTCACTTTAGGCTGACTCAAGGCAAAAGTCAAAATCTTGTGTTAAATTCCTTAGCAGCTTAACTGCTTGGATTTGTGGTGACAAAAGCTTTTGAATTCAATCCTAAATGAGTTTAGATAGCTTGATTTTGCTTCATTTAGGTTTAATACATCATAAATGATCAATTAGGGACCTTAGAAATCCACATAAGTCAACTTGGTTGAAAAATGTTCAAAAGTCAAAATCTGCATACTCAGATTTTTGGCAAACTTCAAATCAATCCCTAGTGTTCATTAGTTGAGGAATTCAAGTAAAGTTTGTTGATTTAGGGACTTTGCTAGCTTGTTTGTTCATAGCAAAAAGAAGTTTGCAATTTGGAACACATTTGCTCACTTAATCTTTGTCTTGAAGCTGCCCAGTTAGCCAGCTGCCTCCCCTGTATCTCAGATTCACCCAAGCTTTGATTTGCTTCTAGATTGCTTGATTGTAGGAATTAGGCCTTGTTCTTTGCAGATTTAGAAAACCCCCTAGGTTAGTTTTAGGTATCTGTTTAGAGATTTACCACAACTGCTTATCCAGTACTAAAAAATAAGCCATCTTTTGGTTCTTTTAGGTCTGCTTTACTGTATGCTCTTAACTCAGCTGAGCTTGTTGATTTTTGTTCCTAAGTGATTCATGCTTGTTTGATTATTGTTATTAGTTAAGATTTTGGTTACATATTGTTATGCTTCTGTGTGGTTTACCTAGGTTTGGTTTGCTTATCTTGAAAACTGCTTTTTACTTGGTAGTTTTTGTTTCTGGGTGTGCTTCAGTATGCACAAAAGCTTATTAATTTCTTTGTTCCAGGGGTGAATTGTAATTGTTATTAGTATATTTACATTACTTAAGTCTGTGTATGCCCTAGTTTTCACTTAAGAGCCTATTTGCTGAGCTTATTGGTGGCTTGTGTCTGGGCTGCAATACACCCCCAGACTTGTGCATCAGTTATAAGCAGTCCAAACCACTCAACTTCCCAAGGCTCTCAACAGTTAATTAGTAGGCCCCAACCCATGAACCTTGGTCCAGTGGTATGCCCCTCAGGACTTCTCCACAGGTCACCATCCTCCTTGGTCCCTAGATCACCCAGGTGGGCCCCACAAAGGGCTGCAAGTGCCCCTTCAGGACTGTTTGGATTCAGCTCATGGATTGTGCTTAATTTCTTGTTTCACCTTATTCTTAGTGCTTATTAGGTTGTTTTGAGTTGTTTTAAGCTCACTTAAGTTGTTTGAACTGGTTTTGAGCTTGTGGTAACTTTTCTTGCTAAGTGCTTATTTTTAAGTGCTTATTTGTAAGTGCTTATTGCCCATTTTGCTTATTTTGATCTCTTTTTCAGTAGATTGTATTTTTCTTAAGTTCCTAATTGTATTTTAGAATTTTCCTAAAAATTCCAGATTTTTCTTTGCCATTTTAGTATTTTTAATAAATCAAAAGTAGTTTTAGTAATTAATAAATAATAAATAATTAATAATAAATAGATAAATAGTGTAATAAATATATTTTCTGTTTTAAAACTAGTTTTATAATATTTTAGATTTTTCAAAATTATAATTTCATTTTTCTAGGTTTATTTTATATTTTCTTAATTTTTAGTGTATTATTAAATAGGTAAAAATAGTTTTTAGTTAATAATAAATAATTAAAAAGTCTAAAAAATAATTTTCTTTTTCTCAAAATTTTCCTTTATCATTAGGATCATAAAAATATAATTTGCATGTTCGTAGGGTTAACGTAGCTTAAATTTCACGTTTTATTTTGCGCACTCGCGTTTATTTTGATTTCAATTCGCGTTTTATTTAAATAACTTTTACGTTTTTAAATTTAGGTTACGTTATTAAAAGTAGTTTGTTAAATTAAGAAAAACCAAAAACATAAATAAAGTGATAGCTTCTATTTAAGCCGTTTGGCTTATTTTTCTGCTTACGTATAAGCAATTTCTGATTTTAAGTTTTCAGTTTACGTTTTAGGTTAATTAGGTTTCGTGTTATTGTTAATATAGTTTGTTTACATCGTTCTCATTTGTTTTTCCTTAGCGTAATCACTCAAACCCTTATAAACCTTTTCCTGTCCAAATTCACCCGATCACGAAACCGTTTGATTACAATTCACACCTCGTCGGGACATAACGACCCGGGGAAACCTTATACTTCCGCGGAGCATTGATCTAGGCTATTTGACTTTGTTGACCATTCCTTGGTCAATATAAGTTAGGTGGTTTAGCATCAATCAATCACTCAGTATACTTAACCATACTCACCTTACTTCATAAGCTCTCAAAAAGCTACCTAGTTGGACCCAGCTGGTGAAATCTAGTTCCAAGTGGAGCTTATCTACTAGCTTATAAGATCCAACTATCAAATCCTACCTTGCAGCCTATTTACTAGGGCTGCAAGTGGCGTGTTGTTTGTCCCATTCTTGATTACACTGAGCAATTCAGTGTAATCAAGCCATTTTCATAAGCCCTCCAAAAGCTCATCAATGGACCCCACTAATTGAGCTTGGACTTTTTGGGAAGGTAACCAATACAGCTTGCTACTCCAATGCTTATTTTGGCTTTTTCAGCTTATTCCCTAAGCTTATTTTGCCAATTAAAAGAGTTGCAGGGGTGTTTGGGACTGCAGTGTATTGGGATTAGCTTATTGGCTTCTTTGAGCTTATTGGCCTATCCCAGTACATTTGCCTGTTCATAATTGTCCATAACACATGTACAAATATATTTTTACCTTTGTTTTACACTGTACAGCTTTTTACAAGCTTATTCCAAGCTTAATATTCCACTGTGAGCCCATAAGCTCAACTGAATGAGTATTAAGCCCATGAATCTTCTTATTTATTTGATTTTAAAGTTTTATTTTCATTATACTTTTACATTTACAGTTGTTAATTAATTCCATAAAAAGAAAAAGCCAAAAACAAATTTGAAGCTAAGTGATAGCTTCTATTTAGAAGCTTTATGGCTTATTTGCTTATTTTGTTAAACTGAGTGAAAAATAAGCTCACTCAGAGCTTATTTGTAAAATATAATAAGTTTTCATTCATTAAAGTTATTTGTAATTAGTTGTTAAATAGATTTGTAAAGTAAAATAATAATAATAATAATAATAATAATAATAATAAATGCAAATAATGGGGTGTGTGTGGATTCGAACCTGAGACCTCTAGGATAGTAACATGCTTAATCACACACCCCCTTCCACTTACTCTGGGGCACCAGTTCCGTAAGCCGCTTCACAATCAATGTACTTAACATAGTTTTGGTACATTTGACTTATTTGGACTGTTTTTCTTATTCCAGCTTATTGGAATAAGCTGATGGCCCCAACTTATTTTTACTAGCTTATTCATCAGTAAATATACTTTCTGTAATTTTTTCACATTTTTTACTGTTAATTTGATAGTTTTTAGATTTAATTTTAATTAAATTAGTTTAAATGAAAAAGCCAAAAATAAATTAGTTCTAGTATTTAATTTTTATCCTAGATAATTTTTTATAATTTTTCTAACTTTTATAAGTTATTAAGCATCTGTAAAAATTACTTTTGCATTTTTTTACTTTTAATTTTATTATTTTTAGATTTAAATTAAGTAATTAAATAAGAAATAGCTTAAAAATAAATTGTAAAAATAATTTTATAATTTTTTAGGATTCCTGTGATGGTTAATTAGATTTATAAAAATCTTCTTAATTATCTAAGTCTTTTTAGTATGCGTAATAATTTAAATCAGTTTAAATTAGTTAATTAATAAATAAATAGTTTTTAATTAATAGTAATTACATAAATACTTGTAAAAATCATTTTAATTCATAATTAATTTTCTTATATTATTAGGATCACAAAAATATAAATTTTACATTTGTGGGGTTTGTATTGATCAGTTTTCAGTTTTACTTTGGTACGTAGACGTTTATTTAAACGTAAATGTACGCGTTTTAGGTTTTTAGGTTTTGTTACCTTTTAAATAAGTTTGTAATCAATAAATAAATATTTTAAGTTTGTTTAATTTGCATTTAAGCCGCTAAGGCATGCAAATCCATCTTTTGTTATAATTCCCCCTTTGTTTTTTTTACGTTTACGTTTATTTGAACCTAAACATACGTTTGTAAATCCTTTTACATTTCTAGGGTTTCTGATAGTACGTTTTTACTGATATAGCTGTGACAGAGCTATTACTATTCACATTCCTAGTGTTAGTCAGTCTGATTCCTGTTTCTATATTTAATTTCACCAGAACACACATTCGTTGTATTACAGATTTCACACCTCGTTGGGACATAACGACCTGGGAATATTCTATACTCCTTGGATCATAATTGCATTTCCTCCCGGGCTGTTTGACTTTTAGTATTGACCATTCACAAGTGGTTGAGAAATAAAGTTAGTTGGTTTGGGAGGAATTAGTGGGACCTTTATGAAAAGTCGCCCCGAAGAGTGCTATGATCTCATTGAAAACATGACTGCCCACCATAATTTCTGGGATTCCTCAGCTGAGAAGGAAGAGTCATGTAACTCTGTCACTCCAGCATCTTCTGAAATATCGGTCCTCGCTAAAAAGATGGATGATTTCGCTACGGCTATGTTGAGGATGAACCAAAGTATCCAAAATCAACAAGCCAAAGCCGTTAATCAAAGTTGTGAAACTTGTGGGGGTACACATTCATATTCCGAGTGTCCAGCCACTAGTGGCTACACTTAAGAGGACGTATATGCTGCTCAAGGATCCTATAATTCGGGAGGTAATGGCTACCAACCGCAAGGGGACCGCAATCTTCTAAGCTATCGTTCTAACAATTTCCTTGGACCTCCCGGATTCAATCAAAACCCTAATGTCCAAAACCGTAACCAGAACCAAAATCAGAATCGAATGAACCAAGGTTACCAAAACCAAGGGAATGTCAATCAGAACCAAAACCAAGGTTTCCATCATAACCAAAACCAAGGTTTCCAAAATCAAGGAAACAACAATCGAAACCAAGGTCAAAACAACTATCAGGGAAACAATTCTCATGGACATGGCAACCAACATCAGGGAAATTTTCAAAACCACGGTTCCCATCAAAACAACCGGGCCTAGAATTTTCCTAATCAAAATCAAGCCATCACTCCAACTACTCAGAATTACCCTAACCAAGCTCCTCCTAACCATACTCAAGCAATTGTTCCAACTGGCCCATCATCTGATGAGTTGTTGAGACAATTCATGAAATCTCATGAGGAAATGAATAGGGTGATGATGACTCAGATCGCAGACCTTGTTAAGAAGTCTTTAAATGATCGACCCTCAGGCTCAGGTACTACTTTACCTAGCAACACGATCGCTAATTCGAGGGGCGATGTTAAAGCGATCACAACTAGAAGTGGTGTTTCCTATGATGGACCCAAAGCTCCTACTACCTCTTCTTCTCCTCCCAAGGTAGTAGAACGTTAGCCTGAGGTGACAAAGAACAAGGTGCAATTTACTAGCCCACGAAGTACCGCACACGTCCATCCTCAGGTTGTACCAGAAACCGTATCAAAACCTGGAGTTGTCTTTGAACCACCAACAACTCCTGTTGAAAATCCTAAATCCAAAACTTCAATACCATACCCATCGCGACTTAATGAGCAAAAGCTCCGCAAAAAGGCTAGTCACCAAATGGATAAGTTCTATCAAATCTTTCAAGATTTGAATTTTGACGTGAGCCTTGTGGATGCTATCATCCTGATGCCCAAATTTGCATCAATTATTAAGAACTTGTTAAACAACAAGGAAAAACTGTACGAAATGGAAAAGACTCCATTGAATGAAAACTGCTCGGCAGTTATCTTAAAGAAGCTTCCTAAAAAGCTTGGAGATCCCAAAAAATTTCTCATTCCATGTGTTTTTCCTGGGATGGTTGAATGCTTCGCCCTGGCCGATCTTGGCGCTAGCATCAACATGATGCCTAATTCAGTGTGGAAGAAACTTTCTCTTCCAGAACTTACTCCTACCTGCATGACTCTTGAGCTTGCAGATCGGTCCATTACTCGTCCCCTTGGCATTGCCGAGGACGTATTTGTGAAAGTAGGAGAGTTTCACTTCCCCTGTTGACATAAATAATGCCTAAAAACATTATTAACATATTATCAATATCTCTATATTTTGATTATTACAAAATATAAACTCATAGAACTAAAACTTGTGACATAAACAAGTATTTAGTGATTAGCATTCTCTTTACATCCAAATCACTCAAGGTATGAATAAACAAAGTGTTTAGTGCAATTTATGATCAAAGGGAAATTTAATTAAGTATTACAAAGTTTATTTAATAATATAAACTTATTATATATTTTTGAAAAACACTTTTGGTAATAAAGAAAAATGTTTTATTCATACTAAATATATGAATTCAAATTTTTAACCAAAATCAGTTAGTTTTTCACCAAATAAACTTTCCCCACTAAAAGACAAAGATTTTGGCCGTTATAGCTGGGCGGCCCCCTTAATTATAAGGGGCAGTCCCCTTAATTTTAAGGGGGCCGGCCATGATTTAAGGGGACCGACACGCTCCAGTTCTCAGAATTTGTTGCCTATAAATACCACCTTAAATCTGGAATTTTTCTCACCTCTTGCACTCCTAAACTTTCTCTTCTAGATCTCCATTTTCATTCACTTAATCCTTTGATCATACATTCATAAATTGATTGATGTTAAACCACCAACTTATGTTGACCAAGGAATGGTCAACAAAGTCAAATAGCCTAAATCAATGCTCCGGGTAATATAAGGTATCACCAGGTCGTTAAGTCCCGTTGAAGTGTGAATTGTAACTTTAGCGTGCTTTGTGATTGGGTGATTATTCACAGAAAAGGGTTATGATCAGAATTATTTGGAAATTATAAACAAAAATAGCTTAGGAAAGCTACGTGATTGATTACGGGAATTTGGATTACAAGGATTTGAGCTAAAACCTAAAAACGTACGTTTTAATTAAAAACGTACACAGACGAACGAAACGAAAAGTACAACTGATGGACGGAAAGGGTTACAAGTGTAAAATTAATATTTTTACAATTCTAATAATTAAAGAAAATTTTAAGAAAAATAAAAACTATTTTTACACTATTCAATTATTTATTATTAATTAATTACTAATTATCTATTTATTACTTAATTAAACTAATTAGAATTATTAAAAAAATACTAAAAAGGCTTAGAAAATTAAGAAAAATTTTACAAATCTAATTAACCATCATGGGAATCCTAAAAAATTATAAAAAGTTTATTTTATGTATTTTTAAGCTAATTAACTAATTATTAATCTAATTACTATTTAATTTCTAATTAACCTAATTAAACTATTAAAAAATAGAAAATGAGTAATATAAATTCTAGAAAAATTTGTAAAAATGTTTTAACTTAAATAAAAGCTAGAAAAATTATAAAAACTAGGTTGTACTTTATAAAATCTAATTATGCTAATTAATTACTTAATTTTAATTAAACTTAATTAAACTAAAATTAATTATAAAAACCACTAAAAACAAAATAAAAATCTGGAAAAATTTCTAGAATTACTTTAACCTAAAATAGAATTTCTAAAAATATAAAAATGATATATTACTTATAAATAAGCTAAAAAGAAAATTAAAATGATAAATCCTATTAAATAGAAGCTATCACTATAATTAAAGTTGATTTTTTTGGTTTTTTCTTTTTCCAAACTGATTAACTACTAAAAACAAAAACTTTTAATAAAAACACTTTTAATGTAACCCAATAATAAGCACTTTGAGTGCTTATTCACCTAACAGTTGACTTTTGTTGACTGTGAAGGTAATTAGGCTCAAACCAAAGAAGGTGGGGTCCACAATGATGAAATTAGGTCTCTCTGAGTTACATGAACTGGAATAAGCTAGTTTGGCACAAATAAGAAGCTTCAATAAGCTACAAACCTCAAATAAGTTGTTGACTTATTTCATTCTGAGACAGGTTTTAGGACAGACTTTAGGAGCCAATCTAGGTGGGGCCCAGTGGTCTAAGAGTCAAACAAAGGGTCAAATAGTCAACCCTGGTAGGAGGGGGGTTGAGAGAACCTAACTATGGGGTGTGGGGCCCACTGAGTCAACCACAAAACACCACCAAAGGTGGGTGAGTGGGAAGGGTCTGCTGAGACAGGGTAGTATCCTTGCCCTGCAGCCCACTTCAAGGGGCAATTTAGTCCAAATAAAAAATTCACAAAAATGTACAAATTATGAAATTCACAAGTTCAGCTGGTAGGGTTTACACACAATAAATTCCAGATCCCCAATCACAACACAAAAATCAAATTTAATCTTGCCATTTTGATGAAAATCTGAGGTTGAACTTTTGACTTTTTCAAATGAACTCCTAACTTTGACTTTATTGAATTTCTTCTGATCTTAGATTGCTTATAGTGTTATGATACACTAAAATGAAACCTAAATCAGCTACCCTAACTACTAGTGAACTAAATGGTTGAGATTAGAATCTCAAAACCTCAACAGTTAGGAGAAAATGAACCCAAAAAGGAAAATTTGACTTTTGCTTTAAAAGAGACCAGACCAAAGGTTCAACTAAGCTACTTAGATCCTATGTATTGTACCTCAAAAGATTTTTAACCATTATTGATAACAGTAAGTTGTTATAAACAGCTATGCCAAACACCCCTTTAACATGACTGTTTTGAGATTAATGAAACACTAGAATGTTTCAGGCCATAAATCAGATTCACAAATGTTTATTAAGGTGAGATGAGCTGAATTGAGTAGGTAATTACCAACAAGAACAACAGCTAACCAAGATTACTCTACTACTAATTTTTAGTAAAGAAATTATGAAATGTGCTCACAAAGTAACTAAGCCAACAAAATTCAATATTAAGCACAAAGTCACTTAAGTAAACCTTAATAAACACAGAAAACACATATATGAGTATTGAAAGAGAGTTATACAGTTAAATGAGAAATTGTGCAAGAACCTTACAATGTGCAATCCAGCCACAAACCAGGAAACCAAGGACCACAATTACAACTCCTATTGAATCCCCATGGATTCACTAACCCAGGGCCATCCCATATCCACCCTGCTCCATGCTATTTCTTCAACTCTTCATACAATTTTTTTTATTTTCTTTTTTCTGTCTATTTATTTAATTTTTTATGTTTATTATTTGATGAAACTGAAATTGCAAAAAAAATGAGAAACTTGAAATTGTGAAACAACACTTGTATTAATACTGAAAAGAGTACATTACAACTGAAAACTTTGATTAAAATGAAAAGGTACAATGCTTAAAAATTACAATAAAATTTCTAATGGAAAAACTAGTCTTCTGCTCCAGTACATCTCTTTCCTTTTATACAATCCAATTAGGGTTTCTGGGTACCCCTTGTCTTATCCCAGCTGCATTCTTAACCATTGGATATGGAAATCCAATCTTGGCCGTTTAAAAAGTGTTGGCGCCAAAATGGTTTTGGCCGTTTCTTGAGATAATTGGTGCCAGAAGTGGGATTTTTGGATTGTAGTTATTGGAAGGAGTGTAGGAGGGATAGGTTATGATGGTTGAGTGTTGAGGGGGGGGGGTGATGATGGTTTTGCAGGTCACGGGGTGGTTTTATTTGGGGAGGTGGAGAGGTCAACGGTCAAAGATGGGAGGGTGAGTATTATTTGAAACGGGGTAGGGTGTTGGTGGGCTGTGTTGGTGATGGAGTGAGCCAAATAAACATGGGTAGGCTTTTGGGAGTTATAAGGAGTTGGGCTTATATTTGGTTTTGGTTAAAAACATAAAGGGTCCGTTTGTATATTAACTCATAAGAACCAACTTTGAACTTTTACCAAACATAAGGGACTGAATTTGCAATTCTCCCAAGGTAACCATAAGGACCTTAATTGACAAGTTTTGATAACCCACGGACCAATATTTAGTATTTTCCAAAATTAAGTTTTCCGGGGACCATTTTTGCCAAATTTCCAAACCCCGGGGGCTAAACATGACATTTCCTCAAACTTTCCTCCCAAGGTCCATTTTTGATAACTTATGATTTTCTAGGACCAAAAATGAATTTTCTTCCAAAAATACCCCACCAGGGACCAATTTTGTCATTTTCTGAAATTCAGGGGCCTTTTATGTCAATTTTGGATTTTGAGGGGTAAAAGTGTAATTTTCTCAAACTTTTTCACCCAAGGACTTATTTTGACAATTTTTGACTTTTCTTTGCCTTGGGTTGACTTTTCTTTCATTTGAAACTTCCAGGGACTAGATTTGCCAAATTTTGAAACTTGAGGGACTGAAACTGCCAATTGTGCAAACTTTGTTCGTTTTTCATTTGTTTTTAAACATTTTGCATCTAAGACATATAAAACACACTTTTGGGATAAATTTTATATTTTGATGCGTATTTGGGTGTTTTTGGATGTTTTGGCAGTCCAGATACGATAAAAATGATGAGTGTTTGAGCACTCATCATAAATCTTTGTTTCAAAGTGATCCAAACATTATCCTTTCAAGTGCATGAGAAGAATACTTCTATCCCTCAAGACAAGAAGTATTACAACTTGTTGTGATCTCCACATCTAAGTTGTTAAAGCATCATCATTGTATTTATCTCTTTGTGAAATTAGTTGTGAATATTTGATAGAAGATAGTCTAGCTAGGTATATATATATATATATATATATATATATATATATATATATATATATATATATATATATATATATATATATATATATATATATATATTGTGATTGGTTAGTAGTTAGTTGTGAAGAAGAAGAGTTAGGAAGTAGATTGGTGTGAAGAAAATTGATGTGAAGAAGATTGGTGTGAAGAAGATTGGTGTAAAGTAGTGTTGTGATTAAGTAGTGAATAGGTGTGAAGTAGTTGTGTAGAAGGTGTGAATAAGGTGTGACGAAGTTGTGGTGTGTAATTTGGTGTGTAAGGTTTTCTCCGCCATAAGGGAGCTTGTTGACATAGTGAAGAAAACTCTCGAGTTAGGTGCTCGGGGAGTGGAGTAGGGCAAGGAAGGTGACTTTGTAGCCGAACCACTATAAATCTCTTGTCTCGCGGTTCGATCTTTCCAACTCTCATCCATCTCTTTAATTACATCATTATTACTTTATCATAGATATTTAGTGTTGTTCATATTGTGCATGACTTGATATCATATAGCTTCGAATCTAAATTTTTGAAAACAAAGAAACTTTCAAACAATCTTTTATAACAAATTAAAAAGACGTAAAACTATTCAACCCCCCCCCCCCCCCTTCTAGTTTTTCACAATTGGTATCAAGAGCCACGTCTAACAAGATTTTTTAAAATATATTGTATTTTAAAACTTGTAACGATCTATGGAATCTTTAAAATATTTAGAAGGGCAATCTATGCAAAGACAAGCACTATTTGAAAGTGATAGATTTTATATTGGAAAAATAGATTCGAAACCTATGTGAAATCAAAAGATCTTGATCTTTGGCTTGTCATTACCTTTGGTGATTTTCCCCCTATTCAATATAATGATGAAACTAAAATGGATGAAATTGTATCTTTTGAAAAACAAAATGATGATTTTAAAAAGAAACTAGCAAAAGATAATGAGGCTAAAATGATTATTTATAATGCGTTACCACGCAAAGAATATGAAAGAATTTTTATGTGTAAAACCGCAAAAGAAATTTGGGATTCTTTACTAATTACTCACCAAGGTAATAGTCAAGTTAAAGATAACAAAATAGATCTTCTTGTACAACAATATGAACAATTTACGATTCAGGAAGAGGAATCAATTGATAATGCTTTTGCTAAATTTAACACTATTATCACAAGTTTAAAAGCACTTGATGAGACGTTTTCTAGTAAAAATTGTGTTAGGAAATTTCTTAGGGCATTGCATCCGAAATGGCGAGCTAAGGTCATGGCTATTGAAGAATCAAAGAATTTGATGACGTTGTCACTAGATGAACTAATTGGCAACTTGAAGGTTCATGAAGAAATTATAAGAAGAGATTCGGAAACGGTCAAAGTCAAGAAAGAACAAACCAAATCCATTGCTCTAAAAGCCAAAAAAGAACCTAGTGACGATGATGATTCAAGTGACGAGAGTGAAGACGAAGAATATGCAATGGCCGTAAGAGAATTCAAGAAATTCTTCAAGAGACGAGGAAGATTCACTAGATCACCACGAGACGAAAGAAAACCGTTCCAAAGAAATAAAATTGATAACTACGGGAAAAGAAAGTGCTTTAGATGTGGAAGTCCAAATCATCTAATTGGCGAATGTCTAAAGCCGCCGGGTTATGAAAATCAAGGCGCCTTTGTTAGTGGAACATGGAGTGATAGTGACAAAGAAGAAGTGGAAAAACCAAGAGACGAAAAGTGTTTTATGGTAAAAGGAACCGACGAAATATGTTTAGGAATTGACTTGGATCCTGACGAATGGATCAAGGATAGCAGATGTTCGAGGCACATGACGGGGAACCGCAAGCTATTTACTACATACAAGGCATACAATGGAGGTAACGTTATTTTCGGTAGTGACTTACGTGGAAAAATCATTGGCAAAGGTACGATTTCTCAAGCCTCACTTACTATTGAAAATGTAGAGCATGTAGATAATTTAACATATAACTTGCTTAGTATAGGACAAATATGCGATAATAAATGTAGAGTTACCTTTATCGAAGAGGATAGCGAAATAGTTAAGAATGGAAAAATTATAGGTAGAGGAATTAGGAAAGGAGGCATATATGTTATGAAACTAGGAAACAAACCTGAGGATAGAAAATGTCTAACGACCCTAGACGAAAACTCAACATTGTGGCATAGGAGATTAGGACATGCTAACATGCAACAAATACAATCTTTGGCCTCTAAAGAACTAGTTAGAAATTTGCCTAATCTAAAATATGACAAGCATTTTTGTGATGCATGTAAAATTGGAAAACAAGTTCATGCTAGTCACAAAGCTAAGAATATAGTATCCACTACTAGGTGCCTAGAACTATTACATATGGATCTTTTTGGTCCATCCGATGTGCAGAGCTATGGAGGAAACAAATATACCTTAGTAATAGTAGATGACTACTCACGATACACGTGGACTAGGTTTTTAAGTGACAAGACCCAAGCCTTTGAAAAATTCAAAATATTTAGTAAAATGATTCAAAATAAATTAGGATACACAATAGTAGCCATTAGGACGGACCATGGTAGGGAATTTGACAACGAAGTACAATTTGGAAAATATTGTGATTTAAATGGAAAATCTCACTATTTCTCCGCTCCTCGTACTCCTCAATCAAATGGCGTAGTAGAAAGAAAAATAGGACACTACAAGAAATGAGTAGAACAATGTTAAATGAACAATCCATCACACAAAAATTTTGGTGTCACGCTGTAGATACATCAACATATATTATTAATAGAGTATCAATTAGGAGGATTCTAGGAAAAACTCCTTATGAGTTACTAAGAGGTAGAAAACCAAACTTAAGCTACTTTAGGGTATTTGGAAGTAAATGTTACATTCTAAACACTAAGGATACCTCACTAAGTTTGATCCAAAATCATATGAAGGAGTATTTTTAGGATACTCACAAAATAGTAACGCATATATAATACTTAACAAACACTCCATGAAAGTAGAAGAATCACTAAATGTAACACTTGATGAAACACCACCACCTCCTAAAACTTTACCTGTAGAAGATGATGACTTAGTCGAAGATGAAGCTATTGAGGTTAGCAAAACAAAACCCATAGGAAATGATAATGAAGACATTAACTTAGGAAATAACGAAATTGTAAATGTTAAAGAATCTAGATCACATCCATTAGATAATATAATAGGACATCTTAACCAAAGAACCCTTAGGTCACAAGCCCAAGATAAAAATAATTTCTTTTGTTTCCTCTCAGCAATAGAACCTAAGAATATTAATGAGGCTTTAAAAGATGAAAGTTGGGTTATAGCTATGCAAGAAGAATTAAATCAATTTAAGGCAAATGATGTTTGGGAATTAGTCCCAAATCCAATGAATATGACTATCATAGGAACTAAATGGGTATATAGGAATAAGTTAGATGAAAATGGAATAGTTACTAGGAATAAAGCTAGGTTAGTTGCCCAAGGTTATAATCAACAAGAAGGAATTGATTATGACAAAACTTATGCCCCCGTAGCTAGACTAGAATCTATTAGGATATTACTTGCCTATGCATGCGCCCTAGATTTTAAGTTATTCCATATCGACGTGAAAAGTGCATTCCTTAACGGTTTTATCAATGAGGAGGTATATGTGGCACAACCTCCAGGATTCATTGACTTCGCAAAACCTGATTATGTTTATAAGTTAAAGAAAGCTTTGTATGGACTCAAACAAGCTCCCAAAGCTTGGTATGATCGATTAAAAGCTTTCCTTATTAAACATGATTATTCCATGGGAATGGTAGATAACACTCTTTTCACTAAAAGGAAAGACCCAAATCTCATCATTGTTCAAATATATGTTGATGACATTATATTTGGATCGACTTGTCAAGACATGTGTGATGAATTTGCCAAAATCATGCATGATGAGTTTGAGATGAGTATGATGGGTGAGCTTAACTTCTTCCTAGGATTACAAATAAAACAATTAGAAGATGGAATATTCTTTAACCAATCTAAGTACATTAAGGAAATGCTTAAGAAATTTGGCCTAGAAGACTAAAAACCCATGAAAACTCCCATGTCTACGGAAGTGAAACTCACAAAGGATGATGAAGGTGAGTCCGTAGATAACACCAAGTATAGAGGAATGATAGGTAGTTTACTATACTTGACGGCAAGTAGACCCGATATCATGTTTAGTGTCTGCCTTTGTGCCCATTTTCAAGAGGATCCCAAAACCTCTCACCTAGAAGCGGTTAAGCGTATCTTCCGATACATTAAAGGCACTATACACTTAGGATTATGGTATCCTAAGGGATCCGGCATAGAAACCATCGTCTATGCGGATTCGGATCATGCGGGAGACTACGTAGATAGAAAAAGCACTAGCAGTATTTGCACATTTATGGGATGTTGTCTAACATCTTGGTTTTCGAAGAAGTAAACTGCTCTTTCTATTTCTACCACCGAAGCCGAATATGTAAGCGCTGGAAAGGCATGTCAACAAGCACTATGGATGAAACAAGCTCTTATAGACTATGGCATTAGGTTAGAAAATGTTCCCATTATGTGCGATAACAAAGGTGCGATAGATTTAAGTAAAAATCCTGTGCAACACTCTAGGACTAAACATATAGAAATATGTCACCACTTTCTTAGGGATAATATACAAAAAGGGAACATATCTATAGAAAAAGTTGCATCGGAAGATAACATTGTGGATATATTCACTAAACATCTTAAGTGTGAATTATTCAATCACTTGCGTTTAGGATTAGGAATGATGGAACAAGTTGACTAAATTTTATTGCATTTAGACAAATTTTTTTAAATTTGCATAAGATTTATTTATTTTATTTCTTTTCACTTCTCCATTTCTGAGTCTAGGAATCTATTTCGCACAAAATTAAAGATTGGGATATATTATTTTCTTTGCATATACTCTTTTGTAAAACCCAATCAATTTTTTTTAATTATTCTCACATCTAGGAATCGCATGAACATCATTTTTCTTGCATTGTTGACTAATGCTAAAAACATTTTTCCAAAATCATGCATAAACTCTCACATAAATTGTTAAGGTATTTAATCTAATATATATCTTTGACATTCATGATCGAGCAAAAATCGAATCAAGGAGATTTTGGATTGTTTCTTAAGATTTTTTTTTTTTTTTTTCATTTAGGAGTCAAAACAATCACAACTCCACATTTGTTGCATGTAGGCACACACTAGGACAAAATCACTCATAACATTGTCATCTTGTTTCATCACTAGATTTTTGACTCACTAGTTGCCTTTGCCTTTGATCTAGGATAGGTGCCTTAGGAAGATTAAGTGCTCTTGCCTTTATTTGTCTTCTTTAGCTTATTATTTGTTGCTTATTTACTCTTTTGCTTAAGTGTTTTTGCATGCATGCTATATCTTGATTAGATTAGATGCTATATTGCCTAAAGGAATTGAACTTGCTTGAATCCAAATCCAAAAAACTACCTTTCTGTAAATTTTCTGCCAAAAACCCAATTATGGCAATTTGGGAATCATCAGATGGGCGGCCCCCTTAATTTTAAGGGGACCGCCCCCTAATTAAGGTCCCCTTAAAATTAAGGGGGCCGGCCATATGCTGGACGGATTTACAGAATCTTTTCTGCTTTTTAGCCCATTTCAACCTACATTTCCCAATTTTCACCAACATATTTTGTCTTAATCTCTCAAAAAAACTTTATCCATCCATAAACATACAAATCTTACACTATAAATATCCCCAATCTTCAACACTCTCTATTCATCCATTCATGACTTCTCCAAACAAACCAAAACCAAAAGCCTTAAGGCTAGCAAGGATGACGGAAAAACTCGTTTGGCGAAGAAAAAGCCCTCGAAACAAATCCATTATAACCAATGAAGTTGGAAATCACTCAACACCTCCAACCACTTACTTCCCAAACTTTAGACCAAATCCACAAGGACATTCATTTGATCCTCTTTACAAACCATACAACATTGGCCAAACATCCTCTTTCATGCCAAACTACACATCTCATCCTCCAACCACTTATAACGATCCATACAAGCTTGATCAACCATCAAACTACAATTCTAACTCCACAAACCCAATTCATCCATATCAACACAATGATTCTCTCCACATTGCCACGGAAAAGAAAAAGTTCCGTGATGAAATAACCCAAATCCATGATCTTAGTGATCTCCTTGCTATGCATCGTGCACAACGCAACAAAGGGCAACCTCCATCATCACCATATAACAATTGCCTACCCCACTCTCTCAACTTAGATCAAGTTACAAACCACACTCACTATTGCCCTTGTTGTATCTTCCTTCAAAAACAAATTCTATACTTGAGTGAAGATATTTCTTGGATTGAATATCTCCTCACACGTCCTCATCCAATACCACCCTTAACTCGATACAACATCGTAAGATCCACCTCTTCCGCTCCATACCCCACTCCATATCCCTCTCCATCTAACAACTAAGCTCTATGCTTATGTTCCCCTTCAAGCAAATAAAACAATCAACCATGGGTTGCAAGCAAGTCCAAGTGCTCTCTTAGGCAATATAGGACTATATCTCTTCTTTTGTTTTGTTGTAATCAATATGCTTCAAGCATATTGAATGCTGTAATGCTAATCATTTCCATGATGCTTGAATGAATCTATTTTTATATGCGTAATTGTTGCTTTGCATGTATATGTGTCTTGTACTCTTCACATATTTTTTGTAGCCAAGATTTCCATAGCTCGTTCCTTTGGTGCTCTCAAATGAGGGGGAGCATACATCAACGGGGCGCATTCTACCCGTTTAAACTTCTTCCATGAAGCTTACTCGGCTTAACCTTTTTGATTTTACAAAAAAGGGGAGAAGAGAAGTGTAAACTCTAAAATACTTGTCTAAAAACAAATTTTAGAACTATTGAGTTTAAGGTTTTGTAATAACCAAAAAGGGGGAGATTGTTGACATAAATAATGCCTAAAAACATTATTAACATATTATCAATATCTCTATGTTTTGATTATTACAAAATATAAACTCATAGAACTAAAACTTGTGACATAAACAAGTATTTAGTGATTAGCATTCTCTTTACATCCAAATCACTCAAGGTATGAATAAACAAAGTGTTTAGTGCAATTTATGATCACAGGAAAATTTAATTAAGTATTACAAAGTTTATTTAATTATATAACATATTATATATTTTTGAAAAACACTTTTGGTAATAAAGAAAAATGTTTTATTCATACTAAATATATGAATTCAAAATTTTAACCAAAATCAGTTAGTTTTTCACCAAATAAACTTTCCCCACTAAAGGACAAAGATTTTGGCCGTTATAGCTGGGCGGCCCCCTTAATTATAAGGGGCGGTCCCCTTAATTTTAAGGGGGCCGGCCATGATTTAAGGGGACCGACACGCTCCAGTTGTCAGAATTTGTTGCCTATAAATACCACCTTAAATCTGGAATTTTTCTCACCTCTTGCACTCCTAAACTTTCTCTTCTAGATCTCCATTTCCGTTCACTTAATACTTTGATCATACATTCATAAATCTTTGTTTCAAAGTGATCCAAACATTATCCTTTCAAGTGCAAGAGAAGAATACTTCCATCCCTCAAGACAAGAAGTATTACAACTTGTTGTGATCTCCACATCTAAGTTGTTAGAGCATCATCATTGTATTTATCTCTTTGTGAAATTAGTTGTGAATATTTGATAGAAGATAGTCTAGCTAGGTATATATATATATGTTGTGATTGGTTAGTAGTTAGTTGTGAAGAAGAAGAGTTAGGAAGTAGATTGGTGTGAAGAAAATTGATGTGAAGAAGATTGGTGTGAAGAAGATTGGTGTAAAGTAGTGTTGTGATTAAGTAGTGAATAGGTGTGAAGTAGTTGTGTAGAAGGTGTGAATAAGGTGTGACGAAGTTATGGTGTGTAATTTGGTGTGTAAGGTTTTCTCCGCCATAAGGGAGCTTGTTGACATAGTGAAGAAAACTCTCGAGTTAGGTGCTCGGGGAGTGGAGTAGGGCAAGGAAGGTGACCTTGTAGCCGAACCACTATAAATCTCTTGTCTCGTGGTTCGATCTTTCCAACTCTCATCCATCTCTTTACTTACATCATTATTACTTTATCATAGATATTTAGTGTTGTTCATATTGTGCATGACTTGATATCATATAGCTTCGAATCTAAATTTTTGAAAACAAAGAAAACTTTCAAACAATCTTTTATAACAAATTAAAGAGACGTAAAACTCTTCAACCCCCCCCCCCTTCTAGTTTTCCACATCCCTGATGATTTCGTTGTTGTTGAGTTCGATGCTGACCCAAGGGTTCCTCTCATTCTTAGAAGAGGATTCCTGAGAACGGGCCGTGCTCTAATCGATGTGCACAAAGAGGAAATAACTCTTCGTGTTGGTAATGAAGCAGCAACGTTTAACCTCGATCAAACTTCGAGGTACTCCTCAAATTATGATGTTGAATCGATTAACCGAATTGATGTCATTGATGTTGCTTCTGAGGAGTACTCTCAAGAACTTCTTGGTTATCTTTCGAGTGGCAGTCCCACTCCATCTTCTGAGCCTATCATATCCGACTCTTCCCCTTCTCTCACTCCTTTTGAGGGAAGTGACTTCCTTTTGGAAGATGTCGAGGCTTTTCTTGCTCAAGATAGTTCAATTTCTCATGAAGTTGATGTAGACTATCTTGATCCTGAGGCGGACATTCTTTTGCTAGAAGAATTGTTAAATGAAGACCCATCTCCCCCTCTTCCTCTAAAACAACTTCATAAAGAGGAAGTCAAAAATGTTGAGAAAACTGATGACTTTCCTGTGGTTGAACTTAAGGACTTGCCGCCTCATCTTGAATATGCATTTCTGTAGAGTGATGATAAATTACCCGTCATAATTGCTAAAGATTTAAGTGTTGAGGAAAAGGCTGCTCTAATAAAGGTTTTGAAGTCACATAAACAAGCAATTGCTTGGAGACTCTCCGACATCAAGGGCATTGACCCTGAATTTTGTACCCACACGATTTTAATAGAGGATGACTTCAAACCAGCAGTCCAACAACAAAGAAGGGTGAATCCAAAAATTCATGAGGTCACCAAACAAGAAGTTTTAAAACTTTTTGATGCCAGATTGATTTACCCTATCTCGGACAGTCCTTGGGTTAGCCCAATACATTGTGTTCCAAAAAAGGGTGGCATTACTGTTGCCATAAACGATGAAACGAGTTGATTCCAACTCGATTGGTTACAGGTTGGCGTGTCTGCATTGACTATCGCAAGTTAAATGACGCCACCCGTAAAGACCATTTTCCTCAGCCCTTTATGGATCAGATGCTCGAGAGAATAGCGGGGAATGAGTACTATTGCTTCCTCGATGGTTTCTCGGGTTACTTTCAGATTCCCATTGATCCGCAAGATCAGGAAAAGACCACTTTCACGTACCCTTATGGAACTTTTGCTTATAAACGTATGCCATTTGGCTTATGTAATGCTCCGGGCACGTTTCAAAGATGTATGATGGCCATATTTTCCGACATGATCGGGAAAACTATGGAGGTCTTTATGGACGATTTTTTCGGTCATTGGGGATTCGTTTCAATCATGTCTCTCCCATTTAGACAACATGCTCAAACGTTGTAAAGACACAAGGTTATGTCCAAATTGGGAGAAGAGTCACTTTATGGTCAAAGAGGGCATTGTCCTCGGCCATAAAATTTCAAAGAATGGGATGGAGGTTGACAAAGCCAAAATCGATGTCATTGCAAAATTACCTCATCCCACTACCGTCAAAGGTATTAGGAGCTTCTTGGGTCATGCCGGTTTCTATCGTAGGTTTATTCAAGATTTTTTTAAGATCTCCCGGCCTATGACCCATCTCCTCGAGAAGGATGCTCCTTTTCTTCTCACCTGAGTGCGTAGAAGCTTTTGAAACTTTAAAGAAAAAGCTTACTAAGGCACCAATTCTTGTTGCCCCCGATTGGGACTTGCCCTTTGAACTTATGTGTGATGCTCGTGATTATGCAATAGGGGCAGTCTTGGGGCAACGCAGGTCTAAACATTTTCAGCCTATACACTATGCAAGCAAAACAATGACCGAGGGTCAAAGTCATTACACCACCACGGAAAAAGAATTATTAGCTGTGGTGTATGCCTTTGAAAAATTCCGGTCATATTTGATATTGACCAAAAGCATAGTGTATACGGATCACTCGGCTTTGAAGTATCTCTTTGCAAAACAAGATGCAAAGCCGAGACTACTTCGTTGGGTTCTCCTCCTACAAGAATTTGATATCATAATTCGTGATAAAAAAAGGAGCTCAGAACCTAGCTGCTGATCATCTCTCCCGTTTGGAAAACCCCCATCAAGATGTCTTCGAAGAGAAGGAAATTAATGAAACCTTCCCTCTCGAGACACTCAATGCAGTTGCCTTTCGTGGAGACTCTATTACCCCATGGTTTGCCCATTTTGCAAACTACCTTGTGGGTAACTTTGTGGTGAAAGGGATGTCGTCCCAACAGAAAAATAAATTCTTCAAAGATGTAAAACATTACTTATGGGACGACCCCTACCTGTTCAAAATCTGTGCGGATCAAGTCATCCGGCGGTGTGTTTATGGCCAAGAAGCCACTGAAATTCTCAAGGCTTGCCATGCTGGACCCACGGGGGGACACCATAACCCTAAATACACCGCCAAAAAGGTGTTTGATTCCGAATTCTATTGGCCCACGATTTATAAGGATGCCCAAGAATTGGTCAAATCCTGTGACGCTTGTCAACGTCACGGGAATATTTTACAAAAGAATGAAATGCCACAAAATGCAATTCAAGTTTGTGAAATCTTTGACGTATGGGGCATCGATTTTATGGGGCCATTTCCGTCATCTCATGGTAATAAGTACATACTCGTGGCTGTTAACTATTTTTCAAAAATGGGTTGAAGCAAAAGCTTTACCCACTAATGATGCCCGAGTTGTTGTAAAATTCTTGAAAGCTCTTTTTGCGCGATTTGGAACTCCACGTGCTATAATTAGTGATCGTGGTACGCATTTTTGCAATGACAAATTCGATAAAGTCATGCAAAAGTATGGTGTAACTCACCGTCTTTCTACTGCGTACCACCCTCAAACAAGTGGACAAGTAGAAGTTTCCAATCGATGCATTAAGAGAATTTTGGAAAGAACCGTTGGTGAAAATCATGCATCGTGGTCGGATAAATTAGATGATGCACTTTGGGCTTTCTTACAGCTTACAAAACACCCATCGGGTGTATGCCTTACAAGCTTGTATACGGGAAAGCGTGCCATCTACCGATCGAGCTTGAGCATAAAGCCTATTGGGCCCTCAAGCATGCAAATTTTGACCTCAAAACTGCGGGTGATCATCGGAAAGTTCAACTGAATGAATTAAATGAACTTCGTGATCAAGCTTACGAGAACTCTTTGATCTATAAGGAAAAGACAAAGAAGATACATGACTCAAAAATAAAGAACCGCGTTTTTAACGATGGTGATCGAGTCCTTCTTTTCAATTCTACACTCAAGATCTTCTTGGGAAAGCTCAAAACCCGATGGACTGGCCCATTCACTATCTCAAAGGTTTATCCTTATGGCACCGTCGAGTTATCTCAAAATGACGGTCCTAATTTCAAAGTGAATGGACATCGTGTGAAACATTACTTTGGAGAGGACATACCATCCATGGTTGTCCCGGATCTCCAAACATTCCCCAAGGACAATTGAATTCGGGGATCGAGTCAAGCTAGCGACTCGATAAACAAAAACAGTAGCAACAACATGGGTTTTCACCCATGTCTCTGACTTTTTTCTACTTTCTAACACCCTAGTGTGGGGGAGTGGCCGTCCCCAGCAGCTATTTGAAATGTATATATCTCTAAAAAAAATGTGTGTGTTTGTATGTACATATAAATACAGTGAAAAATGAAAAATGATATTTCCACAGTAAGCTTATAATATTATCTTTTTACGTTCAAAGAGTCGGCATAATAGCCAGGACTTTGAATATTGAGGACGATATTCAATTCTAAGTGTGGCAGGGGAAAATTCTAGCGAATTTTATCACATTATATCCCCTAGTACCCCCGTTTTTGGCCCAAAATTTTCAAAATTTTTTCACTTTATTTCAAAATTTTTGTGGTTATCAGTCCGCCATGTCTAAACGACAAAAGGATTGGCTAATCCAGGAGCAAACGGCTCTTGGTAAAGATATCTCAAATCCGTTTATGGCTTACAATTTGCCCAAAATTGTATGGTGTTCAACTCACCATATCCTAAAAAGTAAAAAAGTTGGCTAGCCCGCAAGGTTATGGCTTGTGGTAAAGGCATTGGAAAGCCATAATTGGTAATCAACTCACCAAGATGTTGACTATGTCCATCAAGAGTTGGCTAGTCCAGAAGTAAATGGCTTCTGGTAAAGACAAATCAAATCCGTTGATAGCTGGTGATTTGCTCAAAATCATATGGTTATCAGTGTACCATGGTTCTTACTTGAATCAAAACATTTGGCTACTCCAGAAGTAATGACTTTTGGTAAAGAGACTTCAAATCCATTAAGTTTTCTTAAAAGATTGCTAGGGACTAGCAATAGTTTAGTGTGGAGGATTGATGAGTGTGTGAAGACTCATCATTTTTATCGTATCTGAACTTCCAAAACATCAAAAAACACTCAGAAATGCATCAAAATACAGAAAATATTCTAGGAATTGTGTTTTATATGTTTTAGATGCAAAATTTTTAAAAACAAATGAAAAGCGAACAAAGTTTGCATAATTGGCAGTTTCAGTCTCTCAAGTTTCATAAATTGACAAAACTAGTCCCTGAAGGTTTAAAATGAAAGAAAAGTCAACCCAAGGCATTTAAAAGTCAAAAGTTATCAAATTTGAGCCTTGGGTGATAACTTTGGGAAAATTGCATATTTGGTCCATGTACTTTGTAAATTTGGCAAAATCAGTCCCTGGAATTTTAAAATTGGAAAATAATCAAACAAGGACTTATGAAATTATAATATGGCATGAAGGGTCCTTGTGATATCTTTGGAAAAATGTCAAGTCCATCCCCTCAAATTTCAGAAGTTACATGTTTAGTCCTTGTGTTTTGCAATTACAACCAAACGGGCCAAATATTATTTACCCCTTACAATCCAAACAAACCCTTTTAACACAAACCCACCCAAAAATATTACTCAAATCCATTACCTGATCCCAAAGCCCACCTTCCAAGCCCAAACTACAAACTAAACCCACCTCCCCGTTTTAATATTAACCCCCAGGGTCAACCCTTGACCTTTTGACCCTTTGACCTCCACCTTATCCGCTTCCACCCCTGGATTCCCGCCTGCAACACCACCACTTCTGCCACCAACTCACCAATTTACCCATCCCTTATTCCCCCTCCAAGCACCAAAGACAAAGAACATTGAATGCTTCCCTCTCAGCTTCAAGTTATCAGAAGAAAAACGCCAAAACCATTTTGGCGCCAAAAGACTTCAAAGGCCAATATTAAAAGATTCTCAATCAATGGCTTAGATGAATGATGGGAAAGAGCTAGTGGACTCTCGGAAACCCTAATTGATTATTATTTAAGGAGCAGGAAGCAAAAAAGAAGGGTTGGGTAGTTTTTAGCTTAAATTATGGTCGTTTTCATGTAATTTTCATTTTCAAGTTGTAAACTTAGTTATAAATTGTACCTTCAAGCTTTTCAGTGTAATTTCAACTTAAATTGATCAAGTAATTTCAGTTCTAAGTCCCATTTTAAGTTTATGCCATTTTATGTTAAAAATCTCAACTCCATTCCTAGTGTTAAAAAGTGTTGTTTAGTAATTATTTAAGCTCATTTAAGTTTCCTGTAAGCTTTTCTAAGCTCATCTAACATGTTACTCAACTTCTAGTTTAAATAACTAAAAATACAAAAAAATTAGAAAATAGAAAAGAAATACAAAAAATTGCAGGTTTATGTCAGAGAAGCTTGGAGCAGGGTTAATATGGGATGGCCCTGAGTTAAAGCTCTTGGAGAGCATTAGGATTGAGTTGGAAATGGTTTTGGTACCTTTGTTCTAAGCAGGATGGCTTTGTAAGCATTTTTATCTAATTTTTGCAATTTACTGTAGATTAGTTTAAATCCTCATTATTCTAGTGTTTCTGTGTTTAGTTATTGTATTTAAGTTGAATTGATGTCCTTATATTCTCTTGTTTTCATTTCACCTATTATTTCTCAAAATTTTGGAATCCACTGTCATCTTAGCTTAATATAGATTAATGGTTTTTAGTTGTTATTATTGGTGTTTAAGTGATCAGTCTAGCTTAGTATGTCATATTAAAACCTCATGGATTAGTGTAATGTCTTAAATCAATCTTGTGAAGTGAAAATCAAAATCTAGTCTTTATTAAGGTGTGTTTGGCATAGCTGAGTTCTGACTGTTCCTCTGAGTTATTGTTGTTGCTTTTAGTTGTGGTAGTTTAATTTTGGCTATTATAGCTCAGTCAAGTCATAAAATCAAGCACCCTTCTTATAAAAGTCAAAGTTCACTTTCATACTTCATAAAAGGTTAACTGTTAGGAACTTAGGATTGTTGGATCATCAATTTAGCTATAAACTATGTTAGTATAGCTTAATTTAGCATTATCATGGCTTAAAACATCATAATAAGTCATTGGGGTCAGATTGAATCTCACTTAAGTCAACTTCTAATCAAATCTCAAAAAGTCAAAGTTGTAGTTTGGTCATAAATCTCATTTATTGGGAGAATTTTTATGAATTTTTTGGTTTGATTTAAGCTCTGAAACTTGTTGTGATGAAAATATGTCACCTAAACTACATAATCCTGCAAGCATCTTATTTTTAGAAATTTTTGTGTGGACTGTGCAAACAGCTTTTTGAGGCTGCAGGGAAAGGCACCTCCCCGCTTCAGGCCATTGGCCATTTTTCTTAAGACCTGTAACTTGCTACTCAGTGGACCCCACAACCCTCCTTCGGGCTTTTTGAAGAGCTTAACAGCTCAGCTTTTGACTCCTGAGCTTATTCCACACCCTGGCTTATTGTACACTAGCTTTATTGACCTATCTTTTGTGACATGTCCAAAACCCCATACTGACTTATCAGTTTTTGTGACCAAGTTCAAGGGTCCATACAAAGTTCAATAATAAGTAATAAGCTCAGCTTATTGGCTTATTTTGGTGTTGACCTGGTCAACTTTACAGGTCAACTTCCTCTTTTGACCCCCTTTCAATTCTGTGGACCCCACAGAGGTCAAAAGACCCTTGTTCAAAGCCTGCATAGATCTGAATAGTGTATAAGTGCTTATTGGTGTTTAAAAGCTTATTCTCTGTGCTTATTTACTTACTTTGGCTTATTTTAGGAACCTCTCATTGAGTTATAGATTATTTAGTCTGTTGTTGCTCAATCACAGCTTATTGCCTTTAAAAACCAAAGTTTTGGCATATTAAGCCCACTGTTGGAGTAAATAAGCTCCACAGAGCTTATTTGGCCATTTCAAAAAGTTTTCCTTTATTAAAGTTGATTATATTTGTGCTTAAAAGGTTTTTGCAAAAGAATTTCAAAAAGAAAAATAAAAGGAAAAAAGTGGGGAGTGGGATTCGACCCCTGGTTACTCTGGAGCATACATGCTTAACACCACTCCCCCTTCCAAATGCTCTGGAGCACCAGTTCTGTTATAACCTTCATCCCATGTTTATTTAAGCCACTTTTTTCCTTTTAGCTTATTACAACTGATAAGCCCTTAACAGCTTATTAACAACAGCTTTTTCCAATTTGGTATTTTTTTTAAGTTTGTATTAGTATAAAATAATTTTCAAAAAAGTTTCAGGTTTTTAGGATCATTAATTTAATTATTAGAATCTAATTTGTAATTTGTGGTAATTAATTCATAATAAATAGAATTTTTGTTGAAAAATTACTTTTCCTTTTTCTAAAATTTTCTTTTGTCATTTAGTGCGTAAGAAAATTAGTTGGAAACCCGTAGGACCTTTGTAGCTCAAATTTCACGTTTTATTTTGTACGTTGACGCTTATTTTTAATAAACGTCGCGTTTTTAATTTAGATTACGTTTTAGGATTCCTCGTTTTCCCTAACATGTTTTCCGTAGTTTTTTAGGTTATTTTAAATATTCCTTACCATTCCCTAGTTTATTTTCCCATTTAGGTTACGTTTATCTTTTGCGCGTTCGCGTTTAATTTTAAATTCAAACGCGCATTTTTAGGTTTAACTTACGTTTCTAGGTTATCTGATCATGAGTAATTGTTAGAATAGTGTTTCTAAGTTATTCTCAATCATAATCTCGTAGTTTAATCATTCAAATCAAATTCTTGATCCTCCTGTTAAATCACCCGATCACTTAAAACGTTTTCAAATACAATTGTTAACCTCACTGGGATATAACGACCCGGGAATACACTGTACTCCTTAGTTAGTTGGTCTGAGACGTTTGACTTGGTTGACCAATCACATTGGAAAACTTAGTTGACCGTTTAGGACCAATCAATCATTTGCAACGTTAGTCCTTTATACTAACTACGGGTCACAACAAAAAAGATTAGAGACTATTTTCGTTAAACCGACAGACCACATGGACCATTTATGAAATTAACTATTCAATTTATGTGTAAATTTTGCGTGAACACGAGACTTATAGCAAACCATTTTACGTGATCAAAAGATGTCGTTAACAATGGTCATCGCTATTGTTTGCATCGTTGAGCATTTAAAATAAAATAAAAACAGTATGTTAAAAGTTATATAATACTTGATTGAAGAATGCATGAGTGAGCTAACTTGTTCACGTAACATCTTCAAATTTGGATGGCTGAAAATTTTTTATATAATAAAAAAAAACCTCAAGTGAGGACTTTTTCATTTAAAAAAAACTCAACCTTCCCTTATTGAGTAATAATTTAATTAAGTAGTTTTTTTAAAGATGTTTTATTTTGAAAAGAAACTTTAAATATTGGGAATGTCTAATCAATGGATAAGACTTGTCTTTTTGTGCAAGGACCCACTCAAAGAGTATAAAAAAGACACACACAAATTAATTTTTATTCATAAATTAACATGAACCCACATTAAAAACAGGGTATTTGTTAGACATTCCCTTAAATATTTCCTAATCTGTCTAAATTTTATCAAAATTTCGTTTTTAACATAATAGATAGAAAATTGTTATAAACACACATGTCCTTAGTGGATTTTTTTAATAGTTTTTGGCTAATTTGTAAAATTATTAGAAAAGCGGACCTTTGCTGCTCCATATTCATATGTATCGACAATTCATAAAAAGAAACATATAGGTCTAATTCCACCAAAACATATTTGAGCAAAACACAAACAATTCTTTCCTATACCTATATTCCAATTCCAATACCCCAAATCTAAAGGAGTTTTGTACTTATATCTCATATTGCAATTGAATTACTCTTAACTATGATAGAAAATGGCAAAAGGATTCTTAAACTATTTATAAAAGGTTATGCTTTTCAGGTACTCTTTCATAAGTTATATTTTGTTTAGTTTTTGGTGTAAAGATTTGGACTCGATTGTGATTTTGTGTTATTATAAGTTTAATTTAGGTTATTTTTTATTTTCTTCAGATTTTGTGTTATTATAAGTTTAGGGTAAATTGTAAAAATGGTCCTTAACGTTCCACAAATTTGCAAAAACGGGACCGAGACAAAAAGTAGCGCAAAAAAGCCACCCACGTTTCACATTTTCGCAAAATCGCCACTGAGAGCCCTTGTCCGTTAATTTTACCGTTAAGTGCCACGTATTTGAGGGTAGTATCGTGATTTCACTGTTCATACTTATCTCTCGCCAACTTTCGGCTCTGTGTTTGGTATCAATATGATTAGACCTCAGTGGCTAATTTGCAAAGTTATTTTCAGCTTTCATATTAAATTGTCAACGCCTTCACACACACACACAAACAAGCAGAAAAACACACACACACCCGTAATCAAACAATTATCATTTCCATTTCCAGAAAAATGTCTCGCTATCTTGATCTAATGGTTGCTTGCAACTCGTTAGTCATATCGGAAATGATGCTAACCCATTACCGGCGAGAGGTTGAGGAGGACATTCATCATGCACAAGAGTTGATGTGTAGGTGCCAAAGGCTGTCTAATAGGTTGGGTGTTAGGGGGGACTTGATTGCGGAGCTCCAACTCTTAAGGGGCTCAAGAACTGCAAGGGCCAATGTGAACAAGCTTAGGAGGATTCAGTCAGCTGATATGAGAACGATGAGGGGGTTGATGAGGATGCTGAGGCAAACAAACGACAGCATTATTTCATAGATTGAGTTTGCTGTGAGGCAAACTTACATGTGAAGGGGTTGGGTGCTGGGTGCTGGGTGCTCGGTGCTGTGATGGGTTGTTTTGTTGTGTATGATGAATGTAGGTAGTAGGTGGTAGGTGGTCGGGCATGTTTGGTTTCTTTTGTTCATTTTGGTGTCCTTGTCGTAAGGTTGTAGGTGTAGATAGGGGTTGTGGTTTCCCCTATGTTATGGTTGTAAATGAATGGGTATGAATGGAAGGGGTCGTTTGATCCCAATTTTCTTGGTTTATACTTTATACTCTTCGATTCGTATCACAAACAATGAATTCTAACTATAAGATACAAACATATAACACAAACACAAAAGTAACAAACACAAACAAAGAAACAAAGACAAACATATTATATAGCAGAAACACAAAACAGAGTATTGATAGTAGTCAATATTGACTAAAAATTTAACCCATTTGAAATATTTTTCAAGTTACATACTATTGGTCGGCATGTACAAAAACAGATGAACCCATCACAATGCCGCCACACACCCTTTGGTGTATTCGAAAGGGAGGTAAAATAGTTCAAGTTACATTAGTCAAATTACATTAGTAAATACAACCAAATTAAAACTGATATTGTTCTCTACACATTACATAATCCCAAAAGATTAAACCCATATGTCAATCTTCAAAAGCTTCTACTGGATAGGTGTGCAACTATACCTGCACAATCAAAATATGCAATGAAATGAGGTTACTATAATAGGCAATGCAATGTATCCACAAAAAATTTGCTAATCAATTCATTAGACTCACCTAGTCAAAATAAAACCACATTGTTTCCCATTGATCTTGGTGCCCTTAGAGCCAGCACGCAATTAGTGATTTTTACATCACTTCTTGGGCTCACAAGACCCGCACCCGTAGCTCCCACATTCACTGAACCACTTGCACCTGCTGTCTTCTTCATAGAACTACCATCTCTATCCGCAGACCTCTTCACACTCTTTTTTTGCTTCCTGAATTCAGGCTTTGAATCATCAACATCAGCCACAACTCTATAAGGTTTTGAAGTGGTAGTCCTAAAAGGAGTTGAAGTAATAGAGCACTGCAAGCTAGCATCTTCTTCTACCCACCCAACAACCTCCCCACCATCACCCTCTGCATCAATATTGTTTAAATAGTAGGGAGATACCACCTGTTTTGTGTGAGCAACAAACAAATCTACAAAACCGGCACAACAACCTAGCTCAATCATTGTATGTACATCATTGTCTGTGTGAATCAGCTTCAAACCTTCTTCTAATGATTTACCAGGCACACAAAAGAACACAACCCATTTTTCTCCCTTAATACGTGAAAACATATCATCCAGACCTAGGAAAAAGATATGTCTATCACAGACAAAGCCACACATTGTAGAAACATTCCCTTGTACATACCTTAATGGACCAAATTCAAAGACTCCATTATTGTGCATGCGGAACAGAACTTCACCCCATAACCAAGTAAAGCTGCCACAATTTTAAATTCAAACTGTCAAGACATACCAGCACCTACGAAACTAATGGTATACATGCTAAAGTCAATGCAGAAGTAGTCAATGAAACAATTATGCAGGCTCGAGTGAAGCAGAGCAATGCAGTGTTGTATATCTCACCACATAGTTGTAGTTTAGGTAATAAGTTAATGTGGTGATATAGAAACCAATCTATTTTGTTCCTGATACACTCAAGATACACAATGTGAAGACTTACTTACAACCAATGTGAAGACTTACTTATAACCAATGTGAAGACGCAGTACTTTCGTAATGCAAAACACTCTCTATAGCAGTATTTAGTAATGCCAAACACTCTCACTTATGATATTCTAACACCCTACTTAATGCAAATACTCTGTTTATCCTAAACCTAGGAAAGGGGATGCATATAAAAGTCTATCAAACATAGCATAGCATCCTACGTAAACAATTTTAAAATGAGACATAAATGAAGTATACCACATTAACATACCAAGATCCGTATGCTCTTCCTTCACCTTCCTCTTCTTGCCAGCCTCCTTCTTCTTGCCAGTCCCAACAGGCCTTCCCCTCTTTCTTTTTCCTGTAACTGTACTTGGATTAGGACTCCTCTCCTTCTTTTTCTTGCCACTCCCAACAGGCCTTCCCCTCTTTCTTTTTCCTGTGACTGTAGTCGGAATAGGACTCCCCTCCGTCTTCTTCTTGCCACTCCCAACCGGCCTTCCCCTCTTCCTTTTTTCTGCGACTGTAGTCGGAATAGGACTCCCCTCCGTCTTCTTCTTGCCACTCCCAACCGGCCTTCCCCTCTTCCTTTTTTTCTCTGCAACTACCTCATTGGAGCAACCGCTAGCACCCATATTTGGTTTGTTGAAGGTTCTATTCCACATCCATTGAAGAATTTCTTCAATCATCTCCTTCCTTATGTTTGCATACGAACCATACTTGGCAATAACTTTTTCACCAAATTCATCCAAAACAACCTCAAAGACTTCATCATTTAATAAAACCTTGCCCCACGACATTTTGGATGATTCCTCCCCCCCCCCCCCCCCCATCAATAAGCACTTTCCCTTTTCATTCTTATCAATATTCGCCATAGCTGGGTTTAGGTGTTGCGATTTGATTTTTTTTGTATGTTAGGGTTTGACGGTTGATTATCTACACAATCGTTGGTTGGTTTTGGGGATTTATTGCACCCTGAAAAAGCACACAGCTTTAAATGTACATAGTTTACGTTGTTTGCAAAAATAGTCCCTCGAAAGTTGGCGGGATATAAAAAAGACAGTGAAATGACGATACTACCCTCAAATACGTGGCACTTAACGGGAAAATTAACGAAAAAGGGCTCTCAGTGGCGATTTTGCGAAAATGTGGAACGTTGGTGTCTTTTTTGCGCTACTTTTTGTCTCGGTCCTGTTTTTGCAAATTCGTGGAACGTTAAGGACCATTTTTGCAATTTACCCATAAGTTTAATTAATATTAATTGTTTGAAATATTAATGCACTTTTGTTTTCTTAAACCTTTGTTTTTCTTTTAATTGATTTAGTCAAATATGTTACCATAGTCTAATAGTTGTTTATGAGTTGTTGTTTTCTTTGATATAGCACAAACAGTATTTTGTTACCATAGTATTGATTTTTGCGAAAATTACGGCAGAGCCCCTGCCAAAGGGGTTGCGTCCCGGTCTGCCCAAGCTTTTGGGACATTTCAAATGTACCCCAACATGTCGCGTATTTAAGGTCACGACACACTTGACATACACGTGTCACTTTCTTACCAATTATGGAACGCAAAAGAGAAAAAAAAATTAAAACATGTCGCGCACCAATATAAGCGACATGTATATATACTACACGACATGTTAGAAAAAGGAGCAGGCATGAAAAGCTACTGTGTAAGTTGAAGGATTTAAATATATATATATATATATATATATATATATATATATATATATATATATATATATATATATATATATATATATATATATATATATATAAAGTTACAAAAAAAACACTCTTTAACTTTTTTGATAATTACAACTTTTTTATATAACAAACTTTATTTGTCAAATATTTAGCAAATATATATCAAATTTGTTAATGAAAAAAATATCGTTACAAAGAGCTCTGAATTACGAACAAAACGAGCCCAATATTGATATGCTTTTGATATACGTACGATTTTATAAAATTTTGAAATACCGTTTATAGGTTTAGAAAATTATACCGCTTTTAATTTATGAATATTTACGTTTATATTTCCCAACGATATTCATATTTCATAGAATTGTACGTCTTTGGCCCTTGTGCTTTAAGCGTATGTTTTAAAAGTTTATAAAATCGTACGATTCTATGAAATATGAATATCGTACAATTCTATATGAATATCGTACAATTCTATGAAATATGAATATCGTACGATTTTATAAACTTTTAAAACATACGCTTAAAGCACAAGGGACAAAGACATACAATTCTATGAAATATGAATATCGTTGGGAAATATAAACGTAAATATTCATAAATTAAAAACGGTATAATTTTCTAAACCTATAAACGGTATTTCAAAATTTTATAAAATCGTACGTATGTCAAAAGCATATCAATATAGGGCTCGTTTTGTTCGTAATTCAAAGCTCTTTGTAACGATATTTTTTTCATTAACAAATTTGATATATATTTGCTAAATATTTGACAAATAAAGTTTGTTATATAAAAAAGTTGTAATTATCAAAAAGTTAAAGGGTGTTTTTTGTAAGTTTTTATTTATTTTTTATTATTTTTTTGTTATTATTATTTTTAAATCCTTTCAACTTACACAGTAGCTTTTCATGCATGCTCCTTTTTCTAACATGTCGTGTAGCATATATACATGTCGCTTAAATTGGTACGCGATATGTTTTATTTTTCTTTTGCGTTCCATAATTGGTAAGAAAGTGACACGTGTATGTCAAGTGTGTCGTGACCTTAAATACGCGACATGTTGGGGTACTTTTGAAATGTCCAAAAAGCTTTGACAGATCGGGACACAACCCCTTTGGCAGGGGCTCTGCCATAATTTTCGCTTGATTTTTTTATTTACTTTTATAAAAGCTTGACCCATGAACACTTTTTTGCTTATATATTTATTTTTTAGCTGAAGTTACAACAACTGATAACATCAAGATGTTTGGGAATAATTTACTTTCCGCTAATGTACCAAGTTGGTAGTAAAGGATGGGAGTCAAGTTCCTATGACAGGAACTTACAAAGTGGAAGATTTGCAAGTTTTCTTTATGGTTTATAGTAGTTAAATTTACTTCCGAGTTTGTTTTCTAAATACTTCTATTTTCAACAACTAATGAGAATAATGATTCTCATTAGTTATATCATATATTAGTGTTAACAACAATCCTCATTGTGTTAGGGGTTATCATTCTGATTATTCTGTTTTAATAATAATAAGCAGATATTTGGGTGTTTGGGACTACTTGCATCTAAGCGCCTTGCGATAACCAAAAGCTACACCTTTTTAAAATTATAGGTGGAGTAATCGCAATTGAAAAGATAAGGACTCAATAAGGGATTTTGACCAAACCACAGGGACGAATCATGTAATTTACTCTATAAATTATTTTTGTTGAAATGTAGGAATGGCAAGGTGCAAGCCACAATAACACAAGATTTTGACAGTGAATTTTGGAGCATTTGCCCCTTTGTAGCTATTGTAGCTTCGTATGGGATGTTGGGATAGTTACCTTATCTACCAACAATGGTACGACCACTACTGGATATACTTTTGTCTGATTCCCAACTTGACCTTGATTGTTTTTATTATATAAGCATGTTTTGCGTTCGCAATTTCAAAGTATGACGTGTTTACAACTGTTATAATCCCTTATTTCAGATGATTAAGTATTGCTTTCTGTAGAAATGAAATTTTTACCCTTGAGAAAAAACTAAACATAAGTTAGATAACCACAAGAGCTATATCATTTAAATGTCACACACATACATGTGCTTCAGCTTGCTATTACAAGTTTAGTCTGTGAACATCTCTTCAATTGATTATGTAATCATTTTTTTGTAACGGAAAATTTCCTGATTGGTATTCTTTTTTTTCCCTTCCTGCACTGTCCCTGTTCTCCCAAAAAAAATATTAGCAACTGATGATATAGGGATGTTTGCAGGGTAATAAACTTCTAGCCATACATGTGGGTGTAGCTACTAGATTGCTTAAAAGGGCCGTGATAAAGCAGTGCAACATATTAGATTGTATATTCAACATCTTTTGAATTTACATAAATCAAATGTAGAATCTGTTAGAGTTTGACAATCAATATAGCACATACGCGGAAGCAAGGATCAATTATAACACGTATAAAGATAACTAAAACATAAATAAGAACATACCCGAAGCACTTCAATAAACCTTGATTCTTGTACAAATAGATCAATGATAAACCCCTTACCGTTTTGTTTATCGATCTCTTGATAATTACTAAAGTAAGTAATTACCTCGTTCTTGTACACACAAACTACCAACGAATAAAGGTTTGATGCAAGTAAACAAAACACTTATTTTGGAATAACCAAAATCGACCCAAACACCCTAGGAGGGGGGTGGACGATCGGCCAAGAAAGAAAACAAGGAAGAAAAGATTTTAGGGTTTAGTGTGTGTGCACAAAAGATGTGAAACCCAAATCCTTGGCCTTGTATATATACTAGAGTAAACTTGGAGGACAAGTTGGATGTGGGTTGGGCTTCCCCTCCCCTTGCTCGACCGGCCTAGGCACCCAAGGGGTGTTCTAGATCCTTCTTGACTCCCAAATTACATTCTAGTCCTTATCTTTCGTTACTAATGATAGTTAGTCCATACGGTTAAAAACTTATGACCATTTAGTCCATTAAGTGTTCATAAATATATATATACAATACATTTAACATATATATATATATATATATATATATATATATATATATATATATATATATATATATATATATATATATATATATATATATATATATATATTATTATACATTATTCTTGTTTGTAAAGTGTGCAATCCTGAAGTCTCGGGTTCGATACTAGTCATTTACTTATTAATATTTATACGTAACTTTTAACAGCTGCCACTCGTATATCTATTAATAGTAAAATGACATTGGTTGGCGTCTTGCAACACTCCAATGCCCCCAGTTCGACCCAAGCTAGGTTTCCTGGAAAACCTCTAATGATTCATCATTAGTATTATCCTTTCGCCTCTAATACTACATTAATAAAGATGTGAGGTTCTTTATTAAATTCTATTTCCCGTCTCTTTATGATTGAACAAAATTACCAAAACATCTGAACGTATTCCAGATAGACTTTGGGCGTGGCTACGCAAACATTTTGTCAACCCTACGAGGGGCCCAGCAGTATTAAACTTCTGAACAAATCAGAATGAACGAATTCTCTCTTGACTACAAGAATAACCCATGAACTTTGGAACATTTTGAAAACAACCCATATGACTTCCAATTACGGTAAGCGGTAGATTGCTCCACAAAATGCACTACATCCATGACACTTATCTGGTATCTCAAGTCTGAGGATAACTGTTAAATATGATTCTCACATTAAATTTAAATCATATTGTTGGGATAAGTCCAATACTCAATTCATTGAATATCATGTGAAATTGGTATGACTACGCATCAATATACTTTCAAGTATATCCTTAACCAATACTCAAAATTGTCTTAGTTTAATGGTATTCTCATATCATTAATCGACAACGGACCATTTAGAATAATAAATTATTCATGGATCTTAAACATGCAAATATAGGATATATTATTAAGACAATGAATAAATAAACATAACCAATACTTTATTTCATTAAAATTAATAATTGTACATTACATCCCTTATCCAAATACTAATCACAAATGGGCATGAAACTATCAGCTAATTTAAGTCCTATTCCTTCAGCATGCTTGTAAAGCTTGGTGCCAGGTAAAGGCTTTGTAAATTGATCAGCTAAGTTTTCATCTGTGTGAACTTTTAGCATTTCGATTTCACCTATTTCAACTTGTTCTCTGACATAGTGGTGCTTAATCGGGAAATGTCTGGTGCCTTTCATGATTCCAGGTTCATTGGCAAATGTGATTGCAGCTGAGTTGTCACAATACATTTTTATAGGTCGTTGAATCGAAGGCATAACCCCAAGCCCTGAAACAAACTTCCTAATCCAAACAGCTTCCATCGCAGCTTCTGAAGCAGCTATATACTCACTTTCTGTAGCAGACATCACTAATACACTCTGCTTTCTGCTTCTCCAATCAACAGCTCCTCCATTAATGACAAAGACATAACCCGTCTGAGACTTCGTATCATCTTTATCACCTTTCCAAGAAGCATCGCAGTAACCTGTTACATCAAGCTCTGCAGATGGAGTACCCCCATAAACCAAGAACATCTCTTTAGTAGCCCTAAGGTACTTAAGAATATTCTTAACAGCAGTCCAGTGTTTTTCACCTGGGTTTTGCTGATATCGACTGGTTAAATTCTGAGCAAACGCCACATCATGCCTTGTGCTTTTCACCGCATACATAATAGATCCCACAGCCGAAGCGTAAGGGACTCTCTTCATGCGTTGCACCTCTTCAGGTGTTGAAACACAAACTTTGTTGCTCAAGCCATGTTGCTCTTGCATCGGCAAATATCCTTTCTTGGAATTTTGCATACTGAATCTCTTCAATATTTTATCAATGTAAGCACTTTGGCTTAATCCAATTAATCGCCGAGATCTATCTCTATATATCTTGATTCCCAGAATAAATGCAGCTTCCCCTAAATCTTTCATAGAAAAACAACTTCTAAGATATGCCTTAACCTTTTGCAAACTTAGAATGTCATTTCCCATGATCAATATGTCATCGACATATAATATAAGAAAAATTACATTACTCCCACTAGCTTTGTGATATACACATGGCTCATCAAGATTTTGAGTGAATCCATACTTCTTAATTTCACTATCAAATCTCTTATTCCATTGTCGTGATGCTTTCTTTAATCCATAAATGGATCTTTTCAGCTTGCATACACGATCTGGGAATTCTGGATTCACAAACCCCTCAGGCTGCGCCATATAGATGTCTTTATCTAGGCTACCATTTAAGAAGGCGGTTTTGACATCCATTTGCCAAATCTCATAGTCATTGTAAGCGGCTATGGCTATAAGAATCCTAATAGCCCTTATGTCAGCTACAAGAGAAAAGGTCTCCTCATAGTCAACACCAAAAGTTTGAGTATAGCCTTTAGCTACCAAACGGGCCTTATAGGTGTGTACAATGCCATCCATATCAGTCTTTTTCTTGAAGAGCCATTTACTCCCAACTAGCTTAGCACCCGGAGGTAGGTCTACTTCTTCCCAGACTTCATCGTCTTTCATGGATTGCATTTCCCCATTCATAGCTCCCTGCCATTTTTCCTTTTCAGGACTATTCATAGCAGCTTTATAACTTGTAGGTTCATCAAGATCCCCTATCAAGTTGTCATCACACTCCATGTTGAGACATAGACGTGTAGGAGCCTTCACAGATCTAGATGACCTGCGAACGGGAACCACTTCAACTTCTGGTGGAGGACCTAAACTTTCAGGTTCTTCAGGAAGTTGGCTAGTGTTTTCAGAAGGTGTTACATCTTCATGATCGTCTTCCAGATCATATACTCTCCCACTGAATTCTTGAGACATGAGCTCCTTTTCTAAGAAGTCTCCATACCTTGCAACAAAAACTTTGTTTTTCAGTTGGGTAATAAAAGTAGTAACCCATAGTTTCCTTAGGGTATCCTACGAAGATGCACTTTACAGATCTTTGTTGGAGTTTGTCTGCTGAGTCACGTTTAACATACGCCTCACAACCCCAGACCTTTAGATATGACAAGTTAGGAGCTTTTCCAGTCCATACCTCATATGGAGTCTTATCAACCTTCTTTGTTGGAACCATATTTAAAATGCGAACTGCAGATTCCAAGGCATAATCCCAAAACGAGTAAGGAAGAGTTGTTAGATTAAACATAGAGCGTATCATATCTTGCAATGTACGATTCCTTCTTTCAGATACACCATTTTGTTGTGGAGTATATGGAGAAGTAAGGTGCTGGACAATTCCCTCCTTTGCTAAGTAATCTATAAACTCTTGACTCAGGTATTCACCACCTCTATCGGATCGAAGAGCTTTAATCTTCTTTCCTAGTTGCAACTCTACTTCTGCTTTAAACACTTTGAATGTTTCAAATACCTCATGTTTATGTTTAAGTAAATAAACATAACCATAACGGCTGTAATCATCCGTAAATGTTAAGAAGTAGCTAGCACCCCTCCTTGACACATGTCTAAGTGGTCCACACACATCTGTGTGAATAAGACCAAGTAGATCATTAGCCCTTTCAATCCTATTTTTAAAGGGTTTCTTAGTCATCTTCCCATCAATGCAAGATTCGCATTTATCAAATGATTCATCATTGATCTTTTCTAAAAGCCCATCATGTTGCAGCTTTTTCATGCGATCTTTGCCAATGTGAGCAAGTCGACAATGCCAAAGATAAGACGAATCCAGACCTTTCTTGATTCTCTTATTGTTGATGCTATACATTGAATTATTTGTAACAAAAGCATTATCATTATTATTCATATCAATTTCGAAGACACCATTCACAGCAATAGCATTAAAATAAAAAACACCATTTTAAGAAACCGAAATTCCATTGCTAGAAATAGTATGCTTAAAACCAAGGTTCAACAAACATGAAAATGAAATTACACCTCTAACAATTGCCGGTGCATAATGACAATTATTTAAAGATAGTACTAAGCCCGAAGGCAACACTAAATCATAAACTCCTATAGCTTCAACTCCTGCATGCGCTTCGTTACCAACGTGCAAGAATTGTTGTCCATAGGCCAGCTTTCTCTCAACTCTAAACCCCTGCAAGGTATTGTAAATATGAATGCCACATCCCGTATCATATACCCATGAATTCAATTTAGGAGTAAGAGTGAATAATTCAATCATAAAGAACGCACCTGATGAGCTGGGGTTACCAGCTTCATTCCCCTGCTTCTTGAGTCGCAAGTCATGAATGTAGAGAGGGCAATTACGCTTCCAATGGCCCTTTTCATGACAATGGTGACATGCCTGATCCTTCTTGTTTGGTGGATTCACCTTTTTCTGCTTAGGCTAATGTTGCTTCATCTTGGGTTCAGGTTGATAGGCCATGACCTGCTTGCCTTTGTTACCTTTCCCTTTGCCTTTGTTCACATGCGATTTCTTCTGGATTCTCTCACCTTGAATTGCCAACACTTGCGGGGTAGGAGCCTTGACCTTGGCTGGTAGAGTTTTCTCATAATCAACAAGCAGTGCGAGTAATTCTGAGACTGACTTCCCCGAGCAGTGCATGTTGAAATTCTGCACAAAACCAGCAAAGTCCTTGTTAAGGGACCTGTTGATCAAGTGCACTTGCACATTGTTCGGGTAACCAAATCCAATTCTGTGAAGCTGATCAAAAGATTCCTTCATCTCAGTCACATAATCTTCAACTGGTTTACCATCACCATGCTTGCAGTTGTGTAGCTTGTCCAGTTCATCATACAGTTCAACTGCAGGTGGTTTCTCATAAGATTGCCTAAGTACATCAAGCATATCTTTAGGGAAAAAGTACTCAAACTTCTTTTGTAACTGAGCACTCATGCTAGTGAGCATTAAACAAGCAACCTCATTAAACTTAGCATGTTCCACCCTCCATGCCGCCTTAACTGCTTCTGGTTCAGTAGCAGCAGGCTCAGCTGGGCATTCTTCGGTCAAATAATCCATCTTACCGGTCGACCTCAAGACAATTATAAGTGAGCGGTACCAATCATTGAAATTCTTTCTAGTCAGTTTTTCTCTCTCAAGATGACTCTTGAAAGCAGAAATCACAGATGGGGTATCGGGTTGAGCCATATCCACAGATAAAAGTTCAAACATTAGTATTTTCGATAATAAATATCTTCAAGAAAATAAAATACCCATAGCTATATTCATATAACCACCAAAATTTTCTTGAAAACCTAGGATCTAACTTTACATAGTTCCACCACATCAGTTGATCTGCTAGTGGTGAAAGTACAAAAGATAGTAATCTGTCGAACAATAATTGGCAAACAAGATTTCCAATTCCTAGATCATTATGGGAATTACATCAAATTGATTCATCAATTTGCCTTGTAAGCATGTTTCATCCCATCTCATGCCTTAAGTTCTAGGTCTCACGCACAACTTAATTAAGTCATCTACCTTAGAAACAGTAAAATTACAATTATGGTCTCACGCGTTAAAAGAATTTTACCTTGTTATAGTAATTTAGCCTAGGTCTCACGTTTACTAAATTAAAATTCCAAGTGTTTCTTATAGATAGATGGCATGTAACTTAAATTATAAGGGTATTTAATTTTGGTGTGTAAATCAAAATATGTATAAAGATGCATGCACTCATCTTTATAGCATAAGTTTTCAAAACCTTTTTATTACCAATTCGTGAAATTAATACACAAAGTTTTATTTGAGGTTTAACAAACCCTAAGATGACTTTCTACAATTATGATTTTAAAAGTAATTCTTTTAAGACATATTCAAGATTGTGATAACCAAGGCAGACTCTAAGGCTCTTTTCTAAGCCTTCAAATCCCGGTTATGAATATCGTCTTAAAGGACTTAATTTTAAAAGCTTATTTGTACAAAACATCAATCAAGCAAAAGTTTATGGATTCAATCTCAAAATCATGTAATAAAGTATGAATTTTTGCCAGTCTCGCCTGGGAGCTGATTACCGTGCGAATCGGACCACTAGCGGCACTTAAGACCTTGCAAGATTCTTACTTTATCACTTTTGTTTCACCGTTATTAGTCCATATTATTTTCTTTTATGAAAATCACCCTTTTTATTGCTTACATCAAGCCAAACAATTAAGAAAACAATAAAAACAAGTAATTTAAAGAAAAATAAACAACTAATAATAACAACGTGAAACAATTAGCCACATGCAAACCTTGTTAAAAAGATCCTAATAAAATCAATTCTAGGTATTATAATGCATGTAATCACCTAAGGCCTTCTCCTCTTAATGGAGGAGAGTCACATACATTGACGTATCAATTGCGTAGGCCAAAGATAATATACACACCACATAGCATATAAATTGATTTTAATATATATTGGAGTCTTCCCCAATTTTAGATCTATTTAAAACATGTGACAAAAATAAACCAACAAGATCCATGACTAACATGCATGTTTCGTAATGGATTAAACCTAACAATTAGCACATAGGTCACAAGTACGTTCACAAAACCGGTTTAAGACCTAGGGTTTCTATGTGATTACAATTTAATCAAGAAAACCACGAACCCTAATTAGGGTTTTTAGTGGAAATCGACCCCCCCCCCCCCCCCAAAAAAAAAAATTAGGGTTAGGGTTTAAATTTTATATAAAAAATTTTTAAAGAAAACCCTAGAAAAACATGTATCTAAAACAATTAAAGATCCGATTTTTATTACGTTTTAGTAATCAATTACATGTTATCCATGGCTCGTGATGCCACTGTTAGAGTTTGACAATCAATATAGCACATACGCGGAAGCAAGGATCAATTATAACACGTATAAGGATAACTAAAACATAAATAAGAACATACCCGAAGCACTTCAATAAACCTTGATTCTTGTACAAATAGATCAATGATAAACCCCTTACCGTTTTGTTTATCGATCTCTTGATAATTAATAAAGTAAGTAATTACCTCGTTCTTGTACACACAAACTACCAACGAATAAAGGTTTGATGCAAGTAAACAAAACACTTATTTTGGAATAACCAAAATCGACCCAAACACCCTAGGAGGGGGGTGGACGATCGGCCAAGAAAGAAAGCAAGGAAGAAAAGATTTTAGGGTTTAGTGTGTGTGCATAAAAGATGTGAAACCCTAATCCTTGGCCTTGTATATATACTAGAGTAAACTTGGAGGACAAGTTGGATGTGGGTTGGGCTTCCCCTCCCCTTGCTCGACCGGCCTAGGCACCCAAGGGGTGTTCTAGATCCTTCTTGACTCCCAAATTACATTCTAGTCCTTATCTTTCGTTACTAATGATAGTTAGTCCATACGGTTAAAAACTAACGACCATTTTGTCCATTAAGTGTTCATAAATATATATATACAATACATTTAACATATATATATATATATATATATATATATATATATATATATATATATATATATATATATATATATATATATATATATATATATATTTATTATACATTATTCTTGTTTGTAAAGTGTGCAATCCAGAGGTCTCGGGTTCGATACTAGTCATTTACTTATTAATATTTATACGTAACTTTTAACAGAATAATGTAACAAAATATACCTAAGGTGTGTTTCGATAACCTTTATTTATATAGTGTATCAACTTATTAAATCTTATGCAAACAATAGGCACATCAGAGTGTTTGGACGGAGCCACAAAACTTATGATAATGACCAGTTTATTTAAAAGATGGTTTCATACACTGTTTTGGACCAACTAATTCATAAGGTCTATGCTTAAACCACTAACATTATCAGGCTAAAGTTATCTATTTTTATCCCAATTGGTGCACAATTGAGACTGTCCATCAGAGATTGAAGGCCCCGAATGTGATCAATTTATGTGACTATAACACATGCACCTTCTTGCGACATGGCTGCAGCACAACCCTTTCTTCTGTCTCCCTCACTGCAGACTACTGCAACAACCTTTCATGATTTTAGCTATATGTCTTATACGTGATTTTAGTATCATTTGTACAGATTTCTGTTAGTTATTTGTACAGAAAGAAAAATTTTGTAACTCTCAACCTGAACCTGTTCCTCTCTAAGATGGATGTTCTCAATTATGTAAATGTCACATGTGGATTATGCTTGATGTTTAATAGATTTTTTAATCATGTGTACATTAGGGTGGAATTGTTTTTATTGCAAAGTTTTGATTAATACATGTTAAAAGGAAACACTGTAAATTGTCGTGATCAATAAACATAAGTGAAATCACTTTGCCAACTAAAGGTAGAAATTAGTGCACTATGGAACGTTTGATCAAATGGGTACTACTTTATGGTTCATTGAATACAAGTTACATGGTACATATTTGTATCTTTTTGGTCAGCCTATTGACTCTATTCTAAAATGCCTAAAACTCATGTTCGATGTATTTTATTTTATGCCCCATAACATGAAAACTATTTACAATATACTCAACTATAATGAACTTTTAATATGGGCGGGTTAACCGGATAGGATAATGGTTAAAAACGTGTAACTTTCTATTGTCGGACCAACCTGGTTAGTATATACGAGTCAACCATTTCGTTACATTCTCTATATATACTATTTGCGTTTACACCAACCAACTTTAGCATTTTAAAATTGTTAAACTATGGGCCGTGCACTGGGCTTATTTTGCTTCGATGCTCTTTGGGTCACTCGACCCGTCACCCTTTGTTTTTCTTTTTTTCCTTCCGTAATATATGGATCCATGCTTATCTACATACGACCGACTAAGAACCATGATTTGAAGGCACTCTTTCCCATGTTGTAAATCATGATACAGATCGAGCTCAGGAGTTGTTAAGGTTTGATGTTTTTCCAGTCCAGCAAAGCTTTCGCTAATTTCGGCCCATATAGGTTTTCTACACCGCCTCAACTTCTTCATCAATCATGACGGTGATGATATTGATCTTCCAAAAAGTAAGCTATTTTCCTATCCTTTATTGATTTTTTTTCTTTTTTTTTTAATAAATTTTTTCGTTTTTTATGATTAACATGTTTGAAGTTTTGTAATGTAGATGCTGCATCATAGTAAATTTTAGTGCTTATTTTTTGTCATGTGAGTGTAGTTTCCTAATTTCGCTAAAGTTTTGATTTTCATTGTAAATGAAGATTGAGGTTTAATTGTGTTTTGTTTTTTATGAATTGGGTATTTGAAATTTGGGTTTATGTTCATTTGGGTAGGCTTTAGTTGGTATAGTTTAATTTGTGAACTTTTTGGTGTGTGTGGTTAATTGAAGTGATTATGTAATCAACAGATCAGCAGCGTTGCAGCTTCATAATGATTTCAAGACAGGGAAAAAGAGAGAGGCGGCTTAGTTATCTACTAATTTGCAGCAGCAACATACGATTTCAGCATGCAGGTTGTGGGTTTCGAGGTATATTTTTTTATGGTAATTTCTGTTTTTGGTATACGAGGAAATTGGTTGTTGTTCTTCCGGTTCCTCCTCTCGGTTCACAAAAAATCCTTAATAATACGTGTCTTCAGATTAAAGCACGCCAGAAAATGTCTAAACTTAAGAACTTGATGTATAAAGGTTGATTTAATTAACGTTGTTGTATGTTTTGACATAATGAGGTTTTATGTTTTGAGTGTTTGTAATTACTGATTCTATTGAAGTTGGTATTTGTTTGCAGTTGAGTTTACTACTCTACAATTTAAGATCTTCTTTGCGATGCGAGTATAAAGTTATCGAGGTTAGTGCTCTTCTTATCAAATGTGTATGGATTTCATATTGAAAATCTATTGGATGTGGCTATTATAAGAATTAGGAGTTGTTTGTGATAGGATCTGTGTGTTATTGTTTACATGGTTGCTGACTAAAAGTAACTAGATAAGTAGAAATGATATTTTTTCCGAAAGGCATAAGTAGAAAAGATATTGGTTCGTAGGTATTACTTATTATTATGAACGTACGAGCGTCCATGATCATGGGCCATGTTGATATCTGGGGTGAAAGTGCCTACATCGTTGTTAATAATGGATGCTATCTAATTAATTTTTAAAGTGATATTTTGGGATCGCTAATTTAAATAGCTACTGTGTTTTTTTCTCAGGGAAAACCACCCAAACTGACGGTCATTGTTGCTACTGATGTCACCCAGGAAAGTGCCCCCTATACGTAAGTACAATACTCCTTCGATATTCGGTATGTTGCTTTTAAATACCAGTTCCACGACGCTAATTGTTGCTGTCTTTTGTGTGTTGCAACCGATAACCATACAAGGACACAAACTTTAGACCATGATTCTGGTCCTTCTACACTAACGCCTGAGCATGGTAACAGAAACTGGCATTCGTAAAAAAAAAAAAAAAAAAAAAAAAAAAAAAAAAAAAAAAAAAAAAAAAAAAAAGTGTGCTTAAACAGCATACCAGAAGACAAAGAAAAGGGTATCAAGCAACAATTTAAGGTAGCTACTTTGACCTCATAACATTCAGATCAGTTTGGGTTATCTTTTATTTTTAATGGGTCAAACGAGTTACTGTATATGCTAATTTTGGTATTCAGCATTATGCCTTACTGAGGGACCTAAGTGATCCTCACAACAACCTCGAATCGTAATTGTCACGCGTTGTGTCTTCCATTTGGATTCTTATAATATAAACATGTTTTGCTCTATTGATTGATCATTTGATCCTTGAATTTTTAAAAGGGACCGCCATCTGGATTCTTTACACAAGAGATGTTTCAGAAGAAAGGACGTACGCTTAGGTGGAGGCTTGGAAGTTTGGGCTTTTGATATTAGAGGTGTTGGAAGAAGCTCTATATCTACTAAAAGATCGGAATAATATATGTAAGGACTTTTTTTCTATATATATATATATATACTTTTTTCAACAATCAAGTTGCTATACTTAATATGGTGTTTGGGATTGCTTATTTTTATCCTACTTATAAATTAACCCTTTGCTTAGGCTGTTTAAATATAACCACCTTAGAAGTTGAGTGAAAAGGGCTACAACTTACAAGGCTGCATATTTTGTAGCCAAAATAGTCGGAAGTGCAATAGCAGAATTGGATTTTCTAAACACTTTACGCTGCTTAAAATAAGTAGATAAGCTGAAAAAAAATCCCAAATACCCTCTTATTTTGCTTATAGTATATGTGGATTTTGAGATTTATGTAAATAAAAGGAGACTTCAATTTACAATTTTTATTCTAAAGAAAAATAGCTTTGCAATGGATGCTCATTTACTGTTACGTTAAAAATTTCGCTGACAGCAGTGTGATTATTGTTGTTGCATAGGGAATCTGCGAGTGTGTGTCTATGTTTGAGTATGGAGTAATCTAAGTTATTTGGTAGGTGCAGAATGATAATGACCACTGCGGTCGTGGACCATTTGGTTGTAAGAAAACTCACATGTTCGGCCACTCAATGGCAGTTCATGAATGAATGGCGAGTTTTCTTATGTTTATCATTACATGCCTTTTACTCACATGTTCGGCCACTCAATACGTTGTTACAAAATATTTTATATGTTATAGCCAAATGTTTAACATTGTGTGTACGCGCACACCTGACTTTGCTGAAAATATATTCTGACAACCTGTCTCTTATGTCTGTAGGCTGTTCGTTGGGTCCAAAACTGTTGGACTTTAGTATGGGTGTTGTCCGCAATATTTCTGAAGACAATCCAACTAATACCGGGTTGACACTACGTAGCCATTTCGCACCGAATGACACCCACGTTCCAGATGCATCATCATCTTCGGTCTTACCCTATGGACGACCTTCTAACGCTAAAGCCATATCACAAATCCTTGGTATGCTGGAAAAAAATGTTGTCTGTCTTATATATGAAAAAAACTATAGAAGTGTTACGGTTTCTAATAAGTACTTTGTTGATGCTGTTTTTGTCTCAGCACTTCCGGCTGTCACATCTGCACATTCTTTGGTGGTCCAAATACTAACAATGTGACAGGTAGTCATCAAACATGATTACCAACAACTTCTTTATGTTTTCATCATATGAGAATGTTTACATGTGTACATTGCTCAACCAATTTTTATTTTCCTCTCTTTCTTATCAGGATCCTATACCCCCCAAAGAATGCAGGGTTCTCGGTCTACCTATAATAGACGCAGCCGGGTCAGACAAACAAACATGTATTGTCATTAGGAATGTATTACATATTTGTTGCACACGAGAACTATTACAGTGCCCATTTATGGTTTATTAATTGTTTTGTGTCCCACAGATTCTTTGCGCGCACGCCTTCAGCCACTCTCAACACAATGGGCCGAGGTAGTGACTGCAATCAATCAGTTACGCTAGCTTCTGTTTCAGGCAGTCAACAGGTTGATTTCCTCCATTAGTGGATGCCATCGGGTCAACTAGTGTTTATATATCGACGTGATTTATCTATATGTACGTGTTTACAAGCTTTGCCCGTGATCTCTAATACATGGTTGCGTTACTATATTACAGGGAGCTTTCTATCTCTTTGTTGATTTCAGCTTTTACTACGGCACAAAGGTTGATGGCTTAGGTTTGATTATGGATTATGTGTCTCTGTGTCACTATTTGCTGGGAAAGAGTAAAATGAACGTACTTCACGTAATGCAGGTAGAAAAGTGTGATACCGTGATACAGAAAAATGAACCATATTCTAGATTGAATGCGATCTTCGGTAGGATACATAAAATTTCATTTAAATATATGTTTCAGGTTGCATCTGAAAGATTGATATCTAGCTTTGGGAAACATGTAAGGATGGAAACTATTGGATTTCAGCAACTGTGTTTTCAAATAGCCTGAAAGAAAAAAGTATGTATAGTTATGATCATGTTATTATCAGTTAAATAACAGGCAACAATGTTGATCTTATGCAATTATGTCTGGAATGAATCTTACTAACCCCCGTATCATGGCAAACACCCCCGCCGCAACGCGGCGGGCTCCTACTCCTTGTTATATACCAAATTGTATGATTGTGTGAAAGTAACTTTTTACTTCAAGTAAAAAACGTTTGACCCATTCACCTATTTGGGTGATGTATTTTTACGGTTATGTTTTTATGATTATATCATACTTTTAAAGCATAACAAATATACGTGAAATAATATTATCGACATTTATATATTACTAATAAGTAAGATTGCAACTTCCTATTGTTTAGCAGCTTGGCACTTACAAAATCCACTTTTGAGTAATCACTTTGGTGGTGTTTGATATTGTGTATACTAGACGAGTACCCGTACATAGCAACGAGATTTTATAGCGGTAGATAGTTTTAGTGATAAATTTTTTTATAGGTTATAAACAAAAAATAAGAAAGGTATAAGGATTTTGGGATTCAACGTAATATTTTGAAACCCGGTACGACCCGGGAGGTTCAACCGGTTGAACAGTTCCGGTTGAAAACGGGTCAATATAAACCGGAACAAATAGGGTAAAAAAAAAGGGGTCAAATTAAACCGGGTACACCCAACGGGTTTGAAGCGTCCCGAATCAACCCGGTTTTGGATGTGTATTAATAGTTTCCTTTTGGAAACATATATGTATTAATATTTGTGTGGAAAACTAGAAGGGGGGTTGAATAGTTTTACGTCTTTTTAATTCGTTATAAAAGATAGTTTTAGTGCTTTCTTAGTTTTTAAAATTTAGATTCGATAATATATGATCTCAAGTCTTGCACAATATAAACAACTATCAATAAGTAAGATATAGCAATGATAAGTAAAGAAATAAATGAGAGATGGAAAGATCGAACCGCGAGACAAGAGATTTATAGTGGTTCGGCTACAAGGACACCTTCCTTTCCCTACTCCACTCCCCGAGCACCTAACTCGAGAGTTTTCTTCACTATATCAACAAGCTCCCTTATGGCGGAGAAAACCTTACACACCAATTTACACACCACAACTTCTTCACAACTAAATCACAACTTCTACACAACTTCTTCACACCAATCTACTTCACAACTAACTACTTCACGTCTATCTTCTTCACACCAATTTTCTTCACAACTAACTACTTCACACCTAGCTTCTTCACTACAATCTAATTCCTAACTTTTCTTCTTCACACCAAACAACTAACTAATCACACAATCAATATACCTAGCACAACTATCTACAATCAAATATTCACAACAATCTTCACAAAGAATTACGTAAATAATCTTGATGATGTACCAACAACTTAGATGTGGAGATCACAACAAGTTGTAATACTTCTTGTCTTGGAGGATAGAAGTATTCTTCTCTTGCACTTGAGAGGATGATGGTTGAATCACTTTGAAACAAAGAATTATGTATTTATGATCAAAGGATTTAGAGAATAGAAATGGGGATCTAGAACAGAAAGTTTAGGAGTGCAAAAGGTGAGAAAATTCTGTGGGATGAACCAGTATTTATAGGGAGAAAATTTACTGTTCTGGAGCGTGGCCGGTCCCCTTAATTAGGGGGCGGTCCCCTTAATGATTGAGGGGGCCGCCTAGTATAATTAAGGGGGCCGCCCTCCTGAACGTTGAATTTTCTTGTCCTTTTGTGAGGAAAATTTTTCTGGATAAAATTTGCCATTTTTGGTTGGAAGTTTGAAATCATATATTTATAATGAATTAAACATATTCTTTTAATTTCAAAAGTAATTTTGTAAAAGATATAGAATGTTTAATACATTTTATAAAAATTCTAGTGATTAGAAAAATTTCCTTTGATCATGAAATGCAATAAACACTTTGTTTATTCATACCTTAAGTGATATGGATGCAAAGACAAATATTAAGCACTAAAAACTTGTTTACGTCATAAGTTTTAGATTAATGAGTTTATGCTTTGTAATTATCAAAACATAGAGATATTGTTAATATGTTAACAATGTTTTTAGACATTATTTATGTCAACAATCTCCCCCTTTTTGATGATTACAAAACCTTAAACTCATTATGTCTAAAAAATAATTTTTAGACAAGTATTATTAGAGTTTAACATTCTCTTCTCCCCCTTTTTGTAAAATCAAAAAGGTTAGGCCGAGTAAGCTTCGTGAAAGAAGATTAAATGGGTAGAATGCTCCCCCTTGATGTATGCTCCCCCTCATTTGAGAGCACCAAGGGAATGAGCTATGGAGATCTTGGTTACACAAAATATTTGAAGAGAACAAGACACATATATGCAAAGCAATAATTATGCAAATAAAAATAGATTCATTCAAGCATCATAGAAATGATTAGCATTACAACATTCAATATGCTTAAAGCATATTGATTATAATGAAACAAAAGAAAAGACATAGTCCTATGTTGCCTAAGAGAGCACTTGGACTTGCTTGCAACCCATGGTTGATTGTTTTATTTGCTTGAGGGAGAACATAAGCATAAAGCTTAGTTGTTAGATGGAGAGGGATATGGAGTGGGGTATGGGGCGAAAGAGGTGGATCTTACGATGTTGTATCGTGTTAAGGGTGGTATGGGATGAGGACGAGTGAGGAGATATTCAATCCAAGAAATATCTTCACTCAAGTATAGGATTTGTTTTTGAAGGAAGATGCAACAAGGGCAATAGTGAGTGTGGTTTGTAACTTGATCCAAGTTGAGAGAGTGAGGTAGGCAATTGTTGTAGGATGATGATGGAGGTTGCCCTTTGTTGCGTTGTGCAAGATGCATGGCATTGAGATCACTAAGATCATGGATTTGGGATATTTCATCACGGAACTTTTGCTTTTCCGTGGCAATGCGGGGAGAGTCATTGTGTTGATATGGATGAATTGGGTTTGTGTAGTTGGAATTGTAGTTGGATGGTTGATCAAACTTGTATGGATCATTATAAATGGTTGGCATGAAGGAAGATGTTTGGCCAATGTTGTATGGTTTGTAAAGAGGATCAAATGAATGTCCTTGTGAATTTGGTGTAAAGTTTGGGAAGTAAGTGGTTGGAGGTGTTGAGTGATTTCCAACTTCATTGGTTATGATGGATTTGTTTCGAGGGCTTTTTCTTCGCCAAACGGGTTTTTCCGTCATTCTTGCAAGCCTTGAGGCTTTTGGATTTGGTTTGTTTGAAGAAGTCATGAAGGGATGAATGGAGAGTGTGGAAGATTTGGGATATTTATAGTGTAAGATTTGTGTGTTTATGGATGGATAAAGTTTGTTTGGGAGATTAGGACAAAATGTGTTGGTGAAAAATGGGAAATGTAGGTTGAAATGGGCTAAAAAGCAGAAAAGATTCTGTAAACCCGACCATCAGATGGCCGGTCCCCTTAATTAGGGGGCGGTCCCCATAATGATTAAGGGGGCCGCCTTACAAAATTAAAGGGGCCGCCCATCTGGTGATTTCCAGATTGCCAGAATTGGGTTTTTGGCAGAAAATTTGCAGAAAGGGTGTGTGTTTAGATTAGAATTCAAGCAAGTTCAACTCCTTGAGACAATATAGCATCTAATCTAACTATAATATAGCATGCATGCAACAACACTTAAGTAAAAGAGCAATCAAGCAATTAGTAATAAGCAAGAGAAGGCAAACAAAGGCAAGGGCACTTAATCTTTCTAGAGCAACTATCTTAGATCAAAGGCAAAGGTAACTAGTGAGTGGAAAACTAGTGATGGAGCAAGATGACAACATTATTAGTGAATTTGTCCTAGTGTGTGTCTATATGCAACAAATGTAGAGTTGTGATTGTTTCGACTCCTAAATGCAAAGAGAGATAACGATCCTAAGAAACAATCCAAAAGATCTCCTTAATTCAATTTTTGCTCGATTCATGAATGTCAATAATATATATTAGATTATATATTTTGACAATCTATGTGAGAGTTTATGCATAATTTAGGAAAAAGTTTTTAGCGTTTGTCAACAATGCAAGGAAAATGATTTTCATGTAATTCCTAGATGTGAGAATAGTTTTCAAGAAATTTTGATTGGGTTTTACAAAAGAGTATATGCAATGAAAGTGAGGTTTCCCAATCATTAATTTTGTGCAAAATGGATTCCTAGACTCAGAAGTGAAGAAGTGGACGAAAAGTAAATTTTATGCAAGTATAAATTTGTGTTAGTTCAATATAATTTAGTCAACTTGTTCCATCATTCCTAATCCTAAACGCAAGTGGTTGAATAATTCACGCTTAAGGGGTTTTGTGAATATATCCGCAATGTTATCTTCCGATGCAACTTTTTCTATAGATATGTTTCATTTTTGTACATTATCCCTAAGAAAGTGATGGCGTATTTCTATATGTTTAGTCCTAGAGTGTTGCACCGGATTTTTACTTAAATCTATCGCACCTTTGTTATCGCACATAATGGGAACATTTTCTAACCTAATGCCATAGTCTACGAGAGTTTGTTTCATCCATAGTGCTTGTTGACATGCCCTTCCAGCGCTTACATATTCGGCTTCGGTGGTAGAAATAGCAAGAGCGGTTTGCTTCTTCGAAAACCAAGATGTTAGACAACATCCCATAAACGTGCAAATGCCGCTAGTGCTTTTTCTATCTACGTAGTCTCCCACATGATCCGAATCCGCATAGACGATGGTTTCTATGCCGGATCCCTTAGGATACCATAATCCTAAGTGTATAGTGCCTTTAATGTATCGGAAGATACGCTTAACCGCTTCTATGTGAGAGGTTTTGGGATCCTCTTGAAAACGAGCACAAAGGCAGACACTAAACATGATATCGGGTCTACTTGCCGTCAAGTATAGTAAAATACGTATCATTCCTCTATACTTGGTGTTATCTACGGACTCACCTTCATCATCCTTTGTGAGCTTTACTTCCGTAGACATGGGAGTTTTCATGGGTTTTGAGTCTTCTAGGCCAAATATCTTAAGCATTTCCTTAATGTACTTAGATTGGTTAAAGAATATTCCATTTTCTAATTGTTTTATTTGTAATCCTAGGAAGAAGTTAAGTTCACCCATCATACTCATCTCAAACTCATCATGCATGATTTTGGCAAATTCATAACACATGTCTTGACATGTCGATCCAAATATAATGTCATCAACATATATTTGAACAATGATGAGATTTGGGTCTTTCCTTTTAGTGAAAAGAGTGTTATCTACCATTCCCATGGAATAATCATGTTTAATAAGGAAAGCTTTTAATCGATCATACCAAGCTTTGGGAGCTTGTTTGAGTCCATACAAAGCTTTCTTTAACTTATAAACATAATCAGGTTTTGCGATGTCAATGAATCCTGAAGGTTGTGCCACATATTCCTCCTCATTGATAAAACCGTTAAGGAATGCACTTTTCACGTCCATTTGGAATAACTTAAAATCTAGGGCGCATGCATAGGCAAGTAGTATCCTAATTGATTCTAATCTAGCTACGGGGGCATAAGTTTCGTCATAATCAATTCCTTCTTGTTGATTATAACCTTGGGTAACCAACCTAGCTTTATTCCTAGTAACTACTCCATTTTTATCTAATTTATTCCTGTATACCCATTTAGTTCCAATGATGGTCATATTCATTGGATTTGGGACTAATTCCCAAACATCATTTCCTTAAATTGATTTAATTCTTCTTGCATAGCTATAACCCAACTTTCATCTTTTAAAGCCTCATTAATATTCTTAGGTTCTATTGCTGAGAGGAAACAAAAGAAATTGTTTTTATCTTGGGCTTGTGACCTAAGGGTTCTTTGGTTAAGATGTCCTATTATATTATCTAATGGATGTGATCTAGATTCTTTAACATTAACAATTTCGTTATTTCCTAAGTGAATGTCTTCATTATCATTTCCTATGGGTTTTGTTTTACTAACCTCAATAGCTTCGTCTTCTACTAAGTCATCATCTTCTAAAGGTAATGTTTTAGGAGGTGGTGGTGTTTCATCAAATGTTACATTTAGTGATTCTTCTACTTTCATGGAGTGTTTGTTAAGTATTATATATGCTTTACTATTTTGTGAGTATCCTAAAAATATTCCTTCATATGATTTTGGATCAAACTTAGTGAGGTAATCCTTAGTGTTTAGAATATAACATTTACTTCCAAATACCCTAAAATAGCTTAAGTTTGGTTTTCTACCTCTTAGTAACTCATAAGGAGTTTTTCCTAGAATTCTCCTAATTGATACCCTATTTAAAATATATGTCGATATATCTACGGCGTGACACCAAAATTTTTGTGGGATGGATTGTTCATTTAACATTTTTCTACTCATTTCTTGTAGTGACCTATTTTCTATTTCTACTACGCCATTTGATTGAGGAGTACGAGGAGCGGAGCAATTGTGAGATATTCCATTTAAATCACAATATTTTCCGAATTGTACTTCGTTATCAAATTCCCTACCATGGTCCCTCCTAATGGCAACTATTGTGCATCCTAATTTGTTTTGAATCATTTTACTAAATATTTTGAATTTTTCAAAGGCTTGGGTTTTGTCACTTAAAAACCTAGTCCACGTGTATCGTGAGTAGTCATCTACTATTACTAAGGTATATTTGTTTCCTCCATAGCTCCGCACAGCGGATGGACCGAAAAGATCCATATGTAATAATTCTAGGCACCTAGTAGTGGATACTATATTCTTAGCTTTGTGACTAGTATGAGCTTGTTTTCCAATTTTACATGCATCACAAAAATGCTTGTCATATTTTAGATTAGGCAAATTTCTAACTAATTCCTTAGAGGCCAAAGATTGTATTTATTGCATGTTAGCATGTCCTATCTCCTATGCCACAATGTAGAGTTTTCATCTAGGTTCGTTAAGCATATCCTATCCTCAGGCTTGTTTCCTAGTTTCATAACATATATGCCACCTTTCCTAATTCCTCTACCTATAATTTTTCCATTCTTAACTATTTCGCTATCCTCTTCGGTAAAAGTGACTCTACATTTATTATCACATATTTGTCCTATACTAAGCAAGTTATATGTTAAATTATCTACATGCTCTACATTTTCAATAGTAAGTGAGTCTTGAGAAATCGTACATTTGCCAATGATTTTTCCACGTAAGTCACTACCAAAAATAACGTTACCTCCATTGTATGCCTTGTATGTAGAGAATAGCTTGCGGTTCCCCATCATATGCCTCGAACATCTGCTATCTTTGATCCATTCGTCAGGCTCCAAGTCAATTCCTAAACATATTTCGTCGGTTTCTTTTGCCATAAAACACTTTTCGTCTCTTGGCTTTTCAACTTCTTCTTTGTCACTATCACTCCATGTTCCACTAACAAATGCGCCTTGATTTTCATAACCCGGTGGCTTTAGACATTCGCCAATGAGATGATTTGGACTTCCACATTTAAAGCACTTTCTTTTCCCGTAGTTGTCACTTCTATTTCTTTGGAATGGTTTTCTTTCGTCTTGTGATGATCTAGTGAATCTTCCTCGTCTCTTGAAGAATTTCTTGAATTCTCTTACGGCCATTGCATATTCTTCGTCTTCACTTTCGTTACTTGAATCATCATCATCACTAGGTTCCTTTTTGGCCTTTAGAGCAATGGATTTGGTTTGTTCTTTCTTGACTTTGACCGTTTCCGAATCTCTTCTTATAATTTCTTCATGAACCTTCAAGTTGCCAATTAGTTCATCTAGTGATAACGTCATCAAGTTCTTTGATTCTTCAATTGCCGTGACCTTAGCTCACCATTTCGGATGCAATGCTCTAAGAAATTTCCTAGCACAATTTTTACTAGAAAATGTCTCATCAAGTGCTTTTAAACTTGTGATAATAGTGTTAAATTTAGCAAAAGCATTATCAATTGATTCCTCTTCCGGAATCGTAAATTGTTCATATTGTTGTACAAGAAGATCTATTTTATTATCTTTGACTTGGCTATTACCTTGGTGAGTAATTAGTAAAGAATCCCAAATTTCTTTTCCGGTTTTACACATAAAAATTCTTTCATATTCTTTGCGTCGTAACGCATTATAAATGACCATTTTAGCCTCATTATTTTTTGCTAGTTTCTTTTTCAAATCATCATTTTGTTTTTCAAAAGATACAATTTCATCCATTTTAGTTTCAACATTATATTGAATAGGGGGAAAATCACCAAAGGTAATAATATGCCAAAGATCAAGATCTTTTGATTTCACATACGTTTCGAATCTATTTTTCCAATATAAAAATCTCACTTTCAAATAGTGGTGGTCTTTGCATAGATTGCCCTTCTAAATATTTTTCAGATTCCATAGATCGTTACAAGTTTTAAAATACAATATATTTTAAAAATCTTGCTCGAAGTGGCTCTTGATACCAATTGTGGAAAACTAGAAGGGGGGTTGAATAGTTTTACGTCTTTTTAATTCGTTATAAAAGATTGTTTTCGTGTTTTCTTAGTTTTTAAAATTTAGATTCGATAATATATGATCTCAAGTCTTGCACAATATAAACAACTATCAATAAGTAAGATATAGCAATGATAAGTAAAGAAATAAATGAGAGATGGAAAGATCGAACCGTGAGACAAGAGATTTATAGTGGTTCGGCTACAAGGACACCTTCCTTGCCCTACTCCACTCCCCGAGCACCTAACTCGAGAGTTTTCTTCACTATATCAACAAGCTCCCTTATGGCGGAGAAAACCTTACACACCATTTTACACACCACAACTTCTTCACAACTAAATCACAACTTCTACACAACTTCTTCACACCAATCTACTTCACAACTAACTACTTTACGTCTATCTTCTTCACACCAATTTTCTTCACAACTAACTACTTCACACCTAGCTTCTTCACTACAATCTAATTCCTAACTTTTCTTCTTCACACCAAATAATTAACTAATTACACAATCAATATACCTAGCACAACTATCTACAATCAAATATTCACAACAATCTTCACAAAGAATTACGTAAATAATCTTGATGATGTAACAACAATTTGGATGTGGAGATCACAACAAGTTGTAATACTTCTTGTCTTGGAGGATAGAAGTATTCTTCTCTTGCACTTGAGAGGACGATGTTTGAATCACTTTGAAACAAAGAATTATATATTTATGATCAAAGGATTTAGAGAATAGAAATGGGGATCTAGAACAGAAAGTTTAGGAGTGCAAAAGGTGAGAAAATTCTGTTGGATGAACCAGTATTTATAGGGAGAAAATTTACTGTTCTGGAGCGTGGCCGGTCCCCTTAATGATTAAGGGGGCCGCCTAGTATAATTAAGGGGGCCGCCCTCCTGAACGTTTGATTTTCTTGTCCTTTTGTGAGGGAAATTTTTCTGGATAAAATTTGCCATTTTTGGTTAGAAGTTTGAAATCATATATTTATAATGAATTAAACATATTCTTTTAATTCCAAAAGTAATTTTGTAAAAGATATAGAATGTTTAATACATTTTATAAAAATTCTAGTGATTAGAAAAATTTCCTTTGATCATGAAATGCAATAAACACTTTGTTTATTCATACCTTAAGTGATATGGATGCAAAGACAAATATTAAGCACTAAAAACTTGTTTACGTCATAAGTTTTAGATTAATGAGTTTATGCTTTGTAATTCAAAACATAGAGATATTGTTAATATGTTAACAATGTTTTTAGACATTATTTATGTCAACAATTTGAAAATTTTCACAATTAATTGTTGACAAAAATACACCGTTGGTCCCTAAACTTTCCACGAAATATCACAGGGCACCTTACCTTTTAAAAAACGTCATGTGGCGTCCAAAACTTGTGATTTTGAGACCGATTGCGTCCCTTGGCCCGTAATAGGAACAACAACGTATTCTTGGTGAGGGCAAAATCGTCATTCACTGTAGCGATCTAGTTTCTAGCCGTCGTACATTGTCCCGGTTCCCTATATTACTGTGAGTCAAAATTATATTTTCACTCATGATCCTTTAATCTTTCCCCCAAAACCTTTCCTTCTTCAACATGGTACGCTGCTGGTGTGGTAAGCAAGCTATAACACGCACTTCGTGGACATTGGCCAACCCAAGGCGTTGATTCTATGCTTGTCCTGATGAAGTAAGTGTGTTTTAAGATTGATTGTATTACCTTGCTTTCGCAAGTAGCAAAGTACATTGTAACAATGGTGGTTCATTAACGAAATGTCATATTAATTATTAGGGGTCTTCTTGTCGGTGGATAAGATGGTATTATCCTGAAATGTGTGCACGTTCAAGAATGATCATACCAGGTCTTTTGAGGGGGAGAAATGAGCTCCAGGAAAGATTAGAAGTTGCTCAAGGAAATGTGTGGAAGTGGAAGATTTACCTGGTGCTTAGTTGGATATTGTTCTTGATTGTTTATGCACTTGGTTAACTTTTTAGCTTTAAAGTATGATGGCCGTGTTTTGTGTTTTATGGAAAATGTAATTACTTGTTAGGCCACCTTGGTAGTGTTAGAACCTTTACCAACACTATTTTGTACTAGTATGTTTTATCTTTAGATTGTATTGAATGGTAGTAACATTGTCTCCAACATGGATATGAAGTTTGGTTCTTTTTCTGAGTTTACGTTATGGGTATATATGCAGATGCATAGAAATTTGGTTATAATTGACTTTGAATAGTCAACATTCTTTTGAAGTTTTAGTTTTAGTTAGTTTTGCCTACATCATTTTGCAGTTGCATATTATGCAGTCATACAGTTAGATATAACATACGTTGCACACAACATACATATTTCGGACACAGTTACAATTCAGAAACATAACATGGTTCTGTAGATAATGCAATTGGATATAATTCCAAATGCATAAAATTTCATACTTTTCGAAGCAAGATAATCAGAGTACATAACTTGTTCATAGTTAACATAAATAAATATTGTCTACTTCATTAGTATAACATAAAGAAAGCCCTATGGTGAGGGCATCATTCTATCCATTAAAGCCTGCTGTCTAGTCACTCTTCTGGTAGTATGCTGGGATGAAATAGAAACTGCTTTCACATTACTTGAATGGACCTGAGATTGAGACTGTGGTTGATCTTGCTGCTGGGATTAACACTGGGATTCATCAATAGGTTGATCTTGACTCTGAGATTGAACACCTTCAATTTCATCTTGTTTCTTTGTTGCAACATCCTGAGTACCTTGATCTTGAATTCCAGACTGGACACAAGTTCCTTTAACTGCAACATCTTCACTTTCATCAACACCTGTACCTTCAGCTTGTTTATCTGTTGCAACTTTGTTCCCTATAGGATGTATCTTATTTGATGCAACCTTTTGAGTCACTTGTTTACCTTTTCCCTTAGAACTTGAACTATTTTGTTTTTTACTGCCAGTTTGACTACTTTGGGTTCCACCATAGCCAATACATGTTTTTCGGTTGTGTCCAACAATGCCACAAACACTAGACCTTACACTCTTCCAAGCCTTAGACAGTTTACCATTCTTGACAATCTCTTCAGTTTTAGGAGCTATCCTTACTCTTTTTTTACTAGTTGAGTTAGCTGCATTTGCTTGAGTCTTTGGTGGAACAATAGTTGTTGGCACAGATGATTTTTTCCAATGCTCATTGCTAGTTATGGGGGAGACATTGTGTTTGTACGTTGCTTCCCAAGTGTTGAGATAGTAACAAGGATGCGCCCATGTTTCAACAGCTCCTACTTGTTGTCCATTTAAAGCCATATTCCAATTGGTAGCGACAACATGTTTACATGGTAAACTTGTAATCTCCCATCTTCTGCAAGTACAAGACTTCTCTACAACATTAACTACATATTGGTCTCCCCATGGTCCACTGACCAGAAACTTATCTCCCACATTCCATAAAACATTATACCTAACCGCCTCTTTCTTAATACCTTCTAACATGTGTTGTGCAGTAGGTGTTAGTGGCCCATCACTCTTCTCAATGACCTTTGCAACATGTATTATCCTCTTCATACAATATTCCCTGATGTATTCTAATGCTGTAATAATTGGTTTGTTTACACCCTCAATTATTTTCTCATAAAACACTTGACACATGTTATTAAGTAACACATCAGAATGGGGTCGCCCTAAAACAAGACAAATAAAGCTGTATTACTTATACATTTCATACTACTTTACCATATACCACTAAATTTACACAGTTAGATGACTTACATGAGAAATGTGACCTTGGCAAATGGATTGGTGGTATCTGACTTAACCAAGCATGGTCATCTTGACTAAATGTCTTTAAAGCATCCATAGATTTCTCAAAATGTACAACAGTTGAGACTGTTGCACATCTCCAAAGATGGTCTTTGAAGGCCCTACCTTCCCAATTAACTTTCATTTGCTCATGAATGCTTCTAAGACAAAATCTGTACTCCGCGTTTGGGAAAACTTCTCTTAATGCTGATGTAATATCTTGCACAAAAACAGATATATTTATTGTCTGTTTAAAAAAATAGGAAATTCAATTCATTTATAGTTCATGGGAGTACCTTGTTCATGTCAGTAACAAAAGTGAAGATTGAATTTGGCTCAAGTTCAAGATCATCAGATAAACAATGAAGAAACCAAGTCCAAGCTATTGTGTTTTCTGATTCAGCAAAAGCATAAGCTACTGGGTGTATACCATTGTTGCTATCAATTCCCAAGCTGTTATAAGTTGACCCTTCAAAGGACCATCAATTGGAAAATCATTTATCCCCAACAACCGTCTCTGACAGGCTTTAAATCCTTCCTTCAAGGCACCTAAACAAACATAGAGTCTCTTGAATTCTCTTATTGGAAGATTATCCTCAGTAAGCCGTTCCACATGAATCACAACTGTTGTATAAGGGTTCCTCTTTTGCAACTCTTGAACATAGTCTCTCAACATGGTGAATTGGAGCTTGAATTCCTTCCTAATGCCTCTGACTGCTATTCTTTTAGCTATTAAAACCTTATGTATTGAGACTTCAAGCTCAAATTGGTTGGTAAGCTGATTATGAACCGACTTGACAGGAATCCTTGGATTGGTTTGAATCGTATCTTTAATTTTCTTTGAGATAAACTCGAGGTCAAAATGTTTGTGCGCCCTTGATTGCAAATACGTGTGTTTATCATTATATCTTCTCACTGTCCAAGCACCTTTTTCAGTACCATCCCTGCCGACAAGCAACAACCATGGGCAGAGTATTTGGGAAGGGTCATTTTTACCAGCAATTAATGCTTCCAAACCCCTTCTTGTTAATGGATCTCTAACTGGGCCTATACCCAGTCCAGCAGTAGCAATTGGGCCAGATAGGGGAACACAACCCATACATCTGACTCTTATTCTATTTTTGTCATTCTTTAGAAATAGCAGCTCCCTTCTTGTTTCTATGGAATGCTCTCTTACCCTCTCTTTCACATCTTTTTGCAGTATCAAAGGATTGACCACAAAAAAAGAAAGTTTCAACAACACCATCATCAACAGAATCTGTCCTAACCCTTGGCACCCCAGAGTGACCTATGCCTGATTCAGAAGCATAAGCAGTGTAAAATGCATCATCATCCAACACATGTAATTGAGTTTCCAAATTCAAGTCATCACTTTTATTAGTAGATGTTCCTGCGTTGCCTAACTCATGACTCTGACTCTGTTGGAACAAAGAAACATGTACATGAATCTCCTTAGTAACATTATTTTCATTTGCCTAAATTGTGTCATCACCTACATTACTTAAGTGACTAGTATCACTCTGTTGGAACAAAGTTATATCAACATCACCATCCTCTTCCAGGTTATTGCCACCAACAGGTTCTCCTCCTACATTCTCTAACTGGTTATCCTGATTGACTTGGAATAAAGTAACTTCCACATCAGGTTCCTCAAAGGTGTTATTGCCATCAACTAGTGGTCTCCCTACTTTCTCCAACGGCTTATCCTTAGTCACTCTGAACAGACTAACATCAAAACTATCAAGGTCCTAAAAAGTATTTTCCTTGTCAATAATGACTAATGCACCATCACTGTTATCAACAGGTTGGCTGGCAAAGGCAGACATGTCAAGACTTGAAAAACCGGGCTCAATGTGTGGCAAGTCACTAGATTCCCCAACGTATAAGGCATCTACAGGTAGTCGTGTAAGTTGCATAAATGGGTTAAGGTCTGGGTCATTATTTATGTCATCTAGAACCAAATGTCTGCAGCACGATTGAATAGCAACACGAGCTATCTTTCTACTAGGTTCATGCATCTCCAAAAATACAGTCTTAATAGACTGTGGGGACATCTCAGACAACTCAAACCTAGTCTTACCTATTTCAACATACACATCTATCAGCTTATGTTCTTCCACAATTTATTTCAACAGCTCAAGATTGACAGCTTCACGAAAACTATATAAGCCATCCTCTAATGTCATACCAGGTTTAAGAAAATAGTAGTAATTGGTTTGGACTTCAGCATAACCGATTTGGGTCATCAGAGCATCAAGTTCATCAATAGAAATCTCATTAATACAAACATAATCAACCTGACATTCCTGACCTCCTTCGTAGATCCTGTCTGGCTAGTTTTTGAATAAGCCATTATGGTGAACTCGCATGCTAAAATCACCATGTCGATCTGCTGTTCAAAAAGTAAACAAAACACAGTTACGATTCTATAATAAAAAAGGGAAAAACCATTAAACAATCTAAGATACATACGCTAGTAAAAGATCATCAACAAAAACACTAACCATATTGCCTCATTGCCCAACTTATCTCTACTTCATGGCTATCAAGGTAAGGTGCATCATGTAAATCCAAGGTTTGAGATTCTTGATTTTTTACTTAAATTATTAGATTTGGTGGGGTGACATTGCATTAGGGTTTTTTTGGTAGGCTTCCAAAACAAGTTTGGGGATAAGCAATGAGTACTTGTGCTACTTATATTAGTCATAATGGCTGGATAAATGATTAGACGTCTGCTGAGAAGTACACAAAGAGAGAGAAAAATGCGACTATGTAAAAAGACAGGAATACCCTCCAAAGTAAACATGTAACGGGGTTTTGGGAACTATAATGGGACGTTGTTGTTCCTATTACGGGCCGAGGGACGCAATCGGCCTCAAAATCCCAAGTTTTGGACACCACACGATGTTTTTTAAAAGTTAAGGTGCTCTGTGATGTTTCGTGGAAAGTTTAGGGACCAATGGTGTATTTTTGTCTTAATTGTTTGAACATTTCATTTTAATTTTGTAGGACCGTAGAACAACGTATTTCACATATGATTCAAGCCTAGATCTAGAGAGAGAAAGTAAGTAGAGAGAGAGAGTGGATGGGAACTCTTGTGTGTGAAATGAATAACTTTGATATTACCAAGAGAACCAACCCCAAAATGAGGCCTTACAAGTGTATTTATACTTGTAGTCTAGGGCTTCACATATCTTTGACTATATTACATAACTAGCCCTTAGACTTTATACAAGCATGAATAATACACATAAACTTTAATAAACTAGCATTTACTAACTATTACATGAATATATTTAACTAACTATTTGACTCAATAATGATCGTCACTTTTAATCCTAACAATCTCCCCCTAAGGGACGATCATTGAGATCTCTCTTAGATTTCATAAATGATCAACACTTCTGATGCTAACAATCTCCCCCTAAGGGTGATCATTGAGATCTCTCTTTTGTGACTTTGATCTTTGATCTTTGAAGCTTGTTCTTTTGAACTTTGAGTCCTTGTGTAATAGTTTTGCTAGTTTCTTTGTTCCAATCATGCTTTGTGATCTTTCTTGCCTTTGATCAACATCTTTACTCTGTTGACTTTCTGTCTTTTCCAACATGCTCATACTTTGTTTGACTTTGAATCTTTGTGAAGTTCTCTTCTCTTTGACTTTAATCTTTGTTTCTTTAGTTTGAAGATTCTTTGACTTTGACTTAGAAATGTTCAGAACTTTGCTTTGCTTAGATCTTTGAAGAGAGCTTTGCAGTGTATGAGCATGTGGATCTTTGAGTGATGGTAACGGTCTTTCTCCAAGGAACATACATGAGTACCTGCATAAAACAGTTAGCAATAAATCAACCGGTACTTACAGGTTCGGAATTAGAGATCGTCAACAGCATAGTGTGAAGACTCCTTCTAATCCTTACCAAGGCCGTTCCTGAACCAGATACCCTTGAAAGGGCTTACTAGATCCACCGAAGTACATCAATGATTCAGGTGAGTTGCTGGAGATCACCCCACAACTGTAGACCGTTTGAGACATAGTAACCATCATGATAGATAAGGCAAGATCCGTAGATCTCATAAAGACTCTTACAACTTGTGTCCTTTTTGGCGAACACAAGTGTATTCATAGGAAGTGTATCCTAAGAGATCTTTTGATGAATCTCATGGCTCTAGACTCGATAAGTGCATAATTTGGTTTCCTATGCGGAGACTAGGGAGGGGTCTCCTGCTTCAATATCAACCATCTCTAAGAGATAAGTCGATAGATTACACCGGTTCCCCGTGAGAATGAAACAAGTACCTTTTGAGAGATACTCGAGTGGCTAGAAGGTTAAGTGCAATGCGTCACTGGGTCCATGACGTCTTGTCTTCAATACCGGTGTCACCTTAGTAACAACCAGTAGCATATGAGTTGAACCCGGTGTCTGCCCTAAGGTTGAACATATGGAGGGCTATTTCTTTTCACCCTTTCATTTGCTTTTCTTTTTAATTCTTCAACCCCTTCTTTCTCCTTTCATTCTTTTCTCCTTTTTTCAAATCATACCTAAGGACTTCTAATTCTAATCTATTGGAATTGTCCTTGGGTAGATCCCTCCGGCTCTGGCGGATCATAGGACGGTTTTTCCTAACCTTAGTCACCTTATAACTTCATGACTATCCTATTGTTGCCATCAAACCATTTGTGAAAATCTCTCAAAGTGTTTTTGATAAAAAAAACATACTTTGTTAACACTTCGAGAGTTTTGCATTTCATTTGAAGGACTCCCCCTTCACATGTGCTCAAGGATTGTTAAGAAATTTGCACATGCGTGAGGAGTTTGCACTTTTGAATTGATTCACTTTCAATGAACACACCCGATTCGAGACACGCTTACATCACTAGTTAGACTAGCTTGAAGTTATTACCCAGCCTGGTCATATCCACAGAAAGTTTCTCGAAATGGTACATTTCTACTCAAACAAATCCTTTTCGAGACACGCTTACGTGGCTAGTTAAAGAGTTCCATTGTCAGCTTTTAGGTGACAACTAGCTCTAGTAACTAACTTGATGTTATTACCCGTCGAGGATAAGTCTTTTCGATTACTAACTTTTGTTGTTTCGTCAATTCTTGGGTCATATCTGAGTCGAGCTCTTTTGAGATTCAAGACGATCACATTTTAATCACGTCTTCTCCCCCTCAAAAATAGCATATCCATGGTATTTTTGATACCAATTGATTAAAACCTTTTCTTTTTGGATAGCAAATGGGAGAAACGGATGTTTGTAAATCCCGAATTAGTTTCGTTTAAGCATGATCTTTTTGGAACATCTTTGTATTACTCCCCCTCAAAAGTAGAACATTTTGAGTAAATATAAGCTTTTAAGGATTTGAGGGAGTAATATCTTGAGCAACATCGTGAAAAGTTTTGAAAACCTTTTGAAACATTTTTCAAAGTTTTGCTCAAAAAATTAAGAAGACTTTGATAAGCTTTTTGGTGAGAAGTCTTCTTATCTTTTAGGATTGTCGCACAAGAAATGTACAACAGGGTCCTTTCTTTGAAAATCGCGGGTTATACACTGTTATGTGTGCATAAGCCATAATGTTTTTAGGATAAGTGCTCAAAGAATATGAAAAACCTTTGTTTTGATTTAAGCACTTTCCTTTCTTTGAAGAACGAGTCCTTAGCTGAAGTACTAAGAAGTCATTATTTTGAAGTCCGGGTTTCGTACTGAAGTATACGAAAGCCATAATGTTTTTGAATTAGACAACAACTTTTGGAACCCATTTAAGCACGGCGCTAACTGGGTTACCATATTTTGAAATCCATTTGTAAGTTGTGTCAATCCGAGACAAAGAAGTTGAATTCCAACAAGGACTGAAAACTGGTGTTTCATTTTGAAATAAGGCTCGTGGAATCAACGGTGATTTAAAACTCTTTTGCTTTTGAAAGTTGTTTGAGAAACTCGGTGTCTCTCTTGGAGTTTTAAAACTTGAAGAAGAAGTTCTCCATCCATTGTTGAAACTCGGTGTTTCATTTCGAAAATTCGTTTTTGAGATGAATGGAAACCTTCCAGAATTGGGATTTTTCAAAGCATAGCCATTCTTTTGTTGTAGCGGAAGCATTTCAGAGTATGAATATTTCAAATGTTTTGAACGGCTTTGCTTTGGTTTCCACACTGGCTTTACCGGAGTAAAACGAGAGTATGGAGTTTGAAAACCTTGATTCTTTTCTTTATGAGCACTTGCATTTGAAACCTTTTGAGGAGTAAATGTTTCAGAAAAATTAGGTCTCTTTGAAAATTTCCTTCCTTTTTGCAAAGAATAGGTTGTAAACTGAGAAACCTTTTTCAAAAACGGTTTGGAAGATTCACCCGTGTAAACCTTCTCCAAAATACTTACTTGTGGTTTAGACTCGTTTGAAACTTGAGATTTTCCTTTTGACCGGTTAAGAACATCAAACTTCGCTTTTAAGGCATTGTATGACGTTCTCAAATCATTGTATTCTTTTTGAAGAGAAACATTATCTGATGATGCCAGTTTTTCTTGCAAAGAAGCATTTTGATTTTCAAGATGTGCAAAATATTTTTCATATTTGTCTGTTTCGATTGAAAAATCATTTTTGGCATCACCAAAATCCTTGGTTAGTTGTGCAACCGTTTTTTCCAATTCAACAATTTTCTTTTGAAGCACAGATTTTTCTTTTTCAAAAAGATGATTTGGGACGATCTGAGAGTCAGATTTGTTTGAAGTTTGATTCTGAACTCTTGACCGCTTGATTGAATCAAACAAGTTTTTGTAAGTCTGTTTCAAGTGCTCATTTTCTTTTTGTAATGATGCCACAGCATGTTCCAATTCAAGATTTTTTGTATCAAGTTCGTCTAAATCAAACTTGATATTGGTATCATCACATTTTTCTTCAAAAATCTTTTCTTTTTCTTTAAGCACTGATGTCAAAGAGTTTTCAGAAGACATTTTCTCATTCTTCTCTTGCAGTTTAAGTTGGAAAGAGATACTTTGTGCTTCGAGTATTGCAAGATGTTTCTCAAAGTGAGCAGTTCTTTTTGACAATTCTGCTTTGACATCAGTTGCTTCTTGTGAAAGCTCGGTGATTTTCTTTTTGAGACAAAGATTTTCAGATTTCAAAGAAGATGTATGTTCAAAATTCTCATTCACTTTCTCATGGCAAACAGATTTTGATTTGAAAGACTCTATTTGATTTGTGAAAAATTCCTTTTGAATGTCAAGTATTAAGCATTTTTCATCAAATTCGTCTTCAAGAGAATGAACGTACTTTAAATCTTCTCTCATTTCAGTGACAAGATGTTTTTCAAAGTACTCAAAACTTAAGTTTAGATTTTTCACATGAGGTTCAATCTCATCTTTCCAAACCTTTTGGACTTCAAGCTTAAGGCGTACATCTGATGAAAGAGGATTAGAGAAAACGCTGTTATCGATGTTTACTTGCTTAGACCAAATGACCTTTAACGTATGCTCAATGTGATGTTTAAGACTACAAAATTGTTTCCTTGCTTTATTTTGCCATAACGTAGCATCATAAGTAGCAAGTTGAGCTTCTTTGAAAAATCTTCTCACATTTGTGTCTTTTCTTTTGAAAGGTGCTTTTGGAAAATCTGTCAATTGTAGACCACCATACACAAAGCCGTGATACGAGAGTGGGTTTTTTGTTTGTTTTACTTTCAAACGTTTTTCCTCTTCAGATTTTAAAATATCTTGAGACTCAAACAAAAGATCATCTGACAATTCTTTTCCCATATCTTCAGCATTGTACAAAATAGGTGTCAGCTTTTTCACTTTGTTTAAAAAACACGGTTTTCCATTTTCCACATTAGCATTATTCACAAAACCAATCCCAGATGTTTGTTTCTCAACCTCCTCATCTTTAGTAGGAAGCATGTTGATAGTCTGAGAAGTCTGTCCCAATTTTCGAAGTTTGTTTTCAAGATCGTTTGTTCGTTTCAAAAACTCTTTGTTTACATTCTCAAGTTTTGTGTTTACAATCTCAAAATTTGATGTGGTTTTCTGAAGCTTTGAATTTTCACTTTTTAAATCATTGTTCTCTTTTAAAAGCGCTTGAACCTTTCTGTTGTTAACAACCATTTGAGTGTCCAGATTTTGAATGGAACGTTTTTCACGAAGAATAGCTTCTCTATAACCAACTTCAAGTTCTTCATTTCTTTTTAAAAGTGGTTTGACAGACTCTCCATACATTTCAAACTTTTGAGCTTGAGATTTAAGGTTTGAGTTTTCAAATTCAAGTTCAGCTTTTCTTTTTGTTACATTTTGAAAACCTTTATCCATTTCTTTAAATCTCTCAAGCTCTTTTGTCAATAAGACATTCGTTTGCTTAGCTTTGCGATTGTCCTCTTTGCACTTTTCAAGTTCATGTTTGAAATTATCGATCAATGAAGCAAATAAGGCACGATCTTGTTCATAAGAAGATCCATCCTGGGCAGGCTCACCTCTATTAGGATCCATATCTGGAGTATCAAAAGTGATATTGCTATCATTTTGTTCCTCCACATATGTGTCACTAATAGACTCAGGATGCGCAGGATGTGTCTGATCATGAACAAACATATTCTCAAATATATTAACATTATCATGAGCATATGAATGTTGTACCGTAGCTGATATCTCTGTGTCTGATGAAGGTCTGATATGATCATCCTCGGTATCCCAAACAGCTTCATTCCTTTGTGTACCATCAGTATCTGAATCATAGCTAGGACTGCTGCTTTCAACCTGCTGTTCTGAAGATGAATCACTTCTCGTGAAAACCAAACTATCATCTGATGCATAACCCTCATTGACCGTTTCCTCTTCTGTTTGAAAATCTTTCTTTGTCTCTTTCTCAATCATCTCTTTTTCCTTTATCTGCATCTCTCTTTCAATTAGCTCTCTTTCTTTTAACTGCATATCCTTTTCAATCTGCTCTCTTTCCCATTTCAGCTTCTCAATTTCATTTAACTCAGCTTCCTCAGCATCAAGTATCTTTTCGAGTTCATCCATTTGATTTATGCATTGAGTTCTGAAGGTAGAATAGCTTACCCAAAATTTTCTATAAAACGCATCGATAAACACTGTCTGGTTCATTATCCAAGGGTTAAATATTCTCTGAAACTGAGTTTGGATGACTTTAAGAGATTCTTTGCAGTTATGCGTATGAAGTTCTTCTTCATTAAGAAGCTTTTCAAATTGATTCAGGTTTTGGATGAGTTCTTCTTTGAAATAATGAAATCGGTCTCTGACGTAGTATTCAAATGCCTCATCGAAACTTATTTCTAAACCATAAGTATTGATGACCTTCCCTACATATGACTTGAACACTGTAAACGCTTTCTTTGAATCTCTCTCTTGGATTTGCATTTTCATTTCCTTTGTTAAGCGATGAGTGATAAAGTTGATCTTAGGATCTTTTAAGATAACAAAGGTTGTTGTAGAAGATTAGATGTTTTGGTGAAGATGAAAGTTCGTTCTCGGTTGATCTAATTGATTTCGTAATTTCCCGCCAAAAATCGAGTATGAAAATTTTATTTCTCAAAATTTGAAAATCACTAAGAAATACAATTCTAAGGTTACCTGAAAAATTTGAGATTTGAAAATTTTTCCGCCAAATTTTACCGAAAATTTTTGAATTTTGGCCAAAAAATTTGAATTTCGGGCCAAAATATTCAACCTTATACCAAAATTTAAATCTCGCGTAAAAATTGAACGATTAGTCTCGTGTGAAAAATAATTTTTTTTTTTTTTTTTTTTTTTTTTTTTTTTTTTTTGTAACTCGATAAGGTTTGTGTATCTAACTCGATAAGTTCATGTAGGTTTCTAACTCGATAAGTAGGTTTCTAACTCGATAAGTCCATTAAGGTTTCAAACTCGATACATGCTTTGGTTTCTAACTCGATAGTTGCATTGGGTTTCAAACTCGATATGTGTTGTACTCAAACTCGATAAGTTCACAAGATTTGGGCAGAGTTTTCCCTAACTTGATAAATGATAAACCTAACTCGATAAACGATTAGGTAATATAGGCTAACTCGCCAAACTTAACTCGATAAGCAACACGTAACTCGATAGGTCTTGTGACAGCTAACTCGATAGAACCTCAAACACGTAACTCGATAGAACCTCTAACTCGATACACCCCTAACTCGATAGAATTTTAACCCCTAACTCGATAGAATTTTAACCCCTAACTCGATAGAACCTCTAACTCGATACACAAAATTCCTAACTCGATAGGAATTGTAGCTAACTCGATAATCAACAAATCCAAACTCGATAAACAAATTTTCTAACTCGATAAAACTTTGTCAAACTCGATAACCATGTTTCAAACTCGATAAAACTTTGTCAAACTCGATAATCATGTTTCAAACTCGATAAAACTTTTTCCCAAACTCGAAAAAGATGTTTCAAACTCGAAAATTTTTCTGAACTCGAAAAAAATTTTGATGAACAGTAACGAGATCCGATTTTTTCACACCAAAAAACACGATTTTTTCACCCAAAAACAATCTAAAACAACCTAAAATTATCCTTAGGCTCTGATACCACTTGTAGGACCGTAGAACAACGTATTTCACATATGATTCAAGCCTAGATCTAGAGAGAGAAAGTAAGTAGAGAGAGAGAGTGGATGGGAACTCTTGTGTGTGAAATGAATAACTTTGATATTACCAAGAGAACCAACCCCAAAATGAGGCCTTACAAGTGTATTTATACTTGTAGTCTAGGGCTTCACATATCTTTGACTATATTATATAACTAGCCCTTAGACTTTATACAAGCATGAATAATACACATAAACTTTAATAAACTAGCATTTACTAACTATTACATGAATATATTTAACTAACTATTTGACTCAATAATGATCGTCACTTTTAATCCTAACAAATTTTTTTCACATTTCACTTTTTTGACTTTAACCATTTTGTTTTATAGATGGTATAGATAAACAGCGCATACTTAGAAGATCAAATGCTTATTTGTTGTATTAAAACTCAGTAGATATAGATAAGCAATCTCAAACAATATAGTTATTAATTGTACTCTTGGTATAAACCCGTGTTATAAGTGACTTTGACATGATTTGGATAATGCTACAGCAAACTAAAAGCAAATAAGTATCATCTTAAAAAAAATAAAAATCATTATTAAAAAATTAGCAAAAACCCCGTGCGTGTACGGGCATTATAACTAGTAAACTTATCTATACCTATATTGTCTATACTAAACTTAAAAAAAAAAAAAAAAAAAAAAAAAAAAAAAAAAAAAAAAAAAAAACCTCATTCTTTGAAAGTGAAAAATAAGAAAACTATATATAAAAACCACAAATTGTTATTATTATTTTCGTTTATAACCCATAACCCATAACCCATATTATTTTCATTCAGTTTAAATCGTGTTTAATCCTCAAAATTTTAAACTTTTATTATTTTTTGTTTGTAACTCATAAACTTTCTTTTATCACTAAAACTATCTGCTGCTATAAAATATCGTTACTATACACGATTACTCATATAAGAAGAGAAAAAGGAAAGGAAAAAAAAATTGATAGGATGTCATTTAAAATAGTGCATTTGAATGATAAAAAGATAAAGTGGCACAACTATGAAGCCCATCAGGCCTTGAATCAATCTGGGCTAGTTTTTAACATTTCCAGGCTCCAGCTTTGCAGAAACATTGGATTGTAACAATTGACAAACCAATACAAAATATATAAACGACCCAATAAGAATCTATGATCACTACTAGTAGCGAGGTTATTGAGTTGTGTAATCACAGGTCTCCAAGAGTAATTTGTTGTCGTAACTATGATGAAACCATTTTGTTTGCGCATTTTTTCTAATTACAGAATCTGGAAATACAATCGTTTATCATAAATATCAATTTTCACCACACTTTATATATGTATCATGTATGAAAGAAAGAAAAAGATGACAGAAAGCATTTTTGTTTTATAATTATCTACATAACTTGTTTAAGGGGGTGTTTGTTTAACTTTATACGTTGGTTTATGAGCTTATTTGATTTCAACTTATATTTCATAAGCCTTAATTTTCTGGCTTATTTTAAGACTTATAAGGTTATATAAGGAAGTGTTTGGAGTGAGGTTTAAAGATTCGGTTAGGCATTAAAATAAAAAAATTAGTTTGGCATCCGGAGTTAGATTTAAGTACGGTGTTAGAATACTAAAAGTAAGGGTTTTGAAAATCCCACCTGCAAGGGTGGGGTTAGAAGCTAAACAACTTACCTTTAATCTTGAAAACTGTGAACTGCTAATAATTATCAATTTTATATTGTTATAATTTTGTTTGTATTCTCATATTCTTTTTTTTTTGAAAATTGACTTTCATTGGGGAAATCCAAGTCCAATTTGAAACCCGATGGGGGGAAAACCTTCAACTTAAGCCGCCCGAAGGCACGACACTTAAATTGAAGTAAACCCTGCCTTCTCCAGATTCGAACCCTTGTGGGTTGAAACCTTCATTGAAGGACTTTGAAATCGTACCGACAGGGCAGTGGTCCACAAGGGAGGACTTCCCGGTTTGGTCACCCAAACCGGTACTACTCTCCACTAGGCACGCTTAACTGAATAAGACATGCCCAGTGGATAGGTCCATTTCTTTTCAATGCATTTTGTTATCTTTTTTTATAACTTAAATAATGTACAAAAATTTATTTCACTCATGCCAACTTACAAACCAAACAATTGGTTTAAACACAAATATCTTTCGATACCCTACTTTACCTTTAAGCCTAAACTTAAATCTAAACCCACTAGCAAACCAAGTGTGCCCTAAGTTTATCATATTATAATAAACTTATACAAGCCCATAAGTATTAAAATAAGCCAGAAAATTTAGGCTTATGAAATATAAGCTGAAAACAAATAAGTTCATAAGCCACATATAAACTTAAACAAACACCCCTTAAGTTACAAATTATCATCAAAAAAATCCAATAGAATAAATTTTTACAAGCTTATCTAAGAGAAAAGTGTTTTGTGATAATTAAGTTTTTATTCATTAATAAGAGAGCTCAGTCGAGTTTTTTCATTGGTGAATAAAAGTCAAATTTGCTTCAGTTTAGTCAAACTCATATAAATTTTTCTCCAGCAAAATAAATATATCTCAAATCACAAGTGTCGATTTTGTAAAAGAAAAAAAAAGAAAAAAAAAGAAAAAAAAATTGTTGTTAAATTTTAAATAAATTATATGAAGTTAAGTGTAAACTTGTTAGCTTTCATGTCTTTTAATAACTTTAAAAGAAAAAAGAAAAAAAAAAAAAAAAAAAAAAAAAAAAAAAGACAAACTTTTTTAGACTTTATAGTCTGATGCGTATGGAGATTGATGCCAGTGGTCAAACACTGTAATAGGAGTTGGAAATTAAAAGTATGACCGTTGATAATAAAACTCTTTACCTGCAATGCTGCCAACCTGTGTCGTGAAAACCACTACGTGTTCCATATAGAGAATTCCTAGAATAACATCAATGGCAAGTTGAAAACATGAATTCAGAAACCAAAACATATGCATAATGAGCTGATAATTTAAAGTATCACCGTTAAAAATAAGCTTATACATGTGATATCGTGAATCTGTATGGCAGAAACCTCTGCATTCACCGTACACAGAAACCTCATATAACAACATCAATGGCAAACAAAAAATGTGAATTCGGATGTAAGGGCCCGTTTGGTTGGGGTCTTTTCAAAATAGTTTTGGATTGATGGTAAAAAAACAAGTGTTTGGTACTTGTGAGTGGCCTCCGCAATTGGGGATGAATATCGAGTGTGAGGGTGTGCAGAATTCCTTACTACTCCCCCCACTTTTACCTTTTCTTTTATTTTTATGTGGGCTATCTTTTATTCTCATTCACTAATAATCTTTTTATCTATTTTCAAAAAAGTAATATTTTTAAATTTATAAATTATATTTGTTTAAAATATAAACAATATATTATTTAATTATATTTTTTTCTCTCCTAATCCAAATCTAATCTACAACTTTACATTCAAATCAAAATTCTAATCTAAACCCATCTACAAACCAAACGGGCCCTAAGTACATATCCATAATGAGTTTCGGGACTCTAAAGACAACCGAAAAGTTTTGAAACTCTAAGAAATAAGAACAAATATAAGAAGACACATTTGCTTTGCCACAGCCAAATAAAATAAACCTTATAGCACTTACGATCATACACAACTCATATCATCATCAAACAACTGCGGTTTTTCTAAAATGTCACAACAGAAAGGTGACTGGGGCGTAACTTCATAGCACAAAGACACAAGATATAAAGAACGACCTCTACATGAATCATTTAAAAAAGTACACGTTAAATTTAAGAAATAATGTTGTACAACCATAGCCCAAGAATCATACAAAATATAATGAAGTTTTTGTAATTGAACGTTAAGTAATGTAACAAAACTTCGTCCAACGAATACCAAAATGCGACTCTGTTCCATGCTCTGTGCAGATCAAGCTAATGAAATCAAGAACCTGAGAAATACATGCTAAAAATGTCAATAATAATGTTGGTGAGTTCATATGTTTAAGTAAATGTAAATGTCAAGTGCGGACCATAAGATTCCATGTATGACCATTATAGCAAATACAATGTCATAGAAAAAGTATTACTATGCACTAAGCTCATGACCCCGAAGCTTTAATATGTTCTGTATGCATAACTGCACATATGTTTGTGTACCCCTGTATGTGTCTTGCAAAACACCCAATGTTCTCCAAATGGTATGCGTCGGTTTGACCGGTATCTCTAGTAAAGTAAGCACTACTTATCTGGGCGAAGGTGGCAACCCAATTGATCTATTCACAACATTCATGCTTACAAGTAATTAATGGTTCATGATGAATGAAGGCTAAATGACAAATGTGGTAACTTAGGCAATCCGCAAATGTTTTATGTACTTGTGTCCGTATATAAAATCAAGCATCGTATCCTCACCCCAAGTATTTCAAAAACAAGTATAAACGAGTAAATATAGGGCTATGAAACTCACCTTTAGTAAGTAATGTGTCGAGAAAATGTAACGTGAGTTCAACAACAAGGAATCCTAAACGCGACCTAGATAAATAAGTCATTTTAGAGAAGATGCGACATATACTAGATGCACATGAGTTTTACAAAGTTTATTGATGCGATTTGGATTGTCACACAAAAGTTTTACTTCTTAAGGGATCTTGAGAAGCTTACAATCCCTGCCAGTCAAGTGTACCTGACCGATGTAGTATAGTGTAGTGGTAAGAACCAGGGGATTGATCGTTCTCCACAAGAAATAGTGTTCGTTAGGATTGAAAATGATCTAAACTATGTCTAGAGGTGAGGGATGATTCTTTTTGTATTTTTATAATTTTTTGGAAAGCAAGTAAAATTCTCGGGTTTTGGAAGAGTGGGAGGAATTAGTTGCTAGTCAACTAACCCAAATACTACAAATGCAAATAAAAATAAAATAACAGAAAATAAATGTGTGTGAAACTTCTAATATGGAGACAAACGTGTTTACTTAGGTTTCACTACTCCCTAGCTATCTTTCATTGATTGATTAGTTTGTTACAATTGCGTGGATGACGGGTTGTATTCCTTAATACTATTCGTGGGGGCGTGTACGTCCTTCCCCAACTCTATAAGATCCTATCTCTTCCTATGACGACACGTTAAGTATCCTATCATGGCCTCATTAATATTCTCTTATGCATTAAACACAACCAATTAATTATAGTACACATCCGATTCATGTTTCTTAAGACCTCAAGCAAGTTACCAATAAGAAATTAGCCAGGTTTCTTAAGCCTAACATTGATATCATTCATCCAACAACAATTAATAACAAACCATCAATGAATAATCAATAGCTAGGTTTCATTACATCTAAGCAAACACAAACAAACCTAGCCTAGCATGTTAAAAGAAAGACAAACGTAAGATAGAATCAAACAACACATAGACATATTGAATGATTGATAGATTACTTATCTTACATTAATCATGGAAGGAAAAAGGTTTGGAAACCTCAAAATAGCTGCAAAAGTCGACTAGGGTTCGTACCCTAAGTTTCTCTCCAAAGTTCCACACATAATGAATGATAATTAGAAAAGTATATATAGATTTTACAACTTGAAGGCGTCACCTTATGGGACGTGACGCCGTCACCTCGCCGCCAAAATAACTCTCGGATTACCTAGATCCATCTTTGACGCCGTCAGGTTGAATAAGGTTCTGGTCCGTCTCTCTTTGTGATAACACGTGACGTCCTTGGTGAAATATAACGTGACGTCGTCACGTTTAAACTTCAAAATTCCTTTCTGGCCCGTCAAGTGTAAAATAATTATCCACCTCTTCATCAACAAGTGACGTCGTCACCTGGTAGTGTGTGACGCCGTGAGGTACTATTCCAGCTTGAATTCTTGACTTTGTCATTTTCTTCACTTTTATGCTCAAAAAACGTCCAAAATGCTTTCTTTTCCATAATTCCTCTTCAAAATACCTAAAATGACAAAAGGAATGATTTAAGGCAATATTTGATCATATAATCACAATTTAAGGCTTAAATGACCCCTTAAAAGCGTAACACTTTTTGTTTCATCAAATACCCTTACACTTGGGATTTGCTTGTCCTCAAGCAAATGAGCTTTTATTCTAATCAAAATACAAGTTAGGGTTCATTTAACATTAATATAAAAGTAATTACAACAAATAATCATGCTACCTTAATCAAAATAAGCACGGAAATCATACACTAGCACCTCACAAATAGTGTTTAGATACTCTCATCTCTCGGGTGTTATAAACCTATATAACTAATGGAAATGGAAAAATGTCACTCACTACCTGTCATAGCAAATAGATTACCATAGGCTTGGGAAAAGATCAAAAACCTCATCCACTAGGCGTAAGCACCTAAGATAAACTATCAAAGAGGGCTTTTCAAGGGTTATAATGTTGGGTGTGGGGATATGGAAAACACGGTTTGTTTAATAAAGGATATTTTACTGGTGGCAAGTTAATCATCTACGTCAATTACATGTACGATGCGGCGTTGCTAAGCAAAGACTCGACTCGACTTAAGCTAATCAAAACCATAAACATAAACATAAATGAAAGAAACAAGATGGTAGTCCGTATGTTTTTTCTCTTTTCTTTTTATAACTTTTTTTTTTTTTTTTTTGCATACACTCTTGCCCTACCATCCAAAATAATACATCATAAGGGCCTCGGTTTTCCCCTTACACTTGAACTTTTACATACTTTACATGTAACTAATCTAATGACTCGAATTAAAATAATCAAAACACTTGGAGTACTTTAAAACGTTTTGCACATATGGGGGTAATAATTGATATTCTTCCCCATTACTCCATGTCATTAGTACTTTACCCATGAGTCCCAATCGTCCCAAAACAATATGTACAATATATGACTCGACTTAGCAACCATGTAATCAATTAGACAATTAACTAAGGGTTTAAACAAATAACAATAATGCACTAAAGATGAGTGCATACAAGGAAGGCTAAGGCGATTTAGGTGTACATTTGGGGTGGATTATAAATAAATTCTATCTTTAAGTAAAATGCTTAAAGTTAGAAACAAAAAAGATAGGCTCTGAGGGGTGTACTAGGGGTATCGTGTACTAAAAATAAGTATATCGCAAAGGTGTGGGAGAATTACTTGACCAATGAAGTCAATGTAATAACAAAAACACATGTGTAAAAACATGGTTTATCCTAATACCTCTTATCATGTAGTAAATCTAACTACACGAATGTAGTCTCACTTGTGGTCTCGGAATGAATAATTAACGCAAGTTCTATAATCTAAGTGCTACCGGTACACTCATAAGCACTAAGGCTTTTCCTAACAAGTCTAGGGGCGAACCTCACCTGTATAAATTTAGTAGATAGTTGGCACGAGTCTTTGACGCTTCAACTAACGGATGGTCACTAATGCACTTCTTGGATCGTTGGCGCGTTATTTGCATAACGGATGGTCACCAAGTCATACACTAGATCGCTGGCACGTTTAGTCAATTAATCTAATACTCGGGTGGTCACTACCTTATTCATCAATTTTTTTTGAGTGGTACGGTTTTTGTGCTAGTCATATAACTCCTATCCATGAGACACTTATTAAGACTAAAGTTTCACTCCTATATGTTGCAAAAAATTTTAAATTTGGTGCTAAAAATGCTCTAACAAATATTTCTCTCAGTTTTATTACACATCTACTATTAAACAAACAAAAATCATGTGTCATGGTATTTTCTAAGGTATCTTCATTTACCCCCCCCCCCCCCTTACACTTAAGCTGAACATTGTCCCCAATGTTCAATTAAAATATGTAAAAGTAAAGAAAATGAAAGAATGAAACAAATACTCCCCTAATTCGTTTGGTGTGGATAATGCGGTAACATGGTTAAATCCTCCTCCAAGAGAATGTAACAACTTCAAGATTAAAGCAACGCCAAAGGACTTGAAACTTGATGCTCAAAAACTTGACCATCCATGTACATCTTCTTGTCCAATATAACCTGTTAAACCTGAGAAAACAAACAAGAAAACTTAGCGTAACATCGGCGGTAAAAGCTATATGAAATAAAATCCTAAAAAGCAAATAAAGATATAATGCTTATGGAATGAATGTCTGCAAATTCCTGGAGTTTATAATTTAAGGATTTAACAAAACTTTACAATTCCGGCAGAAAAACAAAACTTGCAAAAATTTTCAGAAAATTTGTACCTGACATCGTCAGGCTTTAATTGCTGACACCGTCAGAATTGATCTGACTGAAATTTTATGTTTAGTTTCCGGAAAATTTCTATAAAAACCTATACCTTAATTCCTGTAATCCCTGCAACCTATCATTATGACTCGATACAAGCATTTGACTCAAACAAGTACTAATATGTATGTCTATATCTCATTGTTATCGTTCATGCTCAATTCGTTCTTTGAAAACAAATTTGGATTTCCCTTACACTTATCTTTTGCAAAATATCTTTATATGTAATTAAGACGAAGTTAAAACAAAATAAAACATTTTCACAATTTTATTTGAAACATGAATTAAAAACAATAGAAATAAGAACACACATACGGAAGCAAATAAAACAAATAAACAAACAAGCAAACAAATAAAAAGCTTAGGCTGCCTCCCAATAAGCGCTTTTCTTTATTAACGAGTCTTGTAACTAGACTCAAAGTCACGTCCTACCGCGTATCGCTTATGCTCACATACCCAAGTGTGAGCCATCTAATTGTTGCCTCATCTTTTTTATAATCATCATTTAGCTCTAAACATCCGCGATAGTATTTCTTATTCTTTTCGTGTGGATATTTAAGCCCTTTTCTTATATTGTCACACCCCCAAAATACCTGAATGGCAGCGGAATGGAATACCTGGGGGTGACTGTCATAGCATCACAGTTACAGTTACATTGAACGACCTAAAGTGTCGTTTGGAAAATACGTCGTTTGATCATTAAAAACATTCAGAGTTTACAAAACATAGGTCCCAAAAGATGTTGCCAATTTAGATAAAATAAGTTCAACAAGATCAAACGTTTCATAAGTGCAGAAAATATAAAGTGAGACGCGTCGACTCCGCGACTCCATGAAGTTCCAAATGTATGCAACATGAGCTACCTTAATAACCTGAAAATACATGCTAAAGTGTCAACACGAGGTTGGTGAGTTCATAGATTTTAGAGAACAAGCAGGTATGGTAAAACATTTGGAGATAAGAATTTTGCCAGTAAAAACATCGTAAATCCGTAATAAGGTTGATGCAAGGCATCGTAAATCAGTAATAAGATTGATGCAAAGGCATCGTAAATCAGTAATAAGATTGATGCAAAGGCATCGTAAATCAGTAATAGGATTGATGCAAAGGCATCGTAAATCAGTAATAAATCAGTAACCAAGTTTATAAAAACCATCAGTATATAACTTTAATCGTATGTATAATAGCCCAAGTATAAGTAAAGTAATAAGTTTTTCAGTTGTAAAACTACATTGTCTCTTAAGCTCATGACACCGAAGCTAGACGTTACTTTGGCCCCAAATGAGTGTTTACCAGACACTCGTAATATATTAGAGATGAAATGCATTCGTTTTCCTTATGGAGCAACCCAAACACGAATGGAGGAGTCACCCTCGATAGATCTATCCACTCACCCTCGCTTGCATCTTAATTAACGGTCCATGATAATAAAGGGGACTTAATGTGGTAGTAAGGTAACTTAAGCAATGTATGGAATTTAATACTTTGGCATTGTACAAAAATAATTAAAGCAGCGTATTCTCCTCCAAAAAGTAATTCAAATCGTATAAAAGCATAAAACAAGTATTTAAGCATGTATTTCCCCCAAAGAGTTTATAAAGTAATTAAACAAGTAAAAGTGGGGCTATGACTCACCTCGAAATGATAGTACAAAGTGATGGAATGATCGGGACAACAAGGCGCGAACACTAGCCGCAACCTAAATGAATGAATGTGATCTAATTTAGATCATGCCGTGATGTAATGAATGCACATGCACATGATACCAATACCACTCGTAATTTGGAAATACTAGTTATTGTCAAATAAAATACTTTCCATACTTAGGAAAAATAAGTCCAATTGGAGTTATAAAAACTTGTCGTAATATATATCGTATAAAAATGTTAGCGTTATATTTCCTCGTATCGAAAACCTTAAAATAACGTCGTTAAGTCGTATAAATATTCTTTTGGGTCATACGTATTTCATTTGTTAATAATATAGTCCTTAGTAATATTTCTAGAAAATATACCATTTAGTGCGTAAGTTATTATTTTCTAGTAGTGACTATATATATATATAGTTTTGACGATGTTAAAACGCGTATAACTTGGTCGTTTTAAGTTCATTTTCCTCGTTCTTTATGTCCACGGATTCGTTTTAGTAAGTACTAATATATTTTTGATAACTCGGCTCCTCTAGGTTACGTTTAACGCTTCTATTTGTCCGTCTAAAATTTCCAAACAGCATGCAGTTTTTCAGGAAATAGTTTTCGTCAATTAATTTGCAAAAATCATAACTTCTTCGTTATAAGCTCGTTTTAATCCGTTCTTTCGCCTAAAGTTTCGTTTTTGAAAGTATTTTCTAACTCTTTGGTCAAAAATTACCCCTGAGTTCCTCAGTTTCCCACGTTTTTAAAATAAGGACAGTAGGTAAATAAATAGTTTCAAAAATCATTTTCCTAGTTTCAAACTTGTTCCAACTTCAACCAAACCACTTTCAATCACCACAAAACTAGTCTAATCCTACCATACACCTTCTTAGAGTGTCATGGGTTCCTAAACATCATAACCAAGTAGATCTAACAAGGATCTAACAATAATCACTTACTAAGGTTCAAAAGTTAAAAGTTTATAAAATAAAGTGGTATAAGCTATTATATGCATGAGTTCTTGTAAGAAAAGTATATAATCATAGTAATAACTTGTAAAAATTATAAAAATGAGTTTGTTACTTAAAGGTTTAGGGAGTTTAGATGATGAAAAACCTACTAATCCTTGAGTTTCTATTTCAAAACTCCAACAAGGATGACTAAGTGAACAAGTTTATATCTTGATCTTTGAAAAATTGTTGTTCTTGCTTATTCTTCTTGCTTAGGCCGAGCACACCATGGAGAGACAAAGAGAGAAAAGTTTTTCTTGCACTTGGATAATTATTTGTGAGAAATGGGATGAAAAGGGTTAAATATATAGTTAGGGACAATTGTTAGGTTAGCATTTATGGGGGTTGGTGTGGTTAAGCACATGAGGAGGCTAGGAGGGGGGGGGGGGGGGGGCTGGCGTGAAACAAGGGGAGGAGGGGGAAAAGTTGGGCTAATTAAAGCTTATGTCTCCAAGTGTAAGGGTTATGTAGATATTTTGTGTATTAGGTGTTAACGGGTACCGAGTTTGTTAGAAATAAATTTTATCGAAGTTACCTGGGATATAATAAAGTCATAAAATTTGTAAAAATATGTTGGGTACAAGTATGGAGAGTTTGGGTGATTATTGTTTAATTTCTACGAAAACCGTCGTAATTTTTAGTAAACGTACGATAATAATTAAATAAATCTCCAAAATACCGGGTAAATTAATATAATAATTTTTATATTATTAAAATGAATATAAAAATATATTAGGATCATAGTCGGGAGTGTCGGACGTGTTAGCCACATTATTAATCGTTTGTTAACGTTTATATAGAAATAATTATACGTAAAAGTTAATTATACCAAAAGTATTAGTTAAATTATCCTACGAGTGGAATAGTATGCAAATGTTATTATGATGATATGCAGACTATTTTTAGTCCGTATGAAATGTCCCTGATGATAATGCATGAATTCGCTCTCGAACCAATACGGTTACGCGAATTTGAATACTCGTAAACTAAATTTATGATGACATGAGTAATGCACGTGAATAGTGATATTTCTTCCGGAAATGAATAGTGTCAAGTGAATAGTAAAATTTCTGAACGCTTCTCAGAATGTCGAATTGACCTCAAAAACGATGAATAGTGATCAATGAATAGTAAATGATGAATAGTAACTTGTGAATAGTAAATTGTCGAGGTTTGGAAAATGACCAGAAATTACGAGTTGTGACAGTCTTCTCTTCTAACAGGAACTTCGTCCCGAAGTTCAGTTTGTGTTGGTCTCTGAGGTGGTATTGGTGAAAAGATGATAATAATTGAGAATTCCAGCGAACTTCCACGATAGGAATTCGACTCTGCTTCAACCGTTTGACCTAACAGTCCATGATTTCTATTGGTTATTACCAAGTCTACGTTTGTTCTTGGGTTGGATTCCTTTCCAAATGGGATTACGAGTGACTAATCTGAAAGTCATTTCCTGGGATTTGAATAGGTGAAACATGGTTGTATAATCCAGCTGTTCTCTGACAAGGCTCAAGTCTGACGGCCATTAGGCCTACTCTGTCTGAAATATTACGTGGTCCAGTGTATATCGGGTTCAACTTTCCCAGTTTTCTGAATGATATCATGCCTTTCCTAGGCAGAACTTTCAACATGATCTGGCTACCAACTTGAAGTTTTAATGGTTTACAACTTATAGAATTTGTAATTGATTCTTGACTTGTATGAAATTTCTGGTTATTTCATGAATGCCTACTGGAATAGTGTGGTTGGCTTTTTCCGAGTTCGGTTCGTCAATAGATGATCAGTGCTGCTTCAGGTTTATAATGTAATATGGGTAATTTATGTTGCTGAACTCTGTCAGAACTCCAATCTTATATGTCAGCTGGTCGATTCTAAAATGAATCTTAAATGGTTCAATATACCTAAAGGTTCAATCTCTCGTGTTACTAAAATCGTATCATGCCTCTCCAAGGCAAAGCTTTCAACTTAGTTCGTTCTCTCATGTGAATCTAGTTGGTTTGCTGTTCAAGGATACCCAATCCGCATGATGTGCGTCATATACCAACCTACTTCTACCAGTTTCTCGTTGCTTGTAACTGGTTCTCGACTTGTGAAATTTCCTTTGTTGTTCCGTAGTTTAGTTCTAGACCAGTGAATTTAACTTTCCGATTTCGGTTTGTAAATGGGTAATTGGTATTTCGACCATAAAGTGCCTCAAATGGTGTAGTTTCTATGCTCGCGCGATAACTACGGTTGTAAAAGAATCTGATTTATGGTAAATGGTTAGTCCAACCATTTCTAGAGTCAAGCAGTCATACTCTGAGTATAACTTTCCTATGTTTGAATCGTTCTCTCGTTCTGACCATCGGTCTGAGGATGATAGGCGGTGTTTACATCTTAATGAGGTTCCGAAGGAAATCTTAGAATGATTGTTAGAAGTCTGAGGTGATTCGATCACCTTTATCGGGAATAGTTGAAACGGTTACAATGAATCTGGTGATTAATTCTACAACGTTACGTCTTTCGAACTCGGCGTTATTCGAAGAAGATAAAATATGGGTAATAATTTTGATTCCTCGTGTTTTAGTCTAATTGATTGCTAACACATGTGTCATTCTTTGCCTATTGGGCTTGGTCTCTCTCTATAGTGTTGCATAGCGCACCTTCACAGTGTGTTCGATCCTGTAGCTCAGTCTAGCTAGTACCTTTGAATAATCAAATTGGACAACTAGGTCAGAGATGGTGAGTCGGATGGTCTCGTGGTATCTTAGGATTGTTGTTGGGTTATGAATTTTCATAGTCTAGGTTTAATAGTTCCGTAATCCTTTTAGTGTTTTTCTTGTATCGAGGAGTCCTCCTAGTACTTGATATGGAAAGTCTCTCCTAAAGAAGTCAATGGAACAATCCAACTTAATGGCTAAGTGGGTGACAGGTGGGGTAAGTATCCAGGGAGAGTTTGTCAGAAAGACACTTATAAAAGAGTTTACTTGTCTAAAACGCTTTTAAATGAAGATTGTTATTAGCAATACTTTAAAAAGTAACTATTTCCTTCATGGCATAATCCTTCCTGAAGTATACATAGGTGATCAGGCTATGTATAGTTGAGGACTAATGATGCGATGCTTGATTTAGTCAAAATAATATTACTTTTCTCAAAAGTTTTAGATGGTGTTCAACGCATTCTTATCAAAAATGGTATCCTGATATTTCCTTTCAAAGTAATATAAAAATTGTTTCGCGTAGTAATAGTAAATATTTGGCGTAATATCGGAAAAATCAGTTTATAGTTCGGTAACAAAACGGTTTATTTTAGAAATTCGGTAAAACAATTTCCCCATAAGGTAGTAAAATAGTTTGAAATAAAACTCGTTGAATGGTTTATTGGATACAGGGGTAAATATTATGGAATGGTAATAATCTACTAATCCGTCAAATACGAACTCGGCTTAATCCCTAATAAGACAATGGTATCATGTTACGAAATGATTGAAAATTGCTCAATTGCAATAGAAAATGGAATAAACGAAGGTTACGATTATCACTGATATAACTAAAGATAGTCATTACATTAGATAGGAAAGTGCTTAACATAACTAGGTTACATCAACGTACTTATGGAGAGTACCAAAAGAAAGTACAACCCTAGAGGGCTCAAACTATGGTTTTACAACATGAAATGCCTCCTCCAGTTCCGGTCTCTCAACACCGGGCATTCACTCTTGAAGTGTCCCACTACTCCACATTCACGGCAGATTACCGTGAGTTCCTGATGCTTTGCGAGGGTGGGAGCCTTGCAATCCTTGGCTTTGTGTCCGACCTTTTGGCAGTTTCCACATTGAGAGGGGCAAGATCCTTTGTGATGAAACTGACACTTGTTGCACTCGGGTAATTTACCTACATATCCTTTGTTTTGGCTTGACCCAGCAGCAAAGGTCTCCACCACTTGTTGTATTTTAAATGGTCGTTGAGTAGCACTAGCATCCTGATTACCGACCCATTTTCTCTTGTTGTTATTATTGTCTCCTGATGTCTTGTCGCGAACTATGAGTTCCTTTGCTTCGATTGCCATCTGGATAGCTTCAGATATGGCATTGGGTTCACATGCGATGACCAACCTACGAATTTCAGGAGAAAGTCCCCCGATGTACCTTTCAAGTTTCTTAATTTCCGGTTCACCAATTGCAGGGTCTAGTCGAGCTAATTCATAAAACTGAGCAGTATACCTGACAACATCATCTCCTACCATGGTAAGGTTTAGTGCTTCCTGTTCTATTGCTCGTAATTCACTTCTTACACAAAAGGCTATACCCATCATCTTTCTTAGTTCCTCCCAAGAGCGTGAGTAAGCATCATCAACTCCTACTATCTTAACATGTGTGGTCCACCATTCCTGGGCAAGATTCTGAAAAGTGCATGTGGCGAACTTAACCTTGTCTTCCTTACGACAGTCGCCACATCGAAATATCGTTTCTATTTCTTCGAACCATTTGAGAAATTTCTTTGTGTCTCTAATTCCGCTAAAGGAGGGAGGATTACAGTCCATAAATTCCACGTGAGTAAGTTCCTTGGTGAGGGCGGTAGTTACGTTCCTGGCAATGAATTGTTCAACGGCGGCTTGTGTCATGCTTGGAGTGGTTTGCTTAAATCTACTTCCATCAAATCATAAGAGTCCATGAGAATCTATAGGTAATAAAAATCATCATATTCATAACTCATGACTAACACATGAATTTTTTTTTTTTTTTTTTTTTTTTTTTTTTTTTTTTTTTTTTTTTTTTTTTTGTCTACATGGACCGATATCAAAGATAGCACAACCATATCCATATGGTAGAGTCAACACTTGGTGATTCTGTTGAACAACAATCAAACTACCACAAGTTTCTTCGAACTATGCCACACCTCTCATGGCTACGATAATAGTAAAAGCTAGTAAAGATATAAGTCTAGTCTAAAGACTTCCTGTAGTCCCTCTAAGTGAAATCAGGTTTTACGGCATCATAAGGTCGAGATAGTCCTGAAGTGGTATCTGTAGTTGTGCATCGATCAAGTCCTAGATAGTGTAAGTTCCAAACTAATCCTGAGGAATCTGCGGATGTTCCTGTTGAGTCTGTAATTCTTGGTATTATCCACAAGGCGTTATCAAATTCATGGCAAGTGAAAATGGAAAAGGAAACTGACAATGGTGGTATTCTAAAGGATGAGAATAACATTGATGACGATGAAATCCCAGTGATGAGTTAGGAGATAATTGTGATAATAGTGAATGGAATACTACCCTCTTTCGCGCTATCTCGCGACATCTAAGAGGTAAAGTTGAAGTACGCACTATGGGACGACCAATAGTGTAATAAGTAACCAACGGTGGTGGTAGTACCTAAGTAGTAAGCGTCCTACTAGTGAAGGAAAGAAAACATGCTATCTCCCTTGTAATAAGCATCCTAATAAGTCCATTAAACTTAAGTCTGAATACTCTACCAAACGGCATTCTATGTATAGGCTGAATGATAGGAAAACCTTATTCCTATAACAAATCAATGGTGCTACTGGTGGTATACGTGCAACTGGTGGTATAATGGTAGTGGAAGATGACAAGGCATCTTCAATGTCGGAATCCGACGAAAAGATAACAGCGTGGGTATCTGAAGACATGTCACTTGTGAACCAGGTCAATATAATCATATATATATATGAGTATGGGTATAAATAACTCGCACAGTGTGCATGAAAAAAAAAACATGTATAATGAATATGCACCTATGATGAAATGATGAGATGCTATGATGATGTGGTTATAGTCTAGGGTCCATGATACATCCTAGTTCGCTATAACCTTAGCTCTGATACCAATCTGTCACACCCCCAAAATACCTGAATGGCAGCGGAATGGAATACCTGGGGGTGACTGTCATAGCATCACAGTTACAGTTACATTGAACGACCTAAAGTGTCGTTTGGAAAATACGTCGTTTGATCATTAAAAACATTCAGAGTTTACAAAACATAGGTCCCAAAAGATGTTGCCAATTTAGATAAAATAAGTTCAACAAGATCAAACGTTTCATAAGTGCAGAAAATATAAAGTGAGACGCGTCGACTCCGCGACTCCATGAAGTTCCAAATGTATGCAACATGAGCTACCTTAATAACCTGAAAATACATGCTAAAGTGTCAACACGAGGTTGGTGAGTTCATAGATTTTAGAGAACAAGTAGGTATGGTAAAACATTTGGAGATAAGAATTTCCCAGTAAAAACATCGTAAATCCGTAATAAGGTTGATGCAAGGCATCGTAAATCAGTAATAAGATTGATGCAAAGGCATCGTAAATCAGTAATAGGATTGATGCAAAGGCATCGTAAATCAGTAATAAATCAGTAACCAAGTTTATAAAAACCATCAGTATATAACTTTAATCGTATGTACAATAGCCCAAGTATAAGTAAAGTAATAAGTTTTTCAGTTGTAAAACTACATTGTCTCTTAAGCTCATGACACCGAAGCTAGACGTTACTTTGGCCCCAAATGAGTATTTACCAGACACTCGTAATATATTAGAAATGAAATGCATTCGTTTTCCTTATGGAGCAACCCAAACACGAATGGAGGAGTCACCCTCGATAGATCTATCCACTCACCCTCGCTTGCATCTTAATTAACGGTCCATGATAATAAAGGGGACTTAATGTGGTAGTAAGGTAACTTAAGCAATGTATGAAATTTAATACTTTGACATTGTACAAAAATAATTAAAGCAGCGTATTCTCCTCCAAAAAGTAATTCAAATCGTATAAAAGCATAAAACAAGTATTTAAGCATATATTTCCCCCAAAGAGTTTATAAAGTAATTAAACAAGTAAAAGTGGGGCTATGACTCACCTCGAAATGATAGTACAAAGTGATGGAATGATCGGGACAACAAGGCGCGAACACTAGCCGCAACCTAAATGAATGAATGTGATCTAATTTAGATCATGCCGTGATGTAATGAATGCACATGCACATGATACCAATACCACTCGTAATTTGGAAATACTAGTTATTGTCAAATAAAATACTTTCCATACTTAGGAAAAATAAGTCCAATTGGAGTTATAAAAACTTGTCGTAATATATATCGTATAAAAATGTTAGCGTTATATTTCCTCGTATCGAAAACCTTAAAATAACGTCGTTAAGTCGTATAAATATTCTTTTGGGTCATACGTATTTCATTTGTTAATAATATAGTCCTTAGTAACATTTCTAGAAAATATACCATTTAGTGCGTAAGTTATTATTTTCTAGTAGTGACTATATATATATATATAGTTTTGACGATGTTAAAACGCGTATAACTTGGTCGTTTTAAGTTCATTTTCCTCGTTCTTTATGTCCACGGATTCGTTTTAGTAAGTACTAATATATTTTTGATAACTCGGCTCCTCTAGGTTACATTTAACGCTTCTATTTGTCCGTCTAAAATTTCCAAACAGCATGCAGTTTTTCAGGAAATAGTTTTCGTCAATTAATTTGCAAAAATCATAACTTCTTCGTTATAAGCTCGTTTTAATCCGTTCTTTCGCCTAAAGTTTCGTTTTTGAAAGTATTTTCTAACTCTTTGGTCAAAAATTACCCCTGAGTTCCTCAGTTTCCCACGTTTTTAAAATAAGGACAGTAGGTAAATAAATAGTTTCAAAAATCATTTTCCTAGTTTCAAACTTGTTCCAACTTCAACCAAACCACTTTCAATCACCACAAAACTAGTCTAATCCTACCATACACCTTCTTAGGGTGTCATGGGTTCCTAAACATCATAACCAAGTAGATCTAACAATAATCACTTACTAAGGTTCAAAAGTTAAAAGTTTATAAAATAAAGTGGTATAGGCTATTATATGCATGAGTTCTTGTAAGAAATGTATATAATCATAGTAATAACTTGTAAAAATTATAAAAATGAGTTTGTTAACTTACTTAAAGGTTTAGGGAGTTTAGATGATGAAAAACCTACTAATCCTTGAGTTTCTATTTCAAAACTCCAACAAGGATGACTAAGTGAACAAGTTTATATCTTGATCTTTGAAAAATTGTTGTTCTTGCTTCTTCTTCTTGCTTAGGCCGAGCACACCATGGAGAGACAAAGAGAGAAAAGTTTTTCTTGCACTTGGATAATTATTTTTGAGAAATGGGATGAAAAGGGTTAAATATATAGTTAGGGACAATTGTTAGGTTAGCATTTATGGGGGTTGGTATGGTTAAGCACATGAGGAGGCTAGGAGGGGGGGGGGGGGGCTGGCGTGAAACAAGGGGAGGAGGGGGAAAAGTTGGGCTAATTAAAGCTTATGTCTCCAAGTGTAAGGGTTATGTAGATATTTTGTGTATTAGGTGTTACCGGGTACCGAGTTTGCTAGAAATAAATTTTATCGAAGTTACCTGGGACATAATAAAGTCATAAAATTTGTAAAAATATGTTGGGTACAAGTATGGAGAGTTTGGGTGATTATTGTTTAATTTCTACGAAAACCGTCGTAATTTTTAGTAAACGTACGATAATAATTAAATAAATCTCCAAAATACCGGGTAAATTAATATAATAATTTTTATATTATTAAAATGAATATAAAAATATATTAGGATCATAGTCGGGAGTGTCGGACGTGTTAGCCACATTATTAATCGTTTGTTAACGTTTATATAGAAATAATTATACGTAAAAGTTAATTATACCAAAAGTATTAGTTAAATTATCCTACGAGTGGAATAGTATGCAAATGTTATTATGATGATATGCAGACTATTTTTAGTCCGTATGAAATGTCCCTGATGATAATGCATGCATTCGCTCTCGAACCAATACGGTTACGCGAATTTGAATACTCGTAAACTAAATTTACGATGACATGAGTAATGCACGTGAATAGTGATATTTCTTCCGGAAATGAATAGTGTCAAGTGAATAGTAAAATTTCTGAACGCTTCTCAGAATGTCGAATTGACCTCGAAAACGATGAATAGTGATCGATGAATAGTAAATGATGAATAGTAACTTGTGAATAGTAAATTGTCGAGGTTTGGAAAATGACCAGAAATTACGAGTTGTGACATATATCGTTCTCACTTAACATCTCATGAGGGGGAAGCCTATTACATCTTTCAACAGAAAAATCCTTAAATCTAGGGTGGGCACGGGGCATTCGATAGACAAAGTCCTCATCTCCGTTTGAGAACGTAATTAACCCTCCCATAAGCTTTTCATCTAATTTGGTTAACCTTTTGAATGGCTTCCCAAACATGACTCTGGTTAAGTTACCATCAACAAACTCTCCTAGATCCTCTATAATCATAAATTCAACTAAATATTAATAGACAAAGCTACCTACAAACACATGCAATGTTTTCGTCCTAGCAACAATATTGTCTCCTTGGTATTCTAACTCATTTACCATGATTTTATTATATTCAGCACATGAGATTATGTTTATTAGCAAAGATTAGTTAAGGTATGCATCAAAGCTCCTACATCCAATCTTACAAGGGAATTGCATGTTAAAGAGGCTGCCTTTTTCAATTCTAGTCCTAGGATCAACATGCTTAAGAGGGTTCATATCTTCTTCCATCCTATCCTCATTAATTACATCACCATCATCTAGGTACTCATCGGAGTCCGAATATTAAAAAGGGCTAACCCTATGGTCATTATCATGGTCAGACTCCTCCATCTCAAAATTATTGCCAAAGTGATGGTCAGGCGAGAGGTCAGGTGGGTTCTCATTTTCCACTATAGGGATTGGGGTGGGTAGCTGTAAAATTCTTCGACGGAAAACACGAATAACAGGAATCAAACGATCAATGCTATTGTTATCCATCGAGAAAGTCTACGAACAAAGGAAACAAAGAAGAAAGATAGACTAAAGAAAACTTATAAAAATAAAAATATAAGTCTCACTAGAAAGGAATCTAATGAGTAGACCTAATTAAAATAAAATTCAAGCTAAACAATAACTATTCCCCGGCAGCAGCGCCAAAAACTTTGATGTGATTTGGATTGTCACACAAAAGTTTTACTTCTCAAGGGACCTTGAGAAGCTTACAATCCCCGCCAGGCAAATGTACCTGACCGATGTAGTATAGTGTAGTGGTAAGAACCAGGGGATTGATCGTTCTCCACAGGAAATAGTGTTCGTTAGGATTGAAAATGATCTAAACTAGGTCTAGAGGTGAGGGATGATTCTTTTTGTATTTTTATAATTTTTTTGGAAAGCAATAAAATTCTCGGGTTTTGGAAGAGTGGGAGGAATTAGTTGCTAGTCAACTAACTCAAATACTACAAATGCAAATAAAAATAAAATAACAAAAATTAATGTGTGTGAAACTTCTTATATGGAGACAAACGTGTTTACTTAAGTTTCACTACCTAGCCTAGCATGTTAAAAGAAAGACAAGTGTAAGATAGAATCAAACAACACATAGACATATTGAATGATTGATAGATTACTTATTTTACATTAATCATGGAAGAAAAAAGGTTTGGAAACCTCAAAATAGCTGGAAAAAGTCGACTAGGGTTCGTACCCTAAGTTTCTCTCCAAAGTTCCACACATAATGAATGAAAATTAAAAAGGTATATATAGATTTTACAACTTGACGACGTCACCTTATGGGACGTGACGTCGTCACCTCGCTGTCAAAATAACTCTCGGATTGCCTAGATCCATCTTTGACGCCGTCAGGTTGAATAAGGTTCTGGGCCATCTCTCTTTGTGATAACACGTGACGTCCTTGGTGAAATATAACTTGACGTCGTCACGTTTAAACTTCAAAATTCCTTACTGGCCCGTCAAGTGTAAAATAATTATCCACATCTTCATCAACATGTGACGCCGTCACCTAGTAGTGTGTGACGCCGTTAGGTACTGTTCCAGCTTGAATTCTTGACTTTGTCATTTTCTTCACTTTTATGCTCCAAAAACGTCCAAAATGCTTCCTTTTTCATAATTCATCTCAAAAGTACCTAAAATGACAAAAGGAACGATTTAAGGCAATATTTGATCATATAATCACGATTTAAGGCTTAAATGACCCCTTAAAAACGTAACACTTTTCGTCTCATCATTTATCACCCTTATATACTTGTAGTGAGGTTGTATAAAGTTAAGTAAGTCAAACATTTAAGAAAAATAGTCAAAACGCGTTTTTTAGTACTTTGAAACCATAAAATAATGTTATGTTAATTATTAAGTTAAAACCGATTTCAAATGAATGTATCTTCTTCGTTTTAATCTTGTTTATATCCGTTCAAATCTCTAAACGTAAGTGAATATGTCTACTTTCAATATTTGAAGGCCTCGATTCGTGAAAACATGTTTTGGGTGTAGGTTTATACCATTCATTTTCAGACCTGCACTTACTGTTTGCAGAAAGTTTTTTGACTTCGTCGAGCTTTATCTCATTCGTTTTCTAGTGAAACCATTTGGTTCAAAAGCCTAGGTTGAACGTTTTTGAGTCTACTTTCCAAAAATGTAGACCATTTGTATTAGTTCTACACCAATAATTCCAAAAAATTAAAGAACATAAAGGTGTAAACCAAGAAATCATTACCCAACTTCATTTAGTCATATCTTCTTCTTTACTTGACCTCATGACTCGATTCGACTTACTACATTTAAGTGAAGGTCTTGACTACAAAAAGTTCAAAACGGTTGATTTACCAAAATACTCCTAAGATGGTGCTTTTTATGCTTGAAATCTGGAACATAGATTCATGTCGGTTTTGACAACCGATCCCATTTCACTTGTTAAAAATACTAAACCAACTCAAAAAAATTATGAAATTTGACAAGGAACTACATAAGACATGTATTTAAGTGTGTGCAAAATGGTTTTTACTAGAAAAATTATAAAGTGGTTTTCTATATCAAACATGTCAACTGAAAAATTGAAGAGCAACTAGGGTTTTCTCTCTTTACTTTAAATTCAATTTCAACACACGGCATATATAGGTGATATAACATGAACATGTAATGTTATATAAACGTGAAATGAAGTGTGAAATGAGTCTAGAGATGCTTACAAAGTGTTGATGGGGAGTAGTGAACAAGAACCTTAATGAAAACCAAACTATGAGCTCAAAACTCTAACCCTTGTTACTAATACTTAAACCAAATCTTGGAAATCATGTTTGAACACTTAGAGAGCTGAGAATATTGAGTGGGTTGAGAGTGTTTATGTGTGTATGAGAGTAGTTAGGTAGTCCCTTTATATAATAAGAAAAGAGAAAGGTTCAAAAGAGGCTTTGTACCAAATGGTGACTAGCATCCCATGAATGGTGTTTGAGTGTGCCTTGGGCTTAGGAGTTGCCCTTGATTCGTGTAATATGTCTGAAAAAGAGGGGAAATGAGTCATCTTGAGAAGACTTGGCAAGTGTTGGTGTTTAGCTTTAAGTTTAACATGATCTAAGGTATGTGGGAACACACAAAAGGGAAAGCAAAAGTTGTGGACTTTGGGAAGGAGGTGCTGATTTTTGGTAGGTAGGGTGGGGGAGGGAAATAATTTTTGAAGTGTACAATGGTTGTAGAAGTATTATCTCAAAGGTGGTGAAGTTATCGGGTAAGTTATGTGTTGAGGCAACATTGACGAGATCCCTTAATGTTTTAATGATGATAAATAAACCTTTTAAACACATAAAATAACAAACATTAGCCAAAATTCCCCTGACTCAATTTGATGTTGGCGCGCTGCCCGCGCGTTGACGCGTGGGCGACGCGCCAAGCGTCTGATGTTGTCGGGACGAATTTTGAAAGTCGGCTTTCCCCTTACCCGAAAAATGTGGTTCTTTCAATACAGGTATGAATATGTTATGTGCTTAATTGAGAACATTCGAAACGAGTTTTGAGATTAGAGAGATTCAACTTTTAAAATACTCGTTTTTGGGAAAATGGCAACTCATGTTTTCTAACTCTCGCCTCTAGCTAAGGCTTTTATAAACCTAGGGAGCTTATATATTTCACGTAATATCAAGTGAAAGCATTCATATGCTCATAGCCCGTGCTTACGTGTTCTCTAATCACGTAACGGGTTTACTCCCTTATTGGTCAAACTAAGTCAAAGGTCACTTTGCGTAAATGCATCCTTTCCCGCATGGGATATGCTTTACAATGATGCAAAGCACTTGGCTTGTTTGTACCAAGGTGTTAGTTGTGAACGTTGAGCCGTGGAAAGTCACGTGTTATGAGATTGTGAGTTCTCGACGTTGAGTACTTGAGATTATAAGTAACCTTTGATTTTCTCAACTATAATCATGCTTGTCAAAATCTCTTTATTTCTAATGACAACTTGATTATTTCTTAATCTCTTCTTGATCACCTTCTTAATCACAAGAGACAAAGCCTCCAAATAACCGAACATCTTCTAAATATTCCCTTACACCTCTTACAACTTTGACTCCCACACTCTCCCACAAAAGATTCCCTTCTTACAATATTCCCTCTACTTTATACATTCCCCATATACAATTTTTCTACATACACTACTTACACACACAACTCTCATACACATACCTTTTCATTCAAAATACACACACTTCACTCACATACCTCTCTTCACACACACTAGGCTCCCCATCTAATCACCCTTCCATTATTCCTTACACATTCAACTCATTCTTACACACATCATATCAAACCAACATATTCCTTACACCACAACAACTTTATTTTCAAATTTACACACACTACTCACAACCATCTCACTCTCTACACACACTAGGCTCCCCATCACATCCAACTCTTACATATTCCCTTACACATCTTACACAATCCAACTCATATTCTATATTCCTTACACACTCTTCATCACAACCATCCATTTCTCTACAACACATCTCAACCAGGGGCGGATCTAGGTGTTGGCTACCTGTGGCACGTGCCACACATGGTTTTAGCCGACGAAGTGAAATCGTTTTTAGAGGTTGGTAGTTTTTTGAAAGTGATACATGTAGTTTGAAGCTAGATGTGTACAAAATGAGTAAATTTTGAGTTTTGAAGAAGAAAAAGAAAGAAAACAAAGGTAGAAGAAGATGAATAGGATGTTCACTATTTTTGTCATTTTATATAGTTGGTTTTCGTGTCTTTTTTTTTTTGTATTTGTTTGACTACAATTTGCAAAGTACAACTGCAAACTATAAAGGTATTAGGAGTAGGTTTATACTTTTGAATTTGTTACGGAGTATATTTTGAAAGACTGATAAACAAACAATCTTAGCACAACCAATCTTAGTTTAGTCACATTATTTCTTTATAACTCATTCAAATTATAAAAATTATCGACTGTAAACATGAAAATCAAATCAATCTTGAATAGCTTGAACCCGCAAACTAAAACCGCAAAAAGCAATTAGTTTTACAGACTAAAGTTAAGAACTATCGAACAAAACAAAGTGACCCAAATTGGTGCCACACATAGTTTAAAATCCTGGATCCGCAACCATCCATTTCTCCTTCCTCCCCAAGAAATGGAATATTTTTTGGAATATGCTTCTCCTAATCCAACCATGGTTCACTTATAACCAAACTATTGTTAGTTCCCAACTCACCCATTTCTCACCCAACCATGGTAAACTCTTAACTTCACCAACATTCACACTTTCTCACCAAGGAAGGAATATTTCCTTGGATATACTTTTTAATCTAACCATGGTTTATTCTCTACACATTCTTTTAACTTAACCATGGTTACTTCTTAACCCAACCCCTCTCACTCTTCCCTATAAAGGAATATCCCATGGCATATTCTCTTCTCTCTTTTATGCCATGTGAGGAATACCCATTCTACCCCTAACCAATTATCTCTCCTTTCTTTCTATCTTTGATAATTGGTTTTGTAATAAACACTTCACAAAAACATTTTCCCAAATTTGCTATTTGAGTTGGTAAACCTTAGATTGATTAATGTTAAGGTTTAGTGTGTGAAGTAAAATTGGGGGTTTAGCAAGGGTAGGTATTTACAAGACCAACACCCAACACTTGGGAAAATTGTACAGTGCCTTTGGCGCGTCACACACGCATTGACGCGTGGGCAACGCGCCGGGCTTGGTAAATTTTTCCCAAGTTTGGGTCTTGGCCTATAAATACCCCCTTGGTTCTTGTATTCCTCACCCCTTGCCATTACTCTTTCTCTCTACATTCTTTCTCTCTAATCCTCTAATTATGTCTTGTGTTCTTAGTTAAACACACTAACATCTTTGAAAGAACACATCTCCTTGCAAGGGAAGAATCACAAGAACTTAATCCACTCTTGTAATTGTGTCGAGGGTCTTCTTCTTTTACCCTTTCTATTACAATCGAGTCTCTAGGTTAGGTTAGGGCTTGGTTGATCAAACAAACTTTTATTCATTCAATTGTTTGTAAGGGAAGTCTTGTGTCTTGGTGACCAAGGCTAGATCATTGGGGATCTAGTTGGGGTTTGATACTTCTGGGTGGAAGTTTTGGTTGTGGTCTTGGTGACCAAAGGTTAAGTCGAATCACGAGATTCTTTAGGGTGGTTTCCGAGGGCGGAATACCGTGGGAGTAAATCCTTCTTTGTGAGCATCGATATTGGCGAATATCAGTGAAGTGAATTGTAACGGTTTGTAGTCCACCGAAAGGATTATACTAGTGGAATAGTATCATGTCGTGGATTCGCAACTGGACGTACGGATGGTATAAACCCCCTATCTCGAACCAGTATATATCGTGGTGTCTCTTTACTCGCTTTATATACTTGTGTTTGTATTAGTCGTTGACCTTGCTTAAACCACTTGGTGCACTTCTTGGCTTAAAGTTTTTAAACATCTAAAAAGCCGAAGAAACCGTATTCACCCCCTCTACGGTTCTACATTGTGCATGCATGTATGAAATATAATGCAAGTTTTAAGTGATTTAAGTAAAACTTATGAAACTAAATGTAAATATCTTATAAATGCTTGTTAAAGTCATGTAGCACTTAGTTGATGTAGACTAAACTTAGTGCCGGTTTACGTTAAAAGTCGTTTTTCGGTTTACGCGATTTAACATAATTGTTTTATGTTAAAGTATATGTTCAAGCGTTCAAAGTAAAATCAGTTTATAGTTGAGTAATGACCTAAAAAAATGAGTTGTTACACAAAACCATAGCATACGAATGGCATTTATATAAAGAAATGCAAATAAATACCCACATTAGGTGCTATAAATTATAGCATATAGGTGCTATAAGGTGTATCGTACTGGGTGTAGAATTGTAAAGCAAACGAAACCGTCCAACGTAGTCAAGTCCAAATTGAACGAACTTGTGGATCGTTAATCCATAAGTAAAAAACTCTTACCACAATCAGAAAGCTACATGGAAGAACATTATTTCCTACATTTTGAACAATCTGGAAAATCAATAGAAGCAGTATATCCCAAAAACCCCAACATTCAGAAGATCAAGGCTGGGGGATATAAAAATAAGAAGTTAACATTTGCCATTTATTTTCTTAATAGGCTTTCCAGTTGCTAAGTCAAGTCAGATACGACAATAGATTGAATCAAATACAACACATATCCACTAAACCACTAATAACATATAAACCAATTAACATAAAAAACCATAGATAACATAAACATACTACAACCGCAACTCTTGTAAGATTTTAGGCCAATCTTCATACATGTAGGTATTTTAATCAGAACCTAGTCCATTGCCATGCTTCTGTATGTCAATCATGGATTTTTGATACGCGAGATCAGGTCTTAAATTTATAAAGCTCGTCTACCCTATGATCTACACATATAGTATTGGGCAGTGTACCTGATCGTATGTAGCGAGTCTATGGTAAATTCGAGGTCATTCCCAAGAGCTGTGGGTGATCTATCAATTTTAGTCTAACTAATTATATCAATTTAATTGTCACATTTAAAGTGAAGAATATGAAATTAAATAAAACTAGAATGAAATGGAATTGGTTTCAACTATTTAAGTGGAGAAATTGAGCTAACCTAGTTATTACTTAACAAATGCATTGACTCGACTTTCTAGTGCAATGTCTATGTCTCACTCTTATTAGTGGTTCTAATATCACTAGACCCGAGTGATCATCAAATACATAGCCTATAATTATTAGTTATCGATCCAAATGATCATTAAACCCCCCAACTAATCTATATGACTTGCCTATGACAACATTCCTGCCTCTTGGCATTTAGACGCCTATTGGTGCAAACAATAAACGTCTAACTTACATTATTTAAGTGTCTACTCTTACTTAGGTGGTGGTATGGTCAACCCCTATACAACCGAGAGAGTATTAATTTCTCGGTCATCCTAATAACCTAGTTTTGGGATGATCACATACTTACTAGATTACCTAGAACTAAATCGCCCTCGACACTACCCCAACACAAGGATCAAGCAACAAGCACATAAACTATCTAACAAGAATGATAAATAAACTAAAGAAATCAAATCATTAATTAATTCATAACTAGGCTAACACATGAAGTGTTTAGCCGGCAAGTGCAACAAATATAATGGTTAAAGTTGTGAATGAATTAAAATTATGTTCAATGTAATTACTCTATGTTGATCTATGTTCGATGTTGTTTGATGATGGATTCTCCTTTCGAAAGCACTTGGTTGTGGCTGAAAAACGTTTTGGAATAAAACCCTAGTCGTCCTTCAACTTGTATGTGTAAAGATGTGTGTTGTGAATGAATTAGGGCTTGTATTTATAGATTTCCATGGGCTTGACTTGGTTACGGCGTAACCATAAGTGATGGTATTCGCTCTTATACTTTTCGGCTTGAATTATTCTAAGGCTTTGTGGTAGTTATGACGTAAGGTAAAGAGTTACCTACGTCGTATATGCTTCTGAATGAAATTCCTCTTCGCCTTGCCTTTAATAATCCTTACGGCGTAGAAGCAATGGTTATCTATGTCGTAATTCTTTCTGTTCAAAAATAATGAACAACTCTTCATGGTTACGACATAAGTGTTACCGACTTAATACACCGTAACTGTTTTTGATATCTCGATAATCTTCCAAGTCTTCATAATGGATACGACGTAAATCAATCGATGTGAATCCACCATATATACTTCTGGATGGACTTGGTTTAAAAGGGTTTATATAAAAGTGGTTGTGTTTAGTTAAAAAAAACCAAATATAACCGGTTGGTTTGAAAATTCGTTTTTCTTTTCTTTTTGTCTTTTTCCCAACTCAATGCACCTTGGTATATCAACGGGTTTGGTGTGATAACACACGCAACGCCATGGCCACATCGGCAACGCCGAGCCATGCTTGATCATACCCGAGGCTCTAACTACTGTTTTAAGGGTGCGTTTGGTTTCCTCCTAAGGGAATAAAACTATCACTATGAAAGTGATAGTTTGTGTTTGTTTAGAATGTCTGGGCCCACAACTATAACTATGAAAGTCTAATATATTCCATACTCCATATACAACTCTTGAGGGGGGAATGGATCTTTCATATTTGAGGGATCCACAACTACTATCAAACTCATACCCATTGTCATTCCTCGCAGCATACCAAACGCACCCTAAGAAATATAATAAAAGCAAAATAAAAAATAAAATAACAAAGCTAGTAAAGGGAATTTTGATTTTAATGCTGGAAAGTTCCCTCCTTTTTCTTTATTGATTTTTATTTTATAATTATAATTTCAAGAAAAGTTAAAAACTTTTGCCAGTCCAGTGTCTCCATCTAACAAACCATCTTCGTTCTTTCATCTTGTTATTACAAATCTCATTTTCCCACATTAAACCATGCTTATATATTCTCTCACTGTGTGTTTTGGTATGTGTATGTGAGAGAGAAAGAAACAACAAGAGTGGACAAGGCAGACAGAGGAGAGAGAAAGACACACATCAAGATTCATTTCAAAAAAACAATTCATTTGAGATCTCAGTCTCTCAATGTCTTTATTAGCATACAAAACATAATACAAACTCAAACTCAAACAAGATTTCCTTAAATCAAATCTCATGTTTTGTTTATTCTAGACACTTACAAAAACACCATGAAAATCTTTATTGGTTTTTTGTTTGTTTTCATATCTGATTTCAAATTTACAAATGCAACATCCAAAAGTTTAATGATTATGTCTGCAATATCTGTTCCTGAATCTTCACCTGTTGCTGCTCCTATTCCTTCTATTCCTTCTTCAGTGGCTGACATATCTTCAGGTATGTATTCAAATTCACTTAAATCTTTCCATGCCTTTAACTATTGAGGACATGTGCCTGACCACTAGGCCACCTTGCTGGTGGTTCACCTACATCTTTTTATTGATTCAGGAACTGAAGCAAGTATCAAAAACCACCATATGAAACAAAGTAAAAAGCTTCTTATTGGGCTCATTACAGCTGCTTCTGTAATGGGTATCATCCTATTATCCTTCATGTGTTTTTGGATGTGTCACAGAAAAAAAGTATACAAATCAGGCAAAGTGGGTAGCAAGAAGTTAGGTAATATGTTTTTTTATATCATGGGTTGCTCTTTTTACATGATTTGATTTGATTGTTTTATGATTTATGTATCTTTGGTTTATGTTTTGAAGATTCTTTAAGAGGACTGCCATTGAGTTCATTCATTAGTAGAAGTAGTGGTGCTATAAAGTCAAACAACGAAAAGGGGTCGGTTGTTGTTATGGATTATAATTTGTTAGAATCAGCAACAAGTAACTTTGGTGAAAGTGAGATATTAGGCGTAGGTGGATTTGGATGTGTGTATAAAGCTAGGTTGGATGATAGTTTGTGTGTTGCTGTTAAAAGATTAGAAGGTGGTAGCCAGGATGCTGTTAAAGAATTTCAGGTGATTGCTTTTTTATTTTTATTTCGGTTAAAAATCCATTGGATTATGAAGAAATGAGTGTTAATCTTTTGTACATGTTGTGATTTGTGTTTCTGTAGACAGAGGTGGATCTATTGAGTAAAATTCAGCATCCAAACATAATAACGTTGTTGGGATATTGCGTTCATGATGAAACTAAGCTGCTTGTTTATGAACTGATGCATAATGGATCTTTGGAAACTCAATTACATGGTGAGTCATTATTTGAATTCTTTTAGCAATATCGTTTCTCTCTTTCATATCTTGCAACTTTTACTTGGTCAAATACCCTTTAATGTTTTGGAGCAAGTTCAATATGATTAATACATTTTAGTGATGGTAACAGACAAATAGGTTGTTTTTAGCTATTAGTCTCAGAAAATACCTTTAAAAGTCTTGGACCATAATTGATATGTTTATAGTTTTTAATTGCAATTTGGTGATTGATTGCCATTAGTCAAACGCCTAGAATGCACTTTAAACACATGGAGAAAAACTGTTATATGATTAATTGTTTGTCAAGATAGTAAAGGGTGGATTGGTCTTTTTCAAGTGGTAGTAAATTGGGTAAAAGACACTTTAAAGCTTTGAATTAAAATCAGGAGGCTTAGATCAATAGATTCAATAAAGACTTCATATGGTCATGTTTGTACAACAGCTTTGATACTTTTGTTATAGAGTCGAGTCATGCCAATTTCCCGTAAAATGTGTTCAGCAGAAGTCGGGTGCATATGACTGTAGACTCGACCCTACAATTTTAGTTGTTCATATATCAGTTACTATAATTTCAGAAAGATCAATATGATTAACTTTTCGTGTGATGATAGCAAGTATAAAAGTAAGCTATAGCTATCAGGTCCATTTGAGCGATTTATTGTTTGAAATGATGGTAATGGGCCTTTCGAACAACAACCACTTTAAAAATCCTTGGCTAAAATTCATTATGGTATGCAAAGATGGCGATAGAAAGATGTGTCATTTTCGCTTGAAATTTTGCACAAGGGGGCTACCTTCCAATCAATTAGACCCCCAAAATGGAAAATGTTTTAATTTTTAAGATATACGTAGTAACAAGTGAAGGAGTTATCTTATTTGAAAAAGATTAGATAACAGAATTTAATATATATACATCAATTATGTCCATACAGGGCCTTCCAGTGGATCCAACTTAACATGGCATGCCAGGATGAAGATTGCTCTAGATACTGCAAGGTGGGACTTATTTAAAAGCTGGTAATTAAATGGCATCAATTATTTTTCTTCTAAAAATATATTAACATATTTGAATTGTTTGACCAGAGGATTAGAATATTTACATGAGAACTGCAAACCATCTGTGATCCATAGAGATCTGAAATCATCTAATATTCTTCTAGATTCCAGCTACAATGCCAAGGTACTTTGGGCATCATTTCACTTTATTAAAAATTTACACTACTTTCTTATCTGTTGGAATCACAATAATGCATCCGACACCTACTCTTTAATGTTTGAGGTTGGCTGGGGCGTACAAACATAGTAGGACCTACATGTGGATGCTGCTATTTAACACATTGTACGTGTAGGTCTCACCTCTTGTTGAAAATGTAACGGGACCTAAAGTTTTCTAGGTCCCACTACATTGCATTTTCTGGGTGGGTCCCATATGTACGCTATGGGAACTCTGTTCCGAATTTCAGTGAAGGAATTAACATAACTTCCTACACTTGCTCGTTCTATGAAGATATATTGTTCTTATTCCATTTGTACCTTTCTCAAAAGCTTTCAGATTTCGGTCTAGCTGTAATGGATGGAGCCCAGAACAAAAACAACATTAAGCTCTCAGGGACATTGGGTTATGTAGCTCCAGAGTATCTTTTAGACGGTATGGTCAACCAATTTCAAACTACTTACATATGCATTACTAATGAACTATTTGAGCATTTAGAAAACATTATTTGTTTCTTTAGAAGGTGACTTGTGCGTAAAACTTTTACTGCATAAGGTACATGTTCAGTAAATAACTACAAAAAATTAAGCTATGCCTGTGCATCCTTGTTTAAAGGCTTCTCCCTTTTTAACACCTAATAGTCCAAAACCGAGAGTGAAACTAATCCTTGGTTTTACAGGAAAACTGACTGACAAAAGCGATGTATATGCATTTGGAGTAGTACTTTTAGAGCTTCTACTCGGAAGGCGGCCTGTAGAAAAACTAGCAGAATCTCAATGTCAATCTATTGTCACTTGGGTAATACTTAATATTTGATACTTGATCACGTTAATCTTAATTATTGAGTTGTTATTCAGTGTTTTGAAACCAAAGTTGTTACTTTCATATAATTTTCAGGCTATGCCACAGCTAACGGACAGATCAAAGCTCCCAAATATTGTAGATCCTGTTATCAGATATACAATGGATCTTAAACACTTGTACCAAGTATGTAAACCGTAGACGTCCTCTTCATAAAGATTAAGCTTATATGATTACAGAAACACCTTTTTAAAATTACCCCTTCTAAAGGATTTAATGGTTTGATTTGTAGGTTGCTGCTGTAGCAGTGCTGTGCGTACAGCCAGAACCGAGCTACCGGCCCTTAATAACTGATGTCTTGCATTCTCTTATCCCTCTTGTTCCTGTCGAACTTGGAGGAACTCTAAGAGTTGCACAATCCAGGCCATCAGTAACAAACGAGCCATGATTTCGTCATTTTTGGTTTCATTAGTTTTGGCCATTTTCATAGGTTTTTTGTTTTTATTTTGTGGGTTATGTTTTTAAAGATGAAAAAGTGAAGAAAATGGCACAATGATGGGTTGTTCGAAAAGTTATATTTTTGGGGTAGATGGGTAAAAAATGGTTGCATTTCATGTGCGTGAGAAACATTCGGAATCCTGAAAAGGACTTTACATGTATATTAAAGTTAGATGAGAAATGGGGGGTTTATTTTTTTAGAGAGACCAAGTTCTTGTGTGGTTATTTGGTTATGCTTTGCTCGTGTTTGTAAATTATAGTCGCTAAAGCAGGAAGAAAATATATATACAATTTCTTGGGATTACAACTATTTTCTTTGTTTATGTAAACTGCTGTAATTTTCATGGCCATGAAGAGGTCATTAACATTGATCATATACTCACCGAACTTGATTTGCGAGATAAAGTGAATGAAAGCTGATCTATATGTGTGAGGTCGTTGAACAAGTCTGCATTCAATATAAGAGCATAAGGACTCCTTTTGCCTAGCATACTCTTTTAATCAAGTGTACTGCAGAATGCTGGAGTAACTGATGTAGCAAAACTGGTTTACACATGAAGTGAATGGTACACAACCACTGAATGTGAGACCTGGTAAACATGAAGTGTGTTGTGGTCTAGATATTGCGTGTGTGGAATTGTGGCGACAGGAATTTTTAAGTTGTGAGGGGATCAATCAGCTTTGTATCTAATCTTGTCTTTTACTTTTATATTTATATTCACCACAAACAAAAAAGTGTATGCACTCCTCTCTATCGTAAACAGTTGAACAACTGGTTATTTTGATGTACACCTGTCTTGCTTCTTCTACTAGCATGACATAAATCGGTAAGGGCAGCGAAACCACCTTGTGCAGTCTACGTTCTATGAATCCATGTAACACTGATTCTGTCTAGTTGCTATTGTTTCGAATCAAGTTAGTGTTCTCTGTGTTTACTTGGTCCTCCTTTGATGTTGATTCAGTTCGAGTTTGTTAAGCAATAACTTATGCTTATATATGTTTCTAGTTTAATTACAAGAGTAGGTGCAACACACGTTTCTTGGGAGAAATTCTAAGTGGTGGTGTGTCATTAGTGATATGGCTTGGGTTGTTTCTAGGAGGTGGTTTGGTTGTTAGAGGTGCCATAGTAGTTTTATTGATGGAGAGATTATAGCATAGTAGTTTTTAGAATTATATTTTTGGGCGTGCTCCCCAAATTCTAGTCAACTATTGAGAGATCGTAACGTCCCCAATGCACCCATATTTCCGTCACTCTTGAGTCTCTTTGAGGCCTAAATGAGTACATTGGCATTAACCTCACTTTCATCCATACCTAGCATGAATTCACATAAGAGCATGCGGTAACATGCCTTTCATAGGTGAGTTATGGCATGACTTTGCCACGTTAAGCCACGTTAATCGTTACCGGGGGTGAAGGGCAAAGCCACGTTAACGCACCAAGGCACCAATTTAACGCAGCGTTAAAGCTGCTTTGTGTTAAAAAAAAAAAAAAAAAAAAAAAAAAAAAAAAAAAAAAAACAACTTATTCAAACCCATTTTATCACAACTATAAATACCCATTCACCCACACAATTTTTTTTTTCACACTTCCGCTACTTTATATACTCTACAATACACTTGTATTAGCCCAAAAAAAAATGTCGGGCGGCAACAACAATGACTCGTTCACGAATTTCTTCGGTGGGTGGAATAATCCATACGTGGGTTCTTCCTCAACTCCGAATCAAAATAATTAAGAAAAAAGGAGTTTCTCCGATGTAGATGATGAAATTGACATGAAGTTTATGATAGCCGCGTACGAATATCATCAACACTTGGAACAAGCAGAAGCAGCAGCTCCACCATGCATCGAATTTAAGAATGTTGAAGAACGTTTGCGTAGCGACTACTTTTATCAAAGGTGTAAGTATACGCACCGGAATTTTCGAAGAAGGTTTCGTATGAGCCGGAAACTATTTCTAGAAATAGTCGAAGGTATTGAATCTTAGTATTCCGATCCTCTTCCAGATCATTTTAAATTCTTTAACAAAGGAATCGATGCTACGGGTCGCAAGCCCATTAGTACAATTATGAGGTGTACATCTGCAATACGCCAATTGGCGTACGGCAACGCACCCGATGGGTTTGATGAGTATTTGCAAATGGGTGAGCGTACTTCACGTGATTGTCTTGATAATTTTAACAAGTGCGTTATAGATTTGTTTATGCCGGAGTTTTTAAGAAAACCAACATGGTCCGACGTTCAAAAAATTTATGAAAAACATGAGCGTGAACATGGTTTTCTGGGAATGCTTGGTAGCATTGATTGCATGCATTGGGAGTGGAAAAATTGTCCGGTTGCGTGACAAGAGCAATATGGTAGCGGTTATAAAAAATACCCAACCATAATGCTTGAAGTTGTTGCTTCGCATGATTTATAGATTTGGCATGCATTTTTTGGGATTACGGGGGCGAATAACGATATTAATGTTTTAGACAACTCTTCGTTATTCGACGACATTCTTGCTAACGAAGCCCCAAGAGCACCTTATATGATAAATGGACACAGGTATGAACGGGGTTATTACTTAGCTGACGAAATTTACCCACGGTGGTCAACTTTCGTCAAATCCGTCTCGGTAACAACTGACGAAAAACATGGTTATTTTAAAAGGAAGCAAGAAAGTGTACGATAGGATGTCGAACGTGCTTTTGGTGTGCTTCAAGGACGTTGGGGTATACTACAACAACCGGCACGTGCACTGGAAGTTGTCAAGTTACAAAGAATAATGTATACTTGCATTATTTTGTATAACATGATTTTAAAAGATCAAAAATTTGCACTACGTGAGTATAGGGAAATGTGGGTGGATCCGACACCACGCTTTAACCGAGACAGGTGGGTCGACAGATGTGAGGCCCAGCGTCGCATAAATAGAGAAATACGCGACGTAGATATGCATATTCAACTCCAACAAGACCTTGTGGACCATGTTTGGCAAAAACGTCTTCAACGTCAACATGAAGAAGAAGATTCTGAGGACGATGAATAAGTATTTGTAATTTTTATGTTTTTAAATTTCATATATATATATATATATATATATATATATATATATATATATAATATATATATATATATATATAATTCCGTATTGTAGTATGTGTAATAATTAATGTTATGGTTTTAAATAAATGAAGTATTTGTTAAAGTTTGGGGTTGAAATTGAAAATAATAAGGTGAATGTGAGTTAAGGTGAGTTATAGGTGGGTTATGTTACCATGATGTTTTTTTGTGAGTTAAGGTTAAAAGGTTAAAGCTGATGCAGCGCTGATGTGGCACTGAGTTTATAAGATAACTTGTAGTCATGTTACCTTATGCTCTAATCTTGTGTGCTTGATGGGAGAATGTTTTTTTTTTTTTTTTTTTTTTTTTTTTTTAATGACAAACTTCTTGGGCATTGATGACGTATAGTCTATATTTGGGCCACGAACCCAAATAATGTATACTACTAGCGCCTAAGTCCACCACAAGTGGGCTGCCATGACAATGGTTTGGGCCGCAGTATCATTAGCTTGGGCCCACGAGGCCCAAAGCCCAACTAAACCCACCGGGTACACGATAAGGATTGTCTATTCATAGAATAGATATTCTTTCCTTGGATAAGCACCACGAGTGCGAAGAGTAGGGAGCAAGAAACCCACGCGGTTTCAGCCCCTATAAAAGGAATGATATATTCTCATTCAAAGGTACGATATACAAACCCTAACTCTTTACGAGAACCCTAAATCAATTACTTACTCTCACGCCGGAGTCTAATCGGGGGAGACAATCCCTCGATAAGTCTAACGGTGTTGTTTTATTTTCTTAGTACGCAGGTAACGAGTGCTAAGAAGCGAATTGGTACGAGAGCAAGAGCCCAATAACCAGGTACGCCCAACTTTTGTATCAACAAGTGGCGCCATCCGTGGGACCCTACTAAGAACTAGAATGACGAAACATAAGAATTCAAGCCAGCGGACTCCGCAGTCAGAAAAGCGTGACCATCAGAGGAAGAATCAACAAGATCCGACCTCCAGACAAGTTGCTGGTACAACCAGCACACCTGGTCACCACGAGGCAGGAACAACCTCACCTCGTCTAGCGGTAGAACTACCTATAAGAACTACCCAAGTCACACCAGTGGTCCCAAGCGTTGAGGAACTCCAACGCACCCTCTTCACCACTCCTCATCAAGCTACACCCGCAGTGAACAACACTGCGCCGCCAGGCGCGCCTGAACGAAACAGGGTGCCTAACACTGAGGCAGAAATTCTTGCAACAACTGAGGATGCACCTGATCTAACTTTGGGAAACTTTGTATCCCAAAATTATGAAACCCTAACCGCCCTCATGCAAGAAGAAGCAACAAGAAGAGCAAGCGCGGGTCTACAAGCCCGACTCAATTTTGGTCCTGAACGCGAACCATCACCATTGCGTCACCCACGAGGAAGACGCGCAGAACGTACCACTATCCATGATAGGTTGGGTACGATATCTGATTCACAATACTCAGGAGACAGCGAGAGGCGCACCAATGTCCACTCCAGACTTGGCAGTCGGGGAATACAAGATCGATTAGGGCCTCAACATTCGCCAAGCCAAGGATCTTCCAAACCTGGGAGTAGGAGGACTCAAGACAGATTGGGGAGAAGAAGATCCCCAAGCAGAGATCCCTCAAGCTCTTCTTCTGAAAGAAGCCGGCGCAAGCGCCGAAAAAGAGACTACCCTTCTTCCAGCGACTCCTCGGACAACGAGGATAAAGAAACAGGACACTGGAAGTCAAGAGGAAGACGTCGCGAGGAAGAGAATGAAGATATGTCTCTCCCATGGCGACGCCAGAAAATTGATGCGTTTACACGATGCATCAGCGATTACTCAGACCGCAAACGCAGGCGCATGCCCGCTAACGTGAAAACATATGATGGAACAGGTGATCCAGACGACCACCTAAAAATTTTTGAATCTGCCGCAACTATCGAAAACTGGCCACAGCCTGTGTGGTGCCACATGTTTAATTCCACGTTAGTAGGAAACGCGCGCACATGGTTTAGCAAACTCCCACGTAGGAGCATTGGTGGATTTGAGGAATTAAGGAAAGCATTCTGCCTCAACTTCACCCAACGAAAGAAGTGCGCTAAAAACCCTGTGGAACTAGCAAGAGTGAAACAGCGTCAAGGTGAATCAACTAGCGTTTTTATGGAACGTTTCAAAGATGAGTGCATACAAGTCAAGACATGTCCTGAAATCCTAAAAATTTCAGGGTTCATGAATGGGATTAATAACCCAGAACTCATCCGAAAGCTAAACGACAAAGTTCCACAAACCTTTGATGAGCTAACAAAGCGCACTAGATCCTTCATACAAGGAGAAGCAGCCGCTGCAGATAGTAAAAAGGGTTATTCAAACTATAGGCAGCAAGAGCAGCCTCGGAGACAATCCAATGATCAGAATAACAATCGCAGCAGGAATTACCGCAGTGGAAGAGACAATGACAAATATACCCCCCTTACAAAAACTCCGAGGGAAATATTTGTAACAGAAGGCGCAAACTTCCCAAAACCACCACCAATGCGCACCGCAGAAGAAAAGCGCATAGGGAGTGGATACTGCGAGTACCATGGTCAAAAAGGCCACACCACTAATGAGTGCGTCCAGCTAAAACAACTAATTGAAAAGTTAGTAAGAGAAGGCAGAATGGACCACCTTGTAAAAAATATCAAAGAAGGGAAAGACAAACAAAGGGGCGGAGGTAAAAAAGAGCCCCCCAAGGAAAAAGCTGATACTATATACATGATACAATCATGGCAACGCAAGATAAAGCAAAAAGTCAGCCAAAAATTCTCTCCAAAAAAAGAGATATCTTTCCCTACTATAGCTGCGGACAACGCAGTCGTGAAACCTCTAACCATTGAAATACATACAGGGGGACATGGCATCCACCGCATGTACATCGATGGAGGAGCATCCGCAGATATCCTGTACGATCACTGTTTCAAAAGACTGCGACCTGAAATCCAAAGTCAATTGATACCAGCTACAACGTCATTAACAGGATTCATAGGAGAAAAGATTTGGCCCATGGGGCAGCTACGCTTGTTGGTGGTCGTAGGAGATGAAGAACACTCAACAGCAACATGGATAAACTTTATGGTAATAAAGTCTCCTTCGCCATACAATGGTATCATTGGAAGACCGGGAATATCATCCATGCGCGCAGTACCATCCACAGCACACGGAATGCTCAAATTTCCAGTGGAAGGAGGAGTTGTCACTCTCTATAACACAACAGTACCACCAAAAGAATGCATCGCAGTAACAACTGAAGCAGAGACTATTCCAGAACAGCGTACGGAAAAAACGACAAATTTAAAAGTCGCTATTCATCCAGATTATCCGGAACAACAAGTTTCGATTGGAGGATCTTTATCTGACAAAGGTAAAGCAGTTATATGCGCACTCTTGCAAAAAAAACCTAGACATCTTTGCATGGGAACCAAAGCATATGACGGGAGTACCGCGCTCTATCACAGAGCATAAGCTACAAATCCGACAAGGATACCCTCCAATACGACAAAAGAAACGCGGCCAGGCCCCAGATCGTGCAAAAGTTATTCAGGAAGAAGTACACAAGCTCGTAGATGCAGGCATCATGCGCGAAGTATACTATCACGACTGGCTTTCTAACCCAGTTATGGTAAAGAAAAGCGATGGCAGTTAGAGGATGTGCGTGGACTTCACGGACCTCAACAAAGCATGTCCACAGGACTGCTATCCACTGCTAGAGATAGACTGGAAGGTCGAGTCCTTATGCGGATACCCTTTCAAATGCTTCCTAGATGCATATAAAGGGTATCATCAGATACAGATGGCAGTGGAAGATGAAGAAAAAACAGCTTTCCACACCAGTCAAGGAGTGTACTGCTACACAAAAATGCCTTTTGGCTTGAAGAACGCAGGCGCGACATACCAACGACTAGTGGACACAACTTTCGAAAAACAAGTAGGCCGCAACTTGGAAGTCTACGTTGACGACCTTGTCATAAAAAGCCACACAGAGGACAAGTTGGTGCGCGACATTGAGGAAACATTCAGAACATTAGGGCGAATAAACATGAAGTTAAATCCCAAGAAGTGCACCTTTGGCGCAACCGAAGGCATGTTCCTTGGATACTTGATAGAAACCGATGGAATCAAGCCTTGCCCAGAAAAGACAAAGGCTGTTATTGATCTTCCCTCACCGCGCACACTCAAAGAATTCCAGTCATTGAATGGAAAGCTAGCAGGGCTAAACCGTTTCTTATCTAAGTCAGCAGACAAATCTCTTCCCCTCTTTAAAACACTCACGAAGTGTACTAAAAAGGGAGACTTCCGCTGGACTAAAGAAGCGGAGGAAGCTTTCCAACAACTTAAAAACCATCTGGCATCCCTTCCCAAACTTGTCGCACCACGACCAGGGGAAGAACTAATCATGTACTTATCGGCAACCCATGGAGCAGTCAGCGCAGTACTATTGACAGATAGGAACTCCGTCCAGACACCCATATACTTTGTAAGCAAAGCCCTAAAGAAAACAGAGACTAACTACAGCGCTATGGAAAAGCTGGTCTTAGCTCTAGTGTTCGCAGCCAAAAGACTGCGCAGATACTTTCAAGCGCACCCAATAGCTGTAATCAGTGATCAGCCAATCAAACAAGTTATCTCTAAGCCTGACGCATCAGGACGCTTACAAAAGTGGAGTGTACTGCTAAGTGAGTATAACATCTCATACAGACCGCGCACTGCAATCAAAGGACAAATCTTAGCCGATTTTATCGTGGAGAAGCCAGACATCGACAGCCCAACGTCCGCAGCTAAAACAGATCTACAGGAACCCTGGATTCTATTCACAGATGGGTCCTCATGTGTGGATGGATCAGGCGCAGGCCTTATTCTCACAAATCCAGAAGGTATGGAATTCACCTATGCGCTACGCTTTGAGTTCACAGCCACAAACAATGAGGCAAAATATGAAGCCCTACTAGCCGGACTACGTATCGCAATCCAAATGGGTGTACGCAACCTAGAAGCAAACGTAGATTCGCGACTAGTCGCTAACCACGTGCTAGGTGAATACGAAGCCAAGGATGAACACATGATCCAATACCTGGAAAAGACAAAATCTTTGATCAAAAACTTTGATAGGTTCACAATAAAACAGGTGCCTAGAGGAGATAACAGGAAGGCGGACGCACTCAGCAAGATCGCATCCACAAGCTTCGCACACCTCTCAAAACAGGTATTGGTAGAAACCCTAAAAAACAAGTCAATCTTGGAAATGGAGATATCAACGGTGATAGAGGAACAAGATCCTACATGGATGACACCTATCATCGAATTTATTAGCAAGGGAATCCTACCCCAAGATCATAAAGACGCTCGAAGAATACGGCGCACAGCGCAACGATTTGAATTACGCGACAACGTACTCTATCGACGGTCTTTCTTACAGCCATGGCTCAGATGTGTTGGACCCCTTCAAGCAAACTACGTACTCCGCGAAATTCACGCTGGATCATGTAGTATGCACTCAGGGCCACGATCCGTGGTGGCAAGCGCTCTAAGGTCAGGGTACTATTGGCCAACAATGCATCGTGATGCACGCGATCTGATAAGAAAATGCAGCAATTGCCAACTCCATAGGCCAATTCCGCGCCGACCACAACAAGAGCTAACACCAATTACCTCACCATGGCCATTTTACAAATGGGGTATTGACATCGCAGGACCTTTCCCTGTCGCAGCGGGAGGAGTAAAATTCCTCATCGTAGCCGTAGACTACTTTACGAAGTGGATCGAAGCAAAGGCGGTGGTGAACATCACGGGAAACCAAGTCAAACGCTTCGTCTGGGACAACATTGTCTGTCGCTTCGGACTACCGGGTGCGATCATATCAGACAACGGAAAACAATTCTGTGATAACCCATTCAAAGATTGGTGCGCACAATTGAACATCACACAACACTTTGCTTCAGTCAAACACCCACAAACCAATGGCCTAGTCGAGCGCGCAAACCGCAGTCTAGGCGAAGGAATAAAAGCGCGCCTTGACAGACGCAAAGGAAGGTGGGTAGACGAGCTCTCGCATGTCTTGTGGGCGCATCGCACAACAATCAAAACCAGTACTGGCGACACGCCATTTTCCTTAGTCTATGGAACAGAAGCCGTCATACCAGCTGAGATAGGAATGCCAACTATACGCACAGCAGAGGTCAACGTCACAACAAACGACGAGGAACGGCGCATAGACTTAGACGTAATGGAAGAAAGACGCGAACGCGCAGCTATACGCGAAGCAAAGGCTAAGGCAAAAATGAAGAAGTATTAGGATGCAAAAGTCAGACACACTTCATTCAGACCAGGAGACTTTGTTTACCGTGCCAACGACGTGAGCCACGCAGAAGACACAGGCAAGCTCGGACCCAAATGGGAAGGACCTTACGAGGTCACAGACGCGCTCGGCAACGGCGCATACAGACTGCGCGATATGGAAGGTCAAGACCTAGCGCGCACCTGGAACATCTGCAATCTTAAAAAATGTTACTTCTAGGCTACGACCCTTACACAGACACCCTCGCATCCTACGTGATGCCCAATAAGTGTTTGTTTTTTCTTTCCTAGGAATTGTATTTTCTATTTTTTCAAAAACTTGCAAGTATCAATAAAATGTTATGGTTTCTAGCTAACTCCATAGCGTATTTTACTTTATTGCATATATGTCAATATTGTTTATCTTATATTTTTGCCTACATGGCGTGCATGCACTACTTAAAGACCCACGACGGCATAAAGGATGAGTTAACCTACTAATTCACTCGTTGAGTAAGAGGGTTGCAAACCCATCAACACTGGATCACGTATCCTTGCTAAGTGCCTTACTCTTGAGACGTCGAGGTAAGTTTTGCGTTCGCACCCCACGACGGATGCGCACATACTAAGTACACTGTACAAGCTTAGCAACATAACGAGCCAAAACATTTGGTCAAATAATAAAACTTTGCAAACAATGCAAGTATAATTTTTAAAGTTACGCACTTAACGCGCCAAGACACTTGGTCAAACCTTCGCAAACAATGCAAGTATAATTTTTAAAGTCACGCACTTAAAAACACTTGGTTAAATAAGTTGGCAAACAATGCAAGTATATTTTAAGTCACGAACTTAAACAAAGAATTCTTATTCATAAGTTATTTACAAAAATTACAAGGAAAAACATAATATACAAAAAGCCTATATGCTATGGCGATGCTCAGGACTCTCCTCCGGAGCGGCGGAACTCCCCGCTTCCTGCAGCCTCCTCAAAGTTAAAGCATCCTTCATAGATACGGTCGGAACGCTTACAGGCACACCATCTGACCTGAGGATGTGTGCAGCGCCAATGCCACACATCACTGCCTTACCCTTAATACCCTTCTTCACAGCAACCCTATGCTCATGTCGCTCCAGCACCTCTTTCAAGGGAATCTCCCTCTCAAGAGCAAAGGGTTTAAGGATGTCGCGAGGCCGCGCGAACACAGGAACTTGAAGCTGGGAAACATCAGGTTTCAGATAATAATCTGATTCCCCTTCCCCATTCTCCCCAAGATGGCGCTGCAATGTCAACCCCGCCATCAGTACATCTATGGGGTCATCTTGATCGCGCTCCAGCCTCCCAATGTGCGGCAGCTTAAGAACCTTCAACCCCGCCATTGCTTGCAGCAACTCATCATAAGCAGTAGGGCTGTACCCAGGGACTTCCGCCAGGTCCTTCTCCAGCAACTTGGCCTCGTGGAGATCCTCCATAGCCTGTGATCTACCACGCGCCATCGCGCAATGCACCACCTTCCCAAAGGCGTCCTTCACCTCTTGGGACTCTAGCGTGCCCATGGCTGCGAGGCGCAGCCCATGGCTAATCAACCACCTACATTCACAAAGACAATTTGTGTCAGTAAAAAAGCATGGCGATAAAGTTACTCTAAAAGAGAATAAAATAAAAAGAATACCTGCGCTCAGCAATAGTAGACATAAAGTGTGGATACAGCTCCTCGTCATACTCTATACTGAGGGCGCGCAGCTTCTCCTCTTGCAACGCAATCATCTTCTCCACGCGCTCCTGGAACTCCTGGACGCTGGCATGATGCTCAGCCCTCTTCCCATCAAGGTATGCCACCGACCAGGTCGCTTTAGCCTTTATCTGATTAAGCTTAGCCCTCGCATACCTAAGGTCGGCTAGCATACTCACCTTATCCCCAACGATCTTTTCCGCATGCGCCCGCGAGGCCTCCAACTCCACTTGCGCATTAGCCAACTGCGCACGGAGTCTCGCCAACTCCTCATCCTTCTGGGCAAGAGCACTGCTCTCCCCGACATACTTCTCTTTTAGCTGAGCCACCAGCTCAGCTTGGCGCGTAGCGGTCGCAACCAGCTCATCCATCAGCTGCTGCGCCTCGCCACCATCAGCAACCTTGGCTTTCCCCTCCCTGTTTTCATTCTGTGGAGAGGAAACCTCATCAACGAAGACTCCATCATTCTTCGCAGCATCATCCCTACGCAACAAAAAACAGTTAGTAAATATTACAACAAGTAATATGATAAAAAAAAGGGGAGAAAGATGATAAAAACGCAGACACTTACAGAAACGGAGAAGCCTCATCAACCTTCAATCGTGCGCCAGAAGTAGATGTCTCTTCCGCATTAGACTCCGCGTCCCTAATGACGTGTCGACGCCTCTTCCTGGTGCCACTGCCTCCAGCCTCTCCCTTGCGCTTAACATTCTGCGCAACTTCCTCTTTCAGCACCTCCTCAGGATTAAGGATTTTTATGCTATCAGACGACCCCGATTGCGCCTCTTTGTGCGCCACCTCCACAGTGGGTGCCACCTCCGCATCGGGTGCCACGCTCTGAACAGGCGTCACTTGGAGCGGTGGTGTGTTCCCAGGAACCGCCTCTGGCAGGGCAGTCAAACGACCCTCTGTCGCCTCCAGTAGGGGCTGCTCACCTTCCCTCAGAGGGCGCACCCCTATAGTTACTAGCTTCGGCTTGTCCAGCTTAACCACAGCAAATAGATCCATCTCTGCGAACATCAATAAAGCAAGAAAGGAAAAAAGGGATTAGTTATTAAAAGCGCACATATACAAAAAGACTTACAAAGCTTAAAGTAGAAGAGATGAACACCCACCCCGGCCATCCTCACTCAGTAAAGTAGGCACCTCATCTGCAGCGCCAAAATAAGCGCGGCTCAACCCTATATGCACCAAAAACTCCTCCGGATAGGGGTTAATGGCCAGTCGGTTGGCATCCAGAATCTGCGCGTCAGCCAGCCTGTAGGAACCGGGTGCGGGGCGCCCATCCCTTGGCAATGTATCCTGAGTATAAAACTCATAGGGAAAGGGAAAGACTACATCGTCAACCCAGAAAAAGTATTCCCTCCAATTCTTTAGGGCGTCTACTTTCTCAGTATAACACTGAAGCGCCCCCTGGCGCCTCGCAAAAGAAACCCAACAATTTGACCACGTCGTGTGGTAAAAGGAGCGGAACAAGGCCACGGTCGGTTCTATCGCAAGTAAACGGCAATTTACTTCAAAATTCGACACCTTAGCCGCACCTATACAATGCAGCTGAGAGATGTGAAGGCGATAATGATTGAGCAAATCGCTCAGAAAAATAGATATGGGTACGCGGTAATTCGCGTACTCAAAGAATTTCGCGTATAGCCCTATTTTCCCTTCGGGGAAATCAGCTATACACGAGTCCACATCTGGAGCCTCTGGATGGACATCCAGAGGCACGAAATAGTCAGACGAAAATTGAGTAACATCCTCAATGGACATCGCAGAGCGAAAATCCTCTAATTGTGCAACCATCTTCATCAAAATACTAAGTAAGACGCACACAAATTACCTACGAAAATGTGGTATTTTCTTTGCAAAAAAAGCCTTCAAGGAAGGTGAATAGTGAATAAGTGTGTGTTTTACTGTGTGACTGTAAAAAGTGGGGCGGTGACTATTATATAGGGAGTGGAAAAAGCCCTAGTTTCTCTCCACGTGGAATCCACTCACAAAAAACGTATGGATAGGAGGTGAACGGGTACATGCACTTTTTCCGAATTACGAGGGCTACGTGGACACCACTCCCGATTTTCGAGGTATCCATTTGAAATATTTTTTAGTTAGGTGCATTGCACTTAAAAATAGGCGGTAATATTTACTTGATCTCCCGCCACGCTTACTGCTGATGATATTAAGTCTAGTATCCGCGGCTACGAGCCACGCACACTAGACTGGGGGGACATGATGACGTATAGTCTATATTTGGGCCACGAACCCAAATAATATATACTACTAGCGCCTAAGTCCACCACAAGTGGGCTGCCATGACAATGGTTTGGGCCGCAGTATCATTACCTTGGGCCCACGAGGCCCAAAGCCCAACTAAACCCACCGGGTACACGATAAGGATTGTCTATTCATAGAATAGATATTCTTTCCTTGGATAAGCACCACGAGTGCGAAGAGTAGGGAGCAAGAAACCCACGCGGTTTCAGCCCCTATAAAAGGAATGATATATTCTCATTCAAAGGTACGATATACAAACCCCAACTCTTTACGAGAACCCTAAATCGATTACTTACTCTCACGCCGGAGTCTAATCGGGGGAGACAATCCCTCGATAAGTCTAACGGTGTTGTTTTATTTTCTTAGTACGCAGGTAACGAGTGCTAAGAAGCGAATTGGTACGAGAGCAAGAGCCCCATAACCAGGTACGCCCAACTTTTGTATCAACAGGCATATTTTCTGTGGAGGATTTAATCAAACCCTTGTTGGAACTACAATAATCAGACTATGCATCTCGCCTCTTCTCTACTGCTTAGAATCTTCCACTACATGACCATACCCATGTCATACTATCATAGTAACTTCCATGTTCAAGATAGGTAAATAGGTGTTCGCAATTTATCAAACCTTCAATGCAAGTTTAGGGCCCATTTGGTTTTTTGGGATTTGCTTGAGTTTGGGTTATAAAAATTGACCCGACCTTATTTTCACCCGTTCGGTAAGATTTGGATTCGGACTTAATCTTAAATATTAAAGAGTGAGCTAAAAATTGGTATTGTAGTAGGTTTTATGAAAAAATAGGCCCACCTCATTTTTTTCTCCATCTCTCTCATCTCACCTTATATATATATAATTTATAAATTATATTTAAAAAAAATAAAATAATTTAAATATTTCTCTCTTCTAAATTAAATTCAAATCCTTATAATCCTATTAATCCTAAACCCAACTAGAAACCAAACGGACCCTTAATTCATTTTCGTATGAAAAGTTCATTGCAGTTATTCATGATACTTCAATCATGATCCTAAGTCTAGAAAGCTAGCATCTTTGTTAGCAATATATCTATATGATACATGAATAAATTTTAATTCAAAATTTTGTAAGACCCGTATTAATGCATTTTTAAAAAGAATACAAGGGTAAATGTATTATGCACACACTACAAATGCTTTTACTAAATTATCTTCTACAAGATTTTAATACCTCACTAATTATTTATTTTGTATTTGCATAATTTATTATGCAAAAATACAAAAATAAATCGATATAACTGCAAAATGTTAGAACGAGGCACAAAGTTCGAAAAATATAATTTAATCGTACCATCGAGAACCAATCAAGACACATTTTGAAATGTTTGTACAAAATCAACGGTAAAAAAATGTTTGGGACGAATTTATTAAAGGCAGTGGATGTAAAAGTGTAAAGTGTTAAGTGAAATATATATTTAATACATATATACATATCTTTTATTTATACTACATTTAATGCATGAATGACATTTTAATTTAAAATTTTTGTAAAACACTCATTAATGCATTTTTAAGCAATAAAATTATACAAGTGTTAAAACATTATGTACACACTACAAATGTTTTTCCTGAAGTTTATCTTTCACAACATTTTAATCATACCATCGAGAGCCAATCAAGACACCTTTTGAAATGTTTGTACAAAATCAACTGTAAAAAAAATGTTTGGGACGAATTTATTAAATGCAGTGGATGTAAAAATGAAAGTGTTAAGTGAAAAATATATATTTAATACATATACATATATCTTTATTTATATTACATATAATACATGAATGGCATTTTAATTTAAAATTTTGTAAAACACTCATTAATGCATTTTTAAGCAATACAAATTATACAAGTGTTACACACTACAAATATTTTCCTGAAGTTTATCTTTCATAACATTTTAATACCTCATTATTATTTATTTTGAATTTGTGATGTGTTTCAAAAGCTTTAAATGTATAATACTAGATTTTACCAAACGAGCGAATATAAAACATAACACGGGCAGTGTACCCTTTCGTATGCAATATAGTCTAAGGTAAGTCCAGGTCGTTCCACGAGATTTTTAACAATTAACAGAAGGTTTATCGAGAACAAAGCCAATTGATTGTCACATATCAAATAGCCTAAACGTGTGTTCACAAGACAAAGTACCAAACAAGGCATTATCTGCATAAGATAATAGATAGAGATAAAGCAAGACTTTATATAAACAAATCATGTAAGTTACAATTAAGGGTGTATTAACGTAACAAACATATCTACCAATAATGACATAGAATCCTTTCGACCTATAGACTACATCATCACAAGCGCATTAAGAATGGTTCGTATTAAATATGCATACATATGAATTCCTCCCAACCCGGTCGGTCAATATAAGGAAGGGTCTTAAACATCATTCCACTTGGTTTGTTTATCAATTTATCACACAATTTCTACAAGCATGATATTGGACCATTATAGACAGATGTTCTAAAACTAATCATAACAACTAACCCTTTCGACCTATGATAGTTGCAATAATCAATCATAGGATAAACAAGATCCAAGCAAAAGTAATATCAAATTCATAAGCATTCATATTCACAAGTTATACTAATATCATCCAAGTAAGCGAGACACAACCAAAACATAACCAAACCAATAACCAACATTACGAACATAGATAAACTCATAAACATCATCAATATTATTAGTAAAGAAATATACCAAATCCATTAATGTGGGTAATTGATACGTTGGGTATGTCAATGTAGCATAGTTAATTTTACCAAATCAAGTTTTAAATTTATATTTAGCCGACATATTACTAACACACACACACTTAACGAGCAGTGTACCCGATTAATATGTATATAGTGGTAAGTAGAGTGTCGAACACTAAGAATGGAACGTAATATCTAGTTGATTTGATCGGTATTTTAATATCTAAGTTAGTTTTACAATCTAATTTAATAAAAAGGAGGTTTTAGCCTGAGAGACTAGTACGGATTTGAATTAAACAGAAAAGTAAAACTAATGAGAACAAATCAGTGAAGAGCAATCACGTACACAAATAGATATTAGAGACACGTAGAAGACCTGTCCTATGGTTTAAGTAGCTGGTCACTTGTTTTATTGCTAGTTTTATATGATGAGTATCGTAATCTAATTTGTCTCGTTGGATCCTAAATATCGGCGAGTAAACTCTTAATGATTACTTATGTTTATCCTACCTTCTAGACGCTAGATAAGTAGGCGAGGAACATGTATGGTAGCCCAGAAGACTCAACTAAACACAGAGGTTATCAATGCACAAATACAATTCATCAAAAAAACATCATATAAACTTTAACCGATGAGAAAACAATTTTAAAGGGAGTAGTATGGTGGCCACAAGCCCATCAATCCTGGTGGATTAAAGCTTACTAATACAATAAAACAAAACTACTTAATGAATTATACACATGCAGGACCTTCTTACAGCTCTAAGATCTCTGTTTAGGGCGTGTCTTGTGATGCTTCTTCGACTGAATTCGTCTCCTTAGGGTTTTGTTTCACACACAATTCGTATCTATCTTGGGGTATTTATAGCTTCTTTATGAGGGATGCGGCGCATCTTGATGATAGATGCGGCGCATCTACTTAACTTCGCGTGGGGTCCAAGATTATTATATTCTGGAATATTCGTACACCGCATGTTTCTCTATGCGGCGCATATCCTTTAACGTCTTGGATAGTGTCTGGTGAAGTCTTTAGCTGATACACCGCATGTTGTAAATGAGATGCGGCGTATTTGGAGTAGAACAATTTGGTTATCCTTCGTTGACCAAAGTTTCATATGCGACGCATGTTGTAATAAGATGCGGCGCGTTCTTCAAAGTCAGGCAATGGTCTTCGAATTCATTTAAGTATGATGTTGCGGCTTATCTGTTGAGAATGATATGGCGCATCTCCTGGATTTCAGTAGACTTTCCCAATCTTGATCATTTAGCTCCATAATTCGTCCAAAATCATCAATTTTCACCAATTGCTTGTTTTTACCTGAGAATTACTAAAGTAAACAATTAAGTATCGATTCTCATACAAAACAATATAAAACAAGTCAATTAAATAGGACAAATGATGCCAATAATATGTACTTATTTGATCTCATCAAATATCCCCACACTTGAACTTTACTTGTCCTCAAGTAAACCTTTAGATTAAACATAATGAAAATGTATCGTTGATAGGATGTTTTTTCATTTAAGCACGTATTCGTTGTATCATAATTGCACGACCAAACACAACCAATTAGAAACAAAATATATGTTTAATAAAAGCAAATCTAATCGTCTAACTGTCCGGACGTGACGAATATTCTATCATATGCTTGACAAGGATACGCATCTCCCCCACTAAAGCTAAGAAGCAACTAGTCTAAAGTGGTAAAAAGGGTTTTTTTTGTTCATGGGTTAAACCTAGCTTTGCTTGAACATCTCCTGCATAAACTTAGTTGATCGCTGGCGCGAGTCCTCGACGCTTCAAACAACGTATGGTCACTAGAGTTTCCTCTAGATCGTCGGCGCGTCATTTGATTAATTTAATACTCGGATGGTCACTACCTCATTCACACATTTAACATTTTTGCTCGGCCATTACATATCCGGATGCTCGAAAACTAACAACGGATATAATAATACGGTTGGGTATGGATAACATTTAGGATATAAATTGGTGTAAATTAAAAAATACATAACAAGAAACAAATAGATTAAGTCCTAAGTGTGGTTAGAATACTTCCCTACCATCCCATGAATAAGACTCATATCATTGAATAACTCACGCTTTGAATCTTTTGTAACTCACGCTTTAGGTAGACACAAATTATACTCGATAAAATCTTAAACAAAGAATAAACAATCCTTAGTTGGCGTTCCCATAACGGCCAACTCCCTTTCAATTTATAAATATAATACAACAATAGTGGCGATATCAACCACTTAGTACAGAACTTTACAATGTTGGTTTAAAGCAAACTTCCAACTCATTCTTTCTTTTTCTTTTCTCATTTTTTTGATTTTTTATTTCAAACATAAACATAAAATAACTAATGGTGTAAAATTTCACCACATTACTACCATCACAATATTTTCTTTACTTTTCAGACTTTCAGACATAACGTAATAGTGAAAGTAGTGAACACACGAAAAACTGACTAAACATATACAATATGTACTTTTACTCCAATTGCATTGTGCAATTTCCCGACCTAACCAAAGATAATGAATTTATGCACACGAACACAGGTAACGCAAGGAACCACACTTTGCTTGAGCAACTATCCACTGACTTAAATCTACAGGGTAGGCTAAGGTGTAAGGTGTAACAAAAAATATAATAACAAGGGTGTATAAAACCTAAAGGAATGGCTCTACGGGTTTTTCAGGGGTATCTTAGGGGGTGTTTCTTTTTCCTCTTAGCTAAGGAAATGAGTAGGCCCCACATCTATTACTTCCTCTTAATGGGGGAGGAGCTCATATTCTACACCTTTCATATATAGATGAATTAGTGGAAATGAGTAGGCCCCACTGCAAAAAGAAACACTTAATTATGTTTAGTGGGTCCTTATCTCTTAGCTAAGAGGAAAAAGAAACACCACTTACTCTAAAAATGAGAGTAACAAAAGGTTTATACGGGGGTTAACTAACCAATGTAGTTAGTTAATAGCACATGACATATGTAGGCTTTTTGGTGTAATCCTAGAATTTTTACCAATTTAGACAAGTCATTCCAATTATAAAAATAATACTCATTATGGTGGTCTCGAATAGTATACAAGTCAAGTTCTAAAGTTTACAAGTCACCGGCACACTCATAGATTTGTGAATTTTGATAAACTCAAATCAAAATTTTAGAAAATAAAGTCTTGTGTGCAGCTATGCAACTTAGATTAAACAAAAACATGCTAAAAAAATTTTAAATTTTGATATTTTAAGCGCAAATTAAAGTATATTCTTGAAAAATAAGGACATTAAGTGTTATAATTCTCCATCCCCCCCCCCCCCACTTAAGTTAAATAACGTCCCCGTTGTTTATTGAAATTAAAAACAGGAATTTAAAAAGAATTAGAACTGAAAAACTCCCCCGATATTTGCTCGGTTTGATCCTCCATTATGCGTTTGCGAGCAATAATTTATGTGGATGTTAGGCGTTCGACTTTTCATTATTCTTGTATCCACATAAAGTGTAGATAAATATAAATATCACCAATTATACACCTGAGTTTAAAAAGATCGATACTTGTACAAACTTCATTAGTGGTTAGAAAATAAAAATAAAACTGTAAATCATCAGGTCAGTCGATGCGCCGCATCTTATGGAAAAAGATGCGCCGTATCGAGCCTGGAATTGGTACGGGTTATAAAGATTAGATGCGTCGTATCCTTAACCAGGGATGCGCCACATTAAATAAACTGACACAAGGTTTATAGTTCAGAAAATAAAATGCAGACAAAGTAAAAACAGATATGACCTGTGCAGTAGATACGCCGCATCTATTGATGGAGATGTGCCGCTTCTGCGACAGGTCTAACAGACTCGACAGAAAAAACAATAAAGATAAATCCGGTTTGTCTCTCGGTAAGTACTTTTCTTTATTCCAGAGTCTTCAAGTTAGACTCACGTTCAGCTTCTATTTTGTTTTATTAATGCCATCAACATCTTCTTCACATTCGTCATGCTCAGAGTGTTGAAGTTCGTGGTACTTCCATGTGTCATGGAATGATTCTTCCTTGTCACGTTGATTCCACCAGTAATCTTCTAAGTGCATCATAAGTTCACTATTAAGCGTGTTATAATTCCCGAAACATTGCGCAAGCCAATGGCGAAATTTGGTTCCTTCACTTTCTTGTTCTTCATAAGGCGTATAAGAAGATTTTGAAGTCTCGAACTTTTCCTCTTTATGCTCTACATTATCTTTTCTCATGTATTTAATTAGAAATCTCCCTTCCTCTTCTTCAATAGTAGTCCAAACCAATCCTTTGAATTCTATCATAGGCCATAGCAGAAGTAATTCATCTTCAGTGCAGCTCATAAACAAATCATAGGTGAATAAGTCATTGTCAATGCTTCCCAAACATTTAAATTCAGCAAATAGGGTTTCAAGAGGGGTTTCCCAAGTAAATAGATCAGCATCGATCGTGAGTAAATCAACTTCTTCACTTTCATAAGTCTTAATAGAGCATATTGGCACAGAAGTGTGAGATAGTGATTCAAACAATTTGTCAAAGAGTCGTGAGTTGCAATTAATAGCATCATAGGTCTTATCCAAAATTGGACAGAGTTTCCCATTTTCCCATTCCGAATTTTCTGAGTTTTTATCGCCCATACGTATTGCTGGAAATTTTTTTAAGTTAATTTCATAAACTTCGCAATCATCATCGTTCTCCAATGTCCATAGTATCTTTATCGGAGAACTTGTGCATCTCAATGTCTTCATTCCATCCATAGTCAAGTACTCGCTCATGGTGATATCTTCCATAATAATCCCTTTCATCATAGGTAAATAAATCAGTAGGATTTGCCCGATAGAAGATAATCGTAATTAGTAAGGAAACGATTATTGAAAATAAAAGTTGCTGATATCTGCAGACGATGCGTCGTATCCCAAAAGTAGGATGCGCCGTATCTTATTACGTTAAAAATTAAATCAGACTTTTATTCAGAAAAACGATGCGTCGTATCTGTAAAAACAGATGCGACGTATCTCAGTTTAATAAATACGAAAAATTGTTTTTAATAAATAAATAGATGCGCCACAACTGTCGAAACAGATGCGTCCTATCTCGTTAGGGTTTTGAAAATTTTCCGATTAAAAACAAAATACGTCGTATCTAGGGGATAGATGCACCGCACTTCGAATTTTTAAGTTAACGCTGTATATAAAAATAAAAAAAACGCAATGCGCCGTATCTGATAAATCAGATGCGCCGCATCGTTTGGATCAACAAAATATAGCAGACACCAGTAATACAAAAAATAAAAGAAAAAAATAAAGAAAACAAAAAATTACAGAAAATAAAGAAAATAAGAAAACAAACAAACACGAAAATTTAATATGCAAGAAAATACAATGAATGCAATCTAAAATAATATACAACAAAGTTAGTTGTTAGAATCTAATTAAAATACTAATCAAATAAACAGATATTAACAATTCATTTCCTAGCAGTGGCGCCAAAAACTTGATGCGCTGTATATGTCAGTGTATCATAGGTTAATTTTACCTAATCAAGTTTTAAATTTATATTTAGCCGACTTATTACATATACACACACACTTAACGAGCAGTGTACCTGATCAATATGTATATAGTGGTAAGTAGAGTGTCGAACACTAAGAATAGAACGTAATGTCTAGTTGATTTGATCAGTATTTTAATATCTAAGTTAGTTTTACAATCTAATCTAATAAAAAGGGGGTTTTAGCCTGAGAGACTAGCATGGATTTGAATTAAACAGAAAAGTAAAACTAATGAGAACAAATCAGTGAAGAGCAATCACGTACACAGATAGATAATAGAGACACGTAGAAGACCTGTCCTATGGTTTAAGTAGCTTGTACTTGTTTTATTGCTAGTTTTATATGATGAATATCGTAATCTAATCTGTCTTATTGGATCCTAAATATTGAGTAAACTCTTAATGATTACTTATGTTTATTCTACCTTCTAGACGTTAGATAAGTAGGCGAGGAACAGGTTTGGTAGCCTAGAAGACTCAAATAAACACATAGGTTATCAATGCACAAATACAATTCACCAAAAAAAAAACATTATATAAACTTTAATCGATGGGAAAACAATTTTAAGGGGAGCAGTATGGTGGCCACAAGCCCATCAATCCTGATGGATTAAAGCTTACTAATACAATAAAACAAAACTACTTAATAAATTATACACATGCATGACCTTTTTATGGCTCTAAGATCTCTGTTTAGGGCGTGTCTTTTGATGCTTCTTCGACTGAATTCGTCTCCTTAGGGTTTTGTTGCACACACAATTCGTGTCTGTCTTGGGGTATTTATAGCTTCTGTCTGGTGAAGTCTTTAGCTGATATGCCGCATGTTGTATTCTGGAATATTCGTACACCGCCTTTAGATGCGGCGTAACTTGTTTCTCTATGCGGCGCATATTCTTTAACATCTTGGATAGTGTCTGGTGAAGTCTTTAGCTGATATGCCGCATGTTGTAAATGAGATGCGGTGTATTTGTAGTAGAACAAGTTGTTTATCCTTCGTTGACCAAAGTTTCATGTACGGCACATGTTGTAATAAGATGCGGCGCATTCTTCAAAGTCAGGCAATGGTCTTCGAATTCATTTAAGTATGATGTTGCGGCATATCTGTTGAGAATGATACGGCGCATCTCCTGGATTTCAGTAGACTTTTCCAATCTTGATCATTTAGCTCCATAATTCGTCCAAAATCATCAACTTTCACAAATTGCTTGTTTTTACCTGAGAATTACTAAAGTAAACAATTAAGTATCGATTCTCATACAAAACAATATAAAACAAGTCAATTAAATATGATAAATGATGCCAATAATATGTACTTATTTGATCTTATCAGTAATACGAATACGAAGAGCCAAAGACCAATAAATCGACTACCACAAGTACTAGTCCAACAACCCAAGTATCCATTATCAACCAACAACCTATGCTACTGAATATACCCGAGGGAATGTCACGTTCACCTCTGCAAATCCGCAATGTGTCACCAAATGGAGTGTTTGGTAACAAGGTTAATGGTAGAGACTTGAAATGATTTGGTGTGAATCCTCCAAGTATTATGTTTAGATTCTGTAAAAATGATGAATGGTGATCTATAAATGGTGGTGGACCTCTGGGAATTCATGGTTAGGGATGATTGTGATGGTAGTGGTGGATCGATAGTGATAAAGGGGTGTTCGGATCATTGGATACAATGATCCTTACCAACCCTCCTCTTCTCTAATTGATATATGTATTAGCCCCTGATTCTCCTGCATTTGTGTGGTTTATATAGGCTTTAGGAATACTTGAGAGCGAAGTTGGAGGGCAAATGATCGGTCATAGAGTACATTATAGCCAAATAAATGTTGCTGATTTTGTTAGATTTAGAAGTATACCGTACTTCTTGTCAAGTATGCCGGTTTTGTAGTCGTTTTAGAAATTGGCACCAAATTGAGTTGTAGACAATTCTCTTAGCTTTCCGTAGCCGCTTAAATCAACTAAATCGGAGTCCGAATGCTCAACTTATGGCCAAAATAGTGTACAGATGTTGGGAGATCTTGATCTTGAGTTTATTTCTTCGTTTTAGCTTCATTTTTTCGTGTTTTCTTCCGATTCTTCCACGACACCCTACAATATCAAATATAGTCTATTAAGTATAAAAAGTTCATATAAATCATCAATATACAAGCATAAAAGCATAGATAACGATCTAGAAATATGTATAATTTGAGTGTTATCAATTTGTATAACCTTTTATACAAATATACACAAATAAATCGATAAAATTGGAAAATATTAGAATGGGTTACAAAGTTTGAAAATTATGATTTAATTGTAGTACTACCATCAAGAATCAATTAATATACCTTTTTAAATTTTAGTACAAATCAACAGCAAAAAAAAGTAATAATAAATAAAAAAAAATGTTTGGGATGAATTTATTGAAGGCAAAAGATGCAAATATGCAAAGTGCTAACTACATATTTAGTATATGTTATGTTACTTATACGTGTATTAGATTAAACGAGTGGGGGGTACCCGCGCGTTGCTGCAGGAATGTTTTATTTAATCTAAACTCTTAATAAAACGGTTGTAAAAAAAATTATTTTTGTTATTAAGGACTATATATGCAAAAGGTCGATAACCGCAAGTACTATTTTCGTAAAGTGTTTCTGAAAATAGTATGATTTTTTACTACCTGAGATTGTCGGTATGTTGCAAAGTTACTCTCCTTAGGGACTAACTTTGAAATTAAAAGTTAACCTGAGGGGATTTTTTTGTACCATATTAACGGGCGTTAAGGACTAACTTTGCAATAGATCTATAACCATAGGGTCTAAAAGCAAAAATTGGGCAATGAACAGTGCAAAACAGTGCTTTTACTATTCATCCTAATGATTTTTAGTATATATACAAGTGGGGTAGCCCGCACATTGCCGAGGGAGTGTTTTGTCGTATATTTTGAGTGTGAAATAGTTTTGACTATTGGTTAATTTTGGTACATTTAGTGTTGTTTTGAGTTTTTGTTTTTTTGGTTTTATAATATTTATGTTTTGTTATTCGTCTATTCTAAATGAGTCTTGCATAACGTTGGGTGTGTGTTGTTTTATAATGCCTATGTTTTGCATTTCCTTATTTTTTGTTAAGATTGTGAAAGCATAGTGTTCGTATTGTTAGAAAATTTTGTTGAGTTAGTTTTATTTTTTATTTTCTATATTTTCTTTGTTGCGATTTTTTTGTTTGTAATTGTTAAATGAAAAAGTGTGTTTATTTTTGAAAGAGTTGTAGCTTTCAGCCCGGTCCAAAAAACATTACCCTTGACCCGATCCACACTAAAATCAGTTAGTATAATATTTCCTTTACCCTAATATCTCTCATATCAACAAACCTAATCACACACAAATCTCAAACACTCCGCCTCTCTTTTTCTTCATTTCACTCTTACGTTTTCCAGATCCAACACACAACAATGCAAACCGAGCTTAATCTTCATCTTCTCGGTTTAACAACAATGATCTAAGGTAGGTTGTTCTTAATGTGTCTTTTGTTTTTCTAACGAATTAAAGGAAAAACATAACACACTTGTTATGATTCTTTCCATTTCATTCGTATATACATTGAGGCTAAGCTTCAAAATAGACCGATCTATGAAGAAAACGTGTTTAATCTTAAAAAGATTTTGGTTAAATCCCTAAACACGAATCCGAGATCTTTAATTGTTTTCGTTTAGTTTTTTTTAGAACGAACCCAAGAAAAGGAAAAAACATGGTTGTTTGATTTCTTTTCCTTTGTTGGTTCGGATATTGAATGAAACTGAATCTTCAAAAGAGATCTTTGATGTGTTAGTTTTCTTGTTTTCTAGATTTTCAAAGTACTTGTATTCTCTCGAGAGATACAAAAGAAAACAAAATTGAGATCATGTATATTATTTTTCTTTTCTGTATCGTTGATTGTAAAGATGATTTGTTTTAAGCTCTTTAAGATTTGTTAAAGATTCATGTAAGAGTTAAACAAAGCTGAGATCTTGTTTCTGTTTGATTTATGTGAAAATTGCATTTGTTTTTTAGTCGAGTTATTGATACTGTTATTTGTTAATTAGGGTATGCTGTTTACGGCTTGATGTTGTTATTTGCTAAGTTGTGTTAAGTTGCGTTGTTTGAGGTTTTGGATTTTGAGATGGATATAGTAAGTAGCTGAAATGAGGATCTAGAAGACGCAATACATATATTTGGAAATGAAGTTGTATACTTGTGTTAACCATAATTAAATCCAGCTGCACAGTGATAAACAGTTCCTCATAGTAATTTACAGTGCAAAACAGTGACCCTAGTATGGTTACTATTCACAAGGACTGTAGATAATTGGAACACTTAACTGCCTCAGCCAATAGGCTTGTGCCTTTTGGCCCAACAGACCAATATGGAGATGAATTAGGATGCTAATACGTTGCTAATGACCCGTTTGTGGACCCCGCACCCCAATGATGTTTAGTATATAGTATAATACAGTATCTCTTTCCATAGTTAACTCTACATGATTTTCTAACATTTGAGTTTTATTTACATTTATAAACACTCTACATGTTACTTACATCACGCACCTACGTGGGACAAGTACTAATTTGCGAGATCTAGTCTTAAATTTCCAAATCCGAATTAACCTATATCTAATCCTACACACTAAAGAGTAGTGTACCATATCGTGTAATAGTATAGCTTAGGTAAATATGGGTGTCGAACCCTAGAACGGTGATGATTTTCAAGTTGTCTAATTAAAATAACAAACTACTATACAAAAGCAATCAAAACTCCCAAGATGTGCTTTAGATCCATGCGATCATATACTTAAGAGAAAAAATAAACTTAACTAACAAATAAATATTGAATATGAAATAAACGGGAAGCAATCAATGATAGAAGAAGTGTTAACCTTGCTAATCCTCTATGGTTCAGTTGACATAATCCTACGTGCAATGTCTAACATACGATCTTAATAGAGGCTCATATATCATATAAACCAAATATTGGTCATGAAGTCTATACCTGTAAACATAATTAATTAATCAATCATAAGATTATATTGATTAACCAATTAAGTTCTAGTAATTATGAACACCAACTATTCCATTTGGTTTATTCATGCTAATTACTTAACATTCAACACCTTTAAACGACCACCTAATGTTTTTGTCTTGCACTTTTTAATGAATTACTTTTAATTTATGCTAGGCTACTGGCCATAGCATCGGCAATTAAGAGGGAATGGTCATTTATTAGTCAATCTAATACCCAAAATTTCAGCTTGTGACTTAATTATTACAGTATCATCAATTAAATACTCATAATTCATACTAAAACGCAAGGATCTTTTAGCAAACAAATAAAAATATCCAAAAAGATCATAAGTTAAACTAAAGAATCATATGAAAAGAAACATAAGTTCATTCAATTAAGCAAACACCAAGTCATTTATCCCATAATTCACAAATTCTAAGACAAGAAAATATAACGGAATAACAAAACATATTCATAATTGAAAAGTTAAGTAAACCGAAAAATACAATTTGTTTATGATGTTTAAAATTATCCCTCTTCTTTACTTGTGATCCAATCAACAGCCCCAAAAGGACTGTTGATTGACCCCTTTGAGTCTGCAGCAGAAAATCCGAATGGATCTCTATCTTACATTCTGTCGTCCCTTTTTATGCATAACACAAACCTACCAATAAGGTGTAATGGGCCAGTCAAGTGTGAGCTCCTTGTTTGCTTCTCAATATCTTAATACATGCAAACTTTGAGAGATGAGATATTTTACCCATTTAATTTAGCCCATTAAGCCGCAACATATATTAAAGTACTCCACATCCTACCGTGCTATTTTAAGCCGTGACTTGGTAACAGATTTTATCACCACATAACTCTAGATTTTCGAACGTCTTAATGGATAAATATGAAGATATCATTTTTATCTTTCTATAGAATCACCTAAAACATAACTCGGTCGAATTAGTCATGATCAAATTAGTGCAACTTCGTTTTCTTTACGGCGTATAGACTTACTTAGCTCTACGCCGTAGAAGCTACATCTTAATAATCCTCAAGTCTTCATCTTGTCTATGGCGTAGAGAAAAAGTCTCATCTATGCCGTAGAAGGATCGAATGCAAATTTTCATTTTTTTTCAAACTTGGTCTTTTTTTGCGTCTTAACGTTTCAATGCCTCATTTAATCCTATTATGAAAATATGAAGCAATTAAGTACCATATTCATATACAATGACATAAAACAAAGCAATAATCGTAGGATATTGATAACCAAAATGTGATATTATTTGATGTTATCAAGTATAATAACCATGATTGTGAATATCACCAACAAGTTAAACACAAAATAAACTTAAAAGGTGTATATTTGTAGAAGTAATTTTTTTCTACATGATAAAAATATACTTTTGAAACGATATGATGCAAAACATCAAAAATAAGATATCAACCTTAGTGATTAGGAGACGTATATTTTTATTAATGTGATGAATTGACATTGCCTCATACCCAGTTACGACTATAAGTCATTGTTAACCAATTTAACTTCATACCCCCATAATATTACCAGCCATTGCCTTTGTGTTGCTGCAACATCATGGAGGAAATCTACATCTTTATGATGAATTAGTTTGATAAAATTATCCAAACCTATTATTGTCGTCATCCGTAAAGTTGTGAGGCAGTGCTTACCAAAGTGTGTGAAACTTATGAAGTTGTGTGTAAGGCATTCTATTTATAGAGAGGCAAGTAGGTTTAGAGCTAAACCCTTGATGGATGATCAACAGCTATGAAGAATCCATGTGTTAGCTGGTAGGGAAAACACAACCTCCACCATACAACGTACTGTATGCTCTTAGAAATAACGGGCAGAATATGTGTGTTGTTGGTTTGTGAAGGATAATATTTGATTGTATTTTAGTTTAAAGAAAATGAAGGTTGTGTGGAAAACTAGAAGGGGGGTTGAATAGTTTACCGATTAAAATCTTTTTAACTTGTTAAGTTAGCTTTGAAACTTTCCGTTTGATCAAAGATATATACACAAACACAATATATAACATGCAAGTAAATGAAAGAAACGATCAAACCATAACACGAGTATTTATCGTGGTTCGGCTACAAGGACTCTTTTTCCTTGCCCTACGTCCACGCCCCGAGTATCCAACTCGAGAGTTACTTTCACTAGTCAACAAGCTCCTTTCACCGGCGGAGAAAACCTTACACGTCACTTATACTTTTACCGACACAAAGCTAGATGTCGAGTTCTTTACCAAGGGTACAACCACTCCCGTTAGTTCTTTTACAAGGGTACAACTACTCCCGATACACTTTGTATTTTGAGGACTAAAATACTAACCGATCACTACTGAAAATACACAATCAAATGAAGTGTAAACTACACAAGTCTACACAATGCTAAGCTAACAAGTCTTGCAACGTTGTGTTGAATACTTGTTACTTTTAGTAAGCTCGTGAATCTCTTTGCTACAAAAAGAAACTTCACATATAAAATGTTAAGAGGTTAGATGAAAGAATGAATGTGTGTGTAAAATATGATGTCAAGTCATAAGCCAAAATTCAACTTGTGGCTTGATATTTATAGCCAAACCTTCTGCAGGTCTGGCGGATCAGGCGGACCCATCAAAAGGGTTCCGCCAGTGTACCTCCAGGGTACCGCCGGGCTTGCAGTTGGTTTTGCAATAAATCTTGCAAACCAAACAAAGTCACATCTCATTACTCTTGCAAACCAAACAATGTCACATCACATAATATCAAGTCAAACACTAAACTTGCAAGCAACATCTTAGTAAGTCAAACACATTTCTTTCCATAAATGTATAATGACAAAACTTGCCATAAATGTGATGTGACAATTCTATTTTTAGAAAATAAAAAGTGTTGTGTTTTATGAAATGTAAAATGTAGCAAAAGTCTAGTTTATGCAAGTCTTTAAAACTAAGATTATGTTTTACTTAGAAACTAAAGTTTACATTTGTCATTAACAAAACTTAGCGAAGATCGTAAAATATAAATAACGTTTTTAGGCGATATTTGTATTAACAGGTTGTAAAATTACAAACCTGCACATACATAACGGATCATTAGTTGATTAACATGTTGGTGGAATGATGACCAAAGCCTCCGTAATGTTTTAATGATGAAAAACATACATTTAGACACTTAAAATCACAAGTGATAGCCAAAAAACCGAAAACATACAAACCTGGAACTGGCACGCCAGGTGACGCGTCAGCACGTGGCCAACACGCTAGTTGCGAAGTGTTTATTGTTTTCGGTTTTTCCAAGTCAGCTTTCCTACTACCCGATTGACGTTCTTCTTTAAATACAAGTTCGTACATGATATTTAAGATGTTAGTTTAACTCACTTTAAGATTTAGGTGTCATTTGTTTTTCATAGCTTTTACCTCTTTATCTGCAAACCATGTCTGCAGAAGAAGAGGCACATCTAAAGTCCTCATCTACATAGTTGAAGATTGTTTGTTTTTTGTGCTATTGAAGTACTGCTTTCATTTTTTTAAACTATTGTTTTGTGATTTGAGAATATAAATACTTTTGTCAAATGTTACTAAAATATTGAGTGCAAAACAAGCAATCGCCTAAAATACGGAGTATGAAAGACATGTTATCGTCTGTTTTATACGTTATCATCCGTTTTTAGGCTATTGTACGTTTTCGTCCGTTTATTAACGTTTTCGAACCTTTTTTTTTTACGTTTTTGCCGCTTTTCTATGTTTTCATACATTTTTTATGTTTTCGTCCGGTTTTTTACGTTTTCGTCTGTTTTTTACATTTTCGTCTATTTTTTTACGTTTCGTTCATTTTCGTTAGTTTTTTTAACGTTTTTGTCTGGTTTTTTACATTTTCATCAATTTTTTACGTTTTCGGTTGTTTTTCTATGTTTCGTCCATTTTTTATGCTTTCGAGCGTTTTTTTAAGTTTTCGTCTATTTTTTTACGTTTTCGTCCATATTATTACGTTTTCGTCTTTTTTTTACAATCGTGTCTGATGTTTTACATTTTCGTCTGTATTTTTACGTTTTTTGACCCATTATTACGTTTTTGTTATTTTTTTTACGTTTTCGTCATTTTTTTTACGTTTTCTACCGTTGTTTTACGTTTTTGTTTGTTTTTTTACGTTTTTGTTTGTTTTTTTACGTTTTTATTCACTCTTTAATATTTTTGGTACATTTTTTTAACGTTTTCATCTATTTTTTATTTTTTTTTTACATTTTTGTCTATTTTATTAAGTTTTTGTCCGTTTTTTTTTTTATTTTCATCCGTTTTCATATGATTTTGTAGGTTTTGTACGTTATTTTACATTGTCTTACGTAAGAGAAAGGACGAAAACAAATGACAAAATAAGAAAACGGATGAAATCGTAAAAACAAGACGAAGTCGTAAAAAACAAGACAAAAACATAAAAAAGTTGACAAAAACGTAAAATTATGACGAAAACGTAAGAAAAGGTCAAAAACTTAAAAACAGACAAAAACAGAAAAAGGACAAAACGGAAAAAAACGGAAAAAATCGTAAAAAAAACATTCAAAAACGTAAAAGAACGGTCGAAAACGTAAAAGAGTAGTCGAAAACATAAAAGAACAGATGAAAATATAAAAAAATGGATGAAGACATAAAAAAACTTTTGAAAACGTAAAAATATGGACGAAAAATTAGAAAACAGACGAAAACGTAAAAAAATAGACAAAAGCGTAAAAAACCGTAAAAAGATGGACAATAACTTATAAAAGGGTCGAAAATGAAAAAAAATGGTCGAAAACGTAAAATACAGACGAAAACGTAAAAAACGGATGAAAACGTAAAAAAACCGACAAAAACTTTTAAAAAGGACGAGAACGTAAAAAAGGACGAAAACAGACTAAAACGTAAAAAAAACAGACAAAAACGTAATTTAACTGACGAATACGTAAAAATTGGGCAAAAACGTAAAAAAACGGACGAAAACATATAAAAACGAATATTGAGAAGGAGATGTAGGGTTTGTGAAAGAAGTAAAAAGTGAAGGATAATGTTTTAAATTTATAAGAGGAAAGAAGTTAAAAGTTTATGTTTGCAAAAAAAAAAAAAAAAAAAATAAAAATAAAAAAAAAAACTCTGCCCTTTCTTAGACAAAAGAAGTGAAAATAGGGATAAAGTGCTTATAAGATAAAAACAAACGACACCTTAGACTTAGAGAGATGCCAAAAATAAGCCCTTCCATTTTTACAAAATACCAACTCAAAAGCGTTTTTCCAAATGCCATTTGCCAAGGCAAAAATGTTTTTTCCTCAAACCTAAGAGACTTATACATTAACTAGAACTTCAAAGGAAAGTATTGAAGTGACCATAATCCTTATGTTTGTCTTTGCCAATTACGTAACATGTTTACTCCCTTATGAGTCATTTAAGCCTAAGTTATTTTGCGTAAATGAAACTTTCTCATTTATGGGATATTGAATTACAATGATGCAAAACACCTGTCTTACTTGCTTCAAGATGATTTGCAAATGATTTAATTGTGGATTAGCTAGGGATTGTAGAATCTGAATACTTGAGTTTAAGTTCTTGTAATTTAAATGATGTGTGTTTCGTTGTAGGTATTTCTATATTCAAGTTTTAATATTCATATTTAGCCAGACTTATACCTTAAAGGCACACTTTCACGGGCAGTGTACCCGATCAGATGTAGCCAGTGGGGTAAGTACGAGGTCGATCTCGGGAATAGTATGCCTAGGTTTGGTCTAGTGTATTTCACAAGTTTTAAAGGGTGTTTTGATTGATTGATTAATTATACTACTAAAACATAGAAAGTAAACTAAACTAAATTATACTACGGTTGTGATCAGTTAAGAGAAAGTAGTGTCAACCATGTTAATCCTATTCCATTCTAGTTATCCATTTATTAGTGCAATGATCTAATTTTAAAGTACTCGTGACGTCAGGATATGTGGAGAATATCTCCTTGGTCCAGACAATACCCCCACACTCCTATCTAACCTAGAGTAGACCACTTGGTCCATACACCTAGCCACTACACATGTAATCTCCTCGCCATTTGGTCCATGCACCTATCGGACTACAAGAATGCCTTAAGTTGTGTCATCTAATCTATGTGATTTATCAGTGGTATCCACTTGGTCCATGCGATACCTTACCAATTCCCCATTTGGCCCATGCAAGAAAGGTAAGCCCCTACTTAAATGTTCTCATAATATACATCCGATACCCATTTGGTTCAAGCGATACTAGACTTAAACTACTCAAACAAATAAACGACGCTTGAAATGATAAACACATAAACTAAGCAATATAAGACAGTAGATTCAAACAAACGAAAATAACTATCATACAATATTCATAACATGGCTAACACCTAACGGTGTTAGCCCATAATGTATGTAAAAGAACAAATGGCTAATTCAAACGATACACAAATCATAATGAAATCGATATGCAAACAGAATGATTAAGCCTAATGTAATTATACAAGACCTTCTCTCCTTGTTATCCTAGCTCTTGGGTCTGATCTTAGGGCCATGGAATGGTAAAATTCTGCTTTGGTTGAAAGTGGTGAGTGAAAGATATCAAAAACTCCTGTTTAGGACTTGTATTTATAGTCTTCTATTAGGTCGAGATTATGGTGTAATCATAAGGGAATACGGCGTAATCTAGATATCTTGATTGCCGACAAAGAAAGCATATTCCAAGCATATTCTGCGTATCTTCCAAAATACGACATAAACTAGAGATGCGTTACGCCGTAACCTTTAAATCCTTGATATACTTGGATGGGGGATAAGATAATCATTACGGCGTATGGCCAGAGTTTCATATGTCGTAATCCTTCAATGGTTGACTTGGGCTTGGACTGTAGAGCTTCCAATTACGACGCATTGCCAGAGTTAAATAAGTTGTATTCTTCAATATCCACCAAGACTTAGTGAATTCTTCCAGGTACTAATACGATGTATGGCCAGAGTTTCTTACGCCGCATGCTCTTTTACAGCTTGCATACATAATAGTTCCAAATCATGTCTTTAATCCGTGCCTTTGACAACATTGCTCCACAATTACTGAAAGAAGAAAACTAAACAATTCAGATATAAATTTGCAAAATATGAGAAAATAACATGTGATAAGTATTCAACAATATAGGACTTATCACATATCCCCCACTTAACTTCTACTTGTCCTCAAGTAGACTCTAGATTAAGTAATTAGAAAAACATCCAAAACCGTAGTTAAGAAATTAAGTATCAAAGTAACTAACTCAACAAATAGTGCATAACCATTACACCTCACGAAATAGGAAATGAAATTTGATCATCTCTCGTAACTAATCTAGGGTGTTTATTTAGTGGTACACTCAATTGCACAGTCGTGGCGATTATTCTTGCATAGGCTTGGCAAGGATGCACATCTCTACCACTATAGTCTAGGACAGTAACCAATTTTTAGGACAATAGACATTTTCACAAAGCCATTTGGTAAGGATATGGATAAAGCATGGAAAACATTTATAATTGATGTAAAGAGAAAATAGGCAAAACAAATAGATTAAGGCCGACACAACCAATTACTACTAGTTACTACCTTACCACAAACCCGAAAGAGACATTTATCATCGACTAACTCATGCTTTAACAAGGAAAACACACGCTTTAATGACTTGTGAATAAGAGTCAAGAATACCCCAGTCAACATCATCAACAATCCAAGTTGGCTATCCCGAATTACCAACTCCCATAAGATCCCAAAAATATACAACAATAGTGGCAAAGTTGCGGCCACTGTACACTAATCATAAGTGGTTTATACTACGTACCACTTAAACTAAAGACTGAAATTCATATTTTTTTTACAAACGAAAATCAAACTAATGGTACATTACTTTACCATGGGAATGTGCTCATAAGACAGAATCCTAAAAAGAAAAGAAAAATGGAAAAAACATTCCAGGTTGTCTCCCGGTAAGCACTTTTGGTTATTTCTGAGTCGTTAAAGTTCGACTCTCTTCCTCCTTAGTTTCTCTAATTCGAATCTTGGAAATGAGCATGTCCACGAGTGAGCCTATCAATCATCGTTTCATACCTTTTGTAATCCATTCGTAGCTCCAAACATCCCTTGTAAAATTCTTTTTCTTTTTGGTACGGGTGCATGACCCTACGTGCTGTGTACTTTTCGCTGATCATCAAAATTGGTGGCATAATGTTACAAGATACATGCGAAGAATGGCGTAACCTATATATCATGTTAGGCATTATGTAAGTAAGATCTTCATTTTCAAAAGAGATTTTTCCAATAAACTCCTCATTTCTCAAATTGCTAGCTTGTTTGAATGGATTTTCAAAGAATAGTTGGGTTACTTCCTTGTCCATATAGTCTTCCAGGCTATCTAGAATAGTAAAATCTGTGACATAAAAAGAATTCCCAACAAACACAATTACATCAGTAACTAAAACAACTAAATTGTTTTTTCTAGGTTCTAACTGCTTTATCATTATCGAGTTAAACAATTCTCTAGAAATCAAGTTAATAGGGAGTAATTCATCAAAGTAAGCTTAGAAGTATTTAAAAAACCTATCATGCATGGAAAATGTAAGATAAATTGATCATCTTTCTTAATTCTCCTTCCTAAATCACAGAATCGAGGTGTATTAATTGTCAAGCCTATGTGGTTAATTTTAACTATTTTACCTTTATCAACAACTTCTCCTTCATTACTCTTAGAATAAGTGAAATATACGAAGGGTGATATTGTATTTAGATTATTATTAACTATAGTGCTATTAGGTGATACTATCTCTCCTTCCTTTATATCGAAATCCATATAATCAACACCATTTGGGACTAATGGTGCATTGAGATTTTCTAGCTCGATTATTTCTTCCTTGCTCAGGTCGCTAGAATTATTTATCACTAAGGTTTCCCCCATGAGTTGGCTTTCCATCTCAATTTCCCACGGGCCTACTACAACATCAATATTTGTAAATAGCGGGAACTGTTGGCGCAACTAGTTTATCATTCTTAAAGATGACTTTGTCGTTTCCCACATCTTAAAAGGCACTTTCCTTTTGAAAACATCAAATTTAGCACATTAAGTTGACAGAAATGGTCTTCCTAAAACGAGTGGAACCTTAGAATCCTCAGAAATTTCTAGCACAACAAAGTCAACAGGGAATACAAATTTATCAATTTTAACCAATACATTTTCGATAATCCTCTTAGTCCTTTTAATAGTCCTATCCTCCAATTCCACAGTTAATACTTTAGGAGTTAATTATCCTGGATTAAGTTTAGTGAAGGTAGAATATGGCATTACACTCACACTAGCTCCTAAATCAGTAAAGGCATTAGCAAATGAAATTGAACCTATAGTGCAAGGTAAAGTGAAACTTCTTGGGTGTTTTTCCTTTGCATTATGCAAGATATCATAACATCTTTCATCCATGGTCACCTTTGACTCTTCTCCAACCTTGGATTTACCTTTTAGCAAATCCTACAAATGCTTAGTGTAGTCAGGTGTTTCCTTGAGAGCTTTAATGATGGGTGCATTTACCTGCAGTTTCATACGGTCAGTTAAAGCATTATTCACTTCATTACCTTCTTCCTCATTTATTAACTTCCTAAAGGAAGGTGGTCGATATGGTTCAACCACCTCATTAGGCGCCATTGTTGCTTCATAAATCATGTCTTCTTCCTCTCTGTCCTTCTTCAGAGCTGCTTCAACCTGCAAAAATAAACTAGAGAAAATAGGAGATTCGTTAGTATTAGCAATAATAGGAACATAAGTTGGTTCCTCAACAATAGTTATAGCTTTCACATGGTCCCTAGGGTTAGTCTCAGTGTTGCTTGGTAGGGTCCCAAGAAACCTTTCATGAAGGACCTTAGATAGCTGCCCTATTTGGGTTTCAAGTTGATTGATGGCAGCCCCTTGAGTTTTGAACTTTCCTTCATTCACATCTTTCATTTCGTTGATCAATCTTGTGGTCTCTTCTTGCCTCTTTGCAGACTCGGTCATAAACTTGTTCAAACTCTCCTCTAGACTTGAACGCTTCTCCTGGTAACCAAACTTGTTATCATCCCTTTGATAGAAACCTGGTCTACTTGCTCTATACCTCCCAGGGCCAGGGTATGATGTACCAAACTGTGTGTAGTAAGCTTCTTCAAGTGTTTTCCCTTCTTCCTTCGAAGGGCAATACTTAGAGAGATGATTACCATGGAAAACTTCACATCCTACTTCAATTGCATGCATTTTTTAAGTTGTCTTTTTCAAGTCCCTTCCAAGATTAGGAACTTGGACCTTTAGTGCATTCAATCCATCAGAACTACTTTCACATCTACCACAAGTAGATGCTCCATCATGCCACATTTGGGAATGATCAACCATTTCCTGACTTGCTGTCTTAGCATCTTTAGCAGTCATCTTCGTAATTAGACCTTGAGAGTCCAACATCTGCATGGTGGCTACATCCAATCCTTTGTTGAATCTGATCACAATTTGTACCTCAGTCAAATCATATTGGGGACATTTCAAAAGCATATTATTGAACCTTTCCCATGCTTTGTAGAGGGTTTCTCCTGTTTCCTGCTTAAAGTTGTTGATTTCTTCCATCTTCTTGGTAGTTATAGAGGGTGGAAAATACTTGCTCAAAAACTTTGTCTTTAATCCTGCCCAAGTAGTAATGCTTCCACTAGGTGGTATAGTCTTAATCCATCGACTTGCTTGTCCAGTTGGTGTCTTAGGGAAGATACGTAGCATCACATGATCAAGACTCACGTTGGGTGAGTGAAACAAGTCGACAATCTCGAGCACCTTTTCCACGTGCTCATTAACATCTTCAAATTCAGAGCCACCGAAGGTGTTCTCTTGGAGTTCCTTAAGAAACTGCCCCTTCATCTCAAACTTAATGTCCTCTCCGAATGCAGGCCTCATGATTCTGGGGCCCGCGTTGTCCCGAATATGTGCCATATACTCCTCAATTGTTTGAGTCATCCTGTACCTGAAATCAAACAATAAGTATTAGTAGATAAATTTTACAAAGAAGAAAGCTAAGTCTAAATATGAAAAATGAAATATTTTTGGTGTTACTGTTCACCTAATACGCCATAAATAGGAAAGTGTTTATGGCGTAATCAATCTACAACAATACGAATACTGAATTAAAACCGTTACGCCGTATCAATATAAATCAATATGGTAAAGATAACGATTTTTAAATTTTTTATGTTTTTTTTAGAAAATTTTAATAAAAATTTAAACTAACAGATTAATCTAATAAAAAGGAAAAGAAAATAAAAATGAAATTAAAAATGAAACTAAGACAACTAATTTGCATCAGCAATGATTACGCCGTATGCTCGAAAGCGATACGCCGTAACTGAGAATCAAGAATTACACCGTATCCAATGAAAGTGAATACGTCGTAAACCTGACCTGAGATAGAAGACAGTTAACAAACAAAGAAAGCAAACAAAACAAATAACAACTAAACTAATCTAAAAAGAAAAAACAAAACACACTAAATTAACCTAAAACTAAACTACTCCCCGGCAGCGGCGCCAAAAATTTGATGTGTGTTTCGTTGTAGGTATTTATATATTCAAGTTTTAATATTTATATTTACCCGGACTTATACCTTAAAGACACACTTTCACGGGCAGTGTACCCGATCAGATATAGCCAATGGGGAAAGTACGTGGTCGATCTCGGGAATAGTACGCCTAGGTTTGGTCTAGTGTATTTTACAAGTTTTAAAGGGGGTTTTGATTGATTGATTAATTATACTACTAAAACATAAAAAGTAAATTAAATTAAATTATACTATGGTTATTATCAATTAAGAGAAAGTAGTGTCAGCCATGTTAATCCTATTCCATTCTAGTTATCCGTTTATTAGTGCAATGATCTAATTGTAAAGTATTGGTGACGTCACGATATGTGGGGAATATCTCCTTGGTCCAGACAATATCCCCACACTCTTATCAAACCTAGACTAGACCACTTGGTCCATGCATCTAGCCACTATACATGTAATCTCATAGGCCATTTGGTCCATGCACCTATCGGACTACAAGCATGCCTTAAGTTGTGTCATCTAATCTATGCGATATATCATTGGTATCCACTTGGTCCATGCAATACCTTACCAATACCCCATTTGGTCCATGCAAGAAAGGTAAGCCCCTACTTAAATGTTCTCATAATGTACATCCAATACCCATTTGGTCCATGTGATACTAGATTTAAACTACTCAAACAAATAAATGAGGATTGAAACGATAAACACATAAACTAAGCAATACAAGACAATAGTTCTAAACAAACGGAAATAACTATCATAAAATATTCATAACATGGCTAACACCCAAGGGTGTTAGCCCATAATGTAAGTAAAAGCACAAACGGATAATTCAAACGATACACAAATCATAATGAAATCGATATGCAAACCGAATGATTAATCATAATGTGATGATACGAGCCCTTCTCTCCTTGTTATCCTAGCTCTTGGACTGATCTTGGGGCCTTAGAATGGTAAAATTCTGCTGTGGTTGAATGTGGTGAGTGAAAGATATCAAAAACTCCCGTTTAGGGCTTGTATTTATAGTCTTCTGCTAGTGTGAGATTACGGCGTAATCATAAGGGAATACTGTGTAATCTAGATATCTTGATTGCTGACAAAGAAAGCATATTCCAAGAATATTCTGCGTATCTTCTAAAATACGGCGTAAACTAGAGATGCGTTACGCCATAACTTTCAAATCTTCGATATAATTGGATGGGGGATATGATCATCATTACGGCGTATGGCAGAGTTTCATAAACCGTAATCCTTCAATGGTTGACTTGGGCTTTGACTGTAGAGCTTTCAATTATGGCGCATTGCCAGAGTTAAATACGCCGTATTCTGCAATATCCACCAAGACTTAGTGAATTCTTCCAGGTACCAATATGACGTAAGGCCTGAGTTTCTTACGCCGTATGCTCTTTTACAACTTGCATATAAAATAGTTCCAAATCTTGTCTTTAATCTGCGCCTTTGACAATATTGCTCCATAATTACTGAAAGAAGAAAACTAAATCAATTTAGTATCAATTCAGATATAAATTTGCTTTATATGAGCAAATAACATGTGATAAGTATTCAACAATATAGGACTTATCAGTAAATATCCTTTGTATACATTTAAATCTCCCACACAAACATTCTCTTACACACTCTTACATTCTTGTCTCGTACACCACAACGTAATCTACCAATCATTCTTTGCATCTTCCACGTTCTAAACATTCCACCTAAACATTCCTTTTGCCACAAAATATTCTAATAGTTCCCTACCAACAAAAAGTGAAGACATCACCACCCTTCTTATCCAAGTTTCGTCCTTTTCCACCACACTCTACATCTGTGATCTTGAAATTGGACACATCACACTCTTACACATTCATTAGCATTCTTCTTCCATATATGTGTTATCTTGGCATGTCCACCTCACCATCCTAAACATCTATACTCTTACTACTTCATACATACTTCTCATTCAAATTTGAATTTGAATCACCACACACACACACACACTCACAAAAACGCCTCATACACTCTTAACAATCATTTTTGAATTTGATTTTGAATAAACCTTTCTCATCTCTACCTTCCCCAACTCATCTCTATATCACTCACATCACCATTACCAACCCACACTATGACACATTCTTACACACTTTCCTTCTCACACACGCAACTCTTTCATTCATCCAACTCCCACAAATATTATATTGTTCTTGTGTCCTCTTCTATGACACACTCACTTACGTACACACTCAACTCTCTTTCACAATATACAACTCATCACCAACAGCTAATTTTTGAATTTGAAATTTAAGTTTCAAATTTAGGAGGCAAGTTATTAACCATCATCCAGTGTCTAATGGTGCTTCTCTTTCTCTTTGAAGTTAGACTTATACCTCTAACTATCTAGTTATCACTTCCCTAAATGCTTTAATCCTCAAAACCTTGGCTAAATGAGTTGGTTGACCTTATCACACCTTTGAGTGGTAGAATGAACTTGAACATGACTGACTCACTGGATGGCGCGCCAGCGCGTGCCCAACGCGCTAGTGGTGTCAGGGTTTTTCTTGGTTAGTCTATATATACCCACCTCTTGTCTTGTTGTAACCTCACCTCTTGCCGAACATTCTTTCTCTTTATTTTCTCTTCTCTCAACCCTTTAAGTTTCCTATCTTATTGTGTTCTAACATCTCTTCTTATCGTATATTGAAAGAACACTTAATTCCGCAAGAGAGATTCACAAGAACCTAATCTACTTTTGTGAATTGTGTCGATGGTCTTTTTCACTATATACTTTCAATTAGAATCGAGTCTTTATGATAGTTTAGATTATTCTCAAACAAACAAACAAGCATTTGAAATCATTGTATAAGGGTGTAATGTCTTGTATCTTGGTGATCAATCCTAGACCGAGGAAGGTCTAGTTGGGGTTTTATACTTTCAGGGGAAGTTCTTTGTGGTCTTTGTGCTCTTAGTGGTTAAGTTGAATTGCGAGATTCTTGTGAGTGGTTTTCAAGGGCGGCATACCGTTAGGAATAACTCTTCTTAGTGAGCGTCAATCTTTGTGCATATCGGCCGAGTGAAGTTTTAACGGTTTGTAATCCACCATAAGTATTATACTTAGTGAATAGTATCGGTGTCGTAGATTTATAACTGGACATACGGATGGTTTAAACTCCCAATCCCGAACCAGCATATATCATGATGTCTATCTTTCTCTTTACTCTCTTTATATTGTGGTAGTGATTGTTATTGTGCATATCTGCTGTTTGCTCTTTGAGACTAGAAGTTGTTAAACTTTAAATCAATCGAAAAGACCGTATTCACCCACTAGAGTTCTACATAACAGATGCCACATCATACATTTTTCCTAAACTATGTTACAATTAGAAGAATTAGGCACTTTGATCAATATAACAGATAAATTCAAAGTTGACTACATACAAAATCAAAATTTAACAAGTTTGATACATTTTTTAAAAATTATCCGTACAAAATTTTTCAACATGTAATACTACGTATAAGGACTTCAACCAAAGTTTTGGATTATTTTTCACATGTTAATAAAGTAATTAAACAAAACTAGAAACAAATTACTTTTGACTAGGTGTAATTAGAAAAATCATGAATTTTACTAAAATTAATGGTGTGTAGTAACATTTCGCTTGTATCCCGTGACACCGCGAGACACCATAGTCATGTGCCCATTCCGTCTTAATGTCAGACACATAGGTAAACTGATTTTATATGCGTATCAAACACACCCAAAATATCACTAAATTTTTTATGGCCTGGTTTTGAAAGCAAATTAACATTTTTTAGTTTCAATGACCCATAAACGGAAGCTGTAGTTATCTCTTCCATATATATCAAAACTTTTTTCTGTTCACTATAACATGCGTAAAATTTACATGATAAAATAGAAAAAAGACAAACCAAAAATGTTACAAAATGAGGAATCTTGTCACATGGTGGGGACATAAAGTTTTTGTTTTTGATAGCTTTTAACCATTGTTTAGTTAAAACTCGAACTAGTTGATATCCTAGGGCTTTTGACACCATGGAAACAGCATGTCATAATTATTGGTAGGCGAAACTAAAACCTATTATTTTAACTTGTATCAAAATATTTATTGATAATTTGTATTCTTGTAATCTGTAAGCATATATCTTTATCAAACTTTAATCAACGTAATTGATATAATTTCACTTTGGGACAGTGGCAAGAGAGGGCAATATATTTCATTCGCAAATTTCTACTTCAAATCTCAGAGAAGTTTTGATTTTTGAATTTTGTCAAAAGAGAGAAAAAAAAAAGGTTTATTTCTGAATAATATTGATCTTTATAACTTACGATTAAAACTTTAATTAAGGACGACACCCCATCAATACTTTAATCATTGCTAGAAACATTTGGTGTGGATTTTTATTCTTTATTAATTTTTAAGATTCTATTATTTTTTTTTGACACCACATCATATACTAAACGATTGAATACAAGTACATGTTAGGACTAGGATGCATAGCTAGCGAACTCCTCTAAGAGAAACGAATTTTCATTCCAGTATTTATCGCTATAGTCAAGTACGAGATCATTATAGTACATGGTAAAATTAAAGAAGAGGTGAAGAAAAACATATATATAAAACACTAGTGATACTTAATTGGTAACAGAATGAAGCATAATGACATAACAACATTGCAACATTTCAATGCCCACTTTCAACTATCAATACCATCCGAACTCTCAGTTTATAGTATAACACAGTCTATTTATCATTTTTTTTAATGCTTTCGGAATGTTAAACTTTATATTTCATGTTCGTACTTTCAATTTTATAGTTTTTTAATAGAAACAAAACTTAAAAAGAGAGAAAAAAAGGGTATTGTTGGTGTTTTAGGGGTACCAATAACCAATTCCTAGTTTTTATATGTACTGTATTAAAAACGATTATTGTACGGATTTTGTATTTTCGTGCACAAGAATTGAGACAATAGTTTATAGTTATCCTGATGGCAAGAAGTTTTGGTAGCGCTTGCTTGCGGGTATTAAAATTTTTGGATTATAACATAGGAGAAAAGAAAGTAACAGTTGGAAAAGTGTAATGGGGCATCGCTTCAAGGTTGATAGTCATGATCAGTTAAATTCGTCTCTCAAGAGAATTTTTGCCCGTTAGGAAAACATGGTCAATTCTAGCAAAGTACTTTCTTCCGGAATTAACTTAAACTATTATTATTGTTCTTGGTTTGCTATGATTTTGTTTGATCGACTATGTTTTTTTAATTCACCCAAGTTACGTGTCAAAAGAGCAAAACTAACAACAATTAAACCCCAAAATTTGCGGGGGGCAGGTACGTGAAGTAAACAAGTATGTATAAGTGCAACTTGTTGTTAGGTGATGGCACTAATCTGTCGAAGCAAATATTTGTTTCACGGTTAAAAGGTGAGAGGATCAGGCCTCTGGACGTCTTCGGATCTTGTCCAACGCTTTGTGCTGTAACAAGACAAGCAACACACGTTATTCTCGCATGAGTGTTTAGTCCGAGAACCAGCTCCACTGAATAAGTATTAGTAAGATGGGATGAACATCTAGGAAAATGAACATGCACTAAGGTGAGATGAACGTGCACAAAGATGAAAATTCACTAAGGTGGGATTTTAACTGCTTATCTAAGCACGAATAATGCGCTTATTCTATTGAGCTTTTGTTGGCTTTTTGATCAGATCCACGTATTGCGTGCCAGACTCCTAGTCTTTTCTATGAGGTGACATATTAGTAGTTTACTAAAAGCCACATGGGACATATTAGTTGACCTATGCTCGGTTTGTTGGTTGTAGTCAACTAATCTGTCACCTAATACTTTCCTACATATACGTCATTGCCTTCGGTACTAGGTGGACGTACGTCCAGACCTAGGCAGTCCGGAGGAATCCCTTCAACGATCTGTAAGAGGAAACTAATTAAGCATGCTTCGGGTTACTCCATTCGGTTTACTTGTTTGGATTTAGCCCGAGATAGGTTGGATCGGGTTTAAAGAACCCGATGCACCATAACACCTCTCTCTCTCTAAAATAAAGTGCACCCAATTTCATATTGTTTCGTACTTGTGGACAAATGTATAAAGCCGGTCAATGGGTCATCAGAGACTAGGGAGTCGGATGGGTACATAGTAGCATTTAAAAGATGATTACTGGTTCATAAAAAAATGACACAACGAGAAATGATAAGTTCATGAGTATGTCAGTTAAGAAAGGGAGATATATGACTATTTGATATTCATATTTATCTACAAAAACAAGATACAAACACTATTCTATATATACACAATTACACATGTTATTATACTTGCATTAAAAATTAAAGCACATTCGAACTTTTTGAGCGATATCACTACTTTGAACAACTTCAAACTTGCACTAGAACTTGCTTTCACGTGGTTTTTCAAACAGACACATGGATTATTTAGATATATAAGATCCGATTTTAATTTATTTCAACTTAGAACCATCAAAAGTGGTACACTTTTACCAGAGTCTAATGTTTTTCGCGTTCATAGTACTACCTCATAGGAATACGAAATTGAACCGAGTTGGTTTGACTGGATCATTGATCAGAAAGTCTCTTGTACTAATGTGACTTTCCTCGAACAATTACCTTTTGGGGTGTTACATTTTTTATTATTAAATTCAAAATTGCTGTAAGAACGACCAAACCCATGATTGCCAACTCCTTTCACCATACATAACACGTCAAATTAGGCACGCACTCCACCCTACACACCTCTTTATAAATTCCAAAACTTTTCATATTTATTTCTCCCAATCATCAAAATAACAAATAAAACATACACAAATAAATTATGTCAACACATAAACGTGCTTGTTCTTCTCCAATTCCACACCAACACCAACCTACACCTCTCCACCACCACCATTCTCCACCAAAGCCACCACAACAATTTTCCCATAAACCTAACTTAACCACAACCCTTTACCACACTCATATCGGCGTATTCGCTGTCACATGGTCTCGAACACTATTCGGGCGTTCACTTTATATCCACCTCCTCCCTTTCACCAACAACAATACTGACGACGAAACCACGAATATCACCACAAACACCTCAACTCCATCATTTCACCTTCAAATCAAACCATTTATTTTTTGGAATAAATATGGCTCCAAAAAGATCCAAATTCCATCAAACAAAAACGAATGTGTACACATTCATTATGATCTCTCCCGAGCCAAATTTGGGTCGGGCCCAGAACCCGTCTCAGGGTTCTACATTGCAGGAATTATCTCGGGCCAAATGGCACTTTTAGTAGGCGACTCACCAAGCCAAGCATACTCCAAAGCTAAATCCACTAACCCTGATAAATCTCAGATCACCATTTTACGTAGAGAGCATGTTTACGGGATATCAAGCAAGAAATACAATACACAAGCTACTTTTCGCGGGAAAACACGTGATATAACTATAGATTGTACTAGGGTTTCATGTGGTGATGAGTCAAGGCTATGTTTCTCGGTAGATAACAAAAGGGTTTTGGTTGTTAAGCATTTGCAATGGAAATTTAGAGGAAATGAACGTGTAGAAATCGATGGTGTGCATATACAAGTTTCATGGGACGTTTATAATTGGCTATTTGATGAAGAAACTGATGATGGATATGCATTGTTTATGTTTCGATTTGAAAAGTCAGGATTTGATTATCATGAAGATGATAAGTACTTGGCTAGATTAAATGCTTCAGGTTCGGGGATTATGGGATTTGGATCAGGGTTCGGGTTTGGGTTCGAGAAAAGAAAAATGAAGAAAGGGGATGATGAGATCGTCGGGTAGTTCCTCTTCCTCGTCATTATCGTCAGCTTCGTCGGGCTGTGGTTCGATCATGGAGTGGGAAAGTGTCGAGGAGAATGAGTTAAAAGGGCCTACGGGTTTTTCGTTGCTTGTTTATGCTTGGAAAAATTGATTGTGGTTATTATTTTGGTTCGAAAGAGTGATTTTCATGCATTTTTTTCGCGTTTTAAGAGCTGTTTCGGATTACTTCTCTTCAAAGATTGAGAATTTTTTGATCTTGAATACGTTATATTCTTTATATCAAGTATCTCAAAGTAAAAAAATGATCAGGATATATAGTTTTACTGTATGTTATCAAAATTCTTTGTGATTATATATTGTCTTGTATCATTTTTTGGTATACAAAATGTTCATCTACATGCTAATCTCAGAATAAATACAATATTGCGTTGTAAGTTCTAAAGCTCTTTTGAGCATGAGTTTTATATAGACTTATACTTATTATTATTATTTATTATTGACATATGAAATATAAGGAATACTATTCTCACAAAATTTTACAAAAAACGTTTTACACGTATATGTGACAACTAGAGAGTGATATAGAAGAAAACAGAAGTATAATACAATAAAATTGATGAATTGTATTTGTCAATGTTTGGGCGAAACTTAACTTTTAAAATTTGTATGAATGTAACATTTCTAATGAAATAATACCTCAAGCATAATGTTTGTTTAATAAAAAAGCATCATATAAGTCTTGTTTTTTTTATTTTGATTTAGGTAGAAGATCTAGTTGGTCTTCGTTGTCACAATCATGTAACATTATATATCTTATTGAATATTTTATGAAAAGAGAATAAAATAAATAATTGAGGAGTTTTTTGAATATATTATATTTGATGAGGGAAAAATCTGAATGGTGAAGCAAGAAGGAACTTGTATGAGTGTTAATCGGTTCAATTATCCGGTTGTTTGGTTATTCGGTTCGGTAAGTTCGGTTAAATCATTTTTCAGTAAAACTAAATTGAATCGAATCGAATTTAAATTAAGTTAAACCAAACCCAAAACCTAATTTTAATTCGGTTTAGTTTTCGGGTTAACCTGAATAACCCTATATACAAAAATTATATATATATTTCATTTAGTTTTGTAGTTTTTTAGGCAAATAAATATTTCAAGTCTAAAAAATGTTATATTTTTACTAGAAAAGAGTTTTAGTGGTTTTTATGCATATAAATATATAAAACATATATATTTGATGTGAATTCGGTTTTTGGTTTGGTTCGATTTACATTTTGTCAAAATCATATCCAAACTTAATATCGAATATTTAATTCGGTTTGGTTGGATTTTGATAAATTTGGTTAAGTTACAAATTCAGCTACGTTTTATTCGGTTCAGTTCGATTTTTGATTTTTGGTTCATGCGAGTTTTAACTGATTTGTGAGCATCCCTAGGAACTTAGGTTACATGTATTATATTTTAGTATGAATATTAGGAAAAGTTCGGGGGTACTAGTACAGATTTGGCCTTTCGTCACACATAACGTATTTTGAATGGTCACACAGCAACATATTTACGTGACTAAATGTATCAGCCTTAAATAAACAGCCACACTTGATCCGACTTGTGTGACCATTTCGTAAAATATATGTCATACATTGGTGTATATATATGACTAGAGGGTAACTGGTAAATATTTTTCGGCATTTTAGTCACTTTTAATTCGGGACGTGTGACTGATACAAATCAGCTCAAAACATTAGTCACACTATAGATATACATATGTGACAAATATATGTCACACAATTGAACAATGTGACTAAAAAAGATATATGGTCACATGAAGTACGTGCGTATGTGGCTAAATTATATAGTCAAGTTTGTCACACATTATATAAACGTGACTGCTATTCTTTGCTGAATAGTTAGCCACATATGAATTTGAAATGTGTGACAACTAAAAATTCAGTTTAAAACGTTAGTCACGATATGCATTTAAGAGTGACAAATATATGTCACACACTTGAAGAGTGTGACCAAATGTCATATATGGTCACACTAAACCATACAAACATGATTAAGCATAACGAAAATTCGATACATATGGTTACGTAAGTTAATATGTGTGTCTAAAGTTTAGTGTGTGTTTGCTTTCCAAATCCTAATGTGTATAGTCACATATATTTGTAGCACGATCATGTGACTATAGACTTTACAATAGTCACACCATATCACAAATGTGTATCTAAATCATGATTATGGCCACGTTATAAGGGTATTATATGTGACCATTAACCATGTACACATTTATCCTTGTAACATAAATGAAGTTGTTGTAGTCTACTTAAATTATGTTAATCATTACCTAAAAATAGATTTAGTTAGTTGTAAAATGAATTTAAATAGGATTGTTTTATTTTTTAAAAATTTACAAAGATTTGTTGTGTTAATATAAATGAAGTTGTTTTATATGTGACCATTAACCATGTACACATTTATCCTTGTAACATAAATGAAGTTGTTGTAGTCTACTTAAATTTTGTTAATCATTACCTAAAAATAGATTTAGTTAGTTGCAAAATGAATTTAAATAGGATTGTTTTATTTTTTAAAAATTTACAAAGATTTGTTGTGTTAATATTGTAGTTTTAAATGTTTGTAACAATCATTTAAAACTATAATGTAAAAGTTATAATCTAATTAAAATTCTTGTATTTACAAACGAAATAAAGTTAAAACATCAAGTTAAACGAAATGAAGTAGTTGTAATCTACTTTAATTATGTTAATGCTGCTTGGCATAACTTAATGCTGTTAGGCATAAATTAATATTGCTAGGAAATTTTGGGATGTGTATGTTGGTAACCCAAACGTTTAGCAATTATTACCCAAACACGCCTAAAACACATTTTCACATGTAATTACCCCGCCTATTTATATGTTCTAACCCAAGTAACTTCCTCATTCATCTAGTAAACAAAAACAGTAAAACAGAAATTGTATCAAAGGGTGTAAGAATGTCTCAATTTGTGCTTCTTCAGGAACTTGAAGCGGCTGCTAACTCAACTGAGTTACCATACCAAATGACGGTGTATTTTGATAGGGAGACACAGCGTGATGTGAAGTATGCGAAAGATCTGTTTAAGGCATATCAAGAGTTTCTTGATATTGTTATTCAAAGGAACAAGTACATGGATGAAATGGAACTTGTGCGTCCTTCGGTGCAGATGTTCAAGTGCTTGGAGTATTTTAAGAAGCTTCAAAAGTCCGACGTTATCGAACTTTTGGAATTGAAGAAGAAGATTGCCGAAGCGAAGCTCAAGCTTTTCAACAAGCACGCATTTGTCAAGGGACTTTAGAGTTTCTTTCAATGTTTTTTTATCAACCATGTTATGTTCCTTTGAATTTTAATGTTATGTTTTTATCATGTCATGTCATATCATGTTTTTTTTTTTTTTTTTTTTTTTTTTTTTTTTTTTTATCAATTTTAATGTTATATTATTAATTATGTTGCCTGCAAGTAGATATGCTAGTGAAAACTGCAAATTTTTTCATTGCCATAGAAAAGCTTGACTTTTTGGATTCTAAATCCATTACAATAGGCTAAATTACACAAACAACTATTGTAATAGCAGTAGTAACTTAATAATAGCATTAGTAACTTTTGTACAAACAACAGAGAAGATACAATTCTCTGTTTAATGAAAACAGAGAAGCTACACCCCTGCTACCTCCAAACACCTTATCTTCTTTTATTCCGTTCTTGCATTTGTCTCTCATATGGAGCACGAATTCTTTCAATGAGATCTTTAACTACCTCTGTAATTTCTTCACATATGATCTTTTTAGATATCATCACAGCAAGTAAATTAGCACTCAAAGGATACTCTTTTTCTGCAAGCATAAAAACATCAACTCCACCTTGTGTTGATAACTGATGTACATGGCAGCTATCATAAAACTTCCATGAAGTTGAGAGATCATAAATTGGGAAGTTCCAATAGATATCAGCTGGATCAGGTTCATATAACCTGTGTAACTCAACCCACAGCTCTTGCTCTTTCACATCTGGCTTCTTGATTGTTTTGAGTTTTTTTTTAACCAACTCCCATAATCTGTCTAAGTCTTCTCTGTCACTTCTTCTTATCAATTCCTGAAAACTTTTGCACACTTCTGATCCTCCACCAAGCCTGATTATCTTCCAAGCCTTTCCAAATTTATCTTTGTAAATCTCCCAGTCTATGATTGGATGTCTAGATTGAATAGGATCAGCATATAATGTTTGAGGAACAATCACCATCATCTGATCAAGAGAAGAGCTGTCTTCATTTCTTTGTGAATCATTCTTCTTCTCAGCATGATTGTCTTCAATGATCTTTTGTTTCTTGGATGCTGTTTCTTCTGTACCCATGGGGATAAACTTTTCTTCAATATATCTCTTGCAGTGGTAGTATAGATGTGCAATTTCGTCATATGACTTTCCCCTGAGTTGATGAGGTTTATAGAAACCTTGATTCTTTAAGTATGTTTTCATTACACTCATGAGCGGAGACTTTGTGGTATTTCTTTTCCTCTTCTGACTTTGACCTTGCTTCATTGACTTACTTTGCTGACTCAAAGCTAATTCTACACCTCTTTCATTTATCAAATCAGCAAGTCTTTGTACTCTGTTATCATCAGTTAAAGTCTTATCTTTGTAAAGTTCTGCAATTCTAGCCTGTAGAACATCATCCTCATCAATAAAAGCTTGCGTTTTTCTGCATGAGCTCTTTTTTTTCTCCTTTTCTTGAAGAATGAATGCTACTTGCTCTTTTGTTTCAAATTCAGACACTTTATATCTCCTTTTCTCATCCATAAATTTAGCTATTTCAGCTTCATCAACTCTCTTTGCAACCTCTTCAGCAGTAGAAACTTCAGCAGTAGAAACCTCTTGTACCACCTTGGCCAGTTGTTCAACATTACTAGTAGCTGCAGTTTCTCCCAAACTAGTATTAGTCTCCACCATGATCTCTGAAGCTTCTACAATATTTTCACCTGGAAATTCAACTACCTGCTGCTTATTTACATCTTCCAAAACCGCCTCATTACCCTTATTGTCAACAACTACATAGTCATCATCCATATTATCACCACTATCAATCCCAATATCCATATCCACATGCATATCAGCACAAGCACCTTCAGCATTTGTTGTTTCCTCCCCTGAAACTCTGCTTTCATTCCTCCCCTGTTAGGGAGGATCCTCCAAACTAGCAGCCTTAGAAGAACTCATCCTGTGTGCTGTGCCCACCTTCTTCAAACGTCTGAACTGAGTTTTTCTTGAGCTCTGTTGACTTTCCAAATATCGAAGTCTCTTTTTCAACTTTTTTATCTTTTCACCTTGTTTTGTTGTGCGCTTTTGGAGGCCAAGAACATCCTTTTCTAACTGGGTACAATTGTCCTTCAAATCCTGTATAAGTTTCATTCTAGCCTCACGACTTCGGCTTGTGTTACCTAGCCCGAGAGATGGATCATTGGAATTGACATTTTGTACATCAGTATCGATCAATTCATGCGTTTCAGATCTACCCTCATCATTTCGGGATGTGTTACCTTCACTGAGAGGTGAATCAACGGCTGTATACTCAGCCTCATGTATGTTACCACTGGCCTGCTCTGCTTCTAAGCTAGCAGCAGAAGTGGCAGCCCCTTCCATGACATCCTCACCCTTTTTTTGTGGAAGGTTCACGATATATGGAAAAAGTGGTGTAACCCTTCCTGAAAAATCCTTGCCATTATTTTTCAGATTTGAAAATACTTTCTTTTGTAGTGAGGTGGCATAAAAAGTTTCTCTATGTGTCTTAATAGTAGTCAATTGATTTGGAATAATAAGCTGCAAAAACCTTGGATATAATAAAGAGTTACCATCATCATCCAAGGTCTTGATCATACTATCCAAAATCATTTTTGAAAAATTAAAAGGTTTTCCTTTACTAAGGCATATCACTGCTGATGCCATGATGGTACCAAACTCATTCCAACCTGTTGTTTTAGGACTCAAACAATGTAAAAGAGTATGAATCAAGAATTTCCACTGAGATGAGAAGAGACCTTTGTAAAATTTTAATCTATCATTCTTCTTATCATACCCCTTTTTTTTCAAACCTTTGAAAATGGCGGCATTTTCAAGACACACAATCACTTTATTATGTAACACCCCCTAATTTGAAATGCGGCAGCGGAATAGTAATTAGGGTGTTACGGTGAGGATCGAAGTCATAATGATAGAAAACGGCTCAAAAGAGACGTTTTAAAACATAATTTCATTTATAAAAATTTGAAATACAATAGGTCCTTATCAGAGTATTATAAAAGCTTGATGTTTTGAACTAAATCAGACATCATTTATTTTACATCATTATTGAAATAAAGCAAACATATTTTGAAGATTTTTGCCGCCCGTTCCATGCTTGCTTCCCCTGCTAAATACCTGAGATACATGCTTAAAAGTCAACAAAATTGTTGAGTGAAATCATAGAGTTTGAATTTAATAATCATTTTAATACACAAGTAAGATTGTATTGGAAAATACAATCAGTTTGAAAATGTTGATATTGCAGTTCATATATTGCTCTAAGTCTCATGACACGCAAACGTTAACAAATACCGTAAACGGCGGGTGTTTATCAAATCAATGATAAATTTGCCCTCGTGTAATAGGTGATTTGCCAGTTCCTATTTTTACTCAAATATAATTATCACGACTAATACGACTAACCACATGCATAATGGCTTTCCGTCAAGTATTAATGGGACAGGCTGTCAAACCTTAAATAGATCTATTCATTATATTCGCGTTCACCGCAGTGATTAATGGCTCATGAATAAGGGTCTTTTGGCAATAGCTAACTTAGGCATATATCAGTCAGGAAAGCATACAGAAAATACTTGCGATCTATTTGTAACATGTATCCCCCTCACGGAGTTTTGAAAATAAGTAAATGTGAGGCTATGACTCACCTTGATTGATACTGAAAACGAAGAAAATAAAGTCGGACGAATTTATGAAAACGGCTTCGAAACACAACCTGATAAATAAATTTATCTAAGAACTTGACCAAAAACTATTCGGTAATTATGAAGAAAATAACGAATATTAGATATTCGTTATGACGATTAAGTGATGTGCAGTGAAAATCTTGTGATATGCATGACATGACAAAATATGATTTTTAAATTATCCATCGAAGTTTTTCCTTTTTAAATATCGTTATATATATTATTAACGTTACGTTAAATAATATATATATATATATAAATAAAAATAAAGTTTAAACATAATATGAAATAAATTGACAAAAATAGAAAATAAATAAGAATGATAAATAAGTTACGTTTAGTCTTTGTCTCCTTTTCCAATTTTTACCATTTTTACACTAACGATACTTGCGTTACACCGTTAGTCCTTTTTATATATTTTTCAACTATAGTCCTCTACTTTGTCCAATAATCAATACTAACCTTATAATATTAATTTTTATCACATTTTACCCTTATATTTCTGTATTTACAGGTTTAGTCCTTTAATTTCAATATTTACACATTTAGTCCTTCTAGGTGTCGTCGCGTTACATTTTTAGTCCAATTTTGCAAAAATGATTATGAAACTTTTCTAAAAATTTCCGAAGCTTATTAATTAAGTAACAAGCTTATTTTAACTGCTTATTTATTCAAAAGCTTAATTGTTAGCTTATGGGCCACTTAACGATTCAATTAAAGGCCCGTTAAGAGTTTTGGAGGCGAGGGCTTGGAAAAAGTTTTGGGCTTGGCTTTGGGTCATTTTTATGATTCTAAAAATATTTCTTATAGGCCCAGTGGGCTTACGGATTTTAAATACTTAATGGGCTTTTGTTGAGCCCAAGTCGAAAACATAAGATTTTTAGTTATTAATTTTGGTTTGAAATCCGGTTGGTGTAGATTCAAAATGGATCGAGTAGGATGTCAAAACGTGATTATTTTTATAAGTTGTTTACATGAAAATGTTAGTTTGCTAGGTGGTCTATGGCGTCGTGAAATAATATAGTACTATCGTTAAATGAAATTTTAAGTTATACGAGTGATTTGTAGCATGGTTGAAACGATTATATATTTTGAAAACTTATAAATTTTACTAAGTGTTTTAACTAAATTTCAATCGATGGATGCAATTCAAAATGGATGCGTGAGATGCTCATAACGTTACAACTAAAGTGAATTGTGTGTGCTACGTGATTCCTAGGCCTTCCAAGATAGAGGCTAATCACGTTTCGTGTACTAAGAGTAAATATGTACGTGAAATACATGTGCAAAGTATATACGTTCGAAACAATAAAAACAAAGTGCATGACTAAATATTAACGTGTGAAATGGAATAGAAACGAGTAGAGGAAACTTACAAACACCTTAGAGGTGATCAAGAGTCGAGATTTATAGAAAGGAACACAAGAAAATCACGTCTCAACTATATAACCCAAACATTATATATATATTTCAACCCGATTTCCTTTCCTTGCTTCCAATAATATACCACACGACTTGTAAGTCTTGTGAGAATGATTTGAAGGTCGATTTAATGCAGTGAAAGAGTTTGGAAATGAATGAGAGCAAGATGCATGCAAGTACGTACATATATTACTAATATATATAACGTTAGTAGAAAAGTTCAATGTGAATTCTTCGTGTACTATTTGCATGTCAGTACTAGCTCCTAGATGAAATTATATATTAGTTTAGAATGGCTTGTGAGAGCACAAAAGAAGGAATGTGTTGGGGTGATTCATGCCTATGTCAACTATGTATATTTCCATATATACGATTTACAAAATCGTACACCACTTGTTTATACATGATCATCCTTAACATTTGAACATAAAATCATCCCAGGAATAATATTAGGAACGATTAGAAACAAACGAGATTCAAAACGGTTAAGTTTTGAATATATTGTAAATCGATTTGGGTTTGCAAGGGTCGAATACTTTGCCTCTTAAAAACGTATCAAAACTCCACGTATGGACGTGAGAATTGACACACTAATTGTTGGCTAGTAGATTAACGAGATGAGAAAATAAAATATATAGGTCGTGTGTAAGTTTTAGAAATAAACGAGGTGTTTTGGGGATGGTTTGGTCTTGGTCGATCGGATGAAAACTAATGAATTGGAAGATGGGCTTTATTTCGTGGGCTTAGGAATAGTGGTTGAGGGTGTGGGCCGAAGGTAATTAAGGGTCCGTTTGATTAATTAAGATGATTAGGGATTTTTAATTATATTTAATAAATATAATTAGTATTAGGATTTAGGTTTAGGATTAAATGAAAAGTTTAAGTTTCGTGTAACGTGTCGAGGATTAATTCCGTCATTTCGTGAATTATATTATTTTGTGAAAATCGCCAAAATAATATAATAAGAAAAATTTCAAATTTTTCCGAGAAAATGGGAATTAGAAACGATAACAAAGGATTATTTATTTATTAACGACTTAATTACAAGAAATTTTTACAGGGTTCTACACATTATCTGGTAGGTTAAGAGATTCCCTAATAGATGACTCAGTTATGAGTATATGTTGGCCATCTACCTTAGCCTTAATATGTTTTTCCTCATTAAAAGTTATGACCTTAGTAGTAGCCCAAAACTGCTTAATAAAAGAAATGCATATAGGAGGATTCACAGTTAATGCATACCTAATAGGGGTAGCATTCAAGAAATCGATTATCTGTGTGAATCCTTCAGAACCATCTGGTTTCTTAAAAAAAGAGACCATGTTGTGTCTGTCAACAAATGTGCGTTTTGATTCAATTGGCAACACCATCTTGAATTATGGTTTTGTGATTTGGGGATTTTGAAAATGATTGATAAAAGATGTTAGTATTTGTGATTATAGAGAAATTATGTGTGCGTGAAACTGAATTATCGATTTGATTGGGGATTTAAACCGTTAAGTGTAAATGTTACCAATCCACCCCTGCACTCTCAGTTCTAGCAGTACAAACCCAGTAGAAGTAACGTTTTCTTAGCAGCAGATTTTTTTTTTTTTTTTTTTTTTTTTTTTTTTTTTTTTTTTTTAGTGCAAAGGGTGAATCATTATATTAATATCAACAAGTAATGAGAAAATTGAGCAATGACAAAAGTACTGGAATTAAGATTAAACATTTTTCCATTAAAATTTGAAATGAAAAATTACAAAATAATGGAAATAAAAGTTACACATTCTAAAAATCTACTAATCTAATTTTGGAGATTTCTCCGGGTCAAATGCCACATGTGCATCTTCGTAATCCAACCCATCAAACTACACATCAGACAAATCATCATCATCCAATGTCTTGTACGCCTTGGGATGTTGTTTTTGAGATGGTTTTTTGGTTGCTTTGTATTCCTTTTCATCCTCAGCATGTTGTTTGATAGATTGTGTTTTTCCTGCTTTCTTTCTTTCAGCAGCATATCAATTGTACCACGCATTTCCATCCAAATTAAAAAATTTTACACTTTTTGCCGCTTTATTTTTTGAAGCAGACCTGCTTGAACCTTCTCCCTCAACCCATTGTGCTGATCTCTTGTTGTTTGCAGACATTGTTTATGAATACTTCCTACAGGTTTTTGTTTAGAGATTTGATAAACTAGGATTTTTGATTTGAGATACACATGGAAACGAGTATAAAAATGGGATATGGGAAAACCAAACTACCTATGTTTAATGCAGGAGAAGATTGATGTCTCCCACAGGTGGCTTGAACCTTTTCAACATTTTCGGGCCAACCATGATCCATTGGGACGAGCGTTTGCCAGGGATAAATGCTTATATATAACTCTTGACAGAACTATATACATATTAGTCGCCAACAAAGACTAGTCACAATGGAACATGATTGACCTGAAGAAATCTGCAAAATTTCATGATTGACCTGATCCAAATATCCTTTTGGAAAGTAGTCTGACCATGGATTTGCTGCAAAAAAAAATTAAAAAAATATATTAAAATTTTAAAAAATATAGTTTAAATGAAATAAAAGATAATGTTGCAATTCAGGGTGTGTTTGAAACAACCTTTGTTCTTGGAACTAATACTTGATAATTGTTTCTGTATTTTGGCAAGTTGAACATATACTTGATAATTGTTTCTGTATTTTGGCAAAGAGCAAAGATGAATCAGTAATGGATGAAACACCAGAACAAGTTTATGTTCATACTTGAAAGTGGTGGCTTTTCGTCCATCGCTAATACTTCTTCCATCTTTGATACTTGGCTGTTTTAGCCTAAATATTCGCACACACATATGAACACTTTTTTTTCTTTTTCTCTCAATACAAATCCAACATGATTCTTATATCAAAAATACATCATACACATATATAAAGCAAACAGAGTGATACAAACAATCTACAAATGTTGAGTAAAGAATAGAGTCTAAGTAACATCACTCATCTTGAATGCGATAATGAAGGAGTGTGGCCTGTCATGAACAATACACACTATATCATTATCGCATTGAAGACGTCTCAATGATCAGGCCAGATCTATCTAACGATGTAGATGGGTTCCATCGCTTTAATTGGAGCCCGTTTTCTAACGATGTTTAATCTTGATTATTGAAATAACCATTAAACATCGTTAGAAAATGGGGTCCAATTGAAGCGATGGAACCCATCTACATCGTTAGATAGATGGGCCCTGATTATTGAGCTTTAAGTTCTTAGCAACCAAATTCTTACTATCATTTATATTGCTCACTTAAATGTGACGAACGTACATATTAGTTATGTAGGTCCTACGACATTAGAGAGCTAATCATGAATCAATGAAATCATATTAAATTTATATCAACAATGCAATGAAAATATTTTCATTGTAACTAAATACATGAAAAAAAACTCTTTAAGTTCTTGATATGTTTATTGTACTTCAACCTAATCCTAAGATAAAAATAAGCTAATCCAAGCAAACCTTAATATCTCTTTTGCTCTAATTATTCACAAAAACAACACAGCATGTTCTTCCTTATTCTATCAATACAAATTATACTTGATAATTATTTCTGTATTTTGACAAAGAGCAAAGATGAATCAATAATGGATGGACAACACCAGAACAAGTTTATGTTCATACTTGAAAGTGGTGTCTGTACACCCATCATTGATACTTCTTCCATCTTTGATACTTGGATGTTTTAGCCTAAATATTCGCACACACATCGTTATTCTCTCAATACAAATGCAACATAATTCTTATAACAGATAGTCAACCTAATCCTAAGATAAAATAAGCTAATCCAAGCAAACCTTAATATCTCTTTTGCTCTAATTATTCGCAAAAACAACAGAGCATGTTCTTTCTTATTCTATCAACACAAATGCAACGCAATTCTTATAACAGGTAATCAACCTAAGCCTAAGAATAAATAGCTCTAAGGGGGTATTTGGATTATATTCATTTGTGATCTTATCAGCTTTTTGAGATTTGAGATCAAAACCTAGCTAGATCCGAGTGAGTTGTAACTGTGAGTTTGAGAGAGAAAGAGAGGATTATGGAAATGTGTGAAATGTGTTTGATAAGTTTGTATATATATATATATATATATATATATATATATATATATATATATATATATATATATATATATATATATACACATATATATACATATATATATATATATATATATATATATATATATATATATATATATATATATATATATATATATATATGGGAAAATACCACCAAAATGTAGTGAACTTGTCACCATTTTCAATTCTATGTAGTGATCTTTCTTTTTTTCTAAACAAGTAACAAACTTTATAAATCCAACTATTTTGTGCACTCCTTGGCTGCCCGGTCCAACTCAGCTTGCCCGTTCCACGTGGCATATACACATCCCCCCCACCCCCCAAAATTATGACAGTTACCCCCACCCCCTAATTATCACATCCCCTCTTTTCTTTCTCCTTCTTTTTCACCCAGAAATACTAAATCACCACTCCCAGAAATACTAAATCAAAACCCACAAACAATAAATGGTTTTTAATTTTACTTCAATCCAACGGCTTAAGTTGTCGGATTCTTGATTTCGAGGGTTAGGGTTTTTTCGAATTGGGTAATATCAATTGAGTGTGTTTATGTTTGAATTTTTTGATGGGAAATGTTAATAATGTCGTTATAAACCTGAATCAATCACTTAATCATACCCAGAAACACGTTTGGTTGAATTTCGAAGATTAGGGTTTATGGTCGATTTGGGAGAAGTCAATTGAGTGTGTTTGTGTTTAATTTTATTGATGGGATATGTTCCTACTTAGGTTCTTAACATGCTTCAATCAATTAATTGTATTCAGAAACACGTTTGGTTGAATTTCGAAGATTAGGGTTTATGAATAATTTGGGTAATTTTGATTGGTGATGTTTGAGTCTAATTGTGTTTAGGGCTTTTGTTTAGAATCTTTCATTATGCATTTGACCAAAGTTAATTGAAATTATACTAAGATTTGTGATCAATTCGATTTGTGTTGTGTTCTTGATAATAGCAACCCTCCATCAAGATCCTTCTTCTTTGGTTTGTTTTGATCCTTTACACCAACCTTCTTTTTTGTTCTTAACTACTCGAATTTCTGGGTTTGCATTATTTGATTCCACATCTGCTCCAATTTTGATTTCATGAGAAATCTTAAATGGGTATCTACAAATATGTTTAATTAATAAATAGGTTTGTTTTTAGTTAAAGAATTAGTGCATATCATTTTCTGGATTCATGCTTTCAGTGATGAAAGTCTCAAAAAACATCAAAATGCAACAAAAGTCAAATCGGTTATTTTTATTTTTGGTAAAGTTGCTTTGATTTTTTTTATTATTATTTGTTTAACTTTTAAAAGAGTTGTGATTTGATTTTATATGAAAAATATGAAATGTAAAGAATTAAATATATAATAATGTGGTGTGATTTTCAACTAAATAAAATTGTCACACATTATACTATGTCATCTGATGAGGCGAAAAATGAACCACTTTTAGGGGGTCATTTAAGCCCGGAATTGAATTTATTTGATCAAATATTGTCCTAAATCGTTCCTTTTGTGATTTTAGGTACTTTGGGAGAGAAATCTGGAAAAGGAAGCAATTCGGACGTTTTTGGAGCATAAAAGTGAAGAAAACGCTAAAGTCTTAATTTTCCTTGCTGGGAACAATAGGTGACGGCGTCAAGAAGAAAATATTGACGGCGTCAAGAGTAAATTGCATGACGGCCCAGTACAGATTTGACGGCGTCAAAAGGTAGGGCGTCAAGAGGAAAATGCATGACGGCCTGGAAACACATAACACTTGACGGCGTCAGATCTGGATCAAGGCAGTCCGAGGAGTATTTTGGCGGCGAGATGACGGCGTCACAAATTTGTTCTTGACGCCGTCAGACCCTATTTCCTATATATAGTTTTCTAATTTTCACATTAAAAAGAGAGAAGTTTTGGGAGAAACCCTAAGTACGAACTTGGCACGAATTTTACAGGTTTTTCAAAGGTTCTTAGCCCTTGATACCTTTCATGTGTAATTGAGATAAGTATTCTTTTAATTCAATCAATATGTCTATGTGTTGGTTGTCTATATCTTGTTCTTGTCTTAATTCCATCATGCTAGGCTAGATCTATCTTGTGTTTGCTTGGATCTAATGAAACCTAGATGTTAATTATGTGTTGATTACTTGTTTATGGTTGTATTGGATGAATGAATTCGATGTTAGGCTTAAGAAAACTGGCAGATCTCCAATTGGTAACATGCTTGAACGTCTTAGGAAACATGAACTGATGTGCACTAGGTTTTATTGGTTGTATTTAACGCATGAGCCACTGTTTACAATCCCTATGGTTGTGCCGGGCATGGCATAGGAGGAGATAAGAGCTCATAGGATTGGGGAATTAAGTGCGCCACCCCATGAATGGTATTAAGGAATACAATCCGTCATCCACACAACTATAACAAGTAATTAACGTGTAAAAGATATCTAGGGAGTAGTGAAATCTAAGTAAACACATTTTCTCCACTTATTACTCACAACCTTAGTATAATTTAGTTTATTTTCATTTTTTAGTATTTTATTTTGATTGCATATTAGTATTGGGTTAGTTGACTAGCAACTAATTCCGCCCAAATCCTTCAAAACACGAGATTTTTACTTGCTTTCTAAAAAATATAAAAATACAAAAATAATCATCCCTCATCTTTAGAACTAGTATTTAGGTTTTCTAATCCTAGCGACACTATTCCTAGCTGAACGATCAATCCCCCGGTACTTGTCACTATACTATACTACAACGATCAGGTACACTGCCTGGTGGGGGTTGTAAGCTTCTCAAGATCCCTTGAGAGGTAAAGCCTGGTGCGATTCCCACGTATCAAGTTTTTGGCGCCGCAGCCTGGGGAATAGTTATTGTCTAGGTTAGAATCTCTTTTTATTAGGTCTACTTGCTAGATTCCTTTCTAGTAAGATTTTATTTTTATTTTTAGGTTTTCTTTAGTCTATCTTTTTCTTTGTGTGTTTGTTCGTAATTTCCATTGACTCTTCCGTTCACCATTATGGAGTACGCGAATCCACCATACCACCAACCACAAAGGCCATTCTACCATATTGACATCTCGAATTTCAAACAATATCGAGATGAACCCATATATGATGCTTGGACTCGTTTTAGAAATTTACTCCGAAAATTCCCTCATCTTAGTTTCGCTTTAGCATCCCTAACCCGAACCTTTTACTATCGTGTTGGCCAATATGACCAAATGCGCATTGAGGATTTTGCCAATGGGGACTTTAGGGAATTAAGTGCTGAAGAAGCATGGGATACCATAGAAGATTGTGCCCAATATTATTATAGGGTAGACAACCCAACAAACGTTAGTACAAGTCAATTGAATATAAATTTCCAGGATCATGAAACAAGTTTGTTTGGGGATGAATATATTAGTGTTGAGATACCTAAGTGGTTGTCATGTAATGCCATAGTACAAGCTGAACACATAGGTGACCTTGATGTGATGGAGGATTTAACCGAACATGATCACATTGATCAAAAAGACCTAGGTCCTATGATCGATGATGATGAATCTCAAGAAACATATGATGAATCTTTTGGGCAATTTGTATATAGCAGTCAGAATATTGAGGATGATCCATATGATTCGGACATAGAAGTTGAGATGCCTAAAGAAGTACGTGAGATACTTGGGAAAATGTTAGGGTTAGATAATAATGAAACACATGTTGAGGATATAGGTGATCTTGACACAAGGAAGGATGAGGTAAATAATACAAACCTACAAAGTACCCCACAACTCCCATCATCACTTGAGGCACACACACCTCCCTTGACTTACCCGGAAAAAGTAGAAGAGACTATAGGAACCCCAGTAGAGGTAGAACATTAGAACCAAACACAACTAGAGGATATAGGTTTGAATATTTATAATGATAACCTTACTCTTAGTTCTAGGGAAGTTCCTAGTTTTGATAAACCGGAGCCTCAACCAAAACCGTTACCTAATCTTCCATCCTTGGATGAAAATTTAGGAATTAAATTAGGTTCCGATCCACCCATCAAACCATATAGTCCGGGTAGTCTTAGGACAAAGGTAGTAGACCCTAAGCCTTGTAGAGAGGAAGCTGACATAGGAGTGGAACATGACCTTACATACTTACATCACCCATTCATGATTGATCATAAGAAACATTATGGGTTTAAACCGGGTTTATTAGGTCAAGATGGATCCCCAACTAGTAATCTCTTGAAGTTGATTGAAAATGATCCCTTTCTAGGAGAAAATCTCAATCCACCCATTAATCCGATAGAATTTGTTAAGGTTATGATGATAGGAGCGCACTCCTTTGAGCATATAATTCATCCACCACTCTTACCTCATGTGGCATATTTCCACACTAAGGGTGTGTATCGCTACTTCCACCCGCACTTAATTCAAAGTGTAGGGAAAACCTTCCCTATTTCCATTAAATAAGGGTAGAGTCAGGCTCGTGACTCGAACAAAAACAAGCGCTTCTTGGGAGGCAACCCAAGCCCCTTTTTATTTATTTGTGTGATTTTTATTTTGTTTGTTTTTTATTTGTTTCCGTATGCATGCTTTATTTTTATTGTTGGTAGATCATGTTTCTCAATTAAAAGTGGAAATACTTTACTTTGTTGTTTTGGCCTAGTCTTAACTCCACCTAAAAGTATTTTTGCAAAAGATAAGTGTAAGGGGAAACCCCAAATATGTTTTCAAGAAACAAACTGATCATGATCCTCCACAATATTAAATGAACATGTATATTCGTGTTTGTTAGGGTCAAATGCTTGTATCGAGTCATAATGAAGTTTTGCAGGATTTTCCAGGAAGTAGGACCAAGTTTTTCCAGAAATTTTCCGGAAACTTAACATAAGAATTTCTGCAGGTCACTTCTGACGGCATCAAGAATTAATTCTTGACGGCGTCACGTGTAAAAATCTGGAAATTTTACCGGTTTTGTTTTTCTAACGGAGTCTTATGGTTTTTGTGAATTATTGAGTTTTATAATCTCCAGGAAATCTGCAAACTTCATTCCACAAGCATTATATCTTATTTTGTTTTCTAGGATTTAGTAACTTATATAGGATGCCGCCGATTTTACGCGAGGTTGTCTTGTCTATTTTCTCAGGATTTACAGGTTATATATGACAAGAAGATGATTTATATTCTGGAAGGGAAGCTTTGATTGTTCATTTTCTTGGAGGAAGATTTAACCTGACCACTTTATTATCCATACCGAGCGAATCAGGGGAGTATTTGATTTCATTCTTTTTACTTTTTCACTTTTACATTCTTTACTTGAACATTTGGGACAATGTTCATCTTAAGTGTAAGGGGAGGGTAAAAAGATGATACCTTACATATGCACTTTCGCTTGAGTTTGTTTTGTTTGATGGTAGATGTGTAATAAAACTATGAGAAACACTTGTTAGTGCAATTTTAGCGCCAAATTTAAAATTTTTTACAACATTTAGGAGTGAAACTTTAGCCATAGCAAGCGTCTCATGGATAGGAGATTGTATGACTAGCACATAACCGTATATTTAGAAAAATTTTCCACCCAAATATGTGAGGTTCGCTTTTAGATTTGATAGGAAAAGCATTTACTATTAGTGCTTATGAGTGTACCGGTAGCATTTAGATTCTAAAACTTGCGTTAGTGATGCATCCCGAGACCGCTAGTGAGACTACATTCGTGTAGTAGGATTTACTACATGATAAGAGGCATTAGGATCACCCTTGTGTTAAACCCGTATCATAATTACTTGACCATTTAAGTCATATTACTTGGCTAGTTAAGTCAGCTAATTTTTCCCACACCTTAGCGTTGTACTCATTTTTAGTACACGAAACCCCTAGTACACCCCTCCGAGCCTATCTTTTCGTTTATAACTTTAAGCATTTTACTTAAAGTAAGAATTTGTTACACCCCACTTAAATGTACAACCAAATCGCCTTAGCCTTCCGTGTATGCACTCATCTTTAGTGCATTATTATTATTTGTTAAACCCTAAGTTAACTAGCTAATTGATTACATGGTTGCTAAGTCGAGTCATATCCTTGTACATATTGTTATGGGATGATTGGGACTCATGGGTAAAGTACTTATTTTATGGAGTAATGGGGAAGAACATCTTATATTACCCCCATATGTACGTTAATCTTAAAAGTGCTCAAAGTGTTTTGATTTTCTTAATTCGAGTCATTAGTTTAGTTTATTGTAAAGTATGTAAAAATTTAAGTGTAAGGGGAATTTTCATCCCCTATGATGTATTATTTTGGATGGTAGGGAAAGAGTGTATGCAAAAAAAAAAAAAAAAAAAAAAAAAAAAAAAAAAAAAAATCGAAAAATCAAGAAAAAGAAAAAAAAAATAGAAAAAAAGAAAAAGAAAAAAACATACGGACTACCATCCCTTTTTATTCTATGTTCATTTTATGTTTTTGTTATTTTTCATTTATTAGCTTAAGTCGAGTCTAGTCTTGGCTTAGCAACGCCACATTGTACATGTAATTAACCAAGATTGTTAACTCGCCACCAGTAAAACTTCCTTTATCTAACAAAACCGTGTATTTCATATCCCTACACCTAACGTTACAACCCTTTAAAAGACCTCTTTGATAGTTTATCCTTGGTGCTTACGCCATGTGGTGGAGGTTTGATCCTTTCCCAAACCTATGGTAATCTATTTTGCTATGACAGGTAGTGAGAGATATCTTCCGTTTCCATATTGTAAATTTTACTTTATTACACCCGAGAGATGTGAGTATCTAAACACTATTTGTGAGGTGCTAGTATATGACCTCCGTGCTTGTCTATTGGTCTTTAGTGGAACGATTATTTGTTGTAATTACTTTTATATTAGTGTTAAATGACCCCTAACTTGTATTTTGATTAGAATAAAAGCGCATTTGCTTGAGGACAAGCAAATCTCAAGTGTAAGGGTATATGATGAGGTGAAAAATGAACCACTTTTAGGGGGTCATTTAAGCCCGGAATTGAATTTATTTGATCAAATATTGCCCTAAATCGTTCCTTTTGTGATTTTAGGTACTTTGAGAGAGAAATCTGGAAAAGGAAGTAATTCGGACGTTTTTGGAGCATAAAAGTGAAGAAAACGCCAAAGTCTTAATTTTCCTTGCTGGGAACAGTAGGTGACGGCGTCAAGAAGAAAATCTTGACGGCGTCAAGAGTAAATTGCATGACGGCCCAGTACAGATTTGACGGCGTCAAAAGGTAGGGCGTCAAGAGGAAAATGCATGACGGCCTGGAAACACATAACACTTGACGGCGTCAGATCTGGATCAAGGCAGTCCGAGGAGTATTTTGGCGGCGAGATGACGGCGTCACAAATTTGTTCTTGACGCCGTCAGACCCTATTTCCTATATATAGTTTTCTAATTTTCACATTAAAAAGAGAGAAGTTTTGGGAGAAACCCTAAGTACGAACTTGGCACGAATTTTACAGGTTTTTCAAAGGTTCTTAGCCCTTGATACCTTTCATGTGTAATTGAGATAAGTATTCTTTTAATTCAATCAATATGTCTATGTGTTGGTTGTTTATATCTTGTTCTTGTCTTAATTCCATCATGCTAGGCTAGATCTATCTTGTGTTTGCTTGGATCTAATGAAACCTAGATGTTAATTATGTGTTGATTACTTGTTTATGGTTGTATTGGATGAATGAATTCGATGTTAGGCTTAAGAAAACTGGCAGATCTCCAATTGGTAACATGCTTGAACGACTTAGGAAACATGAACTGATGTGCACTAGGTTTTATTGGTTGTATTTAACGGATGAGCCACTGTTTACAATCCCTATGGTTGTGTCGGGCATGGCATAGGAAGAGATAAGAGCTCATAGGATTGGGGAATTAAGTGCGCCACCCCATGAATGGTATTAAGGAATACAATCCGTCATCCACGCAACTATAACAAGTAATTAACGTGTAAAAGATATCTAGGGAGTAGTGAAATCTAAGTAAACACATTTTCTCCACTTATTGCTCACAACCTTAGTATAATTTAGTTTATTTTCATTTTTTAGTATTTTATTTTGATTGCATATTAGTATTGAGTTAGTTGACTAGCAACTAATTCCGCTCAAATCCTTCAAAACCCGAGATTTTTACTTGCTTTCTAAAAAATATAAAAATACAAAAATAATCATCCCTCATCTTTAGAACTAGTATTTAGGTTTTCTAATCCTAGCGACACTATTCCTAGCTGAATGATCAATCCCCCGGTACTTGTCACTATACTATACTACAACGATCAGGTACACTGCCTGGTGGGGGTTGTAAGCTTCTCAAGATCCCTTGAGAGGTAAAGCCTGGTGCGATTCCCACGTATCATCATCTAAGTGGAAAGTCCATGTGGAATTGGTGGTGGCATTTAGAAAAAATAAAAAAACCAGTGTGTATATGCCACGTGGAACGGGCAAGCTGAGTTGGACTGGGCAGCCAAGGATTGCACAAAATAGTCGGATTTATAAAGTTTGTTACTTGTTTAGAAAAAAAAAATAGATCACTACATAGAATTGGAAATGGTGACAAGTTCACTACATTTTGGTGGTATTTTCCCTATATATATATATATTACAGTAGAAGTTTAAAAGTCAAGTGTGTTTGATACTCTTGCTAGGGGTGTTCACGGGGCGGTTCGGTTCGGTTAGTTGGAAAATTTTAACTATCCATCGCGGGCCGGGTAATTTATTTATATTATATACGGTTCACTTCGGTTAACTACGGATATCTAAAAGTAAAAACCGAAACCGAATGCTTGGTTTGTCAGTTTCTCGGGTTTTTTGAACACCCCTAATGCTTGGTAGGGGGTTATAGGGGGTGAAGAATGGGAAAGGTAGCGAAAAAATATGCTTGGCAAAGCATAATGCAATAACCCATTACCCAATAGTGGGTAATGGATCATTACCTAATAAATTGGGGGGATTGATCTTCTTTACATTTCCCTTTCCTGACCATTAGCTTACACTTTCCCTTTCCCTTTCCCAAGTTTGAACCAAGCGCACCTGGCCTTTTCTGTATTTTGTGTTTAAAAAGTCGCCCATGTGAATTAGCCATTATCACCGGTCATGCATGGTTTCCATTACACTATAAGCGACTAGAACCCAATGCACATGACCCACGACCCATGTTAATTACCCATTATATTGAAGATTACCATGAATGTATTGGTTGATAACATGACACTATAAGCCACTACAACCCAATACAGATGACCCATTACCCATGTTAATTACCAATTGTCAACAGTCATGGATGTGTTGCAACATGACACTCTAAGCAACTATCTACCCAATGCATATGACCCATATGATCGATGTCAAATACCCATTAATTAATGAATGTGACCAGTGATAACCTAATGCACATGACCCATGACCCATGTGAATTAGCCATTATCACCGGTAATGAATGGTTTCCATTATACTAAAAGCCACTATAATCCAATGCACATGACCCACGACCCATGTTAATTACCAATTGTCAACAATCATGGATGTGTCGTAACATGACACTCTAAGCAACTAATCACCTAATGCATATGACCCATATGATCGATGTCAAATACCCATTAATTAATGAATGTGACCAGTGATAACCTAATGCACATGACCCATGACCCATGTAAATTAGCCATTAACACCGGTAATGCATGGTTTCCATTACACTAAAAGCCACTCTAACCCAATGCACATGACCCATGACTCATGCATGTTAATTACCAATTGTCAACAGTCGTGGATGTGTCGTAACATGACACTCTAAGCAACTATCCACCCAATGCATATGACCTATATGATCGATGTCAAATACCCATTAATTAATGAATGTGACCAGTGATAACCTAATCAATGCACATGACCCATGACCGATGTGAATTAGCCATTATCACTGGTCATGCATGGGTTTGCACCGGCTTGGTAGGTGTATACCATTTGTCACAGACACTAAGAAGCAAGTATCCAGGGACCTTCTCGATCATATGTTATCCGGGATCGAGAAAGTTTGAACTCGGATTGAGCTTGACTCGAAAAGCTCGATTTATCTGTAAAGATGTGTTTTATTACAAAAATTAAATTTGAAATATAACCTAAGAATTGAATTTGGTTCGACTTCAGCTCGAAAAGCTTGATACATTCATAAATAAGTATTTAAACTTAGTACACTTACATATTAAAAAAAAAACACATATTTTATATCACTTACAAGCTCGAGAACTCAACAATAACTCGAGTCAAACTTATATAAGGTTGAGCTCAACTCATTAAACATTTCGAGCTCATTTGACAGGCTTTCAATCTCCAAATTTTTAGTATAGCGCTCAACATCCCGCCCCTTAATTTTCCCCAAAATTTCAATCTCCCGCTCCGCTCATATGGCGCCCCTTTTTCACCCAAAATCAAAACATTAACACTACTAGCTTAGTCAGATCTATCTTCTCTCTATTCATCTCTTCTCCTTCTCTCTAGAACCGACTCACACCACCGCCAAACTTCACCGCCTTATCTCGCCGGGGTTCCACCAACCATCGCTCCTCCACGCCATCACCGTCATCAAGACAAGGGAACTGTATGGGAGAGTTTGTTTGCTTCGGTTGTTTGGTTCGAGATAAGCACCAGCATCACAGTCGAGCCACCATCACCCTCATCTCATCTATCCTACTCTGTTCATGGGTATGCTCAAACACATATTTAATTTATATTTTCTTAAATGTGTAATCAAATATAAAATGATTTAAATTGATTTTCGTGGATTAAACTAGCCTAAAACATGTTTTTGATTATAAATTCGTGTTGTGGTAATCGTTGCAGGTAGACTTATTAAGACGAAATAGTTTTCCTGTTTATTGGAATGGAGACACTCGACGTGTTCTAAGAGACCACTGTTTTGCTCGTAAAGGGAGTCTTGATTGGTTTTCACTCCGGGAGGATGTTGCTGAACAGTTGGAGTTTGCTTATCGCAGTTGCGTAAGTTATCTATCAAAAGATTAACATAACATATGTTATTTAGGAAATTAACTCAAATATGGTTGATTTTTGTCAAACTGTTTCATTTGTACCAAATGTTAGTGATTTGCTTACTTGGTAATGTGTTTGACATTTATTCGTTCCACGTTTGGTACTGCATAAAATTGCAACCAACTGTATATTATTTGTTGCCCGAGTCGATATGCAACCTGTATGTTTGTTTTTGAGGCTAAACTTATATTTGGGACATCTAATGTAGTCGTCTTTTATGTTAGAATTAATCACGTTACTTGTTTCTTGCAGGGGGTACATGCTATTTTCACGGGTGAGGATGATACATGGGATGCCTAGCTAAAAATTTCCTCAGATGGATTTTCTGGCACACTTCATTTTCGAGGCGTGGGTATGCTCCATCTCAATCACCAAAGCCAACCAATGTATATTTTTACGGTTTCATGGTTGGCAGATGTAATATTATGCAGCGTTATTAGTGCCTTAGTTTCTTACATTTCTCATATTTTTTTTTGCAGAAAGAAACTAGCATTAGACTATGATGTAAGCCACTTTTTATGTTGTTAACAATTTCATTTTCTAATGATAACACCATTGTATTTCTTAATTTATATTGCAGGTGACCACTCCAATGGCCAATGAAACTTTGGAAAACGTACCAGTAATGGAAACAGTGGTAAGTAATAAAACATCCACCTTTGATTTTTTTAGTTTTACGTACATGACTAATGTACCGTGTTTTATATATACATATAAGAACCTGTTAAAATTATCGGACTTACGAAAATGCTTAAGCCACGACAAACCGGTTCTACAGGTTACACCACCAACTATGATACCAAATATTAGTGAGCAAAATACAGGACTAAAATTAGTACCAACGAAGCGAAAACATTTGGTCTCTAGTGAAACCTTGCAAAAGCAAGCTAAGGCGGCGAAGAGTCAACAGGTTTTAACTTATGATAGTTGAGAATTTGATTATATACGACATTACAATTATATATATATATATTTGCTTCATTTATATACATTCTGTTATATATATATATATATATATATATATATATATATATATATATATATATATATATATATATATATATATATATATATTTACTAGCAGTAGTAACTCTGCTCCAGCAGTACTAACGTGGTACTATTATTAACTCTCCTATCATGTTTGTGAAGATAGTTGAACCAGTGGCTCATCTAGTTCTGTTATGTTGTGAGCTTTGACATGTTCTAGTCCTGCTCTCATCCTGATGTGTTGATATGCAGTAGCCTACATTTTCAAGGCTTTTATTTCGAGATGATGAGATTAGATCAACGGGAGAAAAACTTGTAAGCTTAACTGCAAATTTTATTAGTATGTTCATTGTTTTGGATTAAAAGTCTTCATGATGTTGTTTGAATTACTGCTGATCATATTTGTGTTAATATTGCTTAGATGGATTTAGTGTAGATCATGAACTTCAAAGAAAATGTGGCCAAGTATTTACTACTGCTAGTACAAAAGTTACTACTGCTAGTTAAAGTTGGTACTGCACAGAGATTAAGACCGCTCGAAGTTGCTACTTGCTTATGGAAAAGATTATAGATACTTATAAAGAAACTATTGTAAGCCGACTATGAATCCTTGGTGTATAAAAGGATGTCCAATTTTATATTTTGTTCAGTTATACATTCCAATTTTATTATATTTGAATTGTTTTGATATATATTGATTTTTTAAATGTGACTAAAAGATGCATATAGTCACACTTATTAACACTTTTGGTCACTGTTTGCTTTAGTCGTTGTGTGACTAAATATTACCTAAGGCCGCACAAACATAAAATTCACGTGGCCATTGGATGATCTATAGTCACACAAAATACACATTTCTTCACTTTAAACAGCATATGGTCACATTTATTTACACTTTTGGCCACTGTTTGATTAATGGTATGTGACTAAATACCCAAAACAGACATGCTTTGTGTGACTAAATATTACAAAAGGCCACACAAACATAAAATCCATGTGGCCATTGGATAATCAATAGTCACACAAAATACACATTTCTTCACTTTAAACAGCGTATGGTCACACTTATTAACACTTTTGGCCACTGTTTGATTAATGGTATGTGACTAAATACCCAAAACAAACATGCTTTATGTGACTAAATATTACAAAAGGCCACACAAACATAAAATTCACGTGGCCATTGGATGATCAATAGTCACACAAAATACACATTTCTTCACTTTAAACAGCATATGGTCACACTTATTTAATCTTTTGGCCACTGTTTGCTTAATGGTATGTGACTATATACCCAAAACAAACATGCTTTGTGTGACTAAATATTACAAAAGGCCACACAAACATAAAATTCACGTGGCCATTGGATGATCAATAGTCACACAAAATACACATTTTTTCACTTTAAACAGCATATGGTCACACTTATTCACACTTTTGGCCACTTTGTGTTAAATTGTATGTGACTAACTCCAAAAAAATAACACCCATTGTGTGACTAAATCATCACAAACGTCACATTTATTGTATATTCATGTGGCCATTGGATTATCAATAGTCACACAAAATACACATTTACTTGAATATATCATCTCAAATGTCACATATATTATATATTTATGTGGCCAAAGGACGAACAATAGTCACTCTAAAAAAACATTCGTGTGACTATAAGGTGTTTACGGTCACTGATAATGACTAATCCAACAAAACTTGTGCCTAATTTGTCACACATATTCGGGGTTTTGGTCACTCTTTTTCAATGGAAAAGGCCACAAACTCAACAATGTGACCATATGCCACCTACGGTGGCGGGACTTTTAGTGACACACAACGAAAAAAACGTGTGTGACTATAGGCATATCGTCACACATTTTTGGCGTGACCAATACAACTTTTTGTACCAGTGGGGTTTAAGTGTTAGGACATGTTTCATGTGTTCAGTCGGTTTTAGCATGTTATATACGACTAAGGTAGCATTTGGATAGCTTGGTTTTTCCTTTGAATTGCTTATCAAGTCTCGCGGTAGATTTTGGCTTAGTTGAGTCGAGTTAAACTTCTTCTACAGATAGTTTCCTCCCTGATATCAATAAAGAAAGGTGAGGGGGAAGAGGTGTATTGTACAGTATCTTCTTTTCGAACTCAATAGACTAAACATTCGAGGCAATACCTGTGTATGGTGGCGGAGATTGACCTTTTTGAGTGGGGGGGGGGGGAAGTTAGAAAAATAAAACGAACTAATTCAATAAAAAAAGTTCGTACATAGAGACATAGATTCATATAGAAACAAAAACAATAAACAATGGCTAAAGCAAACAAATTACAATTCAGCTCGACGACCTTTAAGCTTTTTGAATTCATCAATTATGGATTCTGAATCAAAATTTTCAGAAACTTTTTTTTCGATGTAAACCACCAAACTATCTGCAAGAAAGTCATCTAACATCCTATTGCGAGGTCGGCTCTTGCATATCTTCATTGCTAAAAATCCCTCTCAGTTGTAGCAGTTGAAACCGGAAGTGTTAAGATGAGTCGAATCAATCTATCAAACAAATAATACGACTCACGTTTCTTAGTTTCCATAAGAACTTTGCATAGTTCAGCAATAGTGGAAACCTTACTTAGCTTCGGATTCTTTGACATTTCAATGTTGAAAATCTCTAACTCGAAACTCAATCAAAGTCTCTATTGTTCGTAAAATCAACAGGATAATATTTTTCAACTGGAAGACAAATCTCATCAATATAATAACCATTACAATCACTTTTAGGAACTAAAGCAGAACCAAGAGTTAACAAGTCCATTGCATGAACATTGAATCTATTGTTTAACGCGTGCAATTGCTTGTCCAGTGTGGAGATAAATACTTATGCTCGATAATAATGCTCAAAGGTAAAGTGATGATCATTTTGTCGAGGGCAATAACGACTTGGCTTATATAAAGCATTCATGTCAGGTAAATCTATTTGATGCTTTTCTGAGAAAATCACTACCTTTTGACGAAAACAATCCCATCTTTTATTTCTGAAATCATTAAGACTTTCTTTTGTTGCTGAAACTAGATCAATCGCGTTACCAATATCTTGATTTTTCTTTTGTAAAGCTTGAGAAAGAATATCAGTCCTCCCCATTATTTCCTTCATCAAGTGCAAAATGAACACAAACTCAAATGATTTTAAAGAGGTGTAAACCGCATCAGCTTTAGCATGTTGAGAATAATAGCCGTCTTATTAGTTCCTTTTGGTTAGGAGAATAGTTCCTAAGTTCTAGGTTCCTTTAGCAAGATACTCTTTAAGATGAATTCTGAAAGGTCCTAGGTTCAAATATGATCGTCTTATTAGTTCCTTTTGATTAGGAGAATAGTTCCAAATTTGTGTTAGCTTCCCCGGATCTCTTTCTAAAGAGTTAAGATCCACCATGTTAGCATTTGGACTTGGAGTTTCGAAAACAGGAACATGCTCTTCTGGTTGATTTTCAGGTTGTTCATGCTCTTCGGGTTGATTTTGAGGTTCTTCGGATGTTGAAGCTTTGGAACATTTAGCCTCTTGATTTGCATCATCTAATACGTCACTAGTCTTTCTCTTAAAAAATAAATTAAGTGTTTTGGGTCTTCAAAATTGCCATTATAACTCCTGAAAAGAGAAATGAGCACTTCTACACTTTAATATTGTTGAAAGTTCCATGAAGTAAAAAAGGACTTTTGCTACTGATCAAAACACAATACAATTAAACAAATTCCTCAAGGCAATGATATATTTATGAATTATGATCCTTATGATTCATAAAGTTTCAAACAACATATATAAATTGAAACAAGTTGCAGGCAAAGGCAATGTAAAACTTAAGACAACTTTATATATGTTAACTTAGTACAATAATACTACACAAGAGTACCAAATTACCAACCCTTGTTAAACTCTAAAATGCTTTAAATATTCATATGAATATGTGATCATGTCTACAATTTACTCAACTTATTATGAATGAATCAATTTCTTACATCTCTACAAGATAAATAATAACAAGCCAAAGACCAATTGACAAAAACCATGAAAAAATCTTACCGAAAATCAGTGATTATTGAACTTTAGAGAGTTGGGCCTTAGGCTTGAAGATCAAATTAAAACACGCATGTTCAAAATTTTATCAAAAATAGCAAAAAAAATAAAATAAAAAGTTCCATAAACAATTAATGATTAATGCCTTAAAAATAGTTTGGATTGATTGAGAGCCTACCGTCATTATCAGTTTGTGGTTGTACCGATTCGAAGAGAGAAAGTACCTTTCGTCCCTTTTCAGTTTCTTTATTTTAGTTTAGTTTGAATTTTTCTCATATGCAAGTTTTGTTACCAAATGTTTAAAGGGTTACAATGTAAATATTATATTTAAATCTCTGAAATTACAAACAAATGCTAATAATAACTAAAACTTTAGGGGGGGGGGGGGGGGCAGCACCCTTCGTGCCCCAAGTATTCTCCGCTACTGCCTGTGTACCATTATATTCTGTCGTGAATTGTGTTGTGTTCTTCAATCAGATTGTGTTCTTTCACATTCTACCTTCTTGGTTTGTTGGAGAATACCAACAACTGGTATCAGAGCCGTGTTCAAGTCTCGGTTTAGGTTCGATCACTGAAGGTTCTAAGTTTTGGTTTCGGACAGCAAGGGTTTGCTAATTCGGGTTCTTTGCACAGTAAAGTGTTAGAAATAGATTCACGATAAAAGGAGTCTTGAAGGTTTCAAATTTGCTTATTTCGACGAAGTGTTTAAAACTAATCTTCAAGGTTGTTTTTTTTGCTAAGGGTTTATTAGCAAAAGTTTTTCGACAAGAACATCAACATCAACATCCTTTAAGGTTATGTTGGTTTTTGGTTTTTTAGAACATCAACATGCTCTGAATTTTCTTGTTTGTCAAGATAATTAACAACGGTTTAAAGGTTTGTTGGTTTGTTGGTTTTTCAGTAAAGACAATCAATAAAAGGTTTCTGGTTGGTTTGAGATTCTTGTCATGTTAACAACAAAGAAGATCTGATTCTACTCAAATTGTTTGAATATTTTTTTTCTTTTTAATTTTTGGTGGGGAAAAGTCCAACCAATTAACAAAACAAGATTAGTTATTTGTTATTATTATTATTATTATTATTATTATTATTATTATTATTATTATTATTATTATTATTATTATTATTATTATTATTATTATTATTATTATTATTATTATTATTATTATTTATTATAAACATCACTTTATTGAAAAACAAATAGGATTTTACAAGAAATTAGTGGGGAGCCGAGAGACTAACTGATCCCCCACACCTCTAGCTACAGCAAAACCAATCCTACTAAAAATATGAGGAGCAGCACGTGCTTCAATGTCTTGGGTCATAGAGAATCGTCGAATACGCTTTAATAAGGTCGCTGCATCCTTTTCAAGTTCTCCAAAAGAAGAGAATGAAAAGGGGAGGAACCCAAATCCAATATCAGCGCATTTAGTCGCATACTTGACAAGTTTACGTTGTGCGGCTTCAATAACCACCCGACCAGGCATAAAATCAACCATGCACGAACGCGTCAAAGGAGACGATCCTGTAAGATCAACACAAACATCAAGGCCACCATCCCAAGAGTAAAGTAACATATCAGCTGGATGTAAGGTTTTGTCCCTCTCTCCCTGAAGCCCAATATCCACCTCCTTACGAACTGAAACTCCAGACCGAGAACATATATCAACAAGAACATCGCGCACAACATTATGCCGATGTTTAATACCAACTATACCTGCGCACGATACAGCATGATCTCCAAAAATATCTCCAGGAAAAACCTTAGAACAAGCTGAACATGTCATCTGGACAGTAAAAAGAGGAACACCCAACCGATAACAAAACACACATCGGTAAGTTCTAGCATTCATAGTTTGTCCTAATCCGGATACCGGTGCCACCCGAAGCCAATCTGACGTGTAATCCTCTTTTAGTGAGTTCCATAAAGCCATCTGTCTAGGGGATAAATGGAAGGTAAATTCAACCGTTTGGGCAACACGTGTGAAATGTATGTCGGCCAATTTCTTCATAAGTTTGGGGGCAGCGATCTCACTAGGGTTACTCAAAAGGTCAATATCCATATTCACATTAAAAGTACACAAAGCATCATCAAAAGAGGGACCAGTAGTCACAATACCAGAACTACGGAGCAGCTTAGTCTGTAAGCTGGCAGATTGAAGTCTAGAAGCAAGGAAGGCATAGTTCAAGACATCACCTGTAGAATACACACTAAGTCCCCCGAAAGCAAAGGGTAGGATGGCTAGTCTCCATTGCCAATCACCAAACCCAGGTCCAGAGGCAGTGACAATACGTTCCAAAGAAGAGCGAAGTGCTGCATCAAAAGAAACCTGAGCACTCTCAAAGACCCGAGGAGGACACGTGCGCATAGTAAAATACAACTTGGAAATACCCGTACATGCACGCAGTAGCAACAACTCACATTGGGGATCATTAAGCTTATTATTATTATTATTATTATTATTATTATTATTATTATTATTATTATTATTATTATTATTATTATTATTATTATTATTATTATTATTATTCAAAAAAGGGTGTTTATTTAGAAGGTTTCTGTGCACATGTACTTTGTTTAGTTCGGTGTTGTTAGGTTTATATCAAAAACTTATCAAAATAAGCAAAGGGTTAAAGAAAGATGACGAAGACCAAGTTTAACATCGAGAAATCTGTTGGTAAGAATGATTTCAGATTTTGGCATGTAAGAATGAAGGCTTTGCTGGAATAGCGGGGATTAGCTATAGCATTGGAGGAGGTACCTGCAACCACAATAGTGGCATATAATAACGTCATTCAGAAAAAGGCTTACAACATTGATCATATGTTTGGATGATCGGGTCCGACGGGATATCAACTAAGAGACAACTGCGGCGGGGATTTGGAAAAATTTAGAGATTTAATACATAAAAAGTCTCTAGCTAATAGTTTGTACTTGAAAAAGTTGTTATAAACATTCGACATGCATTCGAGTAAGAGTAAGTCTAAACATATTGTTTAGTTTCACATACTGGTAGGTGACTTAGTGGCTATAGATAATGCTATATCGGATGAGGATCGGACATTATTATCACTCACGTACTTACCACCATCTTATGGTAATTTCATGGAGACTTTTGCTACACAGTCGGGATACTTTGAAGCTAAAAATTATGCTAGCAACACTTAAGTCTAGGGAACTTCAGAAGATGAGGAAAGCAAAGGGTGGTGGTGGTGAAGGGTTGTGTGTGAGGGGGACATTTGGTCGAAGATATATGAAGCAGGGTAAAGGTAGTGCATGGTTAAAGTCAAACAGAACAAGCAACAGACTCAAGTGTTATATATGTCAGCCCGAGGAGCATTTGAAAAAGGATTGTCCTAGGTATAATTACAAGAAATATAAGTTTTTGATAGGAATAAAGATCAAGTATCCGGTTCTAGAGTTGATAGGTATGAATAATGGCTATGAGTGTTGAATAGTTGTTGGACTGGATCATGGATTAAGGGGGCACAAACCATATGGCATACAAGAGAGCTTACTTGTTTAATTTTAAGGAGTATGATGGTCGTAATGTTTGGTTGGGTAAAGAATGAGAATGACGTGTACGGGAGACAAGTAAGGTTCGAGTACAAATGAGGGATAGGTCAAGTTTCATGTTGGACAACAGGAGGTATTTTATGGCATTACGGGGAAATTGATATCGTTAGGCACTCTTGAAAAATAGTGTTTTACCGTGAAGATGCAACCGGGAGAAATCAAGTTTATAAAGGGTTTACAGGTGATTTTCTCAATAACAAGGAGGGCTACTTATCTATATACCCTTGATGGCAGAATAGGTTGGTTGAGGCGACGAACATGATATCTTAGCTAAGGAGCGTTGTTTTCTGATTCAGTCTAGTCTCTCTGAGGTTTTTTGGACAGAGGATACAACTAGGTCTACATATTTGGTGAACATGTCACCATCATTAATGATTAGACTCAACACGCCTATAGATATGTTGAGGTTTTTTGGTTGGCTTGCTAGTATTAAGCAAGTGATGCTTGAACCGAGTAAGGTCAAGTGCGTAGTCCTGGGATATCGTGAAGGTATAGTGTGTTATCAGCTTTGAATTTTAGATGAAGTTATTTTGAAGGTAGTGCTTTACAGGACTTTAAGTTTCAATGAGAGTGAGGAACACAAGGAAACTTTGTAGATACAATTTGAGTACAGGTGTTGCAAGGAGTTGAGTTTGAGGTTGAAACGCAATAGGATCATACATATAAGGTGTAACCTCACAGGAAATACACACTCAAGATATTGTGGACTATCAGTCAACACGTGATAGGGAGCTACGCTCATCACGGGAACCATTCATGCATATATAAGAGAATAATGAGGCTGATTTTGTAATTCGTGCAGTGGAGAAGATATATGCACATGAGTCATTGACTTTTAATGATACGGTTACTTGTGAGGTGAGAAATGGATACTTGGTCGGATGCATGTTTGCTCAGCAATTGTTGCTAGAAACAGTGGCGGACCTAGCCAGATTACTAATGTGGTTCCCTAACTTTGAATAAAAAATCAACTCGTAAAAATTTGAACCGATCAAAACGGGTTGGGTCTGGTGGCTTTATAACTATTGACTTGTTTTTTGTTGTTTCCAGAGGAAACAAAATTGATTTTTATAAACCACAACTTTACGAATACCGTCATTTTAACAGTTAGTATTATGTATATGTATAAGTAATTAAATTATACAAATGATTGATACTTTTAGAACACCTCTGTTTGTTGACAATTTATATAAAGATAAGCGTTAATGAACTATGATACCAAGTATAGTTTCTTAAAATAAATAACTTGGATTTACTTGATTAACAACAAAAAGAAAAGGTAAAAGAGGATATATATCAAATGTGGAAAACTGGAAAGTACGGAGTAATAAACTAATAATTCAAAAGTACTTTTCAAAAGGTGTCACTGTTATCTTTTTTTACATTTTCTTCCTCAACTCATTTCTCTATCTCTTTTTTTTTCACCATTTGATCTTTTTATTCATAAACTATCTTTTTTTCATCAAACATCAATAAATTCGTGCATCATTTTCAGCTCTTTCTAGTTCAAAATCATCCTAAGATGGTTCCTAACATTTTTCTAAGATAGGTCCTTAAAAAATCCCTGAATCATTTCTATATGATTTCAGCATCTAAGGTGGTACCCGGGAACCACCTTTGTATAAGGTGGGTCCGCCTCTATTTAGAAAAGCAATGACGACAACAAAGACTATTATTGGGATATGCACCGAGTGTTTTCATACATCTATATCTTTATATAGATCGTATGGTACTTTCTAACGGATGCTAGGTTGAGATCTGGGTTACCAATGGTTTGCTAGATGAAGAAAAAGAAAATATACTTGGTTTGGAGATCATCAGGGATCAGAATCTGAATACTCTAAGGGTGTCGCAGTCCAGGTTTTACAACGAAAAGTGGGTACATACTTTGTTGGAAGGACTCCCATATTGTCATTGGAGGGTAGTCTATTAGGGGATTATGATTTGGAAAATAAGATGAGTAAATGATCAAATGTATATGCAGTTGGAAGCCAAGAGTATCGGGCGGGGGTCTACACAAGACCTAACATAGCATTTGCAGATCTTGGTACGTTGGATGGGTTTGATCATTGGTTACAGACAAACATATAGGTTTATGGATTTTGACTATGCCGTGGGAATATCAATCACTGTCATGGGTAGATAAATCATATGTACAAGTTCATGATACACGAATGTGCAGGGAGCTCAAAAGCTGTGTTGCAGCACATGGTGGCTTTTTTTGGCAACTGAAGCGGGATATATGACATTTACTAAGGCTTTGAAGAAGGAAAATAAATAGCTGTGTGTATTGTTGACAAAGTTCGGCATGTAACTGAGGATAGTGGCTTTGACACCGTCTTAAGCTACTGACATTGATGTTTGACTAATATTAACCCTAAGGTGAAAATTGTTATATGTAGTATGCATATTAGGCAAAGTTCAGGGGGTTAAATGTACTTAGGACATGTCGCATGTGTATAGTTGGTTTTCCCGACTCTATCTACTCTTAGTAGACAGTTTTATTTATACTACTTTATAATACATTTGAAACATTTTTAAAATGAAAGGCTTAAAACTTTCAGCAAAACAGTCACTAACAAAGCAAAAATGAGTTACATCTGAAAAATTAAATGTGTTAAATTTATTGACTTGTGGAAAACTAGAAGGGGGGTTGAATAGTTTTACGTCTTTTTAATTTATTATAAAAGATAGTTTTAGTGTTTTCTTAGTTTTTAAAATTTAGATTCGATAATATGTGATCTCAAGTCTTGCACAATATAAACAACTATCACTAAGTAAGATATAACAATGATAAGTAATGAAATAAATGAGAGATGGAAAGATCGAACCGCGAGACAAGAGATTTATAGTGGTTCGGCTACAAGGACACCTTCCTTGCCCTACTCCACTCCCCGAGCACCTAACTCGAGAGTTTTCTTCACTATATCAACAAGCTCCCTTATGGCGGAGAAAACCTTACACACCAATTTACACACCACAATTTCTTCGCAACTAAATCACGACTTCTACACAACTACTTCACACCAATCTACTTCACAACTAACTACTTCACGCCTATTTTCTTCACACCAATTTACTTCTCAACTAACACCTTCACACCTAGCTTCTTCACTACAATCAAATTCCTAGCTTTTCTTCTTCACACCAAACAACTAACGAATCACACTGGTGAGTGCTTATTCACTCACCTTTTCTTAGCCAAAATTGGACCAAATAAACCAAAAACTAACCAATAATGCCAAAGAATGTGTGTTTTTGTGTTTGTGAATGTGCAGGAACAGATATTTAAGAAAAGACGAAAAGTCACGAGAAAATGACAAAATGGGCACGAGATTTGGAAAAGTGAATAAAGCCGGAGCCGGGGAAGCTAGTGGTCAAAGTCAAAGCTCACATAGTCATGAAAGTCCTCAAAGTTTCAGAAATTGCAAGAGTGACCCGGGAATAAAGATTGATCAAGTTTACACATTTGGTCCCTCGACTTTCAAAGTTGCCACTTTTGGTCCTCATGAAGAAACTTTGGAAGATTAACAACTCAAGACCCCTCATCATTCATAAAATGCCACAAAGAGTCCTTGGATATTATTTATGAAGAATGGCATTTTGGGACCTCACAATTTCAGATTGTACATTTTTGGTCCCTTGGTTTTGATTTCATGCTACAAACCGGATCCCTAAATCCTAAATAAAACAGACACAACCCAAACACAACACAAACCCAAAAGCCCACCTCCTTAATACTATTAACCGGCCTAACCCTCACTAGACCCGACCCACCACAACTCAAAATATAATAAATTAACCCCGCGCGTTTATTGTGCATCTTCCCCACAAATTACCTCGTACCTCACTAGATTTACCTCGTACCTATCCATAATCCACCTCGTACTAGGAATCTATCTAGAAGCTGACAACGTGTCAGAAATGTTGTCATAAATCCTCCAACGTGGCTTAATAATACCCCCTGATTGGGCAATGTAACGTGGATTGAAGATAAGGATGGTCATATGGCTAATTGAGAAGTGGGATAACGACATTTTGGATTGAATTGAAGACGTATGGCCACAAATCGTTTCTAGATCTTTCCTAAACCCTAGACCTCACCTCCCCTGCTCCCCTATAAAACCCCCCTCATTTCATACGTTTAGAGAGTGTAGTTTTTTGTAATGTTACTCTGCTATTTTTATTTTGTAACTCAGTTTTAATTAATGAAAGTTTAAATTTTATTGTCTTATCTCATTTTCAGTTTAGCTTATTTACTTTTTAGCTTATAGCTTATTATCCTCTTTTTCTATCTTATTTCTGTTTCAAGTACTGCTTTTCTTTTGTTATTTCACTTAGTTTCAATCTGCTGTTTCAATAGAACTTGTTTTTGTTGTTGTTTATATATATATATGTTCTTTTTCATCTTTCAATTTATTTTCAGTTGTTGTTTTATTGCTCACACAAACTTATTTAAGCTCCTATAGCTTATAGTAAGATCTTGTTGTTTTCATTGCTCAAAAATTCAAAAATTACAAAAAAAGTCAATAAAAGTAAACTGCTCAGCTTATTCAATAAGCTGAGCTTATTGGAGGTTAAAAGGGCTACCACAAGGTGTCCAGTGGTCTGTCTTAAAGGCAGGCTAGCTTAGTGAACCCCCTCTTTTCATGCTGAGGGGGATTGGCTTTGTAAGTGTTCAATTTATATTTAATTTCTATAGCTTAAATTAGTAGCTTATTTTCTGAGTTTGTAGTTTGCTTATTGCTGAATATTGCTTAGAATTGCTTGATCATTGCTTATTTGTCACTTTGAATGCTTGTGGTGTGATTTGATCTTGCTACTGTTTCATATAAGCTTCATCTGTGATCTTGTGTTTCTGTAATAATGGTGTTTATGATCTATGTTTCTGAGTTAGTTCATGCTATTTGATCATAGTGAGTCCACAAGTATTGGTTTGGTGTTGTATTGGACAAGTCTGTGGTGTAATTTATTTGTGACAGACACTTAAGGGGGTGTTTGGTTATGTGTGGTTTGCTGTGATAAGCCTTAGTTAAAAGGGTAATAGTAGTTTAAACATTACACTAGGGTAATATTAGAGTTAATTAAAACATAAAATCAGTAGGTTATTAGCATAATAGTCAAATCACTAGGTAAAATTAGCATAAAGTTAGTATAAGATAATTTTAGGCTAAGAAATCTCAAAAGTAGTTGCAAACTAGTTAATAGTATCTTAAAGTAATCACAATATAGCTTAATTACATCTCTGTGATCATTTTAGTGTAATCAAAACTCAAAAAGGTCAACTTATCTGTTTCATTAAAAGTCAAAATGGTTTTCACACTCAGTTTTTGGTCATAACTTTACAAGCTTGTGTAGCCTTTGATTCTTAATTAAAATCATTGTAGTTGGTTGTTTTGGAGAGCCTAGTACCTAAACTTAATATTTCAAAAAGAAAATCTGGTTTTGAAACTTGTTTGCTTATCTGTATAAGCTGTTGAAATTGGCTTTTTGAACCAAAAGGTGCCCTGCACCAGCAGTCCTTACCCCATTTCTTGGGTTGTTTTGGGCTAGTGGATTGGACCTAGAGTCTATTTTCAAAGTTGTTTTCTGTTCTCTGAGTGGTAGTGAACAAATTTCCACCGAAAGTTTTTATCTCTGAGCTTATTTGCCCAGCTTATTTGGCTTCTCAAGTTGGGCAGTTGAACTAGAAGTTGTTTCTTAAATTGGGCTGCAATTACTTGTTTTTGATCTTGAGTTGAACTTTTTGATTGTTCTGAGCAATATATAGTATATAGCATCTGTTTCAAGTGTTTGTTGGCATCTGCTTATTCTGTTTGGATTATTGCTAGTTCTAAGTGCTTATTGAACCATATTTCATAGCTTATCTGTGTTCCTGTGCATCATAAGGCCTGAATCTTGTTCTTATAAGCTCACTTAAGTATAAAAAATATTTGGTAAAAGTTTGGTCAAAGATTGGTCAACTGTGCTTATAAATAAGCACTTAATATAAGCTGTTTTCAAGCTAATAAGCACTTACAGTGCTTATTTTTCATTTTTTCTATTTTTCTTAGATTCAAAATAATATTTTAGATTTTCCCTGAAATTTTCATAATTTGCTGAGTTTATTTGCGACTTTTCTTAATTAATTTTCATTTTTAATCACTTTTTATTACTTTTTAATTATTAGAAAATCCAAAAAAATCAGAAAAACCCCAGAAAAATCCAAAAATATTTTAGAAAATAGTTTTCAGTTATTTTAGAATTTTAGAAATTAAATTTGCATTTTTCTCACTTTATTTACATTTTCTTTTAATTATTAAATAGTTTAATTAGTTTTTAATTCGTAAAAAATTATTAAAAAGTCTAAAAAATATTTTTCTTTTTCTTAAAATTTTTTTTTATCATTTTTAACTTTTTAGAATTAATTTGAAGTCCGTAGAATTAGTATAGCTTAAAACTCGCGCTTTATTGCGATCGTTACGTTTAATAATCGCGCGTGCATTCCCGTTTTTGCGTTTTAGACCTTGGTGCATTACTAGCTTGTACTCTTTGCATGTTTAATAATTGTTAGTTGATAATTGAACTATTTGATCACTATTTGCCTTTTTCACCACTTTTCAAATCACGATTACACGAATCAATATTCTTGATTCCATTCACACATTCACTTGGAAACGACTCGGGTGATTCGTATTTCTTGCGGATCACTTCGATACTATACTACTATTATATAATTGAATTGAATCAATTTTTGGCGCCGCTGCCGGGGAAGGCTTGAAGTGAATTTTGAATCATTGTTTTGAAAAAATCGTGTTTTGTTAAGCCTTCTTCTATTTTTGTATATATATATAAATATTGAAAAATCAGAAATACTTTTCCTAAAGTATTTTCAAAAATACCAAAAAAATAATAAAAGTTACAGCATCGACTCAATCGAAAGAAAGGGCGTTGTAAACCAAATAAGTCTCCCAATATAACGAAAACGTAATTTAGTTGTTTATCGGACTATTTCAATTACTACAACCGATTAAGCGGGAAATACGGAAGCTAAGACATTAAATTGCTAGCTAAAGAGAGATCCATTCTTCTCTCCCGTCTCGTCGCGCGTGGTTTTGAAAGAAACAGTTCTCGATTAACGTTACGTTTTAAGAAAAGAAAAAAAAAACAAAAAAAAAAAAGTTTTTTAGAAAAATTGAAAAAAAATTGAAAAATAAATAAAAACAAAAAGATTTTGTTTTCTATTTTCTTTTTAATTTTGATTTTGGTGTATGCACACCCGTTCTACTTCTGAGAATCTTACTTCTCCGCTCTCAAACCACGAGCGGGTTTTACGACATACGAGTCGTGTTCATTTCCTCGACGACGAGGAGATGAACTATAACGAACAACACAACGGGCCCCCGCCGATGGGTGGTCCGCAGCACAATGTTGTCCCGCCGATGGGACAACAACCGGCATTTGATCCGCGTCCGATGGAAGAACAACTCCAATCACCATTCAACGGTGTGAGGAGAGCTATTGTGATTCCGGACATCAATGCCAACTTTGAAATTAATCAATGGATTACTCAACTTAATCACGGATATATCTTCTCACGGGTTTGATAACGAAGACCCCTATGCACACATCCGAAATTTCACCGACATCGCTGAGACTATTAGGATGAATCAAGTCCCTCACGATGTGGTGAAATTGAAGTTGTTTCCTTTCTCCTTAAAAGGAGCAGCCCGGACTTGGCTGGAAAAGGAACCGCCGAACTCGATTCACACTTGGAATGACCTTGCTTCCAAGTTTGTGAATTATTTCTATCCTCCTTCTAAAACTTCTAACTTACGATCCCAAATCTTTCGGTTCCAATAAGCTTTTGATGAGTCGTTTAGTGAAGCTTGGGACCGATTCAAAGATTTGATGGAAAAATGTCCGAACCATGGGTTCATACCCCTTCAGCAGATTGACACTTTCTATAATGGGTTGAGTCACGTTGACCAAGACTCACTCAACTGTGCTGCGGGTGGGAACTTGTTGGCTAGAAATACGAATGATGCCTTCATGATAATCGAGAACAAGGCTCGTGTGAGAATGTCTAGGAACAAACATCAAGTGTCTAATAATGAGAAAAATAATGATGAAATGAAAAGTATGATATTGGCTTTAACAAAGAAAGTCGATGCTATGTCTATTGAGAAACCAAACCATCAAGTCAATTGATGAGTGTCTAAATACTCATCATTCTATACCAATCTGAACTGCCAAAACATCCAAAAACACTCAAATATGCATCAAAATACTTAAAATATCTTAGAATTGTGTTTTATATGTTTCAAATACAAAATATGCAAAAACAGATAAAAAACGTACAAAGTTTGCATAATTGGCAGTTTCAGTCCCTCAAGTTTCATAAATTGTCAAAACTAGTCCCTGAAGGTTTAAAATGAATAAAAAGTCAACTTAAGTCCATGGGAAATCAAATTTATTCACAAATAGTCCCTGGACAAAAGTTTACACATATTGGCAACTTTTACCCCTCAAGTTTCAAAATTGGCAAAACTAGTCCTCGGGTTTTAAAAATTGGAAAATATCAAATATTACCCTTGTACTATTCACATGTGACAATTTATACCATTTTGATAACTTTTGGGAAATTACATAATCAGTCCCTCAAAAATCTAAATATGACATAAATGGTCCCCGGGTAATGTAAAATGGGAAAATTACATTTTTGGTCCTTTGGTTATTTAAACATGGCAAGTTTATTCCCTTTTGATATCTATTGAAACTTGCCAACACAGGTCCACAACTTTCAGGTTTTTACATTTTTGGTCCTTGTTTACTAAACCATAAAACCAACCGGACCCTTACTTATTATTACAAACCAAAAATAAAACTAAACCAAACAAACAAACCCAACTCTAAACCCAATCCAACAAACAAACCTTTACACCCCTTGGCCCATTTCCCACCTAAGCCCAAATTACAAACCAAACTTACCCTGGTATATTAAAACCAGTCAAACCCACTCCCCTTTCTCTTTTCCCTCTCCCATCACCACTGCAACCCAAAACCGCCCTACACCTCAGTGGTATTGCACCACTTGGCTTCCACCTCTTCACCCACTCACTTCCCTGTCCCCTACACCTCACCCAATCCCATTAATTGCCCAGAAATCGCTCACAAGCCACCCTAGCTGGCAAAAGATCTTTTGGCGCCAAAATGACCAATTCAACGGCCAAGATGATTTACACTAAATCAAGGGTTCAAGTGAAGTGGGAAAGTCATCATTGACTGCAAAGACCTCAAGGAATTACTACAAATAGAAAAAGAAGCAGAAGAGGAGAGTAGTAGCTAATAAAAATAGGTTTAGTATAGAAGTAGTGTAATTTCATGTTTCAGTTGTAATTTTCAATTAAAAAAGCTTGTAATCAGTTTGTTTAATATAATCTTGTCTTTTATTAATCTTAATTTCAAGTTTAGTTCATAGAATTACAAATTACCATTTTCAAGTGAAATCGACAAATTCACTTGAATCTTGTAAAAGGTTGTTAAAACTACTTCTTTAAGCTCAATAAAGCTCTGACAAAGCTTTGATAAGCTTTGTGATCATTTATAAGATTCATAATTCAGTTTACTTAAAAATACTAAAAAAATCAAAGAAAATCAATGAAAAATAAAAATTCACCATTGAAGAAGAAAGAAGCATTGGATCCTGGTCATTGAAGAATTTTATGGTTGTAGTACCTCATGGGAGGTGTAGAATGAGTTAAAGATCCTTGGTTCTTGGTTTTCATCTATTTTGCACTTTGTAAGTTCAAAAAATTCAATTCTTGTATTCTACTGTAGAAGTAATTTATAGCTAGAATTTCTTTGTTCTTGTGTTTCTATGTTAATGTTAAGTAGAAATATAGCCTAAAATAGTTAAGTTGTTCTTTGATAATTGAAGTTGCTAAAAATCTCAATTTTAACTGTCAAAATCACAACTTTGTACTCTCAGTGTTTCATGCTTGTTTGTTTGCTGAATTATACTCAATCAGTATTGTTTTATGATAATATGATGGTTGGAATCAATGTTATGGGTTGGATAAGTGATTTGCTTTGCTAAATTTAAGTTAACAGTTTTATAGGAGTGTTTGGATCAGTGTTATTCACTGTGTTCAGTGGTGTTTATGTTGTTGTTTTTGGTTTGCACATGCTACAATAAGTCATATTAGAACATATAAACCATAAAATTTGAGGGTACTTAACTAGAAAGTCAAAACTCACTTAATCACTTTATAGATTGTTATCTGTTAGATCTTAGGCTGTGTAATCTCATCAATCCAGTATTATAGTTGTTAAAATAGGTTAAATTAGTTTCATATAAGCTTAATATTTCATTTACAGTCATTAAACTAGGATCAAAGCTCACAAAAGTCAAAGTGCAAAGTTTTTAGTAAAAGTCAAATTTTGCCTTGTTAGAAAAAACCAAATTTTCTAGGAATTATTGTAATTTTTGTACTAGGTTTTAGAACTTAAGATTTTCAGGAATTGTAATCTAGTAGCTAATATTTAGGAATTAAAAATTAATAAAATTTTGTGATCCTACTTGTGGGCCCCACAACCCTCCAAAGAGGGCTGCAGGGCTGTTTGTATGCCCTGCACCAGCAGATACCATCCACACCACCACCTTTGGTGGTGGTTTGTGGCCACCACAGTGCTCCCCACCAACCCAAGTTGGTTCCTTACACCCCTCCTCCTACCATACTTTCAGAGTTGACCACTCATTTGACCTAGAACCCAGTGGACCCCACTTGAAACCCATTCCCATATCTGTCCCACTTTCTGAGAGAATACAAGTGTCCAAGTGCTTATTAAATGCTTATTAGCTTATTCCACCAGCTTATCTGATCTAATCTTGCTAATACTTGTTTACTTAACTTATTAGAACCAGAAAATACCATAGTGGGTCCCACATAAGCTTATTTGAGCTTATTTCCATTTTCAGTCAACAAAAGTCAACTGTCTAGGTTCTTAGCTTATAACCAGCTTATTTTTAAGTTGTAAAATATTTGTTTTCACAAAAGTTATCTATTTTTATGTAAAATATAGTTTTGTAAAAGAAAATTCAAGAAAAAACAATATAAAAATAAGTGATAGTTTCTATTTAATTTAATTTAATTTTAATTTTCATTTTTAGATTTTTATTAAGTAAGTTGTGTTTTTATATTTTTATTAATTTCTTTTTAGGTTAAAGTATTTTTAATAATTTTCTCAGATTTTTATTTTGTAATTTAGTATTTATTAGATTTAATAATAGTTTTATTAATAAATAATTAATAAGTAAGTTTTAATTAGCATAATAAATTTTTATATATTAACACCTAGTTTTTATATTTTTTATAGCTTTTATAAGTCATAAAATAGTTTTATAAATTTTTTCATAATTTTCTAAGTTGATTTAGTATTATTTGTAATTTAAACTAGTTTAATTAATATAAATAGTTTTTAATTAATAAAAAGCCCATAAAAAGACAAAAACATTTATTTTTATTTTTTATACTTTCTTCAAGTTCATTTTAAGTTTTAGAAATTATTTTTATAAGTTTTTAGTCGGATTTGTAGTGTTTATAATTTTTAGTTTTTATTTAAGTTAGTTTTAATTAAATAGTTAAATAGTTTTTAATTAAATAATTAATAATAAATAATATAATAATCTAAAAAATAGTTTTCTTTTTAATTTAATTTTATTTTAAGTATAAGTTTATAGAATTTTCATTTTTAACCCCTGTAGTTTATTTTTCTTAAAACTCACCTTTTTCTCAGTACGCAGTCGCGTCTGATTTTAAATTGGTGTACGTTTAAACGTTTTAGATACCTAGCTTTAACGTAATCATTCCATTAGCTTATTTAAGTCATTTTATTTTATAAAACCCTAGATTAATCACACACACACACTTATTCATATCCCTGTTCACATTCACTCGATCACAGATTCGTTTTAAATATCATCACAACCTCGTTGGGACATTATGACCCGGGAAAACACTGTATTTCACGGAAGCATTTGCCTCAGCTGTTTGACTATTATACTTGACCATTCACAAGTGGTTGACCAATAATTATCTGACCATTTGAGGCGAATCATCAATGTTGTGAATCAAGGTTGTGTTACTTGTGGTGGTCCACACCCGTATTATGAGTGTCCGTCGACCGGCTCTTATGCTCAAGAGAACGTGTATGCTGCAAACATGGGTGGCACCGACTACCCACCTCTTCAAGGAGATCGAAATCTTCTTAGCTACCGTTCGAGCCATTTTCATGGACCACCCGGGTTTAATCAACCTAATCAAGTGAATCAGAACAATAATGTGCAAAACCGTAATCATCAATTCAATCAAAATCAAAACCGGCAAAATCAAGGTTTTCAAAACCAAGGTGTAAACCAAAATCGGAATTTTTAGGGAAATCAAAACCAAGCCCCACCTCAAGGGAACAATTTTCAAAATCATGGGAATTTTCAGAATAATCAAGGGAATTTTAACAATACAAATCTGAATCATGGCAACTTTCAAAACCGTGGGCAAAATTTTAATAATCAAAATCAAGCTGTTATTCCAAATCTGTCGCCCACAGAAGATTTGATTAAGCAATTGCTTCAAAACCAACAAGCTTTTATGACAAAACAAGAGGAAACAACAAGGTTGTTAGCTAATCAAATCAATGATCTTAACAAGCATTTAAATGATCGACCCTCGGGCTCTGGAACTTTTCCTAGCAACACGATCGCTAACACGAGGGGCGATGCTAAAGCGATCACGACAAGGAGTGGTGTTTCTTATGATGGACCAACGGCTCCGACTACCTCTTCTTCTCTACCTCCCAAGGTAGTCGCCCGTGAACCCGAGGCGACAACGGATACGGAAATTCCTATTAATAATGGAAGGACCGAAGACATCCAACCTCCGGTGGTCCCGACGTCCAAGGGAAAAGAAAAAGTTGTTTATGAAAAAGATATTCCCGTTAAAACAAAGTTTCCTTATCCGTCACGTTTAAACGAACAAAAGCACCGCGAGAAAGATAAAAACCAAATGGAGAAATTCTATCAGATTTTTCAAGAATTGCATTTTGATATAAGTCTCGCGGATGCTATACTTTTGATGCCTAAATTTGCTTCAATGCTAAAAGGACTTTTAAATAATAAAGAAAAGCTTTTTGAAATGTCGAGAACCCAAATGAACGAGAATTGCTCAGCGGTTCTTCTTAAAAAGCTACCCGAAAAGCTTGAAGACCCTAGCAAGTTTCTTATACCGTGCAATTTTCCGGGTATGGTTCAATGCTTCGCCTTGGCTGATCTTGGTGCTAGCATTAACCTAATGCCATTGTCGATTTGGAGAAAGTTGTCTCTCCCTAACTTGACACCAACGCTTATGACCCTCGAGCTTGCCGACCGATCTACGTCTCGTCCAATTGGCATAGCTGAGGATATTTTTGTCAATGTTGGGAAATTCCATTTCCCTGCCGATTTTGTGGTTGTTGATTTCGATGCCGATCCACGGGTTCCTCTCATTCTCGGGAGAGGTTTCCTAAGGACCGGTCGTGCTTTAATTGATGTTTACGACGAGGAGATTACTTTACGTGTTGGAAATGAAGCCGTCACTTTTAACCTTGATCAAACCGCGAGATACTCCTCAGACTACGATGTCTCTTTCGTCAATCGAATCGATGTTATTGACGAAGCTACGGAGGAGTATTCTTAAGAAATTCTTGGTTTCACCGATAATGCTTCGAGTGGCAATCCCACTCCTTCTTTTGAACCTATCGTCTCCGATTCTTCCCCTTCCCTCACTCCATTTGAGGGAAGTGATCTCGCTTGGGAAGAAATTAATGCTTGTCTTTCAAATGAATCATTTTCACCGGAAATTGATAATAATAACTTTGATCCGGAGGGGGACATTTCATTGATTGAAAAACTTTTAAATGAAAACCCGATTATTTCTCCCCATCCGATGGACTTAAAAATGGCAAACGTAAAAGAAGTAAAGCCGTCTATTGAGAATCCTCCGGAGCTCGAGCTCAAGGATTTGCCTCCTCACCTCGAATACGCATACTTTGAAAAAAAATGATAAATTACCGGTTATAATATCAAAAGACCTTAAAGATGAGGAGAAGACACGACTCTTAGATGTGCTTCGGAAGCATAAAGGTGCGATTGCTTGGCAAATATCCGACATTAAGGGAATCGACCCTCGATTTTGTACTCATAAGATTCTGCTTGACGATAATCACAAAGCTTCCGTCCAACAACAACGACGGGTTAACCCACTAATCCACGAAGTGATCAAAAAGGAAGTTATTAAACTCCTTGACGCTGGAATGATTTATCCGATCTCGGATAGTTCATGGGTTAGCCCGATTCATTGTGTTCCAAAGAAGGGCGGAATCATTGTTGTGAAAAATGATGATAATGAGCTTATACCAACTAGACTTGTGACCGGATGGAGAGTTTGTATCGACTACCGAAAGTTGAATGATGCGACACGTAAAGACCATTTCCCGCTCCCTTTTATGGACCAAATGCTTGAACGGTTAGCGGGAAATGAGTTCTATTGTTTCTTGGATGGCTTTTCTGGGTACTTTCAAATCCCCATTGATCCCCCGGATCAAGAAAAGACCACTTTTACTTGCCCGTATGGAACGTTTGCCTATCGGAGAATGCCCTTTGGCCTATGTAACGCTCCGGACACGTTTCAACGGTGTATGATGGCTATTTTCTCGGATATGATCGAAAAAACCATGGAAGTGTTCATGGACGACTTCTCCGTCTACGGAAATTCTTTCGACTCTTGCCTCTCCCATTTAGAGAAAATGCTGATACGGTGTGAAAACACCAATTTGGTTCTAAATTGGGAGAAGAGCCACTTCATGGTTAAAGAGGGAATAGTTCTCGGCCATAAAATATCTAAATCTGGAATTGAGGTGGATCGGGCAAAAGTCGATGTTATTGCTAAATTACCACACCCGACGACCGTCAAAGGAATCCGAAGTTTCCTTGGTCATGCCGGATTTTATCGACGTTTTATACAAGACTTCTCCAAAATAGCCCGGCCTATGACCCACCTTTTAGAAAAGGATGCTCCGTTTAACTTCACAAATGAATGGGTCGATGCATTTAATGTTTTAAAAAAGAAGTTAACGGAGGCACCAATCTTAGTTGCCCCCGAGTGGAACTTACCTTTTGAGCTAATGTGCGATGCTAGCGATTATGCCATCGGTGCAGTTCTGGGGCAACGTAAGAACAAGTATTTTCAGCCTATACACTATGCAAGCAAGACCATGAATGACGCCCAATATCATTATACAACTACCGAAAAAGAGATGTTAGCGGCTGTCTATGCTTTTGAGAAATTTAGGTCTTATTCCACCCATTAACCCAATTGAATTAGGTAAGGTTATGATGATAGGAGCACACCCGTTTGAGCATATAATTCATCCAGCACTCTTCTCTCACGTGGCATATTTCCACCCTAAGGGTGTGTATCGCTACTTCCACCCACACTTAATCCTAAGTGTAGGGAAAACCTCCCCTATTTCTGTTAAATAAGAGTAGAGTCAGGCTCGTGACTCGAACAAAAACAAGCGCTTCTTGGGAGGCAACCCATGTTTTGTGTGATTTTATTTGTTTGATTGTTATTTGCTTCCGTATGCATGTTTAGTTTTTATTGTTGGTTGATCATGTTTCTCAATTAAAATATGGAAATACTTTACTTTGTTGTTTGGCCTAGTCTTAACTCCACCTAAAAGTATTTTCGCAAAAGATAAGTGTAAGGGGAAACCCCAAATATGTTTTTAAGAAACAAACCGATCATGATTCTCCACAATATTAAATGAGCATGTATATTCGTATTTGTTAGAGTCAAATGCTTGTATTGAGTCATAATGAAGTTTTGCAGGATTTTCCAGGAAGTAGGACCAAGGTTTTCTAGAAATTTTCCAGAAACTTAACATAAGAATTTCTGCAGGTCCATTCTGACGGCGTCAGAGTATTACTCTTGACGGCGTCAGGAGTTAAAAATCTGGAAATTTTACCGGTTTTGTTTTTCTAACGGAGTCTTATGGTTTTTGTGAATTATTAAGTTTTATAATCTCCAGGAAATCTGCAAACTTCATTCCACAAGCATTACATCTTACTTTGTTTTCTAGGATTTAGTAACTTATATACGATGCCACCGATTTTACGCGAGGTTGTCTTGTCTATTTTCTCAGGATTTACAGGTTATGTTTGACAAGGAGATGATTTATATTCTGGAAGGGAAGCTTTGATTGTTCGTTTTCTTGGAAGAAGATTTAACCTGGCCAACCTAAAATCCATACCGAGCGAATCAGGGGAGTATTTGATTTCATTCTCTTTACTTTTTCACTTTTACATTCTTTACTTGAACATTGGGGACAATGTTCATCTTAAGTGTAAGGGGAGGGTAAAAAGATGATACCTTACATATGCACTTTCGCTTGAGTTTGTTTTGTTTGATGGTAGATGTGTAATAAAACTACGAGAAATACTTGTTAGTGCAATTTTAGCACCAAATTTAAAATTTTTTACAACATTTAGGAGTGAAACTTTAGCCATAGCAAGCGTCTCATGGATAGGAGATTGTATGACTAGCACATAACCGTATATTCAGAAAAATTTTCCACCCAAAAATGTGAGGTTCGCCTTTAGATTTGATAGGAAAAGCATTCATTATTAGTACTTATGAGTGTACCGGTAGCATTTAGATTCTAGAACTTGCGTTAGTGATGCATCCCGAGACCGCTAGTGAGACTACATTCGTGTGGTAGGATTTACTACATGATAAGAGGCATTAGGATCACCCTTGTGTTAAACCCGTATCATAATTACTTGACCATTTAAGTCATATTACTTGGCTAGTTAAGTCAACTAATTTTTCCCACACCCTTAGCGTTGTACTCATTTTTAGTACACGAAACCCCTAGTACACCCCTCCGAGCCTATCTTTTCGTTTCTAACTTTAAGCATTTTACTTAAAGGAAGAATTTGTTACACCCCACTTAAATGTACAACCAAATCGCCTTAGCCTTCCGTGTATGCGCTCATTTTTAGTGCATTATTGTTATTTGTTAAACCCTAAGTTAACTTTCTAATTGATTACATGGTTGCTAAGTCGAGTCATATCCTTGTACATATTGTTTTGGGACGATTGGGACTCATGGGTAAGTACTTATTTTATGGAGTAATGGGGAAGAACATCACTTATTACCCCCATATGTACGTTAATCTTAAAAGTGCTCCAAGTGTTTTGATTTTCTTAATTCGAGTCATTAGATTAGTTTAATGTAAAGTATGTAAAGATTCAAGTGTAAGGGGAATTCTCATCCCCTAAGATGTATTATTTCGGATGGTAGGGTAAGAGTGTATGCAAAAAAAAAAAAAAAAAAAAAAAAAAAAAAAAAATATATATATATATATATATATATATATATATATATATATATATATATATATATATATATATATATATATATATATATATATATATATATATATATAGAAAAAGGAAAAAGAGAAAAAACATACGGACTACCATCCCGTTTCATTCTATGTTCATTTTATGTTTTTGTTATTTTTCATTTATTAGCTTAAGTCGAGTCTAGTCTTGGCTTAGCAACGCCATATTGTACATGTAATTAACCAAGATTGTTAACTCGCCACCAGTAAAACTTCCTTTATCCAACAAAACCGTGTAATTCATATCCCTATACCTAACGTTACAACCCTTTAAAAGACCTCTTTGATAGTTTATCCTAGGTGCTTACGCCATGTGGTGGAGGTTTGATCCTTTCCCAAGCCTATGGTAATCTATTTTGCTATGACAGGTAGTGAGAGATATCTTCCATTTCCATAATGTTATATTACTTTATTACACCCGAGATATGTGAGTATCTAAACACTATTTGTGAGGTGCTTGTGTATGATCTCCGTGCTTGTCTAGTGGTCTTTAGTGGAACGATTATTCATTGTAATTACTTTTATATTAGTGTTAAATGACCCCTAACTTGTCTTTTGAGTAGAATAAAAGCTCATTTGCTTGAGGACAAGCAAATCTCAAGTGTAAGGGTATATGATGAGGCGAAAAATGATCCGTTTTTAGGGGGTCATTTAAGCCCGAATCCGACTTTATTTGATCAAATATTGCCCTAAATCGTTCCTTTTGTGATTTTAGGTACTTGGAGAGTGAATTCTGGAAAAGAAGCCATTTTGGACGTTTTTGGAGCATAAAAGTGAAGAAAACGGCAAAGTATCAATTTTCCATGCTGAAGACACTAGGTGACGGCGTCAAGAGTTACACCCTGACGGCGTCAGACATCAAGAATAAAATACCGTAGTTGATGACGGCGTCAAAAGTCATCCTGACGGCGTCAAAGTACCAAGAATAAAATACCGTAAGTGGTGACGGCGTCACACAGGCCGTCATAAGTAGATCAAGGCCGTCTGAGGAAGTATTTGGCGGCGAGGTGACGGCGTCACATGGTTGTCTTGACGCCGTCAGCCCAGTTTTCCTATATATAGTTTTCTAGTTTTTACATTAAAAGGGAGAAGTTTTGGTGAAACCCTAAAGACGAATTTGGTGCATCTTTTACAGGTTTTTCAAGGGTTCCAAACCCTTGATACCTTGCATTGTAATTGAGATAAGTGTTCTTCTAATTCAATCAATATGTCTATGTGTTGGTTGTCTATATCTTGTTCTTGTCTCAATTCCATTATGCTAGGCTAGATCTCTCTTGTGTTTGCTTAGATCTAATGAAACCTAGATGTTGATTATGTGTTGATTACTTGTTTATTCTTGTTCTTGGATGAATGATTTATATGTTAGGCTTAAGAAAACTGGCAGATCTCCAAATGGTAACATGCTTGAACGTCTTAAGAAACATGAACCGAGGCGTACTAGGTCTTTATTGGTTGTATTTAATGCATGAGCCACTGTTTACAATCCCTATAGTTGTGCTGGGTCGTGGTGTAGGAGGAGATAAGAGCTCATAGAATTGGGGAGTTATGTATGCCACCCCATGAATGGTATTAAGGAATACGATCCGTCATCCATGCAATTATAACAAGTAATTAACGTGTAAAAGATATCTAGGGAGTAGTGAAATCTAAGTAAACACAATTTCTCCAATTACTGCTCACAACCTTTGTAATAATTAGTTTATTTTCATTTTTATTATTTTATTTTGATTATATCTTAGCTTTGGGCTAGTTGAATAGCAACTAATTCCGCCCACTCCTTCAAAACCCGAGATTTTACTTGCTTTCATAAAAACATAAAAAGACAAAAAATAATCATCCCTCACCTTTAGAACTAGTAATTAGGCTTTCTAATTCTAGCGACACTATTCCTAAGCTGAACGATCAATCCCCCGGTACTTGTCACTATACTATACTACAACGATCAGGTACACTGCCTGGTGGGGGTTGTAAGCTTCTCGAGATCCCTCGAGAGGTAAAGCCTGTTGCGATTCCCACGCATCAAGTTTTTGGCGCCGCAGCTTGGGGAATAGTTATTGTCTAGGTTAGAATCTCTTTTTATTAGGTCTACTTGCTAGATTCCTTTCTAGTAAGATTTTATTTTAATTTTCTAGGTTTTCTTTAGTCTATCTTTTTCTTTGTGTGTTTGTTCGTAATTTCCATTGACTCTTCCGTTCACCATTATGGAGTACGCGAATCCACCATACCACCAACCACAAAGGCCATTCTACCCTATTGACATCTCGAATTTCAAACAATATCGAGATGAACCCATATATGATGCATGGACTCGTTTTAAAATTTTACTTCGAAAATTCCCTCATCATAGTTTCTCTTTAGCATCCCTAACCCAAACCTTTTACTATCGTGTCAGCCGATATGACCAAATGTGTATTGATGATTTTGCCAATGGGGGCCCTAGGGAATTAAGTGCTGAAGAAGCATGGGATACCATAGAAGACTGTGCCCAATATTATTATAGAGTAGACAACCCAACAAACAACATCACAAATCAATCAAAAACAAGTTTGAAGGAGCAAACAAGAAGTTTGTCTGGGGATGATTACTCAGGGATACCTGTGTGGATGTCACCTAAAACCATAGTACAAAACAAACACATAGGTAATATAGATACAATGGAGGATGAGGTGGATAATCCAAGCCCACAAAGTACACCACAAGTCCTACCATCATTTGAGGCACATACACCGCCCGTGACTTACCCGAAAGAAGTAGAAGAGACTATAGGAACTCCAATTGAGGTAGAACCCTTGGACCAAGCACCACTAGAGGATATAGGTTTGAACACTTGTAGTGATAACCTTACTCCAAATTCTAGGGAAGTTCTTAGTTTTGATGAAACGGAGCCTCAACCAGAACCGTTACCTAATCTTCCATCCTTGGATGAAAATTTAGGAATTAAAATAGGTTCCGATCCACCCATCAAACCTTATAGTTCGGGTAGTCTTAGGATAAAGGTAGTGGACTCTAAGCCTTGTATAGAGGAAGCCAATATAGGAGTGGAAAATGACCTTACATGCTTACATCACCCATTTATGATTGATCGTAAGAAACATTATGGGTTTAAACCGGGTTTATTAGGTCAAGATGGATCCCCAACTAGGAGCCTCTCGAAGTTGATAGAAAATGATCCATTTCTAGGAGAAAATCTTAATCCACCCATTAACCCAATTGAATTAGGTAAGGTTATGATGATAGGAGCACACCCGTTTGAGCATATAATTCATCCAGCACTCTTCTCTCACGTGGCATATTTCCACCCTAAGGGTGTGTATCGCTACTTCCACCCACACTTAATCCTAAGTGTAGGGAAAACCTCCCCTATTTCTGTTAAATAAGAGTATAGTCAGGCTCGTGACTCGAACAAAAACAAGCGCTTCTAGGGAGGCAACCCATGTTTTGTGTGATTTTATTTGTTTGATTGTTATTTGCTTCCGTATGCATGTTTAGTTTTTATTGTTGGTTGATCATGTTTCTCAATTAAAATATGGAAATACTTTACTTTGGTGTTTGGCCTAGTCTTAACTCCACCTAAAAGTATTTTCGCAAAAGATAAGTGTAAGGGGAAACCCCAAATATGTTTTTAAGAAACAAACCGATCATGATTCTCCACAATATTAAATGAGCATGTATATTCGTATTTGTTAGAGTCAAATGCTTGTATTGAGTCATAATGAAGTTTTGCAGGATTTTCCAGGAAGTAGGACCAAGGTTTTCCAGAAATTTTCCAGAAACTTAACATAAGAATTTCTGCAGGTCCATTCTGACGGCGTCAGAGTATTACTCTTGACGGCGTCAGGAGTTAAAAATCTGGAAATTTTACCGGTTTTGTTTTTCTAACGGAGTCTTATGGTTTTTGTGAATTATTAAGTTTTATAATCTCCAGGAAATCCGCAAACTTCATTCCACAAGCATTATATCTTACTTTGTTTTCTAGGATTTAGTAACTTATATAGGATGCCGCCGATTTTACGCAAGGTTGTCTTGTCTATTTTCTTAGGATTTACAGGTTATGTTTGACAAGGAGATGATTTATATTCTGGAAGGGAAGCTTTGATTGTTCGTTTTCTTGGAAGAAGATTTAACCTGGCCAACCTAAAATCCATACCGAGCGAATCAGGGGAGTATTTGATTTCATTCTCTTTACTTTTTCACTTTTACATTCTTTACTTGAACATTGGGGACAATGTTCATCTTAAGTGTAAGGGGAGGGTAAAAAGATGATACCTTACATATGCACTTTCGCTTGAGTTTGTTTTGTTTGATGGTAGATGTGTAATAAAACTACGAGAAATACTTGTTAGTGCAATTTTAGCACCAAATTTAAAATTTTTTACAACATTTAGGAGTGAAACTTTAGCCATAGCAAGCGTCTCATGGATAGGAGATTGTATGACTAGCACATAACCGTATATTCAGAAAAATTTTCCACCCAAAAATGTGAGGTTCGCCTTTAGATTTGATAGGAAAAGCATTCATTATTAGTGCTTATGAGTGTACCGGTAGCATTTAGATTCTAGAACTTGCGTTAGTGATGCATCCCGAGACCGCTAGTGAGACTACATTCGTGTGGTAGGATTTACTACATGATAAGAGGCATTAGGATCACCCTTGTGTTAAACCCGTATCATAATTACTTGACCATTTAAGTCATATTACTTGGCTAGTTAAGTCAACTAATTTTTCTCACACCCTTAGCGTTGTACTCATTTTTAGTACACGAAACCCCTAGTACACCCCTCCGAGCCTATCTTTTCATTTCTAACTTTAAGGATTTTACTTAAAGGAAGAATTTGTTACACCCCACTTAAATGTACAACCAAATCGCCTTAGCCTTCCGTGTATGCGCTCATTTTTAGTGCATTATTGTTATTTGTTAAACCCTAAGTTAACTTTCTAATTGATTACATGGTTGCTAAGTCGAGTCATATCCTTGTACATATTGTTTTGGGACGATTGAGACTCATGGGTAAGTACTTATTTTAGGGAGTAATGTGGAAGAACATCACTTATTAGCCCCATATGTACGTTAATCTTAAAAATGCTCCAAGTGTTTTGATTTTCTTAATTCGAGTCATTAGATTAGTTTAATGTAAAGTGTGTAAAGATTCAAGTGTAAGGGGAATTCTCATCCCCTAAGATGTATTATTTCGGATGGTAGGCTAAGAGTGTATGCAAAAAAAAAAAAAAAAAAAAAAAAATATATATATATATATATATATATATATATATATATATATATATATATATATATATATATATATATATATATATATAGAAAAAGGAAAAAGAGAAAAAAACATACGGACTACCATCCCGTTTCATTCTATGTTCATTTTATGTTTTTGTTATTTTTCATTTATTAGCTTAAGTCGAGTCTAGTCTTGGCTTAGCAACGCCATATTGTACATGTAATTAACCAAGATTGTTAACTCACCACCAGTAAAACTTCCTTTATCCAACAAAACCGTGTAATTCATATCCCTATACCTAACGTTACAACCCTTTAAAAGACCTCTTTGATAGTTTATCCTAGGTGCTTACGCCATGTGGTGGAGGTTTGATCCTTTCCCAAGCCTATGGTAATCTATTTTGCTATGACAGGTAGTGAGAGATATCTTCCATTTCCATAATGTTATATTACTTTATTACACCCGAGATATGTGAGTATCTAAACACTATTTGTGAGGTGCTTGTGTATGATCTCCGTGCTTGTCTAGTGGTCTTTAGTGGAACGATTATTCATTGTAATTACTTTTATATTAGTGTTAAATGACCCCTAACTTGTCTTTTGAGTAGAATAAAAGCTCATTTGCTTGAGGACAAGCAAATCTCAAGTGTAAGGGTATATGATGAGGCGAAAAATGATCCGTTTTTAGGGGGTCATTTAAGCCCGAATCCGACTTTATTTGATCAAATATTGCCCTAAATCGTTCCTTTTGTGATTTTAGGTACTTGGAGAGTGAATTCTGGAAAAGAAGCCATTTTGGACGTTTTTGGAGCATAAAAGTGAAGAAAACGGCAAAGTATCAATTTTTCATGTTGAAGACACTAGGTGACGGCGTCAAGAGTTACACCCTGACGGCGTCAGACATCAAGAATAAAATACCGTAGTTGATGATGGCGTCAAAAGTCATCCTGACGGCGTCAAAGTACCAAGAATAAAATACCGTAGGTGGTGACGGCGTCACACAGGCCGTCATAAGTAGATCAAGGCCGTCCGAGGAAGTATTTGGCGGCGAGGTGACGGCGTCACATGGTTGTCTTGACGCCGTCAGCCCAGTTTTCCTATATATAGTTTTCTAGTTTTTACATTAAAAGGGAGAAGTTTTGGTGAAACCCTAAAGACGAATTTGGTGCATCTTTTACAGGTTTCAAGGGTTCCAAACCCTTGATACCTTGCATTGTAATTGAGATAAGTGTTCTTCTAATTCAATCAATATGTCTATGTGTTGGTTGTCTATATCTTGTTCTTGTCTCAATTCCATTATGCTAGGCTAGATCTCTCTTGTGTTTGCTTAGATCTAATGAAACCTAGATGTTGATTATGTGTTGATTACTTGTTTATTCTTGTTCTTGGATGAATGATTTATATGTTAGGCTTAAGAAAACTGGCAGATCTCCAAATGGTAACATGCTTGAACGTCTTAAGAAACATGAACCGAGGCGTACTAGGTCTTTATTGGTTGTATTTAATGCATGAGCCACTGTTTACAATCCCTATAGTTGTGCTGGGTCATGGTGTAGGAGGAGATAAGAGCTCATAGAATTGGGGAGTTATGTATGCCACCCCATGAATGGTATTAAGGAATACAATCCGTCATCCATGCAATTATAACAAGTAATTAACGTGTAAAAGATATCTAGGGAGTAGTGAAATCTAAGTAAACACAGTTTCTCCAATTACTGCTCACAACCTTTGTAATAATTAGTTTATTTTCATTTTTATTATTTTATTTTGATTATATCTTAGCTTTGGGTTAGTTGAATAGCAACTAATTCCGCCCACTCCTTCAAAACCCGAGATTTTACTTGCTTTCATAAAAACATAAAAAGACAAAAAAATAATCATCCCTCACCTTTAGAACTAGTAATTAGGCTTTCTAATCCTAGCGACACTATTCCTAAGCTGAACGATCAATCCCCCGGTACTTGTCACTATACTATACTGCAACGATCAGGTACACTGCCTGGTGGGGGTTGTAAGCTTCTCGAGATCCCTCGAGAGGTAAAGCCTGTTGCGATTCCCACGCATCACAACTTCACCGCAAAGAAAGTGTTCGATTCCGGCTTCTATTGGCCGACGATTTATCGGGATGCCCATGAATTGGTGAAAACATGTGATTCTTGCCAACGTCAAGGGAAAATCTCTCGAAAAGATGAAATGCCGCAAAATGCGATTCAAGTTTGTGAGATTTTTGACGTTTGGGGCATCGATTTCATGGGGCCATTCCCGTCGTCTAGGGGTAACAAATATATTCTCGTGGCCGTCGATTATTTGTCCAAATGGGTTGAAGCGAAGGCGCTCCCCACCAATGACGCCCGAGTAGTTGTGAAATTCTTAAAAAGTCTCTTTGCCCGATTTGGTGCACCTCGAGCCGTCATAAGTGATCGTGGGACCCATTTTTGCAATGACCAATTCGCTAAAGTTATGCTTAAATATGGTGTCACACATCGTCTTTCCACGGCTTATCATCCACAAACGAGTGGTCAAGTGGAGGTGTCCAATCGTGGCCTCAAAAGGATTTTAGAAAGGACCGTAGGTGAACACCGTGCCTCATGGGCCGATAAGCTAGACGATGCTTTATGGGCTTTCCGGACCGCTTACAAAACTCCCATTGGGTGTACTCCATATAAGTTGGTTTACGGGAAAGCTTGTCATTTGCCCATCGAACTTGAGCACAAGGCCTACTGGGCCTTAAAACATGCAAATTTTGACTTAAAAACTGCGGGTGATCACCGAAAAGTTCAATTGAACAAATTAGTCGAACTCCGTGATCAAGCTTACGAGAATTCTTTAATTTATAAAGAGAAAACAAAAAGACTTCATGATGCCAAGATCAAAGACCGCGTTTTCAACGTTGGTGATCAAGTGCTTCTTTTTAACTCTCGGTTAAAGATTTTCTCGGGTAAGCTTAAAACTCGTTGGTTTGGACCTTTCACCATAACACAAGTATTCCCTTATGGAACTATTGAGTTGGCTCAACTTGATGGGCCCAACTTTAAGGTGAATTGTCACCGTTTGAAACACTATTTTGGAGGGGACGTACCGACCATGGTAGTCCCGGATCTCCAAACTTTCCCCAAGGACGAATGAATTAGTCAAGCTACGTGACTCGGTAATAAAAAACAAAGCGCTTCGTGGGTGGCAACCCATGCTTATCCAATATCATCTTCTTATATTTCTATTTTCTAATAAATAACGTGAAGAGGGGGTACCTCTTCCAATCTCGTGTTTCGTGGTTGTTTGTGATGATTGTCCAGGATTGTCCCCGATTTATGATGACTCTCGTGCTCGTGGTTTTGTCTTTCTCTCCACTCGAGTCTCATTCATCGATGCTTTTGGAAATCCAATATCCGAAAATCTTATCGACTAACGTTTTCTTTGGCATACTTAATAAACGGCCTAGATTTATGTTAGGATTACCTTTGCCCGTAAAACATTGAGGACAATGTTTCATTCTAGTCTGGGGGGTGAATCTTCGATTCGATTTTGACCTTGCAGTTTTCACCATGTCATGTACTCTCGTAACTCCGTTTTTCCACCAAAAATAAAAAAAATGAAAAAATTGAAAATTTCAAAAATTTTGAAGAAAAGTGAATGAAAAAGTCATGAAAAAGCAACAAAAAAAATGAGAAAAAGTTAGAAAAGTTGTGCAAAAATATAATAAAGTATGAATAAGTGATTTGACACCTTGTTGACTTTCTTGCTGGCGAGGGTAGGAATAAATATTTTGACTTGACCGGGCGTGTTGAGCCCTAGCTTGTTCCCTTAACCAATGGTAATCATAAAAGTTTGTGCTAGTCTTGTACACTAGGAGCTACTCTTTTGTCGGCTCCCGTACTTGGCTTTATACATGCACAACTTGAAAAAGCTTCCGCTAGTCTTTTACATTAGGAGCTATTAAACGCGAATTCTTTTTAAGAGTTTGCAAAGTTCCCGTATTTGACTTTATATATGCGTGGCTGATTATTGGCTAAGCATCTGCTAATCTCATTATTTGAGGTCTTAAATTTGCAGAGAACGAGAAATGATAGAGTTTATTTACAAGATTAATGCTAAACGTGGAGTAGTGGTTCTCTTTAGAGCTCATAAGAGGTACTCGTGGCTTTTTACTCCCATCAGATACGTTACCAATATATAATAGATGTTCTAGGTTAATTAGTGGTATTTAGGTTTGAATAATATTTAGTTATTTGTTTTCTTAAGAGAATTTTTGCTTTAGAAGTTGGGTACATATCAAGGAACACCAAAAATAAGAGCAAAAAGTGAAAAATCAAAAGTCAAAAGTTGATTATCTATGTGGTTTTGGAGCTACCCTATAAGCTTCCATTGATGTTGAGAAAAAAGTCAAGAAAAGAAAAAAAAAATGAAAAATATGAGAAAAGTGAAAAAAAGTGAGAAATTACAAAAGTGAAAGTTGAAGTTGTATCGAATAAGAGCTTATGTATGTAAATAAGTTGTTGGCGCGTGAGGTGCATGTGATAAGTGATTAGTAATCAGTCACATGAGGTGCACGTGATCGTACTCCGCAACTTATATCTTTGATATTGTATGTACCCCAAATTCCTTGATGTGGACCGAATTTCTATTGCAGTGGTTCTTAAGAGAAAATGAATAACTATTTATCGTTTTAACTTAGGTGTCACTATCGGACTAAAAAATATTGAAACGAGAAAATATGAAGCGATTCATTTCTCAACAAAAATAAAATAATGAGATACAAAAACCTAGGACATGGGAGTAAGGAGTATCCACGAGTAACTTTTATGAGTAGTGTTAGCATTAAATTTGTAGATAAGCTGTGATCTCGTTTTTACGCTTAGTTTGGGAGCTCGTGAAAAATCAAGGATGACGATTTTTATCCGTACGGTCACTTCTTAAAATAAAAGTGTTTCTACTCGTAGACCCTAAAAATTATTGCAAAAATAATGAAAGTTCAACAAACCGTCACAAGTATGAAGTGTGAAAAGTCCAAAAATAGAATAAAGTAGAATAAAGAAAAATAAATTTTGGAAAACGGAGCGTTTGCGGGATTAAATGATTTTATGACTTCTTTCGAACCTCATTGCTACTTTACAAAGTTAGTAGAAAGACTTATGAAATTATTTATCTCGTAAGCGTGAATTGATCACATTGCGTGAGGACGCGGCAATACTTTAGTCCGGGGGATTTTGGTGAGTGCTTATTCACTCACCTTTTCTTAGCCAAAATTGGACCAAATAAACCAAAAACTAACCAATAATGCCAAAGAATGTGTGTTTTTGTGTTTGTGAATGTGCAGGAACGGATATTTAAGAAAAGACGAAAAGTCACGAGAAAATGACAAAACGGGCACGAGATTTGGAAAAGTGAATAAAGCCGGAGCCGGGGAAGCTAGTGGTCAAAGCCAAAGCTCACATAGTCATGAAAGTCCTCAAAGTTTCAGAAATTGCAAGAGTGACCCGGGAATAAAGATTGATCAAGTTTACACATTTGGTCCCTCGACTTTTAAAGTTGCCACTTTTGGTCCTCATGAAGAAACTTTGGAAGATTAACAACTCAAGACCCCTCATCATTCATAAAATGCCACAAAGAGTCCTTGGATATTATTTATGAAGAATGGCATTTTGGGACCTCACAATTTCAGATTGTACATTTTTGGTCCCTTGGTTTTGATTTCATGCTACAAACCGGATCCCTAAATCCTAAATAAAACAAACACAACCCAAACACAACACAAGCCCAAAAGCCCACCTCCTTAATACTATTAACCGGCCTAACCCTCACCAGACCCGACCCACCACAACTCAAAATATAATAAATTAACCCCGCGCGTTTACTGTGCATCTTCCCCACAAATTACCTCGTACCTCACTAGATTTACCTCGTACCTATCCATAAATCCACCTCGTACTAGGAATCTATCTAGAAGTTGACAACGTGTCAGAAATGTTGTCATAAATCCTCCAACGTGGCTTAATAATACCCCCTGATTGGGCAATGTAACGTGGATTGAAGATAAGGATGGTCATATGGCTAATTGAGAAGTGGGATAACGACATTTTGGATTGAATTGAAGATGTATGGCCACAAATCGTTTCTAGATCTTTCCTAAACCTTAGACCTCACCTCCCCTGCTCCCCTATAAAACCCCCCTCATTTCATACGTTTAGAGAGTGTAGTTTTTTGTAATGTTACTCTGCTATTTTTATTTTGTAACTCAGTTTTAATTAATGAAAGTTTAAATTTTATTGTCTTATCTCATTTTCAGTTTAGCTTATTAGCTTATTTACTTTTTAGCTTATAGCTTATTATCCTCTTTTTCTATCTTATTTCTGTTTCAAGTACTGCTTTTCTTTTGTTATTTCACTTAGTTTCAATCTGCTGTTTCAATAGAACTTGTTTTTGTTGTTGTTTATTATTCAAATAAAAACAAAAAAAATCTAAAAATCATAAATATATATATATATATATATATATATATATATATATATATATATATATATATATATATATATATATATATATATATATATATATATATGTGTGTGTGTGTTCCTTTTCATCTTTCAATTTATTTTCAGTTGTTGTTTTATTGCTCACACAAGCTTATTTAAGCTCCTATAGCTTATAGTAAGATCTTGTTGTTTTCATTGCTCAAAAATTACAAAAAAAGTCAATAAAAGTCAACTGCTCAGCTTATTCAATAAGCTGAGCTTATTGGAGGTTAAAAGGGCTACCACAAGGTGTCCAGTGATCTGTCTTAAAGGCAGGCTAGCTTAGTGAACCCCCTCTTTTCATGCTGAGGGGGATTGGCTTTGTAAGTGTTCAATTTATATTTAATTTCTATAGCTTAAATTAGTAGCTTATTTTCTGAGTTTGTAGTTTGCTTATTGCTGAATATTGCTTAGAATTGCTTGATCATTGCTTATTTGTCACTTTAAATGCTTGTGGTGTGATTTGATCTTGCTACTGTTTCATATAAGCTTCATCTGTGATCTTGTGTTTCTGTAATAATGGTGTTTATGATCTATGTTTCTGAGTCAGTTCATGCTATTTGATCATAGTGAGTCCACAAGTATTGGTTTGGTGTTGAATTGGACAAGTCTGTGGTGTAATTTATTTGTGACAGACCCTTAAGGGGGTGTTTGGTTATGTGTGGTTTGCTGTGATAAGCCTTAGTTAAAAGGGTAATAGTAGTTTAAACATTACACTATGGTAATATTAGAGTTAATTAAAACATAAAATCAGTAGGTTATTAGCATAATAGTCAAATCACTAGGTAAAATTAGCATAAAGTTAGTATAAGATAATTTTAGGCTAAGAAATCTCAAAAGTAGTTGCAAACTAGTTAATAGTAGCTTAAAGTAATCACAATATAGCTTAATTACATCTCTGTGATCATTTTAGTGTAATCAAAACTCAAAAAGGTCAACTTATCTGTTTCATTAAAAGTCAAAATGGTTTTCACACTCAGTTTTTGGTCATAACTTTACAAGCTTGTGTAGCCTTTGATTCTTAATTAAAATCATTGTAGTTGGTTGTTTTGGAGAGTCTAGTACCTAAACTTAATATTTCAAAAAGAAAATCTGGTTTTGAAACTTGTTTGCTTATCTGTATAAGCTGTTGAAATTGGCTTTTTGAACCAAAAGGTGCCCTGCACCAGCAGTCCTTACCCCATTTCTTGGGTTGTTTTGGGCTAGTGGATTGGACCTAGAGTCTATTTTCAAAGTTGTTTTCTGTTTTCTGAGTGGTAGTGAACAAATTTCCACCAAAAGTTTTTATCTCTGAGCTTATTTGCCCAGCTTATTTGGCTTCTCAAGTTGGGCAGTTGAACTAGAAGCTGTTTCTTAAATTGGGCTGCAATTACTTGTTTTTGATCTTGAGTTGAACTTTTTGATTGTTCTGAGCAATATATAGTATATAGCATCTGTTTCAAGTGTTTGTTGGCATCTGCTTATTCTGTTTGGATTATTGCTAGTTCTAAGTGCTTATTGAACCATATTTCATAGCTTATCTGTGTTCGTGTGCATCATAAGGCCTGAATCTTGTTCTTATAAGCTCACTTAAGTATAAAAAGCATTTGGTAAAAGTTTGGTCAAAGATTGGTCAACTGTGCTTATAAATAAGCACTTAATATAAGCTGTTTTCAAGCTAATAAGCACTTACAGTGCTTATTTTTCATTTTTTCTATTTTTCTTAGATTCAAAATAATATTTTAGATTTTCCCTGAAATTTTCATAATTTTCTGAGTTTATTTGCTACTTTTCTTAATTAATTTTCATTTTTAATCACTTTTTATTACTTTTTAATTATTAGAAAATCCAAAAAATCAGAAAACCCCAGAAAAATCCAAAAATATTTTAGAAAATAGTTTTCAGTTATTTTAGAATTTTAGAAATTAAATTTGAATTTTTCTCACTTTATTTAAATTTTCTTTTAATTATTAAATAGTTTAATTAGTTTTTAATTCATAAAAAATTATTAAAAAGTCTAAAAAATATTTTTCTTTTTCTTAAAATTTTCTTTTATTATTTTTAACTTTTTAAAATTAATTTGAAGTCCGTAGAATTAGTATAGCTTAAAACTCGCGTTTTATTGCGCGCGTTACGTTTAATAATCGCGCGTGCATTCCCGTTTTTGCGTTTTAGACCTTGGTGCATTACTAGCTTGTACTCTTTGCATGTTTAATAATTGTTAGTTGATAATTGAACTATTTGATCAATATTTGCCTTTTTCACCACTTTTCAAATCACGATTACACGAATCAATATTCTTGATTCCATTCACACCTTCACTTGGAAACGACTCGGGTGATTCGTATTTCTTGCGGATCACTTCGATACTATACTACTATTATATAATTGAATTGAATCACACACAATCTATATTCCTAGCACTACTATCTATAATCAAATATTCACAACAATCTTCACAAAGAATTATGTAAATAATGTTGATGATGCACCAACAACTTGTATGTAGAGGTCACAACAAGTTGTAATACTTCTTGTCTTGGGGGATAGAAGTATTCTTCTCTTGCACGTTTTTGAATCACTTTGAAACAAAGAATTATGTACTTATGATCAAAGGATTAAGAGAATAGAAATGTGGATCTAGAACAGAAAGTTTAGGAGTGCAAAAGATGAGAAAATTATGTGGGATGAACCAGTATTTATAGGGAGAAAAAATATTGTTCTGGAGCGTGGCCGGTCCCCTTAATTAATGGCCGGTCCCCTTAATGATTAAGGGTGCCTACTAAGGAATTAAGGGGGTCGCCCCCTTCAGAACGTTGGATTTTCTTGTCTTTTAGTGGGGAATATTTTTCTGGATAAAATTTGCCATTTTTGGTTGGAAATTTGAAATTATATATTTATAATGAATTAAACATATTCTTTTAATTCCAAAAGTAATTTTATAAAAGATATAGAATGTTTAATACATTTTATAGAAATTCTAGTGATTAGAAAAATTTCCTTTGATCATGAAATACAATAAACCCTTTGTTTATTCATACCTTAAGTGATATGGATGTAAAGACAAATATTAAGCACTAAAAACTTGTTTATGTCATAAGTTTTAGATTAATGAGTTTATGTTTTGTAATTATCAAAACATAGAGATATTGTTAATGTGCTAACAATGTTTTTAGACATTATTTATGTCAACAATCTCCCCCTTTTTGATGATTACAAAACCTTAAACTCATTAGGTCTAAAAAAAATAATTTTTAGACAAGTATTATTAGAGTTTAACATTCTCTTCTCCCCCTTTTTGTAAAATCAAAAAGGTTAATGCTCCCCCTTGATGTTTGCTCCCCCTCATTTGAGAGCACCAAGGGAATGAGCTATGGAAATCTTGGCTATACAAAATATTAGAAGAGAGCAAGACACATATACATGCAAAGCAATAATTATAAAAATAGATTCATTCAAGCATCATAGAAATGATTAGCATTACAACATTTAATATGCTTAAAGCATATTGATTACAATAAAACAAAAAGAAAAGACATAGTCCTATATTACCTAAGAGAGCACTTGGACTTGCTTGCAACCCGTGGTTGATTGTTTTATTTGCTTGAAGGAGAACATAAGCATAAAGTTTAGTTGTTAGATGGAGAGGGATATGGAGTGGGGTATGGAGCGGAAGAGGTGGATCTTACGATATTGTAACGTGTTAAGGGTGGTATGGGATGAGGACGAGTGAGGAGATATTCAATCCAAGAAATATCTTCACTCAAGTATAGGATTTGTTTTTGAAGGAAGATGCAACAAGGGCAATAGTGAGTGTGGTTTGTAACTTGATCCAAGTTGAGAGAGTGAGGAAGGAAATTGTTGTAGGGTGATGATGGAGGTTGCCCTTTGTTGCGTTGTGCAAGATGCATGATATTGAGATCACTAAGATCATGGATTTGTGATATTTCATCACGGAACTTTTGCTTTTCCGTGGCAATGCGGAGAAAGTCATTGTGTTGATATGGATGAATTGGGTTTGTGTAGTTGGAATTGTAGTGGGATGGTTGATCAAACTTGTATGGATCATTACAGATGGTTGGAGGATGAGATGAGTGGTTTGGCATGAAGGAAGATGTTTGGCCAATGTTGTAAGGTTTGTAAAGAGGATCAAATGAATGTCCTTGTGAATTTGGTGTAAAGTTTGGGAAGTAAGTGGTTGGAGGTGTTGAGTGATTTCCAACTTCATTTGTTATGATGGATTTGTTACGAGGGCTTTTTCTTTGCCAAACGGGTTTTTCCGTCATTCTTGCAAGCCTTGAGGCTTTTGGTTTTGGTTTGTTTGGAGAAGTCATGAAGGGATGAGTGAAGAGTTTTGAGGATTTGGGGTATTTATAGTGTAAGATTTGTGTGTTTATGGATGGATAAAGTTTGGTTTGGAGACTAGGACAAAATGTGTTGGTGAAAAATAGGAAATGTAGGTTGAAATGGGCTAAAAAGCAGAAAAGATTATGTAAACCCGACCATCAGATGGCCGGTCCCCTTAATTAGGGGGCGGTCCCCTTAATTATTAAGGGGGCCGCGCATCTGGTGATTTCCAGATTGCCAGAATTGGGTTTTTGACAGAAAATTTGCAGAAAGGTTGTGTATTTGGATTAGATTTCAAGCAAGTTCAACTCTTTGAGGCAATATAGCATCTAATCAAACTATAATATAGCATGCATGCAACAACACTTAAGTAAAAGAGCAATCAAGCAATTAGTAATAAGCAAGAGAAGGCAAATAAAGGCAAGGGCACTTAATCTTCCTAGAGCAACTATCTTAGATTAAAAGGCAAAGGCAACTAGTGAGTGATAAACTAGTGATGGATCAAGATGACAACATTATTAGTGAATTTGTCCTAGTGTGTGTCTATATGCAACAAATATGGAGTTGTGATTGTTTCGACTCCTAAATGCAAAGAGAAATAACGATCCTAAGAAACAATCCAAAAGATCTCCTTGATTCAATTTTTGCTCGATCATGAATGTCAAAGATATGTATTAGATTATATACCTTGACACTTTATGTGAGATTTTATGCATGATTTTAGAAGATAATGTTTTTAGCATTAGTCAACAATGCAAGGAAAATGATTTTCATGTGATTCCTAGATGTGAGAATAATTTTTAAAGAAAATTGATTGGGTTTTACAAAAGAGTTTATGCAAAGAAAATAAACTTTCCCAATCTTTAATTTTGTGCGAAATAGATTCCTAGACTCAGAAATGAAGAAGTGGACGAAAAGTAAATTTTATGCACGTATAAATTTGTATTAGTTCAATATAATTTAGTCAACTTGTTCCATCATTCCTAATCCTAAACGCAAGTGGTTGAATAATTCACGTTTAAGGGGTTTTGTGAATATATCCGCTATGTTATCTTCCGATGCAACTTTTTCTATATATATGTTTCCTTTTTGTACATTATCCCTAAGAAAATGGTGGCGTATTTCTATATGTTTAGTCCTAGAGTGTTGCACCGGATTTTTACTTAAATCTATCGCACCTTTGTTATCGCACATAATGGGAACATTTTCTAACCTAATGCCATAGTCTACTAGAGCTTGTTTCATCCATAGTGCTTGTTGACGTGCCTTTCCAACGCTTACATATTCGGCTTCAGTGGTAGAAATAGCAAGAGCGGTTTGCTTCTTCGAAAACCAAGATGTTAGACAACATCCCATAAATGTGCAAATACCGCTAGTGCTTTTTCTATCTACGTAGTCCCCCGCATGATCCGAATCCGCATAGACGATGGTTTCTATGCCGGATCCCTTAGGATACCATAATCCTAAGTGTATAGTGCCTTTAATGTATCGGAAGATACGCTTAACCGCTTCTAGGTGAGAGGTTTTGGGATCCTCTTGAAAACGGGCACAAAGGCAGACACTAAACATGATATCAGGTCTACTTGCCGTCAAGTATAGTAAACTACCTATCATTCCTCTATACTTGGTGTTATCTACGGACTCACCTTCATCATCCTTTGTGAGCTTTACTTCCGTAGACATGGGAGTTTTCATGGGTTTTGAGTCTTCTAGGCCAAATTTCTTAAGCATTTCCTTAATATACTTAGATTGGTTAAAAAATATTCCATCTTCTAATTGTTTTATTTGTAATCCTAGGAAGAAGTTAAGTTCACCCATCATACTCATCTCAAACTCATCATGCATGATTTTGGCAAATTCTTCACACATGTCTTGACAAGTCGATCCAAATATAATGTCATCAACATATATTTGGACAATGATGAGATTTGGGTCTTTCCTTTTAGTGAAAAGAGTGTTATCTACCATTCCCATGGAATAATCATGTTTAATAAGAAAAGCTTTTAATCGATCATACCAAGCTTTGGGAGCTTGTTTGAGTAAATACAAAGCTTTCTTTAACTTATAAACACAATCAGGTTTTGCGAAGTCAATGAATCCTGGAGGTTGTGCCACATATACCTCCTCATTGATAAAACCGTTAAGGAATGCACTTTTCACGTCCATTTGGAATAACTTAAAATCTAGGGCGCAAGCATAGGCAAGTAATATCCTAATTGATTCTAGTCTAGTTACGGGGGCATAAGTTTCGTCATAATCAATTCCTTCCTGTTGATTATAACCTTGGGCAACTAACCTAGCTTTATTCCTAGTAACTATTCCATTCTCATCTAACTTATTCCTATATACCCATTTAGTTCCTATGATGGTCATATTCTTTGGATTTGGGACTAGTTCCCAAACATCATTTGCCTTAAATTGATTTAATTCTTCTTGCATAGCTATAACCCAACTTTCATCTTTTAAAGCCTCATTAATATTCTTAGGTTCTATTGCTGAGAGGAAACAAAAGAAATTGTTTTTATCTTGGGCTTGTGACCTAAGGGTTCGTTGGTTAAGATGTCCTATTATGTTATCTAATGGATGTGATATAGATTCTTTAATATTAACAATTTTGTTATTTCCTAAGTGGATGTCTTCATTATCATTTCCTATGGGTTTTGTTTTACTAACCTCAATAGCTTCATCTTCGAATAAGTCATCATCTTCTAAAGGTAATGTTTTAGGAGGCGGTGGTGTTTCATCAAATGTTACATTTAGTGATTCTTCTACTTTCATGGAGTGTTTGTTAAGTATTATATATGATTTGCTATTTTGTGAGTATCCTAAAAATATTCCTTCATATGATTTTGGATCAAACTTAGTGAGGTAATCCCTAGTGTTTAGAATATAACATTTACTTCCAAATACCCTAAAGTAGCTTAATTTTGGCTTTCTACCTCTTAGTAACTCATAAGGAGTTTTTCCTATAATTCTCCTAATTGATACCCTATTTAAAATATATGTCGATGTATCTACGGCGTGGCACCAAAATTTTTGTGGGATGGATTGTTCATTTAACATTGTTCTACTCATTTCTTGTAGTGACCTATTTTTTTCTTTCTACTACGCTATTTGATTGAGGAGTACGAGGAGCGGAGAAATTGTGAGATATTCCATTTAAATCACAATATTTTCCGAATTGTACTTCGTTATCAAATTCCCTGCCATGGTCCGTCCTAATCGCAACTATTGTGCATCCTAATTTATTTTGAATCATTTTACTAAATATTTTGAATTTTTCAAAGGCTTGGGTTTTGTCACTTAAAAACCTAGTCCACGTGTATCGTGAATAGTCATCAACTATTACTAAGGTATATTTGTTTCCTCCATAGCTCCGCACAGCGGATGGACCGAAAAGATCCATATGTAATAATTCTAGGCACCTAGTAGTGGTTACTATATTCTTAGCTTTGTGACTAACATGAGCTTGTTTTCCAATTTTACATACATCACAAAAATGCTTGTCATATTTTAGATTAGGCAAATTTTTAACTAATTCCTTAGAGGCCAAAGATTGTATTTGTTGCATGTTAGCATTTCCTAATCTCCTATGCCACAATGTAGAATTTTCATCTAGGGTCGTTAGGCATATCCTATCCTCAGGCTTGTTTCCTAGTTTCATAGCATATATGCCACCTTTCCTAATTCCTCTACCTATAATTTTTCCATTCTTAACTATTTCGCTATCCTCTTCGGTAAAGGTGACTCTACATTTATTATCACATATTTGTCCTACACTAAGCAAGTTATATATTAAATTATCTACATGCTCTACATTTTCAATAGTAAGTGAGTCTTGAGAAATCGTACCTTTGCCAATGATTTTTCCACGTAAGTCACTACCGAAAATAACGTTACCTCCATTGTAAGCCTTGTATGTAGAGAATAGCTTGCGGTTCCCCGTCATGTGCCTCGGACATCCGCTATCTTTGATCCATTCGTCAGGTTCCAAGTCAATTCCTAAACATATTTCGTCGGTTTCTTTTGCCATAAAACACTTTTCGTCTCTTGGCTTTTCAAATTCTTCTTTGTCACTATCACTCCATGTTCCACTAACAAAAGCGCCTTGATTTTCATAACCCGGTGGCTTTAGACATTCGCCAATGAGATGATTTGGACTTCCACATCTAAAGCACTTTCTTTTCCCGTAGTTATCACTTCTATTTCTTTGGAATGATTTTCTTTCGTCTCGTGATGATCTAGTGAATCTTCCTCGTCTCTAGAAGAATTTCTTGAATTCTCTTACGGCCATTGCATATTCTTCGTCTTCACTTTCGTCACTTGAATCATCATCATCACTAGATTCCTTTTTGGCTTTTAGAGCAATGGATTTGATTTGTTCTTTCTTGACTTTGACCGTTTCCGAATCTCTTCTTATAATTTCTTCATGAACCTTCAAGTTGCCAATTAGTTCATCTAGTGATAACGTCATCAAGTTCTTTGATTCTTCAATTGCCGTGACCTTAGCTTGCCATTTTGGATGCAATGCTCTAAGAAATTTCTTAACACAATTTTTACTAGAAAATGTCTCATCAAGTGCTTTTAAACTTGTGATAATAGTGTTAAATTTAGCAAAAGCATTATCAATTGATTCCTCTTCCGGAATCGTAAATTGTTCATATTGTTGTACAAGAAGATCTATTTTATTATCTTTGACTTGGTTATTATCTTGGTGAGTAATTAGTAAAGAATCCCAAATTTCTTTTGCGGTTTTACACATAAAAATTCTTTCATATTCTTTGCGTGGTAACGCATTATAAATGACCATTTTAGCCTCATTATTTTTTGCTAGTTTCTTTTTCAAATCATCATTTTATTTTTCAAAAGATACAATTTCATCCATTTTAGTTTCAACATTATATTGAATAGGGGGAAAATCACCAAAGGTAATAATATGCCAAAGATCAAGATCTTTTGATTTCACATACGTTTCGAATCTATTTTTCCAATATGAAAATCCATCACTTTCAAATAGTGGTGGTCTTTGCATAGATTGCCCTTCTAAATATTTTTCAGATTCCATAGATCGTTACAAGTTTTAAAATACAATATATTTTAAAGATCTTGCTCGACGTGGCTCTTGATACCAATTGTGGAAAACTAGAAGGGGGTTGAATAGTTTTACGTCTTTTTAATTTATTATAAAAGATAGTTTTAGTGTTTTCTTAGTTTTTAAAATTTAGATTCGATAATATGTGATCTCAAGTCTTGCACAATATAAACAACTATCACTAAGTAAGATATAACAATGATAAGTAATGAAATAAATGAGAGATGGAAAGATCGAACCGCGAGACAAGAGATTTATAGTGGTTCGGCTACAAGGACATCTTCCTTGCCCTACTCCACTCCCCGAGCACCTAACTCGAGAGTTTTCTTCACTATATCAACAAGCTCCCTTATGGCGGAGAAAACCTTACACACCAATTTACACACCACAATTTCTTCACAACTAAATCACAACTTCTACACAACTACTTCACACCAATCTACTTCACAACTAACTACTTCACGCCTATTTTCTTCACACCAATTTACTTCTCAACTAACACCTTCACACCTAGCTTCTTCACTACAATCTAATTCCTAGCTTTTCTTCTTCACACCAAACAACTAACTAATCACACAATCTATATTCCTAGCACAACTATCTACAATCAAATATTCACAACAATCTTCACAAAGAATTATGTAAATAATCTTGATGATGCACCAACAACTTGTATGTGGAGGTCACAACAAGTTGTAATACTTCTTGTCTTGGGGGATAGAAGTATTCTTCTCTTGCACTTGAGAGGATGGTGTTTGAATCACTTTGAAACAAAGAATTATGTACTTATGATCAAAGGATTAAGAGAATAAAAATGTGGATCTAGAACAAAAAGTTTAAGAGTGCAAAAGGTGAGAAAATTCTGTGGGATGAAGTATTTATAGGGAGAAAAAATACTGTTCTGGAGCGTGGCCGGTCCCCTTAATTAATGGTCGGTCCCCTTAATGATTAAGGGGGCCGCCTAAGGAATTAAGGGGGCCACCCCTTCAGAACGTTGGATTTTCTTGTATTTTAGTGGGGAATATTTTTCTGGATAAAATTTGCCATTTTTGGTTGGAAATTTGAAATTATATATTTATAATAAATTAAACATATTCTTTTAATTCCAAAAGTAATTTTGTAAAAGATATAGAATGTTTAATACATTTTATAGAAATTCTAGTGATTAAAAAATTTCCTTTGATCATGAAATACAATAAACCCTTTGTTTATTCATACCTTAAGTGATATGGATGTAAAGACAAATATTAAGCACTAAAAACTTGTTTATGTCATAAGTTTTAGATTAATGAGTTTATGCTTTGTAATTATCAAAACATATAGATATTGTTAATGTGCTAACAATGTTTTTAGATATTATTTATGTCAACATGACTTGTAATAACCCTTTAATAAATACCTAATAAATATTATTTTAAAAACATCCCGACACTACAATAAAAAAAAATACAAGTTATTATGCATATTATATAAGTTATATGAAAACAAGTTGATGGTACATATGGTTTTATAAAATCGGACCGGACCAAGGGTTCAACCGGCAATCGATGTCACACCGGTTCGGCTAGCCAATAAAAGCCGTCCTAAAACGAACATGAGAGGACCGTGGAACCGGTAAAAACGGATTAATGGAGCCATGGATCATTTTCTTCTACCAGCTCGTCATTCTTATTTTGTTGATGACTGGACTTTAATCACATGATACCTACTGCCGTAACGAACGGATACCCTGTTAGTTATATCTTGATACACAAACTCGCATTAGTTACACGGCTATAAAGAGTTTTCTCTTATAAACAAAATTGAATGGAATAATTACCAAAATATATCGGGCAACTAAGGGGAATTCGGTTCTTAACCCAGGATTCAAAAATGTCTTTTTTAGACTACGCAATTGGGCAACTCGACCCATATGATGATAATGTCTCCAGTTGCCTAAAAAATGGCGGCTGTTGCCCCAAAGATACACAAGTTGCCCAAAAAACTGAGAGACAAGTGACACTTGTCACTTGCAGAAAAGTGACACATCATCAGTTGCTCAATTGTACGAGTTGCCCTAATCTAAAAAAATCATTTTTGGATCCCAGGTTAGGAACCGAATTGCCCTTGGTTGCCCGGTGTATTTTGGTAATTATCCCAAATTAAATCATTTATGTGTCCTTACATAATGTGGTAATTATCATTTTCCTAATTATAATTTCCAATCAATTATAGTATTAATAAATGTTTAATTCTCCTACTTTTGATTTATCTTTTCTTTGCGATGAATTTAAACTAAAAGTGCTTTATAATAATTTGCAAGATCTATCAAAGATTATAGGCAGCTGAAATTATAAGCTATACTAACAAACAAGTCATATGCCGTTTTATTATGTGACACATTATTCTTTACCTTTTCTCTTATACCACAAGAATTGGAAATCGTTGGCCCATGCCGAAATATGCTACAACAAAAAATTACTGTTGGCAAGTATTTGTCAAAGTAACTTCGCGCGTATATACGATGCTTGTATTCAAAGGGCGTACATGTATTGAACTGGTATCACACCAATTTTTAAAACATCATCATCATATAAAATGTTCCTCCCCTCTCTCTCACACACATAAAAACAAAACACCAGATTCAACAAAGCCTCTGATCACTAAATATATTCCGGCGGTCGGTCTCGGCCGACCGTCCGGATCTCCCTTTTACTTTTCTCTCCTTTAAATAAATAATAGTTTTGCCAACAGATCTGTCATCTCCTATCTCCGATGCCGCTGTTGTCGCTGCTGCCACTGATGTTTCTGCTCAGATCCGTTGGTCCGTCATCGACGGCTGCTGCTGCGTAGGGGTTTAACTTTAGATCTGTTAGGCTTTTGTTCGGCTCCTTTAAGGATGCCTAGTTTTATCTTCTTGGTATGTATTATGTACTTTGTGTACTTTTGTCAAGCTACACTTTATATAGTTGTATCAGTCAAAGCTCACTCGGGTGATTCCCCCCACCTTTGTATGGTGTTGTTGTAGGCTGTCTCAACTATTTGGTGTATGTCTTGTTTGGCTTAACTTGTTATGTTGTATCTTCCTCCATTTGTGAGGTTTGTAATGAAATGTATCATTTGTTCAAAAAATATATATATATATATATATATATATATATATATATATATATATATATATATATATATATATATATATATATATATATATATATATATATATATATATATATATATCCAAGTTGAATACATGTTATATGGGAAAATTACCAAAATGGCTCGTTTCCCTTTGGTTTAGGCATATTTAGTCTTTTTTTTGAAAAATTCTCGTTTTAGCCAAGGATGCCCTGGGCAACTTTAGTACAGCCAATCAAAAGATGACAAGTGTCCTCAAGTTGCACAAATTACAAAAAGTTGCCCAAAACACACGAAAGTTGCCCCGACGTGGCACTCTGTAGCTGGCTATGCAAATAGTTGTCTAGGACAACCTGGATAAAACGGGAATTTTAAAAAAAATAGCTAAATATGCTTAGAATTTGGGCAACTGGGCTATTTTACCAATTATCCGTATAAAATATGGATGGTAGTCATTCACAAATAATTGTTTGATACGAATAATTTTGTGTAACCTCTTAAATGATTAGCTGTTAATGCAAGTTCGTTCTTATATTTTAAAATATACAGCGGCCTCTTGAATGATTAGCTGTACGTATAATGAAATTTAATATTACTCCTTTCATCTAAAATTATTTGTTCCTTTTCTTCGTAACGTCTTGAATTGATTGTCACAAGTATGAATAGACAGGAAGATTTTGATTAGTTTACTTAAAGTAGTTGTGTCACTAATCTTGAAGCTGTATCACACAAGTTTTGAAACTGTCACCACTCACCGTGCAAAACGTAAAAAATAATAAAAATAACCATGTTTTAATTAAGTGACTACAGGATCTATGAAAAATGACATAACCCCTGAACCCCACTTACTAAAATGTATAAAGAGGGTTATCTCCTCTCAAATTCACGTTCGTCACGTTCCTCTCCTTATTGAATTCACGACTTCATCATATCTTCCATCTCAATTTCAGTTTTATATCACTTCAAATCACAAAATTCGGTTGCAATCTCATGATATATTCCTTCGATCACTACAAAATGACAACATTTTTTCATGAAGTTCGAAGTTTATTGATTTATAAAATATTAGGGTTTCCTTCAATTAGATTCAAAGCTAAATGGCATTATTGATTAACAAACTCTAAATTAACATTATGTAACATCAATTCTTCATCTTTTTTTGTTTTTGATGTCTCCTCTGGATATTTGAGAAAGAAACTTTGGGAATTACTAAAATAGAAACTGCACACATATAGCAAGTGCACTGATAGTATGTAATGTAGTAAAGTAATGACTGGTTTTATCGTCCCAAAGAAGCCAAAACCAAATTAAAATAATCAATGTTCGTTTTATATTTAGTTATGAAATGGATATTTGTTTTGTTTTTGTGTACAAGAATTCTGTCGATTACCCAATTAAGCATAAAATTTCACTTCTTTCCAAATCATCCCAATTTGGAAAGAAGATTAGGAGGAGAAATTTGACATAATTTCCTTCCCTCTTCTCTTCTCTCCAAAAAAATCTCGGGAACATGATTACTTTTCAATTTCCTCTTCACTTCTTTTCTTTTCTTTCCAAACAGAAACTCAGGAAGAGAGTGTAAATATTTAGCCACAAACTAAACCGTATGTAGATAATCTTACACATGATATGCTTTATGCTTTATGGGTTAACTTCTATGAAAATTCGGTAGGTAATTTTTTCATGAGATTTTGGTGAATACCACAAAATTACCCATTTGTTGTAGTTGTGTGTGATCAGTGGGTAGTATTGCCAACAAAAATATTTGAGTGTAAAATTAAAGGTAAACGATTTAAATTTACGCATAACAATTTGTGGGTAACAATGTACTACCTAAGAGGACCCGGTGCAATTCCTCAAGTTGCTTCGCCACTCATACATGGCTTTTCCCTTCCCTCGCTGTAGCTCGCCACTGCACCCTATCCTCATCTCTCGCCAGTTTGTTGCTTTTCATCTGCATGACGAGCATATTGTTTGACAAATAGTATATGTATTCATTGCAATTCAAACGGATATATTACCGTTTAATATATAAACGGTCATTTTTTTTTCTTTTTGTTTTTAAATCAACTTAACAAACTCTATAAATACCAAATCATTTACATACAATTTTCTCACTACAATTCAACCAAAACATAAACACTTCTATATCTCAACTCCAAAAAAACAAAAAAAATATCTCAAAACCTGAACAAATGAGCACGAACCTCCTAAATTCAAACCCACGACCATACGGGGGATCGTCAAACCCTTCTACCCCCTCATCGCAAAATTCCTCACATTCTTCATCACCATATGATTCACAACCATTCAATCCGGTGGAGGTTTATAATTACCAACTGATGCGTATTTTCATCATGTTTTAAATTTATAAACTTAGAAATACAAGGATAACACATACTAACGGGTAGAGAACCCGATCTCATGTAGCAAAGCCTAGGTAAATCCGAGTGTCGTCCCTAAGTGCTGCTGTGAAAGAAATCAAAATATGTCATGTGATAATAATAGGTAAAGGTTGATAGAGATGATAAATAGAGTAGTTGACGCAGATACAAGTCACAGATTCGAATCAAGAGAAGGAGAGTAAAAGGATAGAAGAATAACTCAAGTTGTTCTAGTAAATGCATAAACATCGTACAGTGGCATAAATATCACTAGGAATCGTAGGGTAAGGTCATCCTAGTCTATGTTCCCTTATATCGTCCCCGGAACCACAAGCACTACCCCATGCTAGTAAGAGGAGATTGGATACTCGGTTGAGTCATTAAGTGCCAAATCTAATGGATCACATTCGGTAGAGATCCGGCCTCTCGGATCTTAGATCTCTATAACTTCTTAAGAACCTCCACTTGTAAGGTGGTCCTATGGTCAATTCTCACAGAAGGCAATCTGGTCAGTTATCATTCCAACCATTTCCTCGCAATCTATCATGCTAGTGTCCTACGGTCAATTCTTCTAGCCTACTAAACGGACTGAGGTATCAAGTCAATCACATCTAGCGTAATAGATACAAAAAAGTTTATAGCACTACAGAAACTAGTATAAATGAATGGACAAAGAAGATATCTCTACGAAGTAATGAAAGAAAGCATATAACAGAATGATACTTGAATTAATGATAAGAATTCATCAAATGATTATAAAAAGCATAAAAGAATCCAAACTCGAATACAAAATGATTAATGTAAACGAGAGCTTCTATCTCTAAATCCTAACTCTACCATCTTCTGTTGTGGTTGCTTTCCCCAAACCCTAGAAAGGTTTAAGAAAGGGGAGATGATTTCAAAGGTGCAAAATCATCTTGTATTTATAGGCAGGAGAGAGCTACGGCATAACGCTATTACTAGTTACGTGGTAGCTAATGTTATCTTCACTTGATCTTACCCGTTGAGCTAGTTACAGCGTAGTTGGATAGTGTAGATACACCGTAATCATGTTACGTTGTAGATTACTTGAGGTGCTACGCCGTAGTCTTCATAATTTCCAAAAAATTGCCACGGAGTCTTCATTACGCCGTAACATTATTACCAGTTACAGCGTAGTCTTGAGAATGTGGATAATAACACGTCATAATTTAACTACGGCGTAACCTAATCACGTAGTTACACCATAGTCTTATTGTAGTAGGTGCTTTTGTCCGTCTTTAGATCAACTTCGTCCATTTACTGCTTCATACCCGATTAATAGTCCTGAAACGAAATATGAAGTAATAAGATAACACTACAGACAATATAAAGCTAAAATGGTCAATAAAGTGGGGAAATTGATACTTAAAATATCAGATTATTTGACGTCATCAAATATCCCCCACTTGAACTCTACTTGCCCTCAAGTAGACCTTATTAGAAGTATTTTCAAAAAGATATCCCCCATTATTACTAGGGAAATATAAATTTAAAAATATCCTACGCTAGAATTTCTCAAAGCCGGACACCTCACGAAAAGGGGAACAACACTCGCTCTCTCTATATTCTAAGTGTCAATTTTCGGGGTGATCACTCATTGCACATTCATAGCATGTATTCTATCATAGGCTTGGCAGTTACACAAAACTCTACCACTATAGCTAAGGTCAAAACAACTCTTGAAGGCAACATTGGGTGAACACATATATGGTTAAGGGTGGCGTCGTTACTAACATACTACGGCGAAAGCGACAAAGAACATCGATACATGACCGGAATGCCGGGCAAGACACCAATGCCTGCTCAATTCCTTCACCTAAGTATGATTCACGACTAAAGGGTAGGAATAGACATGGGATTTCACAAAATAGGTGTAAAATGAAAAATAACAAGCAAATAGTCTAAGCCTACAACTAAGTCATCACCATTTACCGTTCGCCCACGGTCTAAGCTTCGAAACGCAAGAACTGGATCATAGCAAGTACATGTACCATTAGAGGACGTCATTATGGGCACATATCTTGGTCTTCGTGTTGGTGTAGAAATGATCACCAACTCATATATTCAAATGTGACCGAAGTGGCATCTTCGATATAATTCTTGATGAGCTCATAATCATGGTGCTTATACAATGGTGCACCATTCATTCAACTATAAATTCACATTTTTTTTATTCATAATTGCAAACAATATGTACATCCCCCCACTTGAGATGAACAATATATGAGGACTTGGGGGGCCTTCAAATGATCTTCAATAGTTTGTCTTCAACGTAAGCGTAGTTCCTGTATTCTTCTACTTAGACCTCGAACTTGGGCAAACAATGACTCCCCAATCATAAACTAAGACTACAAGGTAGGCTAAGGTGTATTGGTGTATCGAAACAATATTTAAAAGGGTAAGAAATGAAAGAAAAGGCTCAAAAGGTTGTACTAGGGGTATCTTGCACTAAAGATCAGTGCAATAAAAGGGTTTACACGGGGGTCGAGAAGTCGAGGTGACTAATCGATAAACACACACATACAAGGCTATTTGGGTGATAATCCTAAAACGTTGCCTTCTAAAATTGTTCCTTACAAATGTGTCTAGCACATTACTCGTCTATGGTCTCGAAATGATGTAGCCAAGTTCTAAAGTCTACAAACTACTAACACACTCAATATTTAGGTGGATTTGGGGTAAATCAATGGAAATGGATAAGGTTGAATCTCACCATGGGAATTCAAGGGTTAAATATGCTCGACTAAGGTCTATTCTAGTTTGGTTAAGAAAAACATGCCAAAAGTTTAAAAATGGAAATTTTTTTCAAAATAAACTAGAAAAATGAGGACAAAATAAAGTTCAAGATAATTCTACTCCCGTCCCCCACTTGAAATGTACAATGTCCCTTTTGTACTAAAAATGAATTAAATGTAAAGAGAAGGTAGAATTAGAGCGAGAACTTTCCTGAAATTTGCTCCATAAATGAAAGAAGGATCACGAGAAGTCTTCGTGCCTTCGGCTAGCCTTCATGAGCAAACTTTAAATCTCTGAAATCACGACACTACCACAAGCATAAATCTATAAAAACAAAAAATAAAAACAAGAAATCCTAACTCACTTTCGTAGGAATCACGGTTGCATTTAGCGAATGCAACAAGCCTTTTAAACCACTTGGTGTCCCAAGTGGACGAGTGTACGTAGTCTCGTGAGGGTTTATAGGGAACACACCCACAAAGTTCATTTAGTTACTAATACAAGTTTGGTACGTTTGAAAATACTTCTAGGAATTTTCCACAGAGAGGTGCTACGGTGTAACTAAAGACTAGTGTTACACGTAGTTGGTTAAAACATGGAGCCTTCAGATGTAAAGGAGGAATGTTACGGCATAAGCAGCACACCAAGCTACGCCGTAACTAGCAATCCAAGAGCATCAGTTTCTGCAGTAAACAGAATTTCTCTTTCCTTCATGCTTCAATTCCTACAAAAACATAAAACAAACGTACAAACCAACATAAACAAAGAAAAGGATAATACGGGTTGTCTCCCGTAAGGGCACTTTTATTTATTAATGAGTCTTTAAGTTAGACTTATCCCCATGGTTTATTGCTTAGGCTGTTGAGCCACTATGCTAGAACCATTGTTTCCACAAGTGGAAGAACTCCCCTAAAATGCCGGTTCTATCTTAGGATTTAAACAAGGGTTCTCCATATGAGAAAAGTGCACTTCCGCCCATTCATTGTGGCATTGAACTTCAATTTGCTTGTTAAGTTGAACATCCCCAAACTTAACTTTAACCCAATCTTCAAATGATATCCCATGATAGTCGACTTGAGCTCTTTTGTGTGCATTAAAACATGCCCATTCATGACGTTTGCCAGGAATATCCTCCGGGGACTTCCCACCATTACATTCTTTTGAAAGGGGTCACATGTAGGCCAAGCTTGGGTGGTACCATCGTGTCTCATCATAGCGGGTTTATAGAAGTGGAATGTCCATTCCACCTTTTCATAAGCGTATGATCCTAAAAGGTGATAAGTCAACCAAGCATCTTTAACTTTCCTGGAGTTTTTGAAACACTACCATACTCATGCTTCCGTAGTTAATTTGTCCACTATGTTCATTCCACCGCCATTACATGTATTGATAAGAGGATTGCAGGTTGGAATAATAAGCTTTGCATTGTCTTTAATTAATCCCATTGGTGTGCAACAATGAAGTATCCCAGTAACCTTAAATGGGCCCACATCACTAGTTAAATATTCCTTAGTTGGTTCATCATAATCGCTATCCTTATCAGGGTAGTCATTGCGAATGTAAGAGTCATCTTCTTTTTCATATCTTAATCAAAAGGGTTTCTTGTCGAAAATGTCGTCAGAAAATTCAAATGTTTCAAGAGGATGATCAACCACCTCCAAATACTGATCAGAATTAGCCAAGTGGTTGTCTGAAAAGATAAACAAATAGTCAGCAATAATTATCATCTAGATACAGCGTAGTTCCATAACTATGCTACGCCGTAACTGTGATTATCACGTAAAACCAGACCCTAATTATAAGATTAAAATATTGATAAAGAGCAATTAATTTAAAAAGCTTACGATGTATTAAGATTTCCCAAGTTCAAATGTGAGAAATCTACAAATAAGAGAGTCAAGAATTATTAACCTGCCACAGGATGTAGGGAAACAAAGAAGGTTTGATTTGGCAGTAGTAACAAAAATTTACTGTGCCACTGTGGTAAAATATTAATGATAAAGATGTCTATATAAGCCATCTTAGGGTTTATTTTTCATAATGGGCCGAACTACGACGTAGATGGGTTAATATGTTATGGCGTAGTCAAGTATCAGGCTACGCCGTAACTGTTGTTCATATATATATATATATATATATATATATATATATATATATATATATATATATATATATATATATATATATATATATATATATATATATATATATATATATTACTTCTTTTTAAATGTACTAAATTTTAAAATTGTAATACGAGAAAACGAATTACATACCTGAGTTTTCACAGGTCAGGCATATCCGTCTCTTAAATAGGTCAAACATAAACATACCTTAAATCAGTCAACTAAACTGCTCCCTGGCAGCGGCGCCAAAAACCTGATGCGTATTTTCATCCTGTTTTAAAAATTTTAACTTAGAAATACAAGGATAAACACATACTAACGGGCAGAGAACCCGATCGCATATAGCAAAGCCTAGGTAAATCCGAGTGTCGTCCCTGATAAGGCGAAAAGTGTACCGCTTTTAGGGAGTCATTTTAGCCCGAATTCGTGATTATTTGATCAATTATTGCCCTAAATCGTTCCTTTTGTCATTTTAGGTACTTTTGAGGAGAGATCTGGAAAAGAAAGCATTTTGGACATTTTTGGAGCGATTAAGTGAAGAAAACGACAAAGTCTCAAAATCCTTGCTGGGAACAGTACCTGACGGCGTCAAGGCCATACAAGTGACGGCGTCAAGCTTGGCAAAAGAGGTGGATATGAAAAATACACATGACGGCCCAGAACAATTTCAAGGCAAAAACGCCTGACAGCGTCACCAAGGCCGTCAGGATTGATTTACAAGTGACGGCCTAGAGCTTATTCTCAATATGATGGCGTCAAGATTGGATCTAGGCAATACGACCTTTAATTTGGCGGCGAGTTGACGGCGTCACAAGCTATGACGTGACGCCGTCAAGGTGTAAAATCTATATATAATTTTCTAATTTCCATTCATTAAAGTGTGGAACTTTTGGAGAACTTTTGTGTGCAAACCCTAGACGAATTTTCTGTAACAACAAGGGTTTCAACCCTTGTTCCATCCATGTTCAATTGAAGATAAGTTTTCTAATAATCATTCAATATGTCTATGTGTTGTTTGATTTTATCTTATGCTTGTCTTCTTTTTAACATGCTAGGCTAGGTTTCTCTTGTGTTTGCTTAGATGTAATGAAACCTAGATGTTGATTATTGGTTGATGGTTTGTTTATAATTGTTGTGGATGATTGAATTCGATGTTAGGCTTAAGAAAACTGGCAGACTTCCAATTGGTAACTTGCTTGAACGTCTTAAGAAACATGATCGAAGGTGTACTACGGTTTATTGGTTGTATTTAATGTGTAGGCAACTGCTAGTGATACTACGTTAGGAGCTAGTAGTCGACTTGACCTAGAATGAAGTAGAAGCCTATAGAGTTAGGGAATATCGTACACGGACCTACGACTAGTATTAAGGAATATAACCCGTCATCCATGCAATTGTAACAAGCTAATCAACCGGTAAAAGATATCTAGGGAGTAATGAAATCTAAGTAAACACATTTTCTCTTATTATTGTTTCCACCACACATTTAGTTTAAGTTTATTTTATTTTAATTGCAACTTTAGTTAATTGGGTTAGTTGACTAGCAACTAATTCCGCCCACTCCTTTAAAACCCGAGATTTACTTGCTTTCATTTAAAATATAAAAATACAAAAAGAATCATCCCTCACCGTTAAACCTAGCTTAGTAGACTTTTTAATCCTAGCGAACACTATTCCTGAGCTGAACGATCAATCCCCCGGTACTTGTCACTATATTATACTACAACGAACAGGTACACTGCCTGGTGGGGATTGCAAGCTTCTCAAGATCCCTTGAGAGGTAAAACCTTTTGCGACGATGAAATTCCACGCTTCAAGTTTTTGGTGCCGCAGCCCGGGGAATAGTTATTGTCTAGGTTAAAATTTCTTTTTATTAGTTCTACTTGCTAGATTCCTTTCTAGTAAGATTTTTATTTTATTTTTATAGGTTTCTTTAGTCTATCTTATTTCTTCATTTCTTTGTTCGTAACCTTTTCCATCCGCAATCATGGAAGGTGGTAATCTCTTTGATCCCATCAACCCACCACAACAAAACCACCCACAAAACCCACCACTACCAAACCAACCTCCTTGACCCGGAACCTTAGGAGAGTACTCCCGTCCTAGCCACCAAGGCTATCGAAACACCATTGAGCTCACTCAAGGAGCTAATGTGTGTCCCTTGCGATCCGACACCATTCGGTTGGTGCAAAGCGGATGTGCATTCCATGGACTTCATTCTGAAGATCCTAATCAACATCTCAAGGATTTCCTTAAAATCGTTGACTCCATAGACCTTGATGTTGTAACTCGAGAGACGACCCTATTGCGTCTCTTCCAATTCTCTCTACGTGACCAAGCTAGTCAATGGCTTGAGCGTTTACCCGCGGGTTTCATCACCTCTTGGGATGATCTCACCACTCGTTTCCTTGCTCAATTTTTCTCACCGGGGAGAACTACTAAGCTTAGAAATGATATCTTGATGTTCCAACAACATCAAGGTGAAACTCTCTATGAAGCATGGACTCGTTTCAAGGACTTACTCCAAAAAGTCCCTCATCATGGTATAGATCTCTGGCTCCAAATCCAAACGTACCATTGATCAAGCCGCTGGCAGTAGATTGCGTGACAAAGACGCCAAAGAGTCGTGGGAAATCATTGATGAACTTGCAGTCGATGATAATGAGTTATGGGAGGTTGCCCGTGTCGTAGACTCTGCCGTCAATGCAATCTCATCGTCAGGAGGGACCACTCAACTTTCCTAAGAGAACCTCTACGAACTTGAGAGAAAAGTTGATTATCTCATGGAAAAAAGAAAAAAAATCTTTAGGTCCTAGACATGCGAGGGTCAACTCTATTTCAAACGTAAACCCAACACCGTTGTCTGAATCACCCCGTAGAGAGAATGCCGAAACCTTTCAAAAATATGCTCGGCCCTATACCCCTCCTCAAAACCTCAGCCCAGAATTTGAAACTCGGATGAGAGAATATATGTCCACTCATTCTGTGCGGTTAGCAAAATTCGAGGAGGCAGTTTATAGACAAAAGGAGGAGATGCAAGAGAAAATGACGGAGATGATGAACTTATTAAAAGAATACTCAAACATAAAAACTCCGAAAAAGGTGTTGTTAAGAAAGGAAGACGTCACTCCCACTACCAAGTTTGTTAACTCTATATCCATTGTCCACGAAGGCAATGAAGGAAAGGAGACCCCCACTGCACAAACCGTTGAGGAACCCCCAAATCTCAATCATTAGGGTACTATCTAAAGCATAAGATAAATGAGAAAACAATAACCAATTGGATAGAGGGCGACGGACGTAATCGATCTTCCAAAAAGGACTCTGAAGGAGAAGAAGTATGAGAGGATGATTATGACACCATGCCTGGGGGAACGGTATACGAAAAGTTACTTAAGCAAAAAGTGGCTACGAAGCATACGACTTATGGGAACTTTGAAATACCAGCTAGCATTGGTAAACTGCAATATTTGGATGCTTTCGCCGATCAAGGATCAGAGGTGAACTTGATGCCTTTGACTATTTATACCCAACTCACCAATGAAATGCCGGCCACCACCCGCGTTAGGCTATCTTTCGCTAGTCACTCTTATGTGTATCCTTTAGGAATTGCAGAGGATGTGCTGGTCAATGTAGCAGGTTTCATGTATCCCGTCGATTTCATGATCATCGATGATAAAGGAGATAGGTGTATGCCAATAATTCTTGGAGCACCATTCCTTACCACAGCAAGAGCTGTCATTAGGTATGAAAAAGGGGAAATTGAACTTAAGTCAGGAAAAAGGAAGATTCACTTCCCTATGACCCCACGATATGTGCGAGAAGGCATAATGGATAGGAGGCTCAAAAACAACGCCGGCACACCAAATAATCATGTTCAAGAAAAAATCCTCGCATGGGAGACACGAATTAAAAGCTAAAGAGAAACTAAGCCTGAAAAATACAAAAGTAGTGATAAAATTCATGTCGAGTTTGAATGCAGTCAACCGACGGAGAACCATGCCCCATTTACAGAAGGAGACTTGGTACTCTTAAGGCATTCAGAGATAAAAGTACCTTCTGATGAACCAAGTCCCTAGTGGTATAGACCATTCACAATCAAAAGCCTACGCCAGGATGGTGTAGTTACCTTGAGCAGTAAAAGAGGGAGGGAGGTGACTGCGAGTGTCGAACGATTGAAACACCACCACCCTGATAACAAGGATTATACTTATATGGGATACGTCATATCACCAGATGAGGTCACGTAATAGCCCATGACCTTGAGTCTAGCTACAAGACTCGTTAATAAAGAAAAGCGCTTATTGGGAGGCAACCCAAGTTTTATTTGTTTTGTTTGTTTGATTTTATTTGTTTCCGTATGCGTGTTTTATTTTTATTGTTTGTGGATCATGGTTCAAAGTAAATTGTGAAAATGCTTTATTTTGTTTTTAATTTCGTCTTAATTCATATAAAGGTATTTTGCAAAAGCTAAGTGTAAGGGAGACCTAAATTTGTTTATAAGAACGAAATTGAGCATGAACCACAACAATATTAAATGAACATGTGTATTAGTAATTATTTGGTTCAAATGCTTGTATCGAGTCATAATGACGTTTTGCAGGATTTTCCAGGAAGCAAGGCATAAGTTTTTCCAGAAATTTTTCAGAAACTTAACATGAGATTTTTGCAGTAACATTCTGACGGCGTCAGGAGTTATAACCTAACGGCGTCAGGTACAAAAATTCTGAAAAATTTTGCAAGTTTTGTTTATACTGGTGTCTTAAAGTTTTTCTTGATTCTTTAGTTTTATAAACTCGAGAAAATCTGTAAACATTTATTCCACAAGCATTATATCTTAATTTGCTTTCTAGGATTTTTAGTATATATAGATTACCGCTGATTTTACGCGAGGTTTGCCTTGATTATTTTCTTAGGTTTAACAGGTTACATTGGACAAGAGGATGATTTATATTTCTGGAGGGACGCTTTCAAAGTTCATTTTCTTGGAAGAAGATCTAACCTTGTTGACACACTATCCACACCGAACGAATCAGGGGAGTATTTGTTTTCATTCTTTTACCTTATTTTCTTTTACATCTTTTTATTGAAGATTGGGGACAATATTCAGCTTAAGTGTAAGGCGAGGGTAAATAATGATACCTTAGAGAATAAAATTACGCTTGAGTTTGTTTGTTCAATAGTAGGTGTGTAATAAAACTAAGAGAAATACTTGTTAGGGCAATTTTAGCGCCAAATTAAAATTATTTACAACATTTAGGAGTGAAGCTTTAGCCTTAATGAGCATCTCATGGATAGGAGTTGTATGACTAGCACAAAAACTGTACCACTCAGAAAAATTTTCCACCCAAATATGTGAGGTTCGCCTTTAGATTTGTTAGGAAAAGCATTTATTGTTAGTGCTTATGAGTGTACCGGTAGTACTTAGATTCCAGAACTTGCGTTAGTGATGCATCCTGAGACCGCTAGTGAGACTACATTCGTGTAGTAGGATTTACTATATGATAAGAGCCATTAGGATTACCCTTGTGTTAAACCCGTATCATAATTACTTGACCATTGAAGTCATAATTATTTGACTATGAAATCAATTAATTTCTCCCACACCTTTGTGTTGTACTCATTTTTAGTACACGATACCCCTAGTATACCCCACCGAGCCTATCTTTTTCGTTTCTAACTTTAAGCATCTTACTTAAAGGAAGAATTTTTTTATAATCCACCCCAAATGTGCAACCAAATCGCCTTAACCTTCCTTGTATGCACTCATCTTTAGTGCATTATTTTTATTTGTTTAAACCCTTAGTTAATTATCTAATTGATTACATGGTTGCTAAGTCGAGTTATATCTTATACATATTGTTTTGGGACAATTGGGACTCATGGGTAAAGTACTTGTGTTATGGAGTAATGGGGAAGAACATCATATATTACCCCCATATATGCGTTAATCTTAAAAAGTACTTCAAGTGTTTTGATTAACTTAATTCGAGTCATTAGAATTGTTGATTGTAAAGTATGTAAAAGTTCAAGTGTAAGGGGAATGTAAATCCCCTATGATGTATTATTTTGGATGGTAGGGTATAAGTGTATGCAAGAAAAAAAAAACGGACTACCATCCCGTTTCATTCTATGTTTGTTTTATGTTTTTGTTAGTTTTTTATTAGCTTAAGTCGAGTCGAGTCTTGGCTTAGCAACACCATATTATACGTGTAATTAACCAAGATGATTAACTCGCCACCAGTAAAAATTGCCTTTATCCAACAAAACCGTGTTTATCATATCCCTACACCTCATGTTATAACCCTTTAAAAAGACCTCTTTGATAGTTTATCCTAGGTGCTTACGCCAAATGGTGGAGGTTTGATCCTTTCCCAAGCCTATGGTAATATATTTGCTATGACAGGTAGTGAGAGATGTTTTCCATTTCCTTATTGTGATATATACTTTATTACACCCAAGAGATGAAGCACTATTTGTGAGGTGCTAGTGTATAACCTCCGTGCTTGTTTTTGGTTTTAAGTGGAACGATTATTTGTTGTAATTACTTTTATATTAGTGTTAAATGACCCCAAGCCTGTATTTTGATTAGAATAAAAGCGCATTTGCTTGAGGACAAGCAAATCTCAAGTGTAAGGGTATTTGATAAGGCGAAAAGTTTACCGCTTTTAGGGGGTAATTTAAGCCCGAATTCGTAATTATTTGATCAATTATTGCCCTAAATAGTTTCTTTTGCCATTTTAGGTACTTTTGAGGAGAGATTTGGAAAAGGAAGCATTTTGGACGTTTTTGGAGCGATTAAGTGAAAAAAAAATGACAAAGTCTGAAAATCCTTGCTGGGAACAGTACCTAACGACGTCAAGGCCATTCAAGTGACGGCGTCAAGCTTGGCAAAAGAGGTGGATATGGAAAATACACATGACGGCCCAGAACAATTTCATGGCAAAAAAGTCTGACGGCGTCACCAAGGCCGTCAGGATTGATTTACATGTGACGGCCCAGAGCTTATTCTCAACATGACGGCGTCAAGATTGGATCTAGGCAATACGACCTTTAATTTGGCGGCGAGTTGACGGCTTCACAAGCTATAACGTGACGCCATCAAGGTGTAAAATCTGTATATAGTTTTCTAATTTTCATTCATTAAAGCGTGGAACTTTTGGAGAACTTTTGTGTGCAAACCCTAGACGAATTTTCTATAACAACAAGCGTTTCAACCCTTGTTCCATCCATGTTCAATTTTAATCCTTACGAACACTAGTTTAGTAGACTTTTTAATCCTAACGAACACTATTACTGAGGTGAACGATCAATCCCCCGGTACTTGTCACTATACTATACTACAACGAACAAGTACACTGCCTGGTGGGGATTGCAAGCTTATCAAGATCCCTTGAGAGGTAAAACCTTTTGCGAGGGTGCAATTCCATGCATCAGTCCCTAAGAGCTGCTGTGAAAGAAATCAAAGTATGTTATGTGATAATAATAGGTAAAGGTTGATAGAGATGAAAAATAGAGTAGTTGACACATATACAAGTCACAGATTCGAATCAAGAGAAGGAGAGTAAGAGGATAGAAGAATAACTCAAGCTGTTTTAGTAAATGCATAAACATCGTACAGTGGCATAAATATCACTAGGAATCGTAGGGTAAAATCATCCTAGTCTATCTTCCCTAATATCGTTCCCGCAACCACAGGCACTACCCCATGCTAGAAACCGGAGATTGGATACTTGGTTGAGTCATTAAGTGCCAAATCTAATAGATCACATTCAGTAGAGATCCAGCCTCTCGAATCTTAGATCTCTCTAACTTCTTAAGCACCTCCACTTGTAAGGTGGTCCTATGGACAATTCTCACACAAGGCAATCTGGTCATTTGTCATCCCAACCATTTCCTCGCAATCTATTAGGCTAGTGTCCTATGGTAAATTCTTCTAGCGTAATAGATACAAACAAGTTTATAGCACTTCCGAAACTAGTATAAACGAATGGACAAAGAAGATATCTCTACGAAGTAATGAAAGAAAGCATATAACAGAATGATACTTGAATTAATGATAAGAATTCATCAAATGATTGTAAAAAGCATAAAAGAATCCAAACTCGAATACAAAATGATTAATGTTGACGAGAGCTTCTATCTCTAACTCCTAACTCCATCATCTTCTATTGTGGTTGCTCTCCCCAAAACCTAGTGTTAGCATTAAAAATTATATTAGAAAGTGATGGTCATTCTCATATATTGTAACATTGTAATGTGTCGTAGTTTTTGTTATTAGAATAGTCAATGGGCATTGGTCTTGGTAAGCTAATATGTCATGTGTTATGTAATGTAAGCCTTTCTATATAAAAGTAAACCAAGCCCAAGACCAAGCCCATGGAAAGCCTCTTAGGGCATCATGTTAAGAACTATATAAACACCTCAAAGGCTCATTTTAGGTGTGTGCTTGTGTGTGTATTGTGTGTGTTTTTAATAAAAGTTCTCTTCATCTTTATACTCTCTTTTTCATATATTAACGCCATACATATTCATACAAGTCACCATCTTTACTTCATCTAGTGCTTATATTTGTGATAAAGTTGATAGTTTTAAGGTCCAATAAGTGGTATCAATCGCCTAACAATGATTTAGGAGTTATTTTATCAAGTTTTTGTTAAAAAGTTGTGTATTTTTCATATATACATGCACTTTTTCTTCAAAAAGTTTTGATTTTTACAAGTTTTAGTGTTAAAGTTGTTGTCTTTATTGAAGTTTTAGTGATTTTAAGTATTTTGGGAAAGATTTGATCAAAAGAAACAAGTGGAAAATGAGTTTTGGGTGAAAAAATCGTATTTTTAGCTGGTTGGTAATCCTTTGCTTAAAGTTTAGCAAAAAACCCTTTTCCTACTCATAAGATCCTAGTCAAAAGATCCTACTCAGAAGATTACTCAGAAGATCCTACTCAGAAGATCCTACTCAAAAGATCCTACTCAGAAGATCCTACTCAGAAAATCCTACTCAAAAGATCCTACTCAGAAGATCCTACTCAGAAGATCCTACTCAGAAGTTTTACTCAGTACTTCCCTAGCTTGGATAAGTTAGTGGAATACTTCGACATCGGATATCTTTCAAGCTTGGACAAGTTTGAGAGATTTGTTTGGTTCTTTAACCTTACGCATAAACAATTGCTTACGCCTAAGCCAAAAACTTACACATAAAGTAAAATTTACGCCTAAACTTTCAGTTTACGCATAACTTCTATTTACGCCTAACTTTTTGTTTACGCATAAGTTATCAGTTACGCGTAAGATTCAAGTTAACCATAAGATTAGTGTCTACGCATAAGATCAAGGTTTACGCATAAGAACAGATCATCAGAGTTGACTAAAAACCCTCCGGAAAGAAGTTATTGAGGTTTTTAAAGTTTCAGATCAAATTTTTCACCATAAAAACTTGCATCAACTTACACTAAACACAACTCCTATTTCGTTGGAACGATCCAAGATCAACTTTATCTCACATCAGAACCTAATGGAAAAAGAAATGCAAATGAAGGAGAGAGATTTTAAGAAAGTGTTTACAGTGTTCAAGTCATATGTAGAGAAGGTCATCAATATTCATGGTTATGATTCAAGGTTCGAACAAGCATTTGAATACTACGTCAGAGACTGATTTCATTATTTCAAAGAGAAACTTAACAAAAGCCTGAATCAACTTGAGATGCTACTTAATGAAGAAGAACTTCATATGAGTAACTGCAAGGAAGCTTTTAAAGTGATTCAAACTCAATTTCAGAGTATCTTTAACCCTTGGATAATGAACCAGTCAGAGTTTATCGATGCATTTTACCAACAATTTTGGGTAGGTTATTCGACCTTCAGAACTAAATGCATAAATGACATAGGGGAACACGAAAAGATACTTGATGTTGAGGAAGTTGAGTTAAATGAAATTGAGAAGCTGAAACGGGAAAGAGAGCAGACTGACAAAGATATGCAGTTAAAAGAAAAGAGAGCTAATTAAAAGAGAGATGCAGTTAAAGGAAACAGAGGTGATTGAAAGAGAGACAGACAAAGATTTTCAAACAGAAGAGGAAACGGTCAATGAGGGTGATGCATCAGATGATAGTTTGGTTTTCACGCGCAGTGATTCATCTTCAGAACAGCAGTTTGAAAGCAGCAGTCCTAGCTATGATTCGGATGTTGATGGTACACAAAGGAATGAAGCTGTTTGGGATACCGAGGATGATCACATCAGACCTTCATCAGACACAGAGATATTGGCTATGGTACAACATTCAAACAATAACGGTTTTGTGTTTGATAATGTGTTTGCTCATGATCAGACACATCCTGCGCATCCTGAGTCTATTAGTGACACATATATGCTGGAACAAAATGATAGTAATATCACTTTTGCTACTCCAGATATGGATCATAATAGAGGTGAGCCTGCCCAGGATGGATCTTCTTATGAACAAGATTGTGCCTTATTTGCTTCATTAATCAATAATTTCAAACATGAACTTGAAAATTGCAAAGAGAACAATCGTAAAGCTAAGCAAACGAATGTCTTATTGACAAAACAGCTTGAGAGATTTAAAGAAATGGAAAAAGGTTTTCAAAATGTAACAAAAAGAAAAGCTGAACTTGAATTTGAAAACTCAAACCATAAATCTCAAGCTCAAAAGTTTGAAATGTATGGGCAGTCTGTCAAACCACTTTTAAAAAGAAATGAAGAACTTGAAGTTGGTTATAGAGAAGCTGTTCTTCGTGAAAAACGTTCCATTCAAAATCTGGATGCTCAAATGGTTGTTAACAACAGAAAGGTTCAAGCGCTTTTAAAAGAGAACAATGATTTAAAAAGTGAAAATTCAAAACTTCAGAAAACCACATCAAATTTTGAGATTGTAAACACAAAACTTGAGAATGAAAACCAAGAGTTTTTGAAACGAACAAACGATCTTGAAAACAAACTTCGAAAATTGGGACAGATTTCTTAGACTATCAACATGCTGCCTACTAAAGTTGAGGAGGTTGATAAACAAACATCTGGGATTGGTTTTGTGAATAATGCTAATGTGGATAATGAAAAACCTTGTTTTTTAAACAAAGTGCAAAAGTTGACACCTATTTTGTATAACGCTAATGATATGGGAAAAGAATTGTCAGAAGATCTTTTGTTTAAGTCTCAAGAAATTTTAAAATCCGAAGAGGAAAAACGTTTGAAAGTAAAACAAACAAAAAACCCACTCTCGTACCAAGGCTATGTGTATGGTTGTCTACAATTGACAGATATACCAAAAGAACCTTTCAAAAGAAAAGACACAAATGTGAAAAAAATTTTCAAAGAAGCTCAACTTGCTACCTATGATGCTAAGTTATGGAAAAATAGAGCAAGGAAACAATTTTGTAATCTTAAACATCACATTGAGCAAACGTTAAAGGTCATTTGGTTTAAGCAAGAAAACATCACAAACAACGTTTTCTCTAATCCTCTTTCATCAGATGTACGCCTTAAGTTAGAAGTCAAAAAGATTTTGAAAGATGAGATTGAACCTCGTGTGAAAGATATCAACTTATATTTTGAGTACTTTGAAAAATATCTTGTAACTGAAATGAGAGAAGATCTAAAATACGTTCACTCTCTTGAAGACGAATTTGATGAAAAATGCTTAATTCTGGACATTCAGAAAGAATTTTTCACAAATCAAATAGAGTAGTTCAACTCAGCATCTGTCAGCCATGAGTATGAGAATGAGAATTTTGAACAAACATCTTCCTTGAAATCTGAAAATCTTTCTCTCAAAACGAAAATCACCGAGCTTTCAAAAGAAGCAGCTGATGTCAAAGAAGAACTGTCAAAAAGAACTGCTCAGTTTGAGAAACATCTTGCAAAACTTGAAGCACAAAGTATCTCTTCCAACTAAAACTGCAAGAGAAGAATGGGAAAATGTCCTCTGAAAACTCTTTGACATCAGTGCTTAAAGAAAAAGAAAAGATTTTTGAAGAAAATTGTGATGATACCAATATCAAGTTTGATCTCGACGAACTTGATACAAAAAATCTTTAATTGGAACATGCTGTGGCATCATTACAAAAAGAAAATGAGCATTTGAAGCAGACTTACAAAAACTTGTTTGATTCAATCAAGCGGTCAAGAGTTCAGAATCAAACTTCAAACAAATCTGACTCTTAGATCGCACAAAATCATCTTTTTGAAAAAGAAAATTTTGTACTTCAAAAGAAAATTGTTGAATTGGAAAAGAAGATTGCACAACAAACCAAGGATTTTGGTGATGCCAAAAATGATTTTTCAATCAAAACAGACAAATATGAAAAATATTTTGCACATCTTGAAAATCAAAATGCTTCTTTGCAAGAAAAACTGGCATCATCTTTCTCTTCAAAAAGAATATAATGATTTGAGAACTTCATACAATGCCTTAAAAGCAAAGTTTGATGTTCTTAACCAGTCAAAAGGAAAATCTCAAGTTTCAAACGAGTCTAAACCACAAGTAAGTGTTTCAGAAAAGGTTTGCACGGGTGAATCTTCAAAACCATTTTCAAAAAGGGTTTCTTAGTTTACCACCTATTCTTTGCAAAAAGGAAGGAAGTTTTCAAAGAGACCACATTTTTCTAAAACATTCACTCCTCAAAAGGTTTCAAATGCAAGTGCTCATAAAGAAAAGAATCAAGGTTTTCAAACTCCATACTCTCGTTTTACTCCGGTAAAGCCAGTGTGGAAACCAAAGCAAAGCCGTTCAAAACATTTGAAATATTCATACTCTGAAATGCTTCCGCTACAAAAAGGGAATGGCTATGCTTGGAAAAATCCTAATTCTAGAAGGTTTCCATTCATCTCAAAAACGAATTTTCAAAATGAACGCCAAGTTTCAACAATGGATGGAAAACTTCTTCTTCAAGTTTTAAAACTCCAAAAGAGACACCGAGTTTCTCAAACAAGTTTCAAAAGCAAAAGAGTTTTAAATCACCGTTGATTCCACGAGCTTTATTTCAAAATGACACACTGGTTTTCAGTCCTCGGTGGAATTCAACTTCTTTGTCTCGGATTGACACAACTTTCAAATGGATTTTAAAATATGGTAAACCCGTTGGCGCCGTTCTCAAATGGGTTCCAAAAGTTGTTGTCTAATCCAAAAACATTATGACTTCTTAGTATTTCAGCTAAGGACTCGTTCTTCAAAGAAAGGAAAGTGCTTAAATCAATTCAAAGGTTTTAAATATTTTTTGAGCACTTATCCTAAAAACATTCTGGCTTATGCACACATAACAGTGTATAACCCGTGATTTTTAAAGAAAGGACCCTGTTGTATATTTATGTGCGACAATCCTAAATGATAAGAAGACTTCTCACCAAAAAGCTTATCAAAGTCTTCTTAATTTCTGAGCAAAATTTTGAAAAATGTTTCAAAAGGTTTTCAAAACTTTTCACGATGCTGCTCAATATATTACTCCCTCAAATCCTTAATCGCTTAATTTACTCAAAATGTTTTATTTTTCAGGGGGAGTAATAAAAAGATGTTCCAAAAAGATCATGCTTAAAAAAAACTAATACGGAATTTACAAACATCCGTTTCTCCCATAAGCTATCCAAAAAGAAAAGGTTTTAATCAATTGGTATAAAAAATACCATGGATATGCTATTTTTGAGGGGGAGAAGACGTGATTAAAATGTGATCAATGTGTTTAAGATTGTGGTTGAATCTCGTGCGAGCTCGACTCAGAAATGACCCAAGAATTGACGAAACAACAAAAGTTAGTAATCGAAAAGACTTATCCTCGACGGGTAATAACATCAAGTTAGTTACTAGAGCTAGCTGTCACCTAAAAGCTGACAATGGAACTCTTTAACTAGTCACGTAAGCGTGTGTCGAAAAGGATTTGTCTTAGTAGAAATGTACCATTTCGAAAAACTTTCTGTGGACTTGACCAGGCCGGGTAATAACTTCAAGCTAGTCTAAATAGTGATGTAAGCATGTCTCGAATTGGTCATGTTCGCTGAAAGTGGATCAATTCAAAAAAGTGCAAACTCCTCACACATGTGCAAATTTCTTAAAAAACACATGAGCACATGTGAAGGGGGAGTCCTTCAAATGTAATACAAAACTCTCGAAGTGTTAACAAAGTATGTGTTTTATTATCATAAACACTTTGAGAGATTTTCAATAAATGGTTTCATGGCAATTATAGGGTAGTCATGGTGTTATAAGGTGACTAAGGTTAGGAAAAACCGTCCTATGATCCGCCAGAGCCGGAGGGATCTACCCAAGGACAAATCCAATAGATTAGAATTAAAAGTCCTTAGGTATGATTGAAAAAAGGAGAAAATGAGAAAGGAGAAAGAAGGGGTTGAAGAATTAAAAAGAAAAGTTATGAAAAAGGGTGAAAAGAAATAGCCCTCCAAATGTTCAACCATAGGGCAGACACCGGGTTCAACTCATATGCTACTGGCTGTTACTAAGGTGACACCAGTATTGAAGATAAAGACGTCATGGACCTAGTGAGGCACTGCACTAAACCTTCTTAACCACTCAAGTTCTCTTAAAAGAGCTTGTTTCATTCTCACGTGGAACCAGTATAATCTATCGACATGTCTCTTAGAGATCATTGATATTGAAGCAGGAGACCTCTCCCTAATCTCCGCATAGGAAACCAAATGTGCACTTATCGAGTCTAGAGCCCCGAGATTCATCAAAAGATCTCATAGGAACACATGATATTTCTACACTGGTTATTCATCATTAAGGACGCCAGATGTAAACTTAAGAGTCCTACGCAGATTTTAGCAATCTGCCATAACATTTATGAGAGAATTCACACAAGTGTTTCTCAATGATTGAATGGAAACTCCTGCCAGGGTCAACATCAAACAGCCCTGACAGCAGGTCACTTCGGTAATTCCTTATGGGTTACGCTTAGTGTTCGCGGTGGTTTCAAATGGTCTACAGTCGTGGAGTGATCCCCAGCGACTCACCCAGTCATTGAGCTACTAAGTAGGTCTTGTAAGCTCCCTCGGGAGTATCTGACATGGGAACGGCCTTGATAAGGATTAGAAGGAGTCTTCACACTATGATGTTGACGAGCTCTAATTCCTTATCTGTAAGTACCGGTTGATTTATTGCTAACTGTTTTCATGCAGCTACACATCACCTCCATGGCGACAGATTCCGCATGCTCATACATACATCTGGAAGTTAAAGAAAGCTCCCTCAAAGATCTATACAACACAAAGTTCAAAGGAAGATTCAACGCCAAAAAGAAGAATCTACAAAGTATAAAGACTAAAGATCAAAGTGAAAGAAAGGGAACTACGTGCATATGAATATCAATGTCCAAAGATGTATGAGCATGTTGGAATGGCAAACAACCACCACAGACGCAGAAGTGAGGAAAGGCAGATTGCTCCACATCACAAAAGAACAAAGAATGATGAAAAGTCAATCATCAAAGATCACAAAGCATGAAGGAACAAAGACTAATGACTATTCTACTACGACACACAATGGTCAACAACAAAGAACAAAGAAGACCTAATCACGTGGAGCATCATTCGAATGACCACCCCTTAGGGGGAGATTGTTAGCATTAAAAATTATATTAGAAAGTGATGGTCATTCTCATGTATTGTAACGTTGTAATGTGTAGTAGTTTTTGTTATTAGAATAGTCAATGGGCCTTGGTCTCGGTAAGCTAATATGCCATGTGTTATGTAATGTAAGCCTTTATATATAAAAGGAAACCAAGCCCAAGACCAAGCCCATGGAAAGCCTCTTAGGGCATCATGTTAAGAACTATATAAACACCTCAAAGGCTCATTTGAGGTGTGTGCTTGTGTGTGTATTGTGTGTATTTTTAATAAAAGTTCTCTTCATCTTTATACTCTCTTTTTCATATATTAACGCCATACATATTCATATAAGTCACCATCTTTACTTCATCTTGTGCTTATATTTGTGTTAAAGTTGATAGATTTAAGGTCCAACACCTAGAAAGGTTTGGGAAAAGGGAGATGATTTCAAAGGTGTAAAATCGTCTTGTGTTTATAGGCAGGAGAGAGCTACGGCGTAAAGCTGTTACTAGTTACGCCATAGCTAATGTTATCTTCACTTGATCTTATCCGTTGAGCTAGTTATGGCGTAGTTGGATAGTGTAGATACGTCGTAATCATGTTACGTCATAGATGACTTGAGGTGCTATGCCATAGTCTTCCTAATTTCCACAAAATCGCCATGGAGTCTTCATTACGCTGTAACATTATTACTAGTTACGGCGTAGTCATGAGAATGTGGATAATTCCACGTCATAATTTAACTACGGCGTAACCTAATCATGTAGTTACGCCGTAGCCTTATTGTAGTAGGTGCTTTTGTCCGTCTTGAGATCAACTTCGTCCATTTACCGCTTCATACCCGATTAATAGTCCTTAAACGAAATATGAAGTAATAAGACAACACTACAGACAATATTAATTTAAAATGGTCAATAAATAGGGGAAATTGATACTTAGAATATTAGATTACTTGACGTCATCACCAACAACTTGCGTTTCAACAAGGATTTGCATCTTATTTTCAACGATGTTGTCACCACAATTTTTTAACCCGTCTCAACCATCCATGTTTCCTACTCCTCAATCACAACCCCAATTCGAACCACAACCACCATTTGAATCACAACCATCCGGTCCACTTTTTAAAGTAACAAAAGCACGATCACCGGCAAAGGTAGAGAAAAAAAACCAAGGCTCAAAATGCAAAAAAACAAAAAAAAAGTAGATTTAGTCGCTGACGATGACGATGACTTGGAAGTAGCAGGTCAAACACATGTCAATCAGAAATGCACCAAGGCAGAAGAAAAGCTTCTTGCGGAAACTTTGATAGGAATTTCCCAAGACAAAAATTTGGGAAATGACCGTACCGATGAATTCTTTTGGAACGAAATTACTAAGACGTTTAACGCTCACACTATCGGTGACCCTCGTACAAAAACAATGCTAACCGGTAAATGGACTAGGATTAATGGCGACTTCAAAAAATTCAACGTTGTTTATGGACATATGGAGCGTCGAAGTGATGAAAATGAGAATGATCATATCGAAAAGGCGAAGATGAGCTTTGAAGAACGCTTTGGTACGAGGGGTTTCACGTATGTTCACATTTAGGAGATCTTGAAACATTACCCGAAATGGGATGCCGAGAAACCGATAGACATTACAGCTCTTGAGGATATATTCGGCCCTGACAAACGAAATCGTCCCGAAAGAAACAATAAACGAGCTGCAAAGAAACAAAAGTTGACTGATATGTCGAGCGCGGCGAGCTCCAGTGGGAGTCAAACGAGTACTTTTTTAGGACAATTATCCGAAAAGTATTCGCAAAAAAAAAAAAGACGCTCAAATGGCTTGTTACGAGGCGAGGAGGAAGAGGGAAGAAAAGGCGTTGGAGAAGGAAGAAAAGGCGTTGGAGATGCAGGAAATGCAATTCTCGTGTTAGGTGCCAGCTTGCAAAGTGACCCGGTAAAAGCCGAAATCATTCGCAGGAGACAAGCAAAAATAACCAAGAAATACCAAAGTCTCGATGACGACGATATCGAATAAAATGTTTAATTTTGATCAAGGTTGCAAATCTTGAATCGGTAGTCGGGCGGTCGACCCCCCTGTAGCTTGTAATCGGTTTAGGTGGGATTAATCGATTTTTGATCGGATTGACATTTTCGATAAGTTTTCTCTATTTTCGGCAAATTTTAGGTATTTCTGACAAATTTTAGGTATTACTCGCAATAATTTTCTTAAAAAAACATCTTGAAATAGATATAAACAACAAGTACAACTTATTAAACAATTTTACGGTGAGTTTTGGGTATTTCCAGCAAGGTTTTGAAGGTTTCGGGCAAGCTTGACCGCCGTTAACCGTCATTAACTGTCGTTGACCATAGTTGACCGAGTTGTTTGACCGATTTACACAAATCGGAAAGGTTGGTGGCCTTTTAGCACCTAATCGGCGATTAATCGGCCTTGTTTTGCAACATTGATTTTTTATATTTGTAGTATGTGTTGTATTTTTTTATTTTCATATCGTATGTTTTTATTTTCGTAACTTATGTGTTTTTTTTCGTATCATTTTTTTTTTTTTTTTTTTTTTTTTTTTTTTTTTTTTTATCGTATGTTTTTGTTTTGATGAAATAAAATTAGTATGTAGTATTATTTTTAATTATCAATGAAATAAATTTAGTTTATTTAATGAAATGAATAAAAAAAAATTAAAGTTGTAAATAGTGGGCCTAAATGAGTAAGTTGAGGTTAGTTTTTGGTGAGTGGGGAGGGGAAGGGTTAGTTGTGAAGAGGATGTAATGTGATGTGACACCCATGATCCTCAAAATGAGGAAATTTGGTTCCTCACTGCACGTTTTCCTATAAATTGCCCACAATTTTTTGTTAAGTTGTGGCTAAAATGTTTGACCATAATGTGTCCTTTCTATGGATATCCACGGGTAAATTCAAGTGTCACAAATTTGTACTTGCATTCAATGGCGGAGTCAGAAATTTTTTTGTTAGAGGGACGAAACAAAATTTTTCCTGAAAAAACATTAGATGGGAGGGCCGGGATCAAAAAAATCATTTTTTAACACATAAAATCGCCAATAAATACACTAACGGGCTTAGGCTTATTTGAGGCCGGGACCCTTCCCGGTCCTCATTAAGCTCCGCCCATGCTTGCATTTACTATAATAACAAAGTTGTATACAAAGAAATAGAAAAATATGCTATCAAAACCAAATTTAAAAAAGCAATCATATATAGAATTTGAATCCTTAATTGTAACAAAAGATCAAGATGATAAATACAATAGTGACATAAAACCTATTGCTACATTTCATAGTATTTAGCAAAGGCTATGATGATTATCTTTGTAACTCGCACATGTCTAGAGCGCTCACTATTTCACTGCATTAGCATCAAGTCTATCATCCGAAATATAAAGAGCGTCCTTTGTGCACAAAGCTGGATGAGGACACATTGCACAATCGAGATAAAAAGCACAACATTAGTTGGAACATGATGCAAATGAAACTATATCCAAAATAAAAACATATACATCCAAATATAGGGAGTGTATTTTTAATCTCTAACTTAACAATTAGGTAATATCATAATAGTGGTAAAAACACACCATGTTGTGTATTATGTATATGGAACCTGATAATAACGATGTTGTGTCAAATAGAATATTATGTGTAAGTCACTTAATTCGAAGATCTACATACCATGTTGAAGATATTTGGTATGGTCGTCATTTATCATGGTGAGTTGTGATTCGAAAAACCCCCACATCGCAAGGTCCATTAATGCAAAGTGAGATACATACAAAAAGATGGTCAAATAGCAAAAATTAACCAGAATTTAAGGAAATAAAACTAGTTACTGAAAACATGTTGCAAACAAAAGATTAATTGCGAGTTAGAAGAGCTTTTACCGCAAGCGATGAATGATCTATGGCTATATACTAAAATAATGACTTGTAAAGGATTTGTTTCATTTCTTCTTTTAAAAAAATTACATCGTACTAACATATTTCTCTGCCGATTTCAGCAAACAATGAAGTGATAATATGATATTTAGGAGACATGAGTTTGTAAGGAAAAAAAAAAAAAAAAAAAATTCTAAAAGAAAATTGAAGTGTAGGGTGCACTAAGTCAATTATAGCAAATACCTGAAAACTAAATTTTTTGTTTGTCATATTTGACTAAGCATGCTTCTGATTTGGATTATATACAGATAAAAGTTATTATAATATCAAAAAATGCTATCTACGTTTGGAACATAATTCGAGTAAGAAGTGGTCGTCTTCTTCTAACGGATTCTTTCTTCTTTTGTTCATTTCGAAAAGTTGTCTACTACAAACACGAAACACTGATCATAACTAAGGAGACAAATATCTTTACAGCTTTACTATGTCTATAAATAGATATATGATACATGTTCTTATCCGTCACAAATTAAAGCAAGAAACAAGTTAACAATTAATGGCTAGCCCAAGAATCACATTCCTCTTTTTAATTACCATATTGAGTTTCCTCTTTGATCGTGGTGAGACAGTCTCTTTTGCACTAGCGTCGAAACCTAATGTTTTGGTATCCTCTTCAATAGGGGGATTTCTTCAAGATCAAGGCGTTAGGGCAGCGTATTGGCCTTCATTTACTGGATATCCTGCTTCTTCCATTGACACGTCGTACTTCTCTCACATTTACTATGCCTTTGTTCTCCCATCTCCTACAACTTATGAACTCGACATCATGCCTAATGATGTAGAGAAGCTACTTGAGTTTGCAAATTCATCGAGTAGCTGGAATCCACCTTCTAAGACGGTGTTATCCATTGGGGGTGGTGGAGGTGGTGCTTTGCCTGGCATTTTCTCTCAAATGGCTAGTCAAGAGTACTCTCGTGCTAGTTTTATTAATTCTACTATCAAAGTAGCTCGAGATTACAACTTTGATGGGGTTGACATTGATTGGGAACTTCCATCGAATGAGTCTGATATGTCAAACTTAGGTTTGTTGTTTAAAGAATGGCGTGAGGCGCTTGAATATGAGGCTAATGTGACTGGAAGGCCCCGCCTCATATTGACTTCAGTCGTCTACTATGCACCCAACATATCATATGATGGTGGACCTAGATCCTACCCAGTCCAAGAGATAAGTCAATATGTTGATTGGATTAGTCCAATGTGTTTTGGTTACCATGGTTCATGGGAAAATTTCACTGGGTCTCATTCTTCATTATATGACCCAAACACTGATCTTAGCACAGATTTCGGTATTGGCTCTTGGATTAAAACAGGAGTGCCTCCTAAAAAGATCGTTATGGGCCTACCACTCTACGGGCCAACATGGTCACTCCAGGATCCAAATGTCAACAAAATTGGAGCCCCTACTATTGGCACGGGCCCTGGAAATGGCATATTGCTCTACTCTCAAGTCATTGATTTCAATAGGGGGAACAATGCAACAATTATATTCGACAAGACCAGAATTTCCTATTATTCCTATGCAAGAGATTCATGGATCTCGTACGATGATATTGCATCGATTGAATCCAAAGTTCATTATGCACGAGGTCAGAACCTAGGTGGGTATTACTTTTGGGCCCTAGGTCAAGATTTGGATTGGACTATTTCAAGTACAGCTTCACAAGCATGGTTAACTTAATATCTGGCTAGTATTTCAGTATATGTGTAAATTTGCAATGAAACGTATCTTAACTGTTTGCGCAAAAAATATCTTATAGCATCATACATTTTGGTCATCTCTAACCAGTAATGCTCTGTGAGGTCAGTATTATGCACACAAGAATACAAAAATCAAAGATCCTGCATAATACTCAGTCACACATGCATAAGATGATTCTTCAAATCACAACTTTTAATATTCTCATTGTTATATGTTTAAGCACGGTCAAACATGATAATTGTAGAAATCAAAGCGAAAATGAACTATATATTATTCAGATTCAATGAATAACTAAAGTTACATAACAATAAATAAAAACTTAACGGACTTAAATCCTAAATGCTAAATGGGCTGAACCAATGGGTCGGGCCTATTGGCCTTTATTATCTAAAACAATACTGCAGCGGTAAATATTGAGAGTTTGTCAAACAGAAAATAAAATAAAATTGAAAAACAAACGAAAAGCGGAGTGTCCCAAAGTGCAAACTCAGTGCTAGACGGAGTCTCCATATGATGCAATCCGAACTGTAATAAGGCAACAACTGTCAAGTCTGAAACAAACGGACCATAGTCATTGCATAACCAAAATTAAAGCAGAGCAACATAATTACGGAGATAAACGAGAGTCGATTCAGGTAGACAAAAGTAGATAAAGAGCCGATTCAAACAGAAAGAACATATGAAGAGAGAGATTCAGATAGACAGAGCATATGAAAAGCAAATTCAGTCAGACAGATGCATACACAACAGAGCAGATTCAGACAGAACAAAATGAAACACAAAGCCAGACGTAACCCAACCAAATGTAGAATCAAAGCCAAACCGAGCAAAATCGGGCGAAACCAAAATATATTGTTAATGCCGAGACGCATCACATAATGCTACATAGCTATTACCAACACCAATGCAAAATCAAATCTAACATAAACTAATCTTTACAACGCATACAATCAAACCCGAATAACACTTCAAGCGAAACCAAAAAACATACGGACGAAACCTATTATAACTATACTCATCCATTCTTTAATTCAATTCACGAACCAATCAAACCTTGAGAAACTAATTCGCGAATCGATTACAACATATGAATCCTAAGAATTGATCATTCAAAGTCAACAAAGCAACAATCCCAATAAACATGGCCACTTTAATTGAAATAAAAAACTAACCAATCCACTAACTTTATTTGTTCATGAGTTTTATTTTTTATGAAAGGAAAAAAGATGGGAAGAGAAATTAAAAGGGGTAAATCTAAAAAAACGCTATATATTTGTTCAAATAAACATATATACGTAATATACTTTCTTAAGTGTCAAAGTAACGCAACATATTTTCAAAAAATCGTAGATCTACGCAATATGACCTGCTAGCAGCAGGTTGCCAGGTCACATAACTTTAAAAGTTACACCTTTGGTCCCTAAACTGTCTCATATCTCGCGTACATGATCCCCAAACGTTACACCGTTAGTCCTCAAACGTTACACCGTTAGTCCCCAAACGTTACACCGTTAGTCCCCAAACGTTACACCGTTAGTCCCCAAACGTTACACCGTTAGCCCCCAAACGTTACACCGTTAGTCCCCAAATTATATATATTGGTGTTCTTAAGTTTTTTGAAAGGAAAAGTAGAGGACTGGAATGGGGGAGGGAGGGAAATTATAGGTTTTTATGTGTACACTAGGTAATGTATTTGGCCGTGCATACGCACGGCCCAAGGGGACTTATATACAGGGGCGGACCTAAGTATTGAGTTTGGGGTGGTGGCGCCTCCCATGGCTTGCCGAAAAAAATAATATATATCTCTACATTATATATAACAGGAGGCATTTGAAGGAAATGCCCAGTCATTGTCCAGTCAATGCCCAGTAATTCAATTTCAGCCATGTCATCACATGTAAACTATTTAATAACATGTATGTATTTTTTAATTTTTAAATGAATTTTGTAAATTGATATTTTATATACATTTTAATAACATGTCATCAGCCATGTCACCACATTGTTGCCATGTAAGCAATATTAATTAACTAAAATTCGGATTAATTAAAATGTTCAAAAATTCAGTCCATTAAATGATTCGAACCTGCGATGTTAGCCACAGTCAACGAAGCAACTTAACCATTGGAGCAATCCATCAGTTTGTGATAGAACTTGCAACACATAATTGATATTAAGTGTAGCAATTTTAATTAACCTAAAAAATTAACAAAACCCTAAAGCCATCAAAACAAATACACTATTCACCAAAACATCCCAGTCAAAATTAGTTAAAGATACGTACTGTTTTTATTATGCCTCTTTCCTCAAAACCCTAATGATAACTATGTTTGATCTTATTTATTTTGTTGTTAAACAGCAAATGTGGAAGGAAGGCAAACACTGACACTAGAAGCTGTTAATGAAGAAGTAGAACAAGGGTATAGTTATGTACAAAGGTATGTGCGTTATATATATGTATGTACACATTGTATGATCCACAAGAGGATACAAATTTGGTACAGCTTGTGCTGGTATTTTCACTGGTAAAGTATAATCGCATTGGAATCACAGCCCATGAAAAAACGGAGTCTGTCCTTTTACAAGGAATTCATGTGGTTGTCAATTCGGAAAGTAATGAGGTATTGCTAATTCGGAATAATAGTGTTACTTTAAGAGTTTTCATATTTTTGTTCAGTTATTGTTTTAAATTTAATTGAGGTTGAAAAGGGGTAATTGCTTCTGTACAGTTCTGTTCATATAATCTTTACATGTTTTCGGACTCTAAAGCTACATTGCATCAGTTGTTGCTTCTCATGCTAAATAAGTTTTATTGTTCTTTTGGCCATCCAGTTAATTTACATTATAGAAATTATGCCTAACAATTAAACGCAACTTATCTAATGTTATCTCTCTTTCTTCTCTTCTTCTTTTTGATTAGGAATTTTTTAGAGCGTTGGTTGGTTTTATTGATGTTGATGGGCTTTACTTTGCCCTTACTCAGTTAAGTCACCGAAACATCTCTCAAAATCACAAGTTCTAGGCCCTTGGACTTGGTGAGTGGCTAATGATCTCTTTTATGTATCAACATCTTAAGAGGCTATAGCTTCAATATTTCAATTGTGTATCATGTTTCGCTCTTTTATATATTTTCTTCTTTGGTTGATTAGTTACTGATATCTAGGGAATGGCTTGAAACAAATACGCTAGCGGAAATCGAGGTGTTAGAGAATAAAAAGAAGGTACTGGATTGTGTGTATAACTCAATAATTAGTCAGTTTATGTAAGGAATGAGAGGGAGATCAATATACAACCAACAATGATCTTCATTGTCCCAAAAGTTTTATTTTTCTATCTATATTTTGTTTCAGCTTTTGTGACTCAAGGACACAAAGTTCCTATTGCTTCAAGTGTTAGGTTCACTCACCCATAATGTATTCCTTACGTAAGACCTCGCAGATCATTGTATTTGAGACACAAGAATATCTTATTAATTTCTATAATAAGATTTATCACACCATTAGACTTTTTAAAAAGTGGAAAACTTTAGCACTTAATCTGAGAAAGGTGACATTAACCTACTGAGCTTCACTTTCATGTCACTTGATCTGAGAAAAGTAACTACAAATGCCTTCTAATTAAATTTCTTTTTAGGCCTTAGAAAATTTGAGACCATGTGCGGTTGCACAGCCCATACACCAGTTGTGTGTATGTGTTTTGATATGGGGCTGACTTTTGGGAAATATGTTTTACGTTTTTGTGGTGGGACATGATTGGGGGCAATAGCAGCTTGGCATCTTAGTCTTTTTAGGCCTGATAGAGTCAAAGGAATGGTTGCTATCTATGTTCCATTCTTTCCTAGGAACCCAGATATGAAGCCTACTCAATTCTTAATCATTTGGAGATGACTTATATATCTCCCAGTTCCACGTTCTCTCTGACACATATGATATGTTACACATGGTCTACTAACAAATAGTCTAAAAAGTTGTGCTTATACCTAAATAGCCATAAATTCCGCAAAACTCATGAATTATGAAATCCTATTTTTGGCACAATAAGTTTTTAGGAATCATTATTTTTGCAAAATTTGACTTTTCCAGTGTATTTTTCTGATATGTTGAAGGGAAAATGTTCTGCATAATATTTTTGGAAAAGACCAAAAAGAAGCTTTTTTCATTGAGGTACAATTATATTATTAGTCCCTGACCATGTTTCTGTATACCATAAGTTCTGATCATAACTATTATGTTGTCAGAGTGGTTGATTGGACTTCTTCACGCTCAATAGTTTGTACGATAAAGGAGCTTACACTGCTGCTCAGCAGCCTGTATATTGGGCACCAGCACCAAACTCTTTTGAAACAAGTGCCCCGTTTGTTGCTGGTCCTCAAACAGGAGTCGTGGTTCCACACGAGTCTAACCCGTTTGGTCCATTTGAATCGTAGGCTGATCTCATGATGGCTCAACCAAAGACATGTATGCAGATAAAGCTTCCAACCTCAAGGTAGCTATAGAAATTTCATTCCTGATTAGTTTAGTTAGCAATTTCAAGCCATATTTACGGTTCAATTACCGCATATGGGTAAGTTAGTTTGTTAACTTATAGTATGTATTTTTTTAAATAACTGAATCATGATGAATATGCAACTTAAACGATTACTTAGTCTGATTTGTATGGGTGGTCAACTGAGCTAAGGGGGTTTGAGGTGATAACACCTAATCTTGCATTGCTAAAGGTAAATATTCTGTGAGTGTATTAATAAAGTTAGCAACATCTTTTGAACTTAATATTTAGGTGTAAATCGACAATTTCGTTCAATTCTGATTTTTGAGTTCACATGAGCAATAAATCCAGAACTTTATGTGCAAGTAAGTAAACACATGGTTTGTGTTCTCATTTTAAATTACACATAAGTAGGCATTGATGACTTTCGTTGAACAAATTTAACATAAGCTCTTTAATTATAGATTCATTTTCTTATTACACGTGTGCTGTTTTGGAATCCCATCTGATAAACCACAAAGATGATATCGGGTCCTAATAGTCTCATCAAAGATGAGTTTATGTATACTCTTTATTATTGTTGTGAATTCTGAAATCAGTTCACTTTCAAGGTAACACATATACTTGGAGGCAATTACTATTCTTGAAAAATCATAAGGACATAAAAACATCAGGTACATGATTTATTATTCGTGTAACTCAATATCAGTAATACGCGGCACACTTTCTCCCCCATCGATATTTTACTGGCCGTGACATACATTTGCTTTAGTAGATAGCTTGGCCACTTAACCGATTGATGCCTATTCAAAACTGCCTTGGCACTACATCCCCACGACGAATTGTCAACCAAGTGTTTGTTGAGTTTGTGTTAATTTAGGAAAAATGGCACTTTTCCTTTTCGAAAAGAAGAATATATGTTCTTTGGCATCTTTGTGCGTGACAAAACACCGATTTTTCATAATTGCACCTTATCATAAATTTTTGTGCTACAAGTATTATCCTTATAACTATTAATGCATTCAGTAATATGTTAGTATGTAAGGAGCGAGGAGATGAGGGGATCTTCATTTTCTGATCTTGCTATTGTACTTGGGTTTTGTATTATATTATTAGTTAAGCAGAGCACGTGTTCAAGGCCCATTTGAAGCCTTATTATAAATAGTAAGAAACGGTCAGTGATTCTATTATAAGATTGTGGAAGATTTAAGAGTAGTCATCAATTACATACCCATAATCTGTTATATGTTACTGTCAACGGGTTACAACTTATATAGTTAGGTTTTAATAGCAACTGATGTCAAAATTAGTTCCGTAACAGCTTATTCAAGGAAAGTGTGCCTTTGCAGTCTGCTTTGATAAATGAAAGATGATAAATAAGTGACGAACAGCAGAGAACCATGCCAGTATGCTTAATTTAAATTCTCATCATCTTCAGCGATACCCACATGCTAATATGAAGGTAAATCACTATTTCCAGTTCTTCATATGTTCATCTTTGAACCCACTTTGAACCCACTTTGGACCCAGTGATACCCACATGCTAATGTGTAACTTTGAACCCACTTTGGTTTTGATAGGTTATTAACTTTTAATGAATATACTCATTTGATAATATTAGTTTTTAAGACGACCCATGTGAAAAATCTGTGATTATGATGATGGTTGTTGTTTGATTTGTTTGTTGAGCTTTATTTTTAGTACATATTTGATAAAAATTGGGGCTTTTTAGTGGAATAGTGGGTATGAATTAGATTATGGTTTTAAGTTTGAAAGAGGTGATATTGGTTACAGTTACTATGGTTGACAAATCTTTGGCCGAAATAATGTAACACATGATAGCTAAGGCTTGTGTGTTCCCTTATGCCTCACCAAAAACCTATACACCAAAGCAAGCACATTGCTGGTGATCTGCGAAACAGAATTCATCTTCTAATTAAGAGCCTCCTTCACTTGCCCATTCAAAGAATTATCGGAGAATCCTCCGGTACAAGTGTTGTGGTTTGTAAGGGTAGAACTGACCCACATTTGTACATTGCTCATGTGCCTTACAAAATTTTGAACCTTAAACTGATCCATCTTTCCAAGCTCTTGAACTGAATGGGTTAGACTTGATATGTAACTGGTCATGATTTTGACAGCTGGAAACAAAAACAGCAGCAACAAGACAACGCCTTAGACAGTAGCAATCGAACTCCCCTTTGTCAACTGAATTTAGAGAGTTATGTGATTTAAGTCGATGGATTTTGAGGGTCAGGCATGTTTAGGCAATAATATGCAATGCATACAGAATATAAATGTATCTTAAGATATAGACATGGATTACTCGTGCAAATACTTTATGTTGTTTGGCTTTTAAACTTTTATCAACAAAAATATATATTTAATATTTTACGGGTCTTATAAGGTTGACCCTATAACCCGATATTATAAATAACTCAACCCTATCCCAACACTATAACAACATCGCGTTATCAGGTTCGGGTAAAACTAACCCGATTAAACCCAACCCTATAAGCCTTATCGGGGTCCATAGAGCCGACCTTTTAATACCCTACTTGCAACCCAGTTAAGTATGTTTGTAGTTTCATTTATGTTTCAGGTAAACTCATTATGTTTTGACCCGTATCAGAATAAATAACTACACCCAACCTGTTAATTCTTTTTCTATAAATTTAGTATCGACAATTAGGTGATGATGAAATAATGGCTTTCGATGAAACATTTATTAAAGCTCTTGAATATCGTTTGCCTATTCACACTTGCAATGTACATTGCTCTCTGATTCACAACATATTAAGGTTTATGCTTTTTATTTCAGTTTTTCAATATTTACTTCATTCAATATGAATGTTTTAGGTAATCAAACATTTAACTATGTTCGTCTTTTTGGTAAACAGGACGTTTGACTTTTCCCAGCAATGAAACGACAATATGAACCACACGTCAAAGGTAAATATTTTCGTGCATACACCTGGCTTCATTATTCTTCGACGAACTAACAAATATAATGGTTTGAACCTGTAAAAAATTTGAAGATTTGAGCTCGGACATGTATGTTCAATTGTGTGGACCCTAGAATGTGTATGGTTGTGACGCCCTTTATGAATATGGTATGTTTCATGTTTAATAATATTAATTTTATTCTTAAGATTCCGGCAAAAGGTGGAATTATTGACGATCAAGTAAGTGCATATCACTTGTCAAAGTAAAGTAATTTTGCTAACGGAACAAAATAGGTTGTGATGAGCTGGACCAACCCAAAGTGCTGTCATTGAAAGAAGGAAAAAATTAATGAATTTTTAAACAATTAGAATGTTAAATCTAAGAATTGTAAGATTAACAATAGATACTTAGATAAATGATTCAGAATCTTTTATAAATATAAACCACACATGTATCTTCACATTTATATCATGATATATAAAAACATCTACATATTTATAATTATGATAGACCCGTCTATGCAAAATAGCCAAGAGTACAGATGCCAATATCGACCTATCAAAAGAAACCTAAAAGTGCATAGTTAACATACTTTACGAATTGGTATAAACCCTTATAGTTTCATGAAGGATAATGTAATTGATATTTTATGTAGGACAGCCCACATTAGATGGCTCCATTGCTGCTTTTTGAAATATTAAATTTAGTCATCATTTTCAAAATCATGAAACTGGTAATCATCAACTCACTCATGCAGGTATGGAAACTGATATGCGAAAGTATACAGATACATACATGCACAATGAAGATATGTTGCTTGGGATGTAAAGTGATTGAAATGATGACTGAAACATGCTTGGAGCGAGTTAAACGGAGCAAGTTAGAGGAGATAAAATAGATTGACAAGGCCTAGAAAAAGATGATCTTTATACTTTATAATTATATAAGGTTTAATAAACATCTTTTATGTTACCATTGTGGTTAGAATTTCTTTCAATCTTTTGAATGTCTATCTATAGTACATGATATTTGTATAAGAAACTTTTGTTCAATATTCAATGGTTCATATGATAAAGTAATCCTACGAGCACACCTCCATGTATGCAGTAGTAAGTTTTGTTGTTAGTATACATGTAAGTTTTACTTAAACAATAATTAATAAATTTTGTTCACAACGTTTTTGTATGAGTTTAAAAACTAAAGCTTATCTTCAAAAAAAATAATATTAACTAAATTTGTTTCAAGTTTAAACACTAGAGTTGGTAATTTCCTTGAGGAGACACTAAATAGGGAGTTTACACTATTTCGAAGTTCTACATTGAAGGTAATTAGGCGCTTTTGTAATTTCAAATCAGTTTGGCCAACAACTCTATTTCGACTTGTGGTGAATCATACTTTTTTGACATAAGTGTTGGTGGACAAATTTTCCACATGTCCACTCTTCCAACCATTCTTGACCACCCATCGGGCGGCTTATATGCCCGGGAGGGCTTATAGGTCATGCCCGCCCATCGGGCGGGCTTTGAAGTCTAGTGTATATATATATATATATATATATATATATATATATATATATATATATATATATATATATATATATATATATATATATATATATTTTAATTTTGACCATTTTTCGAAAGTGCATCCAACAAAAAATTAAATTGCTCCCCACCTACATACTAAAATTAAATATTCAACACTCTTAAACCATATAAATCATTAATCACCAAGTAACAATACTCGATTTATTATTTCGATCATACTTTTTTAGTGTTATATTATTGGTTGGTTAAAAAAGATATTGAATTTCGTTTAGTGTTATATTATTGGTTGGCTAAAAGAGGGTTAATGGTAAAACAAAAAAGTTGAAAGTTTCACACATGTCCTAACTAAATAATCAGTTTTGGGGTGTATCTATAATTATAATATCTCCGTCTTAAATTTATTGTCTACTATTGACTTTTTTAGTCTTTTTTTTCAACTTTGACCTTAAATATTTTTGTGAGTGTTATATAATATTTGATACAAAATATATAAATGAATTGAGTTTTAAGTGTACTTTTCAATGGTATAATTTTTCATCAAGTATTATATAATAAAAAATATATATTTATGGTCAAAGTTGAATAAGTTTGACTTTGAAAATTCAAACTGGACAATAATTTAGAGACGGAGGGAGTAAGAGCTTTGAGGTGTATCTATAATTATAATAAGAGCATCACGTGCGTTAGTATTCATCTCGCTTTACCCGTCTCACGTTATGTGTTTTATCCATCTCACATTATAGTCTCACGTTATAGCAAAAGTGCTGAATCAAAACTCGTAACTTAAACGAAAAACCAACATTCCTCCATCATATTATATTCTTTGTTTGTTAAGAGTTCTTGTTCTAGCAAGTATTGGTGGTATGTTGAAGGTTATTGAAAATTTGACATCGTAATTGATACGTGGGAATCGCACTAGGCTTTACCTCTCAAGGGATCTTGAGAAGCTTACAACCCCCATCAGGCAGTATACCTGATCGTTGTAGTATAGTATAGTGACAAGTACCGGGGGATTGATCGTTCAGCTAGGAATAGTGTCGCTAGGATTAGAAAACCTAAATACTAGTTCTAAAGGTAAGGGATGATTATTTTTGTATTTTTATATTTTTTAGAAAGCAAGTAAAAATCTCGGGTTTGAAGGATTTGGGCGGAATTAGTTGCTAGTCAACTAACCCAATACTAAGATGCAATTAAAATAAAATACTAGAAATGAAAATAAACTAAATTATACTAAGGTTGTGAGCAATAAGTGGAGAAATTGTGTTTACTTAGATTTCACTACTCCCTAGATATCTTTTACACGTTAATTACTTGTTATAGTTACGTGGATGACGGATTGTATTCCTTAATACCATTCATGGGGTGGCGCACTTAATTCCCCAATCCTATGAGCTCTTATCTCCTCCTATGCCATGCCCGGCACAACCATAGGGATTGTAAACAGTAGCTCATGCGTTAAATACAACCAATAAAACCTAGTGCACATCAGTTCATGTTTCCTAAGACGTTCAAGCATGTTACCATTTAGAGATCTGCCAGTTTTCTTAAGCCTAACATCGAATTCATTCAACCAATACAACCATAAACAAGTAATCAACACATAATTAACATCTAGGTTTCATTAGATCCAAGCAAACACAAGATAGATCTAGCCTAGCATGATGGAATTAAGACAAGAACAAGATATAGACAACCAACACATAGACATATTGATTGAATTAAAAGAATACTTATCTTAATTACACATGAAATGTATCAAGGGCTAAGAACCCTTGAAAAACCTGTAAAATTCGTACCAAGTTCGTACTTAGGGTTTCTCCAAAACTTCTCTCTTTTTTAATGTGAAAATTAGAAAACTACATATAGGAAATAGGGTCTGACGGCGTCAAGAACAAATTTGTGACGCCGTCATCTCGCCGCCAAAATACTCCTCGGACTGCCTTGATCCAGATCTGACGCCGTCAAGTGTTATGTGTTTCCAGGCCGTCATGCATTTTCCTCTTGACGCCCTACCTTGTGACGCCGTCAATTCTGTACTGGGCCGTCATGGAAATTACTCTTGACGCCGTCAAGATTTTTTTCTTGACGCCGTCACCTACTGTTCCCAGCAAGGAAAATTAAGACTTTGGCGTTTTCTTCACTTTTATGCTCCAAAAACGTCCGAATTGCTTCCTTTTCCAGATTTCTCTCCCAAAATACCTAAAATCACAAAAGGAACGATTTAGGGCAATATTTGATCAAATAAATTCGAATTCGGGCTTAAATGACCCCCTAAAAACGGTTCATTTTTCGCCTCATCAGTAATATATCTAGCAAATCAGATTTCAAAAGTGGGTCAACAAATATACAATAGAATTTTTAAAACTTCATAAATACCATGTAATACAACTAAATTAAATCAACCACTTAAATAAAATCATAAAGGTGTTTAAAGTTTAAGCTACTCATTACGACATTACGTACTTTCATTAATGTATACATCAACAATTATTATCAAACCCTACATAATTTCATACAATATGTACATGAGAAATAAAATTAAACTTGTTAGTACATAAAAGTCAATATTCAACCCACTATTCCTATATCTTTTTTTTTACTTACTTTTACTTGCACATCTTTGTTATGTCTTGTCACCCATCACCCACTCACCAACTGCATGTCCTTTTCACCATTTTTCATCATGTGACACGTCTTTTTAAGTTTCTTTGCAATGCAGTGTATCAAGGCAATACCACCGTTTTACGTAGAGAAAAAACATCTTCATCGTAACTTTATTGCTATTAATCTTCCCCTCAAACCTATGACACAACACAGACAATTTATACTCCAAGCTAAATAGATCAAAGTCCAACAATATGTTAATACTGTAATAAAAAACTTTTTATCTCAATACTTGTTCATAATCATCCCTTGGCCTCCTCATATCTTTTAACTCTTTCTGAATATTTATAAATTAGTAAAAACTATCAAATCGAATATTAACAACATAATTTTATTATTATTATTATTATTATTTTTTTATTTTTTATTTTATTTTATTTATATTTTTTTTTACTTCAAGAGTCTTCAAAATCAGCAAAATCATTATCTGTAGTATTATAGAATTCGTATCAAGTTATCAACAACAGGTTTGTAAAAACGTTTACCTTACACGTCTTTGAAAATCAACAAATTAAATCAGCGAAGGTCTTCATCATCTTTTCATCTTCATATGGCGCACGGCGCACCCACCTCCTAAGTCACAAAAACCACAAACAAATCCACACATATGGCGCACGGCGCACCCACCTCCTAAGTCACAAGAAACACATAAATCTTATCACAATACGAAATATAGACATGCATCCAAACACAAATGCACACACGAATCTTGATTAAAACCAAAACAAGTGAAAAAAAAAGTAGACGTACCGTTTCTAGCTTCATAACAAAGGATTGTCCTCATTTGATTCAGCTCCCACTACTGCAAAAATCAAATATACAATAAGCGCGGATATGCATGTTTAACTACATGACCCAAATAGAAAAGAAAAATAAAATGAAAGAAAAAAAAAGGAAAGGAAAGATGGTGTTACCGTCGTCGTAAAATAACAAATGACCAGCAGGGATAGTTGGAGTTTGGGAGAGACGAAGGGGAGTGGGTATAATGAAATAGGTGAAATAAGGAAGGTTAGTAGGGCAAATAAGGAAGAATGGAGAATGGGCAGATCAAATACATCTATTTTTCAAAGAGCAAATAGTGCCTACTATTTAGTATTTACTGATGATGTGTGTATTTTTTAGGTGTCCTAGGTGTCAATTTTTTGTGTGCTTATGTGGCACTCTCTAAATGATCTACAGTAGCAAAAGGCCTATTTTATATAATAGGTAGATATGTTCTGTAACAATTCGCAATTTCAGGTTAACTTTTATTCCCGAAATTTTCACTATTCACTTTTCACTATTCACTTTTTACTATTCACTTTTCACTATTCATCTCAGAAATTTTTATTTCATATTCTCGCAAGTTAAACTATTTTAACGATAATCCGAGAGTTTGACGCTCGTCGGATCATTTCTGCAAAAATCACAAAGCCGTGTCCGAGATTTACTTTTAGATTTAAACGTCCTTCCAGCATCCCGATATGTCCATAAAACATTATAAACAATAGAAATATGATTTTCTCTCATTTTAGGACAATTCCAAAAGTTTCGGAATTTTACGTTTTTCAGTTCAGCGTTTTGCGCGAATTACGCGTTTTAGACCCGTGTTTCCAGTTTTTAGCAGGGTTTTAGCACCCAATAGAACCTACCACTCATTTTATATTTTATTATGGAGTATATTGACATGTTTGACCATACTTTCAAGTTTCATATTTTTAGGATACCCGGTTTTACGTTTCGTGACTTAATAACTTACGGTTAGCAATTTACGGGTCCAAAACTAGCTACATACTTAGGATAATACCATCAAAAGTCCACACCTTGTTCTCCAAGTTCTTGAACCGCCACTAGGGGGGGCATTCACACTTGTGGCATCATCTCATGACTTTAGCCATTAGATCATTTTTAATTACAACTTTGTCTCCAAGTTTTAGCACTTTCCTAGTCACCTTCCTAACCTCCTCATTTTTAGTATAAAAGCATGCTCATTTGCTTCCTTTCTTCAGCACAGAAACGCCACACCCTTATATCATAGCACCATGATCCTTTGATCTTCAATATACAAGTTACACTACAAAGTTCAAGGTCTTAGTATTCTCTACCTAGTTCTTAAGTTTGTTTGGTGATTCCATGGTTGAATTAGGAGCTACACAAGGTTACTAGGGCTGAAGTTAAATGGTTTTCACAAGGGTTAGATCAAGGCAAGCAAGGGTGACAAGAGTTATGGTGAAGGGTTTACAAGCTTAGGTTTAGTGTCCTAGTTCTATACTTGACTTCCTTTCTTTAGAAAGCCAAAAGTTGTAAGCAAACCCTTATACACTTTCTTGCTCAATATCATTTTCATGCTTATTATGTTTCTTTCATGCTATATATGGTCTTTGTATTGTGTTCATGATGTTTAAAAATGGATAAAACAAGTATTGGTATACATATGTTAACTTATGACAAGCAAACAAGCAAACTAGTGAGTTTTATGGAAAACCACGACCACAATAGTATAATGTCACACCCCCAAAATCAGGTCCAGCGGAAGCATACATGTAGCTGGGGTGTAACTCAATTGATATCACAACACTAGTTCAAAAATGGTTTGCACTTGAATCATTTAAAATAAAATTGTTTAACCAAAAGTATGAATTTACATCGTTAAAAGTAATGCGGAAGTAGGCCCTTAAAGTAGTTTAAAACGGTCCCCAAATGATTAAATCAGAGTCTTCTATGACCATGCCATGCCCTGCCAAAACCTCCAGTAGTGTGCCATAGCTTAAAACCTGAAAATACATGCTAAAGTGTCAACACGAGGTTGGTGAGTTCATAGAGTTTATTGAAAAAGAATGTAATGCATATGTATGTAGGTTTCCCAGCAAAGGCATCGTAAATCCACTCAGTTACAAGTCCCGCCATAAGAGCCTTGTAACCTGTGTGTTTACAACCCACTGCTACAATATATAGTATGAGTAAAACATGTATAAGTTCATCATAACAGTTAAGCAATTAGTCGTGAGTCTACACTTCATCTCCGAAGACCTCACTTTAGTATGTTTGTCTCCATGGTTGTGCCCAGCAACTTAATCTGGGGCCATTGGAAGTATGTATGTATGTATCCATGGTTGTGCCCAGCAACTTAATCTGGGGCCATTGGAAGTCTCAAGAGTACACCATCACAGTTTAGTATAACACAGTTAAATATAGTACAATCACGTATGTATGACATCAAGTATAATGTAATCAAGTATAATGTTTCCAAGTATAAATGTTATGTGAATCTGTACAAGTAAGCAAGTAGTAGCATGTATCTCCCCCAAAGAGTTGATAGAACAATTAAAAGAGTAGGGGCTATGACTCACCTGATGCAACAGCTACGATGACAAAAGTGTATACACAGAAATGAGGTTCGATCTCTAACCGCAACCTAATATGAATGATGAACGATCTACTTTAGATCATGAAATGATGTTGAAAATGTCCATGCACATGTTTCCTATACCACTCTTAACTTGAAAAAAAATACTTGTTGTTATCAAAATAATATACTTTCCAAGACTTAGGAAAAATATGGCTATTAGAAAAATAAAGCTAGTTGCTATATATATACTTATATATATATATCGTATGTATCAATGTTCGTGTTGAAATCCTCGGGTTGTAATCCTTGAAATAACGCCTTGTAGTGATGAAAATATAGTTGTAATCACTAATACTTCATTAGTTATAAAATTGGGTACTTGGCATTATTTTTATAAATCTAGAGTTACTACGTAGTTTTGGCGTCAATATTAGTAAAAGCTGTCAAAATGAAATGGGTTTTGCCGATATTCAAACGTGAATATCTTTGTCGTTATAAGCCCGTTTTACTTGTTCTTTATATCCACGGTTACGTCTTAGTATGTAGTAATATATTTTGGAAAGCTCGGCTCCTCTGGGTTACGTCTAAAGCCTCTTTTTGACCGACGAAAAACGTCCAACAGCATGTATTTTTCCGGAAAATAGTTTTCGTCAATAAACTTGCAAAAATCATAACTTCTTCGTTATAAACTCTTTTTAATCCGTTCTTTCGCCTACGGATTCGTTTTTGAAAGTATTTTCTAAAAATTTTGCCAAAGTTTCCTTTGTATCTACTGATTTTCCAGAATTTACCAAAATGGGACAGCATGTTTATAAACTTGTTACAAATCCATTTCCAAGGTTCAAAACTAGTTTCTAACATCACCAAATCTCTTGCAAACGCCACAAAGCTAGTCTAATCTTACCATACACCTTCTTAGGGTGCCATGGGTTCCTAATCACTAGTAATCAAGTTAATTTTACAAAGGAACACCTAAATCAAAATCTAGGGTTTGTATGTTCAAAAAGTATACAAAAATAAAGTGGTATAACTAGTTTGTGCATGAAATTAAGCATGAATACCATGAGATACATATGTTAATTAGATGAAAACATGAAAATAAATTTGATAACTCACTTTGAAATAATAGGTGATTAAATGATGAGAAACCTTGGATTTCTTGTGTTTTTGATGCAAGAATCTTGATTAGGATGATGAAATGAACAACTTTGATGCTTTGTACTTTGGAAAATCATGGATTGATCATGGATCTTGGAAAAAGTCGTGGGTTTCATGATGTAGGAGATGAGAAATGAGTTTTATGATTCTAAGAATATGTATGTTAAGTGTTTTAGGTGTTTTTGGTAGATATTTATGTATTTTCAATGGCATACTTGTAATTATATGGTCAATGTGAAGACTAATGAGGGGGGGCTGCACATGTTACTTAAATGTGTGTGGGAAGCTTGGTAATCTAGTTCACGGAGTCGGTTTTGGTTCCGTTATTCGCAAAACGTAAAGTTTTAAATCGCGAAACGTAAATTCGGGTATCGTAAAAATATGAAACTTGAAAGAATGACTAAACTTCTCAAAATACTCCATAATAAAATATAAAATGAATGGTAAGTTCCATTGGGTTGCTTAAACGCTGTTAAAACTGGAAACGCGGGTTAAAAACGCGTAATTCGCGTAAAACGCTGAACTGAAAAACGTAAAATTCCAAAACTTTTAGAATTGTCGTAAAATGAGAGAAAATCATATTTCTATTGTTTATAATGTTTTATGGACATATCGGGATGCCGGAAGGACGTTTAAACCCAAAAGTAAATCTCGGACACGGCTTCGTGATTTTTGCAGAAATGATCCGACGAGCGCCAAACCCTCGGATTACCGTTAAAATAGTTTAACTTATGAGAATATAAAATAAAAATTTCGGACATGAATAGTGTTTTGTGAATAGTAAAAGTGAATAGTAACTTTCCGAGATAAAAAATGAAATTTCGACATGTGAAAAAGGACATGAAATTACGAGTTGTGACATTCTTCCCCTCTAAATGGAACTTCGTCCCGAAGTTCAGTTGATGTTAATCAGTTAAGTGTGTTTAAGAAAATGTATCAAAGCTTATGTATGTGGGTTTCCTGTCCAACTAGGTACGTTCTCGTGGTCAGACATGACGAGGCAAACCTTCCCAATCCCGAGCTTAGTCCTCAAAAGACCTCCTTTAGGTTAATCCTTTTGGTAACCGATTTTCACTTAATCCCACAACCCAATCAAACAAGAACAGTCATGAGGTTAGGCTAAATCGGTTTGAGTGATGACTTTAACTTTTAGCTTGATTTTCGCAACCCAATCAAACAAGAACAGTCACTAGAACCAAGCTAAAAATCAAGGTCTGGATTCAACGTCCTTGAAAAAGGTCTTTTGAAAGATTGGCTCGACTTTGGAATTGCTTACACACAATCCAGACAAAATATCATTATAACTATTCTTAGTGTTGCAAAATTCATTTCTGAGTCGGATATAGGTGGTCAGCCTATGTCCTACTATCCCGGGTTGAATATAAATGACCAGTCTATATTCCACCGAGGTTCCATGAATTTTGAAATACTCAGCTCAGTTATACTAATACTATGTCCTTCACAAATACTAAGGTGTTTAGAAAGACTAAGGCAGGTGACCAAACTCGAGGTCAAATGATGAAACTATACAAAGAAAAACATAACGCTGTGATATATATGATACGTGAGCATGCTTATATGAAAGACAATTATAGTAATCAACTAGAATAAGTGAATATAATATATCAGATAATGAGACACAAATCTCATCACCTATGTCAGCAACTAACCACAAATGAGGCTTCAGCTTGGCAGGCAGGCACGTGACGGTCATAGGGTTAAGTTTTCGTAAAAGTAGCTATAGTCTAGGTTTAAAAAAAACTCAGTTCGCTATAGCCAAAGCTCTGGTACCAATCTGTCACACCCCCAAAATCAGGTCCAGCGGAAGCATACATGTAGCTGGGGTGTAACTCAATTGATATCACAACACTAGTTCAAAAATGGTTTGCACTTGAATCATTTAAAATAAAATTGTTTAACCAAAAGTATGAATTTACATCGTTAAAAGTAATGCGGAAGTAGGCCCTTAAAGTAGTTTAAAACGGTCCCCAAATGATTAAATCAGAGTCTTCTATGACCATGCCATGCCCTGCCAAAACCTCCAGTAGTGTGCCATAGCTTAAAACCTGAAAATACATGCTAAAGTGTCAACACGAGGTTGGTGAGTTCATAGAGTTTGTTGAAAAAGAATGTAATGCATATGTATGTAGGTTTCCCAGCAAAGGCATCGTAAATCCACTCAGTTACAAGTCCCGCCATAAGAGCCTTGTAACCTGTGTGTTTACAACCCACTGCTACAATATATAGTATGAGTAAAACATGTATAAGTTCATCATAACAGTTAAGCAATTAGTCGTGAGTCTACACTTCATCTCCGAAGACCTCACTTTAGTATGTTTGTCTCCATGGTTGTGCCCAGCAACTTAATCTGGGGCCATTGGAAGTATGTATGTATGTATCCATGGTTGTGCCCAGCAACTTAATCTGGGGCCATTGGAAGTCTCAAGAGTACACCATCACAGTTTAGTATAACACAGTTAAATATAGTACAATCACGTATGTATGACATCAAGTATAATGTAATCAAGTATAATGTTTCCAAGTATAAATGTTATGTGAATCTGTACAAGTAAGCAAGTAGTAGCATGTATCTCCCCCAAAGAGTTGATAGAACAATTAAAAGAGTAGGGGCTATGACTCACCTGATGCAACAGCTACGATGACAAAAGTGTATACACAGAAATGAGGTTCGATCTCTAACCGCAACCTAATATGAATGATGAACGATCTACTTTAGATCATGAAATGATGTTGAAAATGTCCATGCACATGTTTCCTATACCACTCTTAACTTGAAAAAAAATACTTGTTGTTATCAAAATAATATACTTTCCAAGACTTAGGAAAAATATGGCTATTAGAAAAATAAAGCTAGTTGCTATATATATACTTATATATATATATCGTATGTATCAATGTTCGTGTTGAAATCCTCGGGTTGTAATCCTTGAAATAACGCCTTGTAGTGATGAAAATATAGTTGTAATCACTAATACTTCATTAGTTATAAAATTGGGTACTTGGCATTATTTTTATAAATCTAGAGTTACTACGTAGTTTTGGCGTCAATATTAGTAAAAGCTGTCAAAATGAAATGGGTTTTGCCGATATTCAAACGTGAATATCTTTGTCGTTATAAGCCCGTTTTACTTGTTCTTTATATCCACGGTTACGTCTTAGTATGTAGTAATATATTTTGGAAAGCTCGGCTCCTCCGGGTTACGTCTAAAGCCTCTTTTTGACCGACGAAAAACGTCCAACAGCATGTATTTTTCCGGAAAATAGTTTTCGTCAATAAACTTGCAAAAATCATAACTTCTTCGTTATAAACTCTTTTTAATCCGTTCTTTCGCCTACGGATTCGTTTTTGAAAGTATTTTCTAAAAATTTTGCCAAAGTTTCCTTTGTATCTACTGATTTTCCAGAATTTACCAAAATGGGACAGCATGTTTATAAACTTGTTACAAATCCATTTCCAAGGTTCAAAACTAGTTTCTAACATCACCAAATCTCTTGCAAACGCCACAAAGCTAGTCTAATCTTACCATACACCTTCTTAGGGTGCCATGGGTTCCTAATCACTAGTAATCAAGTTAATTTTACAAAGGAACACCTAAATCAAAATCTAGGGTTTGTATGTTCAAAAAGTATACAAAAATAAAGTGGTATAACTAGTTTGTGCATGAAATTAAGCATGAATACCATGAGATACATATGTTAATTAGATGAAAACATGAAAATAAATTTGATAACTCACTTTGAAATAATAGGTGATTAAATGATGAGAAACCTTGGATTTCTTGTGTTTTTGATGCAAGAATCTTGATTAGGATGATGAAATGAACAACTTTGATGCTTTGTACTTTGGAAAATCATGGATTGATCATGGATCTTGGAAAAAGTCGTGGGTTTCATGATGTAGGAGATGAGAAATGAGTTTTATGATTCTAAGAATATGTATGTTAAGTGTTTTAGGTGTTTTTGGTAGATATTTATGTATTTTCAATGGCATACTTGTAATTATATGGTCAATGTGAAGACTAATGAGGGGGGGCTGCACATGTTACTTAAATGTGTGTGGGAAGCTTGGTAATCTAGTTCACGGAGTCGGTTTTGGTTCCGTTATTCGTAAAACGTAAAGTTTTAAATCGCGAAACGTAAATTCGGGTATCGTAAAAATATGAAACTTGAAAGAATGACTAAACTTCTCAAAATACTCCATAATAAAATATAAAATGAATGGTAAGTTCCATTGGGTTGCTTAAACGCTGTTAAAACTGGAAACGCGGGTTAAAAACGCGTAATTCGCGTAAAACGCTGAACTGAAAAACGTAAAATTCCAAAACTTTTAGAATTGTCGTAAAATGAGAGAAAATCATATTTCTATTGTTTATAATGTTTTATGGACATATCGGGATGCCGGAAGGACGTTTAAACCCAAAAGTAAATCTCGGACACGGCTTCGTGATTTTTGCAGAAATGATCCGACGAGCGCCAAACCCTCGGATTACCGTTAAAATAGTTTAACTTATGAGAATATAAAATAAAAATTTCGGACATGAATAGTGTTTTGTGAATAGTAAAAGTGAATAGTAACTTTCCGAGATAAAAAATGAAATTTCGACATGTGAAAAAGGACATGAAATTACGAGTTGTGACATTCTTCCCCTCTAAATGGAACTTCGTCCCGAAGTTCAGTTGATGTTAATCAGTTAAGTGTGTTTAAGACAATGTATCAAAGCTTATGTATGTGGGTTTCCTGTCCAACTAGGTACGTTCTCGTGGTCAGACATGACGAGGCAAACCTTCCCAATCCCGAGCTTAGTCCTCAAAAGACCTCCTTTAGGTTAATCCTTTTGGTAACCGATTTTCACTTAATCCCACAACCCAATCAAACAAGAACAGTCATGAGGTTAGGCTAAATCGGTTTGAGTGATGACTTTAACTTTTAGCTTGATTTTCGCAACCCAATCAAACAAGAACAGTCACTAGAACCAAGCTAAAAATCAAGGTCTGGATTCAACGTCCTTGAAAAAGGTCTTTTGAAAGATTGGCTCGACTTTGGAATTGCTTACACACAATCCAGACAAAATATCATTATAACTATTCTTAGTGTTGCAAAATTCATTTCTGAGTCGGATATAGGTGGTCAGCCTATGTCCTACTATCCCGGGTTGAATATAAATGACCAGTCTATATTCCACCGAGGTTCCATGAATTTTGAAATACTCAGCTCAGTTATACTAATACTATGTCCTTCACAAATACTAAGGTGTTTAGAAAGACTAAGGCAGGTGACCAAACTCGAGGTCAAATGATGAAACTATACAAAGAAAAACATAACGCTGTGATATATATGATACGTGAGCATGCTTATATGAAAGACAATTATAGTAATCAACTAGAATAAGTGAATATAATATATCAGATAATGAGACACAAATCTCATCACCTATGTCAGCAACTAACCACAAATGAGGCTTCAGCTTGGCAGGCAGGCACGTGACGGTCATAGGGTTAAGTTTTCGTAAAAGTAGCTATAGTCTAGGTTTAAAAAAAACTCAGTTCGCTATAGCCAAAGCTCTGGTACCAATCTGTCACACCCCCAAAATCAGGTCCAGCGGAAGCATACATGTAGCTGGGGTGTAACTCAATTGATATCACAACACTAGTTCAAAAATGGTTTGCACTTGAATCATTTAAAATAAAATTGTTTAACCAAAAGTATGAATTTACATCGTTAAAAGTAATGCGGAAGTAGGCCCTTAAAGTAGTTTAAAACGGTCCCCAAATGATTAAATCAGAGTCTTCTATGACCATGCCATGCCCTGCCAAAACCTCCAGTAGTGTGCCATAGCTTAAAACCTGAAAATACATGCTAAAGTGTCAACACGAGGTTGGTGAGTTCATAGAGTTTGTTGAAAAAGAATGTAATGCATATGTATGTAGGTTTCCCAGCAAAGGCATCGTAAATCCACTCAGTTACAAGTCCCGCCATAAGAGCCTTGTAACCTGTGTGTTTACAACCCACTGCTACAATATATAGTATGAGTAAAACATGTATAAGTTCATCATAACAGTTAAGCAATTAGTCGTGAGTCTACACTTCATCTCCGAAGACCTCACTTTAGTATGTTTGTCTCCATGGTTGTGCCCAGCAACTTAATCTGGGGCCATTGGAAGTATGTATGTATGTATCCATGGTTGTGCCCAGCAACTTAATCTGGGGCCATTGGAAGTCTCAAGAGTACACCATCACAGTTTAGTATAACACAGTTAAATATAGTACAATCACGTATGTATGACATCAAGTATAATGTAATCAAGTATAATGTTTCCAAGTATAAATGTTATGTGAATCTGTACAAGTAAGCAAGTAGTAGCATGTATCTCCCCCAAAGAGTTGATAGAACAATTAAAAGAGTAGGGGCTATGACTCACCTGATGCAACAGCTACGATGACAAAAGTGTATACACAGAAATGAGGTTCGATCTCTAACCGCAACCTAATATGAATGATGAACGATCTACTTTAGATCATGAAATGATGTTGAAAATGTCCATGCACATGTTTCCTATACCACTCTTAACTTGAAAAAAAATACTTGTTGTTATCAAAATAATATACTTTCCAAGACTTAGGAAAAATATGGCTATTAGAAAAATAAAGCTAGTTGCTATATATATACTTATATATATATATCGTATGTATCAATGTTCGTGTTGAAATCCTCGGGTTGTAATCCTTGAAATAACGCCTTGTAGTGATGAAAATATAGTTGTAATCACTAATACTTCATTAGTTATAAAATTGGGTACTTGGCATTATTTTTATAAATCTAGAGTTACTACGTAGTTTTGGCGTCAATATTAGTAAAAGCTGTCAAAATGAAATGGGTTTTGCCGATATTCAAACGTGAATATCTTTGTCGTTATAAGCCCGTTTTACTTGTTCTTTATATCCACGGTTACGTCTTAGTATGTAGTAATATATTTTGGAAAGCTCGGCTCCTCCGGGTTACGTCTAAAGCCTCTTTTTGACCGACGAAAAACGTCCAACAGCATGTATTTTTCCGGAAAATAGTTTTCGTCAATAAACTTGCAAAAATCATAACTTCTTCGTTATAAACTCTTTTTAATCCGTTCTTTCGCCTACGGATTCGTTTTTGAAAGTATTTTCTAAAAATTTTGCCAAAGTTTCCTTTGTATCTACTGATTTTCCAGAATTTACCAAAATGGGACAGCATGTTTATAAACTTGTTACAAATCCATTTCCAAGGTTCAAAACTAGTTTCTAACATCACCAAATCTCTTGCAAACGCCACAAAGCTAGTCTAATCTTACCATACACCTTCTTAGGGTGCCATGGGTTCCTAATCACTAGTAATCAAGTTAATTTTACAAAGGAACACCTAAATCAAAATCTAGGGTTTGTATGTTCAAAAAGTATACAAAAATAAAGTGGTATAACTAGTTTGTGCATGAAATTAAGCATGAATACCATGAGATACATATGTTAATTAGATGAAAACATGAAAATAAATTTGATAACTCACTTTGAAATAATAGGTGATTAAATGATGAGAAACCTTGGATTTCTTGTGTTTTTGATGCAAGAATCTTGATTAGGATGATGAAATGAACAACTTTGATGCTTTGTACTTTGGAAAATCATGGATTGATCATGGATCTTGGAAAAAGTCGTGGGTTTCATGATGTAGGAGATGAGAAATGAGTTTTATGATTCTAAGAATATGTATGTTAAGTGTTTTAGGTGTTTTTGGTAGATATTTATGTATTTTCAATGGCATACTTGTAATTATATGGTCAATGTGAAGACTAATGAGGGGGGGCTGCACATGTTACTTAAATGTGTGTGGGAAGCTTGGTAATCTAGTTCACGGAGTCGGTTTTGGTTCCGTTATTCGCAAAACGTAAAGTTTTAAATCGCGAAACGTAAATTCGGGTATCGTAAAAATATGAAACTTGAAAGAATGACTAAACTTCTCAAAATACTCCATAATAAAATATAAAATGAATGGTAAGTTCCATTGGGTTGCTTAAACGCTGTTAAAACTGGAAACGCGGGTTAAAAACGCGTAATTCGCGTAAAACGCTGAACTGAAAAACGTAAAATTCCAAAACTTTTAGAATTGTCGTAAAATGAGAGAAAATCATATTTCTATTGTTTATAATGTTTTATGGACATATCGGGATGCCGGAAGGACGTTTAAACCCAAAAGTAAATCTCGGACACGGCTTCGTGATTTTTGCAGAAATGATCCGACGAGCGCCAAACCCTCGGATTACCGTTAAAATAGTTTAACTTATGAGAATATAAAATAAAAATTTCGGACATGAATAGTGTTTTGTGAATAGTAAAGTGAATAGTAACTTTCCGAGATAAAAAAATGAAATTTCGACATGTGAAAAAGGACATGAAATTACGAGTTGTGACATATAACTTTGATATTTGACACTTACTTACTGTTAAAGAGGACTTAACAAGGAAAACATAGCAATTTGAATCACCCAAAACGAGTACACGAGTCAAAAGTTATGGCCATTTGAAGTTAGCGAAACCAAAACGGCAAAACTGCCTAAATAGCATTCGGATCAAATTTTCATTTTGAAAGTCCCACTTCTGGTCCGATTCATCAAAAAGTTAAAACACGAAAGTTGTCTGGAACGACGTTTTCGTTCAGGAAAAAAGAAGCTCGAGCCCTGAAAACGCTTTCTGAGTGATAAATTTCTTCAAATTCTTAACAGCCCATTTTTAGACCAAAGTTACTATATAATCATTATAATTAGATGAGACCAAGAGGTCTAATGACCTAAAGCTAAGACCACAACCATGGCTAAAGCCAAGGTTGAGTCTCAAGACCATGGTAACAATGACCAAGGTCACGGCAAAGCCACGGCTAAAGACCATATAACTTTTAAAGATCAAAAAGCTTATATATATATATATATATATATATATATATATATATATATATATATATATATATATATATATATATATATATATATATATATATATATATATATATATATATATATATATATATATGTTATCAAATACTACAATCGCAGGGAGCCTCATGTGAGGAGTTCATTGAGTAAGCCGTCGAGACGAGTTGTGGATTTATGAATTAAAGTGTCCTGGCTCCTCGAACGTTTACTCCATGGCTTCTGAATTATGTCGGCCTGAACGGTAGTAAGAGATATACAACCTATACATGTTTCATAAACCATTTATATTCAACGACTTACACTTTATACTAAGTACTACATCATGAACATTATGCAAGACATATATGGGCAATCCTTCGTATTCTTAGGCGTTACTCCAAACCTAAGTTGCAACGTTCTATTATAGGCTGCTCTTAGAGACTTTCGCGATTCAACTACCACTTTCATTTCTCATTACATAGACTTAAGGTGAGTCATAGCCCCTACTCTTTTCGTACTTGTTTTAACTCTTGGGGGGGATACATGCTCAACTACTTGCTTACTTGTACAAATACTCAAAACATTTATACTTGATTGTTTTATACTTGATTGTCTTATACTTGATGGCATTATACTTGATTTCATACATACATGACTGTCTTTTATCTTTGGGAAGTGGCTCCCAGTAAACTTATATCTTTGGGAAGTGGCTCCCAGTTTTCTTTGGGAAGTGGCTCCCAGTTGTCCTTGGGAATTGGCTCCCAAAGTGAGGTCTTCGGAGATGAAGTAGAGACTCACTACTAATTGCTTAATTGTCTTGATGAACTTATACATGTCTTTATTTTACTATATGTTAGCAGTGGGTTGTGAACACACAGGTTACAAGTCTCTTATGGCGGGACTTGTAACTGAGTGGATTCTCAATGCCTTTGCTGCGTGAACATTCTTTTAAGGCTTTTTCAACTGTTTTAAGACAAACTCTATGAACTCACCAACCATTGTGTTGACACTTTAGCATGTTTATCTCAGGTTAGTAAGGCGATAGCTAGTGCGTGGAACTTAGAGTCAAGCTGCATATTCTGAAGACTTACGCTTTTTATCATTTACCATTCAAAACATTTTGTATACATTTATGTATCATACTTTGGAATCTCATGTTTGTAACTTTGAATTCATTAATCGAATGGTAACTTTTCAAAACGTCTCATTTAGAGTTCGTTTTCTATAACTTGTTCTTTGTATTATGAAGTAGCACCCCTGTGACACAGTCTTCCGCTGCGGTATTTTGGGGGTGTTACAGATTGGTACCAGAGCCTTGGTTATAGAGAACTAGGTTGCATTTAGTGCCTAGACTATAACTGCTATATACGTTGGGACCTTCCTCTTTATTTGCCTTTCACACAATACATACACTTATGCTTTTTGGTTAGAGGTTTGCTTAGTTCCACGCTATTAGATGATGTGACTTTAGTATTATAAGGAGCCCCAGAGATTCGTCGAGTCATTAAAAACATGGAGCTCAGTAATAACTAATTAGTTAACTTGATCTTGTGACAGTTCTTGTTTGATGAGACACAAGATTTGAGTTAAATAATATTATTGCTTAACTTTAGGGATTTGATGACTTGATTATCTTACTATCGGCCTCAGAAGGCGGATTTTGTGTCGGAAATTCTTAAGTATGATGATTTAGAATCTCCTTATTTAAATGGATTGGGACGCCTCTTCAGCTAAATAAAGAAATTGTAAATCACCGAACCATAAGTTTATGAGACTTTACTTACATAAATTTGGACGCTCCTTTATGTAAGTAATGTGTTATAAATAAGTGGGCTTAATTGTAGCCGATACGACTCCTTAACCAGAATCACACATAGCATGCATACGATAACATTATAAGTCCAAGCTCTTTAACATCATACAAATAATCACAGTAAATCAAATCATATAAGACAAGCATCATTCCCATCCCAAGTTTAAAACAAAATAAAAATATGGGACTATGAACTCACCTTAAACTCCGCAGCTTCCACAAAAACAACTCACAATCTATAGCACACAAAAATAATCCACATTACACAAGGTCAAGCTAAAAGCTACAACCCATGTAATACTCATATGATGGATGTCTAAGACTCATATGACCCACCATGGATCTCCTAGACACCACACTAACCATTACCATAACTTAATACTCACTAAATCCCTTGCACTCTAAAACTCAGAAAACGCAGAATTTTTGACTACATTCACTCACATAAAATCACGACAAATAAAGCTCAACAACTCACACCAAAAATTCACCATGGTCTATCAAAAGCATAGAAACTAATCCCAGAAGGCCATGGACCAATAACACACACAAATACTCATAAGAAATTCAAACTTGTCAACTACTCAAATTCGGATCTGAACGCACACCAAAAAGTTTTGATTTTTAATAAATACTTCCACAAGTTTTTATCACGAATCCTTTTCGTGGTAATCTAATATAACCTAAAACTTAACTATTACAGAAGGCCAAGTTAAAATACCACTTTTACAACCACATGACACCCTCAAACTTTTACCCAAAATTTGTCCCGGTTTGACAGCTTTGACACCTTAACAAAGAAAAATCAAAAGACCAACTTCCCGACCTTGAAAGCAATCGTGGCTGGACTTTTTGAAAAGATCTTTCATTATACTTCAATTTAGACCTAAAATTCGTGACTTAACTCATCACCATCTGTTATTTACACTCACATCTTTACAGCCTTACAAATCTGTCCAAACCCTAACTCAATAACTAGCATGTTTTACGCTCAATTCTCTTAACCAATCATCATACTATTATCATTAATTGATCCCAACATGTTTAATAACATTAATTTACAGAAGTTAACACAAACCCTAATCTATCATACTTAATATTACATGAATTAGATTAATTAATCAATTAATTGAACATAGGGTTTAAAGATTTTACCTTGATTCTTGATTATTGTTTCAAAACTATAAACCCTAATTTTCTTCTTCCCTTGCCTCCCATGAACGACCAAAACCAGAGAAAAAGAGGTTTGGGGTGTTTTGGTTTTGTATATATACTATCTTAATATAATTCTAGATAACCCTTTTAGTTAGGAGTTGTAATTGGACTCAAATTTGGTTTCCTTTTCCTTCTTTTTTTTCCCTAGCCGATTTTCTTATACCATATATATATATATATATATATATATATATATATATATATATATATATATATATATATATATATATATATATATATATATATATATATATTAAACTTAATTATTACACTAAAAACCTTATACTTTTCATATTTTATGTATTCCCATATCGTAACCTAACGTCTTACGCGATAAACCTTAATTTTACGATAAACCGGAAAATAATCATTTTCAAAATAAAGTTTCAAAAAATAGAATTTCACACTCTTTTGAAATACAACTCATAAAAACAAATCCCACGTAACTTACTAACGCTCAATTACTTGAACACCAAAAACTACACAATTCATTTCTACACCACAAAGGTGATCAAAATGAACTTTCCCAAATTCCAAACTTTCCAAATCACAATAAAACCATTTACGCAAAGGGATTTAGTGCTAAAACTCACCTATATCATTTCAAACACCTAAGACACACCAAACAAACGTCAACCGAGTCAAGACTATCAGTCAAACCGACCTGCTAAAATCACGGTTGTTACATCATCCCCCACTTAGGGAAATCGCGTCCTGAGATTTCAACTACTCGTCTCACCAAAAGCATCAGCAAAAGAAATTTTATGGGTATTTAAGCGAAAAAATACCAACCCATAAAATCACAGAGAAAGAATCGCAAAAATGTGAACGGACTAAATACTCGAATTCACACGATAGAAAAACATTCCGTCACTCTAACGATACACGCAAATAGATACACTCCCCGATCAATAACACCAACGATCAAAACGACTTCTCACATGTAGGTACGATACTCTCGAACCAAATGAAAAAACCAACTGGTAACCGCAAGACGCACTCACAAATAACAGATACCCATAAAACAAACATTTATGATTACCCCGCATCTAACTTCCACGATCTAAAATCCAACCACACATGATCTACTTCACCAACCACCTCAGCAACAAAATTGGGTCCTTAAATTTCATCGGATCCTCACGTTCCTAAGTAAACTCAGGACCACGCTTAGAATCCCACCATACCTTTACCAACGCTATCTCACCACACTTCAAACCCTTAACATCTCGATCCATAATCTCATCAGGTTTCTCGACAAAACGAAGAGTCTTGTCAACCTTACATTCACCTAATGGCACATGCAGACTAGCATCCGCCAACCACTTCTTTCCATTAGATACGTGAAACGTATCATGCACTCTACTTCACTCCTCAGGCAAATTCAACCGATATGTCTCAAATCCAATCCTTTCCATAAATCTCAAACGGTCTTACGTATCTCGATGATAGCTTGCCTTTCTTACCGAAACGCACCACACCCTTCCAAGGAGATACTTTTAACCTCACAATATCACCAACACCAAACTCTAAGGGCTTACGGCAATAATCCGCATAACTCTTTTGGCGATCTCTTACTGCCTTTAAGTCTTTCCTTAGTCAGAAAACCTTATTCGTAGTCTCTCGCTATAGTTCAGGACCAATTAGTTGGCTTGTTCTAACCTTTGCCCACAGAACAGGTGACCTGCATTACCTTCCATACAACTTTTCACACGACACATACTCCATACTAGAATGATAGTTGTTGATATAGGAGAACTCGGCTAAGGGTAAAGGTATACCCCAGCTTCCTCCAAAATCAAACACACCCATGCTCTCAGCTCACCATCCAACTCCTGATTTGTACGCTCACTTAGTTCACTCATTAGAGAATGATAAGTCGTACTCATCTACATACGCGTTCTCAAGACTCTATAACACGTTTACCACTATCGCGAAGTAAGTATTTCATCATGTTTCTTGATGATCAACGCGATACCCCATGGCTCTTTCCCAACTCACCTTGCGAAAAATATCGCCAACTTCTCCATACACCTCTTACTAAGGTAATAATACGTCTTATCCATTCTCGGATGTATCAAATACCTTGCATGATTGATGTCCTTACGCGTTCTCTCAATGAAACCAATAGCTGGTTCGCAAAGTACATTCCTCCATCTTCGTTCCTTTCCATTTACTGGTCTAAACCAAGTAATCATTCTTCTTACATGTTCTCAACCTTGAGCCTCTCTCTCTCTCTAGGCTGTCAGTATCATCCTCTTAACTCCGAACTGAATTATCATAATCATTGCTCACAAACATCTAAGTTTCACTCGTTCATTCCTGTTCAGCGCTCTTACCACGATGTCCGCTCTTCCTTAACGGTAGCGAATAAGACAATCGTAGTCACTGAAAAATTCCACACCCAGATTCTCTTCTACATATAGTAGCCTCTCGCCAAATATATGCTAAAGATTCTTATGATCTGTGTAGATAACACTTTCTGCTCCATACCAATATCATCTCCAAGTTCTACTCCCCAACTCTAAGCCACGTATCACACAGTTCCTCATATGGTTCTTCTACCTCCGCAATGCCTGAAGAACATACATCTTGAAGCTGAACTTCCACTTGGACACTTGGCAACATCCTCTTCTTCTTCAACGAACAAATTGATAATCAAAACGACAATCTATCCTAAGTAAACGACGCGAACCATGAAACCGGTCGAACTAAAACGTATATCAACGAACTCAAAAGGTCACGAATTACCGACTAACGAAGTAACGAACATCAAAATCAAAGCTAGAAAAACACAATGAGAAATTTCCCCCCAATAAAAATAGACACGGATAAAATGTTCATGAACACCCATACCAAGAAAAAATATATAAAATACACGTACCCATAAAACATCCACAAGCGTACCTCAACGAAAGAAACACTCGATGAACCAAATACATAACAAGTTTGGTAAATGAGAACCATAGACAGTTCTTATTCCCGTACTCGACCTTCTCAAAAACAAATGAACACCGTTTTTCACAAGACATATCTTAAACTTATACAATTTTTTAAATATATATAAACCATTTTATGTAAAACATCAACATAAACTTTTTTTTTTCACACGTCATTTTCACCATAAAATTAATAGTTCCCAACAAATGTCCTTGAAATACCCAAAACAAATTTTAAAATACCATAAGGACTTTAACTCAACCCCTTATACGAATGCGAAAAACACAGAAGAATCACATAATCAAAATAATCACCAAACGAATCTCATACCAGGGAACACTCACGCAAATACAATGCAAACCAAACGATAAACTTACAGATTCATTCGTACAACGATCAAACCAAAATCATAGAAAAACACCGATACTAACAGGTCACAAAACATATCACGAAATTCAAATGGTGTATGAAAATGAGGGATCAAATATCCACACAAACTCGTCACCAACCAACAATACTTGAAGAATAGCATAACATTCATTCGCGGAATGAATGCAAGGAATAACCAAAAAAACGAACCAGTATCCAACAAAAACGAATTCAATTACCCAAAATCTATCAAGACGTCAAATAGAAAGAATATGGCATCTGTACCATCATGGTACGAATAGGAATGCCAACCAAAAGAATTAGGTATACAAACGGAGCGTCTAGCAAACGAATCAACTTAAATACCACAACATAAGTACCCACCGATAATTCAGGTATCAACATATGATAGGTAGGATGGAATCTTACCACCTACACACCTCAACGTATAACGACTGCTCAAACGGTTAAGAGAATACTTCTCTAACCACATAGTCATCACCAACATGATATTACATACTATCTACCACAACATATAACAACAAACATCAATCAATGCAATAATGGTCACAAGTCCACATGTGTAATACCCTTATAATTATGTTCGCGACCATAGTTATAAGCCTATTCCACACGCATACTTACTTCCAAAACCACACATCTTAATGATAACGCACATATACCACATAGCACCTAATACACCATGCAATCCATGTTATCATACTTGCAAGTCCACTTGTGTCGTGACGCATGTATAATTATGTTGGCCACCATAATTATCTATGCCCCCTTTCATAAGTGTACTCCCTCCTATGACAACACATCATGCAAACAATCACGCAAACAAAAACAAAAGACGTCGCAAACAATCATCTCACATGGAACAATTCCAATGATCACGTAAACTTTATAATCAAAATCACTTGGATAAGGTCGATCCAATACCCAAGAGTAATCACGCTCCAACATGGCTCCAGGCGGCAAAATACAATATACAAATTCCAAAACATAACACAAAACAAAAGACGTAGCACAATGACTCAAACTCCACTCTCGCACTTATCTCCCCTCTCAGATCAATTCAATTTACTACTCGATGTGGACTCTAGATCCGAATCTACACCATTCCATCCTAACTCCCCTTCATCTTTACTCAACCACTCATTCCTATTTCCTACATGTTGAGGTAATCGACAACATGCAAAACCATCTCTATTCTTTTCTTCCAATTCCACATGATCCACAAGTGCATACGAATTATGAGGTTTAGACAGAACCACCTTTCCTTTACCTGAAAAGTGAGAAAACTTTCCAGGGTACTCGGTAACGGCTCCATCTCTAGAAGTCGTCGTGGTTCCAAACCTCTCCACTTCTTCTCCACCAACGTTTCCCATAAACGTCCTCTCCTTGTCCGAACATAGATACATGCTATCGGGAACTCGGATTCTGCAGTTAATCCGTTTCATCCGACCACTTCTCTCGCATCCGATAGGGACAACGGTAGTCCAACGAAGCATCTTACGCACGGAAGACGATATAATAAAGTCGATATATACAATACTACGTATAGGGGATAAAATAGACGTCCGAAACTCAATAAAACATCTAATAATTATAGGAAAATAGACATATAAAAGACTATACTTACACATAGATCCTAAATGCAACTATATGAGGGACTCCTAAGTTATAGTCTAGGCTCAACCACCTAATTCTCTATAACCAAGGCTCTGATACCAATCTGTCACACCACGCCACGGCGGAAACGCGTGGGTGTAACTTCATGGATATCATCACAACACCTGGTGTCTACATAGAGAACAACTACATGCACATAAATAGAGCAATGTACAAACACAAAGTGTTGTAACAATACCCAAAAAAAATAACCAAAACAAAACATAAATCCAAACATAGATAACAAACCACTTCCAATGCAACTAAGGTCTCGTCTATCCACATCCTTCTATCTTATCCTTAGAAAGCTCACCTGAAAATGATGCTTAAAACGTCAACATAATGTTGGTGAGATTCATAGGTTTAAGACTCAAACACACTAGGCAACCAAAATCCACTGTGATTATAAAAAATATAGCTGGACAAATAAATTATAGTTATCATATAGCTACATGCATTTGCAAGTCATTAATCACACACAGGGCAACAACACTCATAAGGCAACCAATAGGACGGCTCGTGTCCTCCGACCCCAAAATAATCACAACAGGACGGCTCGTGTCCTCCGACCCCACAATGATTACATTAGGAGCTCGTGTCCCCCGACCCCAATAAACATCAATTAGGTCGCATGCGCGAGCAACAGGATAAGCATCCTCCTAATTGGATCCCATATATATCCACACAATCAAATAATCACACATAGCATGCATACGATAACATTATAAGTCCAAGCTCTTTAACACCATACACATAATCACAGTAAATCAAATCATTTAAGACAAGCATCATTTCCATCCCAAGTTTAAAACAAAATAAAAATATGGGACTATGAACTCACCTTAAACTCCGCAGCTTCCACAAAAATAACTCACAATCTATAGCACACAAAAATAATCCACATTACACAAGGTCAAGCTAAAAGCTACAACCCATGTAATACTCATATGATGGATGTCTAAGACTCATATGACCCACCATGGATCTCCTAGACACCACACTAACCACTACCATAACTTAATACTCACTAAATCCCTTGCACTCTAAAACTCAGAAAACGCAGAATTTTTTAGTACATTCAATCACATAAAATCACGACCAATAAAGCTCAACAACTCACACCAAAAATTCACCATGGTCTCTCATAAGCATAAAAGCTAATCCCAGAAGGCCATGGACCAATAACACACACAAATACTCATAAGAAATTCAAACTTGTCAACTACTCAAATTCGGATCTGAACGCACACCAAAAAGTTTTGATTTTTAATAAATACTTCCACAAGTTTTTATCGCGAATCCTTTTCGTGGTAGTCTAATATAACCTAAAACGTAACTATTCCAGATGGACAAGTCAAAATACACTTTTACAACCACATGACACCCTCAAACTTTTACCCAAAATCTGTCCCGGTTTGACAGCTTTGACACCTTAACAAAGAAAAATCAAAAGACCAACTTCCCGACCTTGAAATCAATCGTGGCTGGACTTTTTGGAAAGATCTTTCATTATACTTCAATTTAGACCTAAAATTCGTGACTTAACGCATCACCATCTGTTATTTACACTCACATCTTTACAGCCTTACAAATCTGTCCAAACCCTAACTCAATAACTAGCATGTTTTACGCTCAATTCTCTTAACCAATCATCATACTATTATCATTAATTGATCTCAACATGTTTAATAACATTAATTTATAGAAGTTAACACAAACCCTAATCCATCATACTTAATATTACATGAATTAGATTAATTAATCAATTAATTGAACATATGGTTTAAAGATTTTACCTTGATTCTTGATTATTGCTTCAAAACTATAAACCCTAATTTTCTTCTTCCCTTGCCTCCCATGAACGACCAAAACCAGAGAAAAAGAGGTTTGGGGTGTTCTGGTTTTGTATATATACTATCCTAATATAATTCTAGATAACCCTTTTAGTTAGGAGTTGTAATTGGACTCAAATTTGGTTTCCTTTTCCTTCTTTTTTTTCCCTAGCCGATTTTCTTATACCATATATATATATATATATATATATATATATATATATATATATATATATATATATATATATATATATATATATATATATATATATATATATATATATATATATATATATATTTTTATTAAACTTAATTATTACAATCAAAACCTCATACTTTTCATATTTTATGTATTCTCATATCGTAACCTAACGTCTTACGCGATAAACCTTAATTTTACGATAAACCGGAAAATAATCATTTTCAAAATAAAGTTTTCAAAAATAGAATTTCACACTCTTTTGAAATACAACTCATAAAAACAAATCTCACGTAACTTACTAACGCTCAATTACTTGAACGAAGACTCGTTACGCAAAAACACAAAAACACCAAAAACTACACAAGTCATTTCTACACCACAAAGGTGATCAAAATGAACTTTCCCAAATTACAAACTTTCCAAATCACAATAAAACCATTTACGCAAAGGGATTTAGTGCTAAAACTCACCTATATCACTTCAAACACCTAAGACACACCAAACAAACGTCAACCGAGTCAAGACTATCAGTCAAACCGACCTGCTAAAATCACGGTTGTTACACACAGCCATTGGATTTAAAGCATAGACAACCATGGTTACTTATTTCTTCCATGGGTAATAGGATTATCATTATTTAATATTCTTTAAACTACATATAAATCAACATATAAGATAGCATTCAATTATGATTTGGATTGATTAGTTTTCTTTTATATAGTATTGCGTCAATCAACCCATTGACGCTATGAAACCTATTCAATATCTGACAAAAGAATGAATTATAGAAAATTTATTAAGATAAATCACTTCTATATGCGTATAAATAAATGTCAACATGTGAGCAGTGGCATTTTCTGTATGATCTTATTGTGCAAAAATTAATCAACTAATCTATATAGTTTTAAAGGCATATTGGTAATATGGGTAGGTTCCTATCCTTTCCTTGCTATTTAAAAAATAAACTCAAGAACACAAAAATAAATAATCACTTTCTTCACAATGTCATCCCCTACTTTACCCTTCCCATCCCATCCCTTTCCATTCTTTAAAATTTAGACTTGAGAACATAGTACCTAATCAAAAATTACCAATAAAGTTAGCATTCGGAATAGATCATAAAACATATTACCATCGAAAGGTATTCTTTTCTTATTCTTTTTACCCGACGGCAAAACTGCAATGACAATAGATCAAACTGACATCATGTGGCTTTGATACCATATAGAAATCAGAGGGAAAATGAACAATATATTATGCAGATTCAATGAATACCTAAAGTTACATTACAATAAATAGAAACTAAACATACCTAAACCCTAAATGCTAAACGGGCCTAAACAAACAAGCCGACCCTAGGCCTTTATTAATAACGAGGGCAACAATGTATATATAGATTCCAATAATTAGGTTTTTAGACTTCGACAGACCCCTTACATCCCTAGAGTCGGTTGAAGTTAACAAGCAGGGCAAATGGGATTCTCCTTGAACTTGTGTTTTTCAAGCATATGTATAAACTTTCGTTGATATAATACAAGAGTGAAACTTTGTGTAATAAAACTAAATGAAATGCCAAGGATTCCCAATATTTTTTTTGGGAAAAAGGGAACATCCCCGGAAAATATGTTAATCACACAAAAATTACAGGCATAAACAACTTATATGGACAAACCCATATAAGTAAAGTCCAAACGACATTCCCAAAACATGCTTTGGGAATATAGCAAGAAATGATAAAACTCTACCATACTTGGAAATATTACAAACCAAACTGCAACAAACAAAATAACACCTCCACCAAATAGCTATAAACTTCACAATCCAATCCAGCCTCTTCACCAAATAGTTACTCATGTAACTCTGATTTGCCAGCAAACTACTTCTGAACCAAACACCAATCATAAAACCTATGAACCTTTGACCACATTGCTCTTCATCACATGAAAATTCCAGAAACCAGCAGCCTCCAAAGACTGCTTGGAACTTTTGATTTTTAAACTCAAAAGCCTCAATCTAACATAATGTCTAATAATACCACAAATTTCATCCACACTCCTAAACTTCTTTTGGAAGATCCTAGCATTCTTCTCAGTCCAAATATAGTACACAGAAGCCCCCAACACCAATCTTTGAATAATACTCCAAATAGACTTAGAAATGGGTCTTGAAGAAATATAATCAATAATAAGGTAAAGGTCATCAGGCACACACTCCAGTTTCATAAGACCTTTAAAATATCTCCAAACTCTTAAGGAGAAATCACAACCAAAGAACAGATGATTATGATTATCCCTTAAAGAATTACATAAAGGGCACTTCAAGTCATCAGTCTTATTCCAAATGGCAATTCTGTCTTGAGTATTCAACCTCTTATTTATAGCAAGCCATAGAATAAAAGCATTTCTAGGAATATTCTGGCTAAACCAAACACACTTAAACCAGGATACAGTGTCCTTAGGATCAGATAAGTCAGACCAAGCAGTTTTAACAGAGAAGTGACATATCTTACCACTTCTATTCTTCCATAAAGCTTGATCAGGCCTGTCTTGAAACAAAAGTGGAGGAGGTAAATGAAACAAGAACTGAAATTTAGATCTCCATACTTCAGGCCAGTTCCAAGCACCATCAATGACTATATCAGCAATTTTACATGAAATAGATAGACTAGCATCAAAGATATCTCTTTTAGATATATATTGGCATAAAGGGCCAATAAAAGACCAATTGTCAAACCAAACAGAAGTGCCTTTACCATCTCCAATCCTCATGACTATATGATCTCTAATAACATCTCTATATAACATAATCTTCTTCCAACTCCAACAAACATCATTCAACAGTGGAATATCCCAAAAACTCCTCTCAACAGACCTTCTATCAACAAGTCTATAAGAATTAACCCATTTCACCCATAAAGAATCTTTTTTTGACACAATATTCCAGATATGTTTAGACATCAAGGCAATATTCCATAAATGTAAAGATTTTATACCAAGACCACCCTGAGATTTCAAAGTACAAACATCCCTCCATTTAACCTTAGCCTTCCCCCTATTGGACTCCCCATGAGACCATAAGAAATTCCTCATAAGCTTATCAATCTCATTAGCCACTGATATGGGAATAATGAAAACAGAGGACCAATATACCTGAATAGAGCTAACCACAGAATTAATAAGCTGTAATCTACCTGCAAAAGACAATGACTTGTTCTTCCAGTTAGATAGCTTCATCTTCACTTTATCAATCAGAGGAGCACAATGGTGCTTATGAAGACTAGTAGATATCAGAGGAACTCCCAAATACTTAATAGGTAAAGTTCCAACAGAAAATGGTAGAATACCAAGAATGGAAGCTTTACAATGAGCAGACACATTTCCAAAGAACACCATGCTTTTCTCCATACTAGGCTTCAAACCAGAACACTTACTAAAGACTTCCAAAACATCTTTAATAATAGAAACAGATCTAGAATCTCCATGAGAGAAGATCATGAGATCATCAGCAAAACACAAGTGGGTGAGCATCACTTTACTACATCTCCAATGGAACTTAAAACAACCACTTTCTTCAATCTTCTTATTAATTAGTAAGGAAAGTACCTCCATAACTAAAGTAAAGAGATATGGTGATAAAGGATCACCCTGTCTTAAACCTCTCATACCCTTAAAGTACCCACAATGATCACCATTCACACAAACAGAGAATGAAGGGGAAGTCATGCAGCTCATAATCCACTTAATCATTTTCCAAGGAAAGCCAAAATTGATCAAACACTTCTTAAGAAAGCCCCAATCCACAGTATCATAAGCTTTATGGATATCAATTTTAAAAGCAACCTTAGGAGGACCACTGTTCCTATGGTAGTTCCTCATAAGCTCTTGAGACATCAAAATATTATCACTAATTTGCTAAGAGGGAATAAAAGCACTCTGACACTCATTCACCAACGAGTTCAACACTCCTTTAAGTCTATTAGCAATAATCTTGCTAATACACTTATAAATAACATTACAGCAAGAGATTGGTCTAAAATCAGAAACTTTCTTAGGAGTTTGGGATTTAGGAACAAGGGCAATTAGAGTAGCATTAATTTCTTTAAGTAACTTACCATTTGAGAAGAAATCAAGAATGGTATTGGTGAAATCAGACCCCACTACAGGCCATGCAGACTTGAAAAATTTAGAAGAGTAACCATCCGGGCCAGGAGCTTTATCATCTTCCATGCTAAACAAAGCCACTTTAACCTCCTCTTTAGACACAGGCTTCACCAACAACTCAGTATCCACCAAAGATAGCTTTTTAGTAAACAAATTTGAAGGATCAGGAATAGGATCTACATACTCACTCCTGCCAAGAACCTCTTCAAAATACTTCAGAAATTGTCTACCAACATCAGCACCAGAGAAACCATTACCCTCCAAATCCTCAACATATTCAATCTCCTATTTCTTCTTTCCTTCATAGCATTATGGAAATATTTAGTATTAAAATCACCTTCACTTAACCATGATACCTTAGACCTTTGTTTTAGAAACAATTCTTCATCTCTAGCAGCAACATTGTAGGCCTTAAGCACATCAGCCTCCTCAATTCTATTATCAACATTGGAAGGATCTTTCACCATATCTTCTTGAACTCTACATAACTTGCCTCTAAGAGACTTTACTTTCTCAGTTAAGTCACCTTGAGAATACTTCAACTTCCTAAGAGGCTTTTTCAAAATCTTAAGCTTAGAAGCCATTGAAAACATAGCATAACCTGGAATCTCTTGCCCCCAAACACTCTTAACAGTAGGTAAGAACTCAGCTTTAGAAGCCAAAAAATTGGCAAACTTGAAAGGTTTAGGCTTAGGACCAGGTGCATTAGGAATACACAGAACAGACGGGGCATGATCAGAACAGACAAAAGGCAAAAAAATGGCATTTGAACTTGGGAATTTATCCAAAAAAGCCATATTACACATCACTCTATCAAGCTTCTTCAAAAGACCCTTAGGAGATTTTGGACTTTTGTTCCATGTAAACTGAAGGCCAGCCATAACTAAATCACCAACATCAATCTTAGCAATACAATCTCTAAATTCCTCCATACCAGGAGTAATAGCAGATGAACCAAAAGACCTCTCACTTGGGTTTAGGATGACATTAAAATCACCTAATAAAACCCATGGAGCATCTCTAATAGCAGAATAGAACTTGCTCAACTCCTTCCATAAGGCTCTCCTCCCACATTCTTTATAATAAGCATAAACAAAAGAGCAAAAGAACTTCTGACCACTATTTATAACTTCCACAAAAACATTCATAACTTGAGAAGTCTGGCTGTGCAACATAATTCTAACAGCATTTGGGTTCCATCCAACAACTATACCTGTCCTATTTTCACAAGAAGCAGCATTAGATATCCAATCCCAGTTGCCCAAAACTTTAGAACAGACTTTAGACAATTTCTTTTTCTTCAATTTAGTCTCCAACAGAGCACAAAAACAATAATCACCATTTCTAAGCATATCAATAACCTGCTTTTGATTAAGGTCATTATTAAGACCTCTAATATTCCAAGCAAAACCCTTAATATTCATCAATAACAGCCTTATCTTTCGTCCCATTTTTCACTGAAACATGGACAGAACCACCATTATTATCAGGCTTCATTTCAACTGCCATACCTTCCATTTCAGATTCCACATCATCCTCATCAACATATGGCTCCAAACCATACTTTTGAAAATTCTGATAAAAAAAATCTAGTTGAGACAGTGACCATTTTGCTCTTACTTCTTGAGAAGGGTAGATACCAGACACCAAAACTTCAACAACTTCACTCTGCAACTTAGGCCACACCACATTCTTGTATTCTTCATCAACAGAACTGTTAAATTGATCATCCTTATCCATCATATCTTGATCTTCTAAAACTTGAAAAGAATTAGTAACAGGAACATTTTCAACAGATGTACCATTTGCATTGGTAGAACTAGAACCTCTCACCAAAACCTTAGGTTGAAAGTCAGCAGAATACTTGGAACTTACAGAGGGTTTATGAACAATATTAGACTTGCCCTTAGGAGGTTTAACAGCCCTACCCTCCTTATTACCCTTCTACTCACCAATAGATCCCCCACCAACACTCTTATTCCTTTGAACATTACCCTGTTGCTTTTGTACACTACCACCATTTCTATCTTGATGATTAGCACCTTTACCACTAACATTAGATCTACTAACTCCACCATTTATCCTATAAGAATTATGAGAACCCTTACCATTGAAAGAACTATTACCATTTCTATTAAGAGAATTACTTTGCTTAACAGAACTTTGCATAACCACAGGCTTATTATGCTTTCCAACAGTAACAAACCCATCCCCCACATTATGAGACACCACATTAACATCAGCACCAGCAATAGGAACTTTCAAAGCTTCTTTCAACACTTCTGCAACCTTTTCCTCAACAGTTCTTGGCCTAGTCTTACATGACACAGTAGAGTGCCCAAAAGTCTTATAATGAGTACACTGGGGTGGTTTCCATTGGTATTTAACATCCAATCTACCAATTCTAGCAGGCCTGTCACCAATAACAGGGTATTCAATTTCAAGAGATAGAGGCAGTTCCTCAACAACAGATACCTCAACCAAAACTCTAGCAAAATCAAGCTTACCAGATTTTTTAAGACATCTCTCCTTTGTCAGCTTATCCATGAGCATAGGTTTACCAATCCCACTCATAATCTTACCAATACCATTCCCATTACAAAGTTCCATAGGAATTCCATAAACACAGACCCAAATAGGAATAGTGCTAGGCTCAACCTTCTCTAACCAAATACCAGGCTCCCAAACATTTAACACCAAAGGAACATTATTAACCATCCAAGTACCACTTTCGAGAACAACTTTCATACCCTCTTCATTCTTGAACTTAAAGTAAAAAATCCCTGAACTAGTCTTAGTAATGTCTGCTATCCCATAACTCCTCCACATCTTACTCAAATTAGCATTAACAACCCTATAATCCATAGAAGTGCCTACAAAATAACCATAAAGCTGTAGATCACAAGCAATACTTCCCTTCTTAATATCCTCCATAGAAATAGCAATCCTTTTAGTACCATCACTCTGCCTAGAAACACAATCAGGCTCAAACTTCATATGCAATTCTCTATCCTCAACCCCTTTTTTCATTTTTTCAGCAAAGGACTCAATATTAATAGCACCATCTAACTTCATAGCATTAACACCAGACTTACTAGAAGACCAAACACTACTAGATTTAAAAAAGAGACTAGGCCCAAACTGAACCTGAGTTAAACCAGTAGTAGGTTTCTTAAGAATACCCTTATTCTTCTGTACATCACCAAACACAAAAGCAGAATTATCCTTATCAACATCCATCCCATCCTTGTTAGTTTTCCTAATACCTACAACCCCAACATGCTCCACATCAGCCATATTGGGCTTACTAATGCCATTACTCACTAAACTAGGATTATCACCACTATTCTCACCACCTCCACTATTCAACACATCAGAACAATTCTCATCCATAGCAGCAGAAACAAGCTCAATAGGCAACTTAATAAAGGAACCATCATTACCCTCAAATGAACATTCAATACTACTTTTAGACATCTTAGCACCATTCATATCGCTATGCTTAACACCCTCATTAAAAACCATTTGATCAGATATACTTTTGTTATAAGCTAATCTTTCTAAAACCTTAGTAGGCACCTCATCAACACGACCACTAGTAGAATTAGAGCGTTTACCAGGATGACCTTCCACAGATGTAGCTTCACTACGACTTCTACCCAAACCATTCACCTTAGAATTACGAAGCCGTTTAAGAATAGCCACAGCCCCAGCAGAAGCAGATCCCGGCGATTGAACCTTTATCCTCACATTTTTAGGCCGATTCTTAACACCCCTAGGCCTGCCCCTAGGCTTAGGAGGATGGATTACACCATAAGGACCAACAGGTTTATGTGTGAGATCATTTGACCTCATCCCTGTAAGAGTACTAGACTCCTCAAGGATAAGATCAGGAGGTTTATTAGATTCAGGTGGCATATCAAATGAAATGAAAGAGGATTAAACAATGGGAATTACATAAAAGAATCACAACAATTGACCCTAGATTGCTAGATCAACTTGTTGTTTTAGGGTTTAGGAGATTTCACCCAAATCGCCAGAGAGAGGAGAGAGAATTTTTTTTAGAATTATAGGATTCCCAATATTGTTTGTATTGCATTTAGTGATATTGCAAAAAAAAAAAAAAAAAAAAATGTACATCATCTTAGTGATCCATATTGATGAAAATACTTTGATCGATGTGTTTATTAGTATATTACCCCTGTATAACAGTGAATATGACGAGTTTTTTTTTCTGGTGTAATATTCATCCAATGCCATTAGTTATTTCAAATATAACCTCTAATGTTCTTTTCGTGGATTAATAGTTTATAACAAAATATTAAACAAGCATTTGAAATTTCATTGATTGTGGTGTCTTACTGTGTTAGATCAACGACCAACCTCAATTGTTCTAAGACTACACGATGATAGACGGTAGAACATTAAACTTTACAATACCAATGAAGATCATTGTCCTTTTCGAAATAGTTGATCGCAAAATTTTGTATCATAGCAACACAAAATTTTGTATTCTGAAAAACCCTAGCCCACCAATTCTAGTTGTCATAACACACCCATGTTATCTCGATTTTTCTAGCCATCAATCAACTAATTTTGTATCAGCATAATCTTTTGTTTTACCACTGAAGATCATTGTCCTTTTCTAAATAGTTGATCGTAAAATTGCCGCTCCTATTTAAAAGTAATGCAAGCTAGGATGTAAAACATAAAATGTCACTCGAAGGAGTAAGTCGTCAAGCAGTAAAGAACTTTTCCGTCGAGTACAACTCTACCTACGTGTAAGCAAAAAAAAAAAAGAAAGAAGCAATTAAAACTGAAAAGAAGACAAAAAACAAGAATGTGATTTCACATTATAGGTAGTTTATGCATCCAAAAATCTCCCTTTCAAACCGTGGGGACTGTTAGATGATAAAGTTACTGGCACAAGCTCGAGTGTGGATTTATGGTACTTTAGGTTAAGGTTATCTTGCTTATTCTCTAATCTATGTTTTCTTATGGGGATAATATTTTATAAATGTATTCAACTAACCATTAAATTCTGTATTTGTGTATCAAAGTATTTTATTTTATTTTATTTATTATTATTATTATTATTATTATTATTATTATTATTATTATTATTATTATTATTATTATTATTATTATTATTACAATTCTAAATACGAACTTTAAATAACTTTTATTGTGTGCATCGTAAACTTTTAATAACTTCTCTTGTGTGTATTATTATAGTAAGATTATTACGTGACATTGCTTAGTCCCTATGTGTTCAATATATATATGTTTTGTTTAAATTATACTAGTTATATGTAAACACATATACCCCAAACACCTCATTCCCCACATTAGGCTGGATATTTGTGGCTTTTTATAGGACACGAATTAAACATCGAGTGGAAGAAAGGGGAGTTAATCGGGGGTTTAGTGGAAAATAGAGTGTGTGGGGTATATATGATCAATATATAATGGATACTATAATGTAAACAAAACATGTATGTATTGAACGAAAGGGACTAAGTAATGTTTCCTAATAATCTCACTATAATAATACATACAATAGATGTTATTAAAGTTTACAATACCCAAAATAAAAGTTATTAAAAATTTGTAAATAGATGAAAGACAAAAATACACCGTTGGTCCCTAAACTTTTCCAAAAACATCACCTGGCACTCTAAGTTTTGATTTTAGTCGCCATGCATCCAAAGTTTGGGTTTTTGAGACCAAATGCGTCCTTTGACCCATTTTCTATTAGTTGACTTCTGTTATTTCCCCCATTTGCCTTGCACATGAGGGCAAAATTGTCATTTCATCATCTTGGTTAATTATTTTGGTGGTACAACCTTAGGGACGAACGGTGTATTTAATCAAAAAGTTATACCATCACTACCACCACCCTCTCTTTATCTCTTTTTCCTGCTTCTCTCTCTAACTTTCTCCTTCTCTCTCTAAAATTAACACCATCATCATTTTTAAATCTCGTAAACCATTCCACTAAAAATATATATAAATGCTATGTTGCTTCAATTCCATGGTAAAGAGAACGTATACTACTATAATCGAACTATTCTCTAAACAAATATATCAAAAATGTCACCTACACTTTGCTACTTAATCATGGTGTTGCTTCAAATCACTCCTTTAGTTTTCTTCAAAATTTCCCTTTCTTAGAGTTTTAGTACTACCTCCGTCCCATATTAAATATCCACCTTGATTTTTCAAAGTCTTTTTTTATCAACTTTGACTTTAAATATTTTTGTCTGTATTTTCGTTAATACTTGATGCAAAATATATGAATGAATTAGGTTTTGAATGTATTTTCGTTAATATAATTTTCATCAAGTATTATATAGTACAAACAAAACTATTTGAGGTCAAAATTGATGAAAAAGACTCCAAAAGTCAAAAGTGGATATTTAATATGTGACGGAGGGAGTATAATTTATGATTGGACTTGGCTAAAGTACATACTGAACTATATTGCAAAAACCAATGATGTACAAAACAAGAAACATTTACAAATTACAATACAATTTCTAATTCTTTTCTTAAATGAACGGTATAGAAAGAATGACAATAATGCAAACTCTGAGACTATTTTACAGTTCCAAACACGTAAGAATTCATTCGTGCTACAAATCAATCTTCAGAAAGTTGTGATCAGGATGACTTCAAAATACACATTTGTGGTTTCCCATGCTTTCTTTTAGGCTGGTGAATCGGCGTTGAATCTTGATTAGATTCTGCTTCCTCTTTCACACGGATTAAGGGTTTTTCAAAAGCTTGATCTTCACTCTTGCAGGCATCTCTACCAAATATTCTAACAGTGAATGTTGCCGATTGCTTGCTGTATCTAAAAACCATGAATTGACCAAGCTCAAGACTCTTATCATTCACAAATATATTCCAACTGTTCTCCATAAAAACACCATTATTCCTTTGTATTGTATCCACATGCCAGACTCTTCCCGTAAGGTCTTTAAGTATGACAGTCTTCGGTATTTTTCGCTCAAAATGCTTAAGAAATTCGGGGTGGTATCTGCCACATTCAAATGTTAACTACAATTATTGTCACAAGCGTACATAAAAAATAAAAAATAAAAAAAAATAATAAAAAAATAGGTGCACATGAATACATACAATTCTTGAGTTATAGGTTCAAATGCTAATTACTTGTGTATGTGTGTGTGTGTGTAAGAATTCACTGGCTTAATCCTTATATTTGATGATTTGTGTTCTAATGAATCCTTTACGGGAACCAGTATATTGCCTAGATAAAGATGGCTTATATTCTAACTAAGACATTGTGATCGATCCACAACAAATGTGTATAATAGGGTTAGCACATGTAGAAACAAGTACTTTACTATAACCATTGTGAGACATAAGAGACACTTACAAGTTGTGGGTTCCGATACACAACCAGACAACACACTAATCTGCATAAGTTCCTAGTTCTTAATTCATTCAAGATTCGACACAGAACCAAACATACTAGAAATTTACTTAAAAGGCTATAAAAACACTCAATGTATCCTAAAATATCCTAAAACGCATAACTAAGGGTATATTAGAAAATTTAAAAGCTACTTTAAGCTACTTATAAGCTACATTAAGGGTGAGAATAAGCTAAAGGCTAACTAAGGGAATCTTAAATAGGCTAGAGGGACAGAATAAGCAGGCTAGATTAAGCAATTAGCAAGGGAAAAGCAAAAAGGGAAAAGTGGTGCTGAGTAAAAATCAGCCTCTGAGGGCTATTTAGAGCAACTAAAAAGCTGTGAAAAAGCTTAAATGAAAAATCACAAAAATGAGGAACAATTAGATCAGCTACCAATAAATAGGCCTACCAAATTTCAAATAAAAAGGACTAATATTGAGCAAAGGAAAAATCAAAAGCATAAGCTGATTTAGACTTTTTTTTTAACTGATGCAGTTTTTCAAAATGGGTCAATTTTGGGGTACTGAAAAGCTACCAAAAAGCTATTATAAAAAATCAGAAAAAATGTAAGCAACTAGATAAACAACCAAACATTAACTATACCAATTTTCAGGTCATGTTGGCTTATATTGAACAAATGAAAAATAAAAAACAAACCCTGGTTTGGACAAAAATGAAAAAACTACAAACCTTAGTTTTGGGAGGGTGATTTGCACAGGCTATTAATAAGCTAACAAATAAACTCACAAGACTAAGAGGAGCTGAATTTAATGATTACTAGACTACCACCTATTTGTGAAATTGAAATGAAGAATTTATAATTATTCTAGATGCCCTATTAAACCAAAAACTCCCTCATGAGACAATCAAATTACAATTGTCACAGAAGTGCTAAATGTCCAATATGGCTTGTAAACAGTTAGACCCTTACGAGATTCTTAAGCCTACTCTAAATCACCACCTTGACTAAACTTTTAACAACTAATGTGACCAATAACTACTTATCCAAATTTCAACAGTTTAAACCTTTTAAGATGACAAAACTTTCACAACTGGTACAATGTCCTAAAATTCAACTAATCTTACTAGATAGAGTCCAATTACAATAAAGGCTATCCAAAAAAAATATCAAAGTAAAAAATTCAGTATCACATATTGTCAATTTTTAATAGAAGGTATAAAACTACAATCTTTTTATACAAGACTTAACTAATATAAAAAGGGTATTACAAATAGCAATCAACTTAAACAACTCAAGGCTGCATAATATCAAACACATTAAAGGGTATCCAAAAAATACAATCTTTATGCATAAAACACGACTCATCATAAAAGGGCATTACAAAAATCAATCAATTTTAGTAAAGGGTATTAAAAATACAATCTTTATACCTGTGGATGAGAAATGAGGGTTTAAGGAATTGATGTGTTTTGAGATGCGATTTATTTTTTGGTTTGGATGAAATGAAGAAAAGGGTGAATGATGTTATTATATATGGGCAAAATAGTCATTTAATAGAAATAACGAGATTTGATGAGGAATAACGGGGCGTTGACTAACGGAAACAGGTCAAGGGACACAATCGGCCTAAAAAACTTGAGGAGGGACACACGGAGACGTTTATCAAAACTTAGGGTGCCAGGTGATGTTTCTGGAAAAGTTTAGGGACCAACGGTGTATTTTTGTCAAGATGAAATGTATGACAATAGAACACAATCAATAATTTATAAATTTAACCAACTGGGCTAGCTCTGTTGGCTACCAAGGGTGACTTTGTGGAGGTTGTTACCACATGCGAGAGGTCTCAGGTTCGGGTCTTTCCGTGGGGGTTTTCCTTCAAGATGGAATCTGTGGGGTTCTGCCCCATAGATGCGTTGATTCGAGGCTGACATGGACTACCTTCTGGGTATGTACTGTGGGATGGAATCACTAATTATTATTCGAGGTTGGCAGGGACTACTTTCTGGGTAAGTACTATAGAATCGAATAACTAATTTAGTATTGTACTAACTCGCCGTTCAAAAAAACACAATTTATAAATTTAGTATTTTAGTTACACAAAATGCGAAGCTACTAGCTACTGTTTGTAACACAAAAACATACATTTACACTAGAATTACGACATGCAAAGCTGCTAGCTAAACTAATCCATAATAGCATCATCACAAATCGTTAACGTTCTAAGATCTTCTATTCAATAATGATTAGTTGGTGAGAATTTTCTTTTATTCTAATTTTATTTTTCATCTTATAAAATTATTTTAATTTTGTGTAAATTAAAATTTTGAATGTAAAGTGCCAATTTGAATGTATTGTACAAGTAATTGATCTTATAGTTAATATTTCCATATGTAAACGAAGATCTTATTATTCGAGTGTATTGTGAAGTTTGTATTAGATGATAGGGTATATAATGGTGGGAAATTTTGAAAAATTGATATTTAAGATGACATTTATTTTCAACTTTATGATATATTGCTAAAACTAGAACATCAAATTACGTTTTGTCGAGTTTTTGTTTCTGCACCTACTACACACCTATTTCGCACCTATTTATCATTTTATTTAATAAGCTACCACACCCCCTTCTGATAATGTTAGTGCGGTTTATCTCTCGACTAATCACGTGCAGCCTCAATGCACAAAGCATATTGAGATTGACATACACTTTCTTTGAGATCAGGTTGCAGTAGGTCATGTTCGGGTTCACCATGTCCCATCTAGTTATCAGTATGCAGATATTTCCACTAAAGGCTTACCATATGTGTTGTTTAATGATTTTTGAGCCAGTTTTAGCGTTCTCCCTTCTCCAACTCCAACTGCGGGGGGGGGGGGGGGGGGGGGGGGGGGGGAGTTGTTAGCGGACTATTATCTAGATAGGCTTAGGTGTTGTTTGTTTCATTATGATGTTTGTGTCTTAATCTAAGTACCACATCTAAGTATTAAGAGGAGCTTAGAAGGTATGAATCTGAACGAAATAATATTGTTTGTTTTTGTATAATTGACTGAATGATTTTTATTGTTTGTTTCGGCAATTTATTTATTAAACCATCGAAATGCTATGAATAAGTAACTTATGTAAATATGAAACAAAAAATTATCATTAATATAACATAGTTAATAAACCATCAAATATATTATCTTTAATACAAGTCTTCAACCTTTTATTGGTAAGAGCAATAAGACAAAAAACAAACAAAACAATGTCTGACAGCCTTTGACTTAGTAAGAGACAAGAGGCTTGTAAGACATTGTTTTTCATAAACAAACACACCCTTGGAGCATTGGGAGTCATAACACATGTTAACACTATTTTTCCTGCTATGTCAGCGCCACATCATTTTAACACCAAATAACATAACACCAAAAAACACTTTTTAATCATAACACCAAATAATACCACGTTTTGGGACCCACTTTAAAAAAAACAATTTAAAAATTAACCCCTTAACTAAAATTTCAATCATTAAATAAACCCTTCACTAATATTTTAGCCATCAGGATGACGCCACGTGTTTTTAGGTCCACAATTAGGTCTATTTTTAGGTCCATGTATCATTTCTCTTTAAAAAAACATGAGCAAATTTAAAAACTAATACATAAAGTAAAGAAACATGACTAATCGTCATCTACTTTCATAAATCGTCACGTTCACGCCAAATATGCTCCATAAGGTGGTGTTGGAGATTAAAATGAATACCTTTGTCACGCATTTCTTTGCCTTTCGACGACGCTTATCACATCTGTCAATCCATCTGTCTTGCATATCTCTCGTCGGATTTTTCCACAGTTCTTTGTATTCACTTAGTGCAAACTTTTGATCTTTTTAAATCATGTTATGCAATATGATGCAAGAATACATGATTCTACGTATCCTGTTAACCTAGTAAGCTCATGCTGGTTATTGTATTATTCCCCATCGTCCTTGGAGAACACCAAAAGCACGTTCGACATCCTTTCATGCACTTTCTTGTCGCTTTTTAAATAAAGTGTGTTTATCGTCTACGGTATTTGTAAACGATTTGATGAAAGTAGCCCACTGTGGGTAAATTCAATCGGCTAAGTAATACTACTTATCAAACGCAACTCCATTTACCTCATACGGAGCTAAAGGGGCGACATCATCAAGAATGACGTCGAATAACGGCGAATTATCTAAAACATTGATATCATTATTCGCACCCACTACACCAAAAAATGCATGCCAAATCCACAAATCATGCGACGCAACAACTTCAAGCATTATAGTCGGGTATTTTTTATCACCTCTACCGTATTGCCCTTGCCATGACACAGGACAATTTTTCCATTCCCAATGCATACAGTCGATGCTACCAAGCATTCCCGAAAAACCATGTTCACGCTCATGTGTTGCATATAGGTTTTGAATGTCATGCATATTTGGTTTTCTTAAAAACTCTGGACTAAACAAATCAATAACACACATATTGAAATTATCCAGATAATGACTGATTCCTCCCGGACCATACCTACTTTTTATAAGCCAACCACTTAGGATAAAATGGTCAACCTAATAAAAGTAAACGGGCGACAGCCCGGGAGAGGAATACAAGTTTACCAAGGTTTAAAATATCCTTGGATCGTTTATGTCCTGGCGAGGCGTGATATTCTAAATACAATGACTTGTGAATTGTTGAAAATAATATTAGTATAGGAAAATAGGACTCTGATTGACTAACACTGAATGTGAATAGTAATAGCTCTGTCACAGCTAGTTCATTTAAGAAACGTACAATCAGAAACCTTAAAATGATAACGTATTTACAAACGTACATTTAGGTTTAAATAAATGTAAACGTAACGTATAAAACAAAACTTTCCCAAAGAGGGAATTTGCATGCCTGAACGGCTTAAATGCAAATTAAAAAGAAATAAAATAAATAACTATATTTACAAAGTATTTAAAATAATATTTACAAGTGTTATATTAATTATTATAAATTAAAAACTATTTATTTACTTATTATTAATTATCTAAATACTAAGAAAATGTAAAATAACCTAAATAAATAAAACTAAAACTTAGAAAAGTTAAAACTAATATAAAAGAAATTTTAGAAACTAAAAATATATTTATACAATTATTCTATTTATTATTAATTATTTACTATTATTCTAATTATTAATACTAATATTTATTATTAATAATAAATAAGAAAACAAAAATCTAAAACTTTTTACATAAATCTAATATACTAATAAGAACCTAAGAAAAATATAAAAACTATATTCTATGTACAAAAATAAGAAAACTAAATTAAAAACTATTATATATTAATTAAACTAATTAATACTAATTAATTATTATACATACTAAACTAATTTATAAAATTATAAAACTTTTTATAAAACTTCCTAAGTATCTCAGGAATACATAAAAAATATAAAAAGTTTGTAAAAATTATAAATAAGCTGCTTTAAAAATTAAATACTTATTATTTGCTAAAACCTAAGTAAACTATATTAATTATTATAAATACTATATGAATAGTTAAAAATCTGAAAAATTTACAGAAAGTGTATTTACTAATAAAGGTCCTAGGAAAAATAGAATGGGGCACCCAGCTTATTCCAATAAGCTGCTATAAGCTCATCAGTCCACAAAAGCCAAAACACCAAAAATGGGTTAAGTATATTGTTTGTGTGGATACCAACGGAACTGGTGCCCCAGAGCTAGTGGAAGGGGTGTGGGCACATAAGCATGCTACTATCCTAGAGGTCTTGAGTTCGAATCCCACACCCAGGCTTTTTTCATTTTTATTTTATTTTTCAATTTTCTTTTTTTGCAAAGCTGTAAAACAAGTAAAAATAAGCAACTTTAACAAAGCCATCTTTTCCAAAACTTAGAAATAAGCTGTATGACAGCTTATTTCTAACTCAGTAGGCTTATAAAGCTCAAGCTTCTAAATAGAAGCTATCACTTGTCATTAAAGCTTGTTTTTGGTTTTTCTTTTTATGAAACTAAATAAATATATATAATATACATATATTAAGAAAACTAAACTTATAAAACCTAGGAATAAGCCAAACGTGGGCTTATTTCCCACACAGTTGAGCTTTTGGGCTCAAAGTGGGGAAATAAGCTTGGTATAAGCTTTAGAAAGCTATACAGAGGTAAAACAAAGTTATGTGTGTGTATATACAAGTATAGTAAGTATGTATTAACAAAAATAAGCACTGAGGAGTGCTTATAAGCATGAGCTTATGATTTAGTCAGTTTAGCTTTTTGGCTAAACTTGGATTGAATTGAGGCTTCTAAGAACCTATAATAAGCTCCCTACTTAAAAGTAAAAGTTAAAATATATCTATACTGGTATTATATACATATATGTACAAGCTTGTGATCAGGGAATAGCTTATAAGCTCAGAATAAGCAAATAAGCTTTTCCCTGATACTCTCAGTTCCAAACACCCCTGCAACCTTATGTTTGGCCAAATTCAGCTGACGGGATAAGCTCAAAAAGGCAAAATAAAAGTTGGAGTTGCAAGATGAGGTGTTTAGCTTTCCAAAAAGCCAAAGCTCATCAAGTGGGGTCCACTGATGAGCTTATGGGAGGCTTATGAAAAACCTTCATTTCCTGAGTGATATGGTAAAATTCTTAAGTGTTCAGGAAATGGGACACACAAAAAGCTCTATGCAGCCCATGTAAATAAGCTACAAGATAAATATTAAGCACTGGATCCTTTAGCCTAGTTGATAAGCTCCACATGGAACTTAATTTCATAAGCTGGGTCCAAGGATTAAGCTTTTTGTGAGCTTATGAAAGTGTCTAGGTTGGGTAAGTTATGCTGAGGACTCAGAACAACTTTTCTAGGTGTGACAAGTTTAAGCTGCTTGCAGCCCTATGAGATGAGCTGCAAGGTGAAAGATGGGCATAGGATTTATAAGCTGGGTTGCTAGGCTTCCTAAAAAGCTAAGGTACACAGACTATAGATCACTAAAGAGCTTGGTGTGAGCTTATGGAAATGGTGTAATACCCCTGATGACTCAGGGGTATGTTGTGAATGGGCAAACAATAAGCTCACACAACTTATCAAATAAGCTCATAAGAGCTCAACAAGCACTGAGCTATTTAAATGGGCAATTCAGCTTCACATGAAGCTAAACCACACAAGCATAAGCTCAATGAGGAACTTTCTATGGGCTTGTGAAAATGAACTCATCACACTGTTTGCTTCAGTGTGATGAGTTGTGAGTAACAAAAAGGTTGGGGTTGATAATCTATCTAAATAAGCTAAATACAGGAAAATAAGTAAACACATAACATGTATGATACTAAAACAATATAAATAAGCCAAAAGCAACAAGTTGGGTCAAGTCATGAGACTTTGACAAGCTCATGAACTTGACAGCCCAACTTGTGCACAGGGCAAAAACTACTAGAATTAAGCACTATTTTAAGCTAGTAAATAAGCTAAACAAAAATTGACAAAATTCATACAACAAGATAAGCTGCTAAACTAAAACATATTAAAAGGACAGGTTCTAAAACTAATTATTAAAAGCTACACAAAATTATCTATTTAATTGAAAAACAGGTTTTAGGTAATTTTTGACTTTTAAGGTTTATGATCAAAGTTGACTTTCATCAACTTTGATCTGAATTTAACACTTGATTAAGACATAATATGATACAATAACATGAAATAAGCAAGTATAAGCAACATTTAAGCACATATGCAAGGTTTTAGGTAGTGACAACTTCAAAATACTCATAATGAAACAGTCAAATGTCATTTTGACTATTTACCATGCTATACTCATTAGTTATTGTTTCTCTGAGTCAGTAAGGACATACAAGGCATATATCAAACATGAACAACACCAAATAAAGCCTGCAACACAGGTCATCTATCACTACCAAACAACCCTTTAATGGAGTTTGAGTGAGCTTTTCATTACATAAGACTGAATAAACATGATTTATCAAATCCAGGGGTCAAATCTTGTCAAAATAGACCTTATTCAACATACACAAGTAGTCACAAAGGTGTATGCCTATGATTCTCAAAAATTAAGCATATGACAGTCAATATGCAATATTCAAGAACAATCATATCCAAAACATTTACACATAATATTAAGCTATAAAATCATAAACAAACAACAATTAAACACAGAAACATGATAATTAAAACAGATAGATAACTTAAGCCATAAAAGCAAAAATTGTAAAAGTGAGACTTACAAGGTGAATACTACTGAGAATCAATGAACCAAGGAACCAAACCATAACCTATAGTCTCCCATGAGACACTACAACCAATGGCAATCCAAAATGGCCATGCTCCAAGCTGAGATCACACTAGAACAATTATTTTTGATTTTCTATTGAATTTTCTCTATTTTTTTTATGATTTTTGATTTTAAAAGCTATGACTGATTTAATGTTTCTAAAAGCTTCAATAAGCTTTGTAAGGAGCTTATATGATCTAATATAGTCATTATAATCAACTACAATCAACAAGGAAATGTAAATGACATTGAAATTTAAATGACAATAAAGTAAAGATTTGAAATGTAAAGATAACTTGATAAACTGAAAGATAAAGGTTTCATTACACTATTGAAAGTTGAAATGACAATTACACTAATGAAAACATGTAAAGATTTACACTACGAAAGCAATTTAAATTTAAATTACACTACATGACTTAGGCTATTCCAAAAGTAAGTATTCCCCTGCTTCTCTTCTCCCTTTTATAGCCTTTTGAAACTTGGTGACCACTCATATGCTCTGTCTTCAATCTGAGCCTTTGATTTTGTCCAATTCATCTCAACCATTCGAATTGCTTTTTGGCGCCAAAGTCATATTTGACAACTGAGGCTTGGTGAGGAGCATTAATTGCTTTGTGGACATATGTAGAGGTGGAGGGAACATGTGAGATAGCTTTTTGAAGCTTTTGGGTCAAGTTGGAGTGAAAACAGGGGAAAGGGTAAGGTTTGGAGAAAATTGTGGTGGGGATGCATTAATTGTGGAGTGGGATAAGGTTTAGATGGTGTAAGAGGGTAGGGGGTGAGCTGGGGTAGCAAGTGGAGGGGGGGAGGTGGCATACAAACCACCTGGTTTTGTGACTCAGGCTGTTTTGGGAGAAGGTGAACAGTAAAGGGGGTATTTGAGCGGGGGTTGACCCTTTGACCGTTTTGTATTAAAGGTTGGGTCGGGTTTGTTGTTGGGCCTGAGTGGTGGGCTGGTTTGTTTTTGGTTTGGATTTGTAATAATAATAAGGATCCGTTTGGTTTTGTATTAGTAAAGCCCAAGGACTTAAGTTGTAAATCTGCCAAACTTGAGGACCAATCTTGCCAACTTTCCAAACTTCATTAGAGGGGCCAAACCCGCCAATAATATAAACACAAGGACCAAAAGTATATAGTTATTGCATTTAAAAACTTTAAGGACCTTAAATGTAATTTTTGGATTTTGAGGGACTAAACTTGTAATTTCCCAAAAGTTTATCAAATTGTTCCAAATTGTAGGTTTATGCATAGTACAAGGGTATTTTGTGAAATTTCCAAGTTTTATATACCCAGGGACTATTTTTGCCAATTTTGTAACTTGAGGGGTAAAAGTTGCCAGTTTGTGTAAACTTTTATCCAGGGATGTTTTGTGAACATTTTTGGTTTCCCAAGGACTTAAGTTGACTTTTCTTTCATTTTAAACATTTAGGGACTAGTTTTGACAAATTGTGTAACTCCAGGGACTGAAAACGACAATTGTTGTGAAATTTATCAGTTTTCACTTGTTTTTCAATCTTTTGTACCTGAATCACATATAAAACACATTGTGATGAATTTGTAACATTTTGTGAGTCATTTGTGTGTTTTTGGTTGTTTTTGTGGGTTTATACAATACAAATATATGTGTAATTAGACACATATCAAATCCCCCACACTAAACTATTGCTAGTCCCTAGCAATCTTTTATTTAAAACTTAATGGATTTGAAAACTTCTTTACCAAAAGCCATCACTTCTGGAATAGCCAGGTGTAAGAACTGTGGCACACCTGATAACCACCAGCTGTCAACGGATTTGATTAGTCTTTACCAAAAGCCGTTTGCTTCTGGACTAGCCAACTCTTAGATAAATTATAAATATTATCTTTGGTCAGTTAATTACCAATTATGGTTTTCCACAGCCTTTACCACAAGCCATAATCTTGCGGGCTAGCCAACTCTTTTGCTTATTAGGATATGGGGAGTTGAGGAACCATACAATTTTGGGCAAATTGCAAGCCATAAACGGATTTGAGATATCTTTACCAAGAGCCGTTTGCTCCTGGATTAGCCAATCCTTATGTGTGTTAGACATGGTGGATTGATTACCATTTGTTGTATTTAGTGCAAAACACTAATACCAAATGAAAAAATTTTAAATTTTGGTCATTTTTGGGGAAAAGGGCATACAAAGGTATAAAAGTGATCAAATTCGCCAGAATTCCCCCCCACACTTATTATGAATATTGTCCTCAATATTCAAAGCTAAGTGGGGTACAACAATTATTTTATTTTTATATTTACAATTTTTTTTAAAGCATTTTCAAAATATATACAACAGGTGGGGCATCACCCCCACACTTAGGTGGTACACACGGGTGAAAACCCATGTTCATGCTTGTTTTTGATAACCAAGTCGCTAGCTTGACTTGACCCCGAATTAAATTGTCCATGGGGAAGTGGAGTGGGATTGCCACTCACAGATTAGGTGAGAAATTGGAGCGGGATTGCCACTCACAGAATTATAAATGTGTAAGGTAAGGAGATTATTTTTGATTTTTGTATTTTATAATGTTTTTGTATTTCATGTTATTGTATTTTTAGATTTATATATATATATATATATATATATATATATATATATATATATATATATATATATATATATATATATATATATATATATATATATATATATATATATATGTACAAAGAAAGAAAATTCCTAACAACCGCCCCTCGAAAGGGAATCTAGGTCTGACAGAGCTCAGTAACTGTAAACAGCCAACAACCCAATGTTGTAACTGAGGGACTAATCAAACTGTGCAAGTTGTGTGCATAGGAAAAATGTTTTTGTATTTTATATTGTTTATGAAATAATATAATATATGTAATCACTACCTCCCAGGCTTGTGTCAGGTTTACCACGCAAGCTAATCACTTGTGAATGATTAACTGTAATAAATTTGTCCTGACAGCCCGGAAGTTGAATGATAAAGTATAATGTACATATAGAGGATAGAAATTTCAACAAAATATAAAATATAAGTCATAGTAGGCAGCACACCTCCCCGGCAGCGGCGCCAAAATTTGATTCCTCCCGGACCATACCTACTTTTTATAAGCCAACCACTTAGGATAAAATGGTCAACCTAATAAAAGTAAACGGGCGACAGCCCGGGAGAGGAATACAAGTTTACCAAGGTTTAAAATATCCTTGGATCGTTTATGTCCTGGCGAGGCGTGATATTCTAAATACAATGACTTGTGAATTGTTGAAAATAATATTAGTATAGGAAAATAGGACTCTGATTGACTAACACTGAATGTGAATAGTAATAGCTCTGTCACAGCTAGTTCATTTAAGAAACGTACAATCAGAAACCTTAAAATGATAACGTATTTACAAACGTACATTTAGGTTTAAATAAATGTAAACGTAACGTATAAAACAAAACTTTCCCAAAGAGGGAATTTGCATGCCTGAACGGCTTAAATGCAAATTAAAAAGAAATAAAATAAATAACTATATTTACAAAGTATTTAAAATAATATTTACAAGTGTTATATTAATTATTATAAATTAAAAACTATTTATTTACTTATTATTAATTATCTAAATACTAAGAAAATGTAAAATAACCTAAATAAATAAAACTAAAACTTAGAAAAGTTAAAACTAATATAAAAGAAATTTTAGAAACTAAAAATATATTTATTATACAATTATTCTATTTATTATTAATTATTTACTATTATTCTAATTATTAATACTAATATTTATTATTAATAATAAATAAGAAAACAAAAATCTAAAACTTTTTACATAAATCTAATATACTAATAAGAACCTAAGAAAAATATAAAAACTATATTCTATGTACAAAAATAAGAAAACTAAATTAAAAACTATTATATATTAATTAAACTAATTAATACTAATTAATTATTATACATACTAAACTAATTTATAAAATTATAAAACTTTTTATAAAACTTCCTAAGTATCTCAGGAATACATAAAAAATATAAAAAGTTTGTAAAAATTATAAATAAGCTGCTTTAAAAATTAAATACTTATTATTTGCTAAAACCTAAGTAAACTATATTAATTATTATAAATACTATATGAATAGTAAAAAATCTGAAAAATTTACAGAAAGTGTATTTACTAATAAAGGTCCTAGGAAAAATAGAATGGGGCGCCCAGCTTATTCCAATAAGCTGCTATAAGCTCATCAGTCCACAAAAGCCAAAACACCAAAAATGGGTTAAGTATATTGTTTGTGTGGATACCAACGGAACTGGTGCCCCAGAGCTAGTGGAAGGGGTGTGGGCACATAAGCATGCTACTATCCTAGAGGTCTTGAGTTCGAATCCCACACCCAGGCTTTTTTCATTTTTATTTTATTTTTCAATTTTCTTTTTTTGCAAAGCTGTAAAACAAGTAAAAATAAGCAACTTTAACAAAGCCATCTTTTCCAAAACTTAGAAATAAGCTGTATGATAGCTTATTTCTAACTCAGTAGGCTTATAAAGCTCAAGCTTCTAAATAGAAGCTATCACTTGTCATTAAAGCTTGTTTTTGGTTTTTCTTTTTATGAAACTAAATAAATATATATAATATACATATATTAAGAAAACTAAACTTATAAAACCTAGGAATAAGCCAAACGTGGGCTTATTTCCCACACAGTTGAGCTTTTGGGCTCAAAGTGGGGAAATAAGCTTGGTATAAGCTTCAGAAAGCTATACAGAGGTAAAACAAAGTTATGTGTGTGTATATACAAGTATAGTAAGTATGTATTAACAAAAATAAGCACTGAGGAGTGCTTATAAGCATGAGCTTATGATTTAGTCAGTTTAGCTTTTTGGCTAAACTTGGATTGAATTGAGGCTTCTAAGAACCTATAATAAGCTCCCTACTTAAAAGTAAAAGTTAAAATATATCTATACTGGTATTATATACATATATGTACAAGCTTGTGATCAGGGAATAGCTTATAAGCTCAGAATAAGCAAATAAGCTTTTCCCTGATACTCTCAGTTCCAAACACCCCTGCAACCTTATGTTTGGCCAAATTCAGCTGACGGGATAAGCTCAAAAAGGCAAAATAAAAGTTGGAGTTGCAAGATGAGGTGTTTAGCTTTCCAAAAAGCCAAAGCTCATCAAGTGGGGTCCACTGATGAGCTTATGGGAGGCTTATGAAAAACCTTCATTTCCTGAGTGATATGGTAAAATTCTTAAGTGTTCAGGAAATGGGACACACAAAAAGCTCTATGCAGCCCATGTAAATAAGCTACAAGATAAATATTAAGCACTGGATCCTTTAGCCTAGTTGATAAGCTCCACATGGAACTTAATTTCATAAGCTGGGTCCAAGGATTAAGCTTTTTGTGAGCTTATGAAAGTGTCTAGGTTGGGTAAGTTATGCTGAGGACTCAGAACAACTTTTCTAGGTGTGACAAGTTTAAGCTGCTTGCAGCCCTATGAGATGAGCTGCAAGGTGAAAGATGGGCATAGGATTTATAAGCTGGGTTGCTAGGCTTCCTAAAAAGCTAAGGTACACAGACTATAGATCACTAAAGAGCTTGGTGTGAGCTTATGGAAATGGTGTAATACCCCTGATGACTCAGGGGTATGTTGTGAATGGGCAAACAATAAGCTCACACAACTTATCAAATAAGCTCATAAGAGCTCAACAAGCACTGAGCTATTTAAATGGGCAATTCAGCTTCACATGAAGCTAAACCACACAAGCATAAGCTCAATGAGGAACTTTCTATGGGCTTGTGAAAATGAACTCATCACACTGTTTGCTTCAGTGTGATGAGTTGTGAGTAACAAAAAGGTTGGGGTTGATAATCTATCTAAATAAGCTAAATACAGGAAAATAAGTAAACACATAACATGTATGATACTAAAACAATATAAATAAGCCAAAAGCAACAAGTTGGGTCAAGTCATGAGACTTTGACAAGCTCATGAACTTGACAGCCCAACTTGTGCACAGGGCAAAAACTACTAGAATTAAGCACTATTTTAAGCTAGTAAATAAGCTAAACAAAAATTGACAAAATTCATACAACAAGATAAGCTGCTAAACTAAAACATATTAAAAGGACAGGTTCTAAAACTAATTATTAAAAGCTACACAAAATTATCTATTTAATTGAAAAACAGGTTTTAGGTAATTTTTGACTTTTAAGGTTTATGATCAAAGTTGACTTTCATCAACTTTGATCTGAATTTAACACTTGATTAAGACATAATATGATACAATAACATGAAATAAGCAAGTATAAGCAACATTTAAGCACATATGCAAGGTTTTAGGTAGTGACAACTTCAAAATACTCATAATGAAACAGTCAAATGTCATTTTGACTATTTACCATGCTATACTCATTAGTTATTGTTTCTCTGAGTCAGTAAGGACATACAAGGCATATATCAAACATGAACAACACCAAATAAAGCCTGCAACACAGGTCATCTATCACTACCAAACAACCCTTTAATGGAGTTTGAGTGAGCTTTTCATTACATAAGACTGAATAAACATGATTTATCAAATCCAGGGGTCAAATCTTGTCAAAATAGACCTTATTCAACATACACAAGTAGTCACAAAGGTGTATGCCTATGATTCTCAAAAATTAAGCATATGACAGTCAATATGCAATATTCAAGAACAATCATATCCAAAACATTTACACATAATATTAAGCTATAAAATCATAAACAAACAACAATTAAACACAGAAACATGATAATTAAAACAGATAGATAACTTAAGCCATAAAAGCAAAAATTGTAAAAGTGAGACTTACAAGGTGAATACTACTGAGAATCAATGAACCAAGGAACCAAACCATAACCTATAGTCTCCCATGAGACACTACAACCAATGGCAATCCAAAATGGCCATGCTCCAAGCTGAGATCACACTAGAACAATTATTTTTGATTTTCTATTGAATTTTCTCTATTTTTTTTATGATTTTTGATTTTAAAAGCTATGACTGATTTAATGTTTCTAAAAGCTTCAATAAGCTTTGTAAGGAGCTTATATGATCTAATATAGTCATTATAATCAACTACAATCAACAAGGAAATGTAAATGACATTGAAATTTAAATGACAATAAAGTAAAGATTTGAAATGTAAAGATAACTTGATAAACTGAAAGATAAAGGTTTCATTACACTATTGAAAGTTGAAATGACAATTACACTAATGAAAACATGTAAAGATTTACACTACGAAAGCAATTTAAATTTAAATTACACTACATGACTTAGGCTATTCCAAAAGTAAGTATTCCCCTGCTTCTCTTCTCCCTTTTATAGCCTTTTGAAACTTGGTGACCACTCATATGCTCTGTCTTCAATCTGAGCCTTTGATTTTGTCCAATTCATCTCAACCATTCGAATTGCTTTTTGGCGCCAAAGTCATATTTGACAACTGAGGCTTGGTGAGGAGCATTAATTGCTTTGTGGACATATGTAGAGGTGGAGGGAACATGTGAGATAGCTTTTTGAAGCTTTTGGGTCAAGTTGGAGTGAAAACAGGGGAAAGGGTAAGGTTTGGAGAAAATTGTGGTGGGGATGCATTAATTGTGGAGTAGGATAAGGTTTAGATGGTGTAAGAGGGTAGGGGGTGAGCTGGGGAAGCAAGTGGAGGGGGGAGGTGGCATACAAACCACCTGGTTTTGTGACTCAGGCTGTTTTGGGAGAAGGTGAACAGTAAAGGGGGTATTTGAGCGGGGGTTGACCCTTTGACCGTTTTGTATTAAAGGTTGGGTCGGGTTTGTTGTTGGGCCTGAGTGGTGGGCTGGTTTGTTTTTGGTTTGGATTTGTAATAATAATAAGGATCCGTTTGGTTTTGTATTAGTAAAGCCCAAGGACTTAAGTTGTAAATCTGCCAAACTTGAGGACCAATCTTGCCAACTTTCCAAACTTCATTAGAGGGGCCAAACCTGCCAATAATATAAACACAAGGACCAAAAGTATATAGTTATTGCATTTAAAAACTTTAAGGACCTTAAATGTAATTTTTGGATTTTGAGGGACTAAACTTGTAATTTCCCAAAAGTTTATCAAATTGTTCCAAATTGTAGGTTTATGCATAGTACAAGGGTATTTTGTGAAATTTCCAAGTTTTATATACCCAGGGACTATTTTTGCCAATTTTGTAACTTGAGGGGTAAAAGTTGCCAGTTTGTGTAAACTTTTATCCAGGGATGTTTTGTGAACATTTTTGGTTTCCCAAGGACTTAAGTTGACTTTTCTTTCATTTTAAACATTTAGGGACTAGTTTTGACAAATTGTGTAACTCCAGGGACTGAAAACGACAATTGTTGTGAAATTTATCAGTTTTCACTTGTTTTTCAATCTTTTGTACCTGAATCACATATAAAACACATTGTGATGAATTTGTAACATTTTGTGAGTCATTTGTGTGTTTTTGGTTGTTTTTGTGGGTTTATACAATACAAATATATGTGTAATTAGACACATATCAATGACGTCTAGTACGCGCACCCATTTAAAAATATTCATCAAACGCATCGGCTGAGTTACCGTATGCCAATTGGCGTATGGCCATAGTGCATTCAATGATAACACTAATACTCATCCGACACGTAGCATTGGGTGCTTGGCTAAAGTATGCAAAATAATAGGGAAGAGGATCGGCGGTATATGATTCATTACCGGAAACTGTTTCTAGAAATAGTTTCCGGCTCATAAAAAATCTTCTACGAAAGTATCTATTAGGATACTTACAACCAGGATTAAAATAGTCGGTCATCAAACGCTCCTCTGCAAGCTCACGTTCACGGGGAATTGGGTTACAGGTTAACCGGAAAGATGATTGGGCTTCTTCTTCTTGTATTCATTGGTACTCATAGGCGGCCATAATTGTTAAAGCGTCGGTTTCGTCTTCGATATCAGAAAGGGTTACATGTGCGGCGTAAGTTGGATGTGAATTCATTGTGAAATATGTATATATATATATATATATATATATATATATATATATATATATATATATATATATATATATATATATATATATATATATATATATATATATATATATATATATATATATATATATATATATATATATATATATATATGAGACATGCAGAACCCGTGCTACGCACGAGCTAAGAATCTAATTGTTAATCGTGTATTCTTTTTGTATATTGGCGAGTGTATACTTAATTATTGTTTAGTATGCTGTATGAAATGTTTTAACTTTCTTGTATAAAAATTTAAAAGTGTTTGATGTTGTTTTGGTTTTGTGGTGTTGTATTTTATATATGGGCTTTTGGTTATTAAGTTGCAATGGCTTTATTTCTTTTGGCCTATTACTTATTTGCATGATAAAAAAGCGGCTTTGTTTCTTTTGGTCTATTACTTAGCCCTACAATACTTGTCCATTAGATGGTTTTTGCATGGTAATATGAAGCACACAAGGTCTATCTAGTTGGTCATAGTTTAATGTGCGTTAAATATTTTCTTTATTAAGTTTGTAAGTTAAAGTTTGTGTAATAATGTATATATAATAATGCCACATAAACTGTATAAAAATTGTTACAAACCTTTTTAGCTTCATCTCATTTTATTGTACAACTAATTTCATTAAAAATTAACAGTCAAGTCTAGCAAATATTAATAACTTTTATTAATAAACTCAATTCTAAATAGCTTACTAAATGAATATTAATTAACATACTATTAATAATTCCAAAAACCTTTGTACTCCACTATTATATCTTAAACTTAATTTTTTTAATTTACAAATGAGTTTGAGCAAAAATTATGTACTTTTTCTTTTATATTCATTATTCAAGTTGCATACTTACATAAACTAATCATGCTAAAAAGTATCATTTAACCATTTAAATGTTGTTTTACATACATGCTCGTGCACATTTTCTTTAATCAATTCGCACATGTGATCTACATCAATAGAAAACACACATAAATTACTTGTATATGAAAATGCATTAACATAATACATATATATATATATATATATATATATATATATATATATATATATATATATATATATATATATTGCATTAGGTTAAATCATCAATTATTCTTGCAACCTTTTCAACTTCATCTCAATCAATAACCGACTTTTAATTCTATACTAATTACTATATATCATGTGATTAATTCCGGCAAGCCTTGCACTTTTATCTCGATGTTGTATATACTTCACACTAAATGCACCGGTTTTGTTTTTCGATAAAAGTTTGAACTTTTGCTTATGTTTAAAACTCAACTTTTTTATTTGATATTATAATTTACAAATGAATTTAAGTCAAAATTATGTATTTTTTCCTTTCTAAAAATTACTCAATGTGATATTTTTAATATGTTGTATTTTGCTATTATGGCAAACTCATTTAATGGGCGTAAATATTGGTTTCTCACTAATGATTCTACATATAGAAAAAGAAAATACTTTGCGATGCGCGGTTTCTCACTAATGATTCAATTGCACACGATAAATTCATTCTAATATTTCTCAAAGAGCATTCCTTCAAATTTTTCCTCCTAATTTGAAATGTGTGGCTAGAATTACTTCTTACCCTTCTTATTTTAATTATTCTTCTTACTTGATCCCTTCCCTATATATATATATATATATATATATATATATATATATATATATATATATATATCACCTAAATATGTAAGAAACAAAGAAAATAGTTGGTATCCATATCTTTGGTTCCATTTATCTGAGCATGCATGATCTTGTGTCATTTTCATGGTACCTGCATATGATAACTAAATTAAAAAAAAAAAAAAAAAAAAAAAAAAAAAAAAAAAAAAAAACCAAGTTAATTACAAAGAACTAAAAGATGTGTGAATCATCTCCAAAATATTGCAAAAGAGAATTTACATACCGCTACCAACAATCAAAGATCTAAAAGATGTGTGAATAATCTTCAAATGTGAGTACTAAATGTGATTTTGGCCGATTTATATAGGCATGAATTAGGTTAAATCATTAATTATTCTTGTAACCTTTCGCAACCCTTGCACTTCATCTCCTTTTATGATTGTATAGTTATTATGAGGCTGCATTGAATTCCGAGCATTAGCTATCTTGTACTCTATGCAACTACTAAACGACTCCAGCTTGTTTCTAACTCTAAAAACTCTATCATCATAACTCAACATTAAATTTAGGGACTGAATCTTATAGTATTATATATATATATATATATATATATATATATATATATATATATATATATATATATATATATATATATATATAAATGCATTCATACCTTATTTAGTAATAATTTTATTTAAAAAAAAAAATATTTTCTTATTATGTAACATTTTATATTTATCAACAACAAGATAAATAAAAAAAATATAGATAAGATGCAATTAATGATAGGATTAAAATTTTTAAATAATTATTTTTAATAATAAAAAATTATAATTAAACATTATAAATCCAAAAAAAAAAGATTAAATTATTTGTTTTTTAATAAATAAAAATATATGATACAAAAAATTTTAAAAAACTCGCGCGTGCGCGGGTATTATAACTAGTATTATATATATATATATATATATATATATATATATATATATATATATATATATATATATAAAACAGCCATGTCATCACATTTGAAGAATGTATGCCACCTCATTGCCCAGTAATTCATTATCAGCCATGTCATCACATTGTTGTCCATGTCATCTCATTTTTTATTGAAAATTTCGGATTAATTTAGTGTAAAAAGTATAGTATCAAGGATCGAACTTGAGATGTCTACTGATATTAAGAAACATCTCAACCACCAGAGAAAGCCAATTTTTGTTAATTAGTTTCCAACTCAAAATTGATAAAGATATGGAACAACTTTTGAAAATCCTGGAAACATTTTAATAAAAACTTGAATGTATTTTCAATAGCTTAGAAGACCCGTTGACACCGGGTTATCTTTTAAAGAAATAGAGAAATGAGATGATAAGAAAAGTAATAACGTAAACATGTTCCATTCAAATTATGAAACAAAGAATGAGACAATGCGTCCATTATCAGATAAGAAATTGCTTCTGTTACAATTACACTAACAAACGTCCAAATTTGGGATCTCCAAAATTGATTTTCTTGAGTAGCAAAATGAGATGATAAAAAAGCTGACAATGTAAACATGTTTCATTTGATATATGAAAGAAAGAATAAGACAATGCGTCAATTATCCGATAAGCAATTGAGATTGTTACAATTAAACTAACAAATGTCCAAGCGTTGGCGTCTCCAAAGTTGATTGTCTTGAACAGAAAATGATGTGGTCCTCAATATTGTAGTAGAAATATCATTTTCACTAAGTATTTGTTTCAGATCAATATCAAAACTTAAATTATCAAGTTTGGCAAAAATTTTAAAGGCTCCTGCAGTGAGCAGAAGTATCTTTCAGTACAAAAGAGTGTCGGTCACAGAAAAGGTCACTAATATAGATGATAACACTCTTTCATTTTTTACGAATATCTTTTTGTGGGTCTGATACTTTTTTCGTGAAACATAGCTATATCATTAGTAGTATCTACATCCAGTTAATCTGGCCATTTTACTTTCTAAAGTCCAAAAATATAGTGCAGTTTCCTTATTACAAACTCGAGCAAACTAAACATCCAAGTGAAAGTCATTCTATAGGCTGAACTTAAGAAAGCCAAATGGGCTTTCTAATACTATGCAACAACTTTTGTTAATTCAAACGTGCTTAGTTTGGTAGTGTGGATGTATATGTTTTTTATGTCCCTGACCGAAACATTTTGTTTTTCCATCATGTAGCTTTTTTCCTCTATTATATTAGCAACAGATAAAATTATAGTCGGGTCATGTCAGGTTGACCAGAACACTTTATTTGCCCATTTATGTTATAATCTATATATGTAACTCACGTACTAAATATGATTACAGAAAATATAACATCACACAATAGATGATAGTTGGGTTTAGGAAGTTGAATGCACTAATAATACACTTACGGAATCTGTCAATCTCTTTGCTAATTTACTTAAAATTTACCCAAACTTAGTAACATTACCATTTGAGGCGTATGCGATAATGGGCTAAATTACTTTCTGTAATCACTGGATAACATAATATGCACTTAAGTGTCTAGGAGTTCAAACAATGAACATGTTGCAAGTTATGATAAACAGATTTGACACTGACCAAATTGATGGAGGTGGTTTTGCCAGCACCATTATCCCTCTAACATAGAGGGACATAACCACGTTTTGTTGTAGGCTGGAATGATTGGGCGTAAGGTACCCATCTCCGGATTCACTTAAGAGTACTTGGTGCGCCTTGCCATAATACCTATTTATGAATGAATATTGCAACAAAAGCACACCCTAAATAAGTTCATGAGAATGGATTATCATTATTAGCTTGTATAAACAAAAAACACATACGGAGTATTTCATTTAAATAAGCTCTCCCAAACACTCTAAGGAGCTTAATAGCTTCTACAATATACAATAACCTATTACAGTTCTCTAATAATAAAAAGTGCATTTACATAAATAAACCCAATTGTTTTGCTCAGGTGCTCCCATCTGAAACAAGGTAAAAAAGATCTGAAGCCCACCATGGCTGCAAAGGAACACGGCTGCACACTAAACGCCATCCAGTCCTTGTCTTGCCAAGTTACGGGTAAAATATTCGATGGCCAAATTCACTTGCCACACCTACTCAAAATTCATCAAGTCATTTTTTTACAATCCACATGGCCGCAAAGTTCATACATGATAAAGCATAGTTACAAAAACTAAACTGCATTTGTCGATGTGACCTCAAAATCTTCTTATTAAAATCCCCAAGCTCCTCTTTCTGCTTTCCAGTAGTGGGTCAAATTGAAGATGTGAATGGGCTAAATTAAGCATTTTGTATAATTATCAAATGATTAAAAATGACGAACCTTTGTAGCGAAATTTATAACCATTTTCATTGATGTAGACTTGAAATTTATAACCATTTTCATTGATGTAGACTTGAAGATACCTTTGTAGCGAAATTTATAACTCAAAATCAGTAGTTTTTGATGATCAATAAAAACTACTTCTTCCAAACAGCTTATCTAAGCTGAAATATATATGTTTTTTTATTTATTTATTTTTTATTTTTTTTACTTTCTGGCTGACATAATCATTCTGTAAACACATCCCATCAGAATTATTAATCGTCAAGTCAACAAATCATATCAAAATTAAACATATTATATATGAAAACATACATTATGTACCTTTCTATCGCCTCTTTCACAATCACAATGTATAATATGCAGCAACAACATCTTCCGGTTGTTTATTTATCCCTTCTGGCTCCCTGTTTTCCAAATAGACCAAGAAGCAAACACATTTACAATGTAGTGAAACACAATACTGAATAAAGATGACCAAACATGTCAGAAGTAATTAATAGTAAAACACAATTCTGACCAAAAAGGTATGTGATTAATAGCCAAAAATACATCAATAAAATGGCATGTGATTAAGGCCATGCACCACCTTTAGCCGTAGGGTATTTCTCAACAACTTTCACTGGTCTTGAAAAAAGCTCATGTGTTTCGATTTTGATTCATTGCGAACTGGCCTTGCTTCAAACATACCTACATGTTATTTTAAATTCAAGATACATAAGAAAAAATTATATGATTAAAAAACTGAGATACATAAAAGATTATTTGATGTGTATTCATTGATTATTTCAAATTTCATCAACTGACAATGGATCATGTCATATTTCGAGCATACATGTTCAATTCCATAGTTAGAATAGTTACCTCTACCTGCAGTAATCCATGCATAAACCTGATCCATACATTAGAACTTTTCCATAAGCAATGAGTTTGTTCATTATAAATACCAAAAATTTACTTTTATAAATACCAAAAATATAGCAGACTTATGATATGAAAAGATGATATTGCAGTAAAGATGGATTTGACACATCTAAACTAACACTAAAGAACTACCCATTTTGACCCAAACCCATTACCTTACCCACCTGAGCCGTTCATTTTGCTACCTCTTCCTTTATTCCGGGAAGTAACTAATATACACTTTCTTAAGCACTACTAACCACTATAATAGCATAATAGCAAGAATACTAAACTAAAAAAAATGAAGCCAAAAGATTTGTTTAAAAATAGACCATGGAACTTGTAGGAAAATGATGAGAATTTGAAATGATATAATTTGACATCATTTATTTATCAACCCATTTGATTAAAAAAATGTCGCCATCGTAAATCAATCATATATAAATAATCAAGTAAAAAAAATGCGCAAGCACACACCTCCTTAATTAGTATCTACAAAAAATAGTAATCCTTGAACGATTTATAGTTTAAAGCAACCTGATATAAGTAAAGCATATTATGCAACCTGTGTGGCGATATAAGTTACCTTGTGGGGCAATATCATCACAGCGTTTATATTGTTGCCAATCGACACAAAATGGAAACCTCATGTTCATATTATGCAACCTGATAAGCCAATGAAAGTAAGCTTATGAACTTTTCGAAAATCTTAGAAATCAAAAACTTCGAATTACCCAATTCATAAAACAACAAACACAATCAATCCATAATCTTGATTCACAATAAAAATCAAAAAACCAAATCATACATATCAATTTAAATTTATTCAATTGAATCGGAAAAAAATTAAAGTGACAACATATAAAAAAAAAACACATACCAATTATGAAGGAGTATGTGATTCGTTCTCGGTTTTTCATACTCGGCTGCATCCAATTTCTGAATGACTGGGGTTACATCATAAACATAAAAAATCAACAATAACACAAACCAAATCGATTCAATACATTTTAAACTTACCGAAATTATTCAGTTTTTAGGGTTGAAACCCATAAATCTTCCAAAATAAAAAACTGAAATGGAAAACCTATAACTAATGATTTGGGTAGCTTTGTCCTCTAACAATAGCTACCCATAACTAATGATTTTGGCAGCGTTGTCCTCTAACAATAGCTACCTATAACTAATGATTTGGGTAGCTTTGTCCTCTAACAATAGCTACCCATAACAAACGATTTGTACAAAAAAAAATGTATCATAAGAAAAAATAACAAAATTAAAGAGAAGATTGAAAACCTATTAGAAAGGGAAAAAAACCTCATTGAGTTGGATTCGACTGACTTAGGCTTGATGATAATCCTTGAATCAAACATATATAGATCAATTGGTAGGTTATTTTTGGATGTTTTTTTAATGCATTGAATTTGGTTGGTGAATTGAAACTGAAAATTAAGCGTATGGAAGAAGCCATGGGGATTTTGAATTGTTGAGATGAAACTGAATATTGATTTGAAATTTTTTGAATGATTCTTCTTGTGCAAGAATGTGTTTTTAATGTTATTCAATACATTACCAAAATAAACCAAAAATGGAGCGTATATTTTTTGTTTGACTTTGTCTTTGTCAGTTTGAAAGTAGAAATGCATTAGGGTACTTGTACATTTTGTTTTAAATAAGGAATTTTGAAAGTATAATTAATTTTATTTTGCTTTATGGTGCTTGTAAAAAACCTTATTTTATTAGTTAAAATAGATAAACGCAATGCTAAAACCTATTTCTATGTCAGTCTCTTAATAACAAAAACTCTTTATACCACCAATCTCCCCAAAACCTATACGGCCATCATCATCACCATCTGATAATCCCCGGTAATTATCATTAAAATAAACCTAAACCTAAGTTGTTGCTGATAACAGAAGATTCCATGCAAGGGTGTGATTTGAAGCCAATCTCATCAAATGTAAGGAGTAGACGCCATAATCATCATCATCATCAGATAATGTAAGGTATGATTTGTGTAAATTTTATATTTTTTAAAAACAATTCAACCCTTGATGATTTACTGTTCAATTTTGTATGTCAATTACTTTTATGTGTCTTATGTTTTTGGTGCATATAATGTGGTAATTAGAGCCTGTGTTTTTTATTGAAAAAGTGCATGTACCTTTTTGAGTACTTTGTTTTCAAGGTTCGTTACTGACATGCGTCTTTGGATATCTGATGCATTGAGTCGAGCTGCGAAAGCTGAAGAGTGCTCTTAAACAATTAATGGTGAACATAGGAAAGTTATGAGTAAAGCTAACCCGCTCATTCGGCTAGGCCATGTAACTAAGATGTCGTTTTTCCTCAACTATATCGGTGTGTTTATAATTTACTTTCCTTAACTTAATTTGAATGACTAATTTTTAATAAGACACTGCTGATTCATCTTTTTATTGTCTCAGGTTGTGTAAACTCTAACTGAAGGGAGATGGAATTTTGTTGAAAGGCACTTAGCAGCTATGATGTGCCAACTATGCTATGATTGATTTATTCAGGTTTTCACGGATGTATGGGACATAACATGTCCTTCAAAGGTACAATCAAATACCAATTATATAAAATTTTGATTTTTATTGATGGGTTTGTTGAATTTTCAATAGGTTTTTTTATGGAATAATTTGAATGTATTAATGATAGAGGAACAAAGCTTCAACCACTATTCTCTGATTGGTATTCAATTTTGTGATCCAACGATAGGTTGTTATGCTTATGATATAATGAGTTTTCATTGTTTGGTTGTTTTTTCTATTCACGATAGGTTTCATGGTTCAAAACGGGATTTATTCACATGTTAGAGAGATTAAACGAAGGTAAAGCATATTTATCGATTTATATATCAATATGATTATCGAGTACAACTTCAATACAAAGGAATAAACCGACACCGATAATAATCTTTCAGTTTATTATGCAATATATTCTGCAGTACCACATTACCAGCTATGATGTGCCATCAGTCAGTCTAGCGAATAGCAAGCTAGGGTTTATTCCGAATTTAAGGTAAAATCATATATCATAACTACAATATCTAATCACATTTGTCAATAAGTACTAAAAATAAGATAATAAGCAACAACATTGATTTCGTCTCAGTCACTCAAGATTAGAAATTGTATGTAATCTGTTTCAATGTGCATGAAATTTTCAACAAATTTTGGGTTTTACTGATTTGTATTTTAATCTCTCATAAGCTGTTTCATCATGTTTGTAACAGTGGCACGCTATTTCTTTTTTGCATTCGGTTATATGATTGAAAATCAAGTTTTCGCCATTCGGATATGTTGCTTTCACTAATTTTAGTGAGGGTTTTTTGTTCTTTGGTGCAACCGACATTCATCCTTTCCCTGTAATCGTGAAAACACAATTTGGTGGAAAGCAGCTGACTATGTTATGCTTGATTTATTCAGGTTTTCACAGATGTATGGGACATAACATGTCCTTCAAAAGTACAATCAAATACCAATTGTAAAAAATTTTGATTTTTATTGATGGGTTTGTTGAATTTTCAATAGATTTTTTTATGGAATAATTTGATTGTATTAATGATAGAGCAATGGCAGCAAGATATGAAGTCAAGCGCTATTTGGTATTCAATTTCATGATCCAACGATAGGTTGTTATGCTTATGATATAATGTGTTTTCATTGTTTGGTTGTTTTTTCTATTCACGATAGGTTTCATGGTTCAAAACGGGATTTATTCACATGTTAGAGAGATTAAACGAAGGTAAAGCATATTTAACTATTTATATATCAATATGATTATCGAGTACAACTTCAATACAAAGGTATAAACCGACACCGATAATAATCTTTTAGTTTATTATGCAAGGTATTTTGCAATACCACATTACCAGCTGTGATGTGCCATCAATCAGTCTAGCGAATAGCAAGCTAGGGTTTATTCAAAATTTGAGGTAAAATCATATATCATAACAACTATATCTAATCACATTTATCAATAAGTACTAAAAATAAGAAAATAAGCAAGATCATTAATGTCGTCTCAGTCACTCAAGATTAGAAATTGTATGTAATCTGTTTCAATGTGCATGAAATTTTCAAGGAATTTTGGGTTTTACTGATTTTTATTTTAATCTCGCATAAGCTGTTTCATCATGTTTGTAACAGTGGTACGCTATTTTTTTTTTGCATTCGGTTATATGATTGAAAATCAAGTTTTCGCCATTCGGATCTGTTGGTTTCACAAATTTTAGAAAGGGGTTTTTTGTTCTTTGGTGCAGCCGACATTCATCCTTTCCCTGTACCCCTGAAAACACAATTCGGTGGAAAGCTCAAGTTCCAAGTAATCAATATCAGGACCTATAACAGGTCTGTAATGTTTCCCATACAAACATGCGATAAGTCTCGCATTTGTCTGTTATTAACAAAATAACCATTTCACTATTTGATTGCCACTCAAACACCAAAACTATGTTTATCTGACAAACAGATTCAGCAACAAGACAAATGTGGGAGCAGAGAACGTGGGAGTGAACCTTTTTCATCTCATTAGAGCAATTTGAAGAGCAGCTCAAGAAGTTATTGTGTTACTCATATATATAGGAGCACTTCTTAGTCAATTATTGTTGTTCGTGATGATCCATATGTTTTGGAACGTATCCTTGAAGATTGCGAAAGTTTGAACGGTTAATAGGTAGTTACCTATGTGTGTGTATGTTGCACAAAATAGCGGGTTAGACGGGCTGGGAAATGAACAAATGGTAGAATGGTTAAGAGTCAGAACGGGTTGATTTTGGTTATTGGTCGGGTTGGGTTTTCCAACCAACACAATTTTTCCTCAATGGGAGCTTAGGTACGAGAAGCTTCGGTTTTCTAAAATAGTAAAAAGAAGTCACCTTGCAAGAGAATAATTGGCTTTCAGGTATATTCTTGGTTTCACAGTGTGTCTTAGATACTACTTCACATATCTTTATCTAAAATTGTGTTTGTTCTTACAGTTTTACCCACATGATTCAAGCAAAGTTATGGTCACTTGTGCGGATTCACATGTTAGAATCCTCCATGGTGCCAGCATTATTGGCAAATTCAGATGTATAATCTTTAGCTAATTACATGTCATTAAATTTTCAACTTTTTTTTAATCAAAATCATTCTAATATTTTGCAACTGGTGAACTTCAGGTCAAAGAAACACTGGAAATCCATTTTGTGCATCGTTCACCTCAAATGGGAAACATATAGTTTCTGCAAGTGAGGATTCTAATGTATATATTTGGAACTTCGACAATCAGAAAGGTGCTTCCTTTTTGCAACAAAATACAGTTATATCGTATGAATGCTTCTCTCCTGGTGCATCAGTTGCGTTACCGTTGTCTGGCCTAAAAGTTCCTATGAACGCATTCTCACTGAGTCAAGAGTTCCTTCAGGAATCTATTCCAAGAGCTTCTACAACATGCCCTGAAGAAAAGCTTCCGTCTGCAAGTCCACTTGCTGACATATGGTTTCAATTATGTAAATCTAGATACAGATTCTTTAGATCTTCTTGCCAAAGCTCGAATAATTGAGGTATACACAATTGTAATAAGCAAATCGCAGACACCCCCTAAAATACACTTATAGGGATCCTTGACTTTCCTTGAAATTTATACTTTATAGCTTAGTCAAACCACAAGTAACGTTATGATTAGTTACTTGTCATGCATTTTCCTTAAAAAAAGAAGATAGACATTGCGTGACATAGGTGAGAATTATATTGTGTTGCTGGTAGAGTGGTAGTATTTTTGTCAAAATGAATACAAATTGGTGTTATATATACTGTTCCAGATTGGGAAAACTCTAAGTGAAAGGACATGGAATGCTGCATTTGATAAAGATGGTCGTTTGGGAATAGCAGGTGTGCTTACGAGGATACAAAGAGGGGTATAGCTTCTACTTTCTTATTTTATTTCATTTTATCGTCTCTACGTCTTTATGGCACATCTTTTTTTTATACAAGAAACTGTAAACACAATGGCATGGTTATGTAAAACACATATTTTACCCCTGTTATTAAAATTTGTTGAACTTATTTTGGTTCTATCTTGCTTATATGTTTATGCATGAGATAGGTCTACCCTTGCTTTTGAAAAAAAAAATCTTCTAGGGGGAATTACAAAAAGTTTGAAGTAGGTGGAAGGTAGTTACTCCATAGATATTTTGTAACTCCCCCAACTTGTCTAATAATGACGGTCATACTTTTTTCTATTGCAATTCCTTGAGCTGAAACTGTGCAAGAAACCAGTTTATATCTAGAAGTTATATGAAGAACATGGGTCATCAATTTTTGGTAACATATAGGAATTATTTTTTTTAATCATAGGGCATTCATCCAACAAATCAAAGGGGGGGTTTGGGAATTTTTGCTGGGTTGTTATGATCCCAACAGTACCTCCGAGGAAAGAGAAAAGCTCAGACAAAAGAGGAGGTGGTACATGTAACTAAAGCTTATAGTGATAACATGTAAAATGCAATAATTACGGGGAAATTCATCTCTTAATTAGGCAAAGGACCCATTACACATCATATACTGATACCATTCTTATATACTGGTGCATTTTATGTTCTTAGGCAACAGTATGAATCGTGGAAAGATCAATGCAAAAAGATTGTACCTATTGTTGACAGTGGGAAGTTTGTTATGACCCCTTTAGTTTCCGATGACGGAGAGCCAGAAGAAGATAATAGACTGACGTAATAAGTTTGTAAACACGTAGGTTGTCAAGTTTTATATTTCTCTCATATTCGATAAACGTATATTTTTTTCGTTCTAAATCCATTCAATATATAATTTAGTATGTTTATATCTTTTTTTTATTAGGCATTAGTCATTTTGGAAAAAAAATATATAACCGTTTAACTTGGAAAAAAATGATTACCCTGTCATGATGTGTTTCCAAATAACTATTCATATAAGAAAACGTAAAACATAGCTGCAAATACTAACATTTCTTCAGTGATCGGTGATGGGTATATTTCTTCAGCATTTGGTGCCCGTCAAGAACAATCGTATATTTCTTCATAGATCGAAAGTTTATCCTTATTAATTCTGAAAAACTTAAAAAACATGTTTACATATTCTTATTGTGATACATCGCCGCAAGCAAGTGAACGCATGTTTCAAATGGGCAATATTTAGCAATCACTAAGGCAAATGGTAATGTGATAATATTTGGTCTTTTGGTTGTAGCAGCTTAAGGAGGATATGAAGATGAGTTTTCTGGCACAAGAGCTAATATCTACATACCACTTATCTCTTCAGACATGGTAATCTTTTACATATCTTTTTAGATATTTGTGTTTTGGTGGTACTTTAGTTATGATTTTTTGTTAGTTTAAAACGAGGTGATTCATATTGAAACTCTATGCAGGCGTTTCAAGAGTAAAAAGCACAAAAGGATTGCAGGCTCTATGTTGGTCAATAAAGATGGTATCTACTATAACTGCACTAAAAACGTAACTAATCGATAAATTTGCTTTTATAAGAAGTCGCCCTCTATATTAAAATCTGTTATATCAGTTAAGGGATAGTTTCAAATATGTTATATCTTCTAAAAAATGAATAAAAGTATAGGCGATGTTATGATTAGCTTATTATCTAGGCTTATTTGAAGATTGGAAAAGTTATGGCTTATTTGTATCCACAAGCTCAACTTTAAATGTTGTTATATCTATAAAAATATAGGTGATGTTTGGACGCATTGCCATCTGTTACAAGTTCTACCAGGAATACCGTGTTGGCTGTTGGGGCATCGCCAGTGACAGCAGAGGCTGAACGCCAAGGTCGGCTACATACACTTACTTAACCTGTTGTGTCCGCCATTTGGGTACCTTTACTGTTATACAATTGCTCTTTATTTTGCCCTTACTTTATCTGAATCAGACAGACATAGAAAATAAAAGTCTTTGCTTGCAATGCCGTTTCTTTTTGAACGGTTTCTTTATAATATTTTCATTCAACATTTATTACTATTGCCAACAGCCACTAAGGTTGAAAAATTATGGCCACGTGCCTTATCTGTACTTAATGTTAGGCGCATCTAAACCTTTCAAGGTTGCATATGTGTTTCACTGTCTTCTTAGAATAGGTCTTATGTGACTATCATTTTAGGGTTGTGAATTCGAACTTTTTGGTATTAGATGTCGATTGTGATCCTTTTCAGGTGTCTATGCAGCAAATGGAGGTGATATGGAAGCAACTATTGACATGCTTGAACAACTTGAGGTATAATATAGTAAAGTGAACCTAATTTCATTGTTTACATTGAAGACAGCAGAATGGGTGTGTCGGGTGGATTAGATAATTGGTTTAAATGGGTAATTTTGGGTATGGGTTGAAAAAAGGTCGAATTGGTTTACTGTTTATATCATGGTGATTATCAAAATCGAACATTTCACATAAACGAAAGCATTGAAACATATATATTGGATTGCACCAGCGATACAAGCTTGCCTATCCGACACTGCACTTAGTGGTTACCTAATGGTGAGCTTGGTATTCATATCGGCTTAGAGGATGGATAGCCGATTGTTGTGATCATTTAGGCATGATTTTGTTTTATTAATCGTGAGGTTTTTCAATAGGTTTGTCTTTAATATATAGGGAGGTGGGAGACTGTGATCAAGTTTTTGAGTATTGTGGTGCTATTTTTTAGTACGAGGAGCGCCTCAAAGGCCATTATCCAACTCGAAGAGCTAAATACAACCGATGTTGTAAGAGTGGTCGAGTTAGGTTACCACTTCAAAGATACTGTCCAGAGGTCATTAAAGAACTCTTTGAGACAGGCACTTCATGGAAAATATATGAGCTTATAACCTTATCTTCGCCATGACTTAATTTGGAGATATGGTAGATGATTCCATGAATAATGGCTCAGTGATGGCAGTATGGCAAGTGGTAGCAGCAACAGATCAGTGAATAATGCTCTTAAGCATCAAAAGTTGTCGGCTATATCTGAAGTTCAACAGAAAACCGTGGTAATTTATTCTAATGTAAATAATTTCAATTCTTTCTTCCGTATGGCTTACGAGTGTGATGTCTTCTGCACCTCAACGGAGTTCCATTCCAATGCCAATGGCTAACTAACCTCAAATGGGGTAAGTTTTAAATATATAAATTTTCAGTTATAGGAGTTGGTGAACAATTAATAATTATGTGGGAATTACCAGGTACGTGGCACCGTTGAAGGGAGTCATGTCGATGGATGGGAACACCATTCCACAAGCACCAATTCAGGTACTCTTAATTGTAATTTTTTTTTTCAATTATGGGTTTTATAGATATCTTACGTTTTGTTAAAATGCTGCAATTTTTACAGCCAATATTTACATAGACAAGGACAAAGAGATGTGCAACACATTGCTACATTGCAAGGAACATTCACTATTTTAAGCAATTCATGAAGAGAAACCCATTGTGGCCACCTGATCGCATCTGAACCACGACTATGTTTGGGGCCGCTGAACTGCATGGAAACAATGTTTGAGGCCCTTTACAAGCAATGAACGACAAAGTCCAAACTTAGGGACACCAAGTCTGCTCAAGCTACAATCTTCCCCGATCCTACTACTCAGATAAAGCGACAAGCCATAATGTATCTTATACAACGATGCAAATCAAGTCATGTTGAGATAAAGGATATTTACTGTGTTCAGCATGAACGAAGGCAAGAGATTACTTTTGTGGAAGCAGCAGGTGGAATCATAGCAGTTCCAATCAACATTCTGGGGACAAGGTTTAACCAAGGAGTTAAGGCTTCAAACAAGATTAGGGACGTCATTAATGGGATAATAGTGCAAAGGAGAAAAGACCTTGCTGATGGAACCGCTACTCCTACTAAAGATTTGCTTCCTCATATGATTGCGGAAGTTGATAAACGGAATCAGGAGTCTGATGGCGCTCCCATGACAAATGGTGACATGTCAAGTGACTTGCTAGGGCTGCTTATTGGTGGTTATGACACAATTAACACGAGATGTTTCAGATATCAACTTTAACAAGGCGCTATTCATACCAAACATGTCTCTTGTCACGAAAGTTAGATCTAGCTCATCCTTGTCATCAACTGATTCTGCAGTTGATATATCGTGCCAGCTCACACTTCAAAGAGTATGGGAGACCATTAAACTAGGAAAAAGAGGTATCATTTACACTTTACTCACACTGATCTTGATGATTTTTTACCATAAGTGTGATTTTTGTAACTTAGATATATGATACAGATTACAGGGAATACCAATAATGGTGGTCATTTAGTATTTATTTAGAGCAAAGATCATAATGAAACAAGTATTAAAAGCTATGGAAGGTTGTAAAGGAGAAATCTTGCTTTAGTAGCTGCAACTAACGCATTGCAAGAGGCTATTGTAACTAAAGTTGTTTTAGGAAGTTTGAGGTAACCATAAACATTATTACCAGACCTATGAATGCCTTTGATTTTTATTTTATCTTTTCAATGACTAAATGAAAATTTCTTATCAGATTGCTAATAAAATGACTTAATTCATGCATTTTTTACTCATGGCCTTTATTTCACTGTTGTAACTTGTGATTTTCGAATATAAGCTTACAACTACAAAAAAGCATACGCAATCCCTAAGATCCCTTGGTTACCTGATTGTCACAACTACGACAAGCATAAGTACATCTAAACCAACCCGTTTTATTACCTGAGAGGTGTTTGAGATTAGTTATCTTGAAGTGCTTACCTACTTATTTTTAAGTGCTTGCATATTCAAATTAAATAAATTAGTAGTTTTCAATAGTGTTTGGGTATATTGAAATAAGTATAGGGAGGTCATCTAACTTTTTAGTTTTTTCAGTAAATTCACATGACTACCGAATGAAGTGTTTAGTATATCCAACATACACCCGTCTTTAGTTAAATGAGTGAACTCTATTTGCTGTTTACCAATTTCAAACTTTTTTTATATATACTTATTAATTGATACCCAACAACACGTGCATAATACTTGCAAGAAATAAAGAAAACTTACAAATAGTTTGTTTCATGATAAAATAGTATGCTTGCAACTTGCAAGTATAAGAAACACATTCAAATAAGAACCATCATCTTAATTAGCCTATTAGAATTTTTTGAATTTTCTTTGCTAAAAAATTAGCGTTTATAAGTGTATTAAATGATAGAAAGATGCATATTAGCTGATACATGTTTATTTCCGCATAACACTAAACCGTGTTAGAATAAGGAACAATCAAGAATTGTATCCGTAACTTATCGAAACTTGAAAAGGATGATCAGAAGGAATAAATAGCCACCCGGTTTAAACCGACATAACACAAACATAACTGTTTTTTGTGGTTGGTATATTGAGATTCCTTTTAGTATACTATGTCATAATCCAATTTAGTAATCCTAAACATGAATTCTTTAAATATGTTTTGTACACAAGTACATGATTTAGCGAATATAATTTCTACCGTGAGACTACTCTTAATAGACATACACTTACAGAAAGGTTTTCATACAACCTTAACACTCCATAATAGAGGTGAAATATATGTTGGGTCTCCGGGTAATAGACTAATAGGTAATTTTGGTAGCCGTGGAAGATATGCATCCAACGCTATTTACACCAAACCACAAGAAGAGCTCAAACAAAAAGAGAAAACGCAATGTATAAGATATGGAACCAACTCGACTTTTTTCCAAAAAAAAAAAAAAAAAAAAAAAAAAAAAAAAAAAACACTTCATGTCGCATGTTAAGGGACTTCAATTTATATAAGAGTGTTGGTATTGTTAAATACTTTTAAGAGTGTTTAGTATTGTTTATTATTATTATTATTATTAGCTTATTTTTTTTTGTTAACTCAAGTTTTTTAATAATATTTTTAAGGTTTGCTCACCCAGCGAACGGGTTATGCTTTGATACGTTGTTCTTGCATACCACTTTGAAACTTTTTTTCTCTCATATTCGATAACTATTTATTCCTTTTCGTTCATAATGCATTCAATAAAAAATTTTGTACATTTATATCTTATTTTTCGTTAACTTATTTTTTCAAAATGATTATTATAAGTCATGCCCGCCTTTGAAATACGACTTAAAACATAATTTTACTATAACTAAAACCATCCAAATTATAATTACAAGTCATGCCCGCCCATCGGGCGGGCTTTGAAGTCTAGTGTGTGTATATATATATATATATACACACACACACACACACACTAGACTTCAAAGCCCGCCTGATGTATACTGTAGCACTTTCATCTTCTCACCACTTTCATCTTCTCACCTTTGGTCCCTAATACCCGTTTGTATACTGTAGCATTTTCTTCGCATGTTTCGTCCCTAACAACACGTTTTGTGTACTGTAGCACATTGATATCCGACCGTTATTTAGAACTCAACCATGTAAATATCCGACCACTGTGCATATCATAACCATGTAAAACATACATCTTCCTACAAAAATAAATAAATAAATAAATAAATAAATAATAATAATAATAATAATAATAATAATAATAATAATAATAATAATAATAATAATAATAATAAAAACTGAGCAACGATGGTGGTGTGCACATGTGGTAAACCGGCTGTTGTCAAGAGTTCCTGGACAAACAGGAATCCAGGTCGCCCTTTCTTTGGCTGTCCAACAATTGTAAGTTTGGTTATTGGTGAAATGTATATCAAGTTTAAACAATGTGTTGTTTATTTACAAAATGTGTTGTTTATTTACACATTGTGTTGTTTCAGGCCTCAAACTATCCTTTTCTGGGATGGTTAGATCCTCCGATGTGCCCAAGGTCAGTAGTAATTATCCATAGTTTGTTTAGGAGGATTAATGCTCTTCAAGGTGTTGTTGAAGAGCTTGAAGAACAATGGTCCAAGAACAAGAAGTATGTCATCATCAGTTAGGTTTTGTTTGCTTTGTATGTTTATTTTAATGCTTGACATGTCTTCATCCATCCACCAACAAGTCTCTTTTGGGTAGTAGTTGTTAGTTTTTGATGGTGGTGGATGATTGTTTTTAGTATTTGGAGTAGATGATAGTAGTTGGGTTGTGAAGCAGTCGTTTGTAATGGTTGTCAATCTGGGATAATGATCAATGAAAGTTCTTGTTTGAATACTGGCTATATTGTAATGGTTTGTGATCAAGTGAATGTGGCTTGTTATTGTGAAGTATGTTGTTTGCTTGTTCAATGCATAATATGATTGACTTAGGGAAGTCAACAAACCATAAAGATGTAGTTTGACTTAATAAAGTCAACTATCTAAACCATTTTGATTATTAACTTATAAACCGTTGTGATTCGTACCCATTTTGGCCAAATTGTTGTTTGGAAATGTACCTTTGCAAGTGTATTTTTGATTGAATAAAAAGTGTCGTCTTTCATTAAATGGTAAATTGTTGAGCATGGTGCCATAAACTTTGAAAAAATAAAGTCAAACATTAGATTAGAATGTACATTTGCAGTTTAGTTTGTATCAAAGAGTATGACTTTTGGTAGATTAGACTGTATTTGAAACCAAAAACATGCAATTGAAACTAAAAACTCGGAACATCAAGATTAAAATTGTCATTTAAAATTTGTTCCTTACATAATGAAATTAATCTGAAAGGTATGACAAATGTAAATCATCATAACTGAATGTTTCTAAACATTCATCATTTTTGTTTCCTTACTATATTTTTTTTCTAATTTCCTAACTGGTGCCACTTCTTTCCAATGCTCCTCTGCCACTGCAACATGCTTTCCCTTTTCCACTTCACCATGGATTTTTTCTACCTCCTCCTTTTCTTATTCCTGCTCCTTTTCATCTTCCTCCTTAAAATCTTGTTCCAACGTAGCTTATAGTTCATAATAGAAGCTTTCATCACCTTCAACTTTGGGCGATTGTTGTTGGTTAGATACAGGGGTTTCTGCTACCACATCTGCTTTAGCTCTTGGTCTTTTGCTCATTTCCTTGTTTTCGATAACTACATATGCATCTCTTGCTCTTTTGTTTCCGGACAACATGCTTACAAGTGAATGTGAATGATGTTTCATGTTGATGATATAAGATATGTATACAACAACATGTTTATGGAACGAATATATACACAAATAACAGGGAAAACGAAGAATCAGTATTAAATTTTAGAAGATTTTTGGACTCTTCGGTTTCCCAACTTCAAGGTCCCACGGATGGCGCCACTACTCCCAGGTTTTGCCTGGGGTAGGGGTAGGACCTGTCTACATTTCTACCTCCCCCATACCTCGCCTTCGCGGGATTGGGTATGTTGTGTTGTAGTACATGAGAGTCAACATATGTATATTCATTACCATTAATAAAAGAACAAAAAAATGTTCTTCATTACAAAAGATAGAAAGATACTGGTTATACTATCAAAACACATTATGATTATTATCATGAACTACCATAATTAACCGCTACAAGTTTCCTTTTCCTTGACTGGCTTCAAGGCTTATTTGCAGTAGTGGAGGTTGAACCTTTTTTAGCTTCAAGCTTTAAATATTTTCCATAATCAAAATCAGTAGCACCAATGATATAATGAGAGCTTGTTGGAATGGTGCTTGAACCTTTTGGACCTTGAAGCTTTAAATACTGGGCGTAATCAGGATCAACAGGACCAATGATATAGTCAGACCTTGTAGATTTGCTTTTTGGAAATAAGAAAAAGAGAGCATCAAAAAACAAAAAAATAGAGCTTCACAAACAGTCAAATGTTAACACAAAACAACCCTATTTTGACATTTTTAATTAAATACACCCAATTATATATCGAACTAGAAATAACAATACCTTGTTTGTTTGTTGCCTTCATTGTGTGTGAAGTAAGGTTATAGGATATGTAGGTTTAAGAGAAATTTAGGTTACAAGATTGATTATGTGTGTTTGTGTTTGATCGTTTTGGTGGGTATTAAATGAGATGGGATTACATGAGATGTAAATGTGTGTTTGATCGGTTGGGTGGGTATTTAATGGGTTGGGTGGCCTTCACACAGCTTTATCGGCTCAGCAGTACTAAGTTCCTTCTAGGAGTACTAAGTAGTTAGTACTTGTAGTACTAACTTCCTTCTAACAATATTAAGTAGTTAGTACTGGTAGTGTTCTATTTTCTCAACAATACTAAGTTAGTATACCATTCAATAGGCCAATTCCAAACACCATTTACCATCATCTTAGCAATTTTAAAACCATTCCTTGTAGGAGTGTTTGGCATAGCACCTGTAGAAGCTCATTCTTAGGAGTGTTTGGCATACCACTCGTGAGAAGTTAATACTCCTTTACCTACCTCACATAATGAAAGTCAAACGGGTGTATTTCAAAGTACAAAAATATGGCACAACCTGGATAGTGAAGTAAGTCCTCCTACCAACTAGGATAGTGAAGTAAAGTCTCCTTCCAACTTGTCTTCTAACATAGATATGGCACAACCTTCAACTCAAAAATTAAAGAGAAAGAAAATGACTGGTAATGATAAACATGTAGGGGTGTTGGATGACAGCATCGAATCAACTGAAATGAGATACATTTGCTGTTATATGGATGTTAAAAATATGGCTGGTTTAACTTTTGAAGCAAGGCTACCTAAAGGAGAAGGTATGTGGTTTAATTGTTGGAGGCATGCTTACAAAGGGGAGGTATAGTTGCAGCTGGTGGATCTGGTTGTGTAGAGAAAGTTAGTGGTGGTGTTATAGGTCTGGGTACAAGAACACCAACTAAGGAGAGTATTGAAGAAGACGAAAGTGCAGATGCAAGTCAAGCAATAAAATGCTAAAAAAATTCATTAAAAATAACAACAAAAATTGAATGACTATGCTCTATTAGATATGTGTCATGTTCAGAGTTGTATCATGGTTTTAGGCATGTCCAAGCTACTTGTATGGTAACAACTCTAATTTTGCATATTTCCATTTTCATGTTTTGGTCTGTGTTTTATGGTTTGATTAATGTGATTTTCATGTTTATGTTATTGATACATATGAAAGACACTAAAAAGGTTAAAACATATTTTCACACATTATACAACGAAAATCTGAATCATATGATCTATTTCATTCATTAACCATGACCATATGTATACAAAAGAAACCCATCATCAACTTCCATCAACCAACCCCCTCATGTATAATTCTTACAGCAAACTGAATCTTGTTAAAAATCTTGTCGTACATTTGCCTAGCCATCATCATCAAGCTTCTCGAGATCCCTCGAGAGGTAAAACCTTATGCAAGATTGCAAAACCACGCATCAAGTTTTTGGCGCTGCTGCCTGGGAATTGTTAATGTTTAGGTTGAAATTTCTTTTTATTAGGTCTACTTGCTAGATTCCTTTCTAGTAAGATTTTTATTTTATTTTCATAGGTTTCTTTAGTCTATCTTATTTCATCGTTCCTTTGTTCGTAACCGTTGCCATCCGCCATCATGGAAGGTGGTAATATCTTTGAACCCATTAACCCACTACAAAATCCACCACAAAACCCACCACAACCAAACCAACCTCCTAGACCCCGTACTTTAGGAGAGTACTCTCGTCCTAGCCACCAAGGCTATCGAAACACCATTAAGCTCAGTCAAGGAGCCAATGTTTCTCCCTTTGCGATCCGACACCATCCGGTTGGTGCAAAGTGGATGTGCATTCCATGGACTTCGTTCCGAAGATCCTAATCAACATCTCAAGGATTTCCTCAAAATCGTAGATTCCATATATCTTGATGTTGAAAATCGAGAGACGACCCGATTGCGTCTCTTCCAATTCTATCTACATAACCAAGCTAGTCAATGGCTTGAGCGTTTACCCGCGGGATCCATCACCTCTTGGGATGATCTCACCACTCGTTTCCTTGCTCAATTTTTCCCACCGGGGAGAAACACCAAGCTAAGAAATGACATCTTGATGTTCCAACAACGTCAAGGTGAAACTCTCTATGAAGCATGGACTCGTTTCAAGGACTTACTCCAAAAAGTCCCTCATCATGGCATAGATCTTTGGCTCCAAGTCCAAATCTTCTATGACCACATCAATCTCTCCACGAGGCAAACCATTGACCAAGCGGCCGGTGGTAAGCTACGTGATCGAAGTGCGAAAGAATCATGGGAAGTCATAGAAGATCTTACTCTCTATGGCAACGAAAGTTGGAATGATCCCCGTGATTTGAACAAAACGGTCAAGGCAATATCTTTGCCTTCGAACAATTCAAGCACTTCCGACCGTAGGATCATGGAACTTGAAGACCAAGTCAAGTTTCTCATGAAATCATACGAAGCTCCTAAACCTTCAAGCCAAGTGAACAAAATCACTTCTTCATGCGAATTATGTAGTGGTCCCCACGACACTCGTGATTGCATGGAACTCCCCGACAAGCTTTTGCGGATTACGCATCCTCGCGTACCGACGGAGCGGGAGACAAGTGGTACACTTTCAAACCCGAGCCAAACCCTTACGGTGATTCATACAACCCCTCATGGAAAAATCTCCCAAACCTTAGGTGGAAACAAAACCAAAACGCAAAACAATTCTTCCACTTTACCTAATCGCTACCAATCAAACGGTCTACCCCCTAACCGTACCTTCAACAACAATCCTTCCAACAACTATGGTAGTACCAATAATTTTGAAGGGTTGATGTCTAGCTTTATGGCATCTCAAGAAGCTCGTTTAGCAAAGTTTGAAGCCGATTTCAAACAAAAACAAAATGAGATGACAAATAAGATTGACACATTGTTGAAAGTTCTCAATGACCGAGAAATGGGAGCAATTCCTAGCAACACGGTCAAGAACCCAAAACTAAACGTTAACGCCATATCATCGGTTTTGTCTCCTAATTCTTGTCCACAATACTATTCGGTCAATGCCATGAGCACGTGTTTCAAGCAAACCCAAAATTTTCAAAATGACCAATTGAATAAAACATCCAACATTAAACCGGTCAATAGCATAGTTGAAACACCTCCTACACAAGACCTTGGCGATGAATTTAAGGAACTTCAACTTGAGCGCCCCGTCATTGATGTCTTGGTCCGTACCAACCACTACAATTCCCTTTTAGAAAAATATGAAGAAAGACTTAAGTTGGGTAAAAATGGGACCGCTTTCGTTCATAACAAACTACCTAAGAAACTAGATGATTTGGGTATATTTGTTTTACCTTGTAGGATAGGTAACTCCGAAGCTTTCGACACACTAGCCGATCTAGGATCAAGCCTCAACTTGATTCCTTTGTCCCTTTTCACCACACTTAAGCTAGGAAAGTTAGAGGAAACGGAAGTGATAATTGGTCTAGCGGATGGAAGTGTTGCCCACCCAGTAGGTATGATCAAAGATATAGTAGTTCACATAGGACGATTAACTATCTTAGCGGATTTTCATGTCCTTGATATGGTTAATGACACTACATGCCCATTGTTAGTAGGAAGAGGATTTTTAGCGACCGTTAGTCCCATGATTAATTGTAAGGAATCTAAGATAGCGGTAGGAGAAAGTGAGACTTGGTCGGTCTACGATGTTAAGAAGCATAGCTACGATAGTAAGAATGAACCAACACCTCATTGGGTAGACATGAATAGAGGACCATCTAGATATGGACCTTGGATCAATGGAGACTTTATTGGACCTCAACGCCCATTTTATTTAGAGGAGGAGTTCATCAACCGAACACATTCGGTGGAGCAACTCATAGCTAGGGATGAGGAACTAAACCCCTTTGAGGACCCCTTAGTCTTTAGGAAAATGATTGAATTCCTAGGAGTGATGCCTATCAACTTAGGGATGAACAAATGGAAAAGGGAAGGTGATAATTGTAAATGGAATTGGGACAAGCCACCTAAGGAAGGTGACGGATCATGGCATATGAAGATGATTCTATATGATCCGGATGGAGAGAAATTTGAAAAGTCATACCGAACTAAGAAAACCGATAGGAAACTACAAGCTAAGTTCGACCCTAAGGACATCCTCGATGAGGAACTCACTCATATAGGATAGCCCGTGACTCTGAGTCTAGCTACAAGACTCGTAAATAAAGAAAAGTGCTTCTTGGGAGGCAACCCATGTTATATTTGTTTGATTGTTTGTTTGTTTGCTTTTATTTGTTTCCGTATGCATGTTTTATTTTTATTGTTTGTGGTTCATGTTTCAAAGTAAATTGTGAAAATGCTTTATTTTGTTTTTAACTTCGTCTTGATTACATATAAAGGTATTTTGCAGAAGATAAGTGTAAGAGAAATCTAATTTGTTTCTAAGAACGAGATTGAACATGAATCACAACGATATTAAACGAACATGCATATTAGTATTTGTGTGAGTCAAATGCTTGTATCGAGTCATAATGATGTTTTGCAAGATTTCCAGGAATTAAGGCGTGAGTTTTTCCAGAAATTTTCCGGAAAGTTAACATGAAATTTCTGCAGGACACTTCTGACGGCGTCAGGGTTATAACCTGACGACGTCACGTGTAAAATTCTGGAAATTTTGCAAGTTTTGTTTTTCTTCCGGAGTCTTAAAGTTTTTGTTAAATCTTTAGTTTTATAAACTCCAGAAAATCTGCAAACATTCATTCCACAAGCATTATATCTTAATTTGCTTTCTAGAATTTTAGTATATATAGAGTTCGCCGTCGATTTTACGCGAGGTTTGCCATGATTGTTTTCTCAGGTTTAACAGGTTATATTGGACAAGAAGATGATTTATATTTCTGAAGGGAAGCTTTCAACGTTCATTTTCTTGGAGGAGGATCTAACCATGTTATCACATTATCCACACCGAACGAATCAGGGGAGCATTTGTTTCATTCTTTTGCCTTCGTTACTTTTACATCCTTTTTTATTGAACATTGGGGACAATGTTCAGCCTAAGTGTAAGGGGAGGGAAAATGATGATACCTTAGAGAATGCAATTGCGTTTGAGTTTGTTTGTTCAATAGTAGGTGATGAGTGCTCAAACACTCATCATTTTTGGTCTAATCTGAACTGCAAAACATACAAAAACACTCAGTAATGCATCAAAATACTGAAAATATTTCAAATTTGTGTTTTATATGTTTTAGATGCAAAACGAGCAAAAACAAATGAAAAACGCACAAAGTTTGCAAAATTGGCAGTATCAGTCCCCCGACTTTCAAAAATTAAAAAAACTAGTCCCTGTGCAATTATTTTGCAAGAAAAGTCAACCCAAGTCCCTTTAAAATAAAAAGTTATCAAAAATAACACTTGGGTAAAAGTTTTGGAAAATTACAAGTTCAGTCCCTGAGTTTCACAAATTGGCAATTTTGATCCCTGGACATTTAAATTTTGAAAAATATTAAATATTGGTCCTTGGGATATTTTAACATGGCATGTTTAGTCCTTGGTTTATTTATGGAAAATATGGCAGGAATGGCCCCTCAAAATCAGAAAGTTACATGTATGGTCCTTGTAATACTATCACTTAAACCAATTGGACTTTTGCTATTTGTATAATCCAAACTCCAAATCCACTCCAATCCCAATCCAGCCCACAACACACCCTTATATCCCCCAAGCCCAAACAAAACAGCCCACTCCCACCTCTAATACTTTCCCCCGTCGTTGACCAGTCAACACAACCATCTTCAACCCCCCTTTCCCTGGTTTTCAGCCCCTTGTCTCCCCCTCCTCCTTTTCCACAAAACATTCACCAACCATAATTAATTCACACACCAACTTACACCAACCCCCTCCTCATAATTACTCTCACCAAACACCACTACCCTGCCCAAACCGATTTCCCGCCAAAAAATAATTTGAAGGCTGAGATCAAAAGTAAGCCATCCAACGGCTTGGAAGCAAGTGGGAAAGAGTGAGAATGCTCCTGGGATCTATTTAAGTCAAAGCAAAAGCAAGGAAGAAAGACAAGTAGTGTAGTTTAGTTTTTATCATGTCATAGGTAGTAAAATTTCATTTCAAGTTGTAATTTTTAGTTTAAAACAATTGTATCCAGTTTATTTTGAGTAATATAAGCTTTGTTTAAACATTAATTTCAGTTTCATCCACGAATTCAGTTTTTGGCAATTTTTAGCAAAATTGACAACTTTGCTAAATATTGTTAAGTGTTGTTTAATCTATCTAATTAAGCTCCTTTCAGATTACTTTTGAGTTTTTTTTATAGCTTTCAAGGCCTTTTAACTAGTTTTAATCCAGTTTGCTTAAAATTCACAAAAATACCATAAATTAGCTCATAATTCAAAATTCAGTTGGTGTGAAGCTTGAAGCAGTAATAATGGGTGATTTTGGAATTTGCATGGTTTAGAAGTCTCATGGAGACAGTAGGTTAAGGAGTGGAAGTCCCATTGTAGTTTGAGCACAAGGCTTAATGTAAGTCTCTTTTCATATTTTTATTATCATTGTTCTTATTTTGATCTCAGTAGTATAAGTTCTTATTAGTTGTTGAAATATGCTTGTTTAGGCTCAACATAAGTGATTATAAGTTCTATATTCAGTTTCATGGGTCAAAATTGTTAGTTGCTTCACAAAATCTTCAAGTCTGCCTTATTAAGGGGTGTTTGGTTTTATTGGTTCTAGGGTATTAAGGTTTGTTTCAATGGTTGCTTTTGATGCAATTAGGTCATACTAAGTCTATTAGGTTTATATAAGCCATAAAAATCAGTAACCTTTTTAATAAAAGTCAATTTGTTGATTTATGTTTTCATACAGTCATCTGTTAGGAAGTAAGGGATCCACAATCTTCATTTCAGTTCTAATAATGTTAGGGTAGCTTAGTTTAGTTTTAAAATAACTTAATATAACATAATCAGTAGATTACATCCTTTAGAAATCCAAAAAAGGTCAACATTTCAAGTTTTGATCAAAAGTCAAATTTGCATGTATTTCAGATTTTTACCAAACTTCAAGGAATTAATATGAATTTTGTGTTTGATTTCATGGGGTGAAATTTGTTTCTAATAACAGCCCCCCAGCTCATGTTTGTGTTCCCATCTTGCTTATATTTTTGTGAATTTTCCATTGGGCCCCACCTTCACTCAAACACACCTGCAGGGGAGGTGCATCCCCTGCTGCACAGAACATCAGTCCACCACCACCACTTTGGTGGTGGCTGCTGCCCTCATTAGTGGGTCCCAGGGTTCATATTTTGGTTCTTTGAACTCCCTAGGGGGGGGGGGGGCTCTCCATTGCAACCAAGTTTGTGCCCCCAATCCTCCTAGTGTGCCCCCTAGGTTGCCCTTGAACCTTGTCCCTCTTCTGATTTGTCTGTTTAGATTTTGGATAGCTTAATTAGCTTATTGGCTTATTGAGGGTGTCAAAATTGATGTTTTAGCTTCACACATGTCCCTTGAGCTTGTTCAAACATAAATCCACCCTTGGTTTTAGCTTAAAGCTTATTTCATAGCTTCTAGCTTTGACAGTTGACCAAAGTCAACTGTCAAGCTCTTAAGCCCTCACATAGCTTAACTTTAAGCTTCAAAAAAGTTTCCTTTGTAAAAGTTTTCCATTTTTAGGTTTAAAACAAGTTCCCAAAGAAAAAATCCAGAAAAGTTAATTTAAATTTTAAGTGATAGTTTCTATTTAATTTTATCTAAATTTTATTTTTCATTTTTATATTTTTATTAAGTACTTGGTGTTTTTATATTTTTCTTAAATTCCTATTATATTAAAGTATTTTTAGTAAATTTCTCAGATTTTAATTTTGTCATTTAGTATTTATTAGAATTAATCTTAGTTTTATTAGTATTTAATTAATAATTAGTTTAAAATAGCATAATTAGTTTTTATTAAGTAAAACCTAGTTTTTATATTTTTTATAGCTTTTGTATGTTATAAAATATTTTTAGAAATTTTTCTAGAATTTTTACTGTTCATTTAGTATTTTTTATAATTTAAAATATTTTAATTAGGTAATTAGTAATTAATTAATAGAAAATCCACAAAAAGACAAAAACACTTATTTTTATTTTTAAAACTTGTTTTTAGTTATTTTATAATTTTAGAAATTTTATTTTCACCTTTTTAGTATTTAAATAATATTATATTGTATTTTAGTTATTTAAGTGTTAATAATAAGTATTAAATAGTTTTTAATTAATAATAAATAATTAAATAGTGTAAAAATTTATTTTCTTTTTCTAAAAATTTTCTTTTATCCTTTTAGTTTGTAAAAAATCCATTTTCACCCCTGGGTGTTTTCAGATTTCATTTTTCACTTTTTATTTCGTACGTTTACGTTTTATTTAAACGTAACGTACGCGTTTTTAAGTTTTAAACGTTTCTGGGTTTTCAATCTTTCCAGTCTTGTTTACATAGCTTGTTTAAGCTATTTCGTTGTAAATTCCTTAGTTCAAATCACACACAAACCCTTTTCCTGTCCAAATTCACCCGATCACGAAACCGTTTGTTAGCCATTCACACCTCGTCGGGACATAACGACCCGGGGAAACCTTATACTTCCGCGGAGCATTGGTCTTAGACGTTTGACTTGGTTGACCATTCCTTGGTCAATTAGGTTGACTGTTTAGCACCAATCAGTAGGTGTGTAATAAAACTAAGAGAAACACTTGTTAGGGTAATTTTAGCGCCAAATTTAAATTTTTTTACAACATTTAGGAGTGAAGCTTTAGCCTTAATGAGCGTCTAATGGATAGGAGTTGTATGACTAGCATGAAAAACCGTACCACTCAAAATTTTCCACCCCAAATATGTGAGGTTCGCCCCTAGATTTGTTAGGAAAAGATGCTTATGAGTGTACCCGTAGTACTTAGATTCTAGAACTTGCGTTAGTGATGCATCCCGAGACCGCTAGTAAGACTAAATTCGTGTAGTTAGGATTTACTATATGATAAGAGGCATTAGGATCACCCTTGTGTTAAGCCCGTATCATAATTACTTGGCCAATGAAGTCATAATTACTTGACTAATAAAGTCAATTAATTTTTCCCACACCTTTGCGATGTACTCATTTTTAGTACACGATACCCCTAGTACACCCCTCCGAGCCTATCTTTTTCATTTCGAACTTTAAGCATTTTACTTAAAGGAAGAATTTGTTTACTGATGACGCGAAAAATGAACCCCTTTTAGAGGGTCATTTAAGCCCGGAATTGAAATTATTTGATCAAATATTACCCTAAATCGTTCCTTTTGTGATTTTAGGTACTTTAGGAGTGAAATTTGGAAAAGGAAGCAGTTCGGACGTTTTTGGAGCATAAAAGTGAAAAAAACGCCAAAGACTTAATTTTCCATGCTGAAAACAGTACTTGACGGTGTCAAGAGGAAAATAATGACGACGTCAAGAGTAAAAGTAGTGACGACCCAGTGCAAACCTGACGGCGTCACAAGAAGGGCGTCAAGAGTTAATTTTGTGACGGCCTGCATAAGGAGAGTACATGACGGCGTCAGATCCAGATCTAGGCAGTCCGAGGAACTATTTGGCGGCAAGATGACGGCGTCAGACATTTGTTCTTGACGCCGTCACCTTCTAAACTCTATATATAGTTTTTTATTTTTCATTCATTAAAGAGGAACTTGTGTGGAGAACCCTAGGGCCGAACTTTGTAAACCCTAGCTCGTATTTTACAGTATTTTCAAGGGTTTTCACCCCTTGAATCCTTTCATGTGCTATTAAGATAAGTCTTCTCTTAATTCAATCAATATGTCTATGTGTTGGTTGTCTATATCTTGTGCTTGTCTTGATTTCAACATGCTAGGCTAGATCTATCTTGTGTTTGCTTGGATCTAATGAAACCTAGATGTTAATTATGTGTTGATTACTTGTTTATGGTTGTATTGGATGAATGATTTCAATGTTAGGCTTAAGAAAACTGGCAGATCTCCATTGTGTAACATGCTTGAACGTCTTAGGAAATATGAACCGATGTGTACTAGGTTTTATTGGTTGTATTTAATGCATGAGTAAATTCTAATGATCCCATGTTAGGAGCTTCTTAGCCGGCTCGACATAGGAGTGAAGTAGGCACTCATAGGATTGGGGAAGTAAGTACGCCACCCCATGAATGGTATTAAAGAATACAATCCGTCATCCACGCAACTATAACAAGTAAATAATGTGTAAAAGATATCTAGGGAGTAGTGAAATCAAAGTAAACACATTTCTCCCACATATTGCTCACAACTCTAGTTTAAATTAGTTTATTTTCATTTCTAGTATTTTATTTTGATTGCATCTTTAGTATTGGGTTAGTTGACTAGCAACTAATTCCGCCCAAATCCTTCAAACCCGAGATTTTAATTTGCTTTCTAAAAAATATAAAAATACAAAAAGAATCATCCCTCATCTCTAGACCTAGTCTTTAGGTTTTCTAACCCTAGCGACACTATTCCTAGCTGAACGATCAATCCCCCGGTACTTGTCATTATACTATACTACATCGATCAGGTACGTAAGCTTCTCAAGATCCCTTGAGAGGTAAAGCCTGGTGCAATCCCTACGCATCAAGTTTTTGGCGCCGCTACCGGGGAATAGTTATTGTCTAGGTTAGAATCTCTTTTTATTAGGTCTACTTGCTAGATTCCTTTCTAGTAAGATTTTATTTTTATTTTTAGGTTCTCTTTAGTCTATCTTATTTCTTCGTTTTTTTGTTTGTACTAGTTTGGTCTTCATGGATTTAGAGAGTCGCCGTTTAGAAGTTAGCAAGAGGCTTATAGCGCCTAAAAGAAGAAAGAGAGAAGTTAACACATTTAAGGAATTCATTAAGCCTCTCCAAATGAAAATTGAGTTTACGGACTTCGCTCCAACCCCGGATGAATTGAGTTACCATAGGTTCCTTTTACAACACCCTTGCCCCTCAAAATATAGAAAGACACCATAGATTAGGAGGCATAACTTCAGGAACATAAAAATTCCTTGCATGATTGGGTACATGTCTAGAGAGCATACATACATTGACTTAAAAGCACCCATGAATATCATGTCTAGGCTCTATTACAATTGGATAATGAACGAAAGGTTAAGCCCTAGAAAAGACCCTTACAATTCTAATAGTGTAACACCCCCATTTTTAAGTTTGTCGCAGCGGAAAAATAATTTGGGTGTTACGGTGAGGATCGAAGTTTTAACCACATAAAACGGTTTAAAAGAAACGTTTTGAAAATTATTTGTCATTTAAATAATAATTTTGATAAAAGATGAACAATTTGATTTAAAATCTTATAAAAAGATATAAAGGCTTGTAAAAATGACAAATTTGATTTTTACACCATTTTAATTTATCAGAGTAATAAATGCCCACTCCGTGTCTTGTCCTGCTCCGTTAAATTACCTGAGATACACATGCTTAAAAGTGTCAACACAAAGGTTGGTGAGTTCATAGAGTTTTAGGAAAAACCCTTTATTTTGTTAGATTTCAGGAATATTTGGTATTAATAAAATACAAACAGTAACGAAACAAGTATCGAATATAATCACAATTAAATCATATAAATATTCAATCACCTTCAATAAATCATCAATAATCTTAACATGAGCTGGAAACTCATGATACTAAATCAATCAGATAAACAATTCACGTATGGTCAAACCTATACAGCTGTATCTAAATATATGTTGAATACATATATATACTTTCCTTTATAGATATTGCACCAAGCCTCATGACACGCAAGATGTTAACAGAAGGGGTGTTCTATCAAATCAATGACAGATTTTGCCCTCGTGTAATAGGTGATTTGCCAATTCCTATTTTTACTCAAATATAGTGTATCACGACTAATGCGGCTAACCAATTGCAATTGGCATTCCGTCAAGCATTAGTGGGATCGGAGGTCAATCCAAAACAGGTTTCGAATCTGTTCACTATATTCGCGCTCACTTTACAGTGATTAATGGCTCATGATAGAGGGACTATATGGCGATAAGCTAACTTAGGTAATATCAAGGACTAATGGGCTCATTTAGCATAACATCATGAAATCAAGTATCGTATCACAAAGATCAAATTGGAAAAACAGTATCGTTTGAGTATCAGAAATTCAGTTTGAAAATATATCGTTTGAGTATCAGAAATTCAGTTTGAAAATATATCAGAAATTCAGTTTGAAAATATATCGTTTGAGTATCAGAAATTCAGTTTGAAAATATATCGTTTGAGTATCAAAAATTCAGTTTGAAAATATATCATTTGAGTATCAGAAATTCAATTTGAATATTTCGCCAGTAACACATGTATATCACATACCACAATAATCGAATTGAAAACATTTTCATATGAGTATCAATATTTCAGTTAAGTAATTCATCAATAAATATATATTTCACATACCACAATAATCACATTGGAAACATTAACATATTTTAAATCACAATTTATATTATTTTAATATCAATTAGGAAATTGATTTGAATCATGTATTTTATTTTATTTCATATACTTATCAAGTTATCAAAGTATATGTAAGCATGTATCTCCCCCAATGAGTTAAAAACAATTATTTGAAATGGGGCTATGACTCACCTGGATTGATTTGGAAATGATAAAAAGTAAAGTAGAACGAGATTTATGGAAACGATTATAGAAACGTCTTTGATACGGAACCTGATAAATAAATTTATCAGAGAATATAACCAAATACTATTTGGTAATTACGAACGAATACCGAATAAGATTTATTCGTTATGACGAATAGATGATGTACAGTGAAATTATTATGTCATGCATGATATGTTAAAATACTTTATTTAAAATATCCATCATAGTTTTTACCTTTTTAATCGTAAATAAAAATATCAACTTTTTAAATATCGTTATATATATAATTAACGTAAAAATAAATAATATATATAAAACGTAATAAAAATGCATATGACGTGATGGTTGCCGTAAAATAGAAAATAAAATAAGAATATCAAATAGATTATGTGTAGTCCTTGTCCTTTTTCCAATTTTACACTTTTTATACTAACGGCGTTAGCGTCACACCGTTAGTCCTTTTTATATATATTTTACGATTATAGTCCACTACATGTCCAATATTACAATCTAATCTTGTAACAATCCTATATTATCAATTTTTATCCTAACTTTCTGTTTCTACATTTTTAGTCCTTTCTTTTCACAGTTTTCACTTTTAGTCCCTATAGGTGTCGTCGCGTTACATTTTTAGTCCAAATTTGCAAAAATGATTATAAAAATTTTATAAAAATTTCCGTGGCTTCTTTTATTAATTTCAAGCTTATTTCAACTGCTTATTTTATAAAAAGCTTATTTATTTAGCTTATGGGCCTTAATTAGAACCAAACAAAAGCCCATTTAAAAATTTAGAGGCGAGGGCATGAAAATTATTTTGGGCTTGAACTTGGGCTTCCTTTGTGATTCTAAAAATATATTTTATGGGCCCTGTGGGCTGTTAAATCATGAAGTCTTATTGGGCCTTAGTTAAGCCCACTCGACAAAACAAAGTTTTTATTATAAAATTTAGTTTTGAAAATCCGGTTTATGTCGATCTACTTTGGCTCGATTGTCATGTCAAAACGTGATTATTTTTATAAGTTATATAAACGAAACTAATAGTTTTCTAGGTGGTCTATTAGGTCGAGCAAAAATATTGGGTGCTTGTTACATGAAATTAAAAGTTATACGATGCTTTTGTAGGGTGTTTGAATCATTTATATATTTTGAAAAACTTGAATTATTTACTAAGTGTTTTTGGTACAAATTTCATACGATGGATTATGGTTCGAAATGATTTATTTGATGCATGTAACGTGAGAATAAACATGAAACAAGTGTGCTACGTGACTCCTATGCCTTCCAAGATGGAGGCTAGTCACGCTCGCGTTTCTATATAACAATATTTATACGTAAACTATATATAAAAATATATATGATCGAATAAAAATAAACATGATTGCATGATAATAATTTAACGTGTGAAATGGAATGGAAACAAATAGAAAAGACTTACAAACACCTTAAAGGTGATCAAGAGTCGAGTGATAGAATGGAAACACAAGAATATCATGTTTCAAAATATAACCCAAATGTTATATATATAATTCAAACCCGATTTCCTTTTCTTGCGTCCAAACCATATGACAATCGACCTTTGGTCTTGTAAAGTATTTTGAAAGACAAAATAACTAAGTGAAAGAGTATGAGAAGAGTAAATGAACGGAGCATGCATGCACGTTTATATATTAATTGAATATGTATACGTAAGTAGAAAATTTCAATATGAACTCTTCTTACTATAGCATGTCAGGGAAAACTAGCAACTAGGTGATTAATATATTGGTTTTGAAAGGCTTGTGAGAGCACAAAAAGTGGAACATGTTGTGATGACATGCCTATGTCGACCATGCAATTTTATATATATACGATTTACAAAATCGTATACTACTTGTACATACATGATCATTCTTAACATTTGAGCATAAATTCATCTCAGGAATATTATTAGGAACACGTAGAAACAAACGGGAATCAAAACGGTTAAGTTTTGATTAAATTGTAAATCGATTGAGTTGATTTTTGTCCGATCACTTTGCCACTTAAAAATGTATCAAACGTCGTCCCATGAACTTGGGATTTGACACACTAATATTTGGCTAGGTGGTGAACGAGATGGTGCAAAAATATATGTAGGTCGTGTGTAGAAATTAGAAATGAACGAAGAGTTTTGAAGCTTATTTGGTCAATTTATATGAAATATAATTAAGGAAAAATGGGTTTTATGTTTGGGCCGGTTGGGCTTATGAAAGAACAAGGTCCATTTTATTTTGTGATTAATATTGTTAATTAAGATTAATGAATTATTAATATTTTGTTAATTGTATCGAGAACTTGTTTTGTCGTTTAGTGAATTTTGCAATATCGTAATCGTGACCATTTTAATATACAAAGAAAACTTTAAATTTCCCCTTAAAAATGGTGATTAAAAATAATGACGAAGATTAATATATAATTAAACGTATTTAATTATATGAATTTTTGCGAGGTTTTACAAATAGGCTATGTAATTTCGTCAGGAGAGTTAAAGGGGTACACATCTTTATAGGAAATTTTACTTATCAATGCGACTTTGTAATCCTAGAAGATGTTAGAGGCATTATAGATCCACACCTAGGAGAAATAGTTCTAGGACAACCTTTTGTTGAGAAGACTAAGATGTATTACAACCATGAGAAGGGGATAGCTCAGTTTACTGATGGGATAGAGAAGGTCACTTTTATGATGCCTTACATGAAGGAAGAATTAAAGGGCATCAAGAATCTACAAATTGATAAGATTCGACCCTATGAGATTAAAGAAGATGGAATTACTGATGACGCCTATTGTGAGAGGAGGCAAACATACTATTCGGGTTGCATGAATCTAGGCCCAGAATACAAGCGTGATGAGAATTGGGTTAGATGTTTTGAGTTGGCACAAAAGTGGGAAAGGAAAACGTAACCCATGACCTTGAGTCTAGCTACAAGACTTGTAAATAAAGAAAAGCGCTTCTTGGGAGGCAACCCATGATTGTGTGTGATTTTTTATTTTGTTTGTTTATTATTTGCTTCCGTATGCATGCTTTATTTTTATTGTCGGTAGATCATGTTTCAAAACTAAATAGTGGAAATACTTTACTTTGTTGTTTTGTCTAGTCTTAACTTCACCCAAAGGTATTTTTGTAAAAGATAAGTGTAAGGGAAAACCCCAAATATGTTTTTAAGAAACAAACCGATCATGATTCTCCACAATATTAAATGAACATGTATATTCGTATTTGTTAGAGTCAAATGCTTGTATCGAGTTATAATGAAGTTTTGCAGGATTTTCCAGGAAGTAGAACCAAGTTTTTCCAGAAATTTTCCGGAAACTTAACATAAGAATTTCTGCAGGTCACTTCTGACGGCGTCATGAGTTTACTCTTGATGGCGTCACGTGTAAAAATCTGGAAATTTTGCCAGTTTTGTTTTTGATGACGTATAGCCTATATTTGGGCCGCAAGCCCAAATGATAGACATTACTTACACCTAAGCCCATCACGAATGGGCTACCATGACAAATGGTATGGGCCGTGGTATCAACGCTTGGGCTCACGAAGCCCAAAGGCCCAATCTAACTCACCGGATATCCGATAAGGATCATCTATTCAAGGAATAGATATCCTTACCTCGGATAAGCACCATGCGTGCGAAGAGTAAGGAGCAAGAAACACGGTTTCTTAGCCCCTATATATAGAATCACACGATTCTCATTCAAGGTACGATTCACGGAATCCCTAAACTCTTAAACCAAAACCTAAATTCGATTACTTACTCTCACGCCGGAGTCTAATCGGGGGAGACAATCCCTCGATAAGCCTAACGGTGTTGTTTATTTTCTTAGTACGCAGGTAACAAAGTGCTAAGGAACGAATTGATATAAGAGCAAAGCCCAACAATCAGGTACGCCCAACTTTTGTATCAACAAGTGGCGCCATCCGTGGGACCCTACAACGAACTAGAATGACGAAACATAAGAATTCGAGCCAGCGGACTCCGCAGCCAGAAAAACGTGACCATCTGAGGAAGAATCAACAAGATCCAACCTCTAGACAAGTCGCTGGGACAACCAGTACACCTGGTCACCATGAGGCAGGGACAACCCAACCTCCCCCAGCGGTAGAACTACCCAGGATTACTTTAGAGGTCCCCAGCGTTGAAGAACTCCAACGCACCCTCTTCACCACTCCTCATCAGGCTACACCCGCAGTGAACAACACTGTGCCGCCAGGCGCTCCTGAACGGAACAGGGCGCCTAACACTGAGGAAGAAATTCTTGCAACTGAGGACGCACCGGATCTGACTTTGGGAAACTTTGTATCCCAAAATTATGAAACATTAAATGCCCTCATGCAAGAAGAAGCGGCAAGGAGAGCAGGTGCGGATCCGCAAACCCGACTTAATCTTGGTCCAGAGCGCGAACCATCACCACCGCGCCACCCGCGAGGAAGACGTACAGAACGTACCTCTGTCCATGATAGGCTAGGTGCGGTACCTGACTCACAAAACTCTGGAGACAGCGGTAGGCGCACCAATGTCCATTCCAGACTTGGCAGTCGGGGAATACACGATCGATTAGGGCCTCAACATTCGCCAAGCCAAGGATCTTCCAAACCTGAAAGTAGGCGAATACAAGATAGATTGGGGAGGAGGAGATCCCCAAGCAGAGATCCCTCAGGCTCCTCTTCTGAAAGGAGCAGGCGCAAACGCCGAAGGAGAGATTATTCTTCCTCCAGCGATTCCTCGGACAACGAGGATAAAGAAACAGGGCACTGGAAATCAAAAGGAAAACGTCGCGAGGAAGAGAACGAGGATATGTCTCTCCCATGGCGACGCCACAAAATTGATGCGTTCACACGTCGCATAAGTGATTACTCAGACGACAGGCGCAGACGCATGCCCGCTAATGTGAAGATATATGATGGAACAGGTGACCCTGACGACCACCTCAAAATTTTCGAGTCAGCCGCAACTATCGAAAATTGGCCACAGCCTGTGTGGTGTCACATGTTTAATTCCACATTAGTAGGGAACGCGCGCACATGGTTTAGCAAACTCCCACGTAGGAGTATAGGCGGCTTTGAGGAATTGCGAAAAGCATTCCGCCACAACTTCACCCAGCGAAAGAAGTGCGCTAAAAATCCTGTGGAATTGGCAAGGGTGAAGCAACGCCAAGGAGAATCAACCGGCGCCTTCATGGAGCGCTTCAAGGATGAGTGCATACAAGTCAAAGCATGTCCCGAAATACTAAAAATTTCAGGGTTCATGAATGGAATTAATAATCCAGAACTCATCCGAAAGCTCAATGATAGAGTTCCACAGTCTTTCGATGAACTCACAAAACGCACCAGATCCTTTATACAAGGAGAAGCAGCTGCTGCGGATAGCAAAAAAGGATATTCAAACTATAGGCAACAAGAACAGCCGCAGAGACAATCCAATGATCAAAACAATAACCGCGGCAGGAACTACCGCAGTGGAAGAGACAACGACAAATATACTCCTCTCACTAAAACTCCAAGGGAGATATTTGCAACAGAAGGTGCGAACTTCCCAAGACCACCACCAATTAAAACGGCAGAAGAAAAACGCCAAGGTAGTGGATACTGCGAGTACCACGGCCAAAAGGGCCATACAACTAACGAGTGCGTCCAACTGAAACAACTAATCGAAAAATTAGTGAGAGAAGGAAGGATGGACCACCTCGTAAAAAACATTAAGGAAGGAAAAGAGAGACAGAGAAATGGAGGCAAGAAAGAACCCCCAAAGGAAAAGGCTGATACTATATGCATGATACAATCATGGCAGCGCAAAATAAAGCAAAAAGTCAGCCAAAGATTCTCTCCAGAAAAGGAGATATCCTTCCCTACAATCGCTGCGGACAACGCAGTCGTGGAACCTCTGACCATTGAAATACATGCAGGAGGACACGACATCCACCGCATGTATATTGATGGAGGAGCATCCGCAGACATCATGTATGATCACTGCTTCAAAAGGCTGCGACCTGAAATCCAAAGTCAGTTGATACCAGCTACAATGTCACTAACAGGATTTACAGGAGAAAAGATCTGGCCCATGGGGCAGTTACGCTTATTGGTGGTCGTAGGAGATGAGCAACACTCAACTGCGGCATGGATAAATTTTATGGTAATCAAGTCTCCCTCACCATACAATGGCATAATTGGAAGACCAGGAATATCATCCATGCGCGCAGTACCATCCACAGCACACGGAATGCTTAAATTCCCAGTTGAAGGAGGAGTGGTTACTCTCTATAACACAACGGTACCACCAAGAGAATGTATCGCAGTGACAACTGAAGCAGAGACTATTCCAGAACAGCGCACGGAAAAATCGTCAAATTTAAAGGTCGCTATTCATCCAGACTATCCGGAACAACAAGTTTCGATTGGAGGATCTTTATCTGACAAAGGTAAAGCAGCCGTATGCGCACTCTTGCAAAAGAACCTAGACATCTTTGCATGGGAACCAAAGCATATGACAGGAGTGCCTCATTCTATCACAGAACACAAACTACAAATCCGACAAGGATACCCTCCAATACGACAAAAGAAGCGCGGTCAGGCTCCAGATCGTGCAAAAGCTATTTTGGAAGAAGTACACAAGTTAGTAGATGCGGGCATCATGCGCGAAGTGTACTACCACGACTGGCTCTCTAACCCAGTCATGGTAAAGAAGAGCGATGGTAGCTGGAGAATGTGCGTGGACTTCACGGACCTCAATAAAGCATGCCCACAAGACTGCTATCCATTGCCAGAAATTGATTGGAAGGTTGAATCCTTATGTGGATACCCCTTCAAGTGCTTCCTAGACGCATATAAAGGGTACCACCAAATCCAAATGGCAGTGGAGGATGAAGAAAAAACAGTTTTCCACACCAGTCAAGGGGTATACTGCTACACAAAAATGCCTTTTGGCTTAAAGAACGCAGGCGCGACATACCAACGGCTGGTGGACACAGCTTTTGAAAAACAAGTAGGCCGCAACTTGGAAGTCTACGTGGACGACCTTGTTATAAAAAGCCATACAGAGGATGAGTTAGTGCGCGACATCGAGGAAACATTCCGAACATTGGGGCGGATAAACATGAAACTGAATCCAAAAAAGTGCACCTTTGGCGCAACTGAAGGCATGTTCCTCGGATACTTAATAGAACCCGATGGAATCAAACCATGCCCAGAGAAGACAAAGGCTGTTATTGATCTCCCCTCCCCGCGCACACTCAAAGAAGTCCAATCACTGAATGGAAAGCTGGCAGGGCTGAATCGCTTCTTATCTAAGTCAGCGGACAAGTCCCTTCCTCTCTTTAAAACACTCACGAAGTGTACAAAAAAGGGAGACTTTCGTTGGACCAATGAAGCGGAGGAAGCTTTCCAACAACTCAAACATCATCTGGCATCTCTTCCCAAACTAGTCGCACCGCGACAAGGGGAAGAACTAATCATGTACTTATCAGCAACCCACGGAGCAGTTAGCGCAGTACTATTGACAGATAGAGACTCCGTCCAGACACCCATATACTTCGTAAGCAAAGCCTTAAAGAAAACAGAGGTTAACTACAGCGCCATGGAAAAACTGGTCTTGGCTTTAGTGTTCGCCGCCAAAAGACTGCGCAGATACTTCCAAGCGCATCCAATTGCGGTAATCACTGATCAGCCAATTAAACAAGTTATCTCTAAACCAGATGCATCGGGACGCTTACAAAAATGGAGTGTAATGCTCAGTGAGTACAACATCTCATACAGGCCGCGCACTGCTATCAAAGGGCAAGTTTTAGCTGATTTTATCGTGGAGAAGCCAGAGGGCGACAGCCCAACATCTGCAGCAAAAACGGATCTACAGGAACCATGGACACTGTTCACCGATGGATCCTCATGCGCAGATGGATCAGGCGCAGGACTCATTCTTACAAACCCAGAAGGTATGGAATTCACCTATGCGCTACGCTTCGAGTTCACAGCCACAAACAATGAGGCAGAATATGAAGCCCTACTGGCCGGACTACGCATCGCAATTCAAATGGGTGTACGCAACCTAGAGGCAAACGTAGATGCTCGGCTAGTCGCTAACCACGTGTTAGGAGAATACGAGGCCAAGGATGACCATATGATCCAATACCTGGAAAAGACAAAGTCTCTGATCAAAAACTTCGATAGGTTCACAATAAAACAAGTACCTAGAGGGGAAAACAGAAAGGCGGACGCACTCAGCAAGATCGCATCTACAAGCTTCGCACACCTTTCAAAACAGGTATTGGTGGAAACCTTAAAGGACAAGTCAATCCTTGATATGGAGATATCAACGGTGATAGAAGAACAAGATCCTACGTGGATGACACCTATCATCGAATTTATCAGCAAGGGAACCCTACCCCAAGATAATAAAGACGCTCGAAGAATACGGCGCACGGCGCAACGATTCGAATTCCGCGACAACGTACTCTATCGGTGATCTTTCTTACAACCATGGCTCAGATGTGTTGGACCCCTTCAAGCAGACTATGTACTCCGCGAACTTCACGCTGGATCATGTAGTATGCACTCAGGACCGCGATCCGTGGTGGCAAGCGCTTTAAGGGCAGGATACTATTGGCCAACAATGCACCGCGACGCACGCGACCTAATAAGAAAGTGCAGCAACTGCCAAGTACATAGACCTATTCCGCGCCGACCACAGCACGAGCTAACACCAATTACCTCACCATGGCCATTTTACAAATGGGGTATCGACATCGCAGGACCTTTTCCCGTCGCAGCGGGAGGAGTAAAATTCCTCATCGTAGCCATAGATTATTTTACAAAGTGGATTGAAGCAAAAGCTGTGGTGAACATTACGGGAAACCAAGTAAAACGCTTTGTCTGGGACAATATTGTCTGTCGCTTCGGCCTACCAGGCGAGATCGTATCAGACAACGGAAAACAATTCTGTGATAACCCATTCAAAGATTGGTGCACACAATTAAACATCACACAACACTTTGCTTCAGTCAAACACCCACAAACCAATGGCCTGGTTGAGCGCGCTAATCGCAGTCTAGGCGAAGGCATAAAAGCGCGCCTTGACAGACATAAAGGAAGATGGGTAGATGAACTCTCGCATGTCTTGTGGGCGCATCGCACAACAATCAAAACCAGTACTGGCGACACGCCATTTTCCTTAGTCTATGGAACAGAAGCCGTCATACCAGCTGAGATAGGAATGCCTACTATACGCACAGCAGAAGTCAACGTCATGACAAATGACGAGGAACGGCGCATAGACTTAGATATACTGGAGGAGAGACGCGAACGCGCAGCCATACGAGAAGCAAAGGCCAAGGCAAAAATGAAGAAGTATTATGATGCAAAAGTCAAGAACACTTCATTTCGACCAGGGGACTTTGTTTATCGCGCCAATGACGCAAGCCACGCAGAAGACACAGGCAAACTTGGACCCAAATGGGAAGGACCCTACGAGGTCACAGACGCGCTCGGCAACGGCGCATACAGGTTGCGCGATATGGAAGGTCAAGACCTGGCGCGCACTTGGAACATCTGCAATCTCAAAAAATGTTACTTCTAGGCTACGGCCCTCACACAAACACACAAACACCCTACGAGGTGCCCAATAAGTGTTTGTCTTTCTTTTATTTCTTAGGAATTTTATTTTCTATCTTTTCAATAAACTTGCAAGTATTAATAAAATGTTATGGTTTCTAGCTAACTCCATAGCGCACTTTTACTTTATTGCATATATGTCAATATTGTCTATCTTATATTTTTTGCCTACATGGCGTGCATGCACCACTTAAAGACCCACGAAGGCATAGAGGATGAGTTAACCTACTAATTTACTCGTTGAATAAGAGGGTTGCAAACCCATCAACATTGGATCACGTATCCTTGCTAAGCGCCTTACTCTTGAGACGTCAAAGTAAGTTTCACATGCGCACCCCACGACGGATGCGCATATACCAAGTACACTGTACGAGCTTAGCAATATAACGAGCCAAGACACTTGGTCAAAAATAAAACTTAGCAAACAATGCAAGTATACTTAAGTTACGCACTTAAAAGACTTAGTCAAAAATAAAACTTAGCAAACAATGCAAGTATATTTAAGTCACGCACTTAAAAGACTTAGTAAAATAATCAAACTTAGCAAACAATGCAAGTGTATTTAAGTTACGAGCTTATAACAAAATGTATTTTATTCCATATTTATTAAATTACAAGGACAAAATACATAAGCTCACAAACAACCTATATGCTATGGCGGTGATCATGGCTCTCTTCTGGAGCGGCGGAACTCCCATCCTTCAACTTACTCAAGATTATGGCATCCTGCATCGATACGGTTGGAACACTTACAGCCACGCCATCTGATCTAGGAAGGTGTGCAGCGCCAATACCGCACATCACGGCCTTGCCCTTGATACCCTTCTTCACAGCAGCCCTCTGCGCATGTTGCTCCAGCACCTCCTTCAAGGGGACTTCCTTCTCCAGAGCAAAAGGCTTGAGGATATCACGGGGCCGCGCAAAAACCGGGACTTGAAGCTGCGATACATCAGGTTTTAGATAATAGTCTAACTCCTCTTCCGCATTCTTCTCAAGATGGCGCTGCAAAGTTAAACCGGCCATCAGCACAGCTATAGGGTCATCTTGGTCGCGCTCCAATTTCCCTATATGCGGCAGCTCAAGAACCTTCAGCCCCGCCATCGCCTCCACCAGCTCATCGTACGCCGTTGAGCTATAACCAGGAATCTCCGCCAAGTCCTTCTCCAACAGCTTGGCCTCACGGAGCTCCTCCATCGCCTGCGAACGGCCACGCGCCATCGCGCAGTGGACAACCTTCCCAAAGGCCTCCACCACCTCCGCAGACTCTAAAGTACTTAGAGCTGCCAGACGAAGCCCATGGCTGATCAACCACCTGCATTCACAAAGTGGTAACAAGATAAGATAAAATGGAGTGAAGAAAACAATTCTAAAAGATAAGGGTGTAAGAATACCTGCGCTCAGCAATCACAGACATGAGATGAGGATACAGCTCCTCGTCGTACTCAATGCTAAGGGCGCGCAGCTTCTCCTCATACGCCACAAGCGTCTTCTCCATGTTCTCCTTGAATTCTTGAAGCCTAGCATAATGCTCAGATCTTTTCTCCTCAAGGAACGACACAGACCACGATGCCCTGGCCTTCATCTGCTCGAGACACGACCTCGCATGTAGCAGATCAGCCAAGATGCTCATCTTGTCCTGAGCCATCTTCTCCCCATACACCCTTGACTCCCCAAGCTCAGCCTGCACGCCCGCCAATTGCGCACGCAGCTCCTCCAACTCCTCTTCCTTCTGGGCCAGAGCACGACTCTCCCCAATGCGCTTTCCCTTCAGCTGCGCCACCAGCTCAGCCTGACAGGCAGTAGTCGCAGCCAACTCATCAAAAAGTTGCTGCGCCTCACCACCATCTGCTGCCAAGGTATCCTCTCCCTTGTTTTCATTCTGCGGAGAGGATACTTCATCATCCTTCGCGTCGTCATCCCTACGGAACAAAGACAGTCAACAAAAAATTACAACAAGTAATTACAAAAAAAAAAGAGAGAAGTGCACACTTACAGAAACGGAGAAGCATCAGCCTTCAACCGTGCGCCGGAGGTCGAAGTTTCTTCCGCGTTCGACTCTGCGTCTTTGATGACGTGTCGACGCCTCTTGCTGGTGCCACTGGTTCCAGCACCTCCCTTGCGCTTTAAGTTCTGCGCAACCTCTTCCCTCAGCACCTCCACTTCAGGCACCACAATAGGCGCCACCACTACCTCTGGCGCCATACTCTGGACGGGCGTCACCACAAGTGGTGGCGTGTCCTCGGGGACTGTCGCGGGCAAAACAGTCAAACGCCCCGCGGTCGCTTCCAGCAAAGGCAGCTCCCCTTCTCTCAGAGGACGCACCCCTATGGTCACCTGCTTTGGCTTATCAAGCTTCACCACTGCGAATAAGTCCATCTCTGCACATATAAAAATAAAGCAAGAAAACAACGAAAGATTAGTTGGTAAATGTGCGAAGAAAAAGGATGAAAAACTTACAAACAATTACAAAGGATGAACACCCACCCCGGCCATCCTCACTCAGGAAAGTGGGAACCTCATCCGCTGCGCCAAAATACGCGCGACTCAATCCTACATGCACCAAAAACTCCTCCGGATAGGGGTTAATGGCCAATCGATTGGCATTTAACGTCTGCGCGTCAGCAATACTATAGGAACCGGGTGCGGGATGCCCATCCCTTGGTAAAGACGCCTGAGTATAAAACTCAAAATTGGAAGGAAAGACCACGTCGTCTACCCAAAAGAAAAATTCTCTCCAATTCTTGAGGGCGTCAACCTTCTCCGTATAACATTGAAACGCCCGCGGGCGCTTCGCAAAGGAGACCCAACCGTTTGACCACGTTGAGTGGTAAAAGGAGCGGAATAAGTCCACAGTGGGTTCTATCGCCAACAAACGGCAGTTTATTTCAAAATTCGACGCTTTCGCCGCACCTATACAGTGCAGCTGAGAGATGTGGAGGCGATAGTGATTGAGCAAATCGCTCAGAAATATAGATATAGGTACGCGGTAATTAGCATACTCGAAAAATTTCGTGTATAAACCTATCTTCCCTTCGGGGAAGTCGGCTATACACGCATCGACATCTGGCGCCTCTGGATGCACATCCAAAGGCACAAAATGGTCGGAAGAAAAGCGCATCACGTCCTCAACAGACAACGCAGAGCGAAACTCCTCTAATTGAGCGACCATGTTCATCTTAAAACTAAGTGGACGCACACAAAGGTTACCTACAGAAGTTCAGAGGTTTTTTAGCAAAAACGCTCTCAAAATGAAGAAGATGAATAGTGGTTGTGTGTGTATTTTACTGTGTGGTGAAAATAAAGGGGGGCGGCACTCTTATATAGGGTGGTAAAAACCCTAATTCACGCCCACGTGGATCCCACTCACAGTAAACGTGTGGCTAGAAGATCAAAAGGTACAACACTTTTTCCCGAATCCCAAGTGATACGTGGACACCACCCCCAATTACCGAGGTAACTATTTTGAACCTGTTAGGTGCATTGCACCTCCAAAAAGGCGGTAACAATTTGTTCGTTATCCCGCCACGCTTACCGCTGCTTACATTAAGTCTAGTACCCGCGGCTACGTGCCGCGCATACTAGACTGGGGGGACATGATGACGTATAGCCTATATTTGGGCCGCAAGCCCAAATGATAGACATTACTTACACCTAAGCCCATCACGAATGGGCTACCATGACAAATGGTATGGGCCGTGGTATCAACGCTTGGGCTCACGAAGCCCAAAGGCCCAATCTAACTCACCGGATATCCGATAAGGATCATCTATTCAAGGAATAGATATCCTTACCTCGGATAAGCACCATGCGTGCGAAGAGTAAGGAGCAAGAAACACGGTTTCTTAGCCCCTATATATAGAATCACACGATTCTCATTCAAGGTACGATTCACGGAATCCCTAAACTCTTAAACCAAAACCTAAATTCGATTACTTACTCTCACGCCGGAGTCTAATCGGGGGAGACAATCCCTCGATAAGCCTAACGGTGTTGTTTATTTTCTTAGTACGCAGGTAACAAAGTGCTAAGGAACGAATTGATATAAGAGCAAAGCCCAACAATCAGGTACGCCCAACTTTTGTATCAACAGTTTTTCTAACGGAGTATTAAAGTTTTTGTTGAATTATCAGTTTTATAATCTCCAGAAAATCTACAAACATCATTCCACAAGCATTATATCTTATTTTGTTTTCTAGGATTTAGTAACATATGTAGCTTACCGTCGATTTTATGCGAGGTTGCCTTGTCTATTTTCTCAGAATTTACAGGTTTTGTATGACAAGAAGATGATTTATTTTTCTGGAAGGGAAGCTTTGATTGTTCATTTTCTTGGAGGAAGATCTAACCTGGCCACCTTATTATCCATACCGAGCGAATCAGGGGAGTATTATCCATAAAAGTGAAGAAAACGCCAAAGACTTAATTTTCCATGCTGAGAACAGTACCTGACGGCGTCAAGAGGAAAATAATGACGGCGTCAAGAGTAAAAGTGGTGATGACCCAGTGCAAACCTAACGGCGTCACAAGAAGGGCGTCAAGAGTTAATTTTGTGACGGCATGCATAAGGAGACTACATGACGGCATCAGATCCAGATCTAGGCAGTCCGAGGAACTATTTGGCGGCAAGATGACGGCGTCAGACATTTGTTCTTGACGCCGTCACCTTCTAAACTCTATATATAGTTTTCTATTTTTCATTCATTAAATAGGAACTTGTGTGGAGAACCCTAGGGCCGAACTTTGTGAACCCTAGCTCGTATTTTACAGTATTTTCAAGGGTTTTCACCCCTTGAATCCTTTCATGTGCTATTAAGATAAGTCTTCTCTTAATTCAATCAATATGTCTATGTGTTGGTTGTCTATATCTTGTGCTTGTCTTGATTTCAACATGCTAGGCTAGATCTATCTTGTGTTTGCTTGGATCTAATGAAACCTAGATGTTAATTATGTGTTGATTACTTGTTTATGGTTGTATTGGATGAATGATTTCAATGTTAGGCTTAAGAAAACTGGCAGATCTCCATTGTGTAATATGCTTGAACATCTTAGGAAACATGAACCGATGTGTACTAGGTTTTATTGGTTGTATTTAATGCATGAGTAAATTCTAATGATCCCATGTTAGGAGCTTCTTAGCTGGCTCGACATAGGAGTGAAGTAGGCACTCATAGGTTTGGGGAAGTAAGTACACCACCCCATGAATGGTATTAAGGAATACAATCTGTCATCCACGCAACTATAACAAGTAATTAACGTGTAAAAGATATCTAGGGAGTAGTGAAATCTAAGTAAACACATTTCTCCCACATATTGCTCACAACTCTAGTTTAAATTAGTTTATTTTCATTTCTAGTATTTTATTTTGATTGCATCTTTAGTATTGGGTTAGTTGACTAGCAACTAATTCCGCCCAAATCCTTCAAACCCGAGATTTTAATTTGCTTTCTAAAAAATATAAAAATACAAAAAGAATCATCCCTCATCTCTAGACCTAGTCTTTAGGTTTTCTAACCCTAGCGACACTATTCCTAGCTAAACGATCAATTCCCCTGTACTTGTCATTATACTATACTACATCGATTAGGTACACTGCCTGGTGGGGGTTGTAAGCTTCTCAAGATCCCTTGAGAGGTAAAGCCTGGTGCAATCCCTACGCATCATTTACAATCCACCCCAAATGTAAACCCAAATCGCCTTAGCCTTCCTTGTATGCACTCATCTTTAGTGCATTATTTTTACATGTTTAAACCCTTAGTTAATTGTCTAATTGATTACATGGTTGCTAAGTCGAGTCATATCTTGTACATATTGTTTTGGGACGATTGGGACTCATGGGTAAAGTACTATTGTTATAGAGTATTGGGAAAGACGTCAATTATTACCCCCATATGTGCGCTAATATTTAAAAAGTACTCCAAGTGTTTTGATTATCTAATTCGAGTCATTAGAATAGTTGATTGTAAAGTATGTAAAGATTCAAGTGTAAGGGGAATGCAAATCCCCTATGATGTATTATTTTGGATGGTAGGGCAAGAGTGTATGAAAAAAAAATTGAAAAATCAAGAAAAAGAAAAAGAGAAAAAACATACGGACTACCATCCCGTTTTCTTTTATGTTTATTTTATGTTTTACTAGTTTATGATTAGCTTAAGTCGAGTCGAGTCTTGCCTTAGCAACGCCACATTGTACATGTAATTGACCAAGATGATTAACTCACCACCAGTAAAGATTTCCTTTATCCATCAAAACCGTGTTTATCATATCCCTACACCTCACGTTATAACCCTTTGAAAAGACCTCTTTGATAGTTTATCCTAGGTGTTTACGCCAAGTGGTGGAGGTTTGATCCTTTCCCAAGCCTATGGTAATCTATGTGCTATGACAGGTAGGGAGAGATATTTTCCATTTTCATATTGTGATAAATACTTTTATTACACCCGAGAGATGTGAGTATCTAAATACTATTTGTGAGGTGCTAGTGTATAATTTCCATACTTGTTTTGGTTGAAGTGGAACGATTATTTGTTGCAATTACTTTTATATTAGTGTTAAATGACCCCTAGCTTGTATTTTGATTAGAATAAAAGCTCATTTTCTTGAGGACAAGCAAATCTCAAATGTAAGGGTATTTGATGAGATGAAAAGTGTACTGCTTTTAGGGGGTTATTTAAACCCTAAGTCAAGATTATTTGATTAAATATTGCCCTAAATCGTTCCTTTTGTCATTTTAGGTACTTTGGAGAAGAAATCTGGAAAAGGAAGCATTTTGGACGTTTTTGGAGCGAAAAGTGAACAAAACAGCAAAGTCTCCAAATCAAGCTAGAAATAGTACTTGACGGCGTCACGTTATGGCAAAGAGGTGGATAAAAATGTATAACGAGACGCGCCAGAATGTTTTTGAGAATTAAAGCGTGACGGCGTCACCAAGGGCGTCACATGTAATTTGCAAGAGACGGCCAAGAGTTGATTAATACATGACGGCTTCAGATCTGGATCTAGGCAATACGAGGATTTCTTTGGCGGCGAGTTGACGGCGTCAGAATCAACACATGACGCCATCAGACTACAAAATCTATATATAGTTTTCTAATTTTCGTGTATTGGGAGGGGGAATTTTAGAGAGACTTTTGGGAGAACTTGTGGAGAATCCCTAGGTCGAATTTTACATGGTTTTTCACCCTTTTATCATCCATGTTTTAATAAAGATAAGTCTTCCAATAATCATTCAATATGTCTATGTGTTGTTTGATTCTATCTTATGCTTGTCTTTACTTTAACATGCTAGGCTAGGTTTTCTTTGTGTTTGCTTAGATGTAATAAAACATAGTTATTGATTATTGGTTGGTTGTTTGTTATTAATTGTAATGGATGAATGATATCGATGTTAGGATTAAGAAAACTGGCAGACTTCCAATTGGTAACATGCTTGAACGTCTTAAGAAACATGAATCGGATGTGTACTACGATTAACTGGTTGTATTTAATGCATAAGTACCTAATAAGGAGGCCATGTTAGTAGCTAGTAGTCGGCTCAACATAGGAAGAAGTAGAATCTTATAGAGTTGGGGAAGGTCGTACACGGCCCCACGAATGGTATTAAGGAATATAACCCGTCATCCACGCAATTGTAACAAACTAATCCACTAGTAAAAGATAGCTAGCGAGTAGTGAAATCTAAGTAAACATGTTTCTCTTATTATTGTTTTTCTCCAACATTTACTTTCGTGTTATTTATTTTATTGCATTTGTAGTTATTTGGGTTAGTTGACTAGCAACTAATTCCGCCCACTCTTCCAAAACCCGAGATTTTTACTTGCTTTCCATAAAATATAAAAATACAAAAAGAATCATCTCTCACCTCTAGACCTAGTTTAATTAAGTTTTAATCCTAACGACACTATTCCCCAAGTTGAACGATCAATCCCCCGGTACTTGTCACTACACTATACTACATCGGTCAGGTACACTGCCTAGTGGGGATTGCAAGCTTCTCGAGATCCCTCGAGAGGTAAAACCTTTTGCAAGGTTGCAAAACCACGCATCAGGCTTCCTGCATTCTTCCTTCATTATATATGGAAAATATAGTTCCAATGCCATATGCTGTTTGGAACTTAACCGCCGCATGTACGATGGAGACCACAATACCCATCTTTTGCATAGCTGTTCTTCCAATTAGCAAATTGTAGGGGGATTCAGACCTTACGATAATGAAGTTGAGGGTTTCGGTCCTTGTAAGCTTTCCTTCTCCGAGTGTTACATCCAACGGCACTTCTCCTAGAGGCCACGAGCGTTCCCCTGAGAATCCTACCAGAGGTATCTTTGACTTTATCCGTTTTGACTTAAGTCTCCTTTTCGGTGACCTTCCTTTTCAAGTTTGGTTCACCCCAGATAACCATAAGGATGGGAGCTTCTTGGGGAATGGTATCTTTTCACAGTTATGTGTAAGATTGATGAGTGTGTAAATACTCATCATTTTTACCAATTCTGAACTGCCAAAACATCCAAAAACACTCAATAATGAATCAAAATAGTGAAAATATCCCAGGAAAGTGTTTTACATGTTTCAAATGCAAAAATACCAAAAAACAGATGAAAAACACATAAAGTTTGCATAATTGGCAGTTTCAGTCCCCCAACTTTCAAAAGTTGTCAAATCTAGTCCCTGGTCATTCTAAAAACTTGAAAAAGTCACCAAAGGCCCTTAGAAATCAAAAAATTACATAATTAGTCCTTTGGTGAAAAGTTTCACAAAATGTCAAGTTTAGTCCCTGAAATCTGGAAATTGTCAAAAATGGTCCCTGGGATATGAAAACTTTGAGAAAAACAAATTTTGTCCTTGCACTAATCTCTTATGGCAGGTTTGGTCCCTTGGTAGAAAGTTTGGTGAAATTACAAGGCAGGTCCCTGAAGTTTGGGAAATTGACAGATTTAGTCCCTGGGGTTTTTTAAAAGTGAAAAATTTAAAATAAAACCTCACACTATTCATCCTTGGCATGTTATACCCTTGGAAACAAAATTAGAAAATGCCAAATCCCAACCCTTAACTTTCCCATAATTACATTTTAGGTCCTTGTGATTAATCCCTAAATAAACCAAACGGATCCAAATTAAAATAAAACCAAAACCAAAACTTAGCCCACCCAAAAATAAACCCCAAGCCCATCTCAGCCCAGTCCACTCCCAACCTTTGACCCGACCCCTTGTTTGACCTCGGTCAAACCAATACCACCAAACCGCCCTTTTTACCTTTCTCCCTCACCACCCCCTCTGCTCCAAAACCACCCCTGGTTTAGCTACCACCACCCCCACTTGCAGTCTAATCATCACACTACCACCTCCCTACACCTACCCTTTCACACCACATTTAATGCACCCTCCCCTACACGTTATCAAAAGCAATTTGAAGAAATACCTTTTGGCGCCAAAAATACGTGTCAACATAAGAATGGACCAAATTGATCAGAGAGTGGTGGGATATGCTCAGAAGAGGATGGGAAACCCTAATTGGAGGCTATAAATAAGAGAAGATGCAAGAAGAAGAAAGTAGTAGTTAATTTTAGTTTTATTTATGTCGTGTAATTGCAATGTTCATTTCTAGGGTACACCCAAGCTCTTAAGCAGTGGTAACCTTCTTTTTATTGTATTGTGACTTCATTTCAGTTATAAATTTCAAGCTTCTTTTATTATTACTTCGAATGCAATTTTAATTCTATTTCAATATCTTGTATTGCTCAATTGTTGTTTTAGCATTTTATATTGGACTCCTAGATACATATAAGCTCCTAAGTAGCTTATTGAAGCTATTAGTAATAACTTAAACAGTTTAGAAATAAAAAATTCAAAATACAAAAAAAAAAGTCAACTAAAGTCAAAATGCAATGTTCTTGGAATTCACAGCTGGAGCAAGGTGAGAAATGGAAGACCTTGGGTTAGAATCCCATGGGGGATGTTAGGAAAAGGTTCTTGGTCCTTGGTTTACTAATCCTCACTCCATTTCAGTTGTAAGCTTTTATATCCATTTTTACCATTTTACTATTAGAGTGCTTAATTAGTTTAGATCTTGGTAATTGTAGTTTCCCTTGTTATTTGTTAGTGATATTGTAGAGTAAAATTGTAGTTTGTGTATTAAAATTCAATAGTTGCTAGTAATTCCAATTTTTAAGTAAAATTTAGTATTTTGTGATTTCTTAGTTGTTGTAGTTACTAGTAATACAAGTGTGTTTAAACAGGTTTATATAAGCATAATAAAAGGTTTTGTGTTAGTAAGTTGGTTGAAATTTGTGGTTTGCTTCATAAAATCCAACACAGTCAATAATATAGGGGTGTTTGGCACAGTGGTATTGACCATTGTGCTTTGGTTTAGTTGTTGAAATTTTGGTTTGGTTAACTCTTTCTAGGTACTGATAACTCATTCAAAGGATAAAACCCAGGCCTTATTTGCAAAAATAGTCAAAACTCACCACAAATCTCATTTACATCTCCACTGTATGGACAGTGGAGTCTCAAAACCCATCACTTTAGCTCATAAGTCATTGCTTTAGCCTATTTTAAGTTTGTAATAGCTTATTACATCTTAATCAGCAGTTAAAATAAGTTGGAATCTCACAAAAGTCAAACTAGGTAAGTTTTGCTCAAAGTCAAATTTTTCCACTCTCAGGTTTTTACCAAATTAGTAGGAATTGTCTAGAATTTAGTAATAGGAAATAGGCTTTGTGATTTTGTGGAATTGTTCTCCACCAGCTGAACTTCAAAGTCCCACTCTTGTTTCATTTTTGAGATTTTTGAGGTGGGCCCCACAGACCCCTAAACTAAGTTGCAGGGCAAGGTTGTGCCCTGCTCACCCAGTCACCACCTCACCACCATCATTTGGGTGGTGTTTTGTGACCACCATTGTGGACCCCACACCCCTCACTTAGGCTTAATTTATAGCTTATTAGTCCCATTTCTTAAACTCAGGCTTAATTTAGGTTCTAGCTTGTTTGTCCTTAGCTTATTTGGTATTCCTTGTGACTTGTCTCAGAACCAAAAACTGAGTATTCAGTTTTTGTGACCAAATTCCAAGACTCACCCAGGGTGCATTAAAAAGCCAATAGCTTAGCTTATTGGCTTATTTCAAAGTAGACCAGGTTAACTTTGAGGGTCAAGCTTCAAATTGGACTCCCTTCCACCATTGTGGACCCCACAGAGGTCAAAAGGTGCTAGACTTGGCCTGTATGTGACTGTGTGGTACTTAGATTTGCTTATTCTAGCTTATTGATCTTTTTAGTAAGCTTCCTTGTTTGTTTCAGCTTATTCCTAGCTTATTTAACTTATAGTTAGTATATTTCAGTCTTAGTTCAAGTTTCTTAGTTTATAGAAAGCTTATTTAAGCTTAAAAAAATCCATTTTGAGCTTAATTAGCTCACTGTTGAGCTTTTAAGCTATTTCTAAGCTTATTGTTTAGTTTCAAAAAAGTTTGCTTTTTAAAAGTTGCTTAGAATTAGTTGATAAGTAGGTTTGTAAAAGAAAAATAAAAAAAAATAAAAAGTTTCAAAAAAATTGGGTGTGGGTGGGATTCGAACCTGGGACCTCTCGCTAGTAACATGCATAACACCCCACACCCCTTCCACAAGCTCTGGGGCACCAGTTCCGTCATATGATACATTAGCAATATACTTAAGGTAGTTTTTTGGGATATAAGCTTAAATAAGCTATTTTAGCTTATAACTGCTTATTTGAATAAGCTGTGGGGCCAAACTAAATTTTCCTAAGCTTTTCATCATAAAATATACCTTCTGTATTTTTTTTATAATTTTTACTGTTCACGTAATATTTATTTTAATTAATCCGAGTTTAATTAGTAATTAGGCAAAATTAGGTAATTAAATAGTTTTAATAATTTTTAGTTAATTACAACATCTTTTTATATTTTTTTAAAGTCTTATAGACCATAGGGTATTTGTAAAAAATAATTTCATAATTATTACTGTTCATTTCCTATTTTCTTTAATTAAAATTAGTTAATTAGATCTTAAATAATAAATAAGTACTTAATTAGTAAAATAGCCTAAACATAATTTTTAGAGTTTTTTATAATTTTGTAGGATTCCAGTGATGGTTAAGTAATTTTTTAAATTTTATCTTAATTTTCTAAGTTAATTTAGTATTAATATAAATTAAAAGTAGTTTATTTAGTTTAATTAAGTTAAATAGTTTTTAATTAATTACAAAACCACAAAAAGACAAAAATATTATTTTTAATTTTTTATACTTTCTTCAAGTTCTAATTTAGGTTTAGAAAATATTTTTGTTAATTTTTAGTAAAATTTAAATCATTTGTCATTTTTAGTTTAATTAAATTAGATTTTAATTTAGATTTTAAATAGTTTAATTAATTAAATAATAGTTTAATATTATTTTAATCACTTTTATAATCTCTTTTTCATTTTTAATTTTAAGTTTTGAAAAGTGTCAAAAGCACCCCCTGTAGTTTGATAATTACCAAAAACCCACTTTTCCAGTCCGATACGTGATCTTAATTGTGAATTTGTGCATATATCTGATATCTGATTATTGTGAATATTATATCTGTTTGCCAATACCAAAATAACAGTAGCAATATCATTCCCACATCATCTGGCTACTGTCCTCAGTGCCACTTTCTCAGAAACGATTCAAAAAACACCATTTCAATCTCGCTGGGACTTTTACGACCCGGGGAAACACTACACTATCACCGGAGTATTGATTCTAGGCTATCTTTGACTTGTTGACCTTGGTCAATAATAATTAGACGGTTCGGGACCAATCAAAGATACCTTTTCTTTATCCTTCTTTATGCCCTTCATGAGATGTGCCAATTACCCGAATTTTACTGCTTCTTCTATCTGTCTTTTCAGTTCTCTGCAGCTGTTCGTTTCGTGGCCAAAATCCTCATGAAAGTAGCAGTACTTAGTCGTATCTCTGTTTTTGCCCTTGCCTGTCATACGAGGGGGTGGGTCGAAGGCTTTCGCAACCCTCTCCATTGCCAATATTTCCCTTGGAGACTTCGTAAGGCTTCCTAGCAAACCATGATTAGAACCTTTGTTGTAAGGAGTAAACCTGTTATGATTTTTGTTCTTGTTTTTCGGCTCTTCCCACGAGGAGTGCTTTGAGAACTTGTTATTGTGCTCCCTACTTTCAATCGGAGCTCCATTGGTAGACACTTCCTTGGCTTCTATCCAAGTGTATGCCTTTTCCATCAGACCTTTATATGTTACAGGAAGCTCAGTGAACAAGAATTCCACCAGAGTTCGGTTTCTTAGGCCATGTATGAAGCCGGAGATACGTTGTTCTTCATGTAAGCCTAGGATATGCAGAGTTTCATCTGTGTATCTGGTGACGAAACCTCTTGTCCTTTCATTCTCCTTTTGCTTAATATTGTGTACCGTTAGGTGAGTCCTTGTGAACTTCTTCTGCTGGCTAAAGTGTGAACGAAACTTAGCCTTCAGGTCATCAAGGTTACAAATACTGCCTGGTTTTTGCCCATTCCACCAAATACGAGCAGAATCTCGGAGAGTGTATGTAAACATTTGGCAGGCTACAGGCATGACCCACTTTTGCATCCTAATTGTCCCTTCGAACAGGTGTAAGAAATTATCTGGGTCTCCCTTCCCATCATAGGTGCCTATATGCGAAGGCATCTTTAAACCATCGGGCAAAGGGTAATCTTCGATCCACCTCACAAATGGTGTCGCGGGACCCGTAGGTTCTAGGTATTAGCAATTATAAGGTGGCATGTTCATGGGGACAACATTATATGGGTTATTAGTTGGAGGCAGCCTTGAAGGATTTTGGTTAGGGTAAGGAAGATAAGGTATATTCATGTTGAAGGGGTTGCTATTACCCACGGTGTACGGAAGGTACGCCAATGGGGTGTCCGAAAGGTGTATTGCCATAAGTTTTTGGGTAACTATGGTTGCTGGGTTGCCCATTTACTGTAGGATAAAGACTTTCAGGGACCTATTCAAAACCAACGAACCTCCTACCCATCCTTCGACCAGCAGGAGATCCTACCCTCAATGCTGAATGTCTAACCCCCTGTCCCTGAGGCCTCGGCTCCATTTCTATCTTCTCGTCATAATCATCACTAGATTATTCCAACTCTCATTGCATCTATGTGTTCCGAGCCTGTCTTCTACGAACCCTTAATAGTGATTCCAACTCTTCAAAGTTGGCTTCGACAAAGTCCGGGCTAATGACGGGTTCTGGGTTAGCTGATGTCAAAGCATGATGATTAGGTGTTATTTTTGGGTGAGATCGTGTTGTGAATGTGGAGGCCGTAATTGGGGGAAGGTTGTTAGGGTCAGTTACTGGTATTGGTGTTAAGGTCGAGGAACCCGGTGGCGGTGTAACTTCTCTCTCTTGATTCATGCCGGAAAAGTAGCAGGTGTATTTGACTGGTTATTTGCTTGGAAATAACAAGACCAATTGTAGCGGGTCCTACGGATGGCGCCACTGATTGTACAATAATTTGCACGACTAGGCCTACGATGGTGATCGAAGGGTATAAGGGGTGTTGTGGTTGCGCAAAGCTTGTAAGTAACCTGAAATAAGTAATACGAAAACACTAAGTTAAGTGATTGCGCAGGGGTTGGACCCTGCGAACCACCTCCGGCGTGTGAATAAGTATTTGGTATGAGAAGTTTAGTGAAAACGTAGTAAAGTGAAGTAGTAGAGATTACATACCAAATTTATGACTTGCCCAAAACTATTTATAGGAGAAGAAACAGCCTTGGAGAGTGTTTCCACGTTCTTAGAAGATCATGGAGGTGTCCCACTATATGTGGTAACCACTAGGGCTTAATGCCCCACTCTTCTTGGTTTAGCGGGAAAGTTAAGGAGAAAGAGGAGACATGGGTAAGAATTGGTCTTGACAGTGTTCCGTCCTAAGATCATCGGAGGATACCTCGAAGGGCTTAATCCTTCGATTGGCGAATTCCCAATTGGTAACTAGATCAAAGGTGATTAGTTTTACGCCATTGAGGATTTTAGGAGGCTGACCAAAGCCTTTGATATGTAGGTTGCGAGCAGGCTCGAAGGGGAGTCCTTCGACCTGATCGGAGGGTACATTATCACCCTTGTAGTCAACTCTTGATCATCAGTATCTCTATCAACTGCAAGCTTCATAGTGGTATTAGGGTTTATAGACAGTAATTCACCAATATAATCCCTAAGCATTGCATACTTATGCTTATGATCTCCTGCAACATCTCTTTCCGCTTTAGCTTTGGCCCTGAATGCTTTGGTCATAGATGCCTGAAGCTGTAATTCATGTTGGTGCTGGTCTTGAACTGCCTTTCCTGGGATCTGTGGATTAACCTTAACTAGGTCATAGATCTTATTTGCCAAAAAAAATTAGGTGCAGTGTTTTATATCCCTTGATTGAAGGCAAGTGTGTGTGTCTCTGTGTATCTTCACAATCCAATTTTTTGTTATTTTTCTTTGCTAGCATATATGACCCATGGGCATTGATTTCTTTCAAGTTCAACACCAAAACTTCCTACACTCTTCCTCTCCCTTTTAGTCCCTCTACCAACCGGGACACTTGATCCACTAGGCCCAACACCTTTTGCTTCACTTGGGCCTATTGGTCTACTTAAGTGTGACTCTGTAAAGACAGGTATTTGGTTATCACATTTAACTCTTAACCTAACACCATCATTCTTTATCAACTTCAAATTTCTCATAGTCTCAATGGCATGCATATATAAACTTTCCTTCACCTCTTCTGGAGTAGCAAACTCTTGGCCACTGAAAAAAGTACTTCTCCACAACAAGATTCTGTTCCATCCTTCTTCTTGTTTCCCTTAACTCCTTCCTTCTACTAAAACCTGATTCATCCTCAGAACTTGTTTCACTATCAAAACCTTCTACACTTGTGGCTTCTATTCCTCCTACAACATCTCCAATTTGACTGCAGTTGACAATGCTGTCAAAAGCTTTATTCCCAATTAGTTGAAACATATTAACTTGAACCTTAGGCTCGTCTCCACAGTATACTTCATCATTCATAACAGCCTCTTCTTCATTATTTGAATCAGCATTATCACTGGAGTCTCCTTCATATTGACTATCATGAACACTATCAATGTCATCCTGCTCATCATGTTGTGCCTGTTCACAATTACCTTACACACCAACTTCCTCACCTCTAGGCTCTACGAATGCAGCTTGGACATGAACATGTTCCTCAGTTCTACCATCTACTTGCAATTCAGTTTGGGGAACATTTATGTCAACATCCAAGCCTACGTTTAAGTCCAATTTATCAACTCCAAATTGTTCGTCATGAATTAAATTAGAGGTACTGTCAACATTCATAGCATCCAAATAACTAAACGATGGACCCCTATCCAATTCATTCTTCTCAAACTCTCTTAACCTAACGATATCAGCTATTTCTTCTTTTACCACATCATTAGAAGCAGGTTCCACTAAGATGAAACTAAGGTTTAAACTTCCAAATTGTAAATCTATGTGTGGAAGGTCATTGTTTTGGTTTTAACCACATGCATTGTCAGTCAATTGTGTAAATCTCAGACCTTGAGGTGAGTTAGCTGAAGGTGCACAATTATTATCAGTATTCTCATGCCATGTCAAGTACAACATTTTACCAGGTTTTTTTTTCCCCTTAGAGGCACTAAATACAAGGTTCACTAGACACAACTTCTTCTATTCTTGCCCTAGTTTGTCTAGGTGACCTTTGGTAACAATTAAACCTAGTAGAACCATGCTCTATGTACACCTCAATCAACTTGAAACTAACCAGTAGGGAACTCAAACATTGAACATCCTCATCACATGACAGTGGAAACAACCCATCATCTAAAGTACTCATTGGACTTTAATAGTGATAAAACAGAGGCTCATTCTTACCTGTGTAGCATAGTTGTGTAACCGTCTGGTCTAGGTCAAACACTAAGAAAACATCAACATCAACCCTATCGAAGATGTCTTCATCACCACCACCAACGTATTCTCTATCAGGAAAACACATGAATGCACTACCATGGTGTATTCGTATGCTGAATAATTGACATGCATATTCTGCAATATAAAGTCAGTTACTTAGTAAATAAACATATATTAACACAAGTTCATATCAAAATGTATCTCAAAGCAACAGGATTTCAAGTCATTTCCATATTCCTTTTCACACTCCATTTCCAACTGTTCAGTTGTAAACCTTGCTCCTTTTTCCCGCATCTTCCATGTTGGTAACGCCATTATTGGCACAGTTTGTGCCAAACTGATACTCAGATTGCAAAATTAGAGACGAGGCTCGAGAGTTTTGAGATGTGATTCGGCAGGAAAGTGAGAAAGGCAATATGGGAACTAGAAAATGTCAGTACAAGTAGAGGCGAAGTGTACTTATAGAAAGGTGTTAGGGACCAAACAAGCAAAGGAAAATTTGGTGAAAAGACCAAAAACCCACGCCTTGCCACATCAGATAACGAGACGGGATAACATTCGTTAGCCATAAGGACCAAATGCGCAGCGTTCAGCAAGTTCAGGGACCGCCAATGCTATAAAATGAAAACGGGGGACCAAACGGGCGAATTACGACAAGTTCAGGGACGATCGGTGAAATTTACTCCTACATAAAAGTACACGCATTTTACGTGTGTTGCAAGAAAAGTCCGTAAATTTTTTAAGGACTATTTATGTTAAATTTAAGGACTATTATGTAACGAACACTTGCGATTACATATATAATGCCTAGGTTAGAACTGAGGAACATCTATGTGACAAAAAATTACATAAATAGTCTGTATACTTACTTACTGATTTCTAAACGCTCTGTGAGTTAAACCTATTGAATGTCTATATAACAAACAAACAAAAAAATTCATGTAAAATCACATGTTTGTAGTGAAGTACGGGTGAAAACATCCTCGTTTATCATATGTTATGTATTTAAATAATTGTCTAACATTATTATATATTATGAGAAATAAGGAGGATTTTACCTGGTTTGAGTTTGTATGGCGGTGGATTCAAACTTCGTAGATTAGTCGGTCAGAGGTCGAAAACCATGGTTAATCAAAAAAATAAATAAATAAATAAATAAAAAATTAAAAAAAAAAAAATAATCGTGCTTTAAACTATCAAATAACCCTTATGCCATAAGATATTCTATTTTTTCTCACTTCATATTATAGTATACGATTATGAGAAATTTATATAAAATAACTTGTAATTATATAGTTGAGTGTGTACTAGGAATTATGTCATCGAATACTAATTGTCAGCAGCAAAGCGTGGTATCTATCATACTCGTTAATTAACATTAACACAAAGTTTTAAAAAATAGAATTGACAACCTCACAGATATTTTCTCGCTTGCAAGCTGCTCGAACTTGTCACCTATTATTTTTTTAATCATGTTTTGGATCTTTTGGCAGACTAATTCACGGGTTTGAACTTACGGCCACATAAAAACAAACCGAGTAAAGTTTTTCGTTTTCACGAGGCTAGCGTATCTCTGGGTGTTGGCACTTAATTAGCAGGAATCGAAGGTGTAACCTCTCACATGTTAGTGATGATATCACACATATTCTTTCAAAAGTGCTTGATGCCCCACACTATGTTCCAATATATGCACTTTTGCGTCCACAAAACCTAAATGTCATCTCATATATACTCAATGATGTTAAGCATCAATATATCATTAAGTTTGATCTTTAATAGGAATTGAACTATTTTAAAAATTGGATAGAGTGACTTTAACGGGGTCTGAAATTTCAATCCTGTATCTCTCAATCTACCTCTTTGTAACTGTGTCCCCAGTTACATGCTAATCTACAGGCTAAATCTCTTGCGTACCTGGAAAAAAATGCCTCAACACTAGCTTTCTTCATTTGTAAAAATTTATATATGATGGTTATGATTTGGATTTTATATAGATAAAAATTATTCTGATTTCAAACAATGCCACCTACGTATTTAACATAAATGGAGTAAGAAATAATCGTCTTTTTTCCACACGCAGGCTACGACACGAAACACGGATAGTACAACTAAAAAGACACATATCTTTACACCTTTGCCAAGTTTATATAATGGATTTATAATACATGTCCATATCCATCACAAAGCAAGAGATAAGTTACACCGTCACAAAGCAAAAGCAAGAGATCGGTTACTAAGTCTATAAATGGATATATAATATCCGTCACAAAGCAAGAGATAAGTTACGCCGGCGTTGCAAAGCAAGAGACCAGTTACTAATTCTAGCTATAATTGGACACATAATGCATGTTCATATCCGTCAGAAAGCAATAGTATAAGTTACACCTTTACAAAGCAATAGATAAGTTACACCGTCGCATAGGAAGAGATAACATACTAAGTCTATAAATGGATATATGATATCTTTACACCTTCACAAAGCAAGAGTAAGCTAACAATGGCTATCCCAAGAATCACATTCCTCTTTTTTATTACAATCTTGAGTTTCTCCTTTCATCATGGTGAGATAGTCTCTTTTGCAGTAGCGTCGAAACCTAACGTTTTGGTATCCTCATCAAATGAAGTGCTGCTTCAGGATCGAGGTGTTAGGGCCGCATATTGGAATTCATTGTCTGGATATCCTGCTTCTTCCATTGACACATCTTACTTCTCTCACATTTACTATGCGTTTCTTCGTCCGTCTCCTACAACTTATGCACTCAACATTAGAGAATCTTATGTAGAGAAGCTTCTTGAGTTTGCAAATTCATCGAGTAGATGGAATCCCCTTGCTAAGACGTTGTTAGCCATTGGGGGTGGTGGAGGTGGTGCTTTGTCGGGTATTTTCTCTCAAATGGCTAGTCAAGAGAATTCTCGTGCTAGATTTATTAATTCGACTATCAAAGTAGCTCGAGCTTACAATTTTGATGGTCTCGACCTTGACTGGGAATTTCCAAGGAATTTGTCTGATATGTGGTACCTAGGTTTGCTGTTTAAGGAGTGGCGTGCGGCGCTTGAATATGAGGCTAATGTGACAGGAAGGCCCCGCCTTATATTGACTTCAGCCGTCTACTATGCGCCCTTTATTTCCTATGATGGTGGACCTAGATCATACCCGATCAACGAAATATATCGTAATGTTGACTGGATTAGTCCGAGGTGTTTCGGTTATCATGGCTCATGGGAGAATTTCACTGGGTCGCATTCTGCATTATATGAGCCAAACCATGATCTTAAAACAGATTATGGTATTAGATCTTGGATGAAAGTGGGAATGTCTGCTAAAAAGATTGTCATGGGTCTACCACTCTATGGGGCAACATGGACACTCCAGAATCCGAATGTGAACACAGTTGGATCCCCTGCTATTGGCCCGGGCCCTGGAAGTGGTATATTAGGCTACTCTCAAGTAGTCGACTTTAATAGGAAGAACAACGCAACAATTGTGTTCGACAACACAAGAATTTCTTATTATTCGTACGCAGGAGATTCGTGGATCTCGTATGATGATGTTAGATCGATTGAATCCAAGGTTCAGTATGCACGGGATCTGTTATTAGGCGGTTACTTCTTCTGGGCCCTAGGTCAAGATTTAAATCGGACTCTTTCAAGTAAAGCTTCACAAGCATGGTTAACTTAATGTTTGTCTAGTATGTTCAACTATATATGTAAACAAGAAATTCGAGCAGTGTGTTGCGGCGGGTCATACTCTTCTAATATATAAGAAATCATTTGCATACTAAATTTTATTAATATATCTTGGACCAATACTTTTTATTTTTATTTGATCTAATGATTCTTTTCTTTTTTCTCAAATACTCCGTCTTAACATATTTTAAATCGTTAATCATTAAGCGAAAAAAAAAAACACCATCACAACAATTATTTAATTATCTTTTATTAGATATGTACTTTTAGATACTTTCGACAAACTTTTTTTTTTTCGTTTTTTTTTCTTTTGTTTTTTCGTCTTTTTTTTTTTCTTCTTTTTTCCTCGTTATTGAAACCTGCATATTTTCATATATGATTAAACACCAAATCAAATATTTTTAGTAAAATTATACTCCATATGTGATTTTCTAACACATATCTCAATCACATGTGATTTTTCTCACGCCTTGGCTTAATCACATGTTATTTTCAAAACTGAAATACTATAATCTATAAAATCACATGTGATTTTTAAAATATTCAAATTAGTGTTTAATCATATGTAATGTCTTATGCTATTTTCAACAACGAAGAAAAAAGAAAAAAATAGACGAAAAAAAAACGTGAAAATAAGAAAAAGTAAAAAATAAAAAGTGTCGAGTATATCAAAGTGTCCGTTTATCGATAGATAATTAAATGTTTGTTATGACGATATAATTTGTTTTATCTAAACATTAACGGGCATGAGATATCTAAATTATAAAAAATAAATGAAATGTTAAAATGCTTTTAATCATAATTATTGATTTTCTTTTTAAATGGATGAGAATGAGTTCCTCTGTATGCAACGAATGTTTGATATCCAAAATAACTCTTCTCATATATGTCTCAAATTTATTTAGAATGTATAATAAAGTATACATATAAGGGTATTCCGGGTCAAATGCTTTTTTTTTCTTGGCACACGTATCTTTCGGTATATGTGCCTTCTGGATACGTGTCTTCCGGAGTAAGCCATCTACCTCCGGATACCCTTGCCGTAGGTATAGTCTTTTATCCAGGAACCTGCTTTATCCTATGGGCAATCGCATGGACCGCCGCCGCGCCGCCAACCCGGATTTCCCGGGATTGTGTCCGCACGTGACCTGACAGCTACCAACTAGATTAGATTACAGGTAACGAGGTGTGAGTAGTATAAATAGCCTCAGTTCATTTATGATTTCAACTAACACACACTTACTACATTCACTCTCATTTATTATCTTACCCTTCGTATTACCATATTTTTACTCTCACGTCGGAGTTTGGCCTTGAGTTAATGGGATTAAACCAAAGGCGAGTCTAACGTGCGTGTTTCTTGTGTGTAGGTAGCAACAAATACCCGGAGGAGTTCATCCGAAGGAAATTTACCGAAGATAGTGGGATTTTACATCAACACCACGTCATTCACTCTCACGTTAGATTTTGGTTTGTATATCAAGTATTTAGTTAGATTCCGTAAATCGCTATCTCATTTGCTAATGTGTTAGGAATACAATTATTTATATGAAGACTCGGTCACCCCGAGTATAGTTTAGCATATTGTAGCTCGTAGTAATTATCATATTAGTTAGTATGTAGAGTAGTATTACTTAGTATTTGTGGAGTCGGGTCGGGTCTCTTACCCACTGTCAGCCCGCTCTACAACCCGTTTCAAGGGGCGTTTACATTGTAACTATATATACCCTTTCCCACCCATGGGAAAGGGTTGGAGCTTTTCATTCTCAATCTAACATTCTACAATTTCTCTCATCTCTTTCTCTCTCTAGGAATTCTCCCAACTCTCTTCCTCTCTCTATTCTTCTTCTATTAATTCGAACCATATTCACAATAACCATACATGTTACAATTATGAGAATTTTACAATTGGTATCAGAGAGCCATGGTTTCATCCTAGGATTGTTGGTGCTCGAATATTTTTGGTGTGGTTTTTGTGTTATTCTTGGCTCGAATTGATTTCCTAGAAAACATCTCCTAGCTTTTGTAGTGTGTAATTGATGTACGGTCATGATTAGGGGTATCATATTAGTCTAGTGGTTTTGTTTTTGTCAATTCGAATGTTTGTTTCATATGCTTCTTCATAGCGAGTTGACTACCGGTTTAAATTCCTTGATGGCGAGTTGTGTATGTTTGGCCAGTCTTTTGTAGCGAGTTGTGTGTTTTTTAGTGCAGCGATTTGGCTGGTAACCAAAAGAGGATAAGAAGACAAATTGCAGGAAAGTGACACATTTGTTCTATTGTTCAGTGAGTTGTCCAAAAAAATTGACTAGCGAGTTGTCAAAACAAAAAATTGACCAGCGAGTTGTCCTCTTACTCATGCTTAACTAAGATTTCCTTGCTCCATATTAACCATTCGCTGCTCTAATTACAGTTCTTGGTAGCGTGTTGTTTGTGAACAAAGACTAAACCAATACCAACTAAACATACACAACTTCAACAAACAAGAGTTGTTCATACACCAATCAATTCCTCATCGTCAACAAACAACAAGATTCCAAAAGTAAAAGAAGAATATCTCATGTAAACAAAACTAATCCAAACTAATACATAAACAGAAACCTATCTCAGTTTCAAACACAAATTACAAACAAGATCCCAGATTTCTTTTGGTACCATCTAAGATGCATTCTAGGAACAGTGTCCTATACGCTTCATACCCTCATTCAATTGTTTACTAAGCTTAAACGATCAAGTGGATATACACAAATTCTCAGTCTAGCACTCTCTTATCAATCTTTATATGATCCTATTGGAGTGAACTTTATACCATCATAGATCCGTAACTTGTTTATATCCGAATTAGTTATGCAAAGAACAAAACAAGTTTGTTGCATCGTTTTTCACAATCGGTTACGACTGAAACGTGCAACTTAATGAAAAAGAAAGCAAATCGATCTCAGTTTTTAGTTCAACTCGTGTAACAATCTTCAAAAGAGTTTAGTTTGAACGATTTGTGATAAGTGGTTGTTCTCGGATTTGATTCACAATATCGATTTGGTTCACAGGGACAATCGGTGTTGAGATCACTAGGATAGATCAGTGTTGATTTTTTTTAAAAAAGTTGGGTGATAGAAGTGTTTCTCTGGTTTCTGGCTGCGTTAAGTTAGGATTAAGTGTGATTAGGGTTTAAGTTTTTTTTTATTTTGGATGGGATTGTTTTATGATGTGGGCTTGATAAAACTTTGGTGGGATGCGTTCCTTCTATTGTATTAGTCGCTTGTGATTGAGCTTTATTTTAACTACAATAGATTGGGCCGAAATTTTCTGATGGGCTGATACGTTTGTGATTGGGCCGGGTGATTATGATTGATCGATCGGGCTTGTGAATTCACCAGGAACGAATTTTACATCCATATTGGTGTTGGATTTATTTTGTCCCAATTTTGCAGTAGTAAATTTTAGTTGGACTAAAATCTTGCGAAAACTCTTGTGTAAGAAAAGTTGAACCGCGGTTTTTGATTGTGCCTCAAGGAATTGGGAGTAATTATTATTTTGAGATGAGGTTATTCGGGCTTGTGTGGAGTCAAATTTGTGTGCTAGTTAGTGTGAATGTATAAACGAATTTACAAAGACTCATTTGAAAACTCAATCTCGCTCATTCCTCATCCACAAGACATCATCCTTCTTCGCGTCATCAACAATTTTTTGGTGCATTTCACGGTTTTTCTTGATTTTGTAAAATCCCGCGAAAGAATCTATTTCTCGGTTTAAATCAAAGAATTGTGAAATCCCGTGAACGATCACAACATGTCAAAATCTTCCAACCTTGTACAACAAATAAAGGTGTTTGATTCTAATATTGCTAATATGGAATCTTCGTGCTCTAATTCGCAAGGGAGAAAGTTGCTTCAGCCACAACAAGTGCTTCACAATGCAAATGTAAGCTGCATAGAATGTTTTCGACAACTTCATTCACATCTCTCGGTACTTTTAGAGGGAACTGGATTCAAGATGGGATTCGAACGTGCATTTACAACACTCTTTGGTCAAGATGTTCAGACTTTCACATGCACAATGATACTTTACTTAGATCAACTACAACAACAACTTGACCAAGGAGAATTTTCCAAGATAGGATCCATGGCTGCCCTTTGTGTGATCAACAAACAACTCCAAGTGTTCTTTGATTCGAAATTCACTCTGGAGTATGACCATTATAGTGAGATGACGAAAAAGTGCTTTGCTGATCACACGGGAATTGAGGTTGACACGTTCAGAGATACACTTGTCCAGCTTACGGATAAAGTGAAAAGATTCATTAACGAAAAGGCACAGTATATGCCTGCATATGATGACAAGGTGAAGGTATCTCGGGTGCAATCATGCGAGGGTATTGTTGATTCGGGTAAAGCATCGGATGTTGGGTCAGCTGTCACTGAATGCAAAGGATCAAAGACTGATAAGCTTGAGACTACCAACACTTCAGAGACTCTTGTTACACATGATATGGATGCTGATTTCAGACCCGTAAAAGAACAGGTGTCAAGTGCTGAGGTACCCCTCACTGATCAACATAATTTGCTTTCTAATGAACGGCAGCATACTGATCAAATTAAGCCCACTTATGACACAAATTTGTTAGAAAAGAGAGACAGCAATACCATCTCTAATCCAACAAATATGAGTCATAAGGGGGGAGAAAGTGATCAGGATGTTGAATGTGATGATGAGTCAAGTTCTTTGTTTACGGCTGAGATGTTTAAATCAAATGACATGGTTGATAAAGAAGTTTTTAATGAACTTTCAAACAGATTTTTACAACTTGAAAAACATTGCATTTCACTTGAAATCGCAATGCAACAACAGAAAGAAAGTTTTCAAACAAACCAACCAAGTATAAATCCGGAACTTCCTGATTTCCGAGAATACTTTATGATTAATGATTTGAAAGCTCAGCTAGAAACCAAGAACTTGACAATCAACAACCTGAAAAAACGTGTTACTGAGATGTGTGATATGTGTAGTGAAGTTAAGGCTAAACATGATTGTGATGCGATTGAATTTGAACAAAAAGTGGCTAAATTACTTGATGAAAATGAGTCTTTGAAAGTGAATTGTAAAAATCTTAATGAGACAATCATAGAAATGAGAACTAAGACGTTAGAGAACAAACAACTTCTTTGATTGCCCAAAATGATGAATTCAAAGCTCATTTTCAGAAAATGGGTTTCACTGTTATAGCATTGGAAAATGAGCTAAGAAAAGCAATTGGGAATAGTGTGAACACTAAGTTTGCAAAACCATCAATCTTGGGGAAACCTGTGTTACCATCAATTAGGAACCAATCGGTTATTAGACAACCGACTGCGTTTAGATCCGAACGAACAAAATTTTCAAAAACACGGTTTGCCTCCCAAGTTGATGCGGAACAAGTTGTGACAAAACCTGTCACTCCACATTATTTGCCTAAGTCTGATGATTCTAGCTCTGCGAAACCTCAACATGTAGTTGCTACCGCTCCCAGCTCCTCTAGGTATAGTTCCAAAATAGTGACAAAACCAAGCATTAAGGTTCAAAAGGACTATGATCTAGAAAAGGCTAGGAAACGGGCCCTACTTCAAAAGGATGGTATATTAGGTTCACAACCTTATAGGATGCCTCCTAGTGTATTGAGGAACAATGCTAAGGTTCAACCTGCCAAGTCTAGGGTTTATTGTAAGTCATCTACAATGCATATGAAGCAAAACAAACCGAAAACTTCTCCTAGGTGGATACCAACTCCTAAATCATTGGAGTCTAGGAATATTGATAAACCTTCCACTATGCATAAGAAGCTGAGTAATCCTAGAACTTGCCATAAGTGGGTTCCAACCGGTAGAGTTTTCAAGCACGTTGGACTTACGTGGGTTCCTACCGGAAAGCTACTCACTGATGATAATGGCATGGTTGACCATGAAACCCCTAAGGGTCTGGATACTGTTGTCACTAACCCATATATATGCTATCAAGTTTGTGATGTTAGTGCAGGTAGTCCTTACTCAGTTGCAGGTACATCAATCATTCACCATATGAGAAAACTCAAAGTCTGGAGGCCTAAAGCAATCATTTCTCCAGCTTCAAGAGTTCTGGAATGTAGATGTTGATGTATGTGCATAATGACGTCTGAATTCTTCAGTTCAGGCCTCGCTCTTCAACGACTATGACGTCTGTTCTCTTCAGTTCAGGCCTCGTTCTTCAACGACTATGACGTTTGAACAAATCAATTCAAGCCTCGGTCTTCAATGTTATCTCTATGGCATCTGCTGACAACACTTCAGGTCCCGTTCATCTAAGAAAAGAAAGGTGTACGATTCAGTGCGCTTTATCTTCGGAAGAAGAGAAATCTTCTTAGTTTTGACCATTCTCAACAATGTGCTTCATGCTTTCTCCATGCTCATTCAGTCATCAAGTGGATCTACTCATCTTGGCTCAAATTTTTATTCACATGCTCATTCAAAAATGGCAAACTTCGTATGCAATTTTTGAGGGGGAGAAGAGTGAATAAACTACATGATTGAGTGTATTCTTATTTACATGCTCAATCAAAAATGGCAACCTCGTATGCAATTTTTGAGGGGGAGAAGTGTGAATAAAATACATGATTGATTGTATTCTTATTCACTTGCTCAATCAAAAATGGCAAACTTCGCTTGCAACTTTTGAGGGGGAGAAGTGTGAAAATACCACATGTTGATTGATGCTTGAAGAATGGTCTTACGACTCTCCTCCAACACCTAATGTTCCATTTACTAAGTATGACTGGGATTTATGGTTGATGAATACTTCCAAGCTTCAACGAATGTTGATCATCTAGTTCCTGAAGCTCTTGCTCCGGTTCCTGCTGACTCAACTGGTTCACCTTCCTCAATCTCCATTGATCAAGATGCACCATTTAGAAGTATTTCTCAGATTACTCTTGTAACCCAATCTCAGTTACTCCTCAAGGTGTTGATGTTGACTATCATGATTGTGAAGTTGCACACATGAATAATGATCCGTCTTCTTTGTTCTACTTCTTTACGGATTGTTGTTCCTCCAAATGTGCACTTTGTAAATCAACCACATGAACAAAATGTAAAATGTCGATTATAACGTCAAAACGGCTAAGAACTTGGACATGGAATGTCAAGTGATCACGAAGCTTATTTGGTATCCCTTATTTGAGATTGAAGTTGACTTTCACAAAGGCGTGATCTTATTTCATCTTGAAGTAGGGGTTGGTTGGATGAAGATTCTTCGAGATCCTTGCGTGAGCTTTTACCGTTACAATGACGAAGACTTGGATATCTAGTTATTTTGGTGATTCTACATTTTATTACCACAAAATAACTATCACTTTAAGGAGTGTCACAACTCACAAGAAGTTGTCGGTAGTCAAGAGGTGATGTACGTCTTATACTCGATGGTTGGTTAGTTGAAAAGTATAGAGTACTAAGGGATTCGATGTTGTACGAACTCTCTACACCGCTCTTTGTCACACATTAGTGCAAGCTTAAGTCACAAGAACGAGGAATTCTATTTCAGTTTCAAGTTTGGTATATTGGGTTTACTTCATCAGTGGTCACTTCAAATAGCCTACATAAGGGGTGGTAAAGATAGTCAGAGAGAGTCTTTTTGCAGCAGTTGATTCTCACCAGATCCATTTTTGCAAATTTTTGTTCTTCCCACAAGATTTCAAGAAAGTGTGCCTTTAATGTGTTGCTGATTCTGAGGTATCAAAACCAGGAAGGGGGAAGGAGACATACATCTAAATGCATAATGAGTACATGCGATGAACTTAATACTTCTTCTTTATTGAAGTTATCCCGGGAAGACATATGTCATAACCGCAGAGAATATCAGTGTACTAACTTGTGGCATTTGGTGTATCATTCCAACTACATGGGGGAAGTGGTCTTCTGATACTTGTGGTATGTATTACTTCAGCCTTCATGTGGGAAGAAATATGAGAAGAACAATTGGATCGGGAGATGATATTGCTTATCGACATCTTCATATGAGTTGATATGATTTATGGCAAAGTGCTTATGGTTAATGCTTCATGTACACAATTGTATGATGATTCCGATGAGATCGCAACCATCAGGGGAGAGATTTGTATACATCAAGGACGCGCAACAGGTTCACGTGATCGAGCTTAATCACATATTCCGGATGTGATATCCGCAGAGATGATCAGTGCTTCAACCTGTTACTTTGGTGTCATCGTTCTCTTCTTGTGTTGGATACATGCGTACAATATGGAGTGAGTTGGTATGTGTAAGATAACTGGAAAGCAATCGGTGAAATGAAGATGTCGATATATTATTCCCCTGAATAGACAACTGCTCCAAGCCAGAAAGTAATGTGTACATTGGGGACGTACAACAGGGTCATGTGATCGGGCTTCATCATACATTCCGGGATTGATAACCGCAGAGATGATCCATGGTTCACCCTGTTACTTCGGTGTTATCGTTCTCTTCGGGTTCTCGAGCTTCATACAATGAGACTTTTTGCATCACTTCCACTACTTGGGGAAGTGGTCTCATGAAGATGATTGTCGGTTTGGGGGGAAGCTACCAAAGCTTCACATTGAGGAGACTAAAACTCAGCAATTTGGTGGTGTCTAGCGATTTACTCAGTTGTGAGATTCTAGTGATTTGTTAACTACTTGTGTTTGGTGAATTGTTGTGACTTAAGTCGTTTCGATTAGTCTGATTGTAATTTGACGTTGTGAGTTAATCTTTACGACTCGACTTATTACGATCGGATCTATTGTAACTTGACTTGTCGCGACTTGACACTTAATGCTAATTGTCACTTATCCAAGATCTCTCTCTAAGTTTAACTCGCATATTACATCTTTCGGTTTCTTTTGTTGACTTTAGTAAAATCCTGGGAGAGAATCGATCTCTCGGTTTAAGTCACAAGAGTTGTAATATCCCGTTTAAGATTATATCATGACAACTAGCGCTTCAGACGATTATTCAGGAGCCTCGAAAGCTTTGGTGGTGAAAGTTTAAAAGATGTTGACTACCGATTTCTACAACAAGCTGAACGATACTATCATTTTGGTACTCAAGTCAACATCTTCTTAAATTGATTAGTATCCTTTGTACATATACTATACTTAATTGTATATAGATATATAAAATCAACAAAAACCCATAAAAAATCAGAAAATTAGAAAATACCAAAAATAGTTTTCTTAAAGGCATGTCTTCTGGCATCGATAACATTTACGGTCCTAGAAATGTCATTCAATAATGACACGGGACTTTAAATGAAGTTCGAGCAGAAGTTCAAAAGGTTTTTCAAAACATGCCTAAATGGCTTGCAGTTATTTCAGACTGCAACCCAGATTTAAAATTTATGGTTTGCTATTACTTCAGATAGCAACCCGGTCTTAGTATTAAGGAAAAGTTCGTCGCCAAAAAGACGACTGTTCCTTACAAAGGCATGAATTACTTTATATTCGTGCCTTTCCAATCTGATGTACGCTTAAGTGCATCATTTCTGGTAAAAGAAGAGAAGTCTTCTTTGCATCTCAAATACTTTTCCTTCAAAGATTCTTCGGGAAAGTATTTGCTCTAAACTTGGTGGTACCATGGTTTTTGAAGATCAAACAAACCTGAAGAGTTGTTTAAAATTTACCACTCAATCGATGCTATAAAATTAATACATTATGCAAAATGTTTAATCTTAAAATGTATCATCGATTGAGGGGGAGAATGATTTCAAAAACTATACATCATCAAAACAATGATCTTTGTGCATAACTTCAAGTGGATTAAGTGCAATTGTTATGTGTTAGTTGATGAGGCGAAAAATGAACCACTTTTAGGGGGTCATTTAAGCCCGGAATTGAATTTATTTGATCAAATATTGCCCTAAATCGTTTCTTTTGTGATTTTAGGTACTTTGGGAGTGAAATCTGGAAAAGGAAGCAATTCGGACGTTTTTGGAGCATAAAAGTGAAGAAAACGCCAAAGTCTTAATTTTCCTTGCTGGGAACAGTCGGTGACGGCGTCAAGAACAACACTCTGACGGCGTCAAGAGTAATTTCCATGACGACCCAGTGCAGATTTGACGGCGTCAGAAGGAAGGGCGTCAAGAGTTAAAGTCATGACGGCCTAGAAATGCATAATACATGACGGCGTCAGAATTAGATCAAGGCAGTCTGAGAAAAGTTTTGGCGGCGAGGTGACGGCGTCACAAGATTGGTCTTGACGCCGTCAGACCCCTTTTCCTATATATAGTTTTCTAATTTTCACATTATAAAGAGAGAAGTTTTGGAGAAACCCTAGGTCCGACTTTGGTACGAATTTTACAGGTTTTTCAAGGATTCCAAGCCCTTGATACCTCTCATGTGTAATTAAGATAAGTGTTCTTTTAATTCAATCAATATGTCTATGTGTTGGTTGTTTATCTCTTGTTCTTGTCTTAATTCCATCATGCTAGGCTAGATCTATCTTGTGTTTGCTTGGATCTAATGAAACCTAGATGTTAATTATGTGTTGATTACTTTGTTTTGGATGAATGAATTTATATGTTAGTCTTAAGAAAACTGGCAGATCTCCGAATGGTAACATGCTTGAACGTCTTAGGAAACATGAACCTATTGCACTAAGGTCTTTATTGGTTGTATTTAATGCATGAGCCACTGTTTATAATCCCTATAGTTGTGTTGGGCATGGTGTAGGAGGAGATAAGAGCTCATAGAATTGGGGAGTTATGTGCGATACCCCATGAATGGTATTAAGGAATACAATCCGTCATCCATGCAACTATAACAAGTAATTAACATGTAAAAGATGTCTAGGGAGTAGTGAAATCTAAGTAAACACATTTTCTCCACTTATTGCTCACAACATTAGTATAATTTAGTTTATTTTCATTTCTAGTATTTTATTTTGATTGCAGCTTTAGTATTGGGTTAGTTGACTAGCAACTAATTCCGCCCAAATCCTTCAAACCCGAGATTTTTACTTGCTTTCTAAAAAAATATAAAAATACAAAAAGAATCATCTCTCATCTTTAGAACTAGTATTTAGGTTTTCTAATCCTAGCGACACTATTCCTAGCTGAACGATCAATTCCCCGGTACTTGTCACTATACTATACTACAACGATCAGGTACACTGCTTGGTGGGGGTTGTAAGCTTCTTAAGATCCCTTGAGAGGTAAAGCCTGGTGCGATTCTCACGTATCAAGTTTTTGGCGCCGCGGCCTGGGTAATAGTTATTGTCTAGGTTAGAATCTCTTTTTATTAAGTCTACTTGCTAGATTCCTTTCTAGTAAGATTTTGTTTTTTTTAGGTTTTCTTTAGTCTATCTTTTTCTTTGTGCCTTTGTTAGTAAATTAAATTCATTGACTGTTCCGTTGACCATTATGGAAAACGCGAATCCACCCCTTTCCCCTAGAGAAGTGGCTTTGTTACGTGAACAAATTGAGAGTGAGATTAGGGAACTTAGGGAGCTTAATAGTTTGATTAAGGTTGAGCTCGAACATGCATTTAGTGACCTAGCGACCGCCTTGTATTCAAATGAGGACCTAGGGCCGAATGACTTTGTGAATGTTATTGAGGGACTTGAAGAGGGGGAAATAGATCCGAAGCTTAATGACTATTTTAATCTATACCCCACTAAGGAGGAGATTGCATATTATAATAATCTTATCGATAACCCGCGATCTCCTTTCACTATGATTGAACCTAAGATAAAGAGAGGCGATCCTAAGAATGCTAAGATACCATGTATGATTGGGTATAGGCACATTAGCAATGCTTACATTGACTTTAAATCTCCAATCAACATTATGTCCTCAACTGTTTATAATGACATAGTGAAAACAAGACTTGAACCTAGAAGAGATCCCAAATACCCCGTTGGAGTTTGTAACTTTGTCGGGAGAGTTAAAGGTCTACATGTCTTTGTTGGTAATTTCACTTTTGTCACAGACTTTATGATTGTGGAGGATCTTGCTAATGTTATTGATTGTCGATTATCCAATGTTGTGTTTGGCAAACCGTTTATTGAGGAGTCTAAGTTGGAATATGATGAGATAGAAGGAACGATCCGATTTGCAAGTAACGCCAATAGTATCACTTATAGGATGCCTAATAGGATGAAAGAATTTCGCTTTATATCCCGTTTTGATAAGGACAACGTTGGTGCTTTTGAGGACATCAATGAAGAGGATAAGAAAAAGGGCATGGATTATGTATGGGAAAAAAGGAGTCTTTATTACAAAGATTGCTTGGCCCTTGGACCAAAGTATAAAGTCGATAAAGAATTTGCCCAAAAGATTATGGGGGCGGTTGAGAAAAAGGTGATTGGTTTTTACAAAGAATATCTACAATCGGAGAATGGAACCAATGATGAGGTCACGTAGTAACCCATGACCTTGAGTCTAGCTACAAGACTCGTAAATAAAGAAAAGCGCTTCTTGGGAGGCAACCCATGTTTTGTGTGATTTTATTTTTGTTTGTTTGTTATTTGCTTCCGTATGCATGCTTTATTTTTATTGTTGGTTGATCATGTTTCTAAACTAAATAGTGGAAATACTTTACTTTGTTGTTTTGGCCTAGTCTTAACTCCACCTAGAAGTATTTTTGCAAAAGATAAGTGTAAGGGGAAACCCCAAATATGTTTTTAAGAAACAAACCGATCATGATTTTCCACAATATTAAATGAACATGTGTATTCGTATTTGTTAGAGTCAAATGCTTGTATTGAGTCATAATAAAGTTTTGCAGGATTTTCCAGGAAGTAGGACCAAGTTTTTCCAGAAATTTTCCGGAAACTTAACATAAGAATTTCTGCAGGTCACTTCTGACGGCGTCAAGAGTTTACTCTTGACGGCGTCAAGTGTAAAAATCTGGAAATTTTACCGGTTTTGTTTTTCTAACGGAGTCTTATGGTTTTTGTGAATTATTAAGTTTTATAATCTCCAGGAGATCTGCAAACTTCATTCCACAAGCATTATATCTTATCTTGTTTTCTAGGATTTAGTAACTTATATAGGATGTCGCCGATTTTACGCGAGGTTGTTTTGTCTATTTCTCAGGAATTACAGGTTATGTATGACAAGAAGATGATTTATATTCTGGAAGGGAAGCTTTGATTGTTCATTTTCTTAGAGGAAGATCTAACCTGGCCACCTTATTATCCATACCGAGCGAATCAGGGGAGTATTTGATATCATTCTCTTTACTTTTTCACTTTTACATTCTTTACTTGAATATTGGGGACAATGTTCATCTTAAGTGTAAGGGGAGGGTAAAAAGATGATACCTTACATATGCACTTTCGCTTGAGTTTGTTTTGTTTAATGGTAGACGTGTAATAAAACTATGAGAAACACTTGTTAGTGCAATTTTAGCGCCAAATTTAAATTTTTTTACAACATTTAGGAGTGAAACTTTAGCCATAGCAAGCATCTCATGGATAGGAGATTGTATGACTAGCACATAACCGTATATTCAGAAAAATTTTCCACCCAAATATGTGAGGTTCGCCTTTAGATTTGATAGGAAAAGCATTTACTATTAGTGCTTATGAGTGTACCGGTAGCATTTAGATTCTAGAACTTGGGTTAGTGATGCATCCCGAGACCGCTAGTGAGACTACATTCGTGTGGTAGGATTTACTACATGATAAGAGGCATTAGGATTACCCTTGTGTTAAACCCGTATTACAATTACTTGACCATTTAAGTCATATTACCTGACTTCTTAAGTCAATTAATTTTTCCCACACCCTTAGCGTTGTACTCATTTTTAGTACATGAAACCCCTAGTACACCCCTCCGAGCCTATCTTTTCGTTTCTAACTTTAAGCATTCTACTTAAAGAAAGAATTTGTTACACCCCACTTAAATGTACAACCAAATCGCCTTAGCCTTCCGTGTATGCGCTCATTTTTAGTGCATTATTGTTATTTGTTAAACCCTAAGTTAACTATCTAATTGATTACATGGTTGCTAAGTCGAGTCATATCCTTGTACATATTGTTTTGGGACGATTGGGACTCATGGGTAAGTACTTATTTTATGGAGTAATGGGGAAGAACATCATATATTACCCCCATATGTACGTTAATCTTAAAAGTGCTCCAAGTGTTTTGATTTTCTTAATTCGAGTCATTAGATTAGTTTAATGTAAAGTATGTAAAGATTCAATTGTAAGGGGAATGCTTATCCCTTATGATGTATTATTTTGGATGATAGGGTAAGAGTGTATGCACAAAAAAAAAAAAAAAAAAAAAAAAAATATATATATATATATATATATATATATATATATATATATATATATATATATATATATATATATATATATAGAAAAAGAAAAGAAAAAAAACATACGGACTACCATCCCGTTTCATTCTATGTTTATTTTATATTTTTGTTATTTTTTATTTATTAGCTTAAGTCGAGTCTAGTCTTGGCTTAGCAACGCCACATAGTACATGTAATTGACAAAGATTGTTAACTCGCCAACAATAAAAACTTCCTTTATCCAACAAAACCGTGTATTTCATATCCCTACACCTAACGTTACAACCCTTTAAAAGACCTCTTTGATAGTTTATCCTAGGTGCTTACGCCATGTGGTGGAGGTTTGATCCTTTCCCAAGTCTATGGTAATCTATTTTGCTATGACAGGTAGTGACAGATATCTTCCGTTTTCATATTGTAATCTATACTTTATTACACCCGAGAGATGTGAGTATCTAAACACTATTTGTGAGGTGCTAGTGTATGACCTCCGTGCTTGTCTATTGGTCTTTAGTGGAACGATTATTTGTTGTAATTACTTTTATATTAGTGTTAAATGACCCCTAACTTGTATTTTGAGTAGAATAAAAGCGCATTTGCTTGAGGACAAGCAAATCTCAAGTGTAAGGGTATATGATGAGGCGAAAAATGAACCACTTTTAGGGGGTCATTTAAGCCCGGAATTGAATTTATTTGATCAAATATTGCCCTAAATCGTTCCTTTTGTGATTTTAGGTACTTTGGGAGTGAAATTTGGAAAAGGAAGCTATTCGGACGTTTTTGGAGCATAAAAGTGAAGAAAAAGCCAAAGTCTTAATTTTCCTTGCTGGGAACAGTAGGTGACGGCGTCAAGAGCAACACTCTGACGGCGTCAAGAGTAATTTCCATGACGACCCAGTGCAGATTTGACGGCGTCAGAAGGAAGGGCGTCAAGAGTTAAAGTCATGACGGCCTGGAAATGCATAATACATGACGGCGTCAGAATTAGATCAAGGCAGTCCGAGAAGAGTTTTGGCGGCGAGGTGACGGCGTCACAAGATTGGTCTTGACGCTGTCAGACCCCTTTTCCTATATGTAGTTTTCTAATTTTCACATTAAAAAGAGAGAAGTTTTGGAGAAACCCTAGGTCCGACTTTGGTACGAATTTTACAGGTTTTTCAAGGGTTCCAAGCCCTTGATACCTCTCATGTGTAATTAAGATAAGTGTTCTTTTAATTCAATCAATATGTCTATGTGTTGGTTGTTTATCTCTTGTTCTTGTCTTAATTCCATCATGCTAGGCTAGATCTATCTTGTGTTTGCTTGGATCTAATGAAACCTAGATGTTAATTATGTGTTGATTACTTGTTTATAATTGTTTTGGATGAATGAATTTATATGTTAGGCTTAAGAAAACTGGCAGATCTCCGAATGGTAACATGCTTGAACGTCTTAGGAAACATGAACCTATTGCACTAAGGTCTTTATTGGTTGTATTTAATGCATGAGCCACTGTTTATAATCCCTATAGTTGTGCTGGGCATGGTGTAGGAGGAGATAAGAGCTCATAGAATTGGGGAGTTATGTGTGATACCCCATGAATGGTATTAAGGAATACAATCCGTCATCCATGCAACTATAACAAGTAATTAACATGTAAAAGATGTCTAGGGAGTAGTGAAATCTAAGTAAACACATTTTCTCCACTTATTGCTCACAACATTAGTATAATTTAGTTTATTTTCATTTCTAGTATTTTATTTTGATTGCATCTTTAGTATTGGGTTAGTTGACTAGCAACTAATTCCGACCAAATCCTTCAAACCCGAGATTTTTACTTGCTTTCTAAAAAAATATAAAAATACAAAAAGAATCATCTCTCATCTTTAGAACTAGTATTTAGGTTTTCTAATCCTTGCGACACTATTCCTAGCTGAATGATCAACCCCCCGGTACTTGTCACTATACTATACTACAACGATCAGGTACACTGCCTGGTGGGGGTTGTAAGCTTCTCAAGATCCCTTGAGAGGTAAAGCCTGGTGCGATTCCCACGTATCATTAGTATATGATTTTTTCATGAGTTTCTCACTAAACTCAAAATCATTTGTAAACTCATCATCTCTAACACATAACATACTCCCTCAAAGTTTGAGGGGGAGCTTAAATGTCGTCTCAAAATCAGTCATTCTTAAAATTGTCACATCCTTCTCCAAAACTTTAAACTTATTTAAATCACTTGGGATCACAAATCTCAATTGGTTTGAAATTTCTGATCGGGGGAGAAGATGTGATTTAAATATGAAAAACTGATTAAAATGTGATGTTTTGAACCCAAACCCAAAATATATGCTCTTCCCTATGTGCTAAACTCTTTTGTTATATCAATGCACATTTTGAGGGGGAGCAAATGATTTGTGAAAAAGGATCCTTGCATCTTACGAGATTGAGACTCAGATTTGACTCATGAATTGACGAAACACAAATGACCTGAATCGAAAGGACTAATCCTGGACGGGTAATAACTTCAAGCTGGTTTAACCAGTGATGTAAGCGTGTCTCGAAGAGGATTAGTTTATGTAGAATGTACCATTTCGAGAAACCTTGGGTGAAGCTGATCGAGCCGGGTAATAACTTCAAGCTAGTTTATCTAGTGATGTAAGCGTGTCTCGAATGCCCGGTCATGCTCATTCAAGGTAGATCAATTCAAAAGTGCAACTCTTCCCGACATGTGCAAATTTTCAAATCAATACTTATGAGCACATGTTAAGGGGGAGCATTTGAAAATGACAAAACTCTCAATGTGTTAACAAAATGTGTTTCTCAATCATAAACACATTGAGAGAATTTTCAATGATTTAGTAAATGGCAACTTAGGACAGTCATGGAGTTATAAGGTGGCTAAGGCTAAGAAAACCGTCCTATGATCCGCCTGAGCCGGAGGGATCTACCCATGGACAATACCAAATAGATAGTATTTAGATGTCCGTAGGTATGATCATGAAAAAAGGAGAAATGTGAGAATGGAGAAAGAAGGGGTTGAAGAATTAAAAAGAAATGAAATGAGAAAGGGTGAAAAGAAATAGCCCTCCAACTATTCAACCTTAGGGCAGAAACCGGGTTCAATTCATAATCTACTGAGGATTGCTAAGGCAACATCGGTATTGAAGACAAGACGTCATGGACCCAGTGACGCAATGCACTAAACCTTCTAGCCACTCAAGTTCTCTTAAAAGAACTTGTTTCATTCTCACGGGGAACCGGTGTAATCTAGCGACATATCTCTTAGAGATAGTTGATATTGTAGTAGGAGACCTCTCCCTAATCTCCGCATAGGAAAACCAAATGCACTTATTGAGTCTAGAGCCTCGAGATGCATAAAAAGATCTCATAGGAATACGTGCTACTTCTATCCTGGTTGTTCAACATTAAGGACACCAGTGGTTATCTTATGTGTCCTACGCAGATCTTAGCAATCTGCCAGAACATTTATGAGGGATGTTGCTTTAGTAACTCCCAGTGATTGAATGGAAATTCCTGCCAGGGTCAACATCAAGCAGCCCTGATAGCAGGTCACTTAGGTAATTCCTTGTGGATTACGCTCAGTGGTCGCAACGGTTACTAACGGTCTACAGTCGTGGAGTGATCTCCAGCAACTCACCCAATCGTTGATCTACTTAGGTAGTTCGTGTAAATCCTTTCAGGGTTTGCCGATTGGGAACGGTCTTGGTAAGGGTTAGAAGGAGTCTTCACACTATGCTGTTGACGATCTCTAATTCTAAACCTATAAGTACCTGATGATTTGTTGCTAACTGTCTATTTGCAGGAATTTCTGCCGGTTGCTGTTGATCGTGGAAAAGATGCTGATCCATCAACACACGCTCACACTTCGACATCACAATCTAAGAAATCATGATCATTGATTGGGCCTCTTATATGCTTCCACAACTCTGATGCAGAAGATCATGATCCTGAAAAGTGTGAGCATGCCAACACAAAGATGTTCTTATCACATGGAGACGTTACTACTCAAAGATGACTTTCAGACACTCATTTGGATGATGAACTTGAAGTAATTTCCAAAGATCATCCATCACATTGAACAAGTCATCTAGAGTCTACCACTTAAAGCACAAAGATCTCAACAATGAAGAATCAAAAGGCTACGAGCTACAAAGACGTCGTCAAAGATCTGAATGCTATGACTCAACATTTATTTTCCGGGGTGACCTCCCTTAGGGGGAGATTATTAGGAATACGATTATTTATATGAAGACTCGGTCACCCCGAGTATAGTTTAGCATATTGTAGCTCGTAGTAATTATCATATTAGTTAGTATGTAGAGTAGTATTAGTGATTTTTCTCCATATGTGATTTTCTAACACATATCTCAATCACATGTGATTTTTCTCACGCCTCGGCTTAATCACATGTTATTTTCAAAATTGAAATACTATAATCTATAAAATCACATGTGATTTTTAAAATATTCAAATTAGTGTTTAATCATATGTAATGTCTTATGCTATTTTCAACAACGAAGAAAAAAGAAAAAAATAGACGAAAAAAAAACGTGAAAATAAGAAAAAGTAAAAAATAAAAAGTGTCGAGTATATCAAAGTGTCCGTTTATCGATAGATAATTAAATGCTTGTTATGACGATATAATTTGTTTTATCTAAACATTAACGGGCATGAGATATCTAAATTATAAAAAATAAATGAAATGTTAAAATGCTTTTAATCATAATTATTGATTTTCTTTTTAAATGGATGAGAATGAGTTCCTCCGTATGCAACGAATGTTTGATATCCAAAATAACTCTTCTCATATATGTCTCAAATTTATTTAGAATGTATAATAAAGTATACATATATGGGTATTCCGGGTCAAATGCTTTTTTTTTCTTGGCATACGTATCTTTCGGTATATGTGCCTTCCGGATACGTGTCTTCCGGAGTAAGCCATCTACCTCCGGATACCCTTGCCGTAGGTATAGTCTTTTATCCAGGAACCTGCTTTATCCTATGGGCAATCGCATGGACCGCCGCCGCGCCGCCAACCCGGATTTCCCGGGATTGTGTCCGCACGTGACCTGACAGCTACCAACTAGATTAGATTACAGGTAACGAGGTGTGAGTAGTATAAATAGCCTCAGTTCATTTATGATTTCAACTAACACACACTTACTACATTCACTCTCATTTATTATCTTACCCTTCGTATTACCATATTTTTACTCTCACGTCGGAGTTTGGCCTTGAGATAATGGGATTAAACCAAAGGCGAGTCTAACGTGCGTGTTTCTTGTGTGTAGGTAGCAACAAATACCCGGAGGAGTTCATCCGAAGGAAATTTACCGAAGATAGTGGGATTTTACATCAACACCACGTCATTCACTCTCACGTTAGATTTTGGTTTGTATATCAAGTAATTAGTTAGATTCCGTAAATCGCTATCTCATTTGCTAATGTGTTAGGAATACCATTATTTATATGAAGACTCGGTCACCCCGAGTATAGTTTAGCATATTGTAGCTCGTAGTAATTATCATATTAGTTAGTATGTAGAGTAGTATTAGTTAGTATTTGTGGAGTCGGGTCGGGTCTCTTACCCACTGTCAGCGCGCTCTACAGCCCGTTTCAAGGGGCGTTTACATTGTAACTATATATACCCTTTCCCACCCATGAGAAAGGGTTGGAGCTTTTCATTCTCAATCTAACATTCTACATTTTCTCTCATCTCTTTCTCTCTCTAGGAATTCTCCCAACTCTCTTCCTCTCTCTATTCTTCTTCTATTAATTCGAACCATATTCACAATAACCATACATGTTACAATTATGAGAATTTTACATAATGGAATTGTGTTTTTTCTTTGAATGTAATGGAAGTTTGTAATATAAGTGTTTTTAGTCCAAAGTAATACTTATTACAAATGATTAAGAAGAGCCTAAATGTGCTCACTGCGTTGTTAATAATTTAAGTAGCAACATAAGCAGCTATGGGTAATTATGGATAAGAAACAACAGTTAGGTAATAGTATAAGCAACAATATAAAATGTTGATGTCACAAAATTTGTCATTGTATTAGTTAACACCAGATAATCAAATTATGATCAAATTGTCTACAAATTGGTGGAAATCAAACTACACATGAGTTTAATTTGCAGAAAAGGTTATTGTTCGAATCACGTCATATTGTGTCATGTACATAGAGAAAATAAAGGTTAAAATAATAATTGGTAAGATATTGGAACGAATTTTGAAGGTACATATAGGATGTTGGTAATATTTATAGTTTATGTATGATATTTGTGTTGGAATATTTGAATCATAACAATAATACAAACACATAAACATCAAAGAGTACTCAGCGGAAAAGATCAAATACAAATAATAAATTAACCGAATATAAAAGGTGCGTACCTTTGTGATTTCTAGCAAGAACAAGAAACCAATTGAACAAGAACTATAAACCCTAATTAGGGTTTAATGGTGGATCGACTAGGGTTAGTCGAAATAGGGCAATCACCTTGTTAACAAAAGTATGTTAACACTTCGTTCTCGAACACACGTACTATTAGCGTTTCAATTAGAAAAGCTAGGTTCTTAATTCACAAGCAAGCACTACTAATGAGCATTTGTTGATCACGAGGGATCTTCAATAGCTCAAAGAAAAGAGATGAAAGAAAATGAATTGGCTTGCTAATGAACCAAGGGATCAGAAGAATGAATACAAGAGGTCATGTATTTATACTATCTCAAACTTTGAGCAAAAGACACTCCCATCCCTTGTGGGATTGGGTTTCGGCCGATCCTAGAGCCCAAGGGGGGGTTCTAGATCCTTCTTGCCTTATTGTTTCATCTCTAGTCCTTTAACTTTCGTCTAACGGTCGTTAGTTACCGTTAAATGCTTGTTTCGTGAATTAATAATTATTCGTCACTAAAACAATAATTATTAATTAATTGAAACTCATACGTAAAGTGTGCAATCCCGAAGTCTCGAGTTCGAGTCCGGTCATGATATATTAATTTATTATCCGTTAAAACTAACAGCTCCCACTCGGATATAGATTAATGTAACAATGACAATGGTTAGTCTAGCATAACACGCCAATGCCCCAGAACGATCTCGAGTATGGTTTCCTGGAAAAAACCACCTTTTATGATTCATCATCATACTTATCCTTTTGATTCTAATACTATGTTAATATGGATATGGATCGAAGTCATTTCATAATTAACTAGTGTTTCTCGTTATTTATGATCAAGCAAGATTACCAATTCATCTGAACGTATTCTAGATAGACCTTGGGCATGGTCATGCAAACATCTTGTTAATCCTACGAGCAGCCAAACAGTATTTAAACTTCAAAACAAATTTGAAGGAACCAAATCCCGTATTTACTACAAGCGTAAACTATGAACTTCGCATCACCTCTGAAAATAATCCTTATAACTACCAGTTATGGATAGCGTTAGATTATCTCACAAAAAATGAGCTACATCCACAGTAGTTACCTGGTATCTCAAGTCTGAGGATAAATATTCATGATTTACTATAATGACAACATCCATAAGTACAATCATGTAATTGGGATTTTGTCCTATATTCAATTTTTCAATTATTGAATATCATGTGAAATTGGCATGTCTACGCATCAATATATTTAAATATATTATACCAAAACTCATATTTGTCTTAGTACAATGATACTCCCATATCATTAATTGACAAAGGACTATTTAGAATAACTTTAAGTTATTCATGGATTAAACATGCAAATACAGGATACAATATTTATGATTAGAAATAAACATAACAAAATACTTCATTTCATTCGAATAATTATTGCTTACAATATCCTTTATCCAAATACTAACCCCAGATTTACATGAAACTACTAGCTAAACGAAGTCTAATGCTATTAGAATGTTGAGTAAGCTTTTCCTTAGATAAAGCCTTCGTAAATGGATCAGCTAGATTGTTATCTGAATGAATTTTGAGTAAATTGATTTCACCTATATCGACTTGTTCTCGAACATAGTGATATCTTCTAGGAAAATGTCTGGCGCCCTTCATAATTCCAGATTCATTGGCGAATGTAACTGCGGCAGAGTTGTCACAATACATATTAATAGGTAATTCAATTGATGGCATAATACCAAGCCCCAAAATGAATTTCCTAATCCAAACAGCTTCCATCGCAGCTTCCGATGCAGCAATATACTCAGCTTCTGTAACAGACATCGCAATTGTTGTCTGCTTCTTGCTCTTCCAGTCAAATGCTCATCCATTAATAACAAATACATATCCCGTCTGAGACTTCGTATCATCTTTATCAGTTTCAAAGGACGTATCACAGTAACCTGTAACATCAAGGTCTGCTTCTGGATTTCCCCCATACACTAGAATCATATCTTTAGTATTCCTTAAATACTTAAGAATGCTTTTAACAGCGTGCCAGTGCTTTCCACCTGGATTATGTTGATAACGACTGGTCATATTTTGTGCAAACGCCACATCAGGTCTTGTGCATCTAACTGCATACATGATAGATCCTACTGCTGAAGCATATGGAACTTTCTTCATGAGTGCAACCTCTTCAGGTGTTAAAGTACACAGTTTGCTACTTAAGCCATGTTCTACTTGCATTGGCAAATATCCTTTCTTGGAGTTTTGCATATTAAATCTCTTCAATACTTTATCAATGTAAGCACTTTGACTTAATCCAATCAAGCGCTTTGATCTATCTCTGTAGATCTTGATTCCAAGGATGAATGCTGCTTCTCCTAAATCCTTCATGGAAAAACATCTACCAATATAAGCTTTAACTTCGTTTAAACTTGGTATATGATTTCCTAAGATTAATATGTCATCGACATATAGGATAAGGAAAGTAACATTACTCCCACTAGCTTTCTGGTATACACATGGCTCATCAAGATTCTGATTAAATCCAAAACTTTTGATTTCTGCATCAAATCTCTTATTTCATTGACGTGATGCTTGCTTCAATCCATAAATGGATCTTTGAAGTTTACATACACGGTTTGGAAATTCTGGATTCACAAACCCCTTAGGCTGCGCCATATAGATGTCTTCATCTAAGAAACCATTCAAGAAGGCGGTTTTGACATCCATTTGCCATATCTCATAGTCATAGTAGGCAGCTATGGCTAAGAGAATCCTAATAGCTCTAATGTCAGCCACAGGAGAAAAGGTCTCCTCGTAGTCAACACCAAATGATTGAGTATAGCCTTTAGCTACCAAACGAGCCTTATAGGTGTGTACAATGCCATCCATGTCAGTTTTCATTTTGTAGAGCCATTTACTTCCAACTACCTTAGCATTTGGAGGTAGGTCTACTTCTTCCCAGACTTCGTTGTCTTTCATGGACTGCATTTCCCCATTCATAGCACTCTGCCATTTCTCCTTATCAGGACCATTTATGGCAGCCTTATAACTAGTAGGTTCATTAAGATCCCCTAGTATTGTTTCCTAACATTCTACGTTAAGACATAGACGTTTGGGTGCTGTCATAGTTCTTGAAGATATGCGAATGGGTACCACTTCCACTTCAACTGGAGGACCTAAACTTTTAGGTTCCACAGGAAGTGTGCTAGTGTTTTCAGAAGGTGATGTAACTTCATCTTCTAGATCATAAACTCTCCCACTGAATTCTTGATATATGAGATTCTTTTCAAAGAAATCTCCGTACGTAGCCACAATGACTTTATTCTCTGGTGGAAAGTAAAAGTAGTAACCCATCGTTTCCTTTGGGTATCCTACGAAGATACACTTAACAGATCTCTGTTGGAGTTTATCTGGTGAATCACGTTTAACAAACGTGTCACAACCCCAGACCTTTAACTAAGAAAAGTTGGGAGCTTTTCCTGTCCATAATTCATATGGAGTCTTATCAACCTTCTTTGTTGGAACCATATTCAATACGCGAATAGCAGTTTCAAGGGCATAATCCCAAAAGGATAAGGGTAGAGATGTAAGATTAAACATTGATCGTACCATGTCTAGCAAAGTACGATTTCTCCTTTCAGATACTCCATTTTGCTGTGGAGTATAAGGAGCCGTGAGATGCTGGACTATGCCACACTCAGCTAGATAATCTTTAAATTCTTGGCATAAATATCCACCGCCTCTATCGGATCGAAGTGCCTTAATCTTCTTACCGAGTTGTAATTCTACTTCACTTTTGAAAACCTTGAAGGTATTAAAGACTTTATGTTTATGTTTAAGTAAATAAACATAACCATAACGACTATAATTATCCGTGAAGGTTATGAAGTAGGTAGCACCACGTTTTGACACATGTCTAAGTGGACCACACACATCAGTGTGTATTAATTCAAGTAGATCTGTAGCCCTTTCCACTTGATGTGAAAAAGGTTTCCTTGTCATCTTCCCAGATATGCAGGACTCGCATTTATCAAATGATTCATCATTGATCTTTTGTAAAAGCCCATCATGTTGTAGCTTTTCCATGCGATCCTTGCCTATATGAGCAAGACAACAGTGCCAAAGATAAGACGAATCCAAGTTAGACTTGATTCTCTTATTGCTAATGCTATACACAGAATTATTTCTATTGGACATGGAATTTTCCATATCAATTTCAAACACACCATTTATTGGAATTGCATTAAAGTAAAAAACATTATTTAAAGAAACAGAAATTACATGATTAATAAATGTGTGAACAAAACCATTATCCAATAACAAAGAAACTGAAATAACACCCCTAACAATAGAGGGTGCATAATGACAATTATTCAATACTAGTATCATTCCCGAAGGTAAAACTAAATCAAAAGTCCCTATGGCTTCAACTGCTGCACGTACACCATTTCCTACGTACAAGTATCTTTCTCCATAGGCCAGCTTCCTTGCTCCTCTAAGTCCCTGCGACGTATTACATATGTGATTACCACATCCTGCATCATATATCCAGGAATTATTCTTACGAGGAAAATAAAATAACTCAATCATAAACATACCTGAAGTGCTTGCGACGTTACCAGGCATTTTACCTTTGTTGAGGCGCAACTCCTCTAGTAACAATGGACAGTTCCGCTTCCAATGACCAGGATTGTTTCAGTAGTGACAAGTAGCCAAATCCTTATTGAAATTGATGGATCTAAACACCTTGAACTATGTTAGATTGATACTTTGAGTTATATCACTAAGTATGCGGAATCTACTTAGTAACACTTAGAAGTTTGATTGTGAATGAAACAGTTGTTTATGAATAAGAACAATGTATGTAACAAACGGTTAGCTCCAATATTATTAATGATAATAATACGAGTGATCTTAGTATCACTAGGGTTACACCTTGAAGCTCTAGAAAACGTATATCTAACCTTTAACCTAGGATCTCCTTTTATAGCACAAGGAGTCCTCTTCTACAAGATAAGTATAATGCTAATAGAATAAGATATACACAAGATCTATTCTATATTTATCTAAACACGTTTCCTAACAGTTATCTAAACAGCAGTGGTAATATATGTTCTTGCAGTGGTAATGAGTTTCCACTGCAAGTACATTCTTCAGCAGTTGTAATGTCTTCACTAGCCGTGGTAACTGTTAATATAATTCCCAAAAATCCTCCCCTAAACTTATGATTAATAAACAAATCAATAAGTTTCTTCAAGTAATCAGCAAACATGAGGATATGGGAATTCTTCCAAACACTTATCTTCTTCTTCTTAACTCTTTATCAGCTCTCACACTTTGATCATAAATTCTTTGCAGTAAATCTTCTATGACTTCACTTCTTTCCCAACACCTAAGCTTCACTGACATCATCACAGTCAATACTCCAGCTCTCAATGGATATTCTTTTTCTGCAAGCATAAACACATCAACTCCATCTTGAGTAGAAAGATGATGTACAACACTTGAGTCATAAAACTTCCACAAAGTATTCATGTTGTGAGCTTCAAATCTTCAATATCTTTCACTTGGGTCAGGTTCATATAATCTTCTGAAGTGAACCCATAACTCTTTAGCCTTGACATCAACAAGTTCATCCTTCTTGAACTGATCTTGAACAATCCTCCACAAAGTATCCAAGTCTTCTCTATCATAAGATCTAACAATGTCTTCAAAATCTCTGCAAATACTTGTGACACTTCCAGTTCTAATGATCTTCCAAGCAACTCCAAAATCATCATAATAGATTTCCCAACCAACAACTGGATATTTTGTTTATATAGGTTCAATATTAAGCACAGCAGTCTCTATGAACATCATATTTGTAACTTGCTCTTCTGTCAACTTGCTAGGACCTTCTTCTGCTTGAGATGACTCCTGAGTCTTCAATTTCTTTGCATCTTTTGATCCAAGACTCACTCCAGACCTTTTTGTCTTCATCACTACAGGTTCTTGATCCATTGGAATGAAATTACTATCTTGTCTTTTAATCCTGTAGTAAATACCTTCAATTTGATCATGTGACATTCCTTTGAATTGAGCCATCTTCATATTGGCAACATGACAACAAAAAGTCTTCATCTTAGCAATGATTTGTGCCTTTGTAAGTTTCCTTGGCTTCTTTTGACCTTTTCTAACATCCCCAATGATTTCATCAAGAGCCTGCTGATTCTTCATTTGAATGAAATCTTTTAGTTGAGCAGACCTTTGTTCTTCATTTAAGGTTGTATTTGCAATAAGTTCAATAGCCTTCTTTCTGATTATTTGATCATTATTAATCAAGTAGTCAATCTCTTCTTCTGTAGGCACATAAGTGAACATAGGAGGTTTCTCATGTATGACAGTTGTTGGGACAACTGAAAGTGGTTCTACCATTATTGCTTCAAGTTTGTCCAACCTCTTTGCTTCCATAAAACTAGCAACTTCATCTTCCTCTAGCTTTCTCTTCATTTCATTCTCTGCTGCTTGCTCTTGCTCTGCCAATCTTGCATCAAAATCAATTTGAGCTTGATCTTTCTTAGAAATCTTTCTTGTTTGCTCTTGTTCTGAACCAGTCACAATTGCTTTACCTTTGACTGATCTTATTCTGGCAGCTTCTTCCTCTGCAGTGGTAACATTTTGACTATCAGTGGGAATGTTTTCACTTGCAGTGGGAACATTTTCTCTTGCAGTGGGAACATTTTCTGCAGCAGTGGAAATTGGTTGAGCAGTTCCAACTGTATCATCAAAGTGAAAATCAGCATCAGCATTCATATCTTTAAAATCTAACTTCCTCCCCTTAGTCTCAGCTACATCTTCCTTTGCTTGAGCATCTTCCTTTGCTTGAGCATTGTCAGAATCAGTTAACTCAGCAAATTCCTTATCAAAATTAAGTCTCCTCCCCTTAAACTCTGCATCTGATCTCCTCCCCTGTTTGGAAGAATCTCCCAAATCTTTACTAGAACTTGCAGAAAATTCATCCTGAGGTGAAGATGAAGAAGAGAACACAACATTAGTAGATCTTTTTTTCTTGAGACTCTCAACTTCATTCTGCAATCTTTGAATCTCTGCCTTCATTTGATTCAGCTCTGTGGCATGTTGTACTTTGGTCTGTGCCAGATCTTTCTCCAGAGCTTGAACCTGCTTGACTAATTTTGTACAAATGTCTATCAAATCAGGTAGTTGCACACTGCCCTCAACACTTCCAACTGTGTTACCTGTTGGGAGAGGTGACTCATGGGGCATTGATTCAGGCTCTTCCCTAGTTGGACTAGGATGAAGCCTTGAACCACCACTGCTTGTCCCTAAACCAAAGGGTTCAGCAACATGCAATGTTGAGATGAGAGAAGTTGGCTGTTTATGCCTTCTCTCATAAGTGTGAGTTACAGCAGGGGTATGGTGAATTGGTGGAACAATAATATTGGGTGTGTTATGGGATACAACTGGGATGGTTGCATCTTCACCCTGTACTTATGAAATTTTAGCAAGCATTTGAGGAAAAAGTGGATGAACCTCCCCATTCCAAAGATCTGAAGCCTTACTCATGTTTTGAAAAACTTTTGGCTTAAGACAGGAGGTTTCATAAATTCTATTATGAGGTTGCAGTTGAAACTCATTTAACACTGCTTGCACAAACCTTGGATACATCAAAATTTTATATGGATTCTTTACATTGCCTTTCATATTATTGAAAATAAACTTTGAAAAATTGAAAGTCCTATCAGTTGCCAAACAAACCAAAGGATAAGCCATGGTTGATGCAAATTGTTCATAAGATGTTTTCTTAGGACTTAGGCAATGTAAAAGAGTGTGAATTAAAAATCTCCAATGGGGACAAAAACATCTTTTTCTGAAAGTTACTTTTTGTTCAGATGTATCATACCCCATTAAAGCAATATTAGTGAAAATTTCTGAATTGGGTAATGTGATGATACCATTGAGATCATCCAATTGGAGAATTCTCCTTAAGGATGACTCAGTAACATCAATAGTTACCCCATCCACTGTGGCTCTTAGAGCTTCCACAGATTCATGTGTGTCTCCCTGTTCAAGAGTTATGGACTCCACAGTGTTCCAGAACGGTTTGATATGAGAAACATAGATTGTGGGATTAATAGTTAAGGCATACCTTATATGAGTTGTGTTTAGAAAATCCACAATCTGATGAAAAACAGGGCCACTCTTCTCGTTTGACTTTTGTAGGTAGGCCACTTGGTTGTGCTCCTCAACAAATTTTAGAATCGCCATGATATTTGTGAAAAGAGAATAAAAGTGTTAGTAATCAAGATAAAAATCAAGTCGTATGATGATCAATTTATACTAATAGGGTTTGAGGAGGTTGCGCAAGGTGAATTATCTTTAGAAAGAATTATCTTTGGAAAAGAATAAATTATAATAAGTAAGAAGATAATTCACAAAAGATTTACCCTATTAATAAGGAAAGACGGTTATATTTACAACGGCTAGTAAAAAAAAATAGATTACTGACACAACAGTTGTAACGGCTAGTTCATCAGTGGAAAAATTACTCTTGCAGTGGTAACTAATGAACGAGCAGTGGTAAAATTTTCACAACATATCAAAGAGCAGTGGTAAGTAAAACATGAAAATTAGCTGCTCTTATCATAGTTTTTAGCAAACTACCAGCTATCAACGGATTTGATATGTCTTTACCATTAGCCGTTTGCTATGGACTAGCCAACTCTTGATCACTTGGAGTATGGTGAGTTGATAACCATATAGTTTTTGGTAAACTATCAACCATAAACGGATTTGATAAGTCTTTACCAGGAGCCGTTTGCTCTGGACTAGTTGATTCTTATGTGGATTAGACATGGTGAATCAATAACCATTTGTTGTGTGTCTATGATACACACCTTATAACTCCAATGATTCCAATAATATGAGTTGTATACTGCATAACAAAATAACACTCAACTTAACCCATAAACATTAACCCAAAGTAACTTTTTAACCAAGTTACTATTCACAAAAATATCTTCCAAAAGTCAACCCGATAATAACCAAATTTACTCCTCCAACCTACCAAAACAGGTAAGAGTAAATATTCTACATTAAATAGAATTCAACCTTGACTTTGCTTATAAAAGGGGGCTCATTAACCTTCATCTTTCATCAACAAACATCTTTAATAACACAAACCCTTGACCAACACAATGAGCTGGTTTCCATTAGTCTACATATCCTCAGATGATTCATCTGATGAAGAGATCAGCTATTGCACAAATTCAGAGGAACTTTCTATAGGGTGGAATGATTACTTTCCTCCAAGTGCTACCACTTCCAACATGACATCCAAAAAGACTGAAGCTTCTTCTGCTCCATCCTTGGAGTTCTATTCCAGATCTTCCTCTGATGATGATGATGATGATCCAACCTTCAACCTTTCCAAAGAACTTCCAAAAGCCCTCACCACAGCATTGAAGTCTGCCATAAGCAATATGAAGTGGCCTGCTATTGAGAAACCTGCACAAGCACCAAGGCCTCCCAAGCAAGTTCTGGGACTTGCTTGTCCAAGGAAGCAACTTTCTTTTGATGACAAGAGAAAGAGAGCTTCCAAAGGCAAGCATGATTATGAGGGAAAGGGGAAGAAGCCTATGGAGTAGATGTTAGGTTGTTGGGTTATGTTTTGTGATGTTTTAACTTGTTCTGGTGATAATGTAATCTGAATGGTTGTGATGTACTTTCTTTATGCATCAATAAAAGTACTTTTTCTTTATGCTTTTATCACCAAACTTTCCACTGTTGTATGATTATTTCCACTGTGCTTTTGATAACTCTGCATACAAGTTAGTAGAAAACCATACATACAATACAAACAATACTAGTACCTAAAAACTATCCTGCAACACTGAAAAGTATTAGACATCTAAGATTTATGGATTAAGCATTCCAATACCTGTTACCAAGTATTGAAACCTACCCACATCAAGCCCTTTTGTTAATAAATCAGCATAATTGTCATCAGTATGGATTTTGACAAAATTAATAAGCTTTTTCTCAAAACAATCTCTAATAAAATGATGTCTAATTTCAATATGTTTAGTTTTTGTGTGTTGCACAGGATTTTTAATAATGCGTATGGTACTACTATTGTCTATATAGATAATGGTGTTCATGAAATTGTACCCATAATCCAATAATTGATTCTGAAGCCATAGGATCTGAGCACAACAACTAGCAGCTGCTACATATTCTGCTTCAGTGGTTGAAGTAGCAACCATAGTTTGCTTCTTGCACTGCCATGACACCAACCTACATCCAAGAAATTGACATCCTCTAGTAGTTGACCTTCTATCCAAACTTGCACCAGCATAGTCACTATCTGAGTATGTGATCAATTCCATAGGGGATTCTCTTGGATAGCATAATCCTAGATTAGGATATGTCTTCAAGTACCTAAAAATCTTTTCCACTGCTGTCATATGTGATGTCTTTGGAGTCACTTGAAATCTTGCACAAGCACATACAACAAACATAATGTCTGGCCTTGATGAAGTAAGATACATCAAAGAACCAATCATAGACCTGTAAGTATGGACATCAACATTAGCACCACTAGCATTCTTCAACAATAGATGAGTGGTCTTGTCAGCAGGGGTATTTGAAGGTTTTGCATCAGTAAACTTGAACTTCCTAATAATCTCAGTCACATATTTGTCTTGACTGATAAAGATCCCTTCTTTACTCTGTTGTACTTGCAGCCCTAAAAAGAATGTAAGTTCTCCCATAGAACTCATTTGAAATTCATCTTTCATTAGCTTCTCAAACTCTTTGCACATCTCTTTTTTAGTAGACCCAAAGATAATATCATCAACATATACTTGAACAAGTAAAATATCACCCTTGTCTTTCTTGATGAACAAAGTTTGATCAATCTTGCCTCTATGAAACCCATTATTCAGTAAATAAGTAGCTAAGGTTTCATACCACTTCCTTGGAGCCTGATGTAAACCATAAAGAGCCTTAACCACTTTATACACTTTGTTTGGGTGTTGAGGATCTTCAAAGCCTGGAGGTTGAGCGACATATACCTCCCCATCAATAGTACCATACAGAAAGGCACTCTTAACATCCATTTGATAGACTGTAAAGCCCATAAAGAATGCATAGGCTAAAAACAGTCTAATAGGCTCAATCCTTGCAACAGGAGCAAAAACTTCTTCATAATCAATACCCTCCTCTTGAGTGTATCCTTGAGCAACCAATCTAGCTTTGTTCCTGATTACAATACCTCTTTCATCTTTCTTGTTTCTGAAAACCCATTTAGTACCAATGACCTTCATACCATCAGGCAAGTCACAAAGAACCCAAACCTTTTGAAGTTTAAACTGCAACAACTCCTCTTGCATTGCTTCAACCCAGCTAGATTCTTCTAGAGCCATATAAACATTCTTAGGCTCCACTTGTGAAAGAAAATAGAAAAACAAACACTCATTCTTTCTCTTATGCTTCTTGGACTCATAAACTTCACTAATGAACCCATGAATATCATCTTTCTTTGTCTGTCTTCTAGTCTTCACACCTGATTGAAGTTCACCAATAACATTATCAAGTGGATGCACTTTTTGAATTGAAGTCTGTGATGTGCTAGGAATATCATATGTTGTAGGCATGTTTGAGATCTCTACATCATCACTTGGTGATTCCTGAGCTGTATGTTCCACATTTGGGCTGTCAGTGGAAACTTCTGGTGTAGTAGTGGGAATTGTGTTACCACTGCTAGCAGGAATTTCTTTATTTAATACATCAAAATTCACATCATCTGCATCACTTTTCTTTTCAGAATTATCAACAAAGTCCCAAAGTGGCATAACAATTTGATCTTCATCATCTTTGCAAGCTTCATCTTCATCAATTAATTCTTCTGAATCTTCAAGATCTTTGTCTCCTGTGCTTGAAGTAAGAGGTACATAATTCATTGTATTGGATAATGTTTCAAGATCAAATAGCCAATCTGCTCCTGAACCTGCCATGTTAGCTTTATTTTCAAGAAACTCAACATGCAAATTCTCTTCAATCTTCTTTGTTCTTAAGTTATAGACTCTAAAAGCCTTGCTAACCATAGAATATCCAACAAAGAAGCCTTCATCAGACTTTTCTTTAAATTTACCCAGATGATCAATGGTATTGAGAATAGTAACATGACACCCAAATGGCCTCATAAACTCCAAAGTAGGAGGTCTTCCTCTGAATAAATCATAAGGTGTCTTGTTCTTTGTTTTGACCACTAAAACCCTGTTATGTATGTAACAAGCAGTGTTAACTGCTTCAGCCCAAAAAGTCACTGGAAGCTTTGAATCAGCTAACATGGTTCTAGCAGCCTCAGTTAGTGTTCTGTTTCTTCTTTCAGCAACTCCATTTTGTTGAGGAGTTCTTGCAACACTAAATTCTCTCTTAATACCTTTGTCTCTGCAGAAATCATCCATAACTTTATTCTTGAACTCTGTCCCATTGTCACACCTGATAATCTTGATTTTCTTTTCAAATTGATTTTCAACTTCAGTGATGAATGTCTTAAGGATGCCAGTGGTTTCATCCTTGGTTCTTAAAAAGAAAACCCATATGAATCTACTAAAATCATCAGTCACAACATGACAATACTTCTTCAAATTGATGCTGCTCACAGATGTAGGACCAAACAAGTCCATATGCAGCATAAAAAGTGGATGATCAATATAATTTAATGCTTTGGTCTTGCATGAAGCTCTGTGTTGCTTTCCTTTGAGACAGGAAACACAAGTTTGGTCATTTTTAAATCTTTTCTCTGGTAGACCTCTGACAAGTCCATCTTTCACAATCTTGTTGATGGTCTTGAAATTAACATGACCAAGTCTTCTGTGCCAAAGCATGGATTCATCTAAAGTAGCTTTTGCAAGCAAGCAAGTAACATCATTATTAGCCACTATGTTCTTCATGTCAATGCTATACAAATTTCCTTTTCTAGGGATTTTAAGAAAAATGTCACTTTCATCAGGGAGTTTATAATCCTTAGATAAGATATAGCATTCATCTTCTGTGAATAGAACTCTATGCTTCTTGTCACACATCTGTGACACACTAAAAAGGTTGTACTTGAGTTCTTTCACATATTGCACATCTTCAAAGTCTATGTTTCCAGCCTTGATTGTACCTTTTCCAGAAACTTTACCAGCAATTCCTCCTCCAAAGCTGACAAATTGTCCATCATAAGGTTGAAAGTCTGAAAGATAGGACTTATTGCCAGGCATGTGCCTGGAACATCCACTGTCTGAGTATCCTTGATCATTTGTATTCTTTGAATGTTCCTGCACACAAAATAAAGGAATTAGTTCCTTTTGGGGACCCAAGCCACAAATGACTTGGATCTGCCTCGTGTATCAATATAATTGTATCTATCAAAGGTCATTGATACACCATTGGGATTGTTTGAGGTGATGGTTCCTTTTGGTTTTCATTCCCAACGTGCTGAGGCCTTAACAGCATTTCTCATATTTACCCTTTTATTGTTCACAGACCCACCAGTGGAAACCTTTGGCCTTGCAGTGGTAACTGCTGGCTTAGCAGTGGAAACTGCTGGTTTTGAAATTTTGGGTACCCACTTGTGATTATTGTAAACTTTCTTTTCAAAATTGGTCTTTTTCCCTGTTTGTGAAGATTTAACAAAAGTAGCAACAGGGGACTTAGGGTAAACTTTGTTTTTATTGCTGGCAGTGGTAACTGCTGGTCTAGCAGTGAAAATTGGTTTTATGCCAGAATGAAGCAAAACAGACCTGGGAATCATCTTGCTAAGTGGATTTGGGTGAGTTAAATTATTAACATTATGGCCATTCACCCTAGTATTCCCGAATACTTCCTTTCTACCCATGTGATAGGTACAACTATAAGACAGATGGTCAAAGCTACCACATATATGACAGGGTTTGTTGTTGAACACAAAGTCACTACCAAATTGCCTAGATTTAACATGATTCCAACTCCTTATATTTCCTCTAGGAGTTGTTGACCTATTCCTGTACATCTCTGCATATCTAGTAGTGGGCCTAGTGAAATTAGGTTGTGACCTAGGCTTCTCTTTGACAACATCAGGAATACTCTTTTTAACCTCCACTTTTACATTCTCAGGAACACTAGGTGTAGACTCAACATTCAAACTTTCATCTTTAAGAGATGAGTCACTAGCACTATCAAATGTATCAACCTCAACCTGAACATTCTCAATAACAGATTCTTTAACAAATTTTGGTCCATAGGTCATGGTTGGTTCCTGGAATTCTTCTAATCCTGTGTGAGCTAAGTCAATGCTAGGAGGTGATGGAACACCTCTTAAAGGTGGTGGAACTGATTTGTATCCAACTCCTGACTTGGCTTTGTTCACAACTTGGGCTTTCCAAATTTTGTCAATACACTTGGATTGGTGATCCAGTGTATTGCAAGTTATCTTTATATTCTCACTAGCCAATTTAACCTTTTCTAGTTCTTCCCTAAGAACCTTATTTACAGCAATCTGATAATCTAAGTCTCTTCTTAATACTGCAATATCATCATTGAACTTAGATTCATTTGCCCTATAATGCTCTAATTGAGTTTCTAAAACACCTAGGCCTCTTTTATGATTTTCTAAATTATAATTAGTATGATTTAACTCTAGCAATTGTTCATCATATTGTACTTTAAGTTTCTCATACTCTTTTAAGGCCTTACAAGTTTTAGAGCAAGCATTATTAATTTGTACCTTAGAGTCAGAAAAAGCCATTAGTGCAAGCTCAGTGGCAACCATTGCAGACTTTGAATCATCTTCCTCATCCTTAGTCATAAAGCTCCAATCAAAGCTCACTCCATCAATAGCCAATAGCCCCTTTGGCTCGTCAGTAGTAGGTTCCTTCTTCTTGTCCTGCTTATACTAAGTTGACATGTTGTCAGGTTTCCTTGGTTTCCTGCACTCCCTGGCAAAGTGCCCCTTCTTATGACAATTATAGCACTCCACATTCTTTTTGTCAAAACCTACTGTCTCATTACCACTAATGTTAATCTTTCTTCCATTCTTCTTCCAAAACTCCTTTGTTCTTAAGCTTAGTAATGCCACCTGCCATTTAATGTCCATCTCCTCCATATCATCCTCATCAATTTGATCCAAATCCTCATGATTGAGAATTGAACCACCTACTTGACTTGATATAAAGGCATAAAAGGTAGAATCACTAAGTCCTGCAATCTGTCTCTTTGAGCTACCAGTGGAAACACTTCCACTACCAGTGGAAACAACTATGTTAGCACTGTCATCATCACTATCACTTTCTTCATCTGAACTATCATCAAGAGATGATGATATGAGTGCTACACTTCCTGAACATGTGCTCAATTTGCCAGCTTTCTTCAGTCTTTGTTCAATAACCTTGAAGTTATTGTACAAATCGTTAAGTTTCATAGTCTCCAAATCTGGCTTATCTTCCCATACAGCAACATTGGTTCCAAACTCAGAGGGTAAACTTCTTAAGAACTTTAGATTGAGGTCTTCCCTTTCCACCTCAATTCCAAAAATAGTGAGTTGAGTAACAATCTTTTGTAGCCTTGTGAAGATGCTATCAATAGATTCATTACTTGTTGAACCAAATTTTTCATAAGTCTGTTTCAGCAGGGTCTTCTGAGTCTTCTTGGTGGAATCATTACCACCAAAAACATTACAGATCTCCTCAAAAAGAGTCTTTGCAGTCTTGTACTTGCTGAATGCTAGAACTTGATCTCTGGGAAGTGTCATCAGCAACAAACCTCTGGCCTTCAGATCATTCTTCATCTGAAGTCTTTCATCATTAGTAACAGGTCCAGTGTTAGCTTTATTACTTCCTTGCCACCAACCATCTCTGAGGTAGAACTTGGTTTGAAGGAATTACCAAGCATAATAATCTCCCAGAGTGTATAGTCTTGAACCATAAAGAATTGTTCGATCATTAGCCTCCACATCTCAAAGTCATTCAACTTAAGCTTTGGAAGCTTAACAGCAATGTTTGATTGACTGGTTTCTGTCTCCATTGATTCTTCTGAGTGAACTAGAGTCTTCTAAATCAAAGTATCAAAGCCTGGCTCTGATACCACTTGATGGATCTAAACACATTGAACTGTGTTAGATTGATACTTTGAGTTATATCACTAAGTATGCGGAATCTACTTAGTAACACTTAGAAGTTTGATTGTGAATGAAACAGTTGTTTATGAATAAGAACAATGTATGTAACAAACGGTTAGGTCCAATATTATTAATGATAATAATACGAGTGATCTTAGTATCACTAGGGTTACACCTTGAAGCTCTAGAAAATGTATATCTAACCTTTAACCTAGGATCTCCTTTTATAGCACAAGGAGTCCTCTTCTACAAGATAAGTATAATGCTAATAGAATAAGATATACACAAGATCTATTCTATATTTATCTAAACATGTTTTCTAACAGTTATCTAAACAGCAGTGGTAATATATGTTCTTGCAGTGGTAATGAGTTTCCACTGCAAGTACATTCTTCAGCAGTTGTAATGTCTTTACTAGCCGTGGTAACTGTTAATATAATTCCCAACAGAAATTTTCCTTCTTCTTAACAGGAGGAGGATTTTGCTTCTTAGGCTTCTGTTGGTGAGTCGCAACTTGTTTGCCTTTACCATTTCCATTGCCTTTACCCTTGAAGTTCGCATTTTGCGGTTTGTTGGGTTTCTTCTTGGTGATCCTACCACCTTGTATCGCCATTACAGCAGGTGTAGGTGCCTTCTTATTCAGGCCTTTCTCATAATCAATAAGCATTGCATGAACTTCACTAACCGTCTTCCCCTTGCAATGCATATTATAGTTGCGTACAAACTCACTATATAGATCCTGATTAAGGGATCGCAAGATGAGACCAATGCACACGCTTTCCTGATATCCGCAACCGAGTCGCTCCAATTGATCCATATAATGTTTCATGGACAATAGATGCGCAATTACGGATTTTCCTGCTTCCTGCTTGCAATTGTGCAGAGATTCTATTAAATCATATAATTCTGCAGGTGGTTTCTCAAACATTCGTCTGAGTTCATTGATCATATCCAAGGGTCCATAGTGCTCAAATTGTTTCTGCAATTGAGTATCCATCCCAGCCAACATGAGACAAGCCACATCATTGTGCTTTTCATATGCAACATTGTAAGTATCCTTTTGGGCTTGTGTTGCATCATCAACAGGTTTTTCAGGAAGCGGTTCACCAAGATAATCATATCTTTTGGCCATCCTCAAGGTGATTCTTAAGGATCGAAACCAATCATTGAAATTTTCACCAGTCAACTTGTCTCGATCAATCATTTGCTTGAACGCAGAACTCATGTTGCTCATATTAGTGTTTTCGGGTGTAGCCATTTCCATAGAAAAAATTCAAAAGTTAGTACTTTCGATAATAAAATTTCAAGAAAATTAAATACCCTTGGTTCATAAACATATAACCATTTAATTTTACATTGAAAAACTAGGATCCAAATTGACATAGGTTCATCACATCAGTTAATCTGCTAGTGATGACGGTATTCAATAAAGTACGAGACGTGTCCCGATTGCCAATATTCAATTGCAATTCCTAGAAAGGATGGGATTTACATATTTTGCCAACCGTAGTTGCAATAATGTAATCATGTTTTATCCCCATCTTATGCCTTGAGTGATCAGTACCCGCTATCAACTCAATTAAGTTAACCAATTTAAGAAACAACAAACTTACATAATTACACCACACCAGTTGATCTGCTAGTGATGATATCATGTAATTTGCCCCTCCATTGCAATCTAGTCAGGTTACGCCCTGACGTAGACCCAATTTTTAGGTGTTTCCGTTTCATTGGATGGCATATAACTTAAATTTAAGGGTAGTAAATTTGATGTGTGTAATCAAAATATATGTACAAAGATGTCATGTAAAAAACTTTTACTCATTAGTTTCTTTACGAGCTTAAATCTCCAAAGTTTTGATTGAGGCGTTGAGAAACTTACAACTTTGCCTTAAGTGCTTCGTAGTTATCATGGATGTTAGGTAAAACTAAATTTGACTCACAGGCGAGCGTCAAGCCAGAATGGAGGCTCACTAAGGCCGCAATTTAATGCTAAGCCACCTTATACCCACTTTAATAGTTTGTCAAAATAGTTTCACCTTCCAACCAATTAATACAGTCGCGATCAATCAACCAAAAGTTCAAGATTTATATGTAAGCTCAAAACAAGATTTCACCATTATTAAGTCCGTTTAATATTTTATTTATAAAATTACCCTTTTGTTACTATCATGTCACATAACATATAAAAGAAAAGTAATTAAATAAAATAGACAAACAACAACAATAATGGACATGCAAATTAAATCAATTTGAAACACACATAATTGATTTATACACGATTTGTAATAGGGTCTTTCCTAATTTTATAATTAATCAAATTTTAGTAATCTTTATTCATAATATTTACTAAACAACTTATCAATTATAATAAAATCGTATAAATAAGCATGAAATCAAACAAATAACCATAATCCATAACAGCACATGCATGGTTTGTCATGGATGCCCAAATAGCACATATTATAAACATATAATCATGTCAATCAGGAACGCAACCAAAACGGCATATCACCAATATCCATTTATACACATAAATATTACATGCAACCTAGGGTTTCTACAAGTTTTTATCCAAAAATTCCAAAACCCTAATTTTATTTAAAAAAAAAATCGACATTTAATAATAAAAAAAATAAGTCAACATAATTTTTAAAAAAAATATACTAGGGTTTAAGAAAGATTTAAAAAAACACAAGAACACCAATCATGTAATAATCAAACGATTCAATTTTATGTGTTTCGGTAATTCATTATAATGTATTAACGGCTTGCCACTGTTGGAATATTTGAATCATAACAATAATACAAACACATAAACATCAAAGAGTACTCAACGCCTCAACGGAAAAGATCAAATACAAATAATAAATTAACCGAATATAAAAGGTGCGTACCTTTGTGATTTCTAGTAAGAACAAGAAACCAATGGAACAAGAACTATAAACCCTAATTAGTGTTTAATGATGGATCGACTAGGGTTAGTCGAAATAGGGCAATCACCTTGTTAACAAAAGTATGTTAACACTTCGTTCTCAAACACACGTACTATTAGCGTTTCAATTAGAAAAGCTAGGTTCTTAATTCACAAGCAAGCACTACTAATGAGCCTTTATTGATCACGAGGGATCTTCAATAGCTCAAAGAAAAGAGATGAAAGAAAGTGAATTGGTTTGCTAATGAACCAAATGATCAGAAGAATGAATACAAGAGGCCATGTATTTATACTATCTCAAACTTGGAGCAAAAGACACTCCCATCCCATGTGGGATTGGGTTTCGGCCGATCCTAGAGCCCAAGGGGGTTCTAGATCCTTCTTGCCTTATTGTTTCATCTCTAGTCCTTTAACTTTCGTCTAACGGTCGTTAGTTAATGTTAAGTGCTTGTTTCGTGAATTTAATAATTATTCGTCACTAAAACAATAATTATTAATTAATTGAAATTCATACGTAAAGTGTGCAATCCCGAAGTCTCGAGTTCGAGTCCGGTCATGATATATTAATTTATTATCTGTTAAAACTAACAATTTGTACACTTTAAAGTACTATCCTGAAAATACGAGTAACTTGTACAGCTAATGGGTCTAAAGTAGACCACTGATTAAAACTACGAGTACAATTAACACTAAAAAGAAAGGAGAGGGGCCATAAGTCGAATTGTAAATGGTTGTGGAAGATTCTTAAATGGTGGAACCTCCACAATGCAAATTGACAACCTCAGTGACATTTTTTCCACACGTTATTCTACGGCCGGAAACACTGCTCATAACTAAGGAGACAAAATATCTTTAAACCATTACTAAATATACTAAGCCTATAAATGGATGTATGATACATGTTCTCATCCGTCAAAATCAAGAGATAAGTTAACAATGGCTAGCCCAAGAATCACGTTCTTCTTTTTTTCTATACTGTATTACCTCTTTAATCATGGCGAGAAAGTCTCTTTTGCAGTAGCGTCGAAACCTAACATTTTGGTATCCTCAACAAATGAAGTGCTGCTTCAGTATCAAGGCGTTAGGGGAGCATATTGGCCTTCATTCACTGGATATCCTGCTTCTTCAATTGACACATCTTACTTCTCTCACATTTACTATGCGTTTGTTCTTCCGTCTTCTATAACTTATGCACTCAACATTACAGATTCTGATGTAGATAAGCTTCTTGAGTTTGCAAATTCATCGAGTAGATGGAATCCTCCTGCTAAGACGTTGTTAGCCATTGGGGGTGGTGGAGGTCCTAAATTGTCAGATATCTTCTCTAAGATGGCTAGTCACAAATACTCTCGTACTAGTTTCATTAAATCTACTATCAAGGTAGCTCGAGATTACAACTTTGATGGGATTGACCTTGACTGGGAATCTCTGTCAAGTAAGTTGGATATGTCGAACTTAGGTATGTTGTTTAAGGAATGGCACAAGGCCCTTGAAAATGAGGCTAAAGTGACCAGAAATCCCCACCTGATATTGACTTCAGCCGTCTATTATGCCTCTAGAATGCCTCAAGATGGTGAACCTCGATCATACCCAATCCAAGAAATAAGGCAATATGTTGACTGGATTAGTCCGATGTGTTATGATTATCATGGTGACTGAGAAAAGTTCACTGGGTTGCATTCCGCATTATATTGTTGGGATAGTTTCGGCTTTTCGTGTAGCAGGGTAAAGATAATCAATAACCGGATATCTCACTGAATCGTGGTATCACTTTCCAAAAGTAATTATTCGACTCTTATTGCCTGGGTTACACGAATATCACTTTGATATAAGACAGAGAGTTTGTTCTTTATATCGGCAATATATAAGAACCCGTTCGCTAAAGAGTATTTAGTGTTTCGACTATTTTCTCATGTATCTATTTCTCTTATCAAGAGACACCCGAAAGAAAAGATTTAAACTAAAGACATTTGTGTGACTATCTGTTTCATATGAATATGAAAAGTTCTATATATATAGAAACTAGAAAGAGAATATTCCAAGAATATACTGAGGCATATTCCTAGAATATGCTATTCTTAATAAAGAGAATATTCTTAGAATATGCCGAGGCATATTCCTAGAATATTCTTTAGATAAAATTTAAAGAAAATATTCCTAGAATATGCTAAAGAATATTCCTTGAATATTATTTTCTTAATTTAAAAATTAAAGAGAATATTTCTAAAATATGCCAAGGAATATTCTTTTAATATTCTTTTCTTAGTTTAATAATTAAAAAGAATATTCCTAGAATATTCTTAATCAAAGAATATTCTAATATTCTTTACCATTTAATTATTATCAAAACATTTACGGATTAAGACAGATAACACTTTTGGGTCCGGGATGTCATTCACTTGATGGGTGTACACTCCGTACCTCCAAACCCAATTCCAAGTATCATGACTATATCCCTCAATTACACTAAATTACTAACAATCCTCCCCAATTTAGTGCAATTCAGATACATGAGAAAGCAACCAAAACAAAACTAATGCGTAAATGAAAATGTCTTGAAGATTGAATTTTCATCTTAGTATATTACTCATTCCAAATATTCGAGAATCGGGGTGTTCTAAGAATTGAACCCTTCAACCCATTTGAATACCTGAAAATAATATACACACAAGCTTTCCAATACTCTAAAGCTATCCTGACACTATACAAGCCATGTGTCCATATCCAATTCATAAATGTTGTAAGAGCCAAAAGTCCAAAGCTCCCTAAAGCGGCAAAACTTCAACATTCACATAGGTGGTTCCTCTTTATTCATGCTCCTGCTTAGCACTTTTTCAAAGAAATTAACCATTAAGAAGTAGAAACTTCATCCTCCTTTTTCAGCAGGTTCCGAGCACAACCTTGGGATGTTTGTAAAACATGTGCTCCAGTCCACTAAATGTTCAGCTTTCCACATTGAACTCAGCTCCCAAGTTTCCTCAGGAGGGAGTTGGGTGTCTTAGCATTCAGTGACTAAGTTGGACTTAAACCCATCCCTTTAGCAGACTTTAAAACCAAGTCTCTAGCCAAACCCTTCGTCAAGTGATCGGCTAAATTTTGTTGAGATCTAACAAACTTTATAGATACCACCCCATTCATGATAAGCTCACGAATCATGCTATGTCTGACACCTAAGTGTCTAGACTTCCCATTGTACATCTGGCTATAAGCCTTAGACAATGTAGCAGCACTATCACAACGGATAGAAATAGGTGCTATAGGTTTAGGCCACAATGGAATCTCACGAAGCAAGTTTTTCAACCATTCAACTTCTTTACCAGCAGCTGCTAAAGCCACAAATTCAGATTCCATTGTTGAACTGGTGATGCAAGTTTGCTTCTTTGATGCCCAAGAAATTGCACCTCCACCAAGTAGGAACACCCAGCCACTGGTAGACGAATTGTCTTCAGTGTTACTGATCCAACTTGCATCAGTGTATCCTTCTAATACTGAAGGATAACCAGTATATGAAAGACTATAATCCATAGTCTTCTTTAGATACTTCAGTACTCTCTGAACTGCTTTCCGGTGATGAGCACTAGGATTACTAGTATACCTGCTCAGTTTACCCACTGCAAATGCAATATCAGGCCTGGTACAAGTCATGGCATACATTAGGCAGCCAATCACCTTAGAATACTCAAGTTGAGATACAGCTTTGCCAGTATTAGGCATTAGCTTCTCACTTGTATCCATAGGAGTACTCATTGGAGTACAATCAAAGTAATTAAATTTCCTCAACACCTTCTCAATGTAATGAGACTGAGAGATTGAAATTTTGTTACTTTCATGTTTAATCCTTATACCAAGGATAACATCGGCCTCCCCCATATCTTTCATGGAGAACTTTGATGACAAAAATTCCTTTGTCAGGTCAACTTGATTTTGGTCAGTGCCAAAGATCAACATGTCATCAGCATATAGGCAAATGATGACTCCTTTACCAGATTCATCACATTTGCTATATACACATTTGTCAGACTGGTTAAGAACATAACCACTAGACAAAACCACTTCATCAAATTTTTGATGCCATTGTTTAGGTGCCTGTTTCAGTCCATATAAAGACTTCATCAGTTTACACACCTTGTTTTCATTTCCAGGCAAGATGAAGCCATGAGGTTGGTTCATGTAAACCTCCTCATCCAATTCACCATTTAAGAAAGTTGTCTTCACATCCATCTGATGAATAATCAGATTTTGAATTGATGCCAAAGCAATCAGCAATCTTATGGTACTGATACGTGCCACAGGGGCATAAGTATCAAAGTAGTCTATCCCTGACTTTTGTTTAAAGCCTTGAATGACTAGCCTAGCCTTGAACTTTTCAATAGTTCCATCTACCTTCATTTTCTTTTTGAAAATCCATTTGCAACCTAGAGGTTTGCAACCTGGAGGTAGATCAACCAACACCCAAGTGTTGTTGCCCATGATGGAATCCATCTCATCATTTATTGCTTCCTTCCAGAAAGCAACATCATAGGAATTCATTGCTTCTTCAAATGTTTTGGGATCATCCTCAACAATGAAGCAATAGGAGTATTGGTCAGAGACCTCATCCCTTGTTCCTTCAATTAAGTATAATTGAAACTCAGGTCCAAATGACTTTGGAGTCCTGACCCTTTTGCTCCTTCTGAGCTCAGGTTCAGGTTGTTGTACCACAACCTCATCAGAGACCTCATTAGAGATCTCTGAAATACCAGTGTCATCAGTTCCATTTGGAATCCTCTGACTTGGTCTAGGGACAGATGAGAATCTATTCTCATCAAATAATGCTTCCCTTGATTCAATTATTGAATTAATTGAAACATATCCATTAGGTTCAATAACATAGAACCTGTATGCCTTGGAATGCTCAGCATATCCAACAAAGATGCATTCAATGCCTCTTTCACCCAAAGTTTTTAATTTTGGATCAGGGAGTCTTACAACAGCCCTACAACCCCAAACCCTGAGATAATTCAGGTTGGGTTTCTTTTTAGTCTAGAGTTCATAAGGGGTGACTTTGTTCCTTTTGTTGGGAACCCTATTTAATAAATAGCAAGCTGTTAACATAGCTTCACCCCAGAACCCTTGACTCAGTCCTGAGTAGGACAACATGGAATTAACCATCTCCTTCAGTACCCTGTTTTTCCTTTCAGAGATACCATTTTGTTGAGGAGTATAGGGAGCAGTCCTTTCATGGATTATACCAACAGACTGAAAATACAGAGTATCCATGTACTCACCTCCCCTATCAGTCCTGAATCTTTTGATCAGGGACCCAAGTTGTAATTCAACTTCAGTTTTAAATACTTTGAATTTATCTAATGCTTCATCCTTGGTATGGAACAGATAGACATAACAAAACCTAGAAGTATCATCAATAAATGTCACAAAGTACTTATTATTCCCTAAAGAGGGAGTGGCATGCAAATCACATAAGTCACTATGTATTAGCTCCAAGAGCTCAGTATCTCGTTTAACACCCTGAAAAGGTTTCTTAGTAATTTTGGTCAACATGCAAGTCTTACACTTTTCAGTGTCCATGTCAAATGCTGGGATTAACCCATCCTTAGACATATCTTGCATCATTTTAAAATGTACATGGCCAAGTCTAGCATGCCACAGGGTAGAGTCATTCTGTTTAGAGGTTGACAAAAAGGCTGAGTTTACAATGTCAGTGACAATATTAAGCCTGAACATTTGATTACACAAATAGCCAAAACCAATAAACATACCATGTTTAGACAAAATAAATTTATCAGATTCAATAACTTGTTTATATTCATGATTATTCAAAACACTACTTGAAACCAAGTTCTTCCTTATATTAGGAACATGAATAACATTAAACAAAGTTACAATCTTTCCAGAACTAAAACTAAGATCTACACAACCACGACCATGCACCAAGGCAGTTGACTCATGTCCCATGTGAAGAATAGAACCATCATTCAGTGACTCGTAAGTCTTGAATCATCTTCTATCTTTGCACACATGAACAGTTGCTCCAGAGTCAACCCACCACGCAACATCATCATCCTGCACAAAGTATGCCTCAGATATATGTGTAACATAATAAATCTGAAAAGACTTATTAAACACTATCTGACCTTTCAGAGGTTTGGTTGAACCAGTCCCTGAACCACTTGTGCCTGATCCATTGGCTTTATTGCCAATTTTAACACCTTTGCAATCCCTTTTAATGTGACCAGATTTGCCACATTTCCAACAAGTTGGCGTTGCCTTCTTGTTAGGATCATCCCTTGTGTTATTCTGATGTTTACGTTTACCCTTGTTGTCATTGTACCTGGTGGAGTTGTTATGCTCTACCATATTGACAACAGATGCACTAGCAACGTTGTTGCTCTTTGGTTTGTCATTATCCTGCGCCCTGAGGGATTCCTCAATACGCAGATGACTGCCCAACTGAATAAGAGTCAGTTCTTCCTTCTTATGTTTCAAGGTATGCTTGAAATCTTTCCAAGAAGGAGGGAGTTTGTCAATGATACAAGAGACTGAAATAGCCTCATTCATGTTCATTTTGTGTTGTGTGAATCTTCCAAGTATACCAAGAAGTTCATTATATTGTTCCATAACTGGTCTTGAATCAGTCATTTTGTAATTGGTGAAATTACTTACAAGGAATTTCTTACTTGATGCATCGTCAGCCATATATTTGGCATCCAATGAATCCCATAGTTCTTTAGCAGATTCATGGTTTTGGTAAATATCAAAAAGGGAATCAGACATACCATTGAGGATTAAACCTCGAGCTATGTAGTCATCGTTCTCCCATTTGCTCCTCCTTCAAATCTTTTCAACAGTAGCATCATCACCACCATCTTCAGGACAAGGAGTGCTCAACACATAAACAACGCTCATGCTGGTGAGGAAGAAGTGCATCTTCTTTTGCCATCTACGAAAATCAATTCCTTCAAACTTATCAAGTTTGGAGAAATTTGCTGTCATGTGCTTCATTGTAGCCGCCATTGATTATCACAGAAATAATTACTTTTGATTGTTGGGATAGTTTCGGCTTTTCGTGTAGCAGGGTAAAGATAATCAATAACCGGATATCTCACTGAATCGTGGTATCACTTTCCAAAAGTAATTATTCGACCCTTATTGCCTGGGTTACACGAATATCACTTTGGGATAAGACAGAGAGTTTGTTCTTTATATTGGCAATATATAAGAACCCGTTCGCTAAAGAGTATTTAGTGTTTCGACTATTTTCTCATGTATCTATTTCTCTTATCAAGAGACACCCGAAAGAAAAGATTTAAACTAAAGAAATTTGTGTGACTGTCTGTTTCATATGAATATGAAAAGTTCTATATATATATAAACTAGAAAGAGAATATTCCAAGAATATGCTGAGGCGTCTTAATAAAGAGAATATTCTTAGAATATGCCGAGACATATTTCTAGAATACTCTTTAGATAAAATTTAAAAAGAATATTCCCAGAATATGGTAAGAATATTTCTTGAATATTCTTTTCTTAGTTTAAAAATTAAAGAGAATATTCTTAGAACATGCCAAGAAATATTCTTTTCTTAGTTTAATAATTAAAAAAAATATTCTTAGAATATTCTTAATCAAAGAATATTCTAATATTCTTTACCATTTAATTATTATCAAAACTCTAATCTTAACACAGATTTCGGCATTAGGTCATGGATTAAAGCAGGAGTGCCTCCGAAACAGATCGTCATGGGGCTACCACTCTATGGGCCAACATGGTCGCTCCAGGATCCAAAGGTCAACACAGTCGGTGCCCCTACCACCGGCACGGGCCCTGGAAGTGGAATATTAGTCTACTCTAAAGTCATCGATTTTAACAGGAAGAACAACGCAACAATTGTGTTTGACAACAGAAGGATTTCCTTTTACTCGTATGCAGGAGATTCGTGGATCTCGTATGACGATGTTAGATCGATTAAATCCAAGGTTGAGTATGCACGGGATCAGTTGTTAGGCGGGTATTTCTTTTGGGCCCTAGGTCAAGATTTGGATTGGACTATTTCAAGTAAAGCTTCACAAGCATGGTTAACTTAATTATCCTCCTACTGTACTCAAATATGTATTTATGCAAGGAATTTGAGTCCTGTTGCGGGTCTCAAAACACACTCTTTTAATATATAAATAATAAATAATATAATGGAGTATGTATTTAAGCACACGGGTTGTTTTGTCACTTAAGAAAATTCATTGTGTAAAAGCTATTTAGTAGTTCACTGAAATTCAAAAAAGCAAAAGGTGAAAACATGATTTCAAACTCTGGTATTTTGGGTCGAATGCTTAACAGCTCCACCCTTAGCCATTGGACCAACCATTCCTCCGATAAGCAGAACCTTAGCAACAAACTGCATTGTTACTTATTAATACTGTAAATAGGTAAGTCCAAGATAATATAGCAGTCATAATTGAGATAAATCTTTAAACCAAACTTTTTATTATTCCCAGTTACATGTTTAAGTTGTTAATACAAGATAACTAGAACAGCCATGAATATCTAGGCTCCAATAAATAGGTTTGTGAACTTCGATAAGGCCCGCCACATCTGTAGCGTTGTATGAGGTTTGTAATGAACTTGTGCAACCAAACTAGTCTGGAACTACTGTTTGTTGTAGAGTAGTGGTACTTTTATAAAATAGCAACATTATCTCAATGATACACATTGCTCTTTACTATAACCGGTTCTAATTTAATTAAACTTGGAATTCTTTTTGTGCTAGTAGTTTGGTTTGAAGTACGTAGCTTCCATTCACATTGTTATGTTGCCATTTTACCTTTTGTGTTGGTAGTGTTGTTTGAAGCAGTTCCGAGCTTTAGTGTGCTTGACTCAGTAACAACCCTATAGCGTATAGACGGCTATAGTCCATTTCAATTAAAAAATGTAACGTGGGAAATTTTGAATTATGACTTTGATTACGAGGATGGAACTAATGGTATAAAGTACTTGAAAAAAACAAACAAACAAACCCGAGTAACTTATATAATCAACAACCTAATGGGTCCATAAAGTACATCACTGATTAAAAACTACGAGTACAATTACCATTAAAAGAAAGTAAAGGGGTCATAAGTCGAATTGTAAATGGTTGTTGAAGATTCTTAAATGGTGAACCTACACAATGCTCAAATTATCAACCTCATTGATATTTTTGAAACACGTTATTCTACGACCGGAAACAATGCTCATAACTAAGGAGACAAATATCTTTACGGCATTACTAAGTCTATAAATGGATCTCATTCGGCAAAATCAAGAGATAAGTTAACAATGGCTAGCCAAAGAATCACATTCTTCTTTTTTATTATTATACTGTATTACCTCTTTAATCATGGTGACACAGCCTCTTTTTCAGTGGCGTCGAAACCTCAAATTTCGGTATCCTCGTTAAATGAGGGGCTGCTTCAAGATGAAGGCATTAGGGCAGCATATTGGAGTAGATGGAATCCTCCTGCTAAGACGCTGTTAGCCATTGGGGGTGGTGGAGATGCTAAATTTTCAAAAAAGAATTTGTCACACATCTTCTCTCAAATGGCTAGTCAAGAGTACTCTCGTACTAGTTTCATTAAATCTACTATCAAGGTAGCTCGAGATTACAACTTTGATGGGATTGACCTTGACTGGGAATCTCTGTCAAGTAAGTTGGATATGTCGAACTTAGGTATGTTGTTTAAGGAATGGCACAAGGCCCTTGAAAATGAGGCTAAAGTGACCGGAAATCCCCGCCTGATATTGACTTCAGCCGTCTATTATGCCTCTAGATTGCCTTATGATGGTGAACCTCGATCATACCCAATCCCAGAAATAAGTCAACATGTTGACTTGATTAGTCCGATGTGTTATGATTATCATGGCGACTGGGAAAAGTTCACTGGGTTGCATTCTGCATTATATGACCCAAACAGTGATCTTAAGACAGAGTTCAGCATTAAGTCTTGGATACAAGCTGGAGTGCCTCCCAAACAGATTGTCATGGGGCTACCACTCTATGGGCGAACACGGTCGCAAATGTCAACACAGTCGGAGCCCCTACCACCGGCATGGGCCCTGGAAGTGGAGAATTAGTCTACTCTAAAGTCGTCCATTTTAACAGGGAGAACAATGCAACAATTGTGTTTGACAATACAAGGATTTCCTTTTATTCGTATGCAGGAGATTCGTGGATCTCGTACGACGATGTTAGATTGATTGAATCCAAGGTTCAGTATGCACGGGATCAGTTATTAGGCGGGTATTTCTTTTGGGCCCTAGGTCAAGATTTGGATTGGACTATTTCAAGTATAGCTTCACAAGCATGGTTAACTTAATATGTTTCTACTGTGCTCAACTATGTATGTAAACAAGGAATTTGAGTCCTCGTGTTGCGGCGGATCTCAAAACATACCATTTTAATATATAAATAAAATATTATAATATACATGTCTCAAATGTATTTAGAATGTATGATGGAGTATGATATAAGCACATGGGTTGTTTTGTTACTTAAGAAAATTCATTGTGTAAAGGCGCTATTTGGTAGTTCACTGAAATTTAAAAAAACAAAAGGTGAAAACATGATTTCAAACTCTGGTATTTTGGGTCGAATGCTTAACAGCTCCACCATTAGCCATTTTACCAACTATTCATTCGATAAGTGGAACCTTAACAGTTTTTTTTTTTTTTTTTTTTTTTTTTTTTTTTTTTTTTTTTTGCAGCGAGATGGTATCTTAGCAACAAACTGCATTGTTACTTATAAATACTAAATAGATTTTTTTTAACTATAAATACTAAATAGATAGGTCCAAGATATTGTATGTAGCAGTCATAAACTAATAATTGATATAAATCTTCAAAACAAAATTTTATTATTCTCACTGTTACATGTTTAAGTTCAGTTAAAACAAGATAACCACGACAAGCATGTCTATCTAGGCTCCAATAAGCCTATGCTTTTTTGAATCCAATCGTAGATGTTATGCCAGTCATACCCCTGTTCTTTTCCACTCGTGCAGTGGGTGTAGGGGCTAGCCCATGGTGCGGTCAGCTATGATATAATTTCGTCTTTAGTAGGTTCATCTACAACATCTGGTGGTGCCCTCGTGGGCACGTTCCTCTCTGGGTCGGTCTGGTCTAATCGAAGTCAACTGACTCACATGGATGAGGTTTGTGAAATTCGATAAGGCCCACCACATTTGTAGCGTTGTATGAGGTTAACAGAGACTCTAGTATGGCGTCCTTTGAGGAACTCGTGTAACAAAACTAGTTTGGAACTAATGTTTGTAGTAGAGTAGTGGTACTTTTATAAAATAGCAACATTATCTCAGTTATACACATTGATCTTTATTCGTTAACCAGTTCTAATTTAATTAAACTTGGAATTCTTTTACTCATCAGTCACTGTAAAATGACCAAAATTTAACACTTTCACTAAGTTTAATAGCTAAACTGTTTAGGCATTAAAGATTTATGACAATTTTGAAATATTTATATAGACTTGTGAAAGCCATGTTAACATGTTATACTTCTACCATTTGTGACAGTAAATATGCTTAAGATAGGAATTGATCAGAAGTTGCTATTCCTATGTAATTTAGGCAGAAATTTGATGTTACCTGTAACACTATGAAAATTGACCAGCAGATTTTGACAGCATAAATTTTTTGGCATCCTGCAAGATACTTCAAAAACAATGCAGAAACACAAACTTTCCATTTCTATATGCTTGTAAAGAGATTTAGATGATGAATGTAACAAATATTTTAAGTGTAAAAAACAACTAGATAACATGTCATTTTCCCTCTCTAGAACTCATGTAAATCCCACTTTATACACACGCGAAGCTGTCCAAGATCAAAACTGGCAGTTGGGCCGTGACAGTTAACATAAGTGAATAAAAGTTAAACAATAACGGCTCAATAGATCTTGAGAAAAAACCGACTTTTAGATAACAGTATACCTCCCTCCTGACACGGGTTCAAGCTGAACTTCCATTCTCTCAGATGTTACTGATTCTTTCTCTCCATGGTTCCCGTTTGAGGTTAAAAGGTCAGCATCTTCATCTTCCCCATTACCCAAAACCCAATTGCTTCCTCTAGTCTCACGCCTACGCTTTCGTTCATAGTGTTCTAAATACAAAACCGTGATGGCACCTAATAATACCCAAATGATCAAAGCCCATGTTAACCCGGGGGTAGTTTCGTCATTGTATCTTTCTCCTAAATGCTTCATACCACTAATAAGAGCTGCAATCCCCACCAAAATGGCAGATCTTCCAACATAAGTGTGGACATATTCCCAAATAACCCTTTTGGTTGACGGGATTTCATTTGCAGGTTTTTTAGGTCTGAAGTATGCGTTTATGGGTTGTATGCAACCCATAAGTATAGTCAAGACTCCAAATTTGACATGTACCGAGCCGATATGAAACCCTCGAAGCTCTGCTACAGCAAAAAGAATCCCAAGAAAGGTGATTGCTAAACCCGAGTATTGTGAGTAGACATGAATCTTGAACCATACTTCACCCGTCAGATGTTTTGTGTATCGGGCAGCTAGAATTCCCCCAGGAAGTAACATACCCCAAGCAAGAAACATCATAAACCCGTGAACAGCTAATACAGGTCTCAAATCCTCCTCAGCCTCGGCTGAACCACGAATAAGAGAAACTCGAACAGGTTTATTGCTTTTTACAGAGTGCATGTTGCTTTGAGTTAAATGGTCTAACGACCATTTTGCCCCCATGGCCCAGATAACCTTAAGAGGAGTTGTGGGTTCGACTATGTTGTTACACTCGATTCGTTCTTTCCGGTTGCAATCAGGATTCAAAGGTCGGGTGAATTCAAGGGTGATGACTCCGTTTTCCGATCTGCATCTAACATATGTCAGGTTTTCATTGGTCGGGTGGAGACTTTGAGCATTCATTCCGTCTATCCAATACGTGTTTACCCGACCCGTGCCATTAACGTCCACCCATCCGACATACGCATAACTGTTTTCCATTTCTGACCCAAACCCAATTGCAAGATACCCACTTTTCTTCTCACCACGAGCTGCAATAGATATTGTCTTATCCGAGAGTGTCCAAAAGAAATTGACTTGCTGATCATCTAAAAGAACACTATTTTTATACATATCGTTTAAACCACCATCAACAACTTCAACCTTCCAACCCATTTTTTGGGTATAAACAGACTGATAGTAGACTTGATCGGGTGTGTTTCGGTCTGGTGCCCATGTCAACTCTTTTGGACTCGACTGCACCCCTTGAGCATCTGGTCCACCGGTGTAAACCATTTCAGTCACATTTCTCAATGTTGCATTCCCGCCAAGTGGATCGGATGTAATGTAGAATGCAACATCATGACCCGCTTGTATCGAAAATTGCACAGGGACACCTCTTTCAACTCTCAAAACAGGTGATTCTTTCTTATTAATATACAAAACCTTTGAAGGGTTTGGAGGGTTCGGGTAATGCAAACTCGGACCTGAAGTAACAACAATCGGCTCCTTCTTATCCGCAATAACTACTTCTTGATCTTCCTTATTCTCGGCATCAAGAGGACCTAAACAATCATTAACTCTCTCGGAAACGTTAACATGAACATGGCCATAAGTCTTTCCATGATTTTGCGGAAGGTAATAAGGTCGAAGGGAATCAGGTGGTTTAATCAAACCTAAAGCCCAAATACACACCCTTTCGGAGTTAACATCAATATCCCAATCATATTTCTTGTCTACGGACTTCAATGGTCTCTGATAACGAATAAACGACACCCCATCTCTCCTATGCCCATAAACTAACCTAGTATTATTAACCAAATCATTCGGGTTAGAAACATTATACATAGTATCCGGACATACACCCTCAACCGTACCATCATCATTCTTTATACACTCACTATACTTAGTAATATAAAAATCATCAGCAAATGGCACACCATCTTCATCAAAACCCGTCACCGCCACATCAGCTTTAAGCATATGATCATGTTCCCTATTCGGCTCCGTCCATCCAAACGCCATATAATTCTGAATCCCAATCGCACCCTCTAAACCAATATCAATCACATTATCCTCCTCATTCAACGTCCATCTCAACCTATACGTATCCGACAACACCTTACAATTCTCAAACATAGTCGGCTGATCATGACTCACATTCCGACTCGAATTCCCACTCCCCCCATCACCCAAATCCGGCAACAAAACATGGCCGAAATCAGCCGCCATTTCCGTATCCCAAACGGAAATAACCTTAACTTGATCCCATGTAACATTCTCCCTCAAATCGACAACAAAGCTTTCATTTTTATAACTTGATGAATTCAACTTATGATCAGATATAACAAACCCTGATGTCAAATTCTCATAATCATCACCAAAAGCACCCCACCAATGAATATTATCCCCACTAGCACTAAGCATATCAAACTCACTAACCTTAAAAGAACAATCATTTATAATACTAAAAGACCCTCTTAATTGTTTTTGAACCATAACAAACTGAGTAGTAAAATTAAGTAAAGATGTATTAGATTGAGGGCAGTTTTGAGCATAAGATTTAGTGAATACTAATATGAATATAATTAATAAAGTTGATGGTGTTATAGCCATTAAAGTGATGCAAAAATGTGAGATCTGATGCGGGTTTTGTGTGAAATTCAAGATTGGGTTTATTACCGGAGTTTGATCTCGCGCGGTTTATGGTCGTTGGTGGTGGCGGCCGTCGTAGAGAGAGAAATATGGAGAATTAAAAATGGAAATGAAGACTTTTCAATTAATAATGGTGATGAAAATGTTGTTTACTTCAGGTGGAGAGTTTGGTTTTGGGTCCTTTGAGATCTGAGATATGTAAGGTTTTATCTTTCAATATGTAGTAAGATAGGAGAGGCCCCTCAATTATTTAATACTAGCAGTGTATTCGCGCGTTACGGCGACGGGTACCCTGAAATAAAAATTTTGAGTAAATCATGTATTCTAATTTATTATTTTCTTTTTGAGAATAAATATACGGATATCAAGAATTACATGTGATGTATTTCAACTCTTTAACTAATGGCAGTGCATTATACGATCGTGATAATAAATATTTTATTGACCATTTTTTTTTTTTTTTTTTTTTTTGTCGTTCAAAATATCTATTCTATATAAAGATAAGTTTTATGGATACGGGTGTTAGAAAAATTTGTGAAACCGACAAACCGAGCCACCCCGCACAATATGAAACAGCAAAAAATGATAACTAAAAAATAGAATCCGAAAAAACTAGAAATCGATAAACCTCTTATCGCGTTCGATTCGGTTTTATTTTTAAATATCAGCGACTTGAATCGAACCGTGTTATATATATATATATATATATATATATATATATATATATATATATATATATATATATATATATATATATATATATATATATATATATATATATATATATATGGTGGGGGTTATTCTAAAAAGGGCCTTATACTAAAAAGTGTAGGAAGGATTGTGGGGGTGACACGCTACATCATATGACACGTGTCACCCCACCCTCACCCCCCCCCCCCCCCCCCGAAAAAAAAAATTTTTTTTTGGGCAAATTTTTTTTTTTTCCGCCAAAAAATTTTACTGCATCACAGTTATAAAGTTACTGCATCACGGTTATAAAGTCACTGCATCACGTTTACTGCATACGGTAATAAAAAGTGTAGGAAGGATTGTGAGGGCGACATGTGTCACCCCTATGCCACATCACACATGTCACCCCACCCACCCCCCACCCCCCGCAAAAAAATAAAAAAAAAATAAAAATAAAAATAAAAATTCCTGCCAAAAAAAAATTTTTGGGGAAAAAAATTTTTTTTTTTCCCGCCAAAATTTTTTAGTGCATCACAGTTATAAAGTTACTGCATCACAATTATAAAAGTTACTGCATCACAGTTTTAAATTTTAGTGCATTAAGGTTATAAGTTACTGCAACATAGTTGATGCACTAAACTATTAACTATGATGCAGTAACTTATAATAAAGATGCACCAAAACTTAAAAAAGAATCGTATTTTAATTGTGATGCAGTTACATACATATATGATGCAGAAAACTTATAATAATTCAGTTTCTTTATAACCATGATACAGTAACTTTATAACCATGATGCAGTAACATTAAAACCATGAATGCAGTAACCGTGATGCAGTAAAATCATAATTGTTCACTTAAAATTAAAAAGAGAGTGCTTTGTATAGTTTTGGTGTTGTAAAGTATTATACAATAAGCTTTAGAGTTGTAAATCTTAAAATTAAGAAAGAAAATATGCTTCTTCTTTTATATGTAGTATAGATAACAAGGAAAGAGTAGGTTGTTACATTTTTTATATGTCTATGTTATTGGGTTATAATCTGTTGGTCTGGTATTTTGTGCAACAACATGAATTGTATAAACAAAAGTTTGAGCAAATGAAAATAACTTATGTTTATTATAAATAAGGACATAGTTACACAATCTTTACCATGATCAATTAATAATACACATTTGTACATTACAACTGTATCAGTCTCACTTTAAAGGTTGAAGGTGAAGGCTTTTATTAGAGATAGTTGCGGAATACTATCTCTAGTAATAACAAATGTTTTGTTAGACTACATAATTCCCCGTAGGTATAACATTATTATCGACCATTATTAATAATGGTGAAAACCCTAGATGCACTAAACCACAAACCGGGTTTGGGCCTATTTATCCACTAATACTCCCCCGCAGTTCGAGGGACGAAATAGTGAAAGCTCGGACTGGAGTAGTAAACTAGAAAAGAAAAGAAAAACAAAACATTGACGTAATAAAAGCATAACTTTAGTCAACTCGTAACGAAACCGTACCAACGGTCGACTTTAGTTGACTGGTACCAACGGTCGGCTAAATCGAATGGTAACAAAACCGTACCAACGGTCTACTTTAGGGAATGATACCAACGATCAACTTTAATCGACTGTTAACAAAGCCCTACGAACAATCGACTACCAAATAAATAATAAAAAAATATAACCTTTTTTTAACCGAGCATATTAAACGAACAATCGACCCATCTCTGTTTCATCACAAAGGAATTAAATCCCTTATGTCTTACGTACTGATGAGGATCTAAACACACGCCTTGTGTTAGATAGATACTTTGAGTATATATTATGCAGCACGCGAAATTTGCCACAAAGTACTTAGAAGATGTGTTTGAGTGATGTGTATGATTTGTTTATGAATGAAACTGTAAGAACACAGGGATTAACCAAACTTGTAGCTTCAATATTATTAAGAATAATACGAGTGATCTTTGTTATCACTAGGGTTACACCTTGAAGCTTTTGCTATTGATACGTATATCAAACCTAAACCTAGGACCTCCTTTTATAGGACAAGGAGTCCTTTACAAGATAAGTATAACTCTAACTTAATAAGATATTCACAAGATCTTTTCTATACTTATCTAATACACGAATACATAAAACGATTAATATAGTAAGCAATTGTAAGTATATGTACTAGCAGTGGTAATGTGGTTTCCACTAATAGTGCATTCTTGCAGCAGTGTCTACTTTCATGCCTAACAGTTGTAACTGTTAGTATTATTCCTAACAATCCTCCCCTAAACTTATGATTTCTATGCAAATCTCTAAGTTTCTTGGAATCAACCTTCTTCATTGATGATAGGGGATTCTTCCAAACACCTATCTTCTTTTCCTTAACTATTTATCAGCTCTTACACTTTGATCATAGCTTCTTTGCAGCAAATCTTCAACTAACTCTGTCCTTTCCCAGCATCTTAGCTTTACAGATATCATAACAGTGAGAATTCCTAGTCTCAAAGGATATTCTTTCTCTGCTAACATAAAAACATCAACACCAGCTTGTGTAGAAACATGATGTACTGCACTTGAGTCATAAAATTTCCACAAGGTAGTTAGATTCTCTGCTTCAAATCTCCAATATCTGTCACTTGGATCAGGTTCATATAATCTTTTGAAGTGAACCCATAACTACTTAGCTTTGACTTCAATGAGTTCATCTTTCTTGAACTGATCTTGAATCATCTTCCACAAAGTATCCAAATCTTCCCTGTCACATGATCTGCAAGGTCTTCAAAATCTCTGCAGATACTTGTAACACCTCCAATTATGATAATCTTCCAAGCATCCCCAAAGTCATCAGAATAAATCTCCCATCCAACAATAGGGTGCTTTGATTGTAAAGGTTCTACATCCAACACTTCTGGTTCAATATAAATCATCCCTGAAAACTGCTCTTCTGTTAACTTAACATCATCTTCTTTTGCTTGAGATGAATCTTGAGTTTTAGACTTCTTAGCAGCTTTGGATTCAATGGTTGCACCTGATCTTTTATATCTTCTAGCTTCTTCGTCTGAATCCATTGGAACAAAATCTTTATCTCTTCTGTAAGCCCTATAGTACAATCCTTCAATTTCATCATGGGTTCTTCCTTTGAGCTGAGACATCTTCCATCCAGCTACATGACATAGAAACTTCTTCATTCCAGCAATAACTTGAATCTTGGATGGCTATCTTTGTTTCTTCTGATTCTTCTTGATTGAATTAATCATAACATTGAGAGCTTGATCATTCGTCATCATAATAAAATCAGCTAGTTGAGATGACCTTTGTTCAGCTAAAAGGCTTTGATCAGGAATAAGCTCAATAGCTTTCTTCTTGACTACTGGATCTGTATTAATCATATGTTCAATCTCTTCTTTAGTTGGCTGATAAGAACTTGAAATGTTTGGAATGGGAACTATCTCTGCAGGTTCTATGAACTCCTTATGAATTCTTTGCTGTTCCATAAACCTTGCTATATCATCTTCTTCAAATTTCCTAGCTACTTCAGCATCCATATCAATCTGAGCTTGATTTCTTCGTTTAACTTTTCTTGGTTGCTCAGTTGACTCTTAAATAGCAAGAACTTTACCTTTTTATTTTCTCATTCTTTCATATTCTGCATAAGTTGTTTCTTCTTCATTTATGAAAGCAGTACCTTCTAAAGTTTCAACTGCTTGTACAGTTGATGCAGCAGTTCCTTCTACTTGTACCTTTGGTTGAATAGATGTTGTGTCCAAAAAGTCTTCTGGTATAGTCTGAGCATCCAGATCAATGATTTCTGTTAGAACATCTTGAGCCATTTCTTCTGATTGTTGTTGTGGATTCAATTCCTCTGATTCTTGATCTTCTTAAACATGTGCATCCATTGGCTCATCAAAACCTTCAACACCTTGAAATCCTCCAACATCTTCAATTCCTTGTTCAAAATCCAGTTTCCTCCCCTTAGTTCTAGCATCTGTTTTCCTCCCCTGTTTGGGAGAATCATCCATATCATCACTTGATGCATTAGCATCACCATCATGTCTTGAGGATGGAGAAGAAACTACAAGATGAGCAGCCCTCTGTGTCTTAAGTGTGTTGATCTCCTCTTGCATAGTCTGCATCTGCTTCGAAATCTTTAAGAGATCATTCTTGTAAAGTTGCTTAGTTTGCGTGAGCTCATCTTCCAGGGATTGAACCTTGGCCTCCAATGTGGTACATCTGTCCATCAATTCATATAAGTTACCACTGCCCTCAACACTTCCAGCTGTGTTACTTGCTGGGAGAGGTACATCATGGGACATTAGCTCAGTTTCCTCCCTAGTTGGACTAGGAAGTACTCCTAAACCACCACTGCTTGTACCTACATCAAAAGGTTCAGATACAGGTAGAGTTGTGATAGGGGGAGTTGGTTGTTTACTCCTCCTCTTATAAGTGTGAGTAACTGGTGGGGTATGAGAGGTAGATGGAACTGTGATTGGGGGTATGTGTTCAGGCTCAGTTGTGTTTTCTGGCCTTTCACCCTGTACCTGACCAATTAAAGCAAGAATTTGTGGAAAAAGTGTAATTACTACCCCATGATAACCACTAGTTGTCTGTGTCATATTTTGAAAAACTTTCTGTTGTAGGCAAGGAGTAAGATAAATGTTTTTGTGAGGTGATAACTGATGTTCTTGTAAAACAGCTTGAACAAATCTTAGATACATCAAAAACTTGTATTTACTCTTCACATTGCTAACCATACTGTTAAAAATAAACATTGAAAAGTTGAAAGTCCTGTTTGTAGCTAAACAAATAAGAGGTATAGCAATAGTAGAACTGAATTGCTCATAAGAAGTTTGTTTAGGACTTAAGCAATGTAGAAGAGTATGAATGAAAAATCTCCATTGTGGGGAGAAACATCCCTTTTTAAAAGTAAGTTTTTGATTGGATGTATCATAGCCCATATCAGAGATATAGTTGAAAATTTCAGGATTAGGTAAAGTGATGAGACCACCAACATCATCCAATTGGAGAGTTCTCCTCAAGGATGATTCAGTAACATCAATAGTTACCCATCCACTGTTGCTCTAAGTGCAGCAACAGATTCATGTGTGTCCCCATCTTCAATAGTTGTGGCAGTAACAGTCCGCCAAAACTTTTTGATTTGGGAGACATAGATTGTGGGATTAACAGTTAAAGCATACCTGATGTCTGTAGCATTCAGAAAATCCACAATCTGATGAAAAATATGTCCATCTTTGACCTCTGTTTTCTCCAAATAAGCAACCTGATTGTGTGCATCAACAAACACAAGACCAGCCACGATAGAAAGATTTGTATTACAAAAGTATGGTCGGATGTGTATGAATTGAAAGTATAACAAACCAATTGAGTTGAGATTTTATATTGCTAGGGTTTGAGAGAAATAAGCGTGTGAGAATTATCTTAAGAAACATATTATCTTTGGTAAAGAATAAAAGTGAATAAGAGAAAAGATAATTCCCATTAATAAATCCCTAGAAAAACGGTTAAACTCAACAACTAGATAAAAATTAGTTACTGACACAACAGGTGCAACGGCTAGTTCAACAGTGGAAACATTTTCATAAACAGTTGAAACTTTGAACTAACAGTGGAAACTTTTTCACAAAAATTTCTAAGAGCATTGGGAATAAAATAATTTCGAATATTGACTGCTCTAACATAGTTTTTAGCAAACTACCAGCTATCAACAGATTTGATATGTCTTTACCATGAGCCGTTTGCTATGGACTAGCCAACTCTTAACTTGTGAAGTATGGTGAGTTGATAACCATATAGTTTTTGGTAAACTATCAACCATAAACGGATTTGAGAAGTCTTTACCAGTAGTCGTTTGCTTTGGACTAGTTGGTTCTTATGTGGGTTTGACATGGTGAACCAATAACCATTTGTGGTGTGTCTTAGATACACACTTCCTATAATCAACTCCAACCAAATTGCATATTCACCTGCATTAGTTAGTCCAAAAACAAGAAAACATAAACCAAAGTATTCCCTTTAAACCAATGATCATAGATGACTAATTATGACACAATCAGTACAAACTAAGGCTGAGCAAAACCGCCCGCCGCCCGATAACCGGCCCGATTCCGACCACCCCGACGGCCCGATTCCGATCCCGACTAGTAGACGGGTCGGGAGTCGGTTTGGTTTTCCGGCGATCTCAGGAATCGGGCTTGTCGGTATCGGGTCGGGACGGGATGAAAACCGGAAAACAACAAAGAAAACCGACAAATTCGACCGATCCCGACCGATCCCGACCGTCCCGATACCGATCCGACTGGTTTCGGGTCGAGAATCGGTTTGGTTTTCCGGCAATATCGGGAATCGGGCTTGTCGGTATCGGGTCGGGACCGGCCCAATGCTCACCCCTAGTACAAACTATACAAAGCAGTTTACACAACTAGCAGTACAAAGATCCTACACTCAACGGAAACACTTAGACATCAGAGTTTTAAGGGTTAAGCATTCCAATACCTGTTACCAAGTATTGAAACCTTCCCATATCAAGACCTTTTGTTAATAAATCAGCATAGTTGTCATCAGTATGAATTTTGACAACTTGAATTAACTTTTTCTCATAACAATCTCTTATAAAATGATGTTTAATCTTAATGTGCTTAGTTTTAGTGTGTTGTACAGGATTCTTAATTATGCAAATAGTGCTGCTATAGTCAATATAGATACTGGTATTCATAAAATTGTACCCATAGTCAAGTAGTTGGTTTTGAAGCCATAATACTTGAGCAGAGCAACTTGCAGCAGCCACATACTCTGCTTCAGTTGATGAAGTAGCTACCATTGTCTACTTCTTACACTGCCATGCAACCAACCTGCATCCTAGAAATTGACATCCTCCTGTGGTTGATTTTCTATCCAAACTTGCACTAGCATAATCACTATCTGAGTAAGTAACCAATTCCATAGGAGATTATCTTAGATACCATAATCCTAAGTTAGGATATGCTTTAAGATATCTGAAAATCTTCTTCACAGCAGTCGAATGTGATGTCTTTGGAGTGACCTGAAACCTTGCACAAGCACATACTGCAAACATGATGTCTGGTCTTGATGAAGTGAGATACATCAAGGATCCAACCATTGATCTATAAGTATGTACATCAACTGCTTCTCCACTACTATCCTTCAAAAGTTGATGAGTGTCCTTGTCAGCAGGTGTGCTTGAAGGCTTTGCATCAGTAAAATGAAACTTCCTTAGTATTTCAGTCACATATTTGTCTTGCTGATAAAAATACCATCTATTCTTTGTTGTACTTGAAGTCCCAAAAGAAAGTGAGTTCACCCATAGAACTCATCTAAAACTCATCTTTCATCAGCATCTCAAATTCTTTGCATATCTCTTGCTTTGTAGAACCAAAGATAATATCATCAACATATACTTGAACTAATAAGATATCACCTTTATCTTTCTTGATGAACAAAGTCTGATCAATTTTCCATCTATGAAACCCAATATTCAAAAGATAAGCAGCTAGGGTTTCATACCACTTTCTTGGAGCTTGATGTAAACCATAAAGAGCTTTTACCACCTTATAAACTTTATTAGGATGTTTAGGATCTTCAAAGCCTGGAGGTTGTGAAGCATATACCTCCTCATCAATTTGCCCATAAAGAAAGGCACTCTTGACATCCATCTTATAGACAATAAAGCCCATAAAAGATGCATAGGCTAGAAAAAGTCTGATAGCCTCAATCCTTGCAACTGAGGTAAACACATCTTCATAATCAATACCCTTTTCCTGAGTGTAACCTTGAGCAACTAGCCTAGCCTTATTCCTGATGACAATGCCTCTTTCATCTTTCTTGTTCCTGAAAACCCACTTTGTACCAATAACCTTCATCCCATCAGGCAAATCACAAAGTACTCAAACCTTCTGAATCTTGAACTGAAGCAATTTCTCTTGCATTTCCTCAACCCAGCTTGAGTCTCCTAATGCTTTATACACATTTTTAGGTTCCATTTGTGACAGGAAACAGAAAAACAAACATTCATTCTTGTCTTCATGGTTCTTGGATTCATAAACTTCACTGATAAATCCATGATGATCAGTGATGAGACGAAAAGTGTTATGCTTTTAAGGGGTCATTTAAGCCTTAAATCGTGATTATATGATCAAATATTGCCTTAAATCGTTCCTTTTGTCATTTTAGGTACTTTTGAGAGGAATTATGAAACAAGAAGCATTTTGGACGTTTTTGGAGCATAAAAGTGAAGAATACGACAAAGTCTCAAATTATGCTGGAAACAGTACCTGACGGCGTCACGCACCACTAGGTGACGGCGTCACTTGTAGATGAAGAAGTGGATATGAAGTTTACACTTGACGGGCCAGAATGGAATTTTGGAGTTTAAACGTAACGGCGTCACGTTATAATGCATCAAGGACGTCACATGTTATCACAAAGAGAGACGGCTCAGAACCTTATTGACTCCTCCCAAACTAACCAGTCAACCAGGTGTGGTCAACAGGTCAAACCTAAGAGAAAGTGCAAGATATAATATCCGTGGAAGTACAGGGAAATCCCCGGGTCGTTATGTCCTAGCGAGATTAAAATTGTATTTGAAAAACGTTCAAGGGATTCAGTGATTGGGAATAGTAACAAATAATGATTTGGAATGAATTACACTACTGATTGATTGGTATTAAGATAATGAAATAGTATTAACAATTACAGAATTACAGATATAATCAAACGTAAACAAATTAAAAATCAGAAACGTTTACAAACAGAGAAAAATGTGAGTTTTGCATAAATTAAAACTACAGGGGTGGAAATGAAACTTTTACAAACTTAATATTAAAATAAAATTAAATTAAAAAGAAAATTAATTTTTTAATTATTTTATTATTTAATATTAATTAAAAACTAATTTAAACTATTTAATAATTAATAAAAACTAATTTATAACTAATTTAAATTTAAGAAAAATACTAAAATGACTTAGAAAATATGAAAACTTTTATAAAACAAATTAACCATCCTAAAAAATTATAAAAAGTTTATAAAAATTATTTTTAAACTAATTTACTAATTATTTACTTATTTATTAATTAAAAGCTAATTAAACTAAATTAAATGAGAATAATAGAAAATGAATAGTGACAATTATGAAACTATTTTCTAAAAATACTTTATGATTTATAAAACTTAGGAAAAATATAAAAAAGTGCTAGAGATTAAAATTAAACAGTAAATGATTTTATTTTTCATTGTTCAATTAAAACTAATTAAATTAATATTAATTATTATAAATACTAAATGAAAAGAGAAAAATCTGAAAAAATTACTAAAAATACTACTGACTAACAGGAACCTAAGAAAAATTTAAAATCAGAAAGTGCTTATAAATAAGCAGAAAAATAAGCCAAATTGGCTTAAATAGAAGTTATCACTTTTTTTAATTTTGGTTTTTCTTAATTTTTCTTTTTACAAAACTATTTAAATACTTGAAATAAACAACTTTTGTGAAGGGACTTTGATTGTGGATAAAAAATGAGCACTTTGAGAACCAAAGTGCTTAACAGATTGGTTATTTAAGCTTATTAGGACTTTTAAGATTTGAATAAGCTCCTATAAAGCTACCAACTGACTCCACCAAGATAAATAAGCTACCACAGGATATAATAACTAGAAATAAACTAAAAGGAAAGGAATAAGCACAAGCAGTAAGCTATGATAAGCAAATAACCAATTGGCCAAAATTGCAAAAGTTACACAGGCCAAAAAGGCCAAAGTTCAAGCTAATGTGGGGCCCACAGGGATGAACAAGGGTCTGAATTGAAACATGAACCAACAAGCTGACTAGAAGTGCTTTTCAAAAAGCTGAAGAATAAGCTCTGGGTCGCACTAGTGAGCTCTTGAGAGCCTGTGGAAGTTTGGTGGTTCACACTGATGAATTAGTGTGTGGTCAGGGAATGGGACAACTAAAAGCTACTTGCAGCCCTACCAAATAAGCTAAAAAAAAGTGGAAATAAGCCCTGATCCTTGAAGATAGGCTTATTGGCTTTCCAAAAAGCCATAAACCATAAGGTGGGGCCCACAAATGAACAAGCTAGGATCTTATTGAAAATCAGGTTTTTGGACTTATGCCCTGGTGCAGGGCACAATATATGCAAATAAGGCTGAAACAAGCACCAATTAAGCAGTAAAAAAAATTGTAAAAATAAGCAAAAATAAGTCTAGTAAATATGAGCTTCCATACTAGAATTTCCCAAGATTTCAGATCAAATGATCAAGAAATGAGGTCATGAAAATTCCTCCAAGTTTTGGAAAAACTAAGGAACTATAAACTTTTGACTTTTTAATAAACAACTATTGTTTGACTTTTTTGAGATTTTATCACTTCTAATCTACTTAATATGTTGTATTAAGATGCTAAATGATGAAATTAAGTTATAACTACAACTGATGAACATATGAGCATGATTATGGAATGTAAAATTTAACAATGAATGATTAATTGGGATCAAGATGAGATTTTGGCTTTTCTGGTAATTGCCACTGGTTTTTTTGTGACTTACTTATGCTAATCTCACCTAAGGCAATCTATCCATACCAAAACAACAACAAAACAACTACAAGAACACATTACATGGACCTAATCCAAACACTCCCTTAACTCACTGGATATGTGATTTTTGAAGCAAATGAAGTTTTTAACTCTTGATATCAGTTACTAAGCAAACATCATGATATATTATACCATATTAATCACAGGAACATCATCCTAGAACTCATTATGCTAAAAATCACAGTTAAAATGAGACAAAGTGAGATCGAAGGAAATAATGAACAAGCATACAACTAAGCAACATAAATTAACTTATATATGGATAATAAACAATAAAACACTGTATTAACACAAAATAACCAAGGGTACAATAAAATGCAAGAATTTAAGAAAAGGCTTACAATAAGCTTCTAGACTGAGAACAAGTAACCAAAGACCACTAACTCATCCTAACACTCCCCTTGGAGTTCTAAATCCAAGCTATCCAATCTGCATCCGTCTTCTTGCTTCTTTCTCCTTCTCTTCTGATTCTTTTATTTTTCACCTATTTTCTTGATTTTTTTTTTGTATTTTTGAGTTTTATAGTAGAACCTGGTTTTTATGCTTTAAAAGCTTATAAAAGTTCACTAGTGAACTTAAGTGAGCTTATTTGAACAATAAATAACTACTTTTAACAACATTAAGCTTAAATGAGATTTTTCAATAGAAAATTCTAGATTATAAATTAAGACTTGAAACTGGAATTTATTGATTGAAGTAGATACTAAGTACTCTGAAAAGCTTGAAGAGACAGTTTGAAACTAAGTTTACAACAGAAAATAGAAGATTACATGAAAACGTGGTGAAATTTAACTAAGTTATCTACACAGTCCTTCTCTCTGCATCTCTTTCTATTTGTAGTGAACCTTTAGGGTTTTCTTGACCTTCTGAATAATTCCCATCACAATTCTAGGCCGTTGGATGAGAGAGACTTGATCCTAGCCTTTAAAATATTTTTGGCGCCAAAAGTGGATAATGGCAATTTGGCCTGTGAGGGTGAAAGGCTAGGGTTGCAGGGTAGGGTAGGGGTGGTGGAGGCGATGGGTGAGTGTGGTGGGCAAGTGGGAGTGGAAAGGTGGTATAGCAGGTGGTATTGGAAGGGTGGTAATGGTGGAAGTGGTTTTGGTGGGAAAGGGAAGGGAGAGTTTGACTGGGTTTTGACCCGGTGTTATACAAAAGGGGTGGATTAGGTTGTTTGGTTTTGGGCAGGGAGGGTGTGGACTGGATAGGTAATGGTTGTGTTGTATTTGTTGGATTTGGATTTGGTGCCATGATAACTTTGGATCCGTTTGGTTAATAACACATGGACCAATATTGTAATTTCCAGAATTTTGAGGGGCCTGATGTGTAAATCTTCCAAAGTATTCCAAAGGGTCATTCTTGCCAAAGATGAATAGTACAAGGACCACAGTTGACTTTTCCTAGTTTTGAAATTCCCAAGGACCAAATCTGCCAATATTGAAACTCCAGGGACTAAACTTGTAAACTTTTGGAAAATTTTCACCAAAGGACTAATTATGAATTTCCATGGACCTTTAATGATTATTTTCCAAAATTGAACTCATTGGGGCTAGTTTTGCCAAATCTGAAAGTGCAGGGACCAAACTTGCAAACTTGTGAAACTTTTTACCCAAAGACCATTTTTGATAACTTTTGACTTTTAAAGGACTTGGGTTGACTTTTCTTTCAAAACAAATGCTCAGGGACTGATTTTGTCAAGTTTTGAAAGTTGAGGGACTAAAACTTCCAACTATGCAAACTTTGTTCGTTTTTCACCTGTTTTCAATCATTTTGCACCTGGAACATATAAAACACAATCCAGGGATATTTTCTGTATTTTGAAGCATTTCTGAGTGTTTTTAAATGTTTTTGCAGTTTAGATAAGACAAAAATGATGAGTATTTACACACTCATCAATCCCCCACACTAAACTATTGCTAGTCCCTAGCAATCTTTTATGAAAATTCAATGGATTTGATGTCTCTTTACCAAAAGCCATTACTTCTGGAGTAGCCAAATATTTTAGTATAATACTTTGGTACACTGATAACCAAAGGATTTTGAGCAAACCATCAGCTGTCAACAGATTTGATTTGTCTTTACCAAAAGCCGTTTGCTTTTGTACTAGCCAACTCTTTGATAAAATTATCATCTTGGTGAGTTGATTACCAATTATGGTTTTCCACTGTCTTTACCACAAGCCATAACCTTGTGGGCTAGCCAACTCTTCATTATCAAAGATATGGTGAGTTGAATACCATACAATATTTGGCAAATTGTCAGTCATAAACGGATTTGAGATATCTTTACCTAGAGCTTTTTGCTCTTGGATTAGCCAGTCCTTATGTGGGTTAGACATGGTGGACTGATAACCATTTGTTGTGTTAATGCAAAGCACTTCCACTAAAAAAAATTGGCCAAAACGGGGGTATTATGGCACTAGAAGGTACAGATGTGATCAAATTCACCAGAATTACCCCCCCCCCCCCCCCCCCCACACTTAGAATTGAATATTGCCCTTAATATTCAAAGTACCGGCTATTATTCCGACACTTTGAAACGTAAAAAGCTCAGATTTAGGCAAGTGTGGGAACACCATTTTTTTTCTTTATTTATTTTTTCTTTTTTTCTTTTTTTTTTTTTTTGAAAACTTTATATACATGGTAACAACAGCAGGGGTAACTCCCCCACACTTAGGTGTTAGAAAAGAGAAAGAAGTTAGAGAGATGGGTGAAAACCCATGGTGTGCTAATGTTTTTGTTCACCGAGTCACTAGCTTGACTCGATCCCCGCATTCATTGGTTCATGGGGAAAGTTTGAGGATCCGTGACAACCATGGGTGCTATGTCCCCTCCAAAGTAGTGTTTCAACCAATGACCGTTCACTTTGAAGTTAGGATCGTCGGGTTGAGATAACTCAACAGTCCCATATGGAAACACTTTTGCTACAGTGAATGGCCCAGACCAGCGGGTTTTTAGCTTTCATGAGAATATCTTCAATCTTGAATTGAAGAGAAGGACTCTGTCACCGACGTTGAAAACGCGGTTCTTGATCTTTGAGTCATGGATCTTCTTGGTCTTTTCTTTGTAAATTGAAGAATTCTCATAAGCTTGATCACGAAGTAATTTTAATTCGTTTAGTTGAACCTTGCGGTGATCTCCCGCCGTCTGGAGGTCGAAGTTTGCATGTTTTAAGGCCCAGTTGGCTGATGAGGCGAAAAATGATCCGTTTTTAGGGGTCATTTAAGCCCGAATTCGAATTTATTTGATCAAATATTGCCCTAAATCGTTCCTTTTGTGATTTTAGGTACTTTGGGAGTGAAATCTGGAAAAGGAAGCAATTCGGACGTTTTTGGAGCATAAAAGTGAAGAAAACGCCAAAGTCTTAATTTTCCTTGCTGGGAACAGTAGGTGACGGCGTCAAGAGTAGTTCCCTGACGGCGTCAAGAGTAAAATTCCATGACGATCCAGAAGAGATTTGACGGCGTCATGAAGGTAGGGCATCAAGAATAAAAGTCATGACGGCCTGGAAATGATTTGTACTTTACGGCGTCAAATGTAGATCTAGGCAGTCCGAGAATTGTTTTGGCGGCGAGGTGACGGCGTCACCTAATTGGTCTTGACACCGTTAGACCCCTTTTCCTGTATATAGTTTTTTAATTTTTCACATTTAAGGAGAGAAGTTTTGGGAGAAACCCTAAGTACGATTTTGGTGTAACTTTACAGGTTTTTCAAGGGTTCCAACCCCTTGATACCTTGCATGTTTAATCAAGATAAGTGTTCTTCTAATTCAATCAATATGTCTATGTGTTGGTTGTCTATATCATGTTCTTGTCTTAATTCCATCATGCTAGGCTAGATCTATCTTGTGTTTGCTTAGATCTAATGAAACCTAGATGTTGATTATGTGTTGATTACTTGTTTATTCTTGTTTTGGATGAATGATTTATATGTTAGGCTTAAGAAAACTGGCAGATCTCCAATTGGTAACATGCTTGAACGTCTTAAGAAACATGAACCGACGCGCACTAGGTCTTTATTGGTTGTATTTAATGCATGAGCCACTGTTTACAATCCCTATAGTTGTGCTGGGCATGGTGTAGGAGGAGATAAGAGCTCATAGAATTGGGGAGTTAAGTGTGCCACCCCATGAATGGTATTAAGGAATACGATCCGTCATCCATGCAATTATAACAAGTAATTAACGTGTAAAAGATGTCTAGGGAGTAGTGAAATCTAAGTAAACACATTTTCTCCAATTACTGCTCACAACTTTAGTATAAATTAGTTTATTTTCATTTCTAGTATTTTATTTTGATTGCATCTTAGTATTGGGTTAGTTGAATAGCAACTAATTCCGCCCAAATCCTTCAAACCCGAGATTTTTAATTGCTTTCTAAAAAATATAAAAATACAAAAATAATCATCCCTCACCTTTAGAACTAGTATTTAGGCTTTCTAATCCTAGCGACACTATTCCTAAGCTGAACGATCAATCCCCCGGTACTTGTCACTATACTATACTACAACGATCAGGTACACTGCCTGGTGGGGGTTGTAAGCTTCTCAAGATCCCTTGAGAGGTAAAGCCTGGTGCGATTCTCACGCATCATTGGCTTTGTGCTCTAACTCAATCGGGAGATGACACACTTTCTCGTACACCAGCTTGTATGGAGTACACCCGATCGATGGGTGTTTTATAAGCTGTGCGGAAAGCCCAGAGTGCGTCATCCAATTTGTCCGACCAAGAGGCACGGTTTTCACCAACTGTCCTTTCCAGAATCCTCTTTATACCACGATTCGAGACCTCCACCTGCCCACTAGTTTGGGCGTGATATGTGGTGGAAAGACGGTGAGTTACACCGTATTTCTGCATCACTCTTGCAAATTGATCATTGCAGAAGTGTGTACCACGATCACTGATTATGGCACATGGAGTTCTGAATCTGGCAAAGAAAGACTTAAATATTTTACCACAACTCGGGCATCATTAGTGGGTAAAGCTTTCGCTTCAACCCATTTTGACAAATAGTCGACGGCCACGAGTATGTATTTGTTTCCTCGAGATGAGGGGAATGGACCCATAAAATCAATGCCCCAGATGTCAAAGATTTCACAGACTTGGATGGCGTTTTGAGGCATCTCATCCTTCTTAGAAATATTCCCGTGACGCTGGCAAGCATCACAGGTTTTTACAAACTCATCGGCGTCTTTGTAGATCGTGGGCCAGTAGAACCCGGAATCATACACCTTTTTGGTGGTGTAGTTTGGACTATGATGCCCCCCCCCCCATGGGTCCATCATGACAAGCTTTGAGGATATCCATGGCTTGTTGGCCATGGATGCACCGCCGGATTACTTGATTCGCACAAATTTTAAACAGATAGGGATCGTCCCAGAAGTTGTGATTAACGTCTTTGAAGAACTTTTTCTTCTGTTGGGACGTCATCCCTTTAACAATGAAATTACCCGCATGGTAATTTGCAAAATCGGCAAACCATGGGGTATCAGTGTCTCCACGAAAGGAAACCGCGTTAAGTGTCTCGAGAGGGAAGGTTTCATTAATTTCCTTCTTCTCAGAAACATCTTGATGGGGGTTTTCCAGTCGGGAGAGGTGATCAGCAGCTAGGTTTTTAGCTCCCTTTTTATCTCGTATGATTATATCAAAGTCTTGTAGGAGCAAAACCCAACGGAGCAACCTCGGCTTTGCGTCTTGTTTAGCAAAGAGGTATTTTAAAGCCGAGTGGTCCGTATACACTATGCACTTGGTAAGGATTAGGTATGGCCGAAACTTTTCAAAGGCATATACAACGGGTAAGAGTTCCTTCTCCGTTGTAGTATAATGACTCTGAGCTTCGGTCATAGTTTCGCTGGCATAATCTATAGGCTGGAAGTGTTTAGTTTTATGTTGCCCTAGGACTACACCTATTGCAAAGTCACTTGCATCGCACATAAGTTCAAAGGGCAGGTCCCATTCCGGGGCAACAAGAATAGGTGCCTCAGTAAGCTTCTTCTTTAAGGTTTGAAAAGCTTCGATGCACTCGGTGAGAAGATGAAGGGAGCATCTTTTTCAAGAAGATGGGTCATAGGCCGGGCAATTTTGAAAAGTATTGTATGAATCTACGATAAAAACCGGCATGACCCAGAAAGCTTCTAACACCTTTGACAGTAGTGGGAGGAGGCAGTTTAGCTATTACATCAACTTTGGCTCTATCAACCTCAATCCCACTTTTAGAAATTTTATGGCCGAGGACAATGCCCTCTTTGACCATAAAGTGACTCTTCTCCCAGTTGAGACATAGATTTGTTTCTTTGCAACGTTTAAGCATGTTCTCTAAGTGGGAGAGACAAGATTGGAACGAATCCCCAATGACCGAGAAGTCATCCATAAAGACCTCCATAGTTTTCCCGATCATGTCGTGGAATATATCCATCATGCACCTTTGGAATGTGCCTGGAGCATTACATAAGCCGAAAGGCATACGTCTATAGGCAAAAGTTCCGTAGGGGCATGTGAAAGTGGTCTTTTCTTGATCCTGCGGATCAATGGGAATCTGAAAGTAACCCGAGAAACCATCGAGGAAACAATAGTATTCATTCCCCGCTAATCTCTCGAGCATCTGGTCCATGAAGGGTAGAGGAAAATGGTATTTATGGGTGGCATCATTTAACTTACAATAGTCAATGCATACTCGCCACCCCGTAACCAGTCGAGTTTGAATCAACTCGTTTTCTTCATTTGTGACAACAGTTATGCCACCCTTTTTTGGAACGCAATGAATTGGGCTAACCCAAGGACTGTCAGAGATAGAGTAAATCAATTCGGCATCAAGAAGTTTGAGAACTTCCTATTTAATAACCTCATGAATTTTGGGATTAACCCGTCTCTGTTGTTGGACTGCTGGTTTGAAATCATCCTCCATTAAGATTTTGTGAGTACAGAATTCAAGGTTAATACCCTTGATATCGGAGATGTTCCAAGCAATTGCTTGCTTGTGAGATTTCAAGACCTTTATGAGAGCAGTTTTCTCCTCATCTTTTAAGTCTTTTGCAATAATGATGGGTAATTTATCATCACCCTCCAGAAATGCATATTCAAGATGGGGAGGTAAGTCCTTAAGCTCGACCTCGGGTAAATCTTCAGTTTTCTCAACATTTTTGATTTCCTCTTTATGAAGTGGATGTGAAAGAATGGGAGGGGGGGGGGGAGGGATCTTGATTGAGTAACTTCTCGAGGAGAAGTATATCCCTTTCCGGGTCAATCTCGTGGTTATCAATTCCTTCGGGAATTGAGTCACTTCGGAGAAAGGCCTCTATTTCCTCCAAGACGAAGTCACTTCCCTCAAACGGAGTGAGGAAAGGAGAAGAATTAGCAATTATGGGATGAGAGGATGGAGTGGGATTGCCACTCGAAGAATCATCAGTGAAACCAAGAATTTCTTGAGAGTACTCCTCGGTAGCAACATCGATGACATCGATGCGGTTAATAGATTTAGAATCATAATTCGAGGAGTATCTCGAGGTTTGATCAAGGTTGAAGGTTATGGCTTCGGAACCAACACGTAGTGTGATTTCCTCATCGAATACATCGATCAGAGCACGACCCGTCCTAAGGAATCCTCTTCCAAGAATGAGAGGAACCGTTGGGTTTGCATCAAAATCAACAATCACGAAGTCTGCTGGAAAATGGAACTTTCCCACATTTACAAATACATCCTCGGCAATACCGAGGGGACGAGATATTGAACGATCTGCAAGCTCAAGAGTCATGTAGGTGGGAGTGAGTTCTGGAAGAGAGAGTTTCTTCCATACTGAGTGAGGCATCAGGTTAATGCTGGCACCAAGATCGGCCAAGGCATAGCATTCAACCAATCCCGGGAATATACATGGAATGAGAAATTTCCCGGGATCTCCCAGCTTTTCGGGAAGCTGTTTCAACAAAACCGCAGAGCAATTTTCATTGAGGGGAGTTTTTGCCATCTCGAACAATTTTTCCTTGTTACTTAACAGATTTTTGATTGTGGATGCAAATTTAGGCATCAAAAGAATAGCATCCGCGAAGCTGATATCAAAGTGAAGATCTTGAAAATTTTGGAAAATTTTTTCCATTTGATGGTTTGCTTTCTCACGGAGCTTTTGATCTTTTAAACGTGATGGATATGGAATTAAAGGTTTCGGGTTGGGTTTTGGATTTTCAACAGGATTCTCGGGAGGTTCAAATACAACCCTTGTTTTACTGATCGGGACCGGGATAACTGGAGGAGGGATGTCAGTGGTACCTCCGTTGTTAGTAGGAAGTACCGTATCAGTTGTAGCCTCAGTTTCATGTTCCTCTACCTGAACAGGATAAGAGGTAGACGGAGCCGTGGGTCCTTTATAAGAAACTCCACTGCGGGTTGTGATCACCTTAACATCGCCCCTCGGGTTAGCGATCGTGTTGCTCAGTAGTGTACCTAAGCCCGAGGGTCGATCATTTAAAGACTTCTTGAGTTCTGAGATCTGGCTGACCAACAATTTGTTCATTTCTTCTTGGGATTTCATAAACTGTTTCAACAACTCATCGGATGATGGTCCAGTTGGAACAACGGCTTGATTTTGATTAAGAATATTTTGAGCACGGTTGTTTTGAAAATTCCCATGATTATTATGACCCTGAAATTTGTTTCCTTGTTGAAAATTACCCTGTTGGAAATTATTACCCTGATTAAAATTACCATGACCTTGATTGCGGTTAAAATTTCCTTGGTTTTGAAAAGCCTGATTGTGACCAGAATGGAAATTCCCTTGGTTTTGAAAACCTTGGTTCATTCGGTTTTGATTAAAATTTTGATTCCGGTTTTGATTCTGATTCTGAGACTGATTAAACCCGGGTGGTCCAAGGTAGTTATTAGAACGATAGCTCAAAAGATTACAGTCCCCTTGTGGTTGGTAGGAATTACCTCCCGCATTATAGGAACCTTGAGCTGCGTACACATTTTCATGAGCGAAGCCACCGGAGGCTGGGTACTCAGTGTACGGGTGGGGACCACCACAAGTTTCACAACTTGGGTTGACAACTTTGACGTGATGATTTTGATTTGACTGATTGATACGTAAACCTGCAGTGGACAAATCATCAAGTTTTTTTTAGCAAGGACAGCTATATCATTATTTGCTGGAGTGACTGATTTACATGAGTCATTCCTCTCGGTTGAGGAATCCCAGAAATTGTGATAGGCAGTCATGTTCTCAATCAAATCATAGCACTCTTCAGGGGTCCTTTTCATAAAGGTGCCCCCAGCAGTAACATTGATGGTGTCACGGTGACGAAGTGTCAAACCATTGTAGAAGGTATCTATAATGGTGACAAGAAGCATATTGTGATTAGGACATCGATCAATTGCATGCTTATAGCGTTCCCATGCCTCAAATAAGGACTCGTTAGGACGCTGTCTGAAGTTGCTAATATCATTTCTCAGTTTAGTTACCATGGATGGTGGAAAGTATTTAGCCAAGAATTTGGTAACCATCTCATCAAAAGTGTGGATCGAATTCTTAGGAAGACGATCGAACCAGGCAGTAGCATGATGAGTGAGAGAATAGGGGAAGAGATATAAACGAAGGCCGTCTTTGGTGACGCCATTTTGTATCATGCTCTGGGTGACGGTCAAAAATTTGTCAAGATGCTTGTTAGCATCGTCACCCGGCAATCCGTGGAACTGACATGAGTTTTGGACTTGCTAAATCATGTGATGCTTGAGGCCAAAGTCCGTAGCCTTAATAGTGAGTGGTGCAACAGGTCCACCTCTCCCGTGCATGGTAGGTTGCAAAACTCCTCCATCATTCGGAGATCGGGAGCTGTCTCATCCTTTGGAGGGTCAGGTGGGGGTGGCAGGGGCCCGTCATCCATTTTTATTTTTGGTTCTTCAATAACTGTACGTAACTCAGGTACGTTTCTTTGACGATTACGCTTTGTTTGTGAACGAGTGCGCATGCACTAAAAACAATGTCAATTAAAACAAGACCGAGGTAAAACAACAGTGAACTTAAACCAATAATCACAGTATGAATGTCTTCTTTGAAAAAGGTACACCAATCACAAGGATACAATGGTAAGTTTTATTCTTTAGTTTGGGAACTTATTAATGTTCATACCCCCAGTTGTTAGGTATTCAGCCTTGGTTTTCGACAGTGTATTTTATGTATTTATTATTAATAGAAAACAAAATGTTTTTGGCTTTTTGGGTGTGTGTGCAAAAAACTTTTGGAAATATTTTTGGTATTGATTCGTTAACCGAAATCGTTTTCTTTAAAATTACTCGCAAGGTGGTGGGAGAGAAGAATGGATCTCTCTTCAGTTCGCAATTTAATGTCAGAACTTCCGTTTACCACCTGTGTAGGTTGTAATCTTAAAGAAACCAAAGTAATTTAACTTCACGATTTGTTTTGTTGTTTATGATTTTTTTTGGTGTTTTTAACACTTTAGGAAAAGTGTTAATGAACTTTTTCTGATATGATTAAGATTTTTACAAAAATTTTTACAAAGTGGTGAAATTTGTACAAGGAGGATTTTGAAAAATCACTAAACCTAAAAATGTTTTGAAACATGCAACAACCTCCCCGGCAGCGGCGCCAAAATTTTGACTCCTCCCAAACTAACCAGTCAACCAGGTGTGGTCAACAGGTCAAACCTGAGAGAAAGTGCAAGATATAATATCCGTGGAAGTATAGGGAAATCCCCGGGTCGTTATATCCTAGCGAGATTGAAATTGTATTTGAAAAACGTTCAAGGGATTCAGTGATTGAGAATAGTAACAAATAATGATTTGGATTGAATTACACTACTAATTGATTGGTATTAAGATAATGAAATAGTATTAACAATTACATAATTACTGATATAATCAAACGTAAACAAATTAAAAATCAGAAACGTTTACAGACAGAGAACAAGGTGAGTTTTGCACAAATTAAAACTACAGGGGGTGGAAATGAAACTTTTACAAACTTAATATTAAAAGAAAATTAAATTTTTAATTATTTTATTATTTAATATTAATTAAAAACTAATTTCAACTATTTAATAATTAATAAAAACTAATTAAAATTTAAGAAAAATACTAAAATGACTTAGAAAAATATGAAAACTTTTATAAAACTAATTAACCATCACAGGAATACTAAAAAATTATAAAAAGTTTATAAAAATTATTTTTAAACTAATTTACTAATTATTTACTTATTTATTAATTAAAAGCTAATTAAACTAAATTAAATGAGAATAATAGTAAATGAATAGTGACAATCATGAAACTATTTTCTAAAAATACTTTATGGTTTATAAAACTTAGGAAAAATATAAAAAGTGCTAGAGATTAAAATTAAATAGTAAATGATTTTAATTTTGATTTTTCAATTAAAACTAATTAAACTAATATTAATTATTATAAATACTAAATGATAAAAGAAAAATCTGAAAAAATTACTAAAATACTAATGACAAACAGGAACCTAAGAAAAATTTAAAATCAGAATCTGCTTATAAATAAGCAGAAAATAAGCCAAATTGGCTTAAATAGAAGCTATCACTTTTTTTAATTTTGGTTTTTCTTAATTTTTCTTTTTACAAAACTATTTAAATACTTGAAATAAACAAATTTTGTGAAGGGACTTTGATTGTGGATAAAAAATAAGCACTTTGAGAACCAAAGTGCTTAACAGATTTTTGATTTAAGCTTATTAGGACTTTTAAGATTTGAATAAGCTCCTATAAAGCTACAAACTGACTCCACCAAGATAAATAAGCTACCACATGATATAATTACTAGAAATAAACTAAAAGGAAAGGAATAAGCACAAGCAGTAAGCTATGATAAGCAAATAAGCAATTGGCCAAAATTGCAAAAGTTACATAGGCTAAAAATGCTAAAGTTCAAGCTAATGTGGGGCCCACAGGGATGAACAAGGGTCTGATTTGAAACCTGAACCAACAAGCTGACCAGAAGTGCTTTTCAAAAAGCTAAAGAATAAGCTTTGGGTCCCACTAGTGAGCTCTTGAGAGCCTGTGGAAGTTTGGTGGTTCACACTGATGAATCAGTGTATGGTCAGGGAATGGGACAACTAAAAGCTACTTGCAGCCCTACCAAATAAGCTAAAAAACAGGAAATAAGCCCTGATCCTTGAAGATGGGCTTATTGGCTTTCCAAAAAGCCATAAACCATAAGGTGGGGCCCACAAATGAACAAGCTAGGATCTTATTAAAAATCAGGTTTTTGGATTTATGCCCTGGTGCAGGGCGCAATATATGCAAATAAGGCTGAAACAAGTACCAATTAAGCAGTAAAAAATATTGTAAAAATAAGCAAAAATAATTCTAGTAAATATGAGCTTCCAAACTAGAATTTCCCAAGATTTCAGATCAAATGATCAAGAAATGAGGTCATGAAAATTCCTCCAAGTTTTGGAAAAACTAAGGAACTATAAACTTTTGACTTTTTTATAAACAACTATTGTTTGACTTTTTTGAGATTTTATCACTTCTAATCTACTTAATATGTTGTATTAAGATGCTAAATGATGAAATTAAGTTATAACTACAACTGATGAACATATGAGCATGATTATGGAATGTAAAATTTAACAATGAATGATTAATTGGGATCAAGATGAGATTTTGACTTTTCTGGTAATGGCCACTGGTTTTTTGTGACTTACTTATGCTAATCTCACCTAAGGCAATCTATCCATACCAAAACAACAACAAGAACACAGTACATAGACCTGATCCAAACACTCCCTTAACTCACTGGATATGTGATTTTTGAAGCAAATAAAGTTTTTAACTCTTGATATCAGTTACTAAGCAAACATCATGATATATTATACCATATTAATCACAGGAACATCATCCTAGATAACAAATAACTACTAGAACTCATTATGCTAAAAATCACAGTTAAAATGAGACAAAGTGAGATCAAAGGAAATAATTAACAAGCATACAACTAAGCAACATAAATTAACTTATATATGGTTAATAAACAATAAAACACTGTATTAACACAAAATAACCAAGGGTACAATAAAATGCAAGAATTTAAGAAAAGGCTTACAATAAGCTTCTAGACTGAGAACAAGTAACCAAAGACCACTAACTCATCCAAACACTCTCCTTGGAGTTCAAAACCCAAGCTATCCAATCTGCATCAGTCTTCTTGCTTCTTTCTCCTTCTTTGATTTTTTTATTTTTCACCTATTTTCTTGATTTTTTTGTATTTTTGAGTTTTATAGTAGAACCTGGTTTTTATGCTTTAAAAGCTTATAAAAGTTCACTAGTGAGCTTAAGTGAGCTTATTTGAACACTAAATAACGACTTTTAACAACATTAAGATTAAATGAGATTTTTCAATAGAAAATGCTAGATTATAAATTAAGACTTGAAACTGGAATTTATTGATTGAAGTAGATACTAATTACACTGAAAAGCTTGAAGACACAGTTTGAAACTAAGTTTACAACAGAAAATAGAAGATTACATGAAAACGTGGTGAAATTTAACTAAGTTATCTACACAGTCCTTCTCTCTGCATCTCTTTCTATTTTTAGTGAACCTTTAGGGTTTTCTTGACCTTCTGAATAATTCCCATCACAATTATAGGCTCTTGGATGAGAGAGACTTGATCCTAGCCTTTAAAATATTTTTGGCGCCAAAAATAGATAATGGCAATTTGGCCTACGAGGGTGAAAGGCTAGGGTTGCCGGGTAGGGTAGGGGTGGTGGAGGTGATGGGTGAGTGTGGTGGGCAAGTGGGAGTGGAAAGGTGGTATAGCAGGTGGTATTGGAAGGGTGGTAATGGTGGAAGTGGTTTTAGTGGGAAAGGGAAGGGAGAGTTTGACTGGGTTTTGACCTGGTGTTATACAAAAGGGGTGGATTGGGCTGTTTGGTTTTGGGCTTGGAGGGTGTGGACTGGATAGGTGATGGTTGTGTTGTATTTGTTCGATTTGGATTTGGTGCCATGATAACTTTGGATCCGTTTGGTTAATAACACAAGGACCAATATTGTAATTTCCAGAATTTTGAGGGGCTTGATGTGTAAATATTCCAAAGTATTCCAAAGGGTCATTCTTGCCGAGGATGAATTTTGAAATTCGCAAGGACCAAATCTGCCAATATTGAAACTCCAGGGACTAAACTTGTAGGCTTTTGAAAACTTTTCACCAAAGGACTAATTATGACAAATTATGAATTTCCAAGTACCTTTAATGATTATTTTTCAAAATTGAACTTCAAGGGGATAGTTTTGCCAAATTTGAAAGTGTAGGGACCAAACTTGCAAAATTTTGAAACTTTTTACCCAAAGACCATTTTTGATAACTTTTGACTTTTAAAGAACTTGGGTTGACTTTTCTTTCAAAAGAAATGCTCAGGGACTGATTTTGTCAAGTTTTGAAAGTTGAGGGACTGAAACTGCCAATTATGCAAACTTTGTTCGTTTTTCATTTGTTTTCAATCATTTTGCACCTGGAACATATAAAACACAATCCAGGGATATTTTCTGTATTTTTAGGCATTTCTGAGTATTTTTAAATATTTTTGCAGTTCAGATATGACAAAAATAATGAGTATTTACACACTCATCAATCCCCCACATTAAACTATTGCTAGTCCATAACAATCTTTTATAAAAATTTAGTAGATTTGATATCTCTTTACCAAAAGCAATTACTTCTGGAGTAGCCAAATGTTTTAGTATAATACTTTGGTACACTGATAACCAAATGATTTTGAGCAAACCATCAGCTGTCAACGGATTTGATTTGTCTTTACCAAAAGCCGTTTGCTTTTAGACTAGCCAACTCTTTGATAAAATTATCATCTTGGTGATTTGATTACCAATTATGGTTTTCCACTACCTTTACCACAAGCCATAACCTTGTAGACTAGCCAACTCTTCACTATCAAAGATATGGTGAGTTGAATACCATACAATTTTTGGCAAATTGTCAGCCATAAACGGATTTGAGATATCTTTACCTAGAGCCGTTTGCTCTTGGATTAGCCAGACCTTATGTGGGTTAGACATGGTGGACTGATAACCATTTTTTGTGTTAATGCAAAGCACTTCCACTAAAAAATTGTTTTGGCCAAAACGGGGGTATTATGGTACTAGAAGGTACAAATGTGATCAAATTCGCCATAATTACCCCCCCCCCCCCCCCCACACTTAGAATTGAATATTGCCCTCAATATTCAAGGTACCGGCTATTTTGCCGACACTTTGAAAAGTAAAAAGATCAGATTTAGGCAAGTGTGGGAACACCATTTTTTTATTTTTTATTTTTTATTTTAATTTTTATTCACCGAGTGTGCTAATGTTTTTGTTCACCGAGTCACTAGCTTGACTCGATCCCCGCATTCATTGGTTCATGGGGAAAGTTTGAAGATCCGGGACAACCATGGGTGGTATGTCCCCTCCAAAGTAGTGTTTCAACCGATGACCGTTCACTTTGAAGTTAGGACCGTCGGGTTGAGATAACTCAACAGTCCTATATGGAAACACTTTTGCTACAGTGAATGGCCCAGACCAGCGGGTTTTTAGCTTTCCTGAGAATATCTTCAATCTTGAATTGAAGAGAAGGACTCTGTCACCGACGTTGAAAACGCGGTTCTTGATCTTTGAGTCATGGATCTTCTTGGTCTTTTCTTTGTAAATCAAAGAATTCTCATAAGCTTGATCACGAAGTTCGTTTAATTCGTTTAGTTGAACCTTGCGGTGATCTCCCGACATCTGGAGGTCGAAGTTTGCATGTTTTAAGTTCCAGTAGGCTTTGTGCTCTAACTCAATCGGGAGATGACACGCTTTCCCGTACGCCAGCTTGTATGGAGTACACCCGATGGGTGTTTTGTAAGATGTGCGGAAAGCCCGGAGTGCGTCATCCTGCTTGTCCCACCAAGAGGCACGGTTTTTGATGAGGCGAAAAATGAACAACTTTTAGGGGGTCATTTAAGCCCGGAATTGAATTTATTTGATCAAATATTGCCCTAAATCGTTCCTTTTGTGATTTTAGGTACTTTGGGAGAGAAATCTGGAAAAGAAAGCAATTCGGACGTTTTTGGAGCATAAAAGTGAAGAAAACGCCAAAGTCTTAATTTTCCTTGCTGGGAACAGTAGGTGTCGGGGTCAAGAAGAAAATCTTGACGGCGTCAAGAGTAATTTCCATGACGATCCAGTACAGATTTGACGGCGTCACAAGGTAGGGCGTCAAGAGGAAAATGCATGACGGCCTGGAAAATGCTAACACATGACGGCGTCAAAAGTAGATCAAGGCAGTCCGAGATTTATTTTGGCGGCGAGATGACGGCGTCACAAGATTTGTCTTGACGCCGTCAGACCCTATTTCCTATATATAGTTTTCTAATTTTCACATTAAAAAAGAGAGAAGTTTTGGGAGAAACCCTAAGTACGAACTTGGTGCGAATTTTACAGGTTTTTCAAGGGTTCTAAGCCCTTGATACCTTTCATGTGTAATTGAGATAAGTATTCTTTTAATTCAATCAATATGTCTATGTGTTGGTTGTCTATATCTTGTTCTTGTCTTAATTCCATCATGCTAGGCTATATCTATCTTGTGTTTGCTTGGATCTAATGAAACCTAGATGTTAATTATGTGTTGATTACTTGTTTATGGTTGTATTGGATGAATGAATTCGATGTTAGGCTTAAGAAAACTGGCAGATCTCCAATTGGTAACATGCTTGAACGTCTTAGGAAACATGAACTGATGTGCACTAGGTTTTATTGGTTGTATTTAATGCATGAGCCACTGTTTATAATCCCTATGGTTGTGCTGGGCATGGCACAGGAGGAGATAAGAGCTCATAGGATTGGGGAATTAAGTGCGCCACCCCATGAATGATATTAAGGAATACAATCCGTCATCCACGCAACTATAACAAGTAATTAACGTGTAAAAGATATCTAGGGAGTAGTGAAATCTAAGTAAACACATTTTCTCCACTAATTGCTCACAACCTTAGTTAATTTAGTTTATTTTCATTTCTTGTATTTTATTTTGATTGCATCTTTAGTATTGGGTTAGTTGACTAGCAACTAATTCCGCCCAAATCCTTCTAACCCGAGAATTTTACCTACTTTCTAAAAAATATAAAAATACAAAAATAATCATCCCTCACCTTTAGAACTAGTATTTAGGTTTTCTAATCCTAGCGATACTATTCCTAGCTGAACGATCAATCCCCCGGTACTTGTCACTATACTATACTACAACGATCAGGTACACTGCCTGGTGGGGGTTGTAAGCTTCTCGAGATCCCTTGAGAAGTAAAGCCTGGTGCGATTCCCACGTATCAAGTTTTTGGCGCCGCAGCCCGGGGAATAGTTATTGTCTAGGTTAGAATTTCTTTTTATTAGGTCTACTTGCTAGATTCCCTACTAGTAAGATGTTATTTTTATTTTTAGGTTTTCTTTAGTCTATCTTATTTCTTTGTGTCTTTGTTCGTAACTCTTCACCACCCGACATCATGGACAACGGGAACATCTTTGAACCCGTCATCCCACCACAACAAAACCCACCATTAGAACCCCTTAGGCCCCGAACCCTAGGAGAGTATTCCCGACCTAGCCACCAAGGCTACCGAAACACCATTGAGCTCACCGGAGCCAATGTGACTCCCTTGCGATCCGACACCATCCGGTTGGTGCAAAGCGGATGTGCATTCCATGGACTTCGTTCCGAAGATCCAAATCAACATCTTAAGGACTTCCTTAAAATCGTAGATTCAATAGACCTAGGTGTTGAAACTAGAGAGACAACCCGAATACGCCTATTCCAATTCTCTCTACGGGATCAAGCTAGTCAATGGCTTGAACGTTTACCCGCGGGATCCATCACCACTTGGGATGATCTCACCACTCGTTTCCTTGCTCAATTTTTCCCACCGGGGAGAACTACTAAGCTTAGAAATGAGATCTTGATGTTCCAACAACGTCAAAATGAATCTCTGTATGAAGCATGGACTCGTTTCAAGGACTTACTCCAAAAAGTCCCTCATCATGGCATAGATCTTTGGCTCCAAGTCCAAATTTTTTATGACCATATCGATCTCTCCACGAGGCGAGCCATTGACCAATCGGCCGGTGGTAAGCTACGTGATCTAAGTGCGGAACAGTCATGGGAACTCATAGAAGATCTTGCTCTCTATGACAACGAAAGTTGGAATGATCCCCGTGATTTGAACAAAACGGTCAAGGCAATATCTTTGCCTTCGAACAATTCTAGCACTCCCGACCGTAGGATCATGGAACTTGAGGACCAAGTCAAGTTTCTCATGAAATCTTAAGAAGCTCCTAAGCCTTCAAGCCAAGTGAACAAAATCACTTCTTCATGCGAACTATGTAGTGGTCCCCACGACACTCGTGATTGTGTGGAACTCCCCGGAACAGCTTTTGCGGACTACGCATCCACGCGTACCGACGAAGCGGGAGATAAGTGGTACACTTTCAAGCCCGAGCCAAACACTTACGGTGATTCATACAACCCCTCTTGGAAAAATCACCCAAACCTTAGGTGGAAACAAAATCAACCCAATTCTTCCAATCCGCCTAATCGTTACCAACCAAACGGTCCACCCTCCAACCGTACTTTTAACAACAATCCTTCTAACAACTATGGTAGTACCAACAATCTTGAAGGATTGATGTCAAAGTGTATGGCATCTCAAGAAGCTCGCATAGCTAGGTTTGAAACCGAATTCAACCAACAACAAACGGAGATGACCAACAAGATTGACAACTTGTTGAAAGCCCTCAACAACCAAGCGTTAGCCACACCTAGGAAGGAAACTAGGGACGCCAATAGCGGAATCCAAACCAAGGACCCCTCGTCTTCCAAACATGTCCACTTTGTCAATGTTGTCACCGTTACCAACTGATAAGGATATAGAAGAAAGTGACAAGGATGAAGTTGGAATAGAAACCGAGACTAGGGATGAAAGTAGGAAAGTTGAGGTTAATAAGGGAGAGGAATTAGAGGAGGTAGATGTAACACCCCTAATTCATGGTTGCAGCGGAATTCGAACTGGGTGTTACTTGACGGCACAATAGTCACAATAATAGAAAACGAACTCCAATTGAGTCGTTTTAAAAGATTTATCATTCAAATTGTATAAATATCAGAGATTACAAAATGAGGTCCCAGATGGTTCCATGTTTACAATTTACATTAAATGAGTTTTTGAATGATAATAAAATTTATAGCCCTCTTGAGTATCCGTGCCCTTCCGTACCATCCTTGATCGTCATGAACCTGAAATACATGCTTGAGAGGTCAACACAAAGGTTGAGTGGAATTCGTAGAGTTTAGTTAAATCGTTTGAACACAATATGTCGTAGTGTGAGCTATAGACTCACACTCATAGTTAGAAAACAAAATCGTTATTTATTTCACTAAGCTCATGCAACCAAAACATTAACATCGAACCAACAAAATTGGCATTATAGAAGCCCTATCAAGGTACTTTTGCCATTATACCGCTAAATCTCAAATATAGTGCATTTGTGTGAACTCATCGTTGTTCAACACAAATGGGATCCGTCAATCCCAATAGATCTATTCACAATATTCGCGCTCACTATAGGTAGTGACTAATGGTTCATGATATAGGGACTTCGAACATGGCAATCGTTACTTAGTGACAATAAAACATAGTCGGGTAGCATACAGTAGAAAGCATTGTGTTCGAGTAGAAAAATAATAGCATGTATTCCCCCCATGGGTTTGTAAAATAGTTAAACAATAGAAAGTGGGGCTACGAACTCACCTTAAGTTATGTAGTGAGTAGTGAATGTGATGGTCGAATCGCGAAGGTTTCTACGAGCAACCTATAATAGAATGTCGCGACTTAGGATCGGAGTAAAGAATATGAATAAGTGCCTATATATATATATATATCTTGCATCTAGTCCATGATGTGGTATGATGTATATTGTAAGTCTTTGAAAGAAAAGATTCATGAAACATGTATGTTTTATATATCGTTTACTACCGTTCGGGCCGACATAATTCAGAAGTCACGTTAGTAAGCGTTCGAGGAGCTAGGACACTTTAATTCGTAAATCCACAACTCATCTCGATGGCTTAGATAATGAACTCCTCACATGAGGCTCCCTACTATTGTAGTAGTTGATAAAATATATAGATATAAGTTTCGATCCGAAAAGTTACATGTCCGATATTTGAATAAACTTAGGAAAGTTTATTAGTACATGAAGATTGTTATTAGGGGTAGTTTCATAAGTCTTGTATGACTATTTTCTCTTTGTAATATCTCATGGTTCCTTTTTAAGTGAAGTAGATCCAAATTGCTTGTTCAAGTTATCGCCTAATTCCTTGTTTCATGTTTACGCCTAAGTAATCTTACATGGTCATTTCGTCATGGCCTAGCCATGGCCTTTGGTCCTTGTTCCAAGGTCATGAGACACAACCTTGGCTCTAGCCATGGTTGTGGTCTTGATTATAGGTCATAAGACCTCTTGTTCCTTTTAAAGTATAACCATAATATAGTGACTTTGGCCTAAAAATGGGCTGTTTAGAATTTGAAGAATTTTATCACTCGGAAAGCGTTTTCAGGGCTCGAGCTTCTTTGAACCTAAACGAAAACGGCGTTCTGGACAACTTTCGTGTTTTAACTTTTTGATGAATCAGACCAGAAGGGTGACTTTCAAAAAGTCAGAATGCAAAACAGTATGGTTTAGGCAGTTTTGCCGGAAATCTTTGGTAACTTCAAATTGCCATAACTTTTGACTCGTTTACTCTTTTTAGGTGGTTCAAATTGCTATGGTTTCCTTGTTAAGTCCTCTAATGTAATATGTAATAATCCAATATCATAATTTTTCCATTTTGATCAGGTTATACCAAGAAAGTCACTACTTTACTTGTTTTAGTAACTTATTTTAACAATCAATTATAACAACATCTTTTACTCATTTTTATACATCATGGACATGAATACAAGACATAATATAGCAAGAATAACATGTAAATGATATGAACATGATTAATAAACAAGAAGCATGTTAGGTTTAGGCTTACAACTTTAGGCTTTCAAATATGAAAGGAAAGTAGCAAGTAAGGAAAAGGACTTTGATAGACTTGCTTCAACCCACTTCACTTCATGCAATCTTTCTACCCTTGTAATCTTGAAAGATGGATGATAAAGGTTGAGGTGACTTGAGTGGATTCAAACTCAAGAGAAATCACCAAGTATATGAGGTTATGGAAGAGTTTTGGTGAATGATAATCTAACTAGGGTTTCTATCTTGAAGAATCACTTGAACCTTGCTAGAACTTTAAAGGAAATAAGCTAAGTATATGGTGTTGTGGTGTGTGGTGATGGACGGCAACAAAGGGGGAGGGGGGGGGGCTTTTATAGTAGCTTGAGGAGGTTACATGCATGGACTAGTCAAAGCTTGCTAAGAAAGCTTTGACACATGTTAGCATCCAAGGACCATAAGCATGAGATTTAGACACACAAGGGTGTGACTCCCCCCTAAGTCGGTTCAACATGGATAAGGGGGGTGAGGTGTGCCTTGGATGATATTATCCAAGTTACTGGATGAGTTTTGACTCCGGGAAATGCCAATCGTAAATGATTAAGCCTCAAAACGTAAAACCGGGTGTCGTAAAATTATGGAATTTGAAAGTATTGTTAAACATGTCCATATGTTCCATAATAAAATATGAAATGAGTGGTAGGTTCCATTTGGGTGGTAAAACCCTGCTAAAACTGGAAACACGGGTCTAAAACGCGTAATACGTAAAATGTACGAATATTGCGTAAAATTGAGAAAAGTAAAATGTTACTTTTCTAATAGGATAAAAATGATTTAAAATGACTTATAATGTCTAGACTGGGCTCAGTCTAGTGTCGGTTGGTATTAAATGTCTTTTAGACATCAAATCGTAAGCCTAAAAATCAAGGAATGACTTATAAAATCAAGGGATGATTTTTGGTCAATGGAGGAGGGAAAAATATGTTGACTTTTTCTAATAAGTTGAAAACTTAAATCGTCTTAGAAATGCGGTGCAGGTATAGGCTAAGGTTACGGCTGAGTAAAAACGCTTAAAACTGAAAATTCCAGTTTTTCACGGCTGAGGTTTATTTTTGGTCATGTTTTTCTCAGTCATGATTTATTCTCAAATAAATCATGAGTGTGTCAAACATTTTTCTGATACGGGGAAAATTAACGCGACCGAATTTCGTTGTGCGTAGAATTTCTGAATGACGTTTTACCCTAAAACGTGTAATTCCTTAATAACTTTCACGAAAATGAGCTTATGAAGGTCAAACTTTTAATTTGTCATGGAAATGATTTATCACTCGAGGCCAAGAAACAAAAATCAAGTTTCGGGAAAATTTTCGGGAAAAATGAATAGTAAAAGTGAATAGTGAAATTTTCCGGGAATAGTAATTTATCTTGAAAATGCGAATTGTTACAGTAGAGCCTATAGAAAAGTACTTTGATAAGTTGCCCACCAAGGAAGAACGGGAATACCATAAGGATTTATTCGATAGTCCCGAGAGACCATATAACCTTGGCACCCCCCTTATCAAAATGGGAGACCCCTCTAACATTAACATACCATGCAATATCGGGCACATGCATATATGGAAAGCTTACATCAACCCTAGATCCCCCGTGAACATCATGACTAGGACTTATTACAATTGGGTGATGAAGAAGCAACTTAATTTTAGGATGATGCCTAATAAGAATCTGATAAGTAATTTTGCAGGAAGAGTGAAGGGATTGCATGTGATTATAGGGAATCTCACTTATGAGATCGATTTTATGATTGTAGAAGACACTCGTCCGGTGATAGATGCTTGCCTAAGCCAAATAATATTTGGAAAACCATTTGTTGAGGCCACTAGGATGAGTTATGACCCGACTCTAGGGATAGTCAGATTCAAGGAAGAAAATGATGAGGTTGCCTATCAAATGCCCTACAAAATTGAACAATACCGCCTCCTCTCTAATTTAGAAAAGGAACACAAGCAAGCGGCTTATTATAGGAATGATGAGGATAGACGTAGAGGAGTAGAGTATGTAAAGAATAGGATGCTTGGTTTCTACAAAGAATGCTTGCAACTAGGTCCGGAATACAAAAGTGGTTTAGAAGACGACCTAGAGAGTGAAACCAACGATGAGGTCACGTAGTAACCCATGACCTTGAGTCTAGCTACAAGACTCGTAAATAAAGAAAAGCGCTTCTTGGGAGGCAACCCATGCTTTGTGTGATTTTATTTCGTTTGTTTGTTATTTGCTTCCGTATGCATGCTTTATTTTTATTGTTGGTTGATCATATTTCTAAACTAAATAGTGGAAATACTTTACTTTGTTGTTTTGGCCTAGTCTTAACTCCACCTAAAAGTATTTTTGCAAAAGATAAGTGTAAGGGGAAACCCCAAATATGTTTTTAAGAAACAAACCGATCATGATTCTCCACAATATTAAATGAACATGTATATTTGTATTTGTTAGAGTCAAATGCTTGTATTGAGTCATAATGAAGTTTTGCAGGATTTTCCAGGAAGTAGGACCAAGTTTTTCCAGAAATTTTCCGGAAACTTAACATAAGAATTTCTGCAGGTCAATCCTGACGGCGTCAAGAATTAATTCTTGACGGCGTCACGTGTAAAAATCTGGAAATTTTACCGGTTTTGTTTTTCTAACGGAGTCTTATGGTTTTTGTGAATTATTAAGTTTTATAATCTCCAGGAAATCTGCAAACTTCATTCCACAAGCATTATATCTTATCTTGTTTTCTAGGATTTAGTATTTTATATAGGATGCCGCCGATTTTACGCGAGGTTGTCTTGTTTGTTTTCTCAGGATTTACAGGTTATGTATGACAAGAAGATGAGTTATATTCTGGAAGGGAAGCTTTGATTGTTCATTTTCTTGGAGGAAGATTTAACCTGGCCACCTTATTATCCATACCAAGCGAATCAGGGGAGTATTTGATTTCATTCTTTTTGCTTTTTCACTTTTACATTCTTTACTTGAACATTGGGGACAATGTTCATCTTAAGTGTAAGGGGAGGGTAAAAAGATGATACCTTACATATGCACTTTCGCTTGAGTTTGTTTTGTTTAATGGTAGATGTGTAATAAAACTATGAGAAATACTTGTTAGTGTAATTTTAGCGCCAAATTTAAATTTTTTTTACAACATTTAGGAGTGAAACTTTAGCCATAGCAAGCGTCTCTTGGATAGGAGATTGTATGACTAGCACATAACCGTATATTCAGAAAAATTTTCCACCCAAATATGTGAGGTTCGCCTTTAGATTTGATAGGAAAAGCATCTACTATTAGTGCTTATGAGTGTACCGGTAGCATTTAGATTCTAGAACTTGCGTTAGTGATGCATCCCGAGACCGCTAGTGAAACTACATTAGTGTGGTAGGATTTACTACATGATAAGAGGCATTAGGATCACCCTTGTGTTAAACCCGTATTATAATTACTTGACCATTTAAGTCATATTACTTGGCTAGTTAAGTCAACTAATTTCTCCCACACCTTAGCGTTGTACTCATTTTTAGTACACGAAACCCCTAGTACACCCCTCCGAGCCTATCTTTTCGTTTCTAACTTTAAGCATTTTATTTAAAGGAAGAATTTGTTACACCCCACTTAAATGTACAACCAAATTGCCTTAGTCTTCCGTGTATGCACTCATTTTTAGTGCATTATTGTTATTTGTTAAACCCTAAGTTAATTATCTAATTGATTACATGGTTGCTAAGTCGAGTCATATCCTTGTACATATTGTTTTGGGACGATTGGGACTCATGGGTAAAGTACTTATTTATGGAGTAATGGGGAAGAACATCATATTATTACCCCCGTATGTGCGTTAATCTTAAAAGTACTCCAAGTGTTTTGATTTTCTTAATTCGAGTCAATAGATTAGTTTATTGTAAAGTATGTAAAAATTCAAGTGTTAGGGAAATTTTCATTCCCTATGATGTATTATTTTGGATGGTAGGGTAAGAGTGTATGCAAAAAAAAAAAAAAAAAAAAAAAAAAAAAAAAAGAAAAAAAAAAATCGAAAAAACAAGAAAAAGAAAAGAAAAAAAAAATAGAAAAAGAAAAGAGAAAAAAAAACATACGGACTACCATCCCTTTTCATTCTATGTTTATTTTATGTTTTTGTTATTTTTCATTTATTAGCTTAAGTCGAGTCTAGTCTTGGCTTAGCAACGCCATATTGTACATGTAATTAACCAAGATTGTTAACTCGCCACCAGTAAAAACTTCCTTTATCCAACAAAACCGTGTATTTCATATCCCTACACCTAACGTTACAACCCTTTAAAAAGACCTCTTTGATAGTTTATCCTAGGTGCTTACGCCATGTGGTGGAGGTTTGATCCTTTCCTAAGTCTATGGTAATCTATTTTGCTATGACAGGTAGTGAGAGATATCTTCCGTTTCCATATTGTAATTTGTACTTTATTACACCCGAGAGATGTGAGTATCTAAACACTATTTGTGAGGTGCTTGTGTATGACCTCCGTGCTTGTCTATTGGTCTTTAGTGGAACGATTATTTGTTGTAATTACTTTTATATTAGTGTTAAATGACCCCTAACTTGTATTTTGAGTAGAATAAAAGCGCATTTGCTTGAGGACAAGCAAATCTCAAGTGTAACGGTATATGATGAGGCGAAAAATGAACCACTTTTAGGGGGTCATTTAAGCCCGGAATTGAATTTATTTGATCAAATATTGCCCTAAATCGTTCCTTTTGTGATTTTAGGTACTTTGGGAGAGAAATCTGGAAAAGGAAGCAATTCGGACTTTTTTGGAGCATAAAAGTGAAGAAAACGCCAAAGTCTTATTTTTCCTTGCTGGGAACAGTAGGTTACGGCGTCAAGAAGAAAATCTTGACGGCGTCAAGAGTAATTTCCATGACGATCCAGTACAGATTTGACGGCGTCACAAGGTAGGGCGTCAAGAGGAAAATGCATGACGGCCTGGAAAATGCTAACACATGACGGCGTCAAAAGTAGATCAAGGCAGTCCGAGATTTATTTTGGCGGCGAGATGACGGCGTCACAAGATTTGTCTTGACGCCGTCAGACCCTATTTCCTATATATAGTTTTCTAATTTTCACATTAAAAAAGAGAGAAGTTTTGGGAGAAACCCTAAGTACGAACTTGGTGCGAATTTTACAGGTTTTTCAAGGGTTCTAAGCCCTTGATACCTTTCATGTGTAATTGAGATAAGTATTCTTTTAATTCAATCAATATGTCTATGTGTTGGTTGTCTATATCTTGTTCTTGTCTTAATTCCATCATGCTAGGCTATATCTATCTTGTGTTTGCTTGGATCTAATGAAACCTAGATGTTAATTATGTGTTGATTACTTGTTTATGGTTGTATTGGATGAATGAATTCGATGTTAGGCTTAAGAAAACTGGCAGATCTCCAATTGGTAACATGCTTGAACGTCTTAGGAAACATGAACTGATGTGCACTAGGTTTTATTGGTTGTATTTAATGCATGAGCCACTGTTTATAATCCCTATGGTTGTGCTGGGCATGGCATAGGAGGAGATAAGAGCTCATAGGATTGGGGAATTAAGTGCGCCACCCCATGAATGATATTAAGGAATACAATCCGTCATCCATGCAACTATAACAAGTAATTAACGTGTAAAAGATATCTAGGGAGTAGTGAAATCTAAGTAAACACATTTTCTCCACTAATTGCTCACAACCTTAGTTAATTTAGTTTATTTTCATTTCTTGTATTTTATTTTGATTGCATCTTTAGTATTGGGTTAGTTGACTAGCAACTAATTCCGCCCAAATCCTTCAAACCCGAGAATTTTACCTGCTTTCTAAAAAATATAAAAATACAAAAATAATCATCCCTCACCTTTAGAACTAGTATTTAGGTTTTCTAATCCTAGCGACACTATTCCTAGCTGAACGATCAATCCCCCGGTACTTGTCACTATACTATACTACAACGATCAGGTACACTGCCTGGTGGGGTTTGTAAGCTTCTCGAGATCCCTTGAGAAGTAAAGCCTGGTGCGATTCCCACGTATCAGTTTTCACCAACTATCCTTTCCAGAATCCCCTTTAAACCACGATTCGACACCTCCACCTGCCCACTAGGTTACGAACCCTAGTCGAGTTTTGCAGCTATTTTGAGGTTTCTAAACCTTTTTTCTTCCATGATTAATTTAAGATAAGTATTCTATCAATCATTCAATATGTCTATGTGTTGTTTGATTCTATCTTATGCTTATGTTTCTTTTAACATGCTAGGCTAGGTTCGTTTGTGTTTGCTTAGATGTAATGAAACCTAGCTATTCATTATTGATTGATGGTTTGTTATTAATTGTTGTTGGATGAATGATTTCAATGTTAGGCTTAAGAAAACTGGCTAATCTCCTATTGGTAACTTGCTTGATGTTTTAAGAAACATGAATCAGATGTGTACTATGATTAATTGGTTGTGTTTAATGCATAAGAGAATATTAATGAGGCCATGATAGGATACTAAACGTGTTGTCATAGGAAGAGATAGGATCTTATAGAGTTGAGGAAGGACGTACACGCCCCCACAAACGGTATTAAGGAATACAACCCGTCATCTATGCAATTGTAACAAATCCATCAATCAATGAAAGATAGCTAGGGAGTAGTGAAACCTAAGTAAACACGTTTTTCTCCATATTATTTTTACACACATTTATTTTCTTGTTATTTTATTTTTATTGCATTTGTAGTTAATTGGGTTAGCTGAATAGCAACTAATTCCACCCACTCTTCCAAAAACCGAGAATCTTACTTGCTTTCCATTAAATATAAAAATATAAAAAGAATCATCCCTCAACTCTAGACCTAGTTTCGATCATTTTCAATCCTAACGAACACTATTCCCTGTGAAGAACGATCAATCCCCTGGTGCTTACCACTACACTATACTACATCGGTCAGGTACACTTGCCTGGCGGGGATTGTAAGCTTCTCAAGATCCCTTGAGAAGTAAAACTTTTGTGTGACAATCCAAATCGCAACAAAGTTTTCGGCGCCGCTTCCGGTGAATAGTTATTTTTTAGGTTGAATTTTATTTTTATTAGGTCTACTCACTAGATTCCTTTCTAATGAGATTTTTATTTTTATTTTTATAGGTTCTCTTTAGTCTATCTTTCTTCTTTGTTTCCTTTGTTCGTAGACTTTCTCGATGGATAACAATAGCATTGATCGATAGATTCTTGTTATTCATGTTTTCTGATGAGACGAAAAATGAACCGTTTTTAGGGGGTCATTTAAGCCGGAATTGGAATTTATTTGATCAAATATTGCCCTAAATCGTTCCTTTTGTGATTTTAGGTACTTTGGAAATAAATTCTGGAAAATGAAGCATTTTGGACGTTTTTGGAGCATAAAAGTGAAGAAAACGGCAAAGTCTTAATTTTCCTTGCTGGGAACAGTACCTGACGGCGTCAAGAAGAATTTGATGACGGCGTCAAGAGCAATTTTGGTGACGACCCAGAGAAAACGTGATGGCGTCAAAACAAGGGCGTCAAGAGTAAAAGTGGTGACGGCCCAGAGTAGAATTACACATGACGGCGTTAGCTTTGGATCTAGGCAGTCCGAGAACTTTATTGGCGGCGAGATGACGGCGTCAGAATTTTCCTCTTGATGCCGTCACCTCCTAAAATCTATATATACTTTTCTAATTTTCATTCATAAAGAGGAACTTGTGTGGAGAATATTAGGGCCGAACTTTATAAACCCTAGCTCGTTTGTAACAGTATTTTCAAGGGTTTTCACCCCTTGACACCCTTCATGTTCAATTGAGATAAGTATTCTTCCAATTCATTCAATATGTCTATGTGTTGTTTGAATATATCTTACACTTGTCTTGATTTTAACATGCTAGGCTAGATCTATTGTGTGTTTGCTTAGATGTAATGAAACCTAGATGTTGATTATAGGTTGATTGCTTGCTTATAGTTGTAACGGATGAATGATTTCAATGTTAGGCTTAAGAAAACTGGCAGATCTCCATTGTGTAACTTGCTTGAATGTCTTAAGAAACATGAACCGATGTGTACTAGGTTTTTATGGTTGTATTTAATGCATGAGCGAATTCTAGTGATCCTATGTTAGGAGCTTCTTAGCCGGCTCGACATAGGAGTGAAGTAGGAGCTTATAGGATTGGGGAAGTAAGTACGTGATGAGGCGAAAAATGATCCATTTTTAGGGGGTCATTTAAGCCCGAATCCGACTTTATTTGATCAAATATTGCCCTAAATCGTTCCTTTTGTGATTTAAGGTGTTTGGAGAGTGAATTCTGGAAAAGAAGCCATTTTGGACGTTTTTGGAGCATAAAAGTGAAGAAAACGGCAAAGTACCAATTTTCCATGCTGAAGACACTAGGTGACGGAGTCAAGAGTTACACCTTGACGGCGTCAGACATGAAGAATAAAATACCGTAGGTGGTGACGGCGTCAGAAGTCATCATGACGGCGTCAAAGTGCCAAGAATAAAATACCGTGGTTGGTGACGGCGTCACATAGGCCGTCATAAGTAGATCAAGCCCGTCCGAGGAAGAATTTGGCGGCGAGGTGACGGCGTCACATGTTTGTCTTGACGCCGTCAGCCCAGTTTTCCTATATATAGTTTTCTAGTTTTTTCATTAAAAAAGGAGAAGTTTTGGTGAAACCCTAAAGACGAATTTGGTGCATCTTTTACAGGTTTTTCAAGGGTTCCAAACCCTTGATACCTTGCATTGTAATTGAGATAAGTGTGCTTCTAATTCAATCAATATGTCTATGTGTTGGTTGTTTATCTCTTGTTCTTGTCTCAATTCCATTATGCTAGGCTAGATCTCTTTTGTGTTTGCTTAGATCTAATGAAACCTAGATATTGATTATGTGTTGATTACTTGTCTATTCTTGTTTTGGATGAATGATTTTATATGTTAGGCTTAAGAAAACTGGCAGATCTCCAAATGGTAACATGCTTGAACGTCTTAAGAAACATGAACCGAGGCGTACTAGGTCTTTATTGGTTGTATTTAATGCATGAGCCACTGTTTACAATCCCTATAGTTGTGCTGGGTCATGGTGTAGGAGGAGATAAGAGCTCATAGAGTTGGGGAGTTATGTATGCCACCCCACGAATGGTATTAAGGAATACAATCCGTCATCCATACAAGTATAACAAGTAATTAACGTGTAAAAGATATCTAGGGAGTAATGAAGTCTAAGTAAACACAATTTTCTCAAATACTGCTCACACCTTTGTAATAATTAGTTTATTTTCATTTTTATTATTTTATTTTGATTGCATCTTAGTTTTGGGTTAGTTGAATAGCAACTAATTCCGCCCTTTCCTCTAAAACCCGAGATTTTACTTGCTTTCATAAAAATATAAAAATACAAAAATAATCATCTCTCACCTTTAGAACTATTAATTAGGTTTTCTAATCCTAGCGACACTATTCCTAAGCTGAACGATCAATCCTCCGGTACTTGTCACTATACTATACTACAACGATCAGGTACACTGCCTGGTGGGGGTTGTAAGCTTCTCGAGATCCCTCGAGAGGTAAAGCAAGGTGCGATTCCCACGCATCAAGTTTTTGGCGCCGCAGCCTGGGGAATAGTTATTGTCTAGGTTAGGATTTCTTTTTATTAGGTCTACTTGCTAGATTCCTTTCTAGTAAGATTTTATTTTTATTTTTTAGGTCTTCTTTAGTCTATCTTATTTCTTCGTGTCTTTGTTCGTAATCTTTACCATCCGACATCATGGAAGGTGGTAACATCTTTGAACCCGTCATCCCACCACAACAAAACCCACCATTAGAACCCCTTAGGCCCCGAACCTTAGCAGAGTATTCCCGACCTAGCCACCAAGGCTACCGAAACACCATTGAGCTCACCGGAGACAATGTGACCCCCTTGAGATCCGACACCATCCGGTTGGTGCAAAGCGGATGTGCATTCCATGGACTTCGTTCCGAAGATCCAAACCAACACCTTAAGGACTTCCTCAAAATCGTAGATTCCATAGACCTAGGTGTTGAAACTAGAGAGACTACCCGTTTACGCCTATTCCAATTCTCTCTACGGGATCAAGCTAGTCAATGGCTTGAGCGTTTACCCGCGGGATCCATCACCACATGGGATGATCTCACCACTCGTTTCCTTGCTCAATTTTTCCCACCGGGGAGAACTACTAAGCTTAGGAATGACATCTTGATGTTCCAACAACGTCAAAATGAATCTCTTTATGAAGCATGGACTCGTTTCAAGGACTTACTCCAAAAAGTCCCTCATCATGGCCTAGATCTTTGGCTCCAAGTCCAAATCTTCTATGACCATATCGACATCTCAACGAGGCGAACCATTGACCAATCGGCCGGTGGTAAGCTACGTGATCTTAGTGCGGAACAATCATGGGAACTCATAGAAGATCTTGCTCTCTATGACAACGAAAGTTGGAATGATCCCCGTGATTTGAACAAAACGGTCAAGGCAATATCTTTGCCTTCGAACAATTCAAGCACTCCCGACCGTAGGATCATGGAACTTGAGGACCAAGTCAAGTTTCTCATGAAATCTTACGAAGCTCCGAAGCATTCAAGCCAAGTGAACAAAATCACTTCTTCATGCGAATTATGTAGTGGTCCCCATGACACTCGTGATTGTGTGGAACTCCCCGAAACAGCTTTTGCGGACTACGTATCCACGCGTACCGACGAAGCGGGAGATAAGTTGTACACTTTCAAGCCCGAGCCAAACACATACGGTGATTCATACAACCCCTCTTGGAAAAATCACCCGAACCTTAGGTGGAAGCACAATCAACCCAATTCTTCCAATCCGCCTAATCGTTACCAACCAAACGGTCCACCATCCAACCGTACTTTCAACAACAATCCTTCTAACAACTATGGTAGTACCAACAATCTTGAAGGATTGATGTCAAAATTCATGGCATCTCAAGAAGCTCGCATAGCTAGGTTTGAAACCGAATTCAACCAACAACAAACGGAGATGACCAACAAGATTGACAACTTGTTGAAAGCCCTCAACAACCAAGCCTTAATCACACCTAGGAAGGAAACTAGGGACACCAATAGTGGAATCCAAATTAAGGACCCCTCATCATCAAAACATGTCCACTTTGTCAATGTTGTCACCATTAAGCCAATAGATAAGGAGATAGAGGAGAGTGACAAGGATGAAGTTAGAGTAGAAACTGATAGTAAGGATGAGAGTAGGGAAGTTGAGGTTAATAAGGATGAGGAATTAGAGGAGGTAGAGCCTATAGAAGAATACTTTGATAAGTTACCAACCAAGGAAGAACGGGAATACCATAAGAATTTATTCGATCGTCCCGAGAGAACATATATCTTTGGCGACCCCCTTATCAAAATGGGAGACCCCTCTAACATTAACATCCCATGCAATATCGGGCACATGCATATATGGAAAGCTTACATCGACCTTAGATCCCCCGTGAACATCATGACTAGGACTTATTACAATTGGGTGATGAAGAAGCAACTCAATTTTAGGTTGATGCCCGGTATGAATCGGATAAGTAATTTTGCAGGAAGAGTGCAGGGATTGCATGTCATTATAGGGAATCTCACCTATGAGATCGATTTTATGATAGTGGAAGACATTCGTCCGATGATAGATGCTTGCCTAAGTCAAGTAGTGTTTGGAAAACCATTTGTTGAGGCCACTAGGATGAGTTATGATCCGACTTTAGGGATAGTTAGGTTCAAGTAAGAGAATGATGAGGTTGCTTATCAAATGCCTCACAAGATTGAACAATACCGCCTTCTCTCTAAATTCGAAAAAGAACACAAGCAAGCGGCCTATTATAGGAATGAGGAGGATAGACGTAGAGGAGTAGAGTATGTTAGAAATAGGATGCTTGGTTTCTACAAAGAGTGCTTGCAACTAGGTCCGGAATACAAAACTGGTTTAGAAGACGACCTAGAGAATGGAACCAATGATGAGATCACGTAGTAACCCATGACTTTGAGTCTAGCTACAAGACTCGTAAATAAAGAAAAGCGCTTCTTGTTAGGCAACCCATGTTTTGTGTGATTTTATTTGTTTGATTGTTATTTGCTTCCGTATGCATGTTTTATTTGTATTGTTGGTTGATCATGTTTCTCAATTAAAATGTGGAAATACTTTATTATGTTGTTTGGCCTAGTCTTAACTTCAACCTAAAGGTATTTTTGCAAAAGATAAGTGTAAGGGGAAACCCCAAATATGTTTTTAAGAAACAAACCGATCATGATTCTCCACAATATTAAATGAACATGTATATTCGTATTTGTTAGAGTCAAATGCTTGTATTGAGTCATAATGAAGTTTTGCATGATTTTCCAGGAAGTAGGACAAAGTTTTTCCAGAAATTTTCCGGAAACTTAACATAAGAATTTCTGCAGGTCCATTCTGACGGCGTCAGAGTATTACTCTTGATGGCGTCAGGAGTTAAAATCTGGAAATTTTACCGGTTTTGTTTTTCTAACGGAGTCTTATGATTTTTGTGAATTATTAAGTTTTATAATCTCCAGGAAATCTGCAAACTTCATTCCACAAGCATTATATCTTACTTTGTTTTCTAGGATTTAGTAACTTATATAGGATGCCGCCGATTTTACGCGAGGTTGTCTTGTCTATTTTCTCAGGTTTTACAGGCTATGTATGACAAGAAGATGATTTATATTCTGGAAGAGAAGCTTTGATTGTTCATTTTCTTGGAGGAAGATTTAACCTGGCCAACTTATAATCCATACCGAGCGAATCAGGGGAGTATTTGATTTCATTCTCTTTACTTCATCACTTTTACATTCTTTACTTGAACATTGGGGACAATGTTCATCTTAAGTGTAAGGGGAGGGTAAAAAGATGATACCTTACATATGCACTTTCGCTTGAGTTTGTTTTGTTTGATGGTAGATGTGTAATAAAACTATGAGAAATACTTGTTAGTGTAATTTTAGCGCCAAATTTAAAATTTTTTACAACATTTAGGAGTGAAACTTTAGCCATAGCAAGCGTCTCATGGATAGGAGGTTGTATGACTAGCACATAACCGTATATTCAGAAAAAATTTCCACCCAAAAATGTGAGGTTCGCCTTTAGATTTGATAGGAAAAGCATTCATTATTGATGCTTATGAGTGTACCGGTAGCATTTAGATTCTAGAACATGCGTTAGTGATGCATCCCGAGACCGCTAGTGAGACTACATTCGTGTAGTAGGATTTACTACATGATAAGAGGCATTAGGATCACCCTTGTGTTAAACCCGTATTATAATTACTTGACAATTTAAGTCATATTGCTTGACTAGTTAAGTCAACTAATTTTTCCCACACCCTTAGCGTTGTACTCATTTTTAGTACACGAAACCCCTAGTACACCCCTCCGAGCCTATCTTTTCGTTTCTAACTTTAAGCATTTTACTTAAAGGAAGAATTTGTTACACCCCACTTAAATGTACACCAAATCGCCTTAGCCTTCCGTGTATGCGCTCATTTTTAGTGCATTATTGTTATTTGTTAAACCCTAAGTTAACTTTCTAATTGATTACATGGTTGCTAAGTCGAGTCATATCCTTGTACATATTGTTTTAGGACGATTGGGACTCATGGGTAAGTACTTATTTTATGGAGTAATGGGGAAGAACATAATATTATTACCCCCATATGTACGTTAATCTTAAAAGTGCTCCAAGTGTTTTGATTTTCTTAATTCGAGTCATTAGAATAGTTAAGTGTAAAGTATGTAAAGATTCAAGTGTAAGGGGAATGCTTATACCCCTATGATGTATTATTTTGGATGGTAGGGTAAGAGTGTATGCAAAAAAAAAAAAAAAAAAAAAAAAAAAAAAAAAAAAAAATCGAAAAAAAAATCAAGAAAAAGAAAAAAAATAGAAAAGAAAAAGAGAAAAAAAAACATACGGACTACCATCCCGTTTCATTCTATGTTCATTTTATGTTTTTAGTTATTTTTCATTTATTAGCTTAAGTCGAGTCTAGTCTTGGCTTAGCAACCCCATCTTGTACATGTAATTAACCAAGATTGTTAACTCGCCACCAGTAAAACTTCCTTTATCCAACAAAACCGTGTAATTCATATCCCTATACCTAACGTTACAACCCTTTAAAAGACCTCTTTGATAGTTTATCCTAGGTGCTTACGCCATGTGGTGGAGGTTTGATCCTTTCCCAAGCCTATGGTAATCTATTTTGCTATGACAGGTAGTGAGAGATATCTTCCATTTCCATAATGTTATATTACTTTATTACACCCGAGAGATGTGAGTATCTAAACACTATTTGTGAGGTGCTTGTGTGTGACCTCCGTGCTTGTCTATTGGTCTTTAGTGAAACGATTATTTGTTGTAATTACTTTCATATTAGTGTTAAATGACCCCTAACTTGTCTTTTGAGTAGAATAAAAGCTCATTTGCTTGAGGACAAGCAAATCTCAAGTGTAAGGGTATATGATGAGGCGAAAAATGATCCGTTTTTAGGGGGTCATTTAAGCTCGAATCCGACTTTATTTGATCAAATATTGCCCTAAATCGTTCCTTTTGTGATTTTAGGTGTTTGGAGAGTGAATTCTGGAAAAGAAGCCATTTTGGACGTTTTTGGAGCATAAAAGTGAAGAAAACGGCAAAGTACCAATTTTCCTTGCTGAAGACACTAGGTGACGGCGTCAAGAGTTACACCTTGACGGCGTCAGACATGAAGAATAAAATACCGTAGGTGGTGACGGCGTCAGAAGTCATCATGACGGCGTCAAAGTGCCAAGAATAAAATACCGTGGTTGGTGACGGCGTCACATAGGCCGTCATAAGTAGATCAAGCCCGTCCGAGGAAGAATTTGGCGACGAGGTGACGGCGTCACATGTTTGTCTTGACGCCGTCAGCCCAGTTTTCCTATATATAGTTTTCTAGTTTTTTCATTAAAAAAGGAGAAGTTTTGGTGAAAACCTAAAGACGAATTTGGTGCATCTTTTACAGGTTTTTCAAGGGTTTCAAACCCTTGATACCTTGCATTGTAATTGAGGTAAGTGTGCTTCTAATTCAATCAATATGTCTATGTGTTGGTTGTTTATCTCTTGTTCTTGTCTCAATTCCATTATGCTAGGCTAGATCTCTTTTGTGTTTGCTTAGATCTAATGAAACCTAGATATTGATTATGTGTTGATTACTTGTCTATTCTTGTTTTGGATGAATGATTTTATATGTTAGGCTTAAGAAAACTGGCAGATCTCCAAATGGTAACATGCTTGAACGTCTTAAGAAACATGAACCGAGGCGTACTAGGTCTTTATTGGTTGTATTTAATGCATGAGCCACTGTTTACAATCCCTATAGTTGTGCTGGGTCATGGTGTAGGAGGAGATAAGAGCTCATAGAGTTGGGGAGTTATGTATGCCACCCCACGAATGGTATTAAGGAATACAATCCGTCATCCATACAAGTATAACAACTAATTAACGTGTAAAAGATATCTAGGGAGTAATGAAGTCTAAGTAAACACAATTTTCTCAAATACTGCTCACACCTTTGTAATAATTAGTTTATTTTCATTTTTATTATTTTATTTTGTTTGCATCTTAGTTTTGGGTTAGTTGAATAGCAACTAATTCCGCCCTTTCCTCTAAAACCCGATATTTTACTTGCTTTCATAAAAATATAAAAATACAAAAATAATCATCTCTCACCTTTAGAACTATTAATTAGGTTTTCTAATCCTAGCGACACTATTCCTAAGCTGAACGATCAATCCCCCGGTACTTGTCACTATACTATACTACAACGATCAGGTACACTGCCTAGTGGGGGTTGTAAGCTTCTCGAGATCCCTCGAGAGGTAAAGCAAGGTGCGATTCCCACGCATCAGTACGCCACCCCATGATTGGTATTAAGGAATACAACCCGTCATCCACGCAACTATAACAAGTAATTAACCTATAAAAGATATCTAGGGAGTAGTGAAATCTAAATAAACACAATTCTCCCATTTATTGTTCACACCACTAGATTAATTTAGTTTATTTTCATTTTCGTTATTTTATTTTGATTGCATCTTAGTTATTGGGTTAGTTGATTAGCAACTAATTCTGCCCACTCCTCTAAAAACCGAGATTTTTAATTGCTTTTATAAAATATAAAAAATACAAAAAGAATCATCCCTCACCTCTAGACCTAGTTTTTAGGTTTTCTAATCCTAGCGACACTATTACTGAGTTGAACGATCAATCCCCCGGTACTTGTCACTATACTATACTACAACGATCAGGTACACTGCCTGGTGGGGGTTGTAAGCTTCTCGAGATCCCTCGAGAGGTAAAGCCTGGTGCAATTCCCACGCATCAAGTTTTTGGCGCCGCAGCCCGGGGAATAGTTATTGTCTAGGTTAGAATTTCTTTTCATTAGGTCTACTTGGTAGATTCCTTTCTAGTAAGATTTTATTTTTATTTTTAGGTTTTCTTTAGTCTATCTTATTTCTTCGTGTTTTTGTTCGTAACTCTTTACCATCCGATGTCATGGAAGGTGGTAACATCTTTGAACCCATCAACCCACCACAACAAGACCACCCACAAAACCCACCACTAGCTAACCAACCTCTTAGGCCCCAAACCCTAGGAGAGTACTCCCGACCTAGCCACCAAGGCTACCGAAACACCATTGAGCTCACCCAAGGAGCCAATGTGTCTCCCTTGCGATCCGACACCATCCGGTTGGTGCAAAGCGGATGTACCATGGACTTCGTTCCGAAGATCCTAATCAACATCTCAAGGACTTCCTTAAAATCGTAGATTCTATAGACCTTGATGTTACAACTAGAGAGTCGACCCGATTACGCCTATTCCAATTCTCTCTGCGTGATTAAGCTAGTCAATGGCTTGAACGTTTACCCGCGGATCTATCACCTCATGGGATGATCTTACCACTCGTTTCCTTGCTCAATTTTTCCCACCGGGGAGAACTACCAAGCTTAGAAATGATATCTTGATGTTCCAACAATGTCATGGTGAAACTCTATATGAAGCATGGACTCGTTTCAAGGACTTACTCCAAAAAGTCCCTCATCATGGCATAGATCTTTGGCTCCATGTACAAATCTTCTATGACTATATCGATCTCTCCACGAGGCGAACCATTGACCAATCGGTCGGTGGCAAGCTACGTGATCTAAGTGCGGAAGAATCATGGGAACTCATAGAAGATCTTGCTCTCTATGACAATGAAAGTTGGAATGATCCCCGTGATTTAAACAAAATGGTCAAGGCAATATCTTTTCCTTCGAACAATTCTAGCACTCCCGACTGTAGGATCATGGAACTTGAGGACCAAGTCAAGTTTCTCATGAAATCTTACGAAGCTCCTAAGCCTTCAAGCCAAGTGAAGAAAACCACTTCTTCATGCGAATTATGTAGTGGTCCCCATGACACTCGTGATTGCGTGGAACTCCCCGGAACAGCTTTTGCGGACTACGCATCCTCGCTTACCGACGAAGCGGGAGACAAGTGGTACACTTTCAAACCTAAGTCAAACCCTTATGGTGATTCCTACAACCCTTCTTGGAAAAATCACCCAAACCTTAGGTGGAAACAAAACCAAAACAATTCTTCCAATCCGCCTAATCGTTACCAGCCAAACGGTCCACCATCCAACCGTACTTTCAACAACAATCCTTCTAACAACTATAGTAGTACCAACAATCTTGAAGGATTTATGTCCAAGTTTATGGCATCTCAAGAAGCTCGCATATCTAAGTTTGAAGCCGATTTCAAACAAAAGCAAAGCGAGATGACCACCAAAATTGACACATTGTTGAAAGTCCTCAATGACCGAGAAATGGGAGCACTCCCAAGCGACACGGTCAAGAACCCGAAACTAAACGTTAATTCCATATCATCAGTCTCGTCACCCACTTCTTGCTCGCAATACTACTCGGTTAAATCATCGAGCACGTGTTTCAAACAAAACCAAATTCTTCAAAAGGACCAATCAAATAAAACACCCGATATAAAACCGGTCAAAAGCATAGTTGAAACACATCCTACGCAAGACCTTGACGATGAATTCAAGGAGCTTCACCTTGAACGCCCCGTCATTGATGTCTTAGCCCGTGCTCCCTACTATAGTGCCCTCCTAGAAAAGTATGAGAAATTTAAACTAGGAAAAAATTGGACCGCTTTCGTTCAAAACAAGTTGCCTAAAAAGCTTGATGATCCAGGTATATTTATTTTGCCTTGTAAGATAGGGAAATCCGAAGCTTTCGACACACTAGCCGATTTAGGGTCTAGCCTCAACTTGATTCCCTTATCCCTTTTCACCACTCTCAAGCTAGGAAAGTTAGAGGAGACGGAGGTATTAATTGGTCTAGCGGATGGGAGTATTGCCCACCCGGTTGGGATGATTAAGGATGTAGTTGTTCACGTAGAAAAGTTAACTATCTTAGCAGATTTTCACGTCCTAGATATGGTTAGTGACACTACATGCCCATTATTAGTAGGAAGAGGATTTTTAGCAACCGCTAGCGCCATGATAGATTGTAAGGAATCTAAGATAGCGGTAGGTGAGGGCGATACTTGGTCGGTATATGATGTTAAGAAACATAGCTATGATTGTGAGGATGAACCGACACCACATTGGGTAGAGATGAATAGTAGACCATCTAGATATGGACCTTGGATAGAAAGAGACTTTATAGGACCTCAACGCCCATTCTATCTAGAAAAAGATTTCATCGATAAAACACACTCGGTGGAACAACTCATAGCTAGAGATGAAGAGCTAGACCCTTTTGAGGACCCCCTAGTCTTTAGGAAAATGATTGAGTTCTTAAGCGTAATGCCCATTAACATAGAGATGAAGAAGTGGAAAAGAGAGGGGGATAAGTGTAAATGGAGGTGGGACAAGCCACCTAAGGAAGGTGACGGATCATGGCATATAAAGATGATTTTGTATGATCCGGATGGAGAAAAGTTTGAAAGGTCATACCACACTAAGAAAACCGATAGGAAGTTGAAACCTAAGTTTGATCCCAAAGATGTCCTCAATGAGGAACTCACCCATATCACGTAGTAACCCATGACCTTGAGTCTAGCTACAAGACTCGTAAATAAAGAAAAGCGCTTCTTGGGAGGCAACCCATGTTTTGTGTGATTTTTATTTTGTTTGATTGTTATTTGTTTCCGTATGCATGCTTTATTTTTATTGTTGGTAGATCATGTTTCAAAACTAAATGGTGAAAATACTTTATTGTGTCGTTTGGCTTAGTCTTAACTTCATCCAAAGGTATTTCGCAAAAGATAAGTGTAAGGGGAAACCCCAAATATGTTTTTAAGAAACAAACTTGATCATGATTCTCCACAATATTAAGTGAACATGTATATTTGTATTTGTTAGAGTCAAATGCTTGTATCGAGTCATAATGATGTTTTGCAGGATTTTCCAGGAAGTAGGATAAAGTTTTTCCAGAAATTTTCCGGAAACTTAACATAAGAATTTCTGCAAGTCACTTCTGACGGCGTCACGTGTAAAATTCTGGAAATTTTGCTAGTTTTGTTTTTTCTAACGGAGTTTTAAAGTTTTTGTTAAATCTTTAGTTTTATAATCTTCAGGAAATCTGCAAACACTCATTCCACAAGCATTATATCTTACTTTGTTTTCTAGGATTTATTAGCATATATAGATTGCCGCCGATTTTACGCGAGGTTGCCTTGTTTGTTTTCTCAGGTTTAACAGGTTATGTTTGACAAGAAGATGATTTATATTCTGGAAGAGAAGCTTTGATTGTTCATTTTCTTGGAGGAAGATCTAACCTTGTTACCACACTATCCATACTGAGCGAATCAGGGGAGTATTTGATTTCATTCTTTTACCTGTTTCACTTTTACATTCTTTAATTGAACATTGGGGACAATGTTCATCCTAAGTGTAAGGGGAGGGTAAAATGATGATACCTCATAGGATACACTTTCGCTTGAGTTTGTTTGTTTGATGGTAGATGTGTAATAAAACTATGAGAAATACTTGTTTGTGTAATTTTAGCGCCAAATTTAAATTTTTTTACAACATTTAGGAGTGAAACTTTAGCCTTAGCAAGAGTCTCATGGATAGGAGATCATATGACTAGCACAAAACCGTACCATTCAGAAAAATTTTCCACCCAAATATGTGAGGTTCGCCTTTAGATTTGATAGAAAAAGCATTCATTATTAGTGCTTATGAGTGTACCGGTAGCATTTAGATTCTAGAACTTGCGTTAGTGATGCATCCTGAGACCGCTAGTGAGACTACACTCGTGTAGTAGGATTTACTACATGATAAGAGGCATTAGGTTCACCCTTGTGTTAAACCCGTTTCATAATTACTTGACCATTTAAGTCATATTACTTGGCTAGTTAAGTCAATTAATTTTTCCCACACCCTTAGCGTTGTACTCATTTTTAATACACGAAACCCCTAGTACACCCCTCCGAGCCAATATTTTCGTTTCTAACTTTAAGCATCTTACTTAAAGGAAGAATTTGTTACACCCCACCTAAATGTACACCCAAATCGCCTTAGCCTTCCGTGTTTGCACTCATCTTTAGTGCATTATTGTTATTTGTTTAGACCCTTAGTTAATTAACTAATTGATTACATGGTTGCTAAGTCGAGTCATATCCTTGTACATATTGTTTTGGGACGATTGGGACTCATGGGTAAAGTACTTGTGTTATGGAGTAATGGGGAAGAAGATCATATTATTACCCCCATATGTACGTTGACCTTAAAAGTACTCCAAGTGTTTTGATTATCTTAATTCGAGTCATTATATTAATTTATTGTAAAGTATGTAAAAATTCAAGTGTAAGGGGAATTTTCATTCCCTATGATGTATTATTTTGGATGGTAGGGTAAGAGTGTATGCAAAAAAAAAAATAAAAAAAAAAAAAAAAATAAAAAAAAATCGAAAAAATTAAGAAAAAGAAAAAAAATGGAAAAAGAAAAAGAGAAAAAAAAAACATACGGACTACTATCCCGTTTCATTCTATGTTTGTTTTATGTTTTTGATATTTTTCATTTATTAGCTTAAGTCGAGTCTAGTCTTGGATTAGCAACGCCATATTGTACATGTAATTAACCAAGATGATTAACTCGCCACCAGTAAAGATTGCCTATATCCAACAAAACCGTGTATTCCATATACCTACACCTAACGTTACAACCCTTTTGAAAGATCTCTTTGATAGTTTATCCTAGGTGCTTACGCCATGTGGTGGAGGTTTGATCCTTTCCCAAGCCTATGGTAATCTATTTTGTTATGAGAGGTAGTGAGAGATGTTTTCCATTTCCATATTGTGATATATACTTTATTACACCCGAGAGATGTGAGTATCTAAACACTATTTGTGAGGTGCTAGTGTATGACCTCCGTGCTTGTCTTTGGTCTTTAGTGGAACGATTATTTGTTGTAATTACTTTTATATTAGTGTTAAATGACCCCTAACTTGTATTTTGACTGGAATAAAAGCGCATTTGCTTGAGGACAAGCAAATCTCAAGTGTAAGGGTATATGATGAGGCGAAAAATGAACCGTTTTTAGGGGGTCATTTAAGCCAGAATTGGAATTTATTTGATCAAATATTGCCCTAAATCGTTTCTTTTGTGATTTTAGGTACTTTGGAAGTGAATTCTGGAAAAGGAAGCATTTTGGATGTTTTTGGAGCATAAAAGTGAAGAAAACGGCAAAGTCTTAATTTTCCTTGCTGGGAACAGTACCTGACGGCGTCAAGAAGAATTTAATGACGGCGTCAAGAGCAATTTTGGTGACAACCCAGAGAAAACGTGACGGCGTCACAACAAGGGTGTCAAGAGTAAAAGTGGTGACGGCCCAGAGCAGAATTACACATGACGGCGTCAGCTTTGGATCTAGGCAGTCCAAGAACTTTATTGGCGACGAGATGACGGCGTCAGAATTTTCCTCCTGACGCCGTCACCTCCTAAAATCTATATATACTTTTCTAATTTTCATTCATAAAGAGGAACTTGTGTGGAGAATATTAGGGCCGAACTTTATAAACCCAGCTCGTTTGTAACAGTATTTTCAAGGGTTTTCACCCCTTGAAACCCTTCATGTTCAATTGAGATAAGTATTCTTCCAATTCATTCAATATGTCTATGTGTTGTTTGAATATATATTACACTTGTCTTGATTTTAACATGCTAGGCTAGATCTATTGTGTGTTTTCTTAGATGTAATGAAACCTAGATGTTGATTATAGGTTGATTGCTTGTTTATAGTTGTAGTGGATGAATGATTTCAATGTTAGGCTTAAGAAAACTGGCAGATCTCCATTGTGTAACTTGCTTGAACGTCTTAAGAAACATGAACCGATGTGTACTAGGTTTTTATGGCTGTATTTAATGCATGAGCGAATTCTAGTGATCCCATGTTAGGAGCTTCTTAGCCGGCTCGACATAGGAGTGAAGTAGGAGCTTATAGGATTGGGGAAGTAAGTACGCCACCCCATGATTGCTATTAAGGAATACAACCCGTCATCCACGCAACTATAACAAGTAATTAACCTGTAAAAGATATCTAGGGAGTAGTGAAATCTAAGTAAACACAATTCTCCCATTTATTGTTCACACCACTACCTTAATTTAGTTTATTTTCATTTTTGTTATTTTATTTTGATTGCATCTTAGTTATTGGGTTAGTTGATTAGCAACTAATTCCGCCCACTCCTCTAAAAACCGAGATTTTTAATTGCTTTTATAAAATATAAAAAATACAAAAAGAATCATCCCTCACCTCTCGACCTAGTTTTTATGTTTTCTAATCCTAGCGACACTATTCCTGAGTTGAACGATCAATCCCCCGGTACTTGTCACTATACTATACTACAACGATCAGGTACACTGCCTGGTGGGGGTTGTAAGCTTCTCGAGATCCCTCGAGAGGTAAAGCCTGGTGCAATTCCCACGTATCATTTTCCGTCGAAGAATTTTCCAGCTACCCACCGCAATCCCTGTAGTGGAAAATGAGAACCCACCTAACCTCTCACCTGACCATCACTTTGGCAATAATTCTGAGATGGAGGAGTCTGACCATGATAATGACCATAGGGTTAGCCCTTTTTACTATTCGGACTCCGATGAGGACCTAGATGATGGTGATGTAATTAATGAGGATAAGATGGAAGATGAGATGAACCCTCTTAGGTATGTCGACCGTAGGACAAGGATTGAGAACGACAACTTATTTAATATGCAATTTCCTTGTAAAATTGGATTTAGGAGCTTCGATGCTTACCTTAACTCATCATTACCAATGAACATAATTTCGCGTACTGAATACAATAATATTATGGTAAATGAGTTAGAATACAAAGGAGATAATATTGTTGCTAGGGCAAAGACGTTGCATGTGTTTGTAGGAAGCTTCGTCTATTTAGTTGAATTTATGATTATGGAGAATCTAGGAGAGTTTTTTTAATAGTAACTTAACCCAAGTTGTGTTTGGGAAGCCCTTCAAAAGGCTAACCAAATTAAACGAAAAATTCATGGAAGGGTTAATTACATTCTCAGACGGGGATGAAGATTTTGTTTATCAAATGCCCCGTGCACACCATAGGTTCAAGGATTTTTCTATTGAGAAATGTAATAGGTTTCCACCTCTCGATATGCTAAGTGAGAACGATAAGAGAAAAGGGCTTAAATATCCCCATGAAAAGAATAAAAGGTATTATCGCGGATGTTTAGAGCTAAGTGATGACTATAAGAGAGATGAGGCAACAATTAGATGGCTCACACTTGGGTATGTGAGCATAAGCGATACACGGTAGGACGTGACTTTGAGTCTAGCTACAAGACTCGTTAATAAAGAAAATTCTTCTTGGGAGGCAACCCAAGCTTTTTATTTGTTTGCTTGTTCATTTATTTGCTTCCGTATGTGTGTTCTTATTTCTATTGTTTATAATTCATGTTTCAAATAAAATTGTGAAAATGCTTTATTTTGTTTTTAACTTTGTCTTAATTACATATAAAGATATTTTGCAAAAAGATAAGTGTAAGGGAAATCCAAATTTGTTTTCAAAGAACGAATTGAACATGAACGATAACAATGAGATATAGACATACATATTAGTACCTGTTTGAGTCAAATGTTGTATCGAGTCATAATGATATTTTGTAGGAATTCCAGGAATTAAGGTATAGGTTTTTCTAGAAATTTTCCGGAAACTCAACATGAAATTTCTGTCAGATCAATTCTGACGGCGTCAGCAATCAAAGCCTGACGACGTCAGGTGCAAATTTTCTGAAAAAATTTTGCAAGTTTTGTTTTTCTGCCGGAATTATAAAGTTTTGTTAAATCTTTAACTTATAAACTCCAGGAACCTGCAAACATTCATTCCACAAGCATTATATCTTAATTTTCTTTTTAGGATTTTATTTTATATAGATTTTATCACCGATTTTACGCTAGGTTTTCTTATTTGTTTTCTCAGGTTTAACAGGTTATATTGGACAAGAAGATGTACATGGATGGTCAAGTCTTTGAGCATCAAAGTCTCAAGTTTTTGGCGTTGCTTTAATCTTGAAGTTGTTACATTCTCTTGAAGGAGGATTTAACCATGTTACCGCATTATCCACACTGAACAAATCAGGGGGGTATTTGTTTCATTCTTTTATTTTCTTTACTTTTACATCTTTTAATTGAACATTGGGGACAATGTTCAGCTTAAGTGTAAAGGGGGGGGGGGGTTAAATGAAGATACCTTAGAGAATACCATGACACATGATTTTTGTTTGTTTAATAGCAGATGTGTAATAGAACTGAGAGAAATATTTGTTAGGACAATTTTAGCACAAAATTTAAATTTTTTTGCAACATATAGGAGTGAAACTTTAGTCTTAATAAGCGTCTCATGGATAGGAGTCATATGACTAGCCCAAAAAACCGTACCACTCAAAAAAATTTTATGAATAAGGTAGTGACCATCCGAGTATTAGATTAATTGACTAACGTGGCAGCGATCTAGTGTATGTCTTGGTGACCATCCGTTATGCAAATAACGTGCCAGCGATCCAAGAAGTGCACTAGTGACCATCCGTTAGTTGAAGCGTCAAAGACTCGTGCCAACAATCTACTAAATTTATAAAGGTGACGTTTGCCCCTAGACTTGTTAGGAAAAGCCTTAATGCTTATGAGTATACCGGTAACACTTAGATTCTAGAACTTGCGTTAGTGATTCATTCCGAGACCACAAGTGAGACTACATTCTTGTAGTTAGATTTACTACATGATAAGAGGCATTAGGATAACCCATGTTTTTACACCCGTGTTTTATATAATTACATTGACTTCATTGGTCAAGTAATTTTTCCCGCACCTTTGCGAGGTACTCATTTTTAGTACACGATACCCCTAGTACACCCCTCAGAGCCTATCTTTTTTGTTTCTAACTTTAAGCATATTACTTGAAGGAAGAATTTGTTTACAATCCACCCCAAATGTACACCCAAATCACCTTAGCCTTCTTGTATGCACTCATCTTTAGTGCATTATTGTTATTTGTCTAAAACCCTTTGTTAGTTATCTAATTGATTACATGGTTGCTAAGTCGAGTCATATCTTGTACATATTGTTTTGGGTCGATTGGGACTCATGGGTGAAGTACTAATGATATGGAGTAATGGGGAAGAACATCAATTATTACCCCCATATGTGCAAAATGTTTTAAAGTACACCAAGTGTTTTGATTATCTTAATTCGAGTCATTAGATTAGTTACATGTAAAGTATGTAAAAGTTCAAGTGTAAGGGGAGAACCGAGGCCCGTATCATGTATTATTTTGGATGGTAGGGCAAGAGTGTATGCAAAAAAAAAAAAAAAAAAAAAAAAAAAAAAAAAAAAGAAAGAAAAAGAAAGAAAGAAATGAGAAAAAACATACGGACTACCATCCCGTTTCTTTCATTTATGTTTATGTTTATGATTTTGATTAGCTTAAGTTGAGTCGACTCTTGGCTTAGCAATGCCGCATTATACATGTAATTGACCTAGATGATTAACTTGCCACCAGTGAAATATCCTTTATCCAACAAACCGTGTTTCCCATATCCCTACACCCTACATTATAACCCTTGAAAAGCCCTCTTTGATAGTTTATCTAAGGTGCTTACGCCTAGTGAAAGGAGATTTTTTATCCTTTCTGTGGAAAACTAGAAGGGGGGGGTTGAATAGTTTTGCGTCTTTTTCGTTTAATAAAAGTTTACTTTCAAAGAATTGATGATAATTTGTAAAAACCTTTGAAGCTAAAGTATAGATACAAATTAATTCACATATGTCACATAAATACTACTTATTTATAGTGTTGAATAGAAATTATAATTTCATATATCTCACTTAAATATAAGTTTGTATTTATATATGTATATGTGTTTTAATGATTGTATATACTTTAAATTTACTAATGTAAAATTAATGTTTTGAATGGAACCTAGTTTGATCTTTATGTGAAACCAATATATGCACAACACACAATAATAATAATGTACGAGAAGCAAGTAAGTAAACAAGTAAAGAATGAGGGATGGAAAGATCAAACCGAGAGACAAAGGATTTATAGTGGTTCGGCTACAAGGACACCTTCCTTGCCCTACTCCACTCCCCGAGCACCGAACTCGAGAGTTTTCTTCACTAAGTCAATAACCTCCCTTATGGCGGAGAAAACCGTACACACCAAATGCTTACACCAATTAACGACACAAAGCAAGATGTCGAGTTCTAATCGTAGCTAGAACCAATCTCACACCAAATAACACACCACAACTTCTTCACACCTTTGACTTCTTCAAATACGTCTTCACACCATGAGTATCCTCACGCATTCACAAAATTCTTCACGACTTCAATGTCTTGCAACTTCACAACTTCAAAGCACCAATGTCTTCACAACTTCAAACCAATAATATCTTTTCACCTTCAAGCCACTAGAGTCTTCACAACTTTAATCTACTAGTGTCTTCAAGTCTTCTCCACTTGAAAGCTTCACTTTCTTCACTACTAGTCACTATTGCCACTCTCTCCTATCTTCACTATTATCCAACACTACTTCTTCACTTCAACTTCTACTACACACTTACAACAATTCTAGATTCTACAACTAAATCTAGCAAACTAATACATACACCTTATTCACCAAAATATGAAAGATCAACAAGATGAAACAAACCAACAACTTAGATAGCAAGATGATACTAAGTTGTAATACTTCTAGTAGAAGTATTCTTCTCTTTGCACTTGAGTGTTGAGGCTTGAATCACTTTGAAACAAAGATCAAAGTATATAAGATCAAAGGATTTTTAGAGGATAGAGAAGGATGTTTAGATCAAAAAGTTTTTAGTGCAAAAAGGTGAAAAAAATGTGTGAAATGATCCAGTATTTATAGGGCCAGATTTTACTGTTCTGGAGCGTGCCGGTCCCCTTAATTAGGGGCCGGTCCCCTTAATCATTAATGGGGCCGCCTAGTAAAATTAAGGGGGCCGCCCTCCTGAACGTTGGATTTTCTTGTCCTTTTGTGAGGGGAATTTTTCTGGATTAGATTTGCCATTTTTTGTTGAAAATTTGAATTTACAAATTTGTAATGAATTAAACATATTCTTTTAATTCCAAAAATGTTTTACAAAAGATATAAAATATTTTGTGACATTTTATAAATATCTAGTGATTAACAAAAGTGTTCCTTTGATCTTGTAATACATTAGACACTTTGTTTATTCATACCTTAAGTGATTAAGTGGTAAAGATGAGTATTTACTACTAAATACTTGTTTATGTCATAATCTTTGGTTTGATGAGTTTAGGTTTTGTGATTATCAAAACATAGAGATATCGAAAGATATGAATAACGTTTTTAGTCATTTATTTATATCAACAATCTTCCCCTTTTTGATGATTACAAAACCTAAACTCATTAAATCCAAAAATTAATTTTTAGACAAGTATTTAGTGAGTTTATATTCACTTCTCCTTCTTTTTGTAAAATCAAAAAGGTTTAAGCAAATAGAAAGGAATCTCCCCCTTGATGTATGCTCCCCCTCGTTTGAGGGCACCAAGGGTTCGAGAATTGGAATTCTTGCAAGAAAAATATTAGAAGCACAAGCATAGCACAAGCAAACACATATATCATAATACCAACAATTAATAAGCATGGCAAAAGATAATAAGGAACACATATTAAGTCATTCATTGATAGAAAATGATTATGTCAACCCATAATCATTGTTACAAAAGCCATAAATATAGAATACTAAGACTAAGTATAGCATCCTATTGTGCTAACAAGGAGTGTCACCAAACTTTCTTGAATCTCAAAATGGTTGAAAATTTTTATTTGAAAATGAGAAACATAAGCATATAAAATGCTTGGTGGTTTAGTGGAGATAAACTTTTGGTTGCATGGATGTTGGTGAGTTTGGAGATGTGGAACTTGTAGGTGGTGGGTTAGAGGTAGGATTTGTTGATTGAGGGTTTTGATGTTGTTCAAGTGATGATGTTTGTTGAGATCTTGTAAGAAGATACTCAATCCAAGTGAAGTGCTCATTCAAAGCAATGGTTTGTAGTTGAAGGAAGATGCAACAAGGGCAATTGTTGACATGCTTCTAAACTTGGTTGATGTTGTGTGGTGATGATGGTGAGCTTGATTGGGTTGGATCCAAATTGCGTTGAGCAAGATGTAATGCTAAAAGAGCACTAAGCTCATGAGCCTCTTTTAGCTCCTCAACGAACTTCAAGTGTTCGAAGGAAGGTGATGATGGTGGAATATGATGGTTGTCTTGGGTAAAGGTTTGAACATGCAACATAGGAATGGCATGTGAAGTTGTAGGATGTGGTGGTGGTACTCTTGGTGGTGGAGACATGATTGAGCTTGGGTAGTCATGAAAACATGAAATGGGTGGAAGAGGTTCTCCAAGAGTGAGTGGTGTTTTTGTTGAATGAGCAACATGTGAAGTATTGATTGAGAGATTGGGATTGTTGTTTTGGGATTGAGCATGCTCATCATAAGAAGAAGCATGAATGAGGGAATGAGTGGGTGATAGGTTGTGAGATGAGTCATTATTGTAGGTTTGAGGTTTAGTAGTTGGTTGACTTGGAACAACATCACTTGAGTTATGACAAGAATCAAGTTTCCTCCTCCAAACGGGTTTGACGGAGATCCTTGCGGTTCTTGAAATCTTAGGTTTTTGGTTGTTGGGAGATGACATGTTTGGGTGTGATGGCATTAATGATGGGAAGATGGTATTTATAGTGTATGAGAAATGTGGTTTAGGAAGGTAAATTTTGAGGGATAGCATGGGACAAAATATGTTTGTGAATTTTGGGAAGTATAGGCTGAAATGGGTCAAAAAGTTATAAAGAAAACAGTATCCCCGACCATCAGATGGCCGGTCCCCTTAATTAGGGGCCGGTCCCCTTAATCATTAAGGGGACCGCCTTATATAATTAAGGGGGCCGCCCATCTGGTGATTCCCAGAATGCCAGAAATGGGTTTTTGGCAGAAAATTTTCAAAAAGATTGTGTTTTTGGATTTGGATTCAAGTAAGTTCAACTCTTTGAGGCAATATAGGGCATACTATTCATGAATGTAGAGAGTGATATAGAAATAATTGAATTAGGCAATTAATTTCTAATAATCATGCTATCTATTAATTTATCAATTAAGATATGCAACTAAGGAGGCAATAAAGCAAATAAGTTAAATGTGTAACTATATGAAGATGATAACATTTAGCCTAGAGCAAACATGTTGATGATTGTTAACAAGTAACAAATAGGTGGATATGATTATATGGACTTCAAGACTTGTTACAAACAAGATCCATATGGGCAAGCCATGATTCTCATGAAATGATTTGATTACCAATAGAAGTGTATGACACATGTGAAAAAGTCAAATGTGTTTTAAACAAAACGTTTTTAGTTTTATTCAACAATGTTTTGAAGTAAATTCAAGTGTGTATTACAATAACACAAATTGAGTTTTGTTTCATATCATGTAAAAAAAAAATTCAATCTTGTTTTTGATTAAAATAAGGTTATGAAAGAAATTTTAGTTAAGTAAATTGTTTCAAGAAAAATAATATAGAAGAAAATATTTTATTCAAAAAGAGAGAAGTTTTAACCATGATGTTTTGATCATGATAATCAAGAAGTTGCAAGTGAAGGATTTGAAATGGAAGCTTATCATGCTCAAGAGAATCAATTAAGCCCATTGTCACACATAATCATCTCTAATGACATCTAAAGATATTAAAGTGAGATGATAGATATTTATTATCTTCATTATGCAAGTAACCCTTCTTTGAGGGTGTTGGTCCTTTGTATGTTCCGTTTGGATTGATTGTTGATGCTGCATGTCCTCATCGTGTTCACGTCTATTGTGCAAGTGGGTTTGAGAGAATGTAAGTTAAGTTTGAGGGTATACTTATTCAAAAACCCTACATGGATCCGGCTGCTACTTTAAGCTTCACTTTGATTTGATTGTCGGGTCTTTATGGTGTTAATGTATGTTAGGGTTTTCTAAAACCCTATTAATCGTTATAATTGGTCTTTGCTGCTGGTCGTATTGTCATTATTGATGTTGCTTGGGATCGATTATATCTGGTTATGGTTTTTAGGGTGTTGTTATGCCCTATTAATTGCTTCATATCACAAGATGCTGCTGCTCGTCTATTATATGATCTTGTGGTTGGTGTTTTGCTGCAAGTTAGGGTTCTTAATAACCCTATGATCATCATTCACTCGTCCTTATGCTTTCTGCTGTTGGATTGTGATGTATTTGTTGTTCGTATCTACCCAGATCATTACCATTATTGCTGATCATTCTATGTGGATCTGATTAGATATGAGTATTTGGTTCGACCTGCTTGGGATACTTGTTGCTTCTGCCTCGTATTACTCATATTTTGATGCAACATTATGTTATCTTTTGGAAGTGGTGTTCGTGGTAAGTTGCAGTTTTGATGCATTATGTTGAAGAATGCTTGGATGTTCTTTCTTGGATTTTTCATGGAAGTTAAAGTGGAACCACATTAGTGACATAGAAGGCTCAAGTGTTTTTCTTGAGCAGTATTGTAAATCTTTATGTACTTTTGTCATTATTAGTTGGTTCATTTTAGTGTAAGTTATAAGAATGGTTTGTCATTCTTATATTCGAGTCTGTATGTGTCCTAAGGGACTGAGATGAGGGAATCACCCTCATCCTTTGTACCTCAACGTTTTTTGGAGTAATGCATTTTACCGGGGTGAATTAACCCTTTTACCCAAAAAAAATAGATATTTATGATCTAAATGCAATGGGATAGGAAAGAGCAAGGTAAATAGTTCATGGATACAAGATAGACATGTGTATATAAATATATGTATATATGTAAACAAAGAACGTCATAATATCAAGTTGCAAAGAAGTCTCAATTATAATACATCTATTTATGCAACTAGTAAGATCATATAGCTTAAGTGGAAAGGTTCTACTATAGATCATAGAAGATTAAGAAGAATGATAATAGACTAAACACCAAGAAGGTTAATAATGCTAATATCATATATGCATATATTAGTGTTGATAATCTAAAAGCATGGCAACTTATAAGTTAAATCATATTCACATACCAATTAAAGCATTCTAAAATATAATGTAATATTGGCAAGTTTTTGAAAAGAAAACTTATCTTAGGTCCAGCTTTTCTTTAAGAGTGGGCATGACGGTAATGGAAGAAATCTTAAAAGTTTGTCCAAAACATGTCGAAGTAGCCAAGTAATATTCCAACGCAATAGAAATCAAGGGAGCTAGATCCGAGATGCTCAATCGATTTCACCAATCATCACAAGTCATGAAGGCTAATAAAAATTGTACTTTGGAGGCTTTATCTTGGAATAGTAACGGACACACCATGATACCAATACTCCAAGAGTGAAGAACAAAATGCCGAAACAAGAAGATTCCCGCAACGACGTCATAGGCGAAACATTTGCAGAATGTGAAACAACGAGATAGAAACCAATAGCCGTCAAAGGAAATAGAGCGAGATGAGTAAATCAACACGTAATAGACTCTTCGTTCGTTAATTACCTAAACAAGATAAACAGCTTGGTACCCAGATTCTCATGGGTCCTAGTTGGTTAGATGAGAACATCCATTGCATTTGAATGCACATGATGAGGATGTCGTCGATAAGTACAAGAATTCATCAATAGTTTGTTTTAATTAACAAACAATGACTTTCTTGACTAGAGTAATAAATAATGAATGTTAATAGTATTAGTTCTAAATTTATTCACTAGGTTTAACTAATTTTATTTGTTTTGATGCATTTGTTGAAGGTTCATTTACGATAAATCCTAAGCCGGTTTTATCATAAAATGGCTTTTGAATGTTGAGAAGATATTTTAAAGATTTAGAACTATTTTCGAATTTTGCCAATGTTTTTGCTTTTTCATTTTCCATTTTAATTTCATGTTTGTAGTCTTGACATTTTTTTACATTCAAGATCGATTTCAATATTACTTTCAAGTCTAGATATTTTATCTTCTAAAATTATTTCTTTTTCAAAGTTGTTTTCAGCGGATGTTGAAAATTCGTTTTTAAAAATAATTTTTGAGTCAATGTTGCAAAAATGTTTGAAGTTGTTTTCCATTTTTGAAAATTCTAATATAAATTGATCATAGCAAAAATGTTTGGTTTTGGATTGTACCTTATTTGTAGTTGTACATTCTTCACATGCTATACGGTGATCAATTCCATTTTCCATGTCGCTCCATGTTTTGTTTGTAGTTTCACTTGGATCAAGAAACATGTAGTTCTTGCCATCAATACTTGTGTTCACATTTGTTTGAATATTCTCATAAGCCGTATTATCATCGTCTTCTTTGCACTTGTTGCACCATGATTTATTCATGCTCTTTCCTCGGATTTGGCTCATGTATTCTTCGTTATAGATACCTTCAATGATCACATTTGAACTAGTAGTACATGTGTTTGTTTCAACTAAATATTTATTTACTAAATTTTCTAGATTGACTATTTCTTGTGCAATATCAAGTTTATCATCTTTGATTTTACATTTCTCTTGGTGAAACTTTAAAAGACATTTCCAAACATCATTTGCCGTTTTACAACGAAATAATTTTTCATATTTAACTCTTGGTAGAGTTTTGAAAACAAGTAATTTGGCTTTAGTGTTTTTATCAATTTTGGTTTGAAGATTATTATATTGATTTTCAAAATCTATTTTGATTGGTTTAAGATCACCAATTGAAATGATATGCCAAAGATCAAGATCTATTGATTTCACATAATTTTCAAATTTGTTTTTCCATTCAAGAAAATGATCATTTTCAAATAATGGTGGTTGTTGTGTAAATTTTCCTTCTAAATATTTTTCAAATTCCATAGATCGTTACAAGTTTTAAAATACAATCTATTTTAAAAATCTTGCTAGACGTGGCTCTTGATACCAATTGTGGAAAACTAGAAGGGGGGGTTGAATAGTTTTGCGTCTTTTTCGTTTAATAAAAGTTTACTTTCAAAGAATTGATGATAATTTGTAAAAACCTTTGAAGCTAAAGTATAGATACAAATTAATTCACATATGTCACATAAATACTACTTATTTAAAGTGTTGAATAGAAATTATAATTTCATATATCTCACTTAAATATAAGTTTGTATTTATATATGTATATGTGTTTTAATGATTGTATATACTTTAAATTTACTAATGTAAAATTAATGTTTTGAATGGAACCTAGTTTGATCTTTATGTGAAACCAATATATGCACAACACACAATAATAATAATGTACGAGAAGCAAGTAAGTAAACAAGTAAAGAATGAGGGATGGAAAGATCAAACCGAGAGACAAAGGATTTATAGTGGTTCGGCTACAAGGACACCTTCCTTGCCCTACTCCACTCCCCGAGCACCGAACTCGAGAGTTTTCTTCACTAAGTCAATAACCTCCCTTATGGCGGAGAAAACCGTACACACCAAATGCTTACACCAATTAACGACACAAAACAAGATGTCGAGTTCTAATCGTAGCTAGAACCAATCTCACACCAAATAACACACCACAACTTCTTCACACCTTTGACTTCTTCAAATACGTCTTCACACCACGAGTATCTTCACGCCTTCACAAAATTCTTCACGACTTCAATGTATTGCAACTTCACAACTTCAAAGCACCAATGTCTTCACAACTTCAAACCAATAATATCTTTGCACCTTCAAGCCACTAGAATCTTCACAACTTTAATCTACTAATGTCTTCAAGTCTTCTCCACTTGAAAGCTTCACTTTCTTCACTACTAGTCACTATTGCCACTCTCTCCTATCTTCACTATTATCCAACACTACTTCTTCACTTCAACTTCCACTATACACTTACAACAATTCTAGATTCTACAACTAAATCTAGCAAACTAATACATACACCTTATTCACCAAAATATGAAAGATCAACAAGATGAAACAAACCAACAACTTAGATAGCAAGATGATACTAAGTTGTAATACTTCTAGTAGAAGTATTCTTCTCTTTGCACTTGAGTGTTGAGGCTTGAATCACTTTGAAACAAAGATCAAAGTATATAAGATCAAAGGATTTTTAGAGGATAGAGAAGGATGTTTAGATCAGAAAGTTTTTAGTGCAAAAAGGTGAGAAAAATGTGTGAAATGATCCAGTATTTATAGGTCCATATTTTACTGTGCTGGAGCGTGCCGGTCCCCTTAATCATTAAGGGGGCCGCCTAGTAAAATTAAGGGGGCCGCCCTCCTGAACGTTGGATTTTCTTGTCCTTTTGTGAGGGGAATTTTTCTGGATTAGATTTGCCATTTTTTGTTGAAAATTTGAATTCACAAATTTGTAATGAATTAAACATATTCTTTTAATTCCAAAAATGTTTTACAAAAGATATAAAATGTTTTGTGACATTTTATAAATATCTAGTGATTAACAAAAGTGTTCCTTTGATCTTGTAATACATTAGACACTTTGTTTATTCATACCTTAAGTGATTAAATGGTAAAGATGAGTATTTACTACTAAATACTTGTTTATGTCATAATCTTTGGTTTGATGAGTTTAGGTTTTGTAATTATCATAACATAGAGATATCGAAAGATATGAATAACGTTTTTAGTCATTTATTTATATCAACACTTTCCCAAGCCTATGGTAATCTATTTGCTATGACAGGTCGTGAGTGATATTTTTCCATTTCCATTAGTTATATAGGTTTATAACACCCGAGAGATGAGAGTATCCAAACACTATTTGTGAGGTGCTAGTGTATGATTTTCGTGCTTATTTTGATTAAGGTGGAATGATCATTTGTTGTAATTACTTTTATATTAATGTTTAATGACCCCTAACTTGTATTTTGATTAGAATAAATGCTCATTTGCTTGAGGACAAGCAAATCCCAAGTGTAAGGGTATTTGATGAGACGAAAAGTATTACACTTTTAAGGGGTCATTTAAGCCTTAAATTGTGATTATATGATCAAATATTGCCTTAAATCGTTTATTTTGTCATTTTAGTTACTTTTGAGAGGAATTATGAAAAAGGAAGTATTTTGGACGTTTTTGGAGCATAAAAGTGAAGAATACGACAAAGTCTCAAATTATGCTGGAAACAGTACATGACGGCATCACGCACCACTAGGTGACGGCGTCACTTGTTGATGAAGAGGTGGATATGAAGTTTACACTTGACGGGCCAGAAAGGAATTTTGGAGTTTAAATGTGATGGCGTCACGTTATAATGCATCAAGGACGTCACATAGAGACGGCCACCTTATTCAACCTGACGGCGTCAAGAGTGGATCTAGGCCATCAAGGAACCCTAAACACGGTGAGGTGACGGCGTCTTGTCCCATAAGGTGACGCCGTCAAAGTTGTAAAATCTATGTATACTCTTCTTATTTTCATTCACTGTGTGTGGAACTTTGGAGAAACTTAGGGTACTGATGAGTGATTAATCACACATCCTTTTAGGCCTTATTTCAGACCAAAAATACCAAATACTAACAAAAAATGGCAAGAGAATGCATGTTTTTGTATTTGTGTATGTGCAGGTACGGATATGTGAAAAATGAACAAAAATGAAACCAAAACCGACAAACACGAGCATGAGATTGGAAAAAGGTCAAAAGCCGGAGCCGGGGAAGCAAAATGATCAAAGAAAGCTCATAATTTCATTAGAAGTCCTCAGAGATTCATCAAAGTTTCATATTTGGTCCCTGGATAAAGTTTGAGAGATTGGCAAATTTAGCCCCTGCACTTTCAGGAATTTACATTAATGGTCCTTGGGAATAATATCCGAAGAAAAGTCAAACTTGGTCCTTTATAAATCGAAGAATGACAATTTATGCCCGTGGATTACATTTATGAAAAATGGAAGTTTGAGTCCTTGCAGTTTCGGATGTTACAAAAATGGTCCTTGGAATTTTAACCTAAACTAAACTTATAATTTTACTAAACCTAAACACTTTAAAACTAAAACCAAACCCCACCCTGCCAAGCCCAAAACACATAAGCCCAACACCTTTACCCGGCCTGCCTTATATTACCCAAGTCAATCCACCCAAGAAACCGGTCAACGAACTAAACTAATAAAATACCCAAACCACTTCCCGCCCCCCAATTCCTATTTTTTTACCGAGAATTTCACTATTCACCGAACCCTAATTCACCCTTTCACCCAAAATTACCTCGTACTAAATCAATTACCTCATGATTAAGGTTCTAGAAGGTGTCAGTAAGGGTCAGGGAATGTCAGACGTGGACCAATCAAATCACACACGCAGGATTGAGGATGTCACATCAATCAATCAAGGGATACGGATGATTGGTGATGTAGGATTTCTAGGACCTTCCCCAATTCGTGTATAAATACCCCCTCCCCCTAGTCATTTGGGGGTGCTCTTTTTATGTATTATTATTCTGTCAAAAATCACTTTGTAATGTTTTATTCATTAATGGAAATTTTAATTTTGTTTTAATTCAAAGTCTCTTATTTTCATTTACATTCTATTACTGCTTATTTACTTAATATTGTTTTAGTTACATCTTTTATATATTGCTTGTTATTAAATTCCATTTACTTTATTTCCTTAGTTTATATAAAAATAATATTAATAATAATAAAAAAAATAAAAATAAAATAAAAATAAAAAAAATAAATAAAAGAATTCAATATTAATTCTAATTGGTTTGAATCTTGTTTTATTATAGTTGTTTTATTGTTTTTATAAGCTTATATAAGCATTGCTTTCACTGTTTCATCAAAATTTTATAAAAATACAAAAGGGTAAAAGTTGGGCAACTGATTGAGCTTATTAGATAAGCTAAGCTTATTTTGGAGTGATAGGCAGCCAATAAGGTGTCCATTTGGCCTGTCAAAAGACAGGCAAGCTAAGTGAACCCCTTCTTTTCATGCTGAGGGGGAATTGGACTGTGAGTTATCCATTTATTTTATCTCAATATTGTTAGAATTAGTAGCTTAGATCTGTTTTAATTGCTTGTTTCTTTCTTGTCATTCATAGTTTCATAATATTTTAGTATCTGTTTACTATTTTCATAACTGTTTATGGTAATTTGTTGTATTTCTGTTTCATTTAAGCTATCATACTGTCAGATCTGAGTATTTGAGTTTTTGTGTTGAAAACTTGCATTTCTGAGTTGTTAGTGGTTTATTTGAGTAGAGTAGACACTGGTTTGGTGGACTGGAATTGGATTGAGGATAGTGGATTCATAATTGGTTGAAACTGTTACTCAAAGGAGTGTTTGGTTTAGGTTTGTTTGCTGAGATTAGGATTGTCTCAGAGTGTTTGCTTGGTTAAAACTTATCACATAAGTTTGTAGTAATCTTTATTGAGCATAAAAATCAGGTTTCATTTCATAAAAAGTCAAAATCACTTTTCTTACTTCATATATTCATATCTGTTAAGATTTGTAGATTTCATCTTAATATTAGCAGTTATTTTAGTGTTAGTTTCAACTTATTTTAATCACAAATTGGATTATTAAAACACTTTCAGTAAGAAATTAGCTTTGAAAATCCATTTAAGTCAAAAGTTTTTTGTTTCATAAAAAGTAAAATTAGTTTAACTCAGTTTTTTGGCAAATACTTTGAGAGCTTTTGTAGAGTTTAAAACTCATCAGAGATAAGAAAGGATTGCTGATTTTTAAAGTTTGGTAGTAAGGGTATAATAATCAAAAAGCAATTTGTAGTTTGAATCTAAACTGCTTATTGGAAAAGCACTTTGAAGTTGTCTGTTTGAACACTGAACTCCCCTGCTCCTCAGGTTTAACTAGATTTCTAGGATACTTTTAGTTGATCAAACTAGTTTAAGAGTTGATTGTGTTGGTGGAATTAGCATCTCAGTTGGTCAAGTTAGGAATTGCCCCCATAAGTTTTCAAGTTTCAGCTTATTCATACTGCTCATTGTGCTTGTCAAGTAGTAAGGTTCAACCAAATTCTGTTTCTAGTTTTAGGCCTGCAATTGAGTTCTAGTGTTTGAAATCTGAGTTTGATTTCTCATCTGAGTTTGATTTTGTTGCTAGTATCTGTTTCAGATTGATTTTTGGCTTCTTATTTTACTACTTTGCTTATTGCTTATTTCATAAGTGCTTATTGGACTATTTTTGGTGCTTCTTTGTATTTCTGAGTATCTTGTGGCCTTAATTCTGTTCCAACAAGCTTATTAGAGTCTTAAAATCATTGGGTCAAAGTTTTGGTCAAACTGGTCAACTGTGCTTAATAATAAGCACTTTCAAATAAGCAGTTTTAAGATAATCAGCACTTCCACTGCTTATTTTTCAATTTTTATATTTTTCCTAGTTTGAAAATATTATTTTAGATTTTTCCTGAAATTTTCATATTTTTCTGAGTTGATTTGCTATTTTTCTTAATTAATTTTCATTTTTAATCATTTTTAATTACTTTTTAATTACTAAAAAATCCAAAAAAAATCAGAAAAACCCCAGAAAAATCCAAAAAAAATATTAGAAAATTATTTTTAGTTATTTTAGAATTTTAGAAATTTATCTTGCATTTTTCTCACTTTATTTACATTTTCTTTTAATTTTTAATTAGTAAAATTAGTTTTTAATTCATAAAAATTAAATAGAAAGTCAAAAAAATATTTTTCTTTTTCTCAAAATTTTCTTTTATCATTTTTAACTTTTCAAAATTATTTCCAAGTCCGTAGGAGTAGCGTAGCTTAAAAAGTCACGTTTTATTTCGTACGTTAACGTTTATTTTCCGTTTTAGCTTACGTTTTCGATTCTACGTTATGTTTCTTGTTGCCTTACTTGAATTACGTGTTTATGTGATTATTTGTGCTTCATTTACTATTTCATTAGTATAATCTCATTCAAATCACTTTTTACCACTTTCACGACACGTTTCACGAATCGGGAATTCGAAATTCCATTCACACCTTCGTTGGGACATGACCCGGGGAAATACTTTCCTAAGCATTTCTTCGGTAAAACAAACACTATACTATAAAAACGACAACATCAAATTTTGGCGCCGCTGCCGGGGAAGGTTGAAGTGAATTTTTCGTTTTCGTTTTTCGAAATTGTGTTTTGAAAATCTTCCTTGTATATATTTTCTATAAAAACCAAAAAAATCGAAAAATCAAAAACACTTTTCCTAAAGTGTTTTCAAAAATACCAAAAAAATAAAAATAAAGTTACAGCCTCGTCTCGACCGAAAGGAAGAGCGTTGTAAACCAAATAAGCTTCTCAATATAACAACGCGTGAAATTAGTTGCTAATCGGATTACTTTGGATTCTACGACCGAATAAGCGGAAAATACGGAAGCTTTGACATTAAATTGCAAGCTGAAGAGAGATACATTCTTCTCTCCCGTTCCGTCGTGAGTAGATTTGAAGGAAACGGTTTACGATTAACGTAACGTTTGAAAAAAAAAAAAAAAAAAGGAGAGAGAATAAAAGTTTTAAGTTTTTGAATTTTGTTTTCTAAAAATAAAAATACAAAAAGATTTTCCTTTTCCATTTTGATTTTCCTTTTATTTGATTTTATGATAATTAAAAACCAAAAATAATCTTCTTATCCTCTTATCATTTGATTCTTCTTCTTTAACCCTCTATACCAATAATTCTTATGGAACCGACTTGTTTTAAATGTGGAGAACCGTTCTTTGAAGGTTCTTGTGTTTGGTGTACATGCGGACGGTGTGGTAACGATATTCGAGACGGAAGTTGTTTGTTTTGCAATTCATTTGCTTATGCACCTAATTCGTACAACAACTTTCCAAATTTTTCCGACTACCCACCTCAGCCCGATTCATTCAATCAACAAATTTGCAAAGATTGTGGATTTACTCATGGACTTTGTATGTGTTATGCTTCGAAAGCTGAACCCGCATTCACATCCGATTATGATCCGAACTTCTCCAATTATTATCACAACGATTTCAACTCATATGAGCAAGTTCCGTATTTCAATAATGAATCGTTTCAAAATACACCGACCTCACAACTACAAAACGGTTGTGAGAATTGTAGAGGACCACACTTTAGCACCGATTGTCAAACAAGGAAACCGTTTCCTTATGACAATGATTATCACGACCAACCTCCACAATATGAAATGATCACTAAAATGATGACTGCTCAAAATAACTTTACTGAGTTATTAGATCTTTTTAAAGAAGTAATTCGTGTGAAAGAACAAGTTAACACCATTAAGAGCGACGAAAATGAGCTTTATAAAGAAGAAAATTCTACGATTAATCCCACTCAGTCTTGTGAACCTTTAAATGTTGAAGATTGTTCTATGACATTTCTTGACGACGATTTCTTTAAACGTAAGGCTTTTAAAATAAAAATGGAACAATTTTATGTCTCATCAAAAATTGCAAAAATTCGTGTTGATTATGATGAACCATCGGTTCCTACTCCCTCTCCGGTGAGGGAAATGGAACGAGAAACCGAGGTGACAAAGGACTCGGTAATTTCCACTAACAATGGAAGTGCTAAATACGTCCAACCTACGGTTGTCCAAGAGTCTAAGCCTACAATTGTTCTTAATCCGTCAAGATTTGATCCTAACCTTTCTCGATTTACGGTTAAGAGTTCGTCAAGCAAACGTGTTGAGCTTAAAACAGTATTTAGAAGAAACGTCTTACCTAATCTTCACGAACAAGAACCAGAGACCATAACGGAAGTGGTGGAAATTCCTAGCTCTGAGAGCACACCACTTGTCCCACCTCCGGATTCTTCTATTTCGACTGAGGTTGTTACGCCGTCAGATCCTTTGGAGCCCGAGCTCAAGGATTCGTTACCTAATTTTGAGAAATATGTTTTTGATACGGCTGAAGAATGTGAGTTATCTCCGATTGATAATACGAATAATTGTGTTGAGACGTTCTCCGATTCTGACAATGACGATGCTATATCCTGTGGAGACATCGACTATGTGGACGAATTACCTTCTAAGCTCGTCAGCTTAGAAGAAGAGAATGATGAGGAAGTTGAAACTGAAATTCAAGATGAAGCTCTTCGTGAAAAATTATTGAATATCAATCTTCTCATTTATAAAATCGAGGCATTAAATGATCCTCTGACTTTTTCTCCTATCCCCGATATGGATAGTGATTTCTTACCCGAGCTTGAAATTTTTCGATTTGAAGAGACGAGTAGTGGCAATCCGACTATTCATGCTTTCTCTCTTCCGGATTATGAGCGTTTTAATTTTAAGATCGATTCTGAACTTATTTTCGATAATCTGTCACGTGACCCTCTTTTAGAGGATGTTGATCAATTTCTTGCTGCGGGTGACTCGATACAACTGGGTATTGAGAATAACGAGAATGACGTTCAAAGAAATATTCTTTCCGATTTACCTTCTTCTCGTCCACCGGCGAAACCACCCGATGTAGTTTTTAAATCAGATACGAATGAAGAAATTTTTGGAGTGGTGGACGAGATTTTTGAACAAGATTTTCCTATGCTTGATATTTTACCCACCCAACCCACCCGTGATTCTGAACTTGAATTTACTTTTATCATCTGGGTGTTTTATCCGTTCTTTGCTTATCCCATTATTTCTTCACTTTTCCACTCCACCGGGAGTGAGGATACTGTCTTTGACCCCGGCATCTCCGTTTGTGCCGGTTGTCCGTTCTATCTGCTCTCCCCAAGGACGAATTAATTCAGGGATAGAGTCAAGCTCATGTGACTCGGTGATAAAAAACAAGCGCTTCGTGGGAGGCAACCCATGCTTATCCTTTTCATTTTCTTAATTTTCTATTTTCTAAGTAACGTGACGTGAGGGGGGCGACCCTTTCCAAACTCGTGTTTTCGTGGTTGTTTGTGAATGTTCAGGAATTTCTCCGAAGTTTGAGGACTCTCGTGCTCGTGGTTTGTCATTCTCTCCGCTCGAGTCTCATCCTTCGCTGCTCCTTCGGAAATTCACCATATCCAAAATCTTATCGACTAACGTTTATCTCTTGGCATACTTAATAAATGGCCTTAGATTTTACGTAGGATTACCTTTACCCTTAAAACATTGAGGACAATGTTTCACTTTAGTCTGGGGGGTGAATCTTCGATTCGATTTGACCTGTACCATCGTCTGAGCTGTTAACTTACGCAACTCCGTTTTCCACCAAAAATTTTTAAATTTTTGTCACCACTTTATAAAAAAAAATAATAAAAAATAAATAAATAAATAAATAATGAAATGAAAAAATATATGATATGAATAATAAAATTTGACACCTTGTTTTGACTTTCCTACCGGCGAGAGTAGAAATAAATGTTCCGACTTGACCGGGCGTGTTGAGCCCTAGCTCGTCTCCCTTAACCAATATAATCAAAAGATTATGGCTAAGCATCCGCGGATCTCATTACTTGGGATTTTAAATTTGCGGAGATCGAGGAATGATAGAGTTTATTTAGAAGTTTCGTGCTAAACGTGGAGTAGTTGGATCTCTTTAGAGCCCACGAAAGGTACTTGTGGCCTCCTTGTTCCCACAAGCTTGCACACCAATAATAATAGATCTCTAGGATTAATTAAGGGTATACGATTTGGGCAATACTTAATTTTTTCTCGTTCCCAACAATATCTCTGCATATGGGGGTTTGGTACACATAGGGGTACTGCCAGTGTTTCGGTAAAATAGACTATTGCATCTTGCCGGTTCGCAGCCGATGTTGTGATCTTAGTAAAGGCCGTAGGACTCGGGGTTTGGCATATGATTATGAATAACAATAATAATAGTCCAAAGCCAAATAAAAAGGCAGAGGAATCCAAAGCTATAAAAAGCAGCGGATAGAAATCCAAAGTCATAATAAAGCTCTTACATCTTGGCGGCTCATAAACCGTTGATTGTAAAAGAAATAAAGGACTAAGGACCAAAGTATTATTAAAGTGCTTATGATTATGCAAAAATTCCAAGCATCGACTCCGGGGGTTTCCCTAATAAAAAGCTTCCGTTTCGGGTATCAAACATGGTATGTCTCGGTCGTAAATAAAAAGGGAGCCCCTACAAATCGTGTTAAATCAGAGACCTTCATGTGGACCCAATTTCTGTATGCAGGGGTTTTCGAGAGAAAGTTTGGAAACTACTTAGCGTTCAAATTTTGTGCTCTTATCGGACTAACAACTATCAAAACGAGAAAATATGAAGCAATTCATTTCTCACAAATTAAAATCTTGAGATACAAAACTTAGGACCTGGGAACAAGAGGTAATACACAATTAACTTTTGTGGGCAGTGTTAGCATCTAACTTTTGAGTAAACAATGATCTCGATTTTACGCTTAGTTTGGGAGCTTGTGAAAAATCAAGGATGACGATTTTTATCCGTACGGTCTCTTCTCTGTGAGAAGTGTTTCTACTCGTTGACCCTGAAAGTTATCAACAGTTAAGAATTGATAATGAAAGTCAAGGCAAACCGTCACATATATAAAAATGAAAAAGTACAAAAAGAGTAGTAGTAGTTGTTATTTATGAAAATCGGAAAACGGAGCGTTTTTGAGAATAAATGATTTTACTATCTCTTTTGAACATCATTGCTACTTTACAACGTCAGTAAAGAGAGGTTTTGAAATTATTTATCTCTTAAGCGTGAGGTGATGACATTGCGTGAGGGCACGGCAATACCTTAGTCTGGGGGATTTTAATGAGTGATTAATCACACATCCTTTTAGGCCTTATTTCAGACCAAAAATACCAAATACTAACCAAAAATGCCAAGAGAATGCATGTTTTTGTATTTGTGTATGTGCAGGTACGGATATGTGAAAAATGAACAAAAACGAAACCAAAACCGACAAACACGAGCACGAGATTGGAAAAAGGTCAAAAGCCGGAGCCGGGGAAGCAAAATGATCAAAGAAAGCTCATAATTTCATTAGAAGTCCTCAGAGATTCATCAAAGTTTCATATTTGGTCCCTGGATAAAGTTTGAGAGATTGGCAAATTTAGCCCCTGCACTTTCAGGAATTTACATTAATGGTCCTTAGGAATAATATCCGAAGAAAAGTCAAACTTGGTCCTTTATAAATCAAAGAATGACAATTTATGCCCTTGGATTACATTTATGAAAAATGGCAGTTTGAGTCCTTGCAGTTTCGGATGTTACAAAAATGGTCCTTGGAATTTTAACCTAAACTAAACTTATAATTTTACTAAACCTAAACCCTTTAAAACTAAAACCAAACCCCACCCAGCCAAGCCCAAAACACATAAGCCCAACACCTTTACCCGGCCTGCCTTATATTACCCAAGTCAATCCACCCAAGAAACCGGTCAACGAACTAAACTAATAAAATACCCAAACCACTTCCCGCCCCCCAATTCCTATTTTTTACCCAAAATTTCACTATTCACCAAACCCTAATTCACCCTTTCACCCAAAATTACCTCGTACTAAATCAATTACCTCATGATTAAGGTTCTAGAAGGTGTCAGTAAGGGTCAGGGAATGTCAGACGTGGACCAATCAAATCACACGCAGGATTGAGGATGTCACATCAACCAATCAAGGGCTACGGATGATTGGATGATTCTGGAAGCATGATCAATGGCTGAAAAGGGACTCAAACAAGCACACCACTCACCCGGATTGATGATGTGGGATTTCTAGGACCTTCCCCAATTCGTGTATAAATACCCCCTCCCCTTAGTCATTTGGGGGTGCTCTTTTTATGTATTATTATTCTGTCAAAAATCACTTTGTATTGTTTTATTGATTAATGGAAATTTTAATTTTGTTTTAATTCAAAGTCTCTTATTTTCATTTCCATTCTATTACTGCTTATTTACTTAATATTTTTTTAGTTACATCTTTTATATATTGCTTGTTATTAAATTCCATTTACTTTATTTCCTTAGTTTATATAAAAAAAAATAATAATAATAATAAATAAATAAAAAATAAATAAATAAATAAATAAAAGAATTCAATATTAATTCTAATTGGTTTGAATCTAGTTTTATTATAGTTGTTTTATTGTTTTTATAAGCTTATATAAGCATTGCTTTCACTGTTTCATCAAAATTTTATAAAAATACAAAAGGGTAAAAGTTGGGCAACTGATTGAGCTTATTAGATAAGCTGAGCTTATTTTGGAGTGAAAGGCAGCCAATAAGGTGTCCATTTGGCCTGTCAAAAGACAGGCAAGCTAAGTGAACCCCCTCTTTTCATGCTGAGGGGGAATTGGACTGTGAGTTATCCATTTATTTTATCTCAATATTGTTAGAATTAGTAGCTTAGATCTGTTTTAATTGCTTGTTTCTTTCTTGTCATTCATAGTTTCATAATATTTTAGTATCTGTTTACTATTTTCATAACTGTTTATGGTAATTTGTTGTATTTCTGTTTCATTTAAGCTATCATACTGTCAGATCTGAGTATTTGAGTTTTTGTGTTGAAAACTTGCATTTCTGAGTTGTTAGTGGTTTATTTGAGTAGAGTAGACACTGGTTTGGTGGACTGGAATTGGATTGAGGATAGTGGATTCATAATTGGTTGAAACTGTTACTCAAAGGAGTGTTTGGTTTAGGTTGGTTTGCTGAGATTAGGATTGTCTCAGAGTGTTTGCTTGGTTAAAACTTATCACATAAGTTTGTAGTAATCTTTATTGAGCATAAAAATCAGGTTTCATTTCATAAAAAGTCAAAATCACTTTTCTTACTTCATATATTCATATCTGTTAAGATTTGTAGATTTCATCTTAATATTAGCCGTTATTTTAGTGTTAGTTTCAACTTATTTTAATCACAAATTGGATTATTAAAACACTTTCAGTAAGAAATTAGCTTTGAAAATCCATTTAAGTCAAAAGTTTTTTGTTTCATAAAAAGTAAAATTAGTTTAACTCAGTTTTTTGGCAAATACTTTGAGAGCTTTTGTAGAGTTTAAAACTCATCAGAGATAAGAAAGGATTGCTGATTTTTAAAGTTTGGTAGTAAGGGTATAATAATCAAAAAGCAATTTGTAGTTTGAATCTAAACTGCTTATTGGAAAAGCACTTTGAAGTTGTCTGTTTGAACACTGAACTCCCCTGCTCCTCAGGTTTAACTAGATTTCTAGGATACTTTTAGTTGATCAAACTAGTTTAGGAGTTGATTGTGTTGGTGGAATTAGCATCTCAGTTGGTCAAGTTAGGAATTGCCCCCATAAGTTTTCAAGTTTCAGCTTATTCATACTGCTCATTGTGCTTGTCAAGTTGTAAGGTTCAACCAAATTCTGTTTCTAGTTTTAGGCCTGCAATTGAGTTCTAGTGTTTGAAATCTGAGTTTGATTTCTCATCTGAGTTTCATTTTGTTGCTAGTATCTGTTTCAGATTGATTTTTGGCTTCTTATTTTACTACTTTGCTTATTGCTTATTTCATAAGTGCTTATTGGACTATTTTTGGTGCTTCTTTGTATTTCTGAGTATCTTGTGGCCTTAATTCTGTTCCAACAAGCTTATTAGAGTCTTAAAATCATTGGGTCAAAGTTTTGGTCAAACTGGTCAACTGTGCTTAATAATAAGCACTTTCAAATAAGCAGTTTTAAGATAATCAGCACTTCCAATGCTTATTTTTCAATTTTTATATTTTTCCTAGTTTCAAAATATTATTTTAGATTTTACCTGAAATTTTCATATTTTTCTGAGTTGATTTGCTATTTTTCTTAATTAATTTTCATTTTTAATCATTTTTAATTACTTTTTAATTACTAAAAAATCAAAAAAAAATCAGAAAAACCCCAGAAAAATCCAAAAAAATATTAGAAAATTATTTTTAGTTATTTTAGAATTTTAGAAATTTATTTTGCATTTTTCTCACTTTATTTACATTTTCTTTTAATTTTTAATTAGTAAAATTAGTTTTTAATTCATAAAAAATAAATAGAAAGTCAAAAAAATATTTTTCTTTTTCTCAAAATTTTATTTTATCATTTTTAACTTTTCAAAATTATTTCCAAGTCCGTAGGAGTAGCGTAGCTGTTGATCCCAGTTGAGCTTAAACGATTTTATATAGAAGTTAACTTGATTAAATACTTAAGCTAATATGCGGAATGTAAAAGCTTAACTTAAGAAGAATAATGATTCTCTTTCAACACTTCAATATTATTAATACGAGCACTCAACAATGCTAGAGTTTTACAACCTTGAAGTGAATAATAACACATACATAAACTAACCCTAGGATCCTCCTTTTATAGACTAAGGAGTCCTACTAGGTTTACAATACCTTTCTCTACAAGATAAGTATATTCTAGATAAATATAATATTTACACAATCTATTCTATATTTATCTAAACCGTATACATCCTTATCACATTAGCAGCAGATTCTATCAGCAGCATTTATCCTCAGCAGCACTTTGACATTAGCAGCAGAATCATTACTACTAGCAGCAGTTTCACTTAGCAGCAGTTTTACTCAGCAGCAGTTTCACTTAGCAGCAGTTTTACTCAGCAGCAGTTTCAGACCCAACAATCCTCCCCTAAACTTATTATTTATTTCTAAATAAGTAAGTTTCTTCTAAGCTCAATTAATCACTTGGAGGATGCTTCCAAACACTTCAAACCTTTAGAATTCATTTGATCAAATATCTTCTTATACTTTGACAGCAAATTGAATGCTTGATCATCAGAATCATAGTCTTTCTGCAGCTTAAGTGGTCTATCACTATTAACCATCTGATTGACAATATTCCAGTATCTTACCACTGGATAATCCATTTCAGCTAGCATATACAAAGTAATTGGTCCAATAGTTAACATATGAACTCCAGAATCTTGAAAGAGTCTCCATCTTTTTACCTTGTAATCAGCTATCTCAGTCCATTCAGAATCATCCATTGAAGGTTCAAACATAAGTTTAAGAGCTCTCCACATAACATTATCAGAAGAAGTTAAGATATGATCAATTTGATTTATCTCATACTTTTTACCATCAAATTTCTTAGCTCCAAACTTTGCCTTGTATAACTTCCACAAGTCTTCAACATCCTCTCTATCAAAGTAGTGTAGCATCTGTTGAAATCTAAGAAACCTATGAGTCTTACCATCAGATCTCTGGACATCATGAAATGCTCCAATGTTAGTATCATACCCTGTAGTTACTTTGACAATAGGATATTTAACTCCTAATGGTTTGGCATCAACCACTTCAGGATCTTCCATCTTGCCAACCACAGTATACCCCTTCAATTTTTCTTTAAGATGCTCAGAAGGAATGTGATCAAAATCATGTTTAAACATATCTCCTTCAGGCATAGAACTGCTTCCTTCTCCAATCTTTCTCTTCTTCTTTGCAACTGACTTATGAATAACACCTTTTCTTTTGTCACCTTGCATAGAAGAAGTAATCTTTGCTGCATCACCCTCAAGCTATTCAACAACACTAGCTTCTTGAATTTGCTCTGCTTCAGCTATCTTTTCAGGTACCAACTTCTTGTTCATCTGAGCAATTTGTTCCAAATCCTCAGCACATCCCATAGCATAAAAAGTATCTGTTCTCTTCTTTGTTTGTTGATACAAGTCAAAAACCTCTTTATCAGAATAAGGTTTTAACTGCACCAATGTCCATCCTCCCATATTCTTTAGATACCTTTCATATTCTTTCCTTTGCTGTTTAACAGTTGGACCTTTGAAAATCTTTATCTTTCTTCTTGCAGCAGCATTTTCTTTTCTCTTCTTAGAACTAAAGTCTCTATACCAAGATTGCACATTAAAAGTTGGAACTTCATTATCTTCAATCTTGATCAGCTTGTTTAGTTCAATATCAGCAGCAATTCTGATCTTTTCATCTACCCATTCATCATACCTTCTTAAGCCTTCATCCTCCTTCTCAGCTAATTGTTGATCTTCCAAATTAAACAACTCTTGTGTTTTAAGAGCAGCAGCTGCATCATGTTCAACTTGCAATGGCTTAGGCCAAGAATCAAAAGGTACATTAGTGAAGTCAATCCCCTTACACATTATCCTTGGTGTTTCAACTTGCTTGCCCTTTCCTTTATCAGTAGAAGATGAAGAAATAATCTTCTTTTGTTGAGCAGCAGGTTCTTTAATCACAATCCCTTTTTCAGGTTTTCTAGAGGCTGATGATTTGATTGTTGTTGTTGTAAGTTGTGATAGTGAAGGAGTTGGTAATGGGGTAGTCTTCTTGCTCAACAATACCATAGCTTCAGCAGCAGCATTGTCACCAGACCCAGCAGCAGAGTCTTGTGCATCAGCAGATCCACTAGCAGCAGAGTTAGTGATTTCCTTAGCAGTAGATTCTTGAGCAGCAGAGTCAAGACTATCTCCCAACTTCATCAATGTATCTCCCATCAACCCTGTTGCCTTTACTAATTGCTCAGGCTCCAAAGTTGTAAGTTGTTCTACCACCTTGTCTTGTGTAGCAATCACCTCTTCCATAACAACCTCATTCCCTGATTTATCAGCAACTACAAAGTCTCCAGCATCCTGAGGACTTTCAACATCCATATCACCAATCACTGGAGCCTCCCCTGAAACCATTCCATCATTTAAACCCAGAGCACCATCAGCTTTTTCAACATTTGCCTCCCCTGAACCCATTGCCTCTTCATTCCTCCCCTGTTTGGAAGCATCATCTTCCAAGTGAGTAGAGACTTCAGGAGAACTAACAACCTGAGAAGTGCCCACTTTCTTCAATCTTTTCAATGAGGCTGAAGGTCTTGATCTTTGTAAGGTCTTTATCTATTTTTGCAAACTAATGATGGTCTTGTCCTGATCAACAACAACAGATGAAAGAGTAAGAACTTTGTCCTCCAAGGTAGTACATTTCAGCCCCAAGTTTGTACAAGTAACCGTCAATTCCTGAATAAGTTGCATAATAGTCTCATCACTTCGACCTGTATTACCTGGTCCGAGAGGTGAATCATGGACATTGTCATCATGTACAAGATTTTCCGTCAATGCATGGGTCACTGGTCTGTCCTCATCACTTCGACCTGTGTAACCTGATCCGAGAGGTGAATCTTGGGACATAAACTCAGTATCAAACCTAGTTTGATCATCTGAGCCCCCTGTTTTTGCCATTTGGCTAGGGTTACCATCCTGAGAATTTGATTCAGAAGAATCATCATCTCTAGATGTTGCCTTGGTTTGGGTCTTATTTATGTTATCACTATCCTGCTCTGCTGCTAAGCTAGAAGCAGTAGTGACAGCCCTTGCCAACATGTCCTCTCCATCACCTAGGACAGCCTCATCTGGTACAGCCATACTAACACTATCCTGAGGAAGATCAGTGTTCTTTTTGGTGTTCCTACGGGTATAGAGTATTTTAGGTTGTGTAGCAGATGCACTAAAATTGGGTGTGTGATGGGAGTCAGTGGGATTTCCTGATCCTTCACCCTGTTTGTTTTGCACAAGTTGCACCATTTTAGGTGTAAGATTAGTATGTATGCCTGAAAAACCTTTGCCATGTTTAACCAAGTAAAAGTTTTAGAAACCAATTTTGGAGCATCATAAGTAGCAACATGACCTCTAAACTTTGTAAGTTGTTTTTGAACAAAGAGTTGTATAAACCTTGGATAAAGCAAATATGAACCAGACTCTTTGATACTTTGAAACATCCCTTCTAAAATCATTCTTGAAAAATTGAATGGTTTACCTTTGCTTAGGCACACCATTGCAGAAGCAATAGTAGCACTAAACTCATTCCATCCAGAAGTTTTAGAACTCAAACAATGAAGAAGAAGATGTATCAAAAACTTATATTGAGGACAGAGGAGAGATTTTTGAAATTTTAAAGTTGTATGATTCCCCTCATATCCCAAAGCATTTAAACCAGCAAAAATAGCAGAGTTGGCCAGGCAAGTGGTCTCTGTTTCATCATCTAAGAGAAGAGTTTCTCTTATTGATGATTCAGATACACGAACCTTTTGCCCATCTACTAAGGCACTAACATGTTTTTCCCCATTCAGAGTTTTGATTTTAGCAGTAAGCCAAAACTGTTTGATGTGGGAAACAAATATAGTAGGATTCACAGTGAGTGCATACCTAAGAGAAGTAGCATTCAAAAATGTTACCATGTCTGTGAATTCTTCTTTAACTGATTCAGCATCCAAAACGACCACACTGTTGTGTTGCTGTGCCCAGGTACGAACGCACTCCATGAATTAGGGTTTAGGGAAATTGGGAATTATTGACTTTGAGAGAAATAAAGTAGTAGGGTTTGTGATAACTTCAATTTGTGATATGAGAAAACCAATTAGAAAGATCAATTAGGTTTTAAACTGATTGAAGAAGTTACACATCCCACCCTTGCACTTTCAACCGTAGCAGCACAATAACACTAGCAGCAGAGTTGTATAACTAGCAGCAGAGTGAAATAATCCAGCAGCAGAGTTGACGAAACAAGCTTGGTCAAAAAGTCAAAGATCCTCAGCATTTAATGTGATGATATACCGTAATCCCTATAAAAACGGACCAAATCTTTTCCCTAATTTATCACAATCAAACCCTAATCGTAATCAAAACGCCAATCAACCAAATCAAATCTTCACTTAACCCAATCAAATCAATTAATCATGAAATCAACCCCCGAAATCATCAATATCTCTTCTGATTCATCATCCGAAGATGAGAGCCCATTTGAAACCTATGTACCGCCCTTCCGTCCTCCTCATGATGGTTGTAGAACCAAGGAGCAAGCAAGCAAGAGAAAACATGATCTTCCGGTGTTCAAGGATCTCCTCAATTTGAATCAAACCCCCAGCACTTCCAGGGGTAAAGCTGTGATGTCCCCAAAATCTCCATCATCTTCAGAATCATCAGAAAATACAGCTTGGATACCTGTCAGACAACCATCCCCAAGAGAGCTTGTGTCCCCATTTATCTGCACTTCATCAGATGAGGATGAGCCTCCAAATGAACCACCTGCAACTCCTGAGAGGCCTCAGTCATCAAGGCCACGACCAAAGAAATCCAACAAGGCAAAGAAGACAAGAAAGACAAACTCTCCTCTTCCAAAGGAAAGAAAGATTGTTCTTGGACTGCCATGCCCTAGGAAGTAGTGGTTGTAGTCATCTGATGTTCTTGCACACTTTTATAGTTTCAGAAGTAGTTTTTGTAATCTCTTTTGATGTATGAACTTCTGAATTGAATAAATGATAAGTGTGCTTCTTTTGTTGTCTGAATATTGTTATTTGCAAATCATCATCTAGACTTATTCCTGCAAAATATTAGACCAAACACCACAAAGCAAACAAACATATGTACTAGCAGTAGAGTTAGCAGCATAGTACATAGCAATGCAAATATATGCTTTATGATTAGCAGCAGAGTAACAAGCAGCACAATTCCTTTACATACTTTTACAAAAACAAAGAGATAAGCTTTTCAAAGATTTATCATACCAATGTTTGCAATTAAAAATTGAAACCTCCCCACATCAAAGTGTTTAGTGAGAAGATCAGCAACATTGTTATCAGTATGAACTTTAACAATTTGGATCAACTTCTTTTCATAGCAATCCCTGATAAAATGATGTCTTATCTCAATATGTTTTGTTTTAGAGTGAAAAACAGGGTTTTAATTATACAAAGTGTGCTGTTGTTATCAATATGATCAGGGTTTCATACATTGCTCTATTTACCTTGTAAACTTTGTCAGGATGATCAGGGTCTTCAAAGCCTGGTGGTTGAGCCACATAAACCTCTTCTGTAATGGTCCCATACAGAAAAGCACTTTTCACATCCATTTGATACACTACAAAATCTTTGTATGAAGCATAAGCCAAGAATAGTCTAATTGCTTCTATTCTTGCCACTGGAGCAAATACCTCATCATAATCAAGGCCTTCTTGTTGTGTGTATCCCTGTGCTACTAACCTTGCCTTATTTCTTATGACAATTCCTCTCTCATCTCTTTTGCATCTGAAAACCCATTTTGTGCCAATCACTCTTTTACCATTTGGCAGTTCAACCAAAGTCCAAACCTCTTGCAGCTTAAATTGTAGAAGCTCATCTTGCATTGCTTCCACCCAACTTGCTTCTTGTAAGGCTTTGTAAGTGTTTTTGGTTTCAATTTGAGAAAGAAAACATGCAAACAGGCAATTTTGAAGATCTTTATGACTATTTCTTTGATGCAAAGATCTGGCAAAGAAACTTTGATGTTGAAGATCTTTCAGTGCTTTAGTCATCTGCCTAGTTTGAATAGATGATTGTGGATCACTCAAAATTTGGTCTTTGGGATGATCCTTGTGTATTCTTGTGGTAGTTGTGGGACTAACAGGAATGTTGAGTTCCATATTAGTAATATCAGCAGCAGCTCCAAATAACTGACCATCAAGTGCATCATCATCTGTGTCATAATAAATATTTTCAAGATCATGCATATTTGGACCATCAGGATAGATAGTATCATCAATAGATCTACCCTGAGTGTCCAAATTAGGAAACAATGAAGTAGCAGTAGAGTTATTAGGCTTGGAAGCAGAATGTGGTGGAGCAGTAGTTGTATCTTTTGGCCTAGCAGTAGAGTCTTCTGAGTCAGCAGCAGAGTCTTCTGGCTTTGTAGGAGAGACATCAACAACTACTTTGGGAGCTCCATTAGTTTCTTTTTCTGCTTCAATAGGTATTTCAATACCTTCTTTAGTGTCCTTAGGTTTCTCTTGAGTAACCACATCTTCTTTAGGGCTTGAATCTGACTGAAAGGGTAGGAAAGTAGGACCAACCTTTAATTTCTCAACCAAAACAAATTCTTCCTGTGGTTTGTCAACACTGGCAATAACTGGTACATAGTTCATTGTTTTGGTAAGCATATCAACATTAAACAGCCATTCTGGTCCTTTTCCCTCAGGATTAGATGTGTTCTCAGAAAACTTGATATGCAAATTCTCCTCTACATGTTTGGTTCTCTTATTGTATACCCTGAAAGCTTTACTAGTCACAGAGTAACCAACCAAATTTCCTTCATCAGCTTTTTCATCAAATTTGCCTAGCTGATCCTTAGTGTTCAAAATTGTAACAGGACAGCCAAATGGTTTGAGAAAATCAATCAGTGGCTTCTTTCCATGAAATAGCTCATATGGAGTCTTATTATGAGGCTTGACTACCTTACTTCTGTTCTGCACAAAACATGCAGTGTTCACAGCTTCAGCCCAAAAAGGAATAGGTAGTTTTGAATCAGACAACATTGTTCTTGCAGCCTCAATAAGTGTCCTGTTTCTTCTTTCTGCAACACCATTCTGTTGTGGAGTTCTTGCTACACTATATTGTCTTAGAATTCCTTTCCCCACACAGAACTGATTCATCACACTGTTCTTGAACTCAGTACCATTGTCACATCTGATTATCTTCACCTTGTGATTGTACAGGTTTTCAACTCTTGTAATAAATGCCTTGAGTATTTCTGGAGTTTCATCTTTAGTGGCTAGAAAGAATACCCAAGTAAACCTGCTAAAGTCATCAATGACAACAAGACAATATGACTTCTTGTTCAAGCTTTTTACAAATACAGGCCCAAATAAATCCATGTGTAGTAAGTGTAGTGGCTCAGTATTTGTGTTCACACTCTTTGACTTGAAAGAAACTCTGTGTTGTTTACCCTTTTGACATGCAACACAAGTTTCACAATTTTCAAAAGTCTTTGTAGGCATTCCCCTAACCAAATTTCCTTTTACCAATTTGTTCATGGTCTTGTAGTTCAGATGTCCCAATCTCCTATGCCATAATTTAGACTCATCAACAGTGGCCTTTGCAATTAGACAAGTCAAAGCCCTCTTAGGAACAATGTTCTTAATATGGTCACTGTATATATTCTCATTTCTAGGGACCTTCAAAAGCACATATTTGTCATCTGGCAATTGATAGTCAGGAGAAAGGATCATACACTCAGTGTCTGTAAAAAGAACAAAGTTCTTTTTGTCACACATTTGTGAGACACTAAAAAGGTTAAACTTAAGTCCTTTCACAAGAAACACTTTTTCAAAGTCCAAATTTCCGGTTTTTAGAGTTCCTCTTCCAACAATCTTTCCACCTTTTGGATCATTCCCAAATGCAACATAACCACCATCAAAAGCCTCAAAGTCTTCAAGTTGAGACTCATCTCCTGTCATGTGACCAGAACATCCACTGTCAACAATAACCATATCCTTAAGCTCATCCAGTAGATTGACCTGCACATGAAAAGTAGAGACATTAGTTCCTCTTGACGACCCAAGCCATTACTGACTTGGATCTGCCCTGTGCATCAACATAATCAAATTTCTTTAAATCACTTGATGCACTACTATCCTTGGAAACAGAATTTGAACCATTTGTTTTTGGTTTCCAAGTCCAGCAAGCTGAGGCCTTAACAGCATAAAAGTGATTACCAACAACTGTATTTGTTAAAACTTTTGGCCCAGAAGTAGAAAGTTTTGTACTAGCAGCAGGTTGCTTGCTAGCAGCAGAGTGCATACTGGCAGCAGAATGCTTACTAGCAGTAGAGCCAGTAGAAGAACTAGTTGTTGATTTGAAAACACCATTTGATTTAGCAGCATAAATAGATCTAGTAGCGCCAGATCTCAACAAAACAGCTCTTGGAACCATGTTTCTATTAGGATGTGGGTGAGTTTGTTTAGTTACATATTTGTGATTCACCCTAGAATATTGATTCCAAACAGGCTTTTGGTGTTCAGGACATCTAACAATCAAGTGGTCAAAGCTACCACACTTATAACAAGCCTTCTTTTGTAATTGAAACTGATTACCTAATCTGTTTGAAACTAGGTTGTTGAAGTTTCTCTGGTTACCCCTAGGCTTATTATTGAACCTTTCCATCTGTTCTCTAGGTATCTCATTGTATTCTACCATTTTCCTAGAGAAGTTATTTCCTAACACAGGTTTGACAAACTTAACCTGTTCAATTTTAGGCTTAAACTTGGTAGGAATTTCTTCCTTTTTCACATTTTGTGTTTGTTTAACCTGTTCCTCATCACTGTCAGTATCAGAATACCAATCCTCAATAATTGGAGCTCCAGGAAATTTTCTATCCTCAACCTTAGGTGTTTCAATTCTACTTGTACTACATTCACCTACAGGTTTTTCAATATTTAGCTCACTAATGAAGGATAGTTCTTTTCCTGGTGGAGAAAAAGCACTTTTGGCTGGAGGAGCCACTTCATTATACCCAATTCCACTACCTTTTCTCATCAACTCCTTCTCAATAGATTTATGAACCATATCAGAAGCAAATTGTTGTTTTTGTACTCTTACTACATGTTTATCTTTTTCAGCAAGGGCTTCCTCTTTTTCTTTTTCTGCTTCTACCAACTTATTTTTAACAACTTCTACTTCACTGTTTTTCTTAAAAATTTCTATATCTCTAAGATTAAGTTGTTCTACATATTCCTTCTCACATTCTTTAAGATATTCCAATCTTCTTTCAACATTTTGAATACCTATTTTGTAACCTAAGTTATCAAGTTTTAGGTGTTCAATTTCTCTATTTAAACTCTCATTCCTAGACTTAAGTTCTTCTATAGTGTCAGCACAAGATTTAAAAGAACACATAGATAAGTCTGAATCATTGGATACCTCAGAGTCAGAGCCTGATGATGAACCATAGGCCATAAGTGCAAAGTTCTGCACCTTGGGTTGAGCAGCAGCAGCAGCTATCAAAGAGAAATTAGGTTCTTCTTCAGCCATATCACTCCAATCATAATCTCCCAATCCATCACAAGATATCAGTGCAGTCTTTGATTCTTCAGTAATCTTCTTTGTAGTATCAACATTCTTCTTTGGAGCTCTACACTCTCTAGCAAAATGTCCCTTCCTGTTGCAATTGTTGCACTCTATCTTTGATTTGTCAAAGCCTGGACTGTCCTTAGCCTTGTACTTGACTTCTTTTCCAGTCTTCTTCAAAAACTTTCTTGCCCTCAAAGTCAACATAGCCATTTGCCATTTAAGATCAATTTCTTCAAGATCATCAGGATCAATATAATCCAAGTCTTGATTAAGGACATGTGACCTTATAGTAGTTGTAAGTTCAGCCAAGAATGCACACAAAGCAATATCACTAGTAGAGATCTTATCATTTGAACTGGCAGCAGAATCATCAGCAGCAGAGACTCCATAAGCAGTAGAATGAGCAGCAGAGTGAGATTCTTTTCCTTTAGAGGATACAAAGGCAAGATTTTGAGTACCAGAGGATGAAGTAGAAGAGGTAGACAGTTCTGCTTCATACACTCTTAAATTGTTGTAGAGACTCTCCAACTTCATAGTTTCAAAATCAGGCTTATTCCTCCACACAACTGTGTGCATACTCCATTCAGGTGCAAGACTTCTAAGAAATTTTAGATTTACATCTTCTTGTGGAACCACATAACCAACAAGCTTTAGATGGCTAACAAGTTGGTTTAGCCTGTTGTATGTGCCAATAATCTTCTCTCCACTTTCAGAAGTAAAATTCTCAAACTGATGCTTCAGCATGTTTTTCCTTGATTTCTTAGTAGCATCATTCCTTCCAAACCTGAATTCAACAGCATCCATCAATTCTTTTCCAGATTCACAGTCATCAAAGTCCATTTGAAATTCATTAGGTATTCCCATTAAGAGAATACTATGTGCTTTGATTTCCATCTTCCTTACTGTGTTAGCTTCAGCAGACTTAATTGGTATCTCCTTACCATCAGCACTCTTCTCATGCACAGAATCACCATTAACAATGACATTCCACATGTTGAAATCAATCATGCGAATGTATTGTCTGATCCTTCTCTTCCAAAGCTCATACTCAGCAGGATTCAGCATGGGTACCCTTGAAGCAGTCACCATATGAGTTTCATCACCCATTGTAGCAATAGATTTGGAACAGCAAACACTTAAGAAACAAAATCTTCTTGATAATAACTTCTAGATCACAAGCTCTGATACCACTTGTTGATCCCAGTTGAGCTTAAACGATCTTATATAGAAGTTAACTTGATTAAATACTTAAGCTAATATGCGGAATGTAAAAGCTTAACTTAAGAAGAATAATGATTCTCTTTCAACACTTCAATATTATTAATACGAGCACTCAACAATGCTAGGGTTTTACAACCTTGAAGTGAATAATAACACATACATAAACTAACCCTAGGATCCTCTTTTTATAGACTAAGGAGTCCTACTAGGTTTACAATACCTTTCTCTACAAGATAAGTATATTCTAGATAAATATAATATTTACACAATCTATTCTATATTTATCTAAACCGTATACATCCTTATCACATTAGCAGCAGATTCTGTCAGCAGCATTTATCCTCAGCAGCACTTTGACATTAGCAGCAGAATCATTACTACTAGCAGCAGTTTCACTTAGCAGCAGTTTTACTCAGCAGCAGTTTCACTTAGCAGCAGTTTTACTCAGCAGCAGTTTCAGACCCAACAGTAGCTTAAAAAGTCGCGTTTTATTTCGTACGTTAACGTTTATTTTCCGTTTTAGCTTACGTTTTCGATTCTACGTTACGTTTCTAGTTGCCTTACTTGAATTACGTGTTTATGTGATTATTTGTGCTTCATTTACTATTTCATTAGTATAATCTCATTCAAATAACTTTTTACCACTTTTTACGTTAACGTTTCACGAATCGGGAATTCGAAATTCCATTCACACCTTCGTTGGGACACGACCCGGGGAAATACTTTCCTAAGCATTTCTTCGGTAAAACAAACACTATACTATAAAAACGACAACATCAGGTACGAACCCTAGTCGAATTTTGCAGCTATTTTGAGGTTTCTAAACCTTTTTTTCTTCCATTATTAATTGAAGATAAGTATTCTATCAATCATTCAATATGTCTATGTGTTGTTTGATTCTATCTTACGCGTATCTTTCTTTTAACATGCTAGGCTAGGTTTGTTTGTGTTTGCTTAGATGCAATGAAACCTAGCTATTGATTATTGGTTGATGGTTTGTTATTAATTGTCGTTGGATGAATGATTTCAATGTTAGGCTTAAGAAAACTTGCTAATCTCCTATTGGTAACTTGCTTGATGTCATAAGAAATATGAATCGGATGTGTACTACGATTAATTGGTTGTGTTTAATGCATAAGAGAATATTAATGAGGCCATGATAGGATACTAAACGTGTCGTCATAGGAAGAGATAGGATCTTATAGAGTTGGGGAAGGACGTACACACCCCCACGAATGGTATTAAGGAATACAACCCGTCATCCACGCAATTGTAACAAATCTATCAATCAATGAAAGATAGCAAGGGAGTAGTGAAACCTAAGTAAACACGTTTTTCTCCATATTAGTTTTACACACATTCATTTTCTTGTTATTTTATTTTTATTGCATTTGTAGTTAATTGGGTTAGTTGACTAGCAACAAATTCCACCAACTCTTCCAAAAACCGAGAATTTTACTTGCTTTCCATTAAATATAAAAATATAAAAAGAATCATCCCTCACCTCTATACCTAGTTTAGATCATTTTCAATCCTAACGAACACTATTCCCTGTGGAGAACGATCAATCCCCTGGTTCTTACCACTACACTATACTACATCGGTCAAGTATACTTGCCTGGCGGGGATTGTAAGCTTCTCAAGATCCCTTGAGAAGTAAAACTTTTGTGTGACAATCCAAATCACATCAATCAGCCATCTTTGTTTGTTTTCTGGTCTTCACACCAGATTGTATATCTCCAATCACATTATCAAGTGGATGCATCTTGTGAATGGTTACTTGGGGAGTATGAGGAATATCATATGCACTAGGCATATTTGAGATTTCAACATCATTAGCATGTGATTCCTGAGTAGCAGATGTAAGAATTTCCACATTTGGTACAACAGTGGAAACTTCTGGTATAGCAGTGGGAACTTCATTTGCACTGCTTTCAGGAATTTCTTTGTTCTGAGCATCCAGATTCACAACAGTGGGTGTATGTGCATCACCTTCTTTTTCAGCATCCTTGGAAGGTTGTGGATCTCCATTCTTTGAAACAGGGTCATCATCTACAAAGTCCCAGAGTGGCATAACAATGTGATCTTGATCATCCTCAGAATCTTTGCTTGGTTCATCATCATCAACAAACTCTTCTGAACCTGCAAAATCATTAGAGTCTATACCTGTAACAATAGGTACATAATTCATAGTATGGGTTAGAGTCTCAAGATCAAACAACCATTCTGGACCTGCACCTGCAATATTTGGTTTATTTTCAAGAAACTCAACATGCAGATTCTCTTCAATCTTCTTGGTTCTCAAATTATATACCCTAAAGGCTTTGCTAACCATAGAGTATCCAACAAAGAAACCCTCATCTGATTTTCCATCAAATTTACCCAGATGATCTAAGGTATTAAAAATTGTGACATGACATCCAAATGGTCTCGTGAAATCTAAAGTAGGAGGTCTACCTCTAAATAACTCATAAGGTGTCTTGTTCTTTGCTTTCACCACTAAAACCATGTTTTGAACATAGCAAATAGTACATCATATTTTTATATTTCTCATAATAAGTACATCGTACTTGTTATTATTAAAAGTAGAAAACTTACAGCTAAACAAAAGTAATGGTCCGCTGAAACTTGAGTATGGATTAAAACCAGTACACGCCTTCACAATACACTCTACAACATACGAGCACCAATCCATCTGAGAAATGTTTTCAGTATTAGAGACAATTGGTATAATTCTCTCATTTACTTCCCCATTTTTGTTTCTTTGGCCAAATATAGAGAAGAAAAGGACAATGAAACAAATTCGAAATTCCCAATCAACTTCTGTCAGACTGCATATATGTTCTTCCAACTTTGATATAAATATATTGTTATTAACAACAATACTTTGCAATTGATTTCTCCATTTTGAAGTAGTCTCTTCCAAAAGATTTTTTTCTTCAATTGCTTCAACTTTTATATCTCCCATTGGGATTCCAAGCACATCCCTAACCAATTCTCGTGTAATTTTAAGCTTTCTTCCATTTTTCATTTTTATCGAACAAGTTTTTGAATCAAAATTTCTAACAATCCACATCCCTAATTCTGATGGTGTAGAATCAAAATTGAAATTACTAAGAAAAGCACCAAATCCCATCTTTTCTAATTCCTCTACCTGAGGAGTTCTCAATGACTCAAGAACTTTTTGCAAACTTCTTGGTGACATTCTTGTATTGATAGATTTGGGTTCATTCTTTTTCCTTTTATATCTTTATATCTTCATCTACCAACATGACTTTTTCCTTTTTAAGTTTCTTCTTTGTGACAACAGCCGGTGCTGAATTAGTACGTTTAGGTTTCTTCTTTTTTTCAGTATGTTCAGCATGCTCTCCATCTGCCTTTTTATTTTTTTTGCCCTAAATTTAAGAATAAAAATTTGCAATAATTCTTCATCTGTTTCTTCTTCATCTGTTTCATATATCACCAATTGTAAATCATTTCATTTATCCTAATTTATAGAACCTACTAATATGAGAAGTTTTCAAAGACATTGTCGACCTGGTTGGGGATAATAAAACAAACGTTCCGGTGTTTTAACACTTTATCTCGTCTTTGTCTTTGAAGACTCCCCAGTAAAAGTCCAAATAATTTGGAATACAAAGATTATTATCATGTTTGACTTGGAATAAACATAACCGGTCAATGAGATTTTGTTGGACACTCAAACGTCGTTTTCATACTTCATGTATTCTACTTGCACATACCACATTAGTATGGTATAATGCATCTTGAAGTGATTTTTGCCTTTCTTAAAGTGCATGCTGATAGAACTGAGGGCAACATAGCTGAGAACATTTTAGCAAGTAATCTGACATATACTAGTTTTATGTTTAATCATATCATTTACTATCAATAGATTATCAGGCTGCTAAATTAGCCAACATTGTGAACTCTTCTAAAATAGCTTGCATCATTTCGTTTAGGAGTAACTTTGAGTATCAGTCATTTATCTTGTTAAAGATAAAAAAATAACTATAATAAACCCATATTAGTATATAGACCACAATTATCATCTATTGGGTTAAAGTGTCATATATTCCGGTGTGGGTTAAATTCCATGATGTTCCTTTAGCTATGTTCTCCGATGACGGACTTAGCCTTCTTGCTACAGTGATTGGGACTCCCAAAAGGTTTGATGCCTTTACTAGTCAAATGTGCAAGGAGTCTTGGGGCCGGAGTAGCTTTGCTAGGTGTATGATTGAAGTAAAGTCGGATGAGGTACTAAAGGACAGTCTCACTGTTGAGATTCCTCTACTTGATGGTACGGGTTCGACTATTGAAAAGATCCGGGTAGAATATGAGTGGAAACCGCCTCGTTGTGATAAATGTAAGGTATTTGGACATACTTTGGTTGAGTGCCCTAAGGTTGTCATACCGAATGCTCAACCTACTATGAATGCAAGTGATGGTTTCTAGCCTGTTAACAATAAGAAGAAGGGAAAGCAAGTTGCTTCGAATTCGGGTCGAGGAGGTTTTACCAAACCTGTGGTAGGTAAGCACTTTGAATATCAGCCCAAAAAGACTCTTCCTGAATCAAAGAAAGCTAACGTCAGTAAGAAGAAGGCTTCTGATGTGGCTAGTACGAGTGGAACCAAGATCACTACTTCTAATCAGTTTAATGCTCTTAATATGGATGATACAGTTGGTTTTGGTATTCCTAAGGTTGTTACTAACAAGGATGTGGATGCTGGCAGTACAATGAAAGTTAATAAGGATGAGTCGGTTACGACTGGTACTACTTCACAAGTCCCTCTTGTGAGTGATACGCAAGAACCGCTTGTGAGTGATTCTATAGGAACAATGGAAGTTGGTTCTACTCCTATTGTTGAGAAATTAGTAAGCTTGAAAAGCTGCTGATCGATGGGAAAGCTACTCTTGTGGATGATGCTGGTCATCCTATTCCGTCTACCTCTGTCACTAAGAGGGCTAACCCATTTTCTAAGGTGGGTGAGGTTGTGGTTTCGGATAGTCAAGAGGAGGAGGTTCTTAACACGTTCGATGGATCAACAAATCTTTTTGGTGGTGGTCATGAGCGTGAAGATGAGTATGACTATGATGATTATTCGAAGCAAATTTATGATCTTCCAGGGAAATTGGATGCTTTTAATGCCATTTATGGTCTTAATCTCCAAGGTCGTAAGAAGTAGTTTATCTTTTGTCAGAGTCACTACCATCATGTGAGTAATGGTTTGTTTTCTTGTTTTGATAATAGGAAGTATCTTGTTATGTAAGATTTTCGCCTATGTAATGGGCTGAGATATGGGATTCACCCATATCCGTTGTACTTAAACGTTTTTTGGAGTAATATATTTACCGGTTCGTTGAGCTTTTACCTAAAAAAAAGACAGCAATTTAGAGACAAATTTAAGCTCCACTCTTTTTGACGTTACCATGAGATCTCAAAATAAAACATGCCAATTGAGATTTTAATTGACTAGTCAACCATCTTGTATAAGTATGTTTTGCCACAATAATGTATAAACCATTCATTATACAACTATCTTGTACAAATATGCATGTAAGGAATTTGTACTAAGAATTAAGAAACATGCTTCTCAAGTCCGTGCAGGCATCATGAGCTGTATTCATCAATCGCCAATGCGAGAGTCAAAAACCACCAGGTTTATCGTTACCATGTAACATGTGTATTGTTAATAGGAAACATAAAACTACTATACATATATGATTATAGTTGTAGATGAATGGAACGCGGTTAACGTAACTCTTCAGCCAGAAGTTCATTTATATATTAAATGAAAACAGATAAACAACTTACGTTCATTTTTACTAAATGAGCAAACACGAATAGATGGCATGGAAAATGTGTATGCGTCCCGTTTTTCTTGTAAAATTAGTACTTTTTCATTGGCCTTGATTCTAAGAAGGGTATGTTGAGGTATCACCTAAGATCTTGCATGCTAACACTATTGATTGATTTTGAACATGTGGATATATAAGCACGAGCGATCTATATGGTGATATAATTAAATCACTGAAACATTCGTCAAGCTTTCTACCCAAGGATTCTTGCTCACGGATCTTTAGTTACTGCAGTTATTCCACATTAGGGTGCTCGGAGCTCTGTCTCTCTTCCTTTTTTCATCTTCGACTAAACAGAAAGTTTCAGAGATGGTTAATCAACTTGGGTTACCTTAAAGTAAGACCGAAAACAATCTTTAACGTAGAAGACATCTTTTTATATATTAAAGTACATCAATAATGAAAAATTATTAATCTATAAGAAGAATGCTTGCTTTTTCATTTGGCCAATCATATTGCTACATTCTCTAACCCAAAATCGTTAAAACATCGAAACGAACAATCCTAAATCGACGCTATATTAAATCATAGTATAATACCATTATCTATTAAGATTTTGTAAAAAAATTATAATTGGAAAAAAAATACACAAACCGACATAAGAATGAGGCCTATATAAGCACACATCATTCTTATCCCCGTTATAATTACAGTATCTTGTCATACAATTGGATTTCTAGTAGGAGTAAAAATATCACGTCTAGTTGGATAGAATGGTTTAGTAATCCTTCTAACATCCTCTCCTCAGCCTTGTAATTCTCTTTTTCTAGCTTCTTGCTAGTTAATATAATTGCCGTTCAAAAAAAAATAATTACAGTATCTTTTAGCTAGTATTTTTAAGTTGTTTTTGAGAATCTTTGTTGAAAATCTATGAAAAGGACACCTTTCTTCTTTGACAAACTCAGTTATTTATTTTTATAGTTTTACAGTTTGAGCGGCAACTGTACTAAACTAAGGTAGTGTTTGGATGTGAATATGTGATTATCGATTATCATGATTTCTGGTTGGGATAATGCATTTGGATACAATGTTTCTCTTATAATTATCTCATTAGCTAGGATATTCGTAAATAAAAGGTAAACTTTGTTAGATTGTTGTAGATTAAGGTAAATGAATGCAATGGAATACCCATTTAAACCTTACCAAGTCCTTAAACCCCACCTTTTAAGATTGAGGTTAGTTTAAAGAAAGATGTTCCCATTTTTATAATCTTTTAGGCCATTTATAATGTCCTTTAACCAGAACATTTTATGTTTAGGGTAGACCACGATCTTTTATGTTTTGCAGAAATGCTTTCAATGTTTTACGCCTCTGTTTGGCATTCGAATGATGTTTTTTATCGGTAAGCTAATAAAGCATATCATGACCGCTCCTTCAGTAATGCGTGCAAGGGACAATGAAGTTGACTTCAGTGGAATTAAGAGCTGAAATGTAGAAATTGAGTCGGGTTTTAAAAATAGATACAAACACTTTCCGTCATACAAAGTACTTGAACTGTACCCTCTCTTCGCTTTTTTTTTTTTTTTTTTTTTTTTTTTTTTTCATCATGTGTGTGCATTTTTATTATTTGTTCTGTGAATGTGGTGTCTTTATGTACTATTGTACCCATCCTTAAAAGATTCGGTAGTAATCTTACTAATTAACATTCCATAAACTAAAACAATGTCTATTAGGTGTGCAAATTTTTTATGTCACGTACTATATGTGAATGTCATTATGCAAAATAAATTAACCAGGATATGAAATTATACACGGTACATTAGAAAAACTTATTTGATTGTCACTCGTAGGTAGCATACAAGGTACACACAAGTATACAAGATGGCACGTTGTCCATTATTCAAACAATAAGTAAAACAGAAGAGGACAACGAAACTGTTTCAATCCACAATAACATGTTGGTTGAATAAAATCAACAAGCTAGTTTAAGATTGAGCAGCAGCATAAGCCTCAATAGCTTTGAAGGTTTTCTCATATTCTGCTTTCTCAAAGTTAAGAGCCTCCTCAGATGGTTTATTTTCGCCTATGCAGTTATAAGTGACTGTTTGTTTGAATACGCTTCCTCCATCTACAGAAGGAGTAATCGTAACATGATGGGTGATGGAGTTTGCTATACCCATCAAGATGTCGCCTTCATAAAATGTGTGGCCATAGGTAAAGTTGCTCGCATCAAAGATATCTACTTTATACTTCCCAGTTGTAAATGGAACACCTATATGATACATTATTTAGTTAGAATTAGAAAGGAATTCAAAATAATAATCAAAAGAGTTTACTTATCATGAAATGGTTCAAGAAAGATTACCATCACCAAATGTTACGAGCTTTATAGTTCCAACACCGCCATTGCCTTCGACTGTTTCGATAGACTTGAATACTGAAGGGTTAACTTTAGGTGCAATAACGTGAAAGTCACAAAAAACTTTGAAAATCGTGCCAGCAGGATTTGAAGAAGCAACTTCAACTACGATGGTAGCAGTTGTCATGACTAACTTAACTGATATCAAATAATATATGTATGAAAGAAGATTTGTTTGTGATGAAAATGTAAATAAACGGGGTGGCATTTATAGACGATGGGAAGTGAATATGGAGCCATCACAATTGACCAATTTCTCTTTTCTAAGATAAAATATATCATGAAAAAATGTGTCATTTTTGTTTATGTCGAATCAAGAAATGTAGAGCACATGTTTTTAAACCGGCCACATGCAACGAAAAATAAATATAAGATTCTTTTAGTTGTATATTTATGTTGTGAAAGAATATTTATTTAATTAATAGTGACAAAATTTGAATTAGGGTAACTCGTGGTTAGTAAATATATTAATACAACCTCGAATATTTTATCAACGTTTGCAAAAGCTTTACCATGTGTGATATTAGTCATTGTACACAGGTAACCAAAATTACGTAAACTACAAGGGCAGTCGAGTTGACATAGCGCGTGTAACTATCATCAACAAAATATGAAACTAGAGATATTTCAAGTTTGACAATGCTTGGGCAATCGAACCTGGCTTTCGTTACCAATGGCAGTGGGTACAAGCATCATCGATTAATTAGTTATCCAAAAAGTCGAAACCCATAGCTATAAAAAAATGACTATTACTATATATTTCATGTTTGTTACAGTCCCACGGGTAGCAAAAATACCAAGGCTGAAACTTTTGGATTTAAAAACATTCTACAGTTACGCTCACATCAACATATTCTCTAGCAGAGCCTCTTACTAGCTCCTCATTTTAGTGAAAATGGGCTCTAACCCTCTGTTTCTAAGTTTTGAATAAAAGAAAATAAAAGAAGAGATAAAAATAATGATTACTTTTGGATTGTCATTCGCCTTCGTTATGATACTTGTATAGAAATGACCTAATAGAGTTTATTTCTGGATATTCCCCATTTTTCGACTGCTTTTTAAGTAGTTTGTCTCATTTAGTAAGCGAATGTCTATTAAAATACTAGAACGGTACATGCGCAATGCGGCGGCGTGTACCTGTGACTATAATTTGCGTTATTCGATTATTCGTTTACACATTTAGTTGTTTTAATTCTTTATCAGTAGAGATAGTTAAGCCAAATAATTTTAGTTTGAACAAACAACTTGCTTCCTAACAAACTTCATAACCAACTTGCTTTCTAACTAACTTTCTAACTAACCTGCTTCCTAACCAATTAATTTTGAAATCCTTCCATAATAAGTAAGTAAAAGTCTGAATTTTAAACCTTTCTAATTATAGAATAGTATCAAATGCATTATATAGTAGTATAGATTGAGCATTTAAGATGAAGTCGATATATGATATCCCTTACACATGCTTTGAGAGTTGAGGTGAATTGCTAGCTATCAATAATTTACTTAAATAGTTAATCTGTTAACATGTGTTCACATATGAGACAAAGTATTTCAAAGATGGGTTAAAATTACCATGCCAGAACGACATTAATACATAATCATACCATATATGCAATCACCCATATATTAACGGCGATATTCCAAAACTGCCCTGGAGGCATCCCAACACATCAAAAATTACCCTAATTTTTATTTTATCTCCAGAATATTCCGGGCGACTGGGCAACTTGTACATCCACCAAACATAAGGCGCCACTTTGCATGCATTTGGGACACTTGTCGGATGTATGGGTGGTGAAGGTACAAGTTAACCAGTCACCCCGGGTATTCTGGAGTTAAAATAAAAATTGGGGCAATTCTTTATGTGTTGGGATGCCTCCGAGACATTTTTGGAATAATCCCTATATTAAAATTAGAGATATATTAAAATTGTAAAATCATCTATTTATTACAATCTTGATGAGTTTGTAGTAAATATACAAGATAGATCGAAATTCAGAGCGTGGAATATTTGGCAAGGTATAAAATAAAATTAACGAACACCTGATATCAATTGAATTTACAGAATTGCATACTAGCTTGTTGTTCCCCGGTGAATTACTACCCAAGTGTAACATGATATTTTCCGATTGTACCGATGATATTCATACGATAGTGGTCTGTAAGTTTGTGTAAACCGTATGTATTGAATGAATCTCTAATGTTCGGTTACATCACATTATATAAGACATGATATGGGCCAATATACACGAGCCTAATATCCTATTACAAGTCTAATACTAACTGTCTAACACTCCCCCGCAGTTTGAGCTGGAGGAGACCGAACACTCAAGTTGTCACGAAACTCAGCAAACAAGGCGGATGGTAACCCCTTAGTAAAAATATCAGCATACAGAAACCGAGAAAGAACATGTAAAACTCGAACCTGACCAGTAGCAACCAAATAACGAACAAAATGAATACAATCTCTATGTGCTTTGTCCGTTGATGCTGAACAGGATTAGATGACAAGTACACGGCACTTACATTATCACAGTAAACAATAGTGGCAGAGGACAAAGGTGTACGAAGCTCTCTAAGTAGATTCCGAAGCTAACATGTCTCAGCAACAGCATTGGCAACATCACAATACTCAGCTTCAGCACTGGAAAGAGAAAGCATTGGTTGACGCTTAGAGGTTCAGGATAGTAAGTTGTTGCCAAGAAAAACACAATAACCTGATGTAGACCGGCGAGTAGTGGTACAACTAGCCCAATCAGCATCCGAATAAGCAACCAAAGAGTCAGTAATAGAAGAAAATAACTGTAAACCATATGCTAGAGTCCCCTGAACATAGCGTAAAATCCGCTTAAGAGTAGAGAAATGAGGCTCACGAGGATCATGTATATATAGGCAAACCTGCTGCACAACATAAGTAATATCAGGTCTAGTGAATGTGGGATACTGAAGAGAACCTGAAAGACTTCGATATAACTTAGGATCAGAAACCAGATCACCATCATCACCCAATTTAGACTCAGTGTCAATAGGAGTCCGAGACGGGTTACAACCAACCATATGTGCATGCTCCAAAATCTCCATAGCATACTTACGCTGTGACAAAAACATCCCAGAAGATTCATGCGTAACCGACACACCTAAAGAATAGTTATGAGCACCCAAATCAGTCATAGAGAACTCCTTATGCAAAGATGCAATAATCTGTTGTAATAAACTATTAGAGGAAGCAGTGAGCACAATATCATCCACATATAGTAACAGAAAAGCAGTATCATCACCATGTCTGTAAATAAATAGAAGAATCACACCGACTCGGAGTAAACCCAACAGTAGTAATGTAAGTAGCAAACCGCTGAAACCATGCCCGTGGTGCCTGCTTAAGACCATAAAGAGACCTCTGTTATAAACAAACATAATCCGGATGCCCTGGATCCCGAAAACCAGGAGGTTGATGCATATAAACAGTTTCGGCTAAATCTCCGTGTAAAAACGCATTTTTGACATGAAGCTGGTGAACAGGCCAATGTCGAGAAATAGCTAAGCTAAGAATAGTCTGAATGGTACCCGGCTTAACAACCGGACTAAAGGTCTCATCAACATCAACTCCCTCAATCTGTATGCTACCGTTGACAACAAGACATGCCTTGTACAGACTCAGAGTGTCATCAGCCAAATACTTATGGCGAAATAACCACATACAACTAACAACATTGACACCCTCAGTTCGAGGTACACGTTTCTAAGTTTTATTCTTAATAAGTGCATTATACTCATCATACATAGCTGATTGTACAATAAATTGCACGACCAGGCCTTCGATGGTGATCAAAGGATATAGGGGATGTTGTAGTTGTGCCAAGCTTGAGTTTAACCTGAAATAAGAAATACGAAGACACTATGTTAAGTGATTGCGCAGGGGTTGGGCCCTGCGAACCACCTCCGGCATGTGAATAAGTACTTGGTATGAAAAGTTTAGTGAAAATGTAGTAAAGTAGGATGGTGGAGATTGCATACCAGACTTGTGACTCGTCCAAGATTATTTATAGGGGAGGAAAATAGCTTGGAGAGTGCTTGCACATTTTTAGGAGATCATGGGGGCGTCCCATGATTTTGTGGTTAACCACTAGGGCTTAATGCCCCACTCTTCTTGGATTAACGGGGGAGTTAAGGAAGAAGAGGGAACATGGATAAGACGGGGACGTGGGTAAGACTTGGTCTTGTCCTTGTTCCGTCTTATGCTTACTGAAGAATACCCCGAAGAGCTTAGTCCTTCGTTTGACAAATTCCCATTTGATAACTAGATCATAAATGATTAGTTTTACGCCATTGAAGGTTTTAGTAGGCTAGCCAGAGCCTTCGATTATGTAGGTTATGAGCAGGTTCGAAGGGAGGTCCTTCGACCTGGTCGGAGGGTACATTATCAAGCCCCCCAGTCGAAAGTGATATACATGTTCGAAAGTACATTGCTTACGACTCTATCTAATCGGTACACTATCCCCCTAGTCGTTCAAAATTGGTACGAAAGGGAATATGCTTTAAATTTAAATACGCATTAAATGCGCATGATCCAACACCTATCACATAGCGTCAGAGCCATAACAGCATGTTTATCGGAAACTCCAAACGTCCATTCAAAATTCAAATGTCCGTTTAAAGTCCGGATACATTGTATCGCGTGTGTGACCGAAAATAAAGGTATTAGGCCTTATATAAAGACTTATAAACTCACAAACCCTAATTACCTCCATTGACACCTCCAAAATTTACACACAGTTGTCCTACTGCTTCGAGCGAAAGGTAACATCCTTTTTCGATCTTTACTTAATACTTCATATATAGCTGTAAACCATGGATGCTAAGCGTATTATTAGACAACAATAATGCACTCTCTCCCGAGAAGCATTAGCCACTTTTCTAAAAGATTATCCCATACCCAAACAATACAAGGTTATGCTCCCTACCAAAGAACAAAATATTTATGATGCTCCGAAAGGGTATGTGGGTCTATACATACATGCTTTTACTCGATCCAATCTACGAATACCCCTGCAAGATCAAGGCATTAGGGCAGCATATTGGAATTAATTCATTTATCCTAATTTATATAACCTACTAATATATCACCAATTGTAAATCAGTTCATTTATCCTAATTTATAGAACCTACTAATATGAGAAGTTTTCAAAGACATTGTCGACCTGGTTGGGGATAATAAAACAAACGTTCCGGTGTTTTAACACTTTATCTCGTCTTTGTCTTTGTAGACTCCCCAATAAAAGTCCAAATAATTTGGAATTCAAAGATTATTATCATGTTTGACTTGGAATAAAACATAACCGGTCAATGAGATTTTGTTGGACACTCAAACGTCGTTTTCATATTTCATGTATTCTACTTGCACATACCACATTAGTATGGTATAATGCATCTTAAAGTGATTCTTGCCTTTCTTCAAGTGCATGCTGATAGAACTGAGGGCAACATAGCTGAGAACATTTTAGCAAGTAATCTGAGTTATACTAGTGTTATGTTTAATCCTATCATTTACTATCAAGAGATTATCAGGCTGCTAAATTAGCCAACATTGTGAACTCTTCTAAAATAGCTTGCATCATTTCGTTTAGGAGTAACTTTGAGTATCCGTCATTTATCTTGTTAAAGATAAAATAATAACTATAATAAACCCATATTAGTATATAGACCACAATTATCATCTATTGGGTTAAAGTGTCAAATATACTTCATGTTCCAAAGACAGCAATTTTACATAAGCCAATAGTTGAGAGACACAAATTTAAGCTCCACTCTTTTTGACGTTACCATGAGATCTCAAAATAAAACATGCCAATTGAGATTTTAATTGACTAGTCAACCATCTTGTAGAAGTATGTTTTGCCACAATAATGTATAAACCATTCATTATACAACTAACTTGTACAAATATGCATGTAAGGTATTTTGTACTAAGAATTAAGAAACATGCTTCTCAAGTCCGTGCAGGCATCATGAGCTGTATTCATCAATTGCCAATGCGAGAGTCAAAAACTAGATTTATCGTTACCATGTAACATGTGTATTGTTAATAGGAAACATAAAACTACTATACATATATGATTATAGTTGTAGATGAATGGAACGCGGTTAACGTAACTCTTCAGCCAGAAGTTCATTTATATATTAAATGAAAACAGATAAACAACTTAATTCATTTTTACTAAATGAGCAAACACGAATAGATGGCATGGAAAATGAGTATGCGTCCCGTTTTTCTTGTATAATTAGTACTTTTTCATTGGCCTTGATTCTAAGAAGGGTATGTTGAGGCATCACCTAAGATCTTGCACGCTAACACCATTGGCGCAGCTACATAGGGGGGGGGGGGGGGGGGCTCGACCCTCCGAAATTTTTTTTGCGATGTAGGGGTATATAGTTTTCGTGTAGAAAAATTTCGGTATATTCGGTTTCGACCCCCCAAAATTTCGGTATTACCCGAAAAATAGCCTTAGGAAAAAAAATTTAGATCTCGACCACCCACTGAAAATTTTCTAGCTTCGCCACTGGATAACACTATGGACTGATTTTGAACATGTGGATATATAAGCACGAGCGATCTATATGGTGATATAATTAAATCACTGAAACATTCGTCAAGCTTTCTACCCAAGGATTCTTGCTCACGGATCTTTAGTTACTGCAGTTATTCCACATTAGGGTGCTCGGAGCTCTGTCTCTCTTCCTTTTTTCATCTTCGGCTAAACAGAAAGTTTCAGAGATGGTTAATCAACTTGGGTTACCTACTTACCTTAAAGTAAGACCGAAAACAAACTTTAACGTAGAAGACATCTTTTTATATATTAAAGTACATCAATAATGAAAAATTATTAACCTATAAGAAGAATGCTTGCTTTTTCATTTGGCCAATCATATTACTACATTCTCTAACCCAAAATCGTTAAAACATCGAAGTGAACAATCCTAAATCGACGCTATATTACATCATAGTATTATACCATTATCTATTAAGATTTTGTAAAAAAAATTATAAATGGAAAAAAAAAAAATACACAAACCGACATAAGAATGAGGCCTATATAAGCACACATCATTCTTAGCCCCGTTATAATTACAGTATCTTTTAGCTAGTATTTTTAAGTTGTTTTTGAGAATCTTTGTTCAAAATCTATGAAAAGGACACCTTTCTTCTTTGACAACTCAGTTATTTATTGTTATAGTTTTACAGTTTGAGCGGAAACTGTACTAAACTAAGGTAGTGTTTGGATGTGAATATGTGATTATCGATTATCATGATTTCTGGTTGGGATAATGCATTTGGATACAATGTTTCTCTTATAATTATCTCATTAGCTTGGATATTCGTAAATAAAAGGTAAACTTTGTTGGATTGTTGCAGATTAAGGTAAATGAATGCAATGGAATACCCATTTAAACCTTACCAAGTCCTTAAACCCCACCTTTTAAGATTGAGGTTAGTTTAAAGAAAGATGTTCCCATTTTTATAATCTTTTAGGCCATTTATAATGTCCTTTAACCAGAACATTTTATGTTTAGGGTAGACCACGATCTTTTGTGTTTTGCAGAAATGCTTTCAATGTTTTACGCCTCTGTTTGGCATTCGAATGATGTTTTTTATCGGTAAGCTAATAAAGCATATCATGACCGCTCCTTGAGTAATGCGTGCAAGGGACAATGAAGTTGACTTCAGTGGAATTAGGAGCTGAAATGTAGAAATTGAGTCGGGTTTTAAAAATCGATACGAACACTTTCCACCATACAAAGTACTTGAACTGTACCCTCTCTTAGTTTTTTTTTTTTTTTTCTTTTCATGTGTGTGCATTTTTATTATTTGTTCTGTGAATGTGGTGTCTTTATGTACTATTGTACCCATCCTTAAAAGATTCGGTAGTAATCTTACTAATTAACATTCTATAAACTAAAACAATGTCTATTAGGTGTGCAAATTTTTTGTCACATACTATATGTGAATGTCATTATGCAAAGTAAATTAACCAGGATATGAAATTATACACGGTACATTAGAAAAACTTATTTGATTGTCACTCGTAGGTAGCATACAAGGTACACACAAGCATACAAGATGGCACGTTGTCCATTATTCAAACAATAAGAAAAACAGAAGAGGACAACGAAACTGTTTCAATCCACCATAACATGTTGGTTGAATAAAAATCAACAAGCTAGTTTAAGATTGAGCAGCAGCATAAGCCTCAATAGCTTTGAAGGTTTTCTCATATTCTGCTTTCTCAAAGTTAAGAGCCTCCTCAGATGGTTTATTTTCGCCTATGCAGTTATAGGTGACTGTTTGTTTGAATACGCTTCCTCCATCTGCAGAAGGAGTAATCGTAACATGATGGGTGATGGAGTTTGCTATACCCATCAAGATGTCGCCTTCGTAAAATGTGTGGCCATAGGTAAAGTTGCTCGCATCAAAGATATCTACTTTATACTTCCCGGTTGTAAATGGAACACCTATATGATACATTATTTAGTTAGAAAGGAATTCAAAATAATAATCAAAAGAGTTTACTTATCATGAAATGGTTCAAGAAAGATTACCATCACCAAATGTTACGAGCTTTATAGTTCCAACACCGCCATTGCCTTCGACTGTTTCGATAGACTTGAATACTGAAGGGTTAACTTTAGGTGCAATAACGTGAAAGTCACAAAAAACTTTGAAAATCGTCTCAGCAGGATTTGAAGAAGCAACTTCAACTACAATGGTAGCAGTTGTCATGACTAACTTAACTGATATCAAATAATATATTTATGAAAGAAGATTTGTTTGTGATGAAAATGTAAATAAACGGGGTGGTATTTATAGACGATGGGAAGTGAGTATGGAGCCATCACAATTGACCAATTTCTCTTTTCTAATATAAAATATATCATGAAAAAATGTGTCGTTTTTGTTTATGTCGAATCATGAAATGTAGAGCACATGTTTTTAAACCGGCCACCTGCAACGAAAAATAAATATAAGATTCTTTTAGTTGTATATTTTATGTTGTGAAAGAATATTTATTAAATTAATAGTGACAAAATTTGAATTAAGGTAACTCGTGGTTAGTAAATATATTAATACAACCTCGAATATTTTATCAACGTTTGCAAAAGCTTTACCATGTGTGATATTATTCATTGCACACAGGTAACCAAAATGGTGGCTACGTAAACTACCAGGGTGGTCGAGTTGACATAGCGCGCACGTGTAACCATCATCTTGAAAATATGAAACTAGTGAGATATTTCAAGTTTGACCAATGCTTGGGCAATCGAACCTGGTTTTCGTTTGTTTTGGCAATGGGTACAAGCATCATCGATTAATTAGTTATCCAAAAAGTCGAAACCCATATCTACAAAAAAACAAAAAAAAAAATAAATAAATAAATAAAAAATAGACTGTTAATATATATTCCGTGTTTATTACAGTCCCACTAAAAAATAGACTGTTAATATATATTCCGTGTTTATTACAGTCCCACAGGTACCAAAAATACCAAGGCTGAAACTTTTGGATTTAAAAACATTCTACAATTACACTCACGTCAACATATTTTCTAACAGAGCCTCTTACTAGCTCCTTTATTTATTTATTTATTTTGAACGATCATACTAGCTCCTCATTCTAGTGAAAATGGGCTCTAACACTGTGTTTCTAAGTTTTGAATAAAAGAAAATAAGAGAAGAGATCAAAATAATGATTACTTTTGGATTGTCATTCGCCTTCATTATGATACCTGTATAGACGTGACCTAATAGAGTTTATTTCTGCATATTCCCCATTTTTCGACTGCTTTTTAAGTAGCTTGTCTCATTTAGTAAGTGAATGTCTATTAAAATATTGAGCATTTAAGGAGAAGTCGATATGATATCCCTTACCCGGCCCCTACAAGTTCATGTTTTATACACATGCTTTGAGAGTTGAGGTGAACTGCTATCAATAATTTACTTAAATAGTTAATCTTTTAACATGTGTTCACATATGAGACAAAGTATTTAAAAGATGGTTTAAAATTACCATGCCAGAACGACATTAATACATAATACATAATCATACCATATATGCAATCACCCATATATTAACGGGGAAATTCCAAAAATGCCCTGTAGGCATCCTAACACATAAAAAACTACCCTAATTTTTATTTTATCTCCAGAATATCCCGGGCGTCACTTTGCATGTATTTGTGACACTTGTCGGATGTATGGGTGGTGAATGTACAAGTTGCCCAGTCGCCCGGGGTATTCTGGAGTTAAAATAAATTGAGGCAATTCTTTATGTGTTGGGATTCCATCGAGACATTTTTGGAATAATCCCTATATTAAAATTAGAGATATATTAAAATTTTAAAATCATCTATTTACTACAATCTTGATGAGTTTGTAGTAAATGTACAAGATAGATTGAAATTCAGAGCGTGGATTTTTTTTTTTTTTTTTTTTTTTAGAAAGGCAACCTATATTAAAAAAACAAAAAGACAAAATACACAAGAAATGACAACCCAAAACTCTTTAGCAAGATAATAAAAAGTATGGGTCTCAATATTACAAAGAAATACAACAATAGCCAAGCTTACCAAAAACTAAACCAAGACAAAACAAAACACATGACTGTCACAATGATAGGTACAAGACATGACCAAAAAGAAAATATGCTATACCACATACCATTCCACTGATTCGATCCCATAAATAAACCTCACTTGTGGCCCACCTGAAGACCTATAGTGCACCAGCAAAATGCCAAAACCTTTAGAACATATATCATATCAGTAAGACAATAGATCAATATTACCATTAGAACCATCGGGACCACAAAATCTGAACCATTGCAGACAACATTTTACTGCAGAAAACCAAATTACCAAACACACCTGATGACCACAAAGCCTGAACCATTGCAGGCAACATTTTTTTACTGCAGAAAACCAAATTACCAAACACACCTGATTGCACACCAGACAGAACTTACTACTTAACTGGAACAAGATTTATCAAACTCGACATTTAACCGGATCAAAAAGCCAATGTTGCCAATTCAACTCGCTTTTCTTTCCGGATCTTCTCACTATCCACTCGAAACTTTTAAGTTGAATATCTTGAACTATTTTGTTTAAACTTGAAGCTTTCCCTTGAAAAACACGCGAATTTCTTTCTTTCCAAATTATATACCCGGATGTCCAAATTACCGCTTGCCACATTTTAGATGAATGACTAGGAATGTTAACATTACCATTAGAGGCGAATAATTCCTCAATGGAGAAAGCATTAACATCCCCAATCTTCCATCAATTATATATTTTTTCCCACACGCTCATAGCAAAATTACACATGATTAAACAATGACAACACGATTCCACCATGTTCCCGCACGAAGGACATAATACCGAGTCTAAATCAATGCCTCTTTTATCTAACTCTTCACGGACCGGAAGTCTACCCTTTAGCGCCCTCCACACAAAAATGTTGACTTTTTTTGGCACCCATTTGTTCCATATCGTCGCCTCTCCTCCACTAACTACGTTGAAAATCTTCTCTTCCACCAATTTTGTTAATTCTCTAACCGTGAAATCTCCATTTTCTTGATATGTCCACCTCCACCGATCCCTACAATCAAACTTGATAACAACATTTTCTATTAAAACTAGTAATTCCTCAAACTCCTTACAAACCCTCCCTCTAAGATTTCTAACCCAATCCCACTCCCAAACCCAAGCATCATCAACCCATTTCCCTTTTTCCGCCACCCTACCCTCCTTACTTCTATCAAGGTGATAAAGCCTTGGAAATCTATCACATAGCCTAACCCCACCCACCCATTTATCAATCCAAAATCTTATGTCGTTACCATTCCCCACTTCCCCAACAAACGAAGAAATAAACTCTAGACCTAACCCCTCTAACTCCTCCCCTACCCTAATGATATCACGCCATACCCCAACCCCCCCTTCCGACCCCCCTATCCCCCTAATGTCACCAAGCCCACCACTTTCCCCGTAAATGCTTTTTATGACTCTAACCCATAAAGACCCCCTTCCCTTTTGAATCTCCACCACCATTTTCCCAAAAGTGCTAGGTTTTTCCCCCGAAGAGACCCAATGTTTAACCCCCCATCCCCATGTGGAGCTAGTAACCTTTCCCATTTAACCCAAGATAATTTTTTAGAATCCCCCCACCCCCCCAAAAGAAATTTTTCCTCACCCTTTCAAGTTGTTTTATCACACTCAACGGCACTCGAAACATCGAAAAGTAGTACAATGGTAAGCTTCCTAGAACCGATTTAACCAATGTTAAGCGACCCCCGAACGACATCGATTTTGCTTTCCAATCGACTAACCTATTTTTGAGTTTCACTACCACATTATTCCAAGCCCCCACCCTTCTCATGTTATCACCAATTGGTAGCCCCAAGTAAGTGAACGGGAATTCACCAACTCCACACCGCATCCATCTTGCCATGTCCTTCAATTCCCCTTCATTTACTCCAACACCATATAACTTACTTTTGTTATAATTAACTCGAAGACCCGATACTTCCTCAAAACATTTTAGAATACACATAAGGACTTTTGCATTCTCTTTATTCCATTCTCCAAAAAAGATAGTATCATCCGCATATTGAAGATGAGATACTACAATATTATTCTTACCAATCTTCACACCTCTAAAAACACCCTTCTCAACCGCTTCTTTTATAATCGCGTTAAGTCCCTCTGTTGCTAAAATAAAAAGAAACGGTGAAAGCGGGTCACCTTGTCTTACCCCCCTTTCCAAACCAAACTCTTCCGTTGGGGAGCCGTTGACAAGGATTGACATTGTAGCTGAGCGTAGGCACACCTCAATCCACGAACGCCATTTGGCCCCAAACCCCATCTTTTCCATTATATCCAAAAGGAATCTCCAATTCAAACTATCATATGCTTTCTCGAAACAGAGCGTGGAATATTTGGCAAGGTATATAATAAAATTAACGGACACACCTGATATCAATTGAATGTACAGAATTGCATACTAGCTTGTTGTTCCCAGGTGAATTACTACCCAAGTGTAACATGATAGTTTCTGATTTTACCGATGATATTCATACAATAGTGGTCATGATAACTTAGATGACATGTTACATGATATGGTGGGTAATTTAGGTGACAAAGATTATGAAAAAAATCACGAATTGTATGTTTAATGTGATTAACCATAATATGTTCGGTGTAGAAATATTATACCACACTAAATGTTGTGTTAAGATTGTATGACATGAAGATATTGGTTGGAGTGATATAGTTTTACATTCGTAAGATAGATTGCATAAAATGTTCCCCAAGATAATGAGTTGCGTTTTTTTTTAGTATACAAAGCATAGAAATGATTTATCAATGGGATTACAAATTAAACAAAAAAATAAAATAAATAAATAAATGTACGTGCATGTTAAAAAAGATTGTGTATTGCATATGAAAGAAAAACAAAGACCTACATAAATGTCATGTATGTGTAGTTTTTCAAGGTATAAGAAAAAATGAAACGTAAACTATTAGTGATGTGAAGAACAATGGCTACCATGCAAAGTATTATAATATTTGCATACTTAGACAGAAACGTTTATTTGTACGAGATAAAGACGTAAGATTGTTGTGTTGCCATGCCAAGGTGTGTAACAAAGATAGAAAAATGAGGCATGTGGTCTTTTAAAAACCTTCAAAAAAACGTCTGTCTTATTAGGCAAATCTACCATTGTCGACGAGGGATCCTCATTTGAAATTTTAAAGAATATTGCACTATTTTCGGCGAAGCATCTTCCACTATTCTAAACTTTTAAACACATGGTCCTTTGGCAATTTGGGTGTCGATTTTCTAGAAGTACTATAATTCTCACCCCCTTTAATTTTTCCCCGACTTTTGTTACAATAAGCATTATCCAGCTAGTCGACTTGGCTTTCCAAGATAATTGGTGAACCATTCAGACGCTTCCTCCCATCGTCTTAAGCAGATCCTGACCATCCCAAAACAGAGAAACCATCACATGTTTGTGGAGGTGTACACAGTGAGATCATCAATTCATCGATCCATCGTGGGTGCTCTTATAACTTAGCACATTTTACAAAGAAGCGCAACAACAAACTCTATATGATTATGACAACACAAAATATACAGATATGCAGATATGTAATATTTGAAAGTTTCCAACAGATGTTTCTTGTGATCGATCTAACCTGTTCATGCATTATAATATCCTTACGGTCATACACGTAAAAACAGAGGACTAGAAACTGTAACCTAGAGATGCATTTCAACCAAATAATGCATTAAATAAAAATTGGAGACTCCACAATAACTGTCAAGTTACATGAGGATTGACTAGGAAATTATTTTTGAAATATTAGTATAAGCCATATCTATCGTCGGTCTAAATCCACATATGGCAATTTTACAGTATGATCAATACGCAAGCCAGCATAAAACCTATCATCTGTAAGAAGCAGGCCACATAAAAAGAAAGCTTAAAACCAAACACAAACAGAAAAAAACAAGTCATAAGACTATATATCACTGATGCTCAACTCGAACAGAAACTAATTAAAGAGCGCCACTCGACATACAATCATAAAATATAACTCGTAATACTATTAATCTCTTTGTCACCTTCACATTGTCAGGATAACCTATTAATATTAGGTACATACATTTCTTTAAAATACTGTACATTTTTATCGAAACATGTGAATTTAGATTCACACCCATTTCCTTGTGCACCAAATCTTAACTAATATAATCTATGAGGGTACTTGCTAGAACCACAAAAAAGTTCTCACAAAATAAATCCACAAAAAGAGTTGATGTTGAGGTACACAAACTTGCCAGATTCATCTAGCCATGACAACGTACTATATGTAAATCTCATTATGCAACATAAATTAAGCAGGATATGAAATTATACACGGTACATTAGAAAAACTTATTTGATTGTCACTCGTAGGTAGCATACAAGGTACACACAAGTATTCAAGATGGCACGTTGTCCGTTATTCAAACAATAAGAAAAACAGAAGAGGACAACGAAACTGTTTCAATCCAAGTTATCCAACATAACATGTTGGTTGAAGAAAAATCAACAAGTTTAAGATTGAGCAGCGGCATAAGCCTCCATAGCTTTGAAGGTTTTTTCATATTCAGCTTTTTCAAAGTTAAGAGCCTCCTCGGATGGTTTATTATCACCTATGCAGTTATAAGTGACTGTTTGTTTGAATACGCTTCCTCCGTCTGCAGAAGGAGTAATCGTGGCATGATGGGTGATGGAGTTTGCTATACCCATCAAGATGTCCCCTTCGTAAAATGTGTGGCCATAGGTAAAGTTGCTCGCATCAAAGATATCTACTTTATGCTTCCCGGTTGTAAATGGAACACCTATATTATGCATTATTTAGTTAGAACTTAGAAAGTAAATTAAAATAACAAGTCAAATTAATCAGAAGAGTTTACTTATCATGAAATGGTTAAAACCAATCAAGAAAGATTACCATCACCGAATGTTACGAGCTTTATAGTTCCAACACCGCCATTGCCTTCGACTGTTTCAATAGACTTGAATACTGAAGGGTTAACTTTAGGTGCAATATTGTCAAAGTCGCAAAAAACTTTGAAAACCGTCTCAGCAGAATGTGAAGAAGCAACTTCAACTACGATGGTAGCAGTTGTCATGAGTAACTTAATTATGTATGAAAGAAGATTTGTTTGTATTGAAATGTAAATAAACGGGGTGGTATTTATAGGCGATGGGAGTTGAGTATGAAGCCATCATTATTGACCAATTTCTCTTATCTATGATAAAATATATCTTGAAAAAGTGGTTCTTTTTTGTTTACGGCGAATCATGACACAAATAATAGATATAAAATTCTTGTAGTATTTTTTGATGTTGTGAAAGCATATTTATTAAATTAATAGTAGCAAAAGTTAAATTAGGGAAACCGTGGTTAGTATGTATGTTAATTTAACGTAGAATATTTTATCAACCCTTGTTATTGTCTCAAGAAAGATAAAATAATTATTATTGAAATATTTATTCACTTCCTTTTTTGTTGGTAAGATACACATAAAGTTACACAAAATCGTATTCATTTCTTCTTAGTTTTAGTTGTTGATTTGTTGGTGGTAAAAACTTCTAGGATTAGTTTCTCAGTATCTTGATATTCTCGTAGATCTAGTGTTGATAGAGTCCTCTGAAAGAGAGACCGTTTAGTACTAAATATTGACATTAGTAAAAAAGAGTTGCGACAATTCTTACAATAGTGATCAAAGTTCCATGATGCATTATCATAACAAAAAGACTTACCATATTGGTACGATGATAGAGTAAATGAGAACCTATTCATAAAGAAACCTTTTTGTTTTGAATTTTTGTCAAGAAGTATTTATAAACTATAATTTTTGTAGTATTTGGTGGCTTATTTTTTGCTGACTGATAAGTATTTTTAGTCCATGGGTGATATAATGCGACACATAATTGTTCATGCCTGAATATCGGTTCTGGAAAATAGACCCCAATCTTATTTAGAAATTGCCCTGACTTTTTTTTTTATTATCATTACATAACAAAATTTGACCGTAAATTGTTTCCTTTGGAATATAAATGGCAGCTTGGGGTCTTTGTTTACAAGAGGCATTCTTGGAATAATTTTTTTTCCAACTCTTGTTCCTGTAATAGTATGCACCTCAATGAGCTTGGACAATAACTGTATTACTATCAATTTTATACCTTTACATAAATCACCTGCCCGGTTAACATTTCGGAAAAGCATGACCTATGCTCCGAATTGAAGTTCAAGGCGATGTGGCGGGAAACAAAATAATTTTATCGTATTTTGGATACTCCATTGGATACAACATTTCTATCTCGCCTACATCATTCCCGACAGGGATTGCTTCGTTTGAGCTTATGTAAACCGTGCTTTCTCATCCAATCATCGACACACATTCTGTATTTCTAATGTCAGTTGTCTCACTCTTTGGATAGACTATTGCCTTCTACTACAGGGCTTAGGCGATTGGGGTTCGCAATGTGTTTTCGTAGTAAATGAAGTCAATAAGTTTTAATATACCGTGTTCATTGTCTGAAATACAATATCTAGGAGTAATATTAATCCATGATGTATTTTGGTCATCTGCTTCATCGGGCTCACCGGCTTTACCATCTCCTACGTCAAGAAGCCATGAAAAGAATAAGCATGTGAAACTTCTTTCATCTTCATTAAGTTCTGATTGCAATAGCCTAGTGTTTTCTTTATGTTTCACAGATCTTAAAATGTTACCATAGTCCTGACTTCGCAAACGAAGAGGCTATTATCACAGTTTTGAAACCCTTTAGTTTGTCGCAAGTCACCGCCAAACATAATCGATCTGCCCCAAATTAAATGTTAGGAGCACTAAGAAGGTCTCTAAAGTTTCTATCTAATGCATTAAAGGATCTTTGATTGTTTATCGGGGCTTTGTCCCAAATTATCAGGTCGTTCTTCGCTGATAAGTCTCCCATCTGCGTATAATTTTATCTTACATAACCACTCATCTGTTAGTTCAAGTGGAAGCTTGAACCGAGAATGTGTGGTTTGACCTGACGAGAGTAGCAACGAAGCAATACCAAAAGATGCCACTGACAAAACAATTGTACTTTCCGAACGCAGACACTAATTATTGTTTTCCTAAGATATGTTTTACTAGTGCCTCCGTCACCACGTACAAATATCAGCTCCTGCTAATTAGACGGTGTTGGGTCTGATAAATAAACATAATTGTCTCTGACAAGTATTTAAATATAAAATAGCCTAATTCACCTTCCGAAGGTCGGTGAGCATCAAATCTCTGATAACGATCATAGAATTTGTTACTTCATAGCTATCAAATGGTTATCAGAAGTAATATACTCTCTGAGAGTTATCAGAGAACATGACTCACTGATTATTATTCAGGAGCCCTTTAGTAGAGACCGGTTCTATAAAAACCAGTTTATATGATAAAATACCAGCGGGTATGGGACTTATTAGCCGGTCTCTTTAATAGGAAATCCAAAGACTCCGGTTCTCTATATTAAAATCGGTCCCACTAGGCCACTATGTTTCTGTTGTCCATTCCTTTATTGCCTGAGAAATTCTTGCCACATTGTTTATTAACATCATAAAATTCTAAAATAATTGACGGCAAACTATTAAACATTCCCTCCAAAATTTTCAATTAACTAATTAAAACTATTAATGTAATTAAAAAATATTTATTTAGCATCAAATAATATTATAGTATTTGGCGCCACATGGACTCCGTTTGTCCCTCCCATTATTTATAACAGTCATAATATAAGCCCGGCCCCGGGCTTTTCCTGATCTGGGCTGGGCTAAGTCCAGTTCGGCACGGTCCGGACAATTTAGGCCGAAATATGCCTATTTTTTTGGTTCTGACCCGATTTTTTTTAGTTCCGGGCTCTTTTGAACTATAAAAGCCCGGGTTTTTTCAGTCCAGTCCAAACCGGGCCTGACCCGGGCTTTGTGCACCTCTAGGGGAGAGGGGCGGCTGAGGAGGGTAGACTGAACATAGGTCGGTTCGTCATTACGATTGGCCTTAAGGTTTTTCTATCGTACTAAAACTAAATAAAAACTTGAAATTTAAATATCTTTTCCTTAAAACTGTATTAATATAACTTGAAATTTAAATAAATTGTCTATAAAATTGTATTAATAATTCAATAAAATGGTGTTTAAATATTAAATGAACGATGGTTTACAAGTATGTGGATCAACAAAATTGGCTAGTGGCTACCACTTTACTCTCAAAATATTTGAAAATCACATTATTTTTTTTTTATCTCTTTTACATATCCAATCTTCCCAATCTTTTACACCACTACTGAAAATTGTTGATGATCTGTTAAAACCATCATCGATCAATACCAAATCTCAAGAAAATAAAAAACCATTTTAAACTATATGTTCGTGCCGCTTTGTGCAGATACTATGCTTTATTCTCTTAAGTCTAAAAATATCATTTAAAGGTGATCAAATTATTTGATACTCGAAATAGATTTTGCTAACCGAAAAATTTAATCACATGGGTACCCGTCGTCGCAGCGTGCGATACTCATCTACTTGTCTTCAAATTGGTAACTTAAATTGGTAACTTTATGTGTGGAGATGCACTAATGCTTTTCATTAAAAGCCTTACACTAAGGCTGCTCATCGGTCCAAAACCGGATCGGACAGAGACCGAATCCGGTAAAAGACTTAGACCGAGACCGGACCGAATGTGGTCGGTCTGATCTCGGTCCAGGTCGGTCTCGGTCTAGTCTCAGTCCAAATAGGTTAAATGTCCTGTTTTTATGCCGGATCAGACCGGGCTGAACCGGACCGAGACTGAAATTATGACAAACCCTATACCGAAACCGGACTGAATGTGATCGGTCCGGTCCGGTCCGGTCGGTTTTGTCAGTCGGTCCGGTTCATCCGATCCGTTTGCTCACCCATACCTTACACTATTTCCCAAACTAAACTAATTTTCAAGTGAAACCAAAAATTGTGTTATGCGCTCCAATTTCCCTTCAAATATAAGAAAATTTCATCTAGCGTCAAAATTCCCACCATCTGATGATTATATCATAAATTGACAATTAGCTATCCATAATCTCAGATCCGCATTTTTCTCTTCCAAACCCTTCTTATTCAAAATCCCAGATCCGCATCCGCTATCGAAAGTATATTCATTCGCGTGATCTGGGTAGCTCTTAAATCCGAATGAAAGAAATTGGATATTGTTTTTGTGATATTTAGATTAAATTAGTGTAATATTTGTTCTACAATTTAATAGTTTATTGATTTGTCCATAAGTCATTTAACAACAGGTTATTTTTTTTGTTTTGTTTCAACAGGTGCATAAACTTCTTGTCCATGGGCTTCTCATTTGTTTTTGATTTGGGGTTTGTAGGTGGTGATATTGCTACTTTATTCGGTAAATGGTATATCTTTTGAATAATTTGTGTTGCTGGTTTATTGTACAATTGTTGTGTGGTTTTAGTCTGTAGAGGTTTTGATTTCTATTCATGTATTATACTCCATTTTATTTAAAAAAAAAATGTTTTTGTATCATTTTGTTTGATGATTATCGGAGGTTTGATTGCTTATTAGTTTACTTTGTTGGTTAAATGGACATTTTATTGTCTAACATGAAATTAAAATTGAATAGAAAATTTTAGAGTTATCATATGTAATTATGTTAAAACTCAATGATGAAAAAAATAAAATAGATGTTAGTACCTAGTATCCACTACTTTAAAGATATCATACTATAATCCATATGCAAGATACGAAGGATAGATCATTGTTAACAATAACAGTTACTTCATTGTTCAAAATGTTATTTAATTATGCATATAGAGTCTATTTTCTACGGAGTAACATGTATATTGGATAAAAGTCTTGGTAAAATCCTCATTTAAGAAGGTTGATAAATTGTACCAGGTATATTTGTTTGGATATCATGTGTTACTTAGTTTTCTATTGCTGGTTATGTTTTAACTCATTTAATAAGTTTTTGGAATGCAAAATTGACAACTGTGGTGACAATGAGGTTAAGTCTTTTGGCTTTTTAGAAATGGATAGCATACCACAAGCTTCTGTATGCATCATATCTATATACTAAAACTTGTTTTGGTTTGATTTTTTTTGGTAATCCAGGTGTAGAATTGCGGTACTGTTCGTGTCACTGAGCACAAGGGTGAAAGTCTTCCCAACCCCTGTGAATCCTAACTTAACATCATGATCCTACTATTAACTAATATAATAGGTTGTCTTGGTGACTTTCTCTACTCATTTACTTATGAATTGTTTGATTTGATTATCTTATATCTCTAATGGGTCAAACTGGTAAAATATAAAGTGGATACATGTCCAATGGACCAGAACCCGTCTATATTTTAGAGTTTAGTTACACTTTACCATTATGTAAACAAATTAACCCTCTTTTATCTTTCATGTAGCTAATTCATTATCAAAAGGGAAGAAAACGTATGTGGAAACTTGAAGAAAGAAATGATGAAGGTCCATTATGTAAGCATAAAAGGTAATTCTCGTGCACAATAAATTTTAGATGACTTGTTTTTGTGACAAATACTTAAAGTGTTATAACTTTGAGTCATAAGTGGTGTTTTGTTTTGCACATAATCTATTAGTTGTTTCATTGATCGGGTTAAATGAAAACCTTAAAGTTGTCACCATATTTTAAGGATTATAGCTTAAGTTGTAGAAAAACTAATTTTTGCTACCAGAGTACCAGGTTATGTTAGCTCCTATTTTGACTTCGCTCTTTAATTAAATTGTAAGTATTAGATTTCTAAAATTACTATACCTGCCTACATGATGTTAGAACACAATGTCAGTACTGTTGAAATTAATTATTCATTATGAAGTTCGATAGAAAAAATTTCTGTTATGTTTCATCTGTGGTCATAAGTGTACACTGAAATGATATTAGGTGTTACAACTCATATACTGATTTGTCAACAATGTTCTAATCCTTGTTTATCATACTTAACACAGATGATGACGATACATAACACGGATGAAGATGATGAGTAGAAAGAGGGGGAATAAATAGAACACAATACATAAAGAATGCAGTTTCTATTCAGTTGAATTGTTCTTGACATTCTTCAAGAATTAAATGTATACTTTATTGATTTTAAGGCTCTTTTAAGCCTGCGGCTTATGTTAACTAGAAATTTTGGATTGGCATGTTTATTAATTAATGATAGTTTATGTTTGGGTTGATATGAATGTTACTCGATATATATGATTTATAGGAGTTGTTTGGGATCTGCTCATTAACTGTTTATATGATTGTTTGGATTGTTTATTAAACTTGCTTACCTTGATAAGTAGTTTCAACAAACAATCCCAAACAATCATAATAAGCAGCATTAATAAGCGTTCCCAAACAACCTAATTTTTTTTAATAAATAAAATTATAGAGACTGGTTTTTATCTTAAACCCCACTCTATTTGTTATATCCACACAAAGACAAGCATGTGTGTTTATTCTATAACAAAGATTGGCTCTTGGCAGAAAACCGGTCTTCATAAGTCTTACAGAGACTGGTTGGAGAATTGATTCCTATGTTTTTCTTTCATAGAGATACCCCCTCACAGAGAGTGGTTCCAAAACCACTCTCCATGAGCCATTCTAACCGGTTTCCATGTCACTTTTTGTAGTAGTGAGATGACTCACTAAAATCAGTGAGTGTTGTATAAAGCTCAAAAGGCCAAAGAGCCTGAATGGCTTCTGGGAGTTCGAAGACTAACTGAAGAAAACGACTTCACAAACTGATGCGGTGTCAGGGAGTGAAGTTACAAGGAGCTGAAAGACAACACCAGAGTCACTGAGAACTGACAAATGTGTCAATGATCTAGAAAACTTAACTTTTATTACAACATAAACCTCAGAACGAGAAGGGGGAAGCTTACACAAGAAGATAAGTTCAAGTACTTATCGATACGCGTGAAACACGCATTGGAATTCTAAGTTGTCAAATCAAAAGAGCCGAAAGTAAGATTCAGAATAGCTTACTAGGCACGTGCATACCTATAGCAAGTGGACAACTTACAATGCAACCCACATGCAAAACTGTTTCCCTTCTTATATAAACTCTTGTCATAACTAAGTTAAGTAGAGATTCCTACAAAGAAAAAAATACAAAGTATTATGGTTAGAATCCTCCTCTCCTAGGAACAACAAAGCAGCTAACAGTTTTTTGTTGTTTGATTGTGGAGAGATTTATTTGTCAAAAAACTGGGGTAGTTTTGCGTAGGCTATCCTTTGTAAATCTTGTTGATTTATTCATTAATAAAGATTTATAATAGGTGAAAATGACAATGGTATTATTAGCATGTCTATATCATCCTCAAGCAAACCATACCTCCAAGATTTACATGAACTATTGTTCATTAGTTTTTCTCACTTGCTAAAACTATTGTTCATATTAATCATGGTTTGCATGAACGGGCTGTTAGGGGACCCAACAGATGCAGAAGCGCTTATAATGAGATCATTTACCTGCTTCTGATCAATATTCAATTTTGTTATATACACGATCATTTCTTTCAGTAATAGTTCTCGATCATAGGCCTTTTTCCTCCATTAATAGTATGTTTTTTAAATAGTCAAGCAAATGTGGCGGAGGTAATGGTAAATCAAAATCTTTACCTGACTTATAGACCTTTCAATATGAGTTCCGGTTCATATAATACGTAGCCTTGTAATTCCAGATGATTGATGTGGATGTTTTGAATACAAAGTGATTTAGATATTCTTAGACGGACGTCATTAGCCATTTCTTGCCAATACTTTTTCCATAGTCTGAGAGGATCCGCTACCTAACGTTATATAATAATTTGAGCAAAAAGGGACCTTAATTGTGTTGAGGTTGCAGAAAAAGAAGCTTCTTCTAAAGCAATATCCTATTCTTTTTCATCGTCGAGCAAACCTAACGCCTCACATGCCGCATGTTATGTCGATAAAATTCTCTGTTTGACAATTTGTATGTCCTAGAATGAGTTACGCCCATTGTAATGGAAAAAGAGCATTCTAAGGTAGAATAGCTCCCCTAAACTTGGATGTATGTACGTTAATCATCCAACGGATGATTTGTTCTCCTTTTTCCATGGCCTCAAGCTTTTTGCATCAGCGTAATATATATACGAACTCTGATGGAGACTCTAAATATGTTAGATGATGACCTTCATCAAAAGAAGAATTAAAAGCCAGTCACCTAGTAAGTACTGTCGTTTTCCGTTCAGCGTTGTTCACAATTCCTTTCAACCGTTTGTTGCCTCTAAAGTAATTGTGCTTCATATCAAGAAAATGTATCGCCAGAACTTGAACTTGGACCGTAGACTCTCTACTATGTATGTCAAAATTAAGGATTCTCCAGCATGCTTCGTGGGCACAGATATACCACCCTTCAAAGAAATAAGAATTTCATCCCCATTTGTCTATAAACTGGCATGTTGAAGCTAACGGCTCACCAACAGGTCTCGTGATATGCGCTACAATTTGACTATCCCTTTTGAGATGTACTTGAATAGATATTTGATTAGTATAGATGATGAGACGAAAAGTGCCGCTTTTGGGGGGTCATTTAAGGCCAAAGTCGAGATTATTTGATCAAATATTGCCCTACATTGTTCCTTCTGTCATTTTAGGTACTTTTGAGAGGAAATTTACAAAAGGAAGCATTTTGGATGTTTTTGGAGCGAAAAAGTGAAGAAAACGACAAAGTCTCAAAATCATGCTAAAAATTGCACATGACGGCGTCACAGGTTGCTAGTGACGGTGTCAAGACTTGACAAAGAGGTGTATAAATCAAATACACGTGACGCGCCAGAGAGTTCTCTAAAGGAGTCGTGATGGCGTCAATTTAGGGTTGCCAAGGCCGTCACGTATTGTCACAAAGAGAGACGGCCCAGAGTATACAAAGAGTGACGGCGTCAGAAGTGGATCTAGGCAATACGAGTATTATTTTGGCGGCGAGTTGACGGCGTCAGACCTTACTCTTGACGCCGTCAGAATGTAAAATCTATATATAGTTTTCTAGTTTTCATTCATTATGTGCAACTTTGAAGGGAGAAAACCCTAGATGAATTTTACTGATATTTTGAGGGTTTCAAACCCTTGTTTCATCCATGCTTAATTGAAGATAAGTCTTTCAACAAATCATTCAATATGTCTATGTGTTGTTTGATTATATCTTATGCTTGTCTTCTCTTTAACATGCTAGGCTAGGTTTTCTTTTTGTTTGCTTAGATGTAATGAAACTTACGTATTGATTATTGGTTGGTTGTTTGTTTATAATTGTTGTGGATGAATGAATTCGATGTTAGGCTTAAGAAAACTGGCAGGCTTCCAATTGGTAACTTCCGTAAACATCTTAAGAAACATGATTGGATGTGTACTACGATATATTGGTTATATTTAATGCATAGGTAACTACTAATGAGGCCATGTTAGGAGCTAGTAGTCGGCTCGACATAGGAAGAGGTAGAAGCTTATAGAGTTAGGGAATATCGTACACGGCCCTACGAATGGTATTAAGGAATATAACCCGTCATCCATGCAATTGTAAAAAACTAATCAACCGGTAAAAGATAGCTAGGGAGTAATGAAATCTAAGTAAACACATTTTCTCTCATTATTGTTTTCGCCATAATTAGTTTAAGTTTAGTTTATTTTATTTTGATTGCATCTTTAGTTATTTTGGGTTAGTTGATTAGCAACTAATTCCGCCCACTCCTTCAAAACCCGAGATTTTTACTTGCTTTTAATAAAATATAAAAATACAAAAAGAATCATCCCTCATCTCTAGACCTAGTTTAGTTGAGTTTTAACCCTAGCGAACATTATTCTTTGAGTTGAACGATCAATCCCCCGGTACTTGTCACTATACTATACTACAACGGTCAGGTACACTGCCTGGTGGGGATCGCACACTTCTCAAGATCCCTTGAGAGGTAAAACCTTTTGCGAGGGCGCAATTCCACGCATCAAGTTTTTGGCGCCGCTGCCGGGTAATAGTTATTATCTAGGTTAAAATTTCTTTTTATTAGGTCTACTTGCTAGATTCCTTTCTAGTAAGATTTTTATTTTATTTTTATAGGTTTCTTTAGTCTACCTTTTTCTTCGTTCTTTTGTTCGTAACCTTTGCCATCCGCCTTCATGGAAGGTGGTAATCTCTTTGATCCCATCAACCCACCACAACAAAACCATCAGCAAAACCCACCACAACCAAACCAACCTCCTAGACCCCGAACTTTAGGAGAGTACTCCCGTCCTAGCCACCAACGCTATCGAAACACTATTAAGCTCTCTCAAGGAGCCAATGTGTCTCCCTTGCGATCCGACACCATCCGGTTGGTGCAAAGCGGATGTGCATTCCATGGACTTCGTTCCGAAGATCCTAATCAACATCTCAAGGATTTCCTCAAAATCGTAGATTCCATAGACCTTGATGTTTGAACTCGAGAGATGACCCGATTGCGTCTCTTCCAATTCTCTCTACGTGACCAAGCTAGTCAATGGCTTGAGCATTTACCCTCGGGATCCATCACCTCTTGGGATGATCTCACCACTCGTTTCCTTGCTCAATTTTTCCCGCCGGGGAGAACTACTAAGCTTAGAAATGACATCTTGATTTTCGAACAACGTCAAGGTGAAACTCTCTATGAAGCATGGACTCGTTTCAAGGACTTACTCCAAAAAGTCCCTCATCACGGCATAGATCTTTGACTCCAAGTCCAAATTTTCTATGACCATATCCATCTCTCCACAAAGCGAACCATTGACCAATTGGCCGGTGGCAAGCTTCGTGATCTAAGTGCGGAAGAATCGTAGGAACTCATAGAAGATCTTGCTCTCTAAGACAAAGGAAGTTGGAATGATCCCCGTGATTTGTACAAAACGGTCAAGGCAATATCTTTGCCTTCGAACAATTCAAGCACTCCCGACGGTAGGATCATGGAACTTGAAGACCAAGTCAAGTTTCTCATGAAATCCTACGAAGCTCCTAAACCTTCAAGCCAAGTGAACAAAATCACTTCTTCGTGCGAATTGTGTAGTGGTCCCCATGACACTCGTGATTGCGTGGAACTCCCCGAACAAGCTTTCGAGGATTACTGATTCGCCTCAAACAGTCAGATAATTATTGGTCAACCACTTGTTAATGGTCAATAGTAAAGTCAAACAGATCGAGGACGAATGCTTCCGAGGAATACAGTGTTTTCCCGGGTCGTAAGTCCCAACGAGGTTGTGATGGTATTAAAAACGAATCTGTGATCAGTGAATGTGAACAGGAAAGGTATGAAAGTGTGTGTGTGTGTGTGTGTGATTTAAACTAGGGTTTTATAACACAAAATAACTTAAATAAACTATATTAATGATTACGTAAAAACCTAGATATCTAAAAACGTATAAACGTACACCAATTTAAAAATCAGATGCGGCTGCGTACTGAGAAAAAGGTGAGTTTTAAGAAAAATAAACTATAGGGGTTAAAAATGAAAATTCTATAAACTTAAACTTAAAATAAAATTAAACTAAAAATAAAACTATTTTTTAGATTATTATATTATTTATTATTAATTATTTAATCAAAAACTATTTAACTATTTAATTAAAACTTAACTTAATTAAATACTAAAAATGATTAACACTACAAATTAAACTAAAAATTTATAAAAATAATTTCTAAACTTAAAAATGAACTTGAAGAAAGTATAAAAAAATAAAAATAAATCTTTTTGTCTTTTTATGAATTTTTTATTAATTAAAAACTATTAATATTAATTATACTAATTAAACTATTTTAAATTACAAATAATACTAAACTAACTTAGAAAATTATGAAAAAATTTATAAAACTATTTAACCATCACAGGAATCCTAAAAAATTATAAAAACTTTATTTTATATATTTTTAAACTAGTTTACTATTTATTATTCTATTTATTATTTAATTATTATTTAAACTATTTAAATTATAAAAACTATTAAATGAACAGTAAAAATTATAGAAAAATTAATAAAATTATATTATGACTTATAAAAGCTAGGAAAAATATAAAAACTAGGTGTTGCTATATAAAAATTAATTATGCTATTTATAACTTATTTATTAATTAATTATTAATAAAACTATATTTAAATCTAATAAATATCAAATGACAATATAAAAATCTAAGAAAATTATTTAAATTACTTTGACCTATAAGGAAATTAATAAAAATATAAAAACACAAATTACTTAATTAAAATCTAAAAATGAAAATTAAAATTTAATTAAATTAAATAGAAACTATCACTTACTATTATTTTGTTTTTTCTTGAATTTTCTTTTTCCAAACTATATTATACCTAAATATAACTAACTTTTGTGAAAACAATTATTTTATAACTTAAAAATAAGCTAGATATAAGCTAAGAATCAAAACAGTTGACTATTGTTGACTTAAAAGGGAAATAAGCTCAAATGAGCTTGTGTGGGACCTACCTTGGAATTTTCTGGTTCTAATAGGTTGTTTGAACTTGTCAAAGCTTAAATTGACCAAATAAGCTCAGTAGAAGAGCTGTTAAGCCATAATAAGCTAATCCAAAACCTAAAATGCAACACAGAATGGGACAAAGTTGGTAGCTTATTCTAGGTAGGGTCCACTGAGGTGTAGGTCAAACAATTGGTCAAACCTAAGAGTCTACTAGGAGGGGGGTTGGGAAAACCTATTTAGGAGGTGTGGGGCCCACTGTGGTGGTCACAAAACACCACCAAAGTGGTGGTGGTGAGTGACTGAACTGGTGTGCAGGGCAACTACCCAGGCCTGCAAGTGTCTTTAGGCAGTTGTGGGGCCCACCTCAAAAATCCTAAAAATATAACAATGGTGGGATTCCAAAGTTGAGGTGGCAGAGAACAATTCCACAAAATTTCAAAGCCTCAGACCTACTCCTAAATTCTACAAAATTCTTGTAGTTTTGGAAAAAATCTGAGATGTGAGCACTTTGACTTTTTAAAATAAACTTGATATGTTGACTAAGTTGAAGTTTGATCCTATTTTATTGAGTGATTATGATGTAATAAGCTAACATAAGAATAAATTAACTAACAACAACAAGATTTTAACTCACAATGATGATTATGGAATCCAAATCTAAACAGTTAACTGAATAGATGGGATCAAAGGTGTATTTTGACTTTTTACAAAGGATGACTGAGTTTGATTGTTTTCCTGAGCTAATGGAACATGTTGTGACATAAATCAAACAAGAACAATAACTCAAGCACCCATTAGCATAGGTACTCAGTTAAATCCAAACACACCTTTAACTAACTAGAAATTAGATTTTCAAAGGCTTAGACTGAATTTGCCTATCATATCAACTCCAAAGGTAATAATTTGTCAAATTAGACCTTACAAAGCTAAAACATGCAGTCAATTACAGCTTATAACCAGATTCTCAAAAATAATCAATTTGACAGTTAAGTTAAAATTTTTAGTAACATGAAAAATAAATGAACCAACATATGATTTTAAGTTATATATTAACTAACCAATACTAAATGGATATAAAAACAATAATATAAGCAGATTATAAGCTATTCTATAATAGAAAATGAAAATTGAAAATTAAGCTTACAATGGGAATGTGACTGAGATGATGGAACCAAGGACCAAGATCTATCCTAACAACCTTCCTCAAGGTCACTAATACCAAAACACTCCAAATCACACCTGCTCAATCCTTCTTCTTGTTTTGCCTTCTATTTTTTTATTTTTCTCTAATTTTTTTAAGTATTTTTCTTTTTCACTGAATATTGCTGATTTATAGTTCCAATAAGCTTAATAAGCCTTGTCAGAGCTTATGTGAGCTTATGAATTCAGTAACAACAACAATTAACAACATACAAGCTTTTTGAGATTTTTGAAAATTTGAGAAATACAAAATCTGAGATAACAAACTGAAATTTGAAATTGATGATTACAAAAGTTAAAGGTTACATTAACATAACTTAATTGATTACTGAGAAGCTTGAAATTACACTAAGAAAATTATATTACACTATTCGACCTAATTAAATAAATCCTAAACTAATACTTCTTCTCTTTTGCCTTCTTTCCCTTTTGTAGCTGTTTTCTGAGCTTGTGGGACCCAATGGGTGATTTCCCACCAATTTGTAGCCATTGATATGGTCTGAGTAATCCTGGCCGTTTAAATGAGCAACTTGGCGCCAAAATATCCAAGGGACACGTGGAGGTTGCTTGTGAGGTTTTTACGGGTTTAATGGCTTTTGGTGAGACGTAGGGAACAAGGGTAGACAGCTGGGGTGAGGTGGTGGTAGCAGGTGGCAAAACCATGGTGGTTTGGGTGGTCTGTGTGGTGGTGAGTGGTGGTATGGTTTTGGGAGGGAAATACGGGGTGACTGGGGTGGTTTTGTTTTAGGGGTGTTGACCGGGTATTGACCAAGGGGGGTGGGCTGTTGTTATTTTGGGCTTAGGAAGAGGGTGAGTGGGCTGGGGTTGTAACTGGGTTTAGTTTGGATTGGGTTTTGGTTATTAAAAATAATAAGGTCCGTTTGGTTTTAGTTTAGGATAATCACAAGGACCTAAATTGTAATTTAAGCAAAGTTTGGGGGCTGGGTTTGGTATTTATCCATAGTTATCAAAAGGGTTTAAATTGTCTCATGTGAATAGTACTAGAGTATTTTTGATATTTTTAATTTTTTTAAATACCCGGGTACTAAAACTGACAAACCTTCAAACTTGAGGGACTAAATGTGAAATTTATTCAAAACTTTCTCCCAGGGACTAAAAGTGACAATTATGAATTCCTTAGGACCCTTAATGATAATTTTCCTATTTTGAACACCCAGGGACTGAAACTGTCAAGTTTGAAACTTTGAGGGACCTGTTTTGCCAAACTGTGAAACTTCAGGGACCAATCATGTAAATTCACCAAACTTAACACCAAGGACCATTCCTGCAAAAGATTATTAGTATAAGGACCAAAATTGATTTTCTCAAAGTTTTTTACATCCCAGGGACCATTTCTGTCAATTTCCAAAGTTGAGGGACTAAACTTGTAATTTTATGAAACTTTGCACCAAAGGACTAAATATGTAACTTTATGATTAAAAAGGTCCTTTGATGATATTTTCATGTTTTTAGAATAACCAGGGACTAGTTTTGCCAATTTGTGAAACTTGAGGGACTGAAACTGCCAATTATGCAAACTTTGTACGTTTTTCATCTGTTTTTGCATATTTTGCATTTGAAACATATAAAACACACTTATAAGATATTTTAAGTATTTTGATACATATTTGAGTGTTTTTGTATGTTTTGGCAATTCAGATTGGTATAAAATGATGAGTATTTAGACACTCATCAATCCCCCACACTAAACTATTGCTAGTCCCTAGCAATCTATTTGAGAAAAACTTAATGGATTTGAAAAACTCTTTACCAAAAGCCATCACTTCTGGAGTAGCCAGGTGTAAGAACTGTGGCACACCTGATAACCGTGTGATTTTGAGCAAATCACCAGCTGTCAACGGATTTGATTAGTCTTTACCAAAAGCCGTTTGCTTCTGGACTAGCCAACTCTTGATGGAATAGTCAACATCTTGGTGAGCTGATTACCAATTATGGTTTTTCCACTGCCTTTACCACAAGCCATAATCTTGCGGGCTAGCCAACTCATTAGCTTTTGAGGATAATGGGGAGTTGAGGAACCATACAATTTTTGGCAAATTGCAAGCCATAAACGGGTTTGAGTTATCTTTACCAAGAACCGTTTGTTCCTGGATTAGCCAATCCTGTTGTGGATTAGACATGGAGGATTGATACCATTTATTGCGTTCTAAGTAAGAAAAAAATTTTAAATTTTGGCTAAAATGGGGGTTCTTGATGGAACATGTGTTTAAATTCGTTAGACGAATCTCCCCCCACACTTAGAACTGAATATTGTCCTCAATATTCAAAGTACCGGGTGTTAAACCGAACTTAGAACGTAAGAAGGAAATATTCTATAGCCTTTATTTAAAACGTATATACATACAATTATTTTTTTAGATAAAACTTCTTAAATAGAAGCTATCACTATATGTACATTTTTTTTTTTTTTTTTTTTTTTTTAGAGGATATATATATATATACAACATGTGGGGCATCTCCCCCACACTAGGGTGTTACACACGGGTGAAAACCCATGTTTGTGCTAATGTTTTTGATTCCCGAGTCACTAGCTTGACTCGACCCCGAATTCATTTGTCCATGGGGAAGTAAGTGGAAGAGACAATCTGCATCGGACTTTCATTCAAAACGTTTGGATAAACATTTGAAGCACGTGAAAGTTCCACTCCGATGAGACATAATGACACCCGGCTCATAATTTATAAATGAGAATGCCGGGGTCAAAGATAATATCCTCACTCCCGAAAGAGTGAAGAACAGGATAAGGAACAGAATATATGAAGAAAAGAAAGAAAGTCATGATGAAAATCATGATTAACTCTTCTTCCTCAATAGGAGAATTCATTGTTTCATGAATCTCCTCGTTTAAGCTCGTTTGATAAAGACATATTATGGGTATGTCTAGATCAAAATAAAAACTATCATACTCCGGTGGAGATATGATATGAGTGAGTTCACCGGAGAACTCCTCAAAGGTGAATGATTTGTATTCGGGATTGATTTGAGTGAGTTCACTAGGGAACTCCTCAATAGTAAATGATTCATAAACGGAAAGAGAATTATAAGAATGAGAAGTGGTGATACCACTTATCTTCTCTTCTGTTTGATCAAAATGGAACGTTTGCAATTCAGGAATATAATCATTGATCAAAACCTCACTATCCTTGACGGGGATAGGAGATGAAATAGGCTCTTCATTAAAAGCCTCGATTCTAGAAATGAGAAGATTAGCATTTAATAATGTAAGACGAAGAGCTTCGTCTTGGATTATTTCTTCCTCATTCTCTTCTTCTGAGTTGACAAGCTCAGAAGGTAATTCCCCCACATAACTTATGTCTCCACAAGATAAAGAATAGTTCTCATCAGAATCAGAGAACATCTCAGTATGATTATTTGGAAAGACAAGAGGGGAAGGAATATCACACACATGATCAAGAATTCCCTGTGACTTTCTTGGGATTGGGACAAGGTTCTCAACACTAGACTTTATGAATTCGTCCGATTCCTTTGCAGGAACAGTGTCAAGATGCTCGTCCCCCATGCTCAGAGAGTGAGTGGGAACCTCGGGTGTGATAACATCATACAGAGGGAGATGAGAAGGACTAGCAGTAATGGAGTCTACAAGTTCCATTATTTCTACTGCTGGTGATTCAGTTATATTCTTTTCTCCCTGTATATGCATGGAAGGAGTCTCAACTGATGAACATGATGAGGTATCATCACATTCATCATCCTCATCGAGAAAAACAGCATTTTGAAATTTGGTACGTGTTATAGCTGCTTGTTCTAAGACTAGTAATTCTTCCATGCTTCTTTCATCTCTAGCAGCATGTTTTTCAGCAAGTAATTCCGTGATAGATTTATCACGAGAATATTGAGTGAGTGGAGACTGTGGGGGTGTGGATGTGTCAAAACCGGAAGGTTGACATTGATCATCATTATGAGGACCCCCACAATATACACAAGAAAAACTTTGTGCTTTGTGAGACGACATATTAGCCAACTCCTCCTTAAGATCTTTGAGTTTCTCAAGAACCTCTAGACAAGGGTCTTGCTGGATGTGAGGAGTAGCTTGAATTATTTGGCACTGTGGAGGTGGGTCTTGAAACGAATAGTCATAATTGTTACAAGGAAATGAATTCCTTGTTTGACAATCAGAGCTAAAGTGTGGACCTCCACAGTACTCACAACAGTTGAACTGATGTGGTTGTGAGTCGTATGTGTTTAAGTCATAATTGTTATTAGGAACCTGTTCATAGACAAACTGATTCCTAATTTGACAATCAGAACTGTAGTGTGAACTACCACAATACTCACAACAGTCAAACTGCTGAGTCTCATTTGGTATATTTTGATACGAAGCATCATTGAGATTTGGATAATATAATTCTTGCTCGTATGAATGTGATGGGTAGTTGGAAAAATTTGAGGAGTCGTTGAATGAGTTTTGATTAGGATCATAAGCAAATGAATTACTCGATCCACAAAACAAACAACTCCCGTTTTAGATATCATTACCACATTGTTCACATGTACACCAATGACATGGAAAACCGAAAAGCGGCTCACCACAACCGACACAAGAAACAAAACCTGGAGGTGGGACAAGTGGTGTACTCTGAGAGCTAGCAATTTCCACCACTTCCGTTATGGTCTCGGGTTTTTGTTTTTGATAATTGTGAAGGTTGGGTAAATCGTTCTTTTCAGTAATTGCCCTAAGCTCTGTACGTTTGCTTGACAAACTTTTAATCGTAAACCGTGAAAGATCAGGATTGATTCTTGAAGGTTTAGGAGCATTTGTGAGCTCAGGTTTTTGGACAACCGTGGTTTGGACGTATTTAGTACCTCCATCGTCAGAGGAAAGTACAAGGTCCTTTGTCACCTCGGTTTCTCGTTCCATTTCCCTCACTGGAGAGGGAATATGAATCGATGGTCTATCATAATCAACATGACATCTCGATATCTTTGACAAGGCCACAAGTTTTTCAACTTTGCTTTTACAGGCCCTTTGTTTAAAGAAATCGTCATCGAGAGATGCCATTAGAATCAATTATGAGATAAGTGGAAGAATGTAGAATCAAAAGGTTTTGGGGATGAGAAATGAAGAATCAAATAGGTAGAGGTGTAAAGGTGAATATTTTTGGTATTTTTGAAAATTTTTGTAGTAATAATAATAAGGAAAATATTTTTGGTTTTTTGTGTTCGTTGAAAACTGATTTTAAAAAGTTTTCGGGAACAGTTTTGGTTTTATATGATAATAGTATGAACAAGGATGGATAAATGTACAATGAGCGTGTATTCAGGTTCACAAATACGCAAAATCGTTTAAAATAAGCGCACAACCTCCCCGGCAGAGGCGCCAAATTTTGATTCGCCTCAAACAGTCAGATAATTATTGGTCAACCACTTGTTAATGGTCAATAGTAAAGTCAAACAGATCGAGGACGAATGCTTCCGAGGAATACAGTGTTTTCCCGGGTCGTAAGTCCCAACGAGGTTGTGATGGTATTAAAAACGAATCTGTGATCAGTGAATGTGAACAGGAAAGGTATGAAAGTGTGTGTGTGTGTGATTTAAACTAGGGTTTTATAACACAAAATAACTTAAATAAACTATATTAATGATTACGTAAAAACCTAGATATCTAAAAACGTATAAACGTACACCAATTTAAAAATCAGATGCGGCTGCGTACTGAGAAAAAGGTGAGTTTTAAGAAAAATAAACTATAGGGGTTAAAAATGAAAATTCTATAAACTTAAACTTAAAATAAAATTAAACTAAAAATAAAACTATTTTTTAGATTATTATATTATTTATTATTAATTATTTAATTAAAAACTATTTAACTATTTAATTAAAACTTAACTTAATTAAATACTAAAAATGATTAACACTACAAATTAAACTAAAAATTTATAAAAATAATTTCTAAACTTAAAAATGAACTTGAAGAAAGTATAAAAAAATAAAAATAAATCTTTTTGTCTTTTTATGAATTTTTTATTAATTAAAAACTATTAATATTAATTATACTAATTAAAATATTTTAAATTACAAATAATACTAAACTAACTTAGAAAATTATGAAAAAATTTATAAAACTATTTAACCATCACAGGAATCCTAAAAAATTATAAAAACTTTATTTTATATATTTTTAAACTAGTTTACAATTTATTATTCTATTTATTATTTAATTATTATTTAAACTATTTAAATTATAAAAACTATTAAATGAACAGTAAAAATTATAGAAAAATTACTAAAATTATATTATGACTTATAAAAGCTAGGAAAAATATAAAAACTAGGTGTTGCTATATAAAAATTAATTATGCTATTTATAACTTATTTATTAATTAATTATTAATAAAACTATATTTAAATCTAATAAATATCAAATGACAATATAAAAATCTAAGAAAATTATTTAAATTACTTTGACCTATAAGGAAATTAATAAAAATATAAAAACACAAATTACTTAATTAAAATCTAAAAATGAAAATTAAAATTTAATTAAATTAAAAAGAAACTATCACTTACTATTATTTTGTTTTTTCTTGAATTTTCTTTTTCCGAACTATATTATACCTAAATATAACTAACTTTTGTGAAAACAATTATTTTATAACTTAAAAATAAGCTAGATATAAGCTAAGAATCAAAACAGTTGACTATTGTTGACTTAAAAGGGAAATAAGCTCAAATGAGCTTGTGTGGGACCCACCTTGGAATTTTCTGGTTCTAATAGGTTGTTTGAACTTGTCAAAGCTTAAATTGACCAAATAAGCTCAGTAGAAGAGCTGTTAAGCCATAATAAGCTAATCCAAAACCTAAAATGCAACACAGAATGGGACAAAGTTGGTAGCTTATTCTAGGTAGGGTCCACTGAGGTGTAGGTCAAACAATTGGTCAAACCTAAGAGTCTACTAGGAGGGGGGTTGGGAAAACCTATTTAGGAGGTGTGGGGCCCACTGTGGTGGTCACAAAACACCACCAAAGTGGTGGTGGTGAGTGACTGAACTGGTGTGCAGGGCAACTACCCAGGCCTGCAAGTGTCTTTAGGCAGTTGTGGGGCCCACCTCAAAAATCCTAAAAATATAACAATGGTGGGATTCCAAAGTTGAGGTGGCAGAGAACAATTCCACAAAATTTCAAAGCCTCAGACCTACTCCTAAATTCTACAAAATTCTTGTAGTTTTGGAAAAAATCTGAGATGTGAGCACTTTGACTTTTTAAAATAAACTTGATATGTTGACTAAGTTGAAGTTTGATCCTATTTTATTGAGTGATTATGATGTAATAAGCTAACATAAGAATAAATTAACTAACAACAACAAGATTTTAACTCACAATGATGATTATGGAATCCAAATCTAAACAGTTAACTGAATAGATGGGATCAAAGGTGTATTTTGACTTTTTACAAAGGATGACTGAGTTTGATTGTTTTCCTGAGCTAATGGAACATGTTGTGACATAAATCAAACAAGAACAATAACTCAAGCACCCATTAGCATAGGTACTCAGTTAAATCCAAACACACCTTTAACTAACTAGAAATTAGATTTTCAAAGGCTTAGACTGAATTTGCCTATCATATCAACTCCAAAGGTAATAATTTGTCAAATTAGACCTTACAAAGCTAAAACATGCAGTCAATTACAGCTTATAACCAGATTCTCAAAAATAATCAATTTGACAGTTAAGTTAAAATTTTTAGTAACATGAAAAATAAATGAACCAACATATGATTTTAAGTTATATATTAACTAACCAATACTAAATGGATATAAAAACAATAATATAAGCAGATTATAAGCTATTCTATAATAGAAAATGAAAATTGAAAATTAAGCTTACAATGGGAATGTGACTGAGATGATGGAACCAAGGACCAAGATCTATCCTAACAACCTTCCTCAAGGTCACTAATACCAAAACACTCCAAATCACACCTGCTCAATCCTTCTTCTTGTTTTGCCTTCTATTTTTTTATTTTTCTCTAATTTTTTTAAGTATTTTTCTTTTTCACTGAATATTGCTGATTTATAGTTCCAATAAGCTTAATAAGCCTTGTCAGAGCTTATGTGAGCTTATGAATTCAGTAACAACAACAATTAACAACATACAAGCTTTTTGAGATTTTTGAAAATTTGAGAAATACAAAATCTGAGATAACAAACTGAAATTTGAAATTGATGATTACAAAAGTTAAAGGTTACATTAACATAACTTAATTGATTACTGAGAAGCTTGAAATTACTCTAAGAAAATTATATTACACTATTCGACCTAATTAAATAAATCCTAAACTAATACTTCTTCTCTTTTGCCTTCTTTCCCTTTTGTAGCTGTTTTCTGAGCTTGTGGGACCCAATGGGTGATTTCCCACCAATTTGTAGCCATTGATATGGTCTGAGTAATCCTGGCCGTTTAAATGAGCAACTTGGCGCCAAAATATCCAAGGGACACGTGGAGGTTGCTTGTGAGGTTTTTACGGGTTTAATGGCTTTTGGTGAGACGTAGGGAACAAGGGTAGACAGCTGGGGTGAGGTGGTGGTAGCAGGTGGCAAAACCATGGTGGTTTGGGTGGTCTGTGTGGTGGTGAGTGGTGGTATGGTTTTGGGAGGGAAATACGGGGTGACTGGGGTGGTTTTGTTTTAGGGGTGTTGACCGGGTATTGACCAAGGGGGGTGGGCTGTTGTTATTTTGGGCTTAGGAAGAGGGTGAGTGGGCTGGGGTTGTAACTGGGTTTAGTTTGGATTGGGTTTTGGTTATTAAAAATAATAAGGTCCGTTTGGTTTTAGTTTAGGATAATCACAAGGACCTAAATTGTAATTTAAGCAAAGTTTGGGGGCTGGGTTTGGTATTTATCCATAGTTATCAAAAGGGTTTAAATTGTCTCATGTGAATAGTACTAGAGTATTTTTGATATTTTTAATTTTTTTAAATACCCGGGTACTAAAACTGACAAACCTTCAAACTTGAGGGACTAAATGTGAAATTTATTCAAAACTTTCTCCCAGGGACTAAAAGTGACAATTATGAATTCCTTAGGAACCTTAATGATAATTTTCCTATTTTGAACACCCAGGGACTGAAACTGTCAAGTTTGAAACTTTGAGGGACCTGTTTTGCCAAACTGTGAAACTTCAGGGACCAATCATGTAAATTCACCAAACTTAACACCAAGGACCATTCCTGCAAAAGATTATTAGTATAAGGACCAAAATTGATTTTCTCAAAGTTTTTTACATCCCAGGGACCATTTCTGTCAATTTCCAAATTAAGGACCCCTCATCATCTAAACACGTCCACTTTGTCAATGTAGTTACTATTAAACCAGTCGATAATAATATGGAAGAAATTGATATGGATGAGATTAAGGAAGTTGTGGAGAAAAAGGAAGAGAAAGTTGAGGAAGTAGAAAATGCAGAGGTATACTTTGATAGGTTACCTACCAAGAAAGAACAGGAATACCATAAGGATCTATTCAATGACTCTGAGACACCATATGTCATTGGTTCACCAATCATCAAAGCGGATGATCCCTCTAACATCAACATACCATGCAACATTAGGCATGTGTATGTGTGGAAAGCCTACATCGATCTTAGATCTCCCATAAACATTATGACTAGGACCCATTACAGTTGGGTAATGAAGAAGCAAATTGGATACAGGATGATTCCCAACATGAGTTGTATGAGTAACTTTGTGGGAAGAGTGAAAGGATTACACGTCTTTGTAGGAAGTTTCACTTATGTTACCGATTTTGTGATTGTAGAAGATATTCGTCCGGTAATAGATGGTTGCCTAAGTCAAGTAGTGTTCGGAAAGCCGTTTGTTGAGGCTTCTAAGATGAATTAGGACCCGTCTCTAGGGATAGTTAGGTTTAAGGATGAGAACGATGAGATAGCTTGCCAAATGCCCTATAAGATTGAACAATTTCGTCTTTTATCAAACCTCGAAAAGGAACACAAGCAAGGGTCTACTATAGGAATGATGAGGATAGACGTAGAGGAGTAGACTATGTTATGAATAGAATACTTGGTTTTTACAAGGAATGCTTGCAACTAGGTCCGGAATACAAAACTAAAATCGAGGATGACCTAGGAACCGTGACCAATGAAGAGATCACGTGGTTGCCCGTGACCTTGAGTCTAGCTACAAGACTCGTAAATAAAGAAAAGCGCTTCTTGGAAGGCATCCCAACTTTTATTTGTTTTGTTTGATGGTTTGATTATTTGATTTTATTTGCTTCCGTATGCATGCTTTATTTTTATTGTTTGTGGATCATGATTCATAATAAATTGTGAAAATGCTTTACCTTGTTGTTTGTCTTAACTTCATAAAAAGGTATTTCGCAAAAGCTAAGTGTAAGGGAAATCTAAATTTGTTTTTAAGAACGGAATTGAACATGAACCACAACAATATTAAATGAACATGTATATTAGTATTTGTTTGAGTCAAGTGATTGTATCGAGTCATAATGATGTTTTGCAGGAATTCCAGGAATTAAGGTGTGAGTTTTTCCAGAAATGTTCCAGAAACTTAACATGAGATTTCTGTCAGAGCACTCTGACGGAGTTAGGTGTAAAAATTTTGAAAAATTTTGCAAGTTTTCTTTTTCTAACGGAGTCTTAAAGTTTTTGTTAATTCTTTAGTTTTATAAACTCCAGGAAATCTGCAAACATTCATTCCACAAGCATTCTATCCTTAGATATATAAATTGCCGCCGATTTTGCGAGAGGTTTGCCATGATTGTTTTCTCAGGTTTAACAGGTTATATTGGACAAGAAGATGATTTATATTTCTGGAGGGAAGCTTTCAACGTTCATTTTTTGGAGGAGGATTTAACCATGTTATCCATTTATCCACACCGAACGAATCAGGCGAGTATTTGTTTCATTCTTTTACCTTCATTACTTTTACATCCTTTTTAAATGAACATTGGGGACAATGTTCAGCCTAAGTGTAAGGGGAGGGTAAATGATGATACCTTAGAGAATACAATTGCACTTGAGTTTATTTGTTCAATAGTAGGTGTGTAAAAAACTAAAAGAAACACTTGTTAGGGCAATTTTAGCGCCAAATTAAATTTTTTTATAACATTTAGGAGTGAAGCTTTAGCCTTAGTGAGCGTCTCATGGATAGGAGTTGTATGACTAGCACAAAAACCGTACCACTCAAAAAAATTTTCCACCCAAATATGTGAGGTTCGCCTTTAGATTTGTCAGGAAAAGCATTCATTATTAGTGCTTATGAGTGTACCGGTAACACTTAGATTCTAGAACTTGCGTTAGTGATGCATCCCGAGACTGCTAGTGAGACTACATTCGTGTAGTTAGGATTTACTACATGATAAGAGGCATTAGGATCACCCTTGTGTTAAACCCGTATCATAATTACTTGACCAATGAAGTCATAATTACTTGACTAGTAAAGTCAATTAATTTTCCCACACCTTTGCGTTGTACTCATTTTTAGTACACGATACCCCTAGTACACCCCTCCGAGCCTATCTTTTTCGTTTCTAACTTTCAGCATTTTACTTAAAGGAAGAATTTGTTTACAATCCACCCCAAATGTGTACCCGAATCGCCTTAGCCTTCCTTGTATGCACTCATCTTTAGTGCATTATTGTTAATTACATGTCTTAAACCCTTAGTTAATTGTCTAATTGATTACATGGTTGCTAAGTCGAGTCATATCTTGTACATATTGTTTTGGGACGATTGGGACTCATGGGTTAAGTACTAGTGATATGGAGTATTGGGGAAGAACATCATATATTACCCCCATGTGTGCGTTAATCTTAAAATAAGTGTTTTGATTATCTTGATTCGAGTTATTAGAATAGTTGATTGTAAAGTATGTAAAAGTTCAAGTGTAAGGGGAATGCAAAGTTCTTAAGATCTATTATTTTGGATGGTAGAGTAAGAGTGTTTAAAAAAATCGAAAAAATCAAGAAAAAGAAAAAAAAAATAAGAAAAGAAAAAGAGAAAAAACATACGGACTACCATCCCGTTTCATTTTATGTGTGTTTCATGTTTTTGATTAGCTTAAGTCGAGTCGAGTCTTGGCTTAGCAACGCCACATTGTACATGTAATTGACCAAGATGATTAACTCGCCACCAATAAAAATTGCCTTTATCCAACAAAATCGTGTTTATCATATCCCTACACCTCATGTTATAACCTTTTAAAAAGACATCTTTGATAGTTTATCGTAGGTGCTTACGCTAAGTGGTGGAGGTTTGATCCTTTCCCAAGCCTATGGTAATCTATTTGCTATGACAGGTAGTGAGAGATGTTTTCCATTTTCATATTGTTATATATACTTTATTACACCCTAGATATGTGAGTATCTAAACACTATTTGTGAGGTGCTAGTGTATAATTTTCGTGCTTGTTTTTGGTTGAAGTGGAACGATTATTTGTTGCAATTACTTTTATATTAGTGTTAAATGACCCGTAACTTGTATTTTGATTAGAATAAAAGCGCATTTGCTTGAGGACAAGCAAATCTCAAGTGTAAGGGTATTTGATGAGACGAAAAGTGTACCGCTTTTGGGGGGTCATTTAAGGCCAAAGTCGAGATTATTTGATCAAATATTGCCCTAAATCGTTCCTTTTATCATTTTAGGTACTTTTGAGAGGAAATTTACAAAAGGAAGCATTTTGGACGTTTTTGGAGCGAAAAAGTGAAAAAAATGACAAAGTCTCAACATCATACTGAAAATTGCACATGACGGTGTCACAGGTTGCTAGTGACGGCGTCAAGACTTGACAAAGAGGTGGATAAATCAAATACACGTGACGCGCCAGAGAGTTTTCTAAAGGAGTTGTGACGGCGTCACCCTTTAGGGTCGCAAAGGCCGTCACGTATTGTCACAAAGAGATACGGCCCAGAGTATACAAAGAGTGACAGCATCAGAAGTGGATCTAGGCAATACGAGTATTATTTTGGCGGCGAGTTGATGGCGTCAGACCTTACTCTTGACGCCATCAGAATGTAGAATCTATATATAGTTTTCTAGTTTTCATTCATTGTGTGCAACTTTGAAGGGAGAAAACCCTTGACGAATTTTACCGATATTTTGAGGGTTTCAAACCCTTGTTTCATCCATGCTTAATTGAAGATAAGTCTTTCAACAAATCATTCAATATGTCTATGTGTCGTTTGATTATATCTTATGCTTGTCTTCTCTTTAACATGCTAGGCTAGGTTTTCTTTGTGTTTGCTTAGAAGTAATGAAACTTAGGTATTGATTATTGGTTGGTTGTTTATTTATAATTGTTGTGGATGAATGAATTCGATGTTAGGCTTAAGAAAACTGGCAGACTTCCAATTGGTAACTTACTTGAACGTCTTAAGAAACATGATCGGATGTGTACTACGATATATTGGTTATATTTAATGCATAGGTAACTACTAATGAGGCCATGTTAGGAGCTAGTAGTCGGCTCGACATAGGAAGAGGTAGAAGCTTATAGAGTTAGGGAAGATCGTACACGGCCCTATGAATGGTATTAAGGAATATAACCCGTCATCCATGCAATTGTAACAAACTAATCTACCGGTAAAAGATAGCTAGGGAGTAATGAAATCTAAGTAAACACATTTTCTCTCATTATTGTTTTTGCCATAATTAGTTTAAGTTTAGTTTATTTTATTTTGATTGCATCTTTAGTTATTTGGGTTAGTTGATTAGCAACTAATTCCGCCCACTCCTTCGAAACCCGATATTTTTACTTGCTTTTCATAAAATATAAAAATACAAAAAGAATCATCCCTCATCTCTAAACCTAGTTTAGTTGAGTTTTAACCCTAGCGAACACTATTCTTTGAGTTGAACGATCAATCCCCCGGTACTTGTCACTATACTATAATACAACGGTCAGGTACACTGCCTGGTGGGGATTGCAAGCTTCTCACGATCCCTTGAGAGGAAAACCTTTTGCGAGGGCGCAATTCCACGCATCAATAGACCAGCCACAATACTCTACATTTTTGTGAGCATGGAATGCAATACACAGTGATCGGTTTCACAGCCACAATACTCTACATTTTTGTGAGCATGGAATGCAATACACAGTGATCGGTTTCACGGAACTATATAAGTGTTGTCTAATCTCACTTGACATTTATTTGTATAGATGTCGTATTCGTTCTTCTGTGGTGTAAGTCTTCTTTATCAAAAAAGGTGTCGTCGTTGTATTTTTTTTGGAAACCTTTTGTTGCAGATTCCTTTTTGCATGCACTCCGCTTCTGAATTAACCAACTTGCAACGTTCGTGCACCATCATTCTAAGACAAAGGGATGAAACTTGTAAGGGAGTGTTTGGTTTCTGTTTAGACAAACGAAACAAAAGATATAGAAACAGATAAAGTTTATTAATAAATTTAATTTGTTATTAAGGTTGTGGAAAAACAAAATTGTTGATTTAATAAAAGGATAATAGGTATAGAGTTTTGGACAAAAACTGAATACACGGGTGTTGCGGGACTTTTCAAGACACATTACACTTTAGACTTATTGGACTAGGAACGGATACAATATATTAGACTTGTGATGAATTTTATATATTTGATCCGTAATGGATACAAAATAAGGAAATAATGCCTAATAATCAATAGAATACACTTTGTTTTCTATAATTGCTTTCTAATAAATTGATTTTGGAAATTGATTTCAACGAAGTCTTTTAACTTGGGGATGTTCCTTAAAAGAACGAGTCATGGTAAAAGATTATAAAAGTTCTCTATACTTAAACTTTATTTTCTAAAAACTCATTTGTTAATAACTTCATCAAATGACGAATTGTATGACTGAAAAATGTAAAACCTTTGAGTATTAAATTGCAAATTCGAACGTATCCTTATGTATAAAACATTGATGTTTTATAAAAAAATATTTTGGTTGATGGGGAAACATCGAGACTTACCAATTAACCTAGTTTTATTGACAAACTCCTTTGTCATTATTTCTTTGAGTTCTTCTTGTCATTTTCTCCTCAACGCAATTTCTCGTCGGTATTTCTCTCGACCATGCGGTTATCCAATTCTTTTTGTTGTGTGTATCCTTAAGTCTATACTTTTACCGCCACACGAATGATAATACCAAACTTTATCATCATGATGATACAAGTATTCCATGAAAACTAAGACACTTTGTCTTTTAAAAACTCATTTACTTTGCGAGATTTATTCTGAGATAAGCTGTATATTTAGGTTGTGCCGATCCCGTACCATCGTGCCTGTACTCCTGGATACCGTTGTGTTTTGCTTCTTGATGCAAGTTGTGTCAGTTGTAATTTTTGCGTTGCTGCATATTGAGGTGAGTTCATGGCCCTTACTTTTATGGGTTTTTAAATTGTTTTGGGGTGAGAATACATGCTCGTTTTTAACTAAAATCAGTGCTTTTTTTATTTGGATACGCAAATTGGTTACTCAAAACTTTATTGTTTGGCTGAAATATTTGATTGGTTACTCAAATGCATTATGTGTTTACCTGCTTCATACTTGATTGGACTGAATGTTGTTTTGTGATTCTGCTATGACTGTTGCGTAGATGAGGTTATGGTTTAGTCTCCCATTATTTGACTACCATGACCCGGTTGATAGCTCCAATCGCAATGGACATATATTTTGTTGGTCCCGGTTGGGTAACTCCAACTTCAGTGGACGCATATTATATTGGTCTCGGTCCGTAACTCCATCTACAGTGTACGTATATTTTGTTGGTCCCGGTGGGTAACTCCAACCGCAACGGACGTATATTTTTTTTGGCACCAAGAGTGAAGCAATGGTCACTAAAATATTGTGAACTCACGTTACTTCTATTCTACATTGTTATTTATGCAAACCTATGAACTCACCAACCTTTGTCTTGACAATTTTAGCATGTATTTTCGGTTTAAGGCGTTAGCTTATTTTTTGAGGCGCTTGGCAATGACACGGTCAAAGACGACTCTAATTTATATATGGTAGGGATGAGCATTTCGACCCGAACCCAAAACCGTACCGGAACCGAACCGAAACCGTACCGAGTCCCGATATATGGTACGGCACGGGGACTATGAAATAAGGTGGAAAAAAATGGGACCACTAATTCGGTACGGGACCGGTACCAAATTGGGAAATTCCTGGAAAAAAGGGAAATAACCCGATTTCCCGGTATCGGTATTCGAATCCCGTTCGGTACGGTACCGGTACCACTAATTTATGCTCGGGAAAAAATCAGTACTACTAATTCGGTACGGGATCGGTACGGTACCGGTACCGTGCTCATCCTTAATATATGGAGACCAGTTTATTATTATGGGCTTTTATTTTCGCACTATTTTTTAATGATGTAAAGTTAATATTTCTGATAATGAAAGTTCTTTTAAAATGGATAAGGTAAATCTGTTTTCTACACCTTGTTTTGTGATTCCAATTTGGTGGCACTCATGACATGTATGCTTCTACTGTACCGAATTTTAGGGGTGTTACACTTGACAATCCTAAACAATAACTAAAAAGTATTTATTTTAAATACTTATTATCGCATATTAGTACTTTTGTAAGAAAGGATAGCACTTATATCGAAATTTAAATAACTGAAACAAGAAGAAAATTTGAAATATGAATTGAAGTAAATATACGAAGAACGTAAACATATAAACTATCCGTAAACAACAAATAAAAGAACCGAGTCTCAATTTGAACACGTGTCCCGTAAAATTGTTCCCGTGTGCTATTTTAGAACCGGATTTTTCTCAGGGCACAACGACCGAAGCAGTAACTGTTGGGGTTGACTATTTGCCCGAAAAATTTCTAGAATGGTTGCGAGTATGCTGAGAGAGAAAGAGAATATGTGAGGAAAATATTTTTGTGGTCTTTTGGAACAACATAATTGGTAATAAATGGTAGCGGCTATACTACTGATGGAATGAATACATAATTTAAACGTGTTAAAGGCTATCAACAATGATCAATGAAAAACTTGTAATCGGACATAAAGTGTGTTGCTAAGAATTTCAATCATCAACATGTTTTATAAACCGAATTTTCGAAAGTTCAAGTTTTTCATGGTTTTATTCTAGTCACCTCGTTAAACATTGATATGTCATTCAACTTAATTTTGTTTTGGACATATAAAGGCTTATAACGAATGGACAACCTAACCATATAGGGCTTTAACCATTATAACAATATATACTCATGATTATTTATGTAAAAGTTAGTAAAAACTTATTTTTCATATAAAATTTTCAACAATCCCCCACATTAATGGATATCGAATGGAAACTCATACAATTCCTACAAAATCTAAGTGGTTGGGTCTCGCATAGTACATGTAGATGTTACCCTTTGAACCTTCCTTTGTGAATTTATTTAGCCTCCAAGCTGCCAGTAGATCGCGATATGTCTGTTGTTTGTATGGAGTACAATATATGTTCACACATGACTCTTCTTGACACCGTCAACTCCTCATAGTATTGTTCTTTATGGTAATGAACACTAGCCTAATTCTACAACAGCTCTTAGAAAATATGCCCCCACATTTCCTTTAGAAGCGACCTCACTTCTCTCTCACATAGTTGATTTCTTATTAAATCATTACAAGCTCTAGGCTTAACCTCTTATCTTGACACTGAATGCAAGAATGGACTAGGATGCTTATCAAATCCCTTATACGTTTTGAGAGGTTAATTAACTCTCCACAATGGCCCCCCCACAATTTATACGAGTATGTTGTCCTATTTCACTATGATCTTGGGATCTATAGTTAGTTGGGTTAGGTATTCCTTTGTATAAGCTCATTTATTAACAGGCTTAGCCTCATTCCTTTTGACGATTTTTTAACTAACTTCTTTGCAATTTTTAGTAATAGGTTTCGCTATGTTATCCTTTGACTTCACATACTCAATAGTGATAACTCATGTATTGAGTAGTTGTCGTGGGGTGAAAAGATAACCGTTAGTCTGACAACCCAAGTTACGCGCAACTTTTCAAAATTCAAATCCAGATATTGCAAAAAGGCAAAGAGAGAGAAGACTGATGGTTTGAAAATGATTAAGTTAAATATCTGGGCTAAAGAAGTAGTAAATGGCTAGTAGGCCTGGAAAAATAAAGATCCATCAGCATTTAATGTTGATTAACGCAGAAAGAATATTTTAGAAGTGAAACAACCGTTAAAACGATACACTTACATCAAGTATGACGACAAGGACATTTAAGGATATAATATGATAATGGACCGGGGGACTTGATAACAAATAGAAGTTTTAGCCCAATACTGAAAGCCCATAGGACCTTTTCGGGCCTAGAAAACAAAAGGCCACAAAGGCGTTGCCTAGAACACCAATCTCCAGGCAACAACAAGCATTATAGTTGTCCCTCCAAAACCTTAATAATGTAGTAACACTAAGAATAGTCACCTAATAGATGCAAAGGTAATGCGGCGGGTGTTTTGGTATGTCACACAAATCGTACCTCTTACAAAATTTCACTTCAGCCAAGAAGGCACGACCACGTGTCATTTTTAGGCAAGGTTGTAAAAATCGCTAGGCGCTAGTGAGGCGGTTGGGTAGGGCCTAGCGATTAATCGGTTAGGCGGGGATTAATCGGATTGAAATTTTTATGCACAAAATTGTAATTTTATATATTATGTTATATTATATGTATGAGATAAGCATAATGCATCAAAATTCAAATATTTCAAGTATTCAAATATAAACATAATACATAATTCTTCAAAATTCGAAGTCAAATATAGATATAACTAGATAGTTGACTATTTTTAAGTGATCTTTGACTAACTTTGTCCGATTAATCGGTTTGTTGATCGATTTTTAAGCTATTTTGACTGATTTTTAAGCGATTTTGTTGACCATTTTTAAGCGATTTTGTCCGATTACACCGATTTTCTGCGATTAATAGGTTTGTTGACCGATTTTTAAGTGATCTTTGACCAAAGCGATTAAATACATCAATTATGATAAATCAAGGCACTTAGTGAGCGATTAGCGATTATGCGGGGATTAATCGGCCGCCTGGGCCGATTTTTACAACAGAGTTTTTAGGTCTTCCATATCCTAACTCCAACGTGGGTCATTCATAACCGTTAGATCTCATCTAACGGTTTTCACCAAACTCTAAAATGCATCCTTATAAGTACACATGCATTTCCATCATAATGACAAAGTTCATCTTCTCCATAAAACACCCTAATTGTATGTAAGTTTTATCGCAGCTTAAGATAAACACTCTTATCTCGAGGTTCTTACCAAAGGAGAGAAAGCGAACATATGATTACCCGTATCTCACATCATAAACCTAAATTAATCATTGCTTTACGTGCTATACGTAAACACTGTCTTATTATAAAATCGTAATCTTTGTCACATATATGTATGTGTTTGTTTTTGGGTGTACTAAAATTGTGTTTCATTTTTGATATTTAGCTATTGATTAGAATTCTATGTCACACAACTGTGTTTATGAACGGTATTATATGTGAAAAAATAGAGTTGCAACTGGAGAGCATCTCCTTAGTGTTACAAGATATTACGTTTGAGTGGGTGATCAACAAACAATAAAAAAGAAGATTGAGTGAGACTAGCGGATTTCCAGACCATATTGTTGTGCCTCGGCCCCTTGTGTTGCATGAGTTTTGAGTTTTGACAGTAAAAAGTGTTTCGTTATGCTCTAGTGTATTTTTTTCCCCATTATGTTTGATTTCTTTAGGCATGCCATATCATATTTAATGTGTCTTTAGCAGTAGTTTTGTATATCAAGTCCCCGTGTACACACGACTTATGCAACATGATATAGTGTCGCATTTAGTTGATTTTACATTTATTATTTCGTAGTTGAGATTTATCGGTTTAATGTGCTAGTGTGATTGATTATGTATAATCATTAGAGTTGACGGGAATTCGAATGTTTGATAAAATGGTTGTGCATTTGGTCGCACTGTAGTATGAATAAACCAACATTCTTTAATACAACAATTATTAATAAATACATTTACTAGTTAAAACCCTTTATAAATGATTAACAACACATCTTTTCCAACCTTAACCTCTAATTAATATTTAAACAGATTTGTTACTCATTTTCAAACTCTACACGAGCAATCCTCATTAGAAATTTTAAAGAATATTGCACTATTTTAGACGAAGCATCTTTCATTATTCTAAACTTTTAGACACATGGTCTTTTTTTCTTTTTCTTTTTCTTTTTTTTTTGTTTAAAAGTCGAAAGACCCGGTTTTGTAGACACATGGTCCTTTGGCAATTTATGCGTCGGTTTTCTAGAAGCATTACAATTTACATTCTCACGCCTTTAATTTTTCCCCGAATTTTGTTACAATAAGCATTATCCAGCTAAACGACTTGGTTTTCCAAGATAATTTGGTGAACCATTAAGACGCTCCCTCTCCATCGTCTTTACTAGATCCTGAAAATCCCAAAACAGAGACACCATCACATGTTTGTGGAGGTGTACACAGCGAGACCAGCAATTCGTCCATCTTCGGTGCTCTTATAACTGAGCACATTTTACATAGAAGCACAACATCAAACTCTATATGATTGTGATAACACAAAATATGCAGATATGTAATATTAGAAAGTTCCCAACAGATCTATTTGTGCTCGATCTCACCTGTTCACATATAATAATATCCTTACGGTCATATGCTTAAAAACATACGATTAGAAATTGTTACCTAGAAATGCATTTCAACAAATAATTCATTGAATATCTAGACATGAAAACTGGAGACTCCACAATAAGAGAGACTTGACAATAACTCTCAAGAGTTTCATGAGGATTAGCTAGGAATTTTTTTTTTTTTTTTTTTTTTTTTTTTTTTTTTTTTTTTTTTTTTTTTTTTGAAATATTACAAGCCATATCTAGCTTCCTTCTAAATCCACGTATGGCAATTTTACAAAAAATCAATGCACAAGCCAAGCCAGCATAAAACCTATAGTCTATAAGAAGCAGGCAACATTAAAAATAAATAAAATAAAATAAAAAATAAAAAGCTTAAAACCAAATACGAAAGGAAAACACAAGTCATGCGACTATCACTGATGCTCCACTAGAACAGAAACTAAGGAGCGCCACTCGATCGACATACAGTCATGTAATATAACTCGTAATAATTTCTTTGTCCCAAGATTTCTGGATAACCTACTAATATTAGGCACATGCATTTCTTTAAAATATTGTACATTGTTATAGAAACATGCATGTGAATTTACATTCACACCCATTTCCTTGTGCACCGACTCTTAACTAATATAATCTATGAGGGTACCCGCACGATATAGTGACGGAACACCGCTAGTTAACATTTTCACCCAGCTATAACTTTAGATTTTACATGTTTTCTTCTTTTGTGCAATTCTCCTACAAATACACTCTTATTTGAGACAAATTTATTAAGAATTTTTTTTTATTGTCAACTGAAATATTTATATTTAGAACATAGTGTTGATTCCTAAGTGTGAATTTTTAAAATGATGCTGACGTACAAACTTGCCAGATTCATCTAGCCATGACAACCTACTATAAATAAATGTCATAATGCAACATAAATCAACCAGGATATATGAAATAGTATTCGATACACTATAAATACTTATCTTATTATCACTCGCAGGTAGCACACAAGGTACGTACAACAAGCTAGATTAAAAGATGGCACGTTGTCCGTTATTCAAACAATAAGAAAAACAGAAGAGGACAACGAAACTGTTTCAATCCAAGTTATCCAACATAACATGTTGGTTGAAGAAAAATCAACAAATTTAAGATTGAGCAGCGGCATAAGCCTCCATAGCTTTGAAGGTTTTTTCATATTCAGCTTTTTCAAAGTTAAGAGCCTCCTCGGATGGTTTATTATCACCTATGCAGTTATAAGTGACTGTTTGTTTGAATACGCTTCCTCCGTCTGCAGAAGGAGTAATCGTGGCATGATGGGTGATGGAGTTTGCTATACCCATCAAGATGTCCCCTTCGTAAAATGTGTGGCCATAGGTAAAGTTGGTCGCGTCAAACATATCTACTTTATGCTTCCCGGTTGTAAATGGAACACCTATATTATGTATTATTTAGTTAGAACTTAGAAAGTAAATTAAAATAACAAGTCAAATTAATCAGAAGAGTTTACTTATCATGAAATGGTTAAAACCAATCAAGAAACATTACCATCACCGAATGTTACAAGCTTTATAGTTCCAACACCGCCATTGCCTTCGACCGTTTCAATAGATTTGAATACTGAAGGGTTAACTTTAGGTGCAATATTGTCAAAGTCACAAAAAACTTTGAAAACCGTCTCAGCAGAATGTGAAGAAGCAACTTCAACTACGATGGTAGCAGTTGTCATGAGTAACTTAACTGATATCAAATAATTATGTATGAAAGAAGATTTGTTTGTGATGAAATGTAAATAAACGGGGTGGTATTTATAGGCGATGGGAGTTGAGTATGAAGCCATCATTATTGACCAATTTCTCTTTTCTATGATAAAATATATCATGAAAAAGTGGTTCTTTTTTGTTTACGGCGTATCATGACACAAATAATAAATATAAAATTCTTGTACTATTTTTTTATGTTGTGAAAGCATATTTATTAAATTAATAGTAGCAAAAGTTAAAATAGGGAAACCGTGGTTAGTATGTTAATTTAACGTAGAATATTTTATCAACCCTTACGAACACATTACCATGTGATATTATTCACTGGTTGCATAACCTATCAGATGGATATGGTCATTTCATAAGATTTGTTGTTGATTGTGTTTATGTACGAAGTTAATTGTTTAGTGTTTTAAATTTCAAGAAAATAAAATTAAAATTAAGAAAAAAAAGAAAAAGAAAAAATTTAAAAAAAAAAACCATAAACAAATGTCTACTGTTTAATGGTTTACGTCTTACCGCATTTCAAAAGTACTGTTGACCAAAAGAATAACAACTCATAAATGGAAGATCACTTAGTTTTATATATATCAAAAAACAACAATAAAATGTGTATTACATAAAAAGAAAGCATGACTATGAGTTCCTTGAAATAAATAAAAATAACTTGTAAAACAAAATGAATTTATCGAATCTTGCGAAGAACTTTTTCATAAACAACGTTTTTAATACAATTAGTGTAGACATTGTGGGTTGTCGCAACAAAGCACCTTCAATCCTTTCCAGTTTTTCACTCTTGATAATGCCACATAAAGTTGTGTATGGGAAAAGATGGGACACTATAGAAATAAATCAACCTTTGACAATGGTTGGTCTTGTCTTTTGTTGATTGTCATTATAAAACAGACAGAAACATGAAACTTCCTTTTGTTTAGCATACATGGTATTGCACATTTGTTACCAATGAAGATTTCAACCCTCGCGTCGTGGTGGAGTGCTTGTATACGTTAGTGTTGTACAAACTCAGTATTCATGTGTTAACTGTGCTTGACACTGTAACTGAGATACAACGTTGTCCAAAGAAAGATAAAGTAATTGTTATTGAATTATTTAACCACTTTTTTTTTTTGTAGGTAAGATAAACATAAAGTTACACAAAATCTTTTTCATTTCTTCTTAGTTTCATTTTTTGTTGATTTGTTGGTGGTAAAATCCTCCGGCATTAGTTTTTCAGCATCTTGATATTCTCATTGATCTGGTGGTGATAGTGTCCCTGAAAGAGAGACAGTTTAGTACTAAATGTTGACATTAGTAAAAAAGAGTCGCAACAATACTTACAATAGTGATCAAAGTTCCATGATGCATTATCATAACAAAAAGACTTACCATATCGGTAGGATTATAGAGTAAATGAGAACCTATTCATAACGAAACTTGTGCGTTTTGAATTTTTGTCAAGAAGTATTTATAAACTATAATTTTTGTAGAATTCGGTGGCTTATTTTCTTGATGACTCATAAGTATTTTTAGTCCATGAGGTAATGTTGCCCTATATAGTGCGACGCATAACTGTCCATGCCTGAACATTGGTTCTGGAAAATAGACCCCAATCTTATTTAGAGATTGCCCCTGACTCTTTTTTATCGTCATTGCATAACAAAATTTGACCGTAAATTGTTACTTTTAAAAATAAATGGCAGCTTGGGGTCTTTGTTTGCTGGAGGCATTCTTGGGATAAATATTTTTTGTCCAACTCCTGTTCCTGTGATAGTATGCACCTCAATGAGCTTAGACAATAAATGTATTACTATCATCCTTATACCGTTCCATAAATCACCAGCTAGGTTAACATTTCGCAAAAGCATGACCTGTGCTCCAACTTGAAGTTCAAGGCGGGAAACTAAATAATTTTATTGTATTTTGGATACTCCATTGGATACAACATTTTTATCCGGCCTACATCATTCCCGACAGGGATTGCTTCGTTTGAGCATACGTAAACCGTGATTTCTCCTCCAATCATCGACACACATTCTGTATTTATAATGTTGGTTGTCTCATTCTTTGGACAGACTATTGCCATCTGCTACAGGGCTTAGGCGATTGGAGTTCGCAATGTATTTTCGTAGTAAATGAATTCAATAAGTTTTAATATACCGTTTTCATTGTCTATAATACAATATCTAGGAGTAATATTAATCCATGATGTATTTTGGCCGTCTGCTTCATCGGGCTCCCTGGCTTTACCATATCCTACGTCAAGAAGCCATGAAAAGAATAAGCGTGTGAAATTTCTCTCATCTTCATTAAGTTCTGATTGCCACAACCTAATGTTTTCTTTAAGTTTGCAAATCTTAAAATGTTACCATAGTCCTGACTCCGCAAACGAAGAGGCTATTATCTCAGTTTTTGAAACCCCTTTTTTATAAGAAGAGTTTGTCGCAAGTCCCCACCTAACATAATCGATCTGCCCCCAAATGAAATGTCAGGAGCACTAAGAAAGTCTCTAAAGTTTCTATCTAATGCTTCAAAGAATCTTCGATTATTTATTAGGGCTTCGTCCCAAATTATTAGGTCGTTCTTCGCTGATACGTCTCCCATCTGCGTATATTTTTATCTTACATAACGACTCATCTGTTAGTTCAAGTGGAAGCTTGAACCGAGAAGGTATGGTTTGACCTGACGGGAGTAACAATGAAGCAATACCCAAAGATGCCACCGCCAAAACAATTTTACTTTTCGAGTGCAGGGCACTAATTATTGTTTTCCAAAGATATGATTTACTAGTGCCTCCATGACCATGTACGAATATCAGCTCCTGCTAATTAGACGGTATTTGTTCTGATAAATAAACCCAATTGTCTACGACAAATATTTAAACATAAAATAGCCTAATTCACCTTCCGAAGGTCAGTGAGCATCAACTCTTCGATAACGATCAGAGAATTTGTTACTTCAGAACTATCAAATGGTTATCAGAAGGGGGAAGCTTAGACAAGAAAAAAAGTTCAAGTACTTATCGATACACGTGAAACAGCCATTGGAACTCTATGTTGTCAAATCGGAAGAGCCAAAATTAACATTCAGACTAGCTTACTAGGCACATGCATACCTATAACAAGTGGACAAGTTACGATGTAACCCACATGCAAACACTGTTTTCCCTTCTTACATAAACTCAGGTCGTAACTCAGTTAAGTTGAGATTCCTACAAAGAAAAAAAATAAAAAGTATTATAGTTCGAATCCTCCTCTCCTAGGAACAACAAAGCAGCTATCAAACTTTTGTTGTTTTATTATGGAGAGTTTTATTTATCAAAAAATCAGGGTAGTTTTCCGTAGGCTATCCTTTGTAAATCTTGTTGATTTATTCATTAATAAAGATTTATAATAGGTGAAAATGACAATGGTGTTATTAGCATGTTTATGGCGTTCTCAAGCAAACTTTATGTCCAAGATTTGCATGAACTATTGTACATTAGTTTTTCTCACTTGATAAAACTATTGTTCATATCATTCATGGTTTGCATAAACGGGCTGGTCGAGGACCCAACAGATGCAGAAGCGCTTATAATGAGATCATTTACCTGCTTCTGACCGATATTCAATTTCGTTACAGAAACGGTCTTTTCTTTCAGTAATAGTTCTCGATCATAGTCCTTTTCCTCCATTAATAGTATGTTTTTTAAGTCGTCAAGCAAATGTGGCAGAGGTAAGGGTAAATCAAAATCTTTACCTGACTGAGCATCCTTTCAATATGAGTTCCATTTCGTATAATATGTAACCTTTTAATTCCAGGTGATTGATGTGTATGTTTTGAATACAAAATGATTTAGATATTCTTAGAGGGGCGTCATCAGCCATTTCTTGCCAATACTTTTTCCATAGTCTAACAGGATCCACCACCTCACGATATATAATAATTTGAGCAAAAAGGGACCTTAATTATGTTGGGGTTGCAGAAAAGGAAGCTTCTTCTAAAGCAATACCCCATTCTTTTTCATCATCGAGCAAACCTAACGCCTCACATGCAGCACGGTAAGTGGATAAAATTCTCCGTTTGACAATTTGTATGTCCTAGAATGATTTACACCCTTTGTAATGGCAAAGGAGCATTCTAAGGTAGAATAGCTCCCCTAAACTTGGATGTATGTACGCTAATCGTCCAACGGACGGTTTGTTCTCCTTTTTCCACGGCCTCCAGCTTTTTGCATCGGCGTAATATACGAACTCCGATTGAAACTCTAAATATGTTAGATGATGACCTTCATCGAAAGAAGCTTTAAAGGCAGTCACCTAGTAAGTATTGTCATTTTCCGTTCAACGTTATTCACAATTCCTTTCAACTGTTCGTTGGCTCTAAAGTTGTTGTGCTTCATATCTGGAAGATGTATAGCCAGAACTTGGACCGTAGACTCTCTACTATGTATGTCAAAATTAAGGATTTTCCAGCATGCTTCATGAGGACAGATATACAGCCTATCAAAGAAATATGAATTTCGTCCACATTTCTTTGTGAACTGGCTCGTCGAAGCTGACGGCTCACCAACAGGTCTCGTGATATGCGCTACAATTTGACTATCCCTTTTGAGATGTACTTGAATAGATATTTGATTAATATCGACCCGCCACAATACTCTACAGTTATGTGAGCATGGAATGTAATACATAGTGATCGGTTGCACGGAACTATATAAGTGTTGTCTAATCTCACTTGACATTTATTCGCATAGATGCCGGTATTCGTTCTTCTTTGGTGCACGTAATCTTTATCGAAAAAGGTGTTGTCATTGTATTTTTTTGGAAATTTTTAGTTGCAGATTCCTTTTTGCAAGGTTCGTGCACCATCATTTCTAAGACAACTTTATACCTTTCTGGGTCAATTGTCGGATCTGGTAACTCAGTAGAAATATAGCGATCGATGTCTTCCCCATCTTTTTATCTTTTTACTTGTATCAACCCACATCAGTGTATGACAATGTGGCAGGCCCGGTTTTGGAACTCGATTGTATACAAAACTGCAAAAATAAAAATCGGTTAGTTCCAACAAAAATGCATCAAATATTATATTGCTGGCGTTTTTGCTCAACACATTTGAATTTTGTTTCTTTCTTCAATAACTCCTGAACATGAAATTGAATATTAGAATCCTTGACATAAGATCAGTTAACTTGGTTGCACTTTTAAATGTAGTGGGAGTTTCATAAGCAACCTTTAAACATCCTCTTCAAACAGTTATTCTAAAAAGTATTTAATATAATAAATAATTAAATAAAATAAAAAAATATGTTATTTAATTAATATATACGTTTAACGACGACACGTGTCATCATTAAAAGTGTAGGTTCCCGGTCAATTTATAGAAAAAACTAGTGTGTAAATTACTGACTTTTTAGCCACGTTTCGTCACTAAAAACTTGTGGTAACCAAAAGTGATTTTTGTTGTAGTGCGCCACTTTTTCCAAGCTCATCCAACTCTTCATCACTAATGCAAAATCTCAGGTTTTGAATCACGGCAAAAATACTTTTTAACCTTCACTGCACCAAAACAACTAGCTTTAAAAATACTTTTGTATAGTAGTTAAGGTTAGTTGACCGAAGTCGATCAAGGAATGAATAAATCAACTATTACAAAACAACGTAACTAGCTTTAGAAAGTAAACAAAATTAAAAAGGCTAGAAAGCCACTCACAATGTGACAAGTGTCTCTCACTTATTTCTTCCTTTTTTCTTATTAAATTCAGTTAGGGGCATTTTGGTCCTTTTAACACATTTTTTATTTCACCCCAAAACTTCAAACGTAAATAACTTTTAAACGACAAACTGTTATGTAAAATCGATTTCACCGTAATTTTTTAAATTCAATTATCTTTAATTTGGTATGCATTATGATATATAAATCACAATTTTTTTTTTCAACTTTTTAAGTGGGTGTTGATTTTCTTGAAATTTTCGGCATTTTCGGCTCTAATTTTATCAAGTTTAATGGCCGAATTTTGCAAAACTTATAACACGAAAGTTGCAGCTTTTTGACCATTCTTTTCAAAGAAATTTAAATCACTTAAATCAGATATGATATGAGTGAGATATCGCACGTTAAAGGTGAACAAATAACTGATGAACGTTATCAAAAATAACTGATGAACGTTATAAAAATAATAATTGATTAAAGTTATAAAAAATAACTGACGAACAATAAAAAAAAATAATTGATGAACGTTATTTTTTCGAAAACTTCTGAACATTATAAAAAATAACTGATGAACGTTATAAAAAATAACTGATGAACGTTATTTTTTCAAAAACTTTTGAACATTATAAAAAATAAATGATGAACGTTATAAAAAATAACTGATGAACAATATCAATAATTGATGAACGTTATTTTTTCGAACACTATTGAACATTATAAAAATAACTGATGAACGTTATTAAAAGATAACTGATGAACAATATCAAAAATAAATGATTAACGTTATTCAAAAATAACTGATGAACGTTATAAAAAATAACTGATGAATGTTGTCAAAAATAACTGATGAACTGATAAACATTATGTTTTTATATGAAAATTGATGAACTGATGGACTATATAACTTGAACCGATGAAAATTAACAAAAATAACTGATAAACAGAATAAACCGATGACCAAAATTAACTAATGAACCGATAAACCACTACTAGAAAAAGGGCTATCCTTGGCTCCAAATGCGAGTCAAGAAGAGGTCTTATGACGCGCAAATGCGAGTCAAGGAAAGACCAGTCATAAATCTTCATGACTCGCATTTGTGCGTCATCCCTCTATGACGCGCACTTATGACCCACGTTTTATGACTCTCCTTTTTGCGTGTCATAACCTAATTTTTTTTAAAAAAAAAGATTAATTTTTTCCAGTTCCTAATTTTCTATTAAATGACAATTAAAAACCTGATAATACAAAATTAAAAACACAAATATCAAAATAACGCATTTCATATATTAAAAACCTGATAATACAAAATTAAAAACACAAATGTCAAATATCAAAGTCAATGAAACACAAATAAGAGTTCATATCAGATACATAAGTCCAGCCCTTCTTTATGAGCATCAGCTACAAGTGTAGTAGCAGGCTGCAAGTATCCATCTTTCCCAACAGGCCATACATAATCTTTCGGGACAAGAATTCCTGATGCAAATGTTTTAATCATCGCAAGCTTCTTTACAAGATCGCCATACTTTTCCTTGTATGTGGGCTCCACCTCAACTGGTGTCAAGAATTTGAAAATGAGCTTAGTTTTTGTCGTGTCAAAGGTTCTACTCCCTCCTATAGCTTTCAAGAAACCGATCTCGGGTGATGAGATGTAATCAGCTACAAAAAATTCTTTGGATTCATCGATGTATTTTATTACGTTTAATTGATGTGCGCTCCAAAATAGATCGTTCTGCAAGACAATAAGTTGATGAAACAGACCACTTATGTTTTACTTCAATAAAAGTCATGCAATGTACCTGAACGTTTAACCATAGTTTGCCTTTTGGTTCAATGCCAAAAACACTATCGGGTTGTAGGGGAGGGTATACGAAGTCGAAAACACTTGCTCTTGAGTATATATTCTGCAACACCGGACAAAACATCAGCAAAATAGGAAGTACTTTAGACCAGTTTTATCTTAAGGAACGCATTTTAATCTCAGAATTAACCAATACACGATGACAATATTGTAATGAGATTATGAAAACAAATAGACAGTTATAAATACTTACAACTTATTTCCTTCATGAAATCATCTATAGTCAAATCAAGAGGGAACCAGCCATCAACGTCTTTTCCATTGATGTTGTACTTTCGTTTTTGCTGTGGGAATTTTGTAGCTGCATTTGTGCAGTTGTCTAGCTTTATGTCTGGAAGACAAAATCCTAAATTATCTTTAGTTAGTTGTAAGTTACAATATTTGAGGGTCCCGGGCACCCCCATTGCCATAGCCGCAGAGTACCCCGCGCTTGATGAGTCTGGAAATAGACCTGGGAACCCGCCTTGGGCTATCACCAATGGTTCCATACCTAAACATACGCAAGAAAAGAACAATTATAGAATAAAGTTTATATGATGATATTCTAATGAATGTAAGAAGTTTAAGACATTACCGCTCAAAGTTAGCCATTTTTTGCCTGGACCCGGGCCAGGACCAGGAGCAGGCTGACCGGGACTAGGGATGGCTTGCAACCGGGCCCGTCTTGGAGGTTTGTTGTTAACGAGATAACCTTGTTTTGCGAGAGATGAATATATCAACAGGAAACAAAAGAGTAATTCCTTGATCATATCTTGTAGGTTTGGTATTGCCCAGATGACCTTGTTTCGTGACAGATGTGTGGTTTATCAGGAAACCAAAGACCAACTCATTGAAAAAAGGTCATAACATTTTGTTAAAAAAACGTCGTTTATGGGCTAATCCCATTCATAAACAGATTATATTAGATTTTTAGCATGATTTCCCCTGTTGAGTTTCAGAAAATGAGAAACTCTCAAAGGGAGGGTGAAGAAAATTTACGAAGAAAATGGAGATTTACAAAATATAGAGGAAGATCAATAGATCATGGTCAGCTAATTGTGCCCACAAATTAAACTTATTTATAGGTAGCTATCTGTGTGACAACAACCAAACCAAACGCACCTTTTTGCGCAGAAAAATCAGCAACAAACGTACCCTTTTTAGTGCAGAAAATCGGCAGCAAACACACCCTTTTTAGTGCAGAAAATCTGCAGCAAACGCACCCTTTTTAGTGCTGAAATTCCAGAAACAAACACTCCCATTTGGTGCAGAAAATCAGCACACAAATACCCCTATTTGTAGCTAATCCTAACAACAAAATAACAGCCTCTCGGTTGTGAATGTGGACCGAATCAACACACCCCCTTGGGTGATTTCCAATCGAACCAAAAAATAAACCAACACACCCTTGTGTGGCTCTCAGTGATGGGTCGAAACAAATCAAACGGACACCCTCTTTGGGCTGGTATTTCCAGCCGAGTCCAACACAAAACAAAATAAGCTCGTGAGCTTATTAGTAGACCCCAAATAACCTATAAAATGAAATAAGCCAAACGCATAAGCCTAGGATAAGCTGTAACAACAAGTCAAATAAGCATATTCATATGCGACCCATATACAAAAGAAATGAATAGACCGGTTTAAACCCGAAACAAAACCAAGAGCAGCCACTTTAGGCTCTCGGTGGTGGTCGAAGACCAAGGCCAAGAGAAGCAAAAACACCCTCTCGTAGGTGGAGTTTGAATCGACACAAAACACACCCAAAATAAATATTCTCATATTTTACACAACTAATAATAAGCAGATCCGAACACAAACCGAACCAAAAAATATCCAAAACCACAAACCACAAACCACGAACCAACGATGAGACTAATCGTTTACAAAACAAATTTCTAATCCGTTCTATCATTATACAATTTTCAGTTTTATAATTGAATAATAAATAAAAAGAAAAACCTCATTTTGAAATCTTGAAGAGTGGGCAGGAGAGAAAGCATCGACGGTGGTGGCGGCACAGATGGTTGTGGCGTCGGCACAAATACAGAGGGGTCGGAGGTGATGGATGATGGTGGCGGTGATAGAGGCAAGAGTGAGAGAGGGAAGGGAATCGCCGGAGCAAAAGAGAGAGGGGAGGGGGTTGGATTGAGGGTGCGTGAACTGATTTTTTGGTTAGGGTTTGATTGATAAATGTTTTTGGGTTTTTTTTGTTTTAGCGGGATATATGTTTTGTTGGAGTGGGAAATGAAAGTTTAGTCCGTGTTTTTTAAAAAATTTGAGATATGACACGAATTTGATGACACACAAAAATGCCTGTCATCTAGCCTTCAGATTTTACAATTTATGACAGTTTTTTTATGACTTACAATTTTGCGTGTCATTATATTGTGTGCGTCATAAAATGCGAGTCAATGATAGACCTTTTTCTAGTAGTGAACATTATCAAAATTAATAACTTTTTTATTGATTAATAACTTTTTTAATTGATGAGCAGTTTGAGAATTGCTTATTCCTAACTAAATTATTCTTGAAGAACTCAAAGTCGCAAGTAATCCCAAGCACCCTCTCAAACACAACAGAAAAGCTAATAATGTACATATTCAAATTAAAGCACCTTCATTTCTCTTCTAAAACTAAAAACAAACAAAACCCACTTCAGAACATAACCAATTATACAACAAAAATCATAATATCTTAAGTTAATTTAACGTATGAATACAAAATCGCTAATTATTCAATAAAAACAATAACATTATACACTTCAAATATTTTAATGGGTCAAAAATTAACCAAAATTCAAGACTCTATAAATTCATACTTAAAAACAAAAACCCACCTCAAGATTATGTTCAAAAAGTGGTGACGGAATCAAATCTCAAGACATGGATATCATCATAAACCACCGCGACACCGTAACAACACTGAGAAAAAGAAGAAGCTATTGGTGTGGTGACGGAATCAAATCTCACAAAAACTGACATCACAACCGTGGTTTTGATAATTACGGTGGTGGTGGTGGTGGCAGATTGATGTTTATGACAGATCCACTAGTTGTGATGATGGAGTGCCGACGATGTGGTATTTTGGTAGGAGATCTGGTGAGGGTGGTTGGTGTTGTAACGGTAGTTTCCAGCGTATTTGAAGGTGGTGGTGTCGTTGATAGGTGGTGGTGTTAATGGCGGTAGCAGATGTGGTGGTGCGTGTGTGTGTTTTTTGGTGTTTTTAGTCTGGTATTTTTTGATGGTTGGTTAGTAGAGAAAGTTTAATGATAAGGTGAAAATGTGTAATTACAAAGCTGCCCTTAATGAAAAAAAGAAAAGGGGACACGTGTTGTTCTCTAATTATTTTTTACGCTTTTTATTTTTCTTTCACTTTTCAATTGATCGGGTGTCTTGACTTTGAATCATTCAATTTGCTGGATCACATTCGGAGGTTTTCTTAAACAATGTTATCGACATCGTATTTTAAAAGAATCATTCAATTCTCTGTTTAATTTGCATGTACTTTGTATTTTAACTCCCTAGAATCTTTACGATATACCAACCTTTCCTCTCCATCACGAGAACTCTATCCGTTGGCGCCAAAATTTCATTTTATGCTAATTCTCACCGTTGGTGTTTATTTTCCGGCGTCACCAAGATTGTTTCTGGCGAATCAATTTTCTCGTATCACTATGTTTGATGTAGATCGATTGTAAAAACATGTAGATTAATATACAAAAGATCTTTATTTCATCCTTTAAAACTAGACAAGAAAATATTTAGAAGATGTACGTGGGATGTCAATCTTTACACTACAACAAAATGGGTAATTTTTCACACTTTTCAAAGCATATTTTCACACTTTGAAGTGTGTGGAATTAAAAAGTTCACACTTAGCTTGTGTGTGAACCATATTGGTGTAGCAAATAATTTCACACTTCTAAATGTGAAGATTTATAAAAAGTTCACACTTTCAAGTGTGATGATTTTGAAAGAATACTTCACACTTTCAAATGTGATGATTTTAACACAATTACTCACACTTTTAAGTGTGAGCTTTTAACTCTTCACACTTTTAAATGTGTTGTTATAAAACAATTCTTCACACTTTTAAGTGTGAGGATTTTAAAACAATTCACTACAAGAAAAATTGGCTTTAGTGACGACAAGGTTTTTGTCACTAAAAGTCTAAAAGTCATCACTAAGCTGTTTAGTGACAAAAGTTAGGGTCGTCACTATAGCTTCATCACAAATTATATTAGTGACGGCATACAAAAATCGATGCAAGCAATACAAGCAGAAACTTAAAATAACTTCCATTTTCTTTGATATAATCAATACAAGCACGTCGCTAATAATATCAATACAATATCACTAAATACACATATCGACATGACACATACAAAAAAAACCCACGTGTTCGAGACCAAAGTTGCTAGACTTCTGAACCAAGCTTCTAAACCGATCCTTTCTTTACGATCTCAACCATCTGAATTCAATAAACATGTTTCCAGATTCCCAAATAATGTGATATAATGCAACTTTATTCATTCTATTAGTTGTATTAAAAGTGGTAGAATGCATTTAAAAGCATACTCACTTTTTCGAAAACTTTGGATAAACTTCAATCCAATGACAGCGTCAACATTAAGTCAATAACGTGTAGTCATATCACCACCTCTTCACCAAAGTTCTTCTTAAGTACCACTTTGCATTTGGTTCTCCTTATCAGCTACTGCATCCACATAGCCTGAAATAAAGACAGTAAGGTATGTTATACAAAATCCAGTATATGAGCAAATGAGGATGATTAGTTTCAAAGATAACGGGTCAAATAACTGAATAAGTTAAAAATCCCCCAAAGATAACATGACCCACCTGTTTTGACCCGTTACACAATTCATCAAATACTCACAATTTTCACCCCGAAGGATGCAGTATTTACCTGTGTACAACTAGATACAGAACGGATAACTTCACCAGCACCAGCAACTTTAGCTTTAGCACTTGCAATCGATGGAAGTCGAGAACCCAAGGCTGATGCAGACCGATAGACAGTTCTAAATCTGAGTCCTCAGATCGTTTAGCCAAGCTGATGTTGTAACCTATACAAATAAATAAATCCCTGAGGATTTGCCCCTAAAAAAGTATCTAAAATCTACAAGTTATGATACTTAATACGAATGCGATATATAATTATAAGGAAGATATACAATCATAAACCTGGTGCAAATGTAACACAAGTAGTTGAGGATAGTTCTTTCTGCTCCCGCAACTCATAAGTCAAAATTGCAGCAGTTCTACCACCTAAAGAACATCCTCTTGTGAATAGCATATCTCCTCTAAAAATACGGGAAATGGTTTCTTTGAGAAATGCCAGCAAAGAGTCAGCAAGTCCAAATTATATCTAAGCTCAGAAACTATTGCAGGTCCTTTAAGTTGCTGGCTCTCTGTACCCCCAAATACACTACTTACATGCAGCCCTGCATAGCAACACATAGTATATACCATGATCAGAATCTGGTGGTTATGATTGTACTAGAATAGAGCATTCTACTTGTTCAGAACTAATACTAGATCACAGTCAAATAAGATTCGCAATCATCTCTATATTGACATACAATGACCACATTCTGTCAACCAAACATTGTTGTCTGTTTAAGAGAAGTGGTATTATAACGATTGTGCATCTAGACCACTAAGGCTGTTCAAAGTTACACCTACTTAAGTACTTAATGAGAAACATCCAGAATAATTCAAAAGAGAACCAGATTCACGAAATCCAAAAACAGTAACAGAACACATCCAAAGATCTAACTATACTATATCAGACAACAACATATATATGATAGTACACAATACAGACTTATACTAGGATCATACATACAGCAACAAGACTTTTAGTTCTTCATTCAAGCATTCATTCAGCCACAATAGATCACCTATGTTAGTTATAGGGTAGATTGTGATACTTTAGAAAACAACATTCTATCTCTATATATAGAGGGATTAGAGGCTTATCATACTCGTAGTTAAAAGCGTATAACTAACTAAGGCTTCACAAACGCTCTCTGTGCCCTAAAATTGGATAGTGAAACCACTTATCTGTCTCTATAAGAAAAAATAAATAAATAAAAATACACCATACCAGTTCCCAGAAGAGCATACATGCCATACCAACACTCTCTGGACCACCCTAATCGCTGCACGAGTAGTAATGTTGCAGCTCCATTGCCGATACCCAAACACTCTCCAGAATCCCTTTATTTTACCACCATACCCTTCAAATCCTTCTATACCCCACCATATCTTCCCAAAACCTAACCAGGACTTCATCGCTAACACACACAAACTCAAATGATTTCCCCCTTTCTCACCATCTCTGCAAATGAGACGTCGTATAAACCTCAATGTCTTCAACCTCAACTCCTTCAACGCAACACTTTCCTGGAATTTGGTAACTAAAACAGAAAACCAAAATCAGCTCATACCAATGATCCACATACCAAATAAAAGAACAAATATTATCAGATGTTGTTAAATAACTAAAATAGACAAGTTTCCATTATCTAGTTTCAAATATTCTCGTAACCAAACACATTATACAATGTGCAGACATAATAAAATGAAGGCAGCACACATCTAGCACATTATCCATATGTACAATTTTTACGCTAGACAAACAATATCTATTCACAAACCAATGATGTTATTCCTATCCAAATAAACCTACTGTACCTTAAGCACCCGTTCCAATAAAAAACACCTAAATCACAATGCCGAACCGAATAGCAGTTCCTAACCTAACTGAAACAACATCCTACCATTCTACTTATTTACGTGCAAAATAAACAATCTCATAACCAAAAATAACCAATAACTGCAACGTGTCACATCGCTCATCCTAATAATTAATAATTGTAACAGAACAACCTATATCTTCATAGACCAGTAGATTTTACGTATATTCGTTACTTTGAGTAGATAATTTTACAAAAAAAACACATAGTAAACACCAATTATGAATCAAAATTTAACAACATCAGGAAAAACTGAGCTAGCAATTAGAGTCTAATGTAATGATAGAAACTATTCAAGTATAATTCTAATAGACATTTCATCAAACACGTTACGTGCACCACCTAAATCATCATACTACCTATACTGCTATACATCATCACCAAGAATGGCGTATAATTCTAATAGACATTTCATCAAACACGTTACGTGCAACATCACCATACTAACTCGACTTCAAATAATGTAACACCTAATTCGCATCTATCGCACTATAGTTACACAAATCTCCATAACTAACACCTAATTCACCAAAAATGAACACCGAAAATGAATGAATGTTCAATAAGTATATATATACCTGAGAGTGACGATCAGATGAGTTACAGCACAAGATATACGGATCTGATAGTGTCTCTGATTCAGTTCAGTTTGTTATCTCTCAATCAAAAACCGAATCAACTGATTAGTTTACAAAGAAAACAGTTAGGGTGAAGGTGACGGCATGACGACGGTGAAGGTGACGGCGTGTCGACGGTGAAGGTGACGGCGTGACGACGGCGATGGTGACGGCGTGACGACGGCGATGGTGACGGCGTGACTACGGTGATCTCGACGTCGCGACGGTGATGAAGATGGTGATCTTGACAATGATGACGGCTATGCAATGGCGGTGCGATGCCGACGATCGTCTGCGAGGAGGGTTTCATTTTTTGGTTTCAGATATTTATGAAATAGGGGAGTAATGAATTTTTTATTCATTTATTTGTTTTAACTTTTTTGTTATACATAAATAAAACCTCACACTTTTGACATGTGTGAAGTTATTACAAAGAAAATTTATGAAATTGTATTTTTTCACATTTTATAGTGTGAAAATAAATGATACTTTTATTACATTTAAAAGTGCGAAGTATTCTTATATTTCTTCACACTTTAAAGTGCGAAGAAATTATACTTAAATAACTTCACACACTTAAGTGTGAGCTTTTTTTCACACAACTAAAAGTGTGAAGCTTTTTTTGATGCTTGATGCTTATCACACTTATAAGTGCGAATACTTTTTACACACTTATAAGTGTGAATATCCTGAAAATAAAGTTCACAGTTTATAAAGTGTGAAGAAAAAAGTGTGTACAAATAACCAATTTGTTGTAGTGTTAACATCGTTGTGATCTAATCATGCTATCTTGGGTCTGAGCTTTCTTATAATGAACTAATTAATGGGATTTCTATATTTATATTTTATAAATTTGAGATATATATATATATAACTCTATATAGAGAATGAATCAAGTAAGATGAATAATTAAAATAAGAAGGGTAAGAAGTAATTCTAGCAACACATTTCAAATTAGTAGGAAAATTTTGAAGGAAGATGCATCCACTTTTGTAGGCGCATCTGAAATATGTGGTTGTGGTTAATTCTTATCATTCCTATTTTAATTGTTCTTCCTATTTGATCATATATATATATATATATATATATATATATATATATAATTCAAACAATCTTATATTTTAACTCGGCAGGATTAAGTAACCTCTAATTCAAACGAATATATAAAATAAACAAGCAGATGCACATGTGCTTTCGTACCTTTTGAAAATGGCCTACTTGGTTTGTAGAGTCTACAAGATGTGCAGCCTTCCCGAAGAAGGTATGCACACCTGTGGCGATTACCACTGCTTCAATCTCCCCTTGTTTGCACGTAGAACCAGAATAAACTCCTTCCCCAGGGAATTTCATCACAGGAAGAGACTCGCCTGTCAGCGCGGACTGCAGTATCAACCAATTGCAGTAATTAAAAGGTGGAAGCTATAAAGAATGGATGAATCATATATATAATGAGCACGATCATCATCATCATATATATATATATATATATATATATATATATATATATACATTATATATAGAAGGATTGTGGGAGTGACGTGTGTAACCCACATGCCACATTATATGACACGTGTCACCCCCACCCCCCCCTCCCCCTGCCGGAAAAAAAAATTCAGGCAAAAAAAAAAAAAATGGCGAAAAAATATTTTTCCCACTAAATTTTTTTATTGCATATGGTTTTACTGCATCACGGTTACTGCATTCATGGTTATAATGTTACTGCATAATAGTTATAAGAAACTGCATCATCCTAAGTTTTCTGCATCATATGTATGTAACTGTATCACAGTTACTGCATTAATGGTTATAAAGTTACTGCATTATAGTTATAAGAAACTGCATCATCATAAGTTTTCTGCATCTGTATGTAACTGTATCACAACTAAAATACGATCCTTTTTTAAGTTTTGGTGCATCTTTATTATAAGTTACTGCATCATAGTTAATAGTTCAGTGCATCAACTATGCTACAGTAACCTATAACCTTAATTCACTAATATTGTTAACTGTGATGTAGTAACTTTATAATTGTGATACAGTAACTTTATAACTGTGATACAGTAATTTTATAACTTTGATGGACTAAAAAATTTGGCGGGAAATTTTTTGGCGGAAAAAAAAATTTTGCCCAAAAAAAAATTTTTTGGCGGGAAAAAATATTTTTTTTGCAGGGGGGAGGGTGACACGTGTCGTATGATGTGGCATGGGGGTGACACGTGTCATTCTCACAATCTTTCCTACACTTTTTATTTTAACTCTCTCTCTCACACACACACGTATATATATATATATATATATATATATATATATATATATATATATATATATATATATATATATAGAGAGAGAGAGAGAGAGAGAGAGACCAAGGATCAGGTGCGGATTTTATTTTTTCATGCGGACGTACGGATGAATCTACACCGTCCAATCCATATCTGATCTTGACTTTTTGTAAAAAGTCAAGATCTGTTCTTAATATCACCGTAAGTTTTAACCATCAAAACGATGTTTTTTTTATTTTTGTTTCAGCAATTCTTAATTATTCGTTTTCTCTTTAGTTTTTTAATTTTTTCATATTTTTTTGAATTTCTTTAAATAAAAAAGTTAGTATGATATTAAAAAACGATGATGGCTTCTGTGATATCAGAAGTATGATATTTAAAAACGATGATGGTTACTGTGATATTAAAAAAAAGTAAAGAAACGTTGTTTTACATATTAAAAGTAACTGAGATATTAACAATTTTACTTAAAATGTCACCTTGATATTAGTAAAAACCTTAATATCCCTGCTTTTTTTATTACGATATCAAAAAAAGATGCGGTGATATGAAAAAAAAAAAAAAAAATAGCTTTGATATTAAGAAAGTATGAGTATTAAAGTGATATTAAAAAAAACCATAGTATTCTAATACTTTTTAATCTTGAAAACGATTCTTTTCTGTAATTTTTTTCACCGATTCTTAATAATTTTTTGTCCTCTTTCTTTCTATTATTTTTTCAGATTTTTTTGAATGGTCTTGTGATATTATCCGCACCATCCCTACTTAAAAGCTAATCCGCACCTGATCCCTTCCCTATATATATATACTAGTTTCTAAGCCCGCCCGATGGACGGGCATGACTTGTAATTTACATTTAATTTTGTCATGTACGTATATTAGTGATCTTTTACATTTATAATTTATGTATTACTTAATTATTAATGTAACTTATTATCCTTTTTTTAACGTATGGTAGTGATCTTATGTAAAGGCAAATCAATTATAAACATACCAAATTATTTATTGAATGCATTAACAACAAAACGAAAAATGTTCATCCATATTTCTGTAATTGATATCCTTAAAAATGTGTAGAATTTATGGCCATACTATAAATCATCACAATGATAGTACGATAAATGTATCTATATATTTACATTAAAAAACTTCATTAAAAATCAAAGAGTGAAATAAAGATAATGTAAAGACACATGGACTTTTTCATCTTGAGTTTGACATGATACCGAGATAAACAGTTGTCCTTTTGTCAAGTTATTAGTAACAAAATCCAACCTCAATGCTGAAACGATATATCGTAGCATAGGCCATCTCTGATATGACAGTTAGACACTGAATAGCTGTCTCATTTACCAGGTGCACGTACAACTACAGTTTGGAAAATGATGAGTGCTCAAACACTCATCATTTTTGGTCAAATCTGAACTGCAAAACATACAAAAACATTCAGTAATGCATCAAAATACTGAAAATATTTCAAAATTGTGTTTTATATGTTTTAGATGCAAAATGAGTAAAAACAGATGAAAAACGTACAAAGTTTGCAAAATCGGCAGTTTCAGTCCCCCAACTTTCATAAAATTACAAAATTAGTCCCTGGTCATTCAAAATATGGAAAATTATCACCAAAGGTCCTTTTACAATCATAAGTTGTCATATTTTGTCCTTTGGTGAAAAATTGGAAAAGTTTTGAGAATTTACAGTTTGGTCCCTAGAGTTTCAGATTTTGGCAGATTTGGTCCCTGGTCGGATATTTTTGAAAAAAAATCATTTTTGGACCTTGGGAAATCAAAAGTTATAAAAATTGGTCCCTGGGTGAAAGTTTTGAAAAGTTTACATGTTTGGTCCCCGTAGTTTGGAATTTTGCAAAATTGGTCCCCGGGAAACTTAATTTTGGAAAATATTAAATATTGGTCCGTGGGTTATCAAAACATGGCAAGTATTGTCCTTATGGTTACTTTGGAAAAATTACATTTTCAGTTCACCACATTTCGTAATTTACAAAATTAGTCCTTGTGGTGTTTTTGCTAATAAACCATACGGACCCTTGATATTAAAACAACCCAACAAACCAAACCAATCCAAACCACCTTATTACTCCAAGCCCATTCCCCCAGCCCACCAAAAAAACCGGCCCACTCCCTCTAAAATTATACCCCGTTTAATATACTCCCCAGTCAACCCCCCTTCGTTGACCCTTCCTTCCCACCACCACTTGAAACCTGCAAAGCTACTGCTACACTCAACACTCCATCACCAACCCTGCTTTCCCCCATTCTTTGTCCCTCCACCTCACCACTACCCTCCAAACCCCATTTATTATTCACAAAACCCTCACTCAACCCCTAACTGCCAAAATGAGCTTTCCCGCCAAAAATGGTTTCAACGGCCATGATCATTTCAACTCATCCAATGGCTTCAATTAGATGTGGGGAAGTCCAAAGAAGCCCCAAGGACCCATATAAATCAAGAAAAAAAAGAAGAAGAAAAGTAGTTAGTTAGTTAGCAGTAGTTTTAGATTAGTTAAATCATTCTTAATGTAATTTCCATTTCAGCTGTAATTTGTAGTTAAGGGATGTTGTAATCAGTATTTCTAATGTAAACTCAACTTAATTCAATCTTAATTTTACAATCTCAGTTCTTATTAAGCTTTTTCCATTTTTTACTTAAAATCTCATTTTAAATTTAACATTGGTAAAAGTTGTTACTTAAGGGTCACTCAGGCTCATTTCAGTTACTAATCAGTTAATATAAGTCTTCTAAGCATCAAAGATAGTTCTCAGTCAAGTTCACAAAAAAAAATCTCAAAAAATTTTAAAATAATAGTGTAGAAAATGAAATTCGGTTTCCAAGGAAGATGAAGCAAGGATAAGGGTAATTTCTGGATGTGGTAATGGTTTAGTGCTCAGGGGAGCATATAGGACATGTACTTGTGTTCATGGTTCACAATTCTCACTTGGATCCCATGTTGTAAGCATTTGGTGTTTATTTTGGCATTTTCTTGTTCAAATCATTTAACTGCTTAAATCTCTGTGTTTTGATGTTCATTTGTGTTATTAAGTGAGATTATGGTTTAAAATTGCTTGTTTGCTCATTAGATTTATAGTTGCTAATATTTTTTCATTTCACTAAAATTTTTAGCATAATCAAGTTTGTTAGTGTTTTGTTATTATTGTCATTATTTTTGAGTTTCTTTAAGCCTATTCTACTATATTGTAGCCTTAGGATCCAGAATCATGATTTGAAACAGGTTGTTGTCTTGAAAATCACAAGACAGTGATACATAAAAGGGTGTTTGGATTTACTAGTTTGGATAGGTCTAGGACTGTTTTAGTTGAAGATTGTGGTTTAGTCATGTTCCTCTAGGTTATATTAGGACACATTAAGTCTCAAACTTGGTCACTTTTACCTGAAAAGTCAATATCACAAAAAATCCCACCACCACAGTTAACTGTGGTGGTCATTGAGTCCCATAAGCCATCATCTCATGATATAAGTTGTTCTTTTAACTTATTTTGGTTTTACTTTAACTTATAAACATGTTTTCAGCCATTTAGATCCAACCAAAATCCACCAAAGTCAAAAGTTCCAAGTTATATAAAAAAGTCAAAGTTTACATTTCAGATTTTTACAAAAGTTGCAATAATTAATTTGATTTTTGTATTTTAAGTTAGGCCTTGAAACTTGTTCATACTTGTTGTCTACCACCTCATCTTCAAGAACCCAACTTGCTTTTATTTTTAGTAATTTTCTGTTGGGCCCCACTGAGCCTCAAAGTCACTTGCAGGGGGGGAGTATTCCCCTGCTGCAGCAGCACCATAGCCAAACCACCACCTTTGGTGGTTGATTGTGGCCACCACAGTGGGCCCCACATCCCCATTTTTGGTCCATTCAACCCCCCTCCTGTCCCTCTTCCTCCTTTGACCTTTTGTTTGACCTGAGAACCCCTGGGACCCACCTGGAATCAACCCTCAATTCTGTCCTATTTTCTGAGTTGAAACAAGAATCCAATTGCTTATTAAGTGCTTATTTGTTTATTTTGTGGTCCTCTTGTGCTTATTCTGGCTTAAACTAGTTCACATAACTTATTTGGACCAGAATCATTCATAGTGGGTCCGACTTAAGCCCATTTTAGCTTATTTCTTGTCTTGGTCAAACAAAGTCAACTGTTTTGCTTATTGCCTCATAAATAGCTTATTTTTAAGTTATAAAAAAGTTGTTTTTACAAAAGTTTGTTGTTTTTAGGTGTAAATTAGTTTTCAAAAAGAAAAATCAAGGAAAACCAATTTAATTTTAAGTGATAGTTTCTATTTAATGTAATTTAAATTTTAATTTTCATTTTTAGATTTTTATTAAGTACTTAGCATTTTTATATTTTTCTTAAATTCCTTTCATATTAAAGTATCATTAGTAATTTTATCAGATTTTTATTTTATCATTTGGTATTTATTAGATTTAATATTAGTTTTATTAGTAATTAACTAATAATTAAGTTTTGAATAGCATAATTAGTTTTTATTAAGCAAAACCTAGTTTTTATATTTTTTTCTAGCTTTTATACAATATAATATAATTTTAGGAATTTTCTTATAATTTTTACTATTGATTTGCTATTTTTTATAATTTAAAATAGTTTAATTGGGTAATTAATGTTTAATTAGTAATTAATTATTAGAAAAATCACAAAAAGACAAAAATACTTATTTTTAATTTTAAAATTAGTTTTTAGTTATTTTATAATTTTAGAAATTTAATTTTCATTTTTCTAGTATTAAATTAATATTATATTGTAATTAAGTATTTTAAATATTAATAATTAGTATTAACAAGTAATTAATTAATAATAAATAATTAATTAGTGTAAAAATTAATTTTAATTTTCTAAAAATTTTCTTTTATCTTTTAGTTTGTAAAAAAGTCATTTTCACCCCCTGTGGGTTTTCAGACTTCAGTTTTCACGTTTTATTTCGTACGTTTACGTTATTTAAAACGTGAACGTACGCGTTTTTAGGTTTTAAATGTTTCTGGTTTTTCCAAACATCCAGTCTTGTTCATATAGCTTATTTAAGCTATTTCCTTGTAGATTCCTTAGTGTAATCATTCACAAACCCCTTTTCCGTCCAAATTCACCCGATCACAAATCCGTTTGTTAACCATCACACCTCGCCGGGACATAACGACCCGGGGAAACACTATACTTCCACGGAGCATTGACTCTAGGCAGTTTGACCTGGTTGACCATTCCCTGGTCAATTTGGTTGACCGTTTGGAGCCAATCAAATTTTGGCGCCGCTGCCGGGGAGGTGTGCGCGCTATTCTAAACGGTTTTGCGTATTAGTGAATCGGGATATACATCCATTGTATATTTACCACCCTTGTTCATATTATCTTCTTATTTTCATATAAAAACAAAATTGTTCCCGAAAACATTTTAAATCAGTTTTCAACGAACACAAAAACACAAAAAGATTTTCTTTCTCATTTGCACAAAATGTTTATCCAAAAACCCAAAAATATTCACCTTTACCCTCTTACATTTTTGATTCTTCATTCCTTACCCTCCCAAACCATTTGATTCTTTCTATGTCTCATCCACACCTTCTTATTTGCCATTGGTGTGGTAATCCTCATAATGGTGGCAATTGCCCTAGTTGTGGCATGTTCGAGTCAGGAAACGGGTTTGTCTATAACCAAGATCCCTATTCCTATCATGACACCACTGATTCATTCCACCAGCTACCACACCATCAGTCTCAGCAGTTTTACTGTTGTGAGTACTGTGGTAGTTCACACTACAGTTATGATTGTCAATCAGGAAACACGCTTGTCTATGAGCAGTTTCCTGATAACGATTATAACTTTAGCACATACGACTCACAGCCACATCAGTTTTACTGTTGTGATTAGTGTGGAGGTCCACACTTCAGCTCCGATTGTCAAACAAGGAATCCATTTCCTTGTAACACTTTTGACACATCGTATTATGACGAACCTCCATCTCCACCAATTCCTCAAAGTCTTCTCCTTGATCTTTTGGATCTAGTGAAAGACTTGAGAGGAATAACACATACCCCTGATAATCCAAACCAAAAATCGATCGAAGAATTGTTAGCTGAAGAACAGGCTGCTAGAATAAATTCCCAAGATGTTTATGAAAACTCTATTAGGGAATCAATTGCAAAAGAAAAAGCAGCCAGATCTAGCTCTCGATTCCGTTTCATTCCTGATGACAGTGATGATGAGGATATCCTTGATATTCTTCAATTTTATAAAGATTCATCAGATGAGATACCATCACTTGAGATTCCATCTCAACCCACTCTTATCACACCCGAGGTTCCCACTCACTCTTTGAGCATGGGGGACGAGCATCTTGACATTGTTCCTAATAAGGAATCGGACGAATTCATAAAGTCTAGTGTTGAGAACCTTGTCCCAATCCCAAGAGAGTCACAGGGAATTCTTGATCATATGTGTGATATCCCTCCTCCTCTTGTCTTCCCGAATGATGATGTTGAGATGTCCTCCGATTCTAATGATGACGATTCGTTATCTTGTGGGGACATCATTTTTATGGAAGAATTACCTTCTAAGCTAGTTAGCTTAGAAGAAGAGAATGTTGAGATTGACACTGAAATCAAGGATGAAGCACTTCGTGCAACATTATTGAATGTCGATCTCCTCATTTCTAAAATCGAAGCTTTCAATATGAAACCTATTTCATCTCCTATCCTAATTAAGGATAGTGACATTTTCTCCGATGATCCTATTCCGGAGTTTGAAGCCTTTACCTTTGATCATATGGGAGAGAAGATTAGTGGCAATACCACTTTTCATTCTCAAATTTCTCTCCCCGAGTATGATTCATTCACCTTTGAGGAGTTCTCCGGTGAACTCACTCATATCATATCTCCACCAGAGTATGATAACTTTCACTTTGATCTAGACAAAGTTGATCTTTGTTTTCCAGAGGGAAATATTCTCAACCTTGAGAATTTGATTGATATCAAAATCCCAACCCTCCCACCCATAATCTGTCTAGATCATACGAGCCTAAATGATGAGATTCATGATACACCAATTATGGATTCTCTTTTTGATGATGATGACTTTATCTTGATTGTCATCAAGATCTTTCTATCTTTCTTCACCTATCGGGTGACTTCTCTTGTTCTTCATTCCTTCGGGAATGAAGACATTATCTTTGACCCCGGCATCACCGCTTATATTTTATACTATCTTAAGCCTGGGTCTGTATATCTCATCGGTGTGGAACTTTCACGTGCTTCAAATGTTTGTCCAAACATCTTTAATGAAAGTCCGATTGAGATTGTTTCTTCCACATCATGCTTCCCCAAGGACAAATGAATTCGGGGTCGAGTCAAGCTAGCGACTCGGTAAACAAAAACAGTAGCATGCTTATAGGGTTTTCACCCTAAGTGTGGGGGAGTTACCCATGCTATGGTTACAAATGAAGTGAAAATACAAAATGGTGTTTTCCACATTTAGCTTGTAATGTTGCCCTTTTACGTTCAAAGAATCGGCATAATAGCCGGGACTTTGAATATTGAGGACAATATTCATTCTAAGTGTGTGTGTGTGTGGGGGGGGGGGGGGGGGGGGGGTATTTCGCTATTCTAGCGAATTTTATCAGATTTTACTATCTAGTACCCCCGTTTTTGGCCAAAATTTCAAAAATTTTAAAAATTTTTCACTAAAGTTTCAAAATTTTTGTGGTTATCAGTCCGCCTTGTCTAACCGACAAAAGGATTGGCTAGTCCAGGAGCAAACGGCTCTTGGTAAAGACATCTCAAATCCGTTGATGGCTTGCAATTTGCCCAAAATTGTATGGTACCTCAACTCGCCATATCCCATAAAGCGAATGAGTTGGCTAGCCCACAAGATTATGGCTTGTGGTAAAGGCCGTGGAAAATCCATAATTGGTAATCAGCTCACCAAGATGTTGACTATTCCATCAAGAGCTGGCTAGTCCAGAAGCAAATGGTTTTTGGTAAAGACTAATCAAATCCGTTGACAGCTGGTGGTTTGCTCAAAATCACATGGTTATCAAGTGGACCACAATTCTTACTCGAACTGATACATTTGGCTACTCCAGAAGTGATGGCTTTTAGTAAAGAGTTCAAAATCCATTGAGTTTTCAAAACAGTTATTGCTAGGGACTAGCAATAGTTTAGTGTGGGGGATTGATGAGTGCTCAAACACTCATCATTTTTGGTCAAATCTGAACTGCAAAACATAGAAAAACACTCAGTAATGCATCAAAATACTGAAAATATTTCAAAATTGTGTTTTATATATTTTAGATGCAAAATGAGTAAAAACAGATGAAAAACGTACAAAGTTTGCAAAATTGGCAGTTTCAGTCCCCCAACTTTCATAAAATTACAAAATTAGTCCCTGGTCATTCAAAATATGGAAAATTATCACCAAAGGTCCTTTTACAATCATAAGTTGTCATATTTTTTCCTTTGGTGAAAAATTGGAAAAGTTTTGAGAATTTACAGTTTGGTCCCTAGAGTTTCAGATTTTGGCAGATTTGGTCCCTGGTCGGATATTTTTGAAAGAAAAATCATTTTTGGACCTTGGGAAATCAAAAGTTATAAAAATTGGTCCCTGGGTGAAAGTTTTGAAAAGTTTACATGTTTGGTCCCCGTAGTTTGGAATTTTGCACAATTGGTCCCCGGGAAACTTAATTTTGGAAAATATTAAATATTGGTCCGTGGGTTATCAAAACATGGCAAGTATTGTCCTTATGGTTACTTTGGAAAAATTACATTTTTAGTTCACCACATTTCATAATTTACAAAATTATTCCTTGTGGTGTTTTTGCTAATAAACCATACGGACCCTTGATATTAAAACAACCCAACAAACCAAACCAATCCAAACCACCTTATTACTCCAAGCCCATTCCCCCAGCCCACCAAACAAACCGGCCCACTCCCTCTAAAATTATACCCCGTTTAATATACTCCCCCAGTCAACCCCCCTTCGTTGACCCTTCCTTCCCACCACTACTTGAAACCTGCAAAGCTACTGCTATACTCAACACTCCATCACCAACCCTGATTTCCCCCATCCTTTGTCCCTCCACCTCACCACTACCCTCCAAACCCCATTTATTATTCACAAAACCCTCACTCAACCCCTAACTGCCAAAATGAGCTTTCCCGCCAAAAATGGTTTCAACGGCCATGATCATTTCAACTCATCCAATGGCTTCAATTAGATGTGGTAAAGTCCAAAGAAGCCCCAAGGACCCATATAAATCAAGAAAAAAGAGAAGAAGAAAAGTAGTTAGTTAGTTAGCAGTAGTTTTAGATTAGTTAAATCATTCTTAATGTAATTTCCATTTCAGCTGTAATTTGTAGTTAAGGGATGTTGTAATCAGTATTTCTAATGTAAACTCAATTTAATTCAATCTTAATTTTACAATCTCAGTTCTTATTAAGCTTTTTCCATTTTTCACTTAAAATCTCATTTTAAATTTAACATTGGTAAAAGTTGTTACTTAAGGGTCACTCAGGCTCATTTCAGTTACTAATCAGTTAATATAAGTCTTCTAAGCATCAAAGATAGTTCTCAGTCAAGTTCACAAAAAAAAATCTCAAAATTTTTTAGAATAATAGTGTAGAAAACGAAATTCCGTTTCCAAGGAAGATGAAGCAAGGATAAGGGCAATTTCTGGGTGTGGTTATGGTTTAGTGCTTAGGGGAGCATATAGGACATGTACTTGTGTTCCTGGTTCACAATTCTCACATGGATCCCATGTTGTAAGCATTTGGTGTTTATTTTGGCATTTTCTTGTTCAAATCATTTAACTGCTTAAATCTCTGTGTTTTGATGTTCATTTGTGTTATTAAGTGAGATTATGGTTTAAAATTGCTTGTTTGCTCATTAGATTTATAGTTGCTAATATTTTTTCATTTCACTAAAATTTTTAGCATAATCAAGTTTGTTAGTGTTTTGTTATTATTGTCATTATTTTTGAGTTTCTTTAAGCCTATTCTACTATATTGTAGCCTTAGGATCCAGAATCGTGGTTTGAAACAGGTTGTTGTCTTGAAAATCACAAGACAGTGATACATAAAAGGGTGTTTGGATTTATTAGTTTGGATAGGTCTAGGACTGTTTTAGTTGAAGATTATGGTTTAGTCATGTTCCTATAGGTTATATTAGGACACATTAAGTCTCAAACTTGGTCACTTTTACCTGAAAAGTCAATATCACAAAAAATCCCACCACCACAGTTAACTGTGGTGGTCATTGAGTCCCATAAGCCATCATCTCATGATATAAGTTGTTCTTTTAACTTATTTTGGTTTTACTTTAACTTATAAACATGTTTTCAGCCATTTAGATCCAACCAAAATCCACCAAAGTCAAAAGTTCCAAGTTATATAAAAAAGTCAAAGTTTATATTTCAGATTTTTACAAAAGTTGCAATAATTAATTTGATTTTTGTATTTTAAGTTAGGCCTTGAAACTTGTTCATACTTGTTGTCTACCACCTCATCTTCAAGAACCCAACTTGCTTTCATTTTTAGTAATTTTCTGTTGGGCCCCACTGAGCCTCAAAGTCACTTGCAGGGGGGGAGTATTCCCCTGCTGCAGCAGCACCATAGCCAAACCACCACCTTTGGTGGTTGATTGTGGCCACCACAGTGGGCCCCACATCCCCATTTTTGGTCCATTCAACCCCCCTCCTGTCCCTCTTCCTCTTTTGACCTTTTGTTTGACCTGAGAACCCCTGGGACCCACCTGGAATCAACCCTCAATTCTGTCCCATTTTCTGAGTTGAAACAAGAATCCAATTGCTTATTAAGTGCTTATTTGTTTATTTTGTGGTCCTCTTGTGCTTATTCTGGCTTAAACTAGTTCACATAACTTATTTGGACCAGAATCATTCATAGTGGGTCCCACTTAAGCCCATTTTAGCTTTTTTCTTGTCTTAGTCAAACAAAGTCAACTGTTTTGCTTATTGCTTCATAAATAGCTTATTTTTAAGTTATAAAAAAGTTGTTTTTACAAAAGTTTGTTGTTTTAAGGTGTAAATTAGTTTTCAAAAAGAAAAATCAATAAAAACCAATTTAATTTTAAGTGATAGTTTCTATTTAATGTAATTTAAATTTTAATTTTCATTTTTAGATTTTTATTAAGTACTTAGCATTTTTATATTTTTCTTAAATTCTTTTCATATTAAAGTATTTTTAGTAATTTTATCAGATTTTTATTTTATCATTTGGTATTTATTAGATTTAATATTAGTTTTATTAGTAATTAACTAATAATTAAGTTTTGAATAGCATAATTAGTTTTTATTAAGCAAAACCTAGTTTTTATATTTTTCCTAGCTTTTATACAATATAATATAATTTTAGGAATTTTCTTATAATTTTTACTGTTCATTTGCCATTTTTTATAATTTAAAATAGTTTAATTAGGTAATTAATGTTTAATTAGTAATTAATTATTAGAAAAATCACAAAAATACTTATTTTTAATTTTAAAATTAGTTTTTAGTTATTTTATAATTTTTGAAATTTAATTTTCATTTTTCTAGTATTAAATTAATATTATATTGTAATTAAGTATTTTAAATATTAATAATTAGTATTAATAAGTAATTAATTAATAATAAATAATTAATTAGTGTAAAAATTAATTTTAATTTTCTAAAAATTTTCTTTTATATTTTAGTTTGTAAAAAAGTCATTTTCACCCCCTGTGGGTTTTCAGATTTCAGTTTTCACGTTTTATTTCGTACGTTTACGTTATTTAAAACGTGAACGTACGCGTTTTTAGGTTTTAAACGTTTCTGGTTTTTCCAAACTTCCAGTCTTGTTCATATAGCTTATTTAAGCTATTTCCTTGTAGATTCCTTAGTGTAATCATTCACAAACCCCTTTTCCGTCCAAATTCACCCGATCACAAATCCATTTGTTAACCATCACACCTCGTCGGGACATAACGACCCGGGGAAACACTATACTTCCATGGAGCATTGACTCTAGGCAGTTTGACCTAGTTGACCATTCCCTAGTCAATTAGGTTGACCGTTTGGAGCCAATCAGAAAACCTCAAAGCTTTTAAAATATGTTTATTTAATTGAAGCCCGTGTCTGAACAATTTAGCCATTTACCAAAGGAAGTCCTTGTACTGTTCAGTAAGATCTTTTATGTTCATTTATGTTTAGAATAATCTTGTATCTCTTTCAATAATTTAAAAAATCCAAAGAGTAGCCAATGTACTCTCTTCAATCTGTATGATCATACAGTATTAGTATATGACACAAATAACATGTTCCAAATAAATCGTAGCACAATGTACTCAACTTCATCTAATATATATTCTGGGTGACAAACTTATTTTATGACTTAAAACACTGTCTAGGTATATTAATGATTCAAGGTAACCACCTAAAAGATGGAACATTAGGATAGCGACATTTTAATTCTACAGCATAATGACATTTCTGAAGCCTATCATCATTGTTAAACATTTGATATATATATATAGGCTATTATCTAGTTGTTGTACTTTCTATCGGGGTCTTAGCGCACATATAACTATAATTCAGTTGCCCCTAATCCATATAGTTGTTTTAACAGATCACCACCACCCTTGTGCATTAATAGATTATAACTTAGATTATCAAGTTATAATGTCAAATATATTTTTTATGCGATTCCACATTAAAAGAATTCACATTAAGATATTATAACTTAGATTATCAGGTTATAAAGCCAAATGTTGGATTTTTGTTAGTGCGGTTCCCCATTAAAAGATTATATTTAATACCCCACATTGTTGATTGAACGTAACCCATGAAACATGAAGAGAAAATTATAATCTGAGCTCAAGTTACAACAAACACTTGAACATAGTTTGCATATATGAGGTCAAGTTAGAAAAATTCCATAGAATATATGGTAGGTGACTAATGAAAGATATTGTTCTATTATTCACAATGTTGCAAAAATCGTGAATCGGTAGTCGGGCGGTCGACCACCCTGCAGCCTGTAATCGGTCAAGGCAGTGATTAATCGGTTTGGCATTTCCTGCATGTTTTGGGAATTTCTGGAGAGCAAACTAAAGATCTTAACTGATTCCAAGCCTTCTATGTTTACAAACCTCAATAAAAGGCTTCAATTCTGATTATGAGGCCCATTGTACGTTATAAGTGAAATAAACGATCCCCAAATTAAGTAAAATGCCTAAATTTCTATTTTTTTAAAATTGACCGATTCGGCCGTTTTTTTGGCCGATTCGACCGATTTTTGGCCGATTCGGCCGATTTTTGACCGATTTTTTTTGATTTTTTTGCCTAGGCCGATTTTTCACCGATTTTCGAAAATCGACAAGGTGCATCACCGATTAGCGATTAATCGGCCGATTCGGCCGATTTTTGCAACATTGATTATTCATACAACATTAAAGTACCTCTCGTGCAGCGTCACTTGTCTTGCGGATAAAAGTTGAACCAAACACGTACTCAATTGCAGTCTGCATATAACTCAGTCATAAAAGTTCATCAGGAACCAATTCAAACAATGAAACAATACAACTTTACTTTTATTTAATAAAAAAAATAGAATCATGAATGACACTATAATTGTAAAAGATTAGGTCACAAGAGCTGTAAAAGCATTATAACCAACTAACGTAAGCATGTACTTTGAACTTCTCAGATACATGCTTACCATGGATTTTGTTTAAAGGTACAATTGTCACACTTCTTCTAAGATCACCATTGTAAAGAAATAGTTTTCCTGTCTTTTTAGTGTTGACCACAACATTAAACAGTTTTTTACATGCACAAACATAGATACATTCAATATTGATACGCGCGGGGATTGCGTCCTCGCAACAGGTTTTACTTCTCAAGGGATCTTGAGAAGCTTACAACTCCCACCCGGCAGTGTACCTAATCGTTGTAGTATAGTATAGTGACAAGTACCGGGGGATTGATCGTTCAACTCAGGAATAGTGTCGCTAGGATTAGAAAGCCTAATAAACTAGGTCTAGAGGTGAGGGATGATTCTTTTTGTATTTTTATATTTTTATGAAAGCAAGTAAAATCTCGGGTTTTGAAGTAGTTGGCGGAATTAGTTGCTAGTCAACTAACCCAATTAATCTAAAGATGCAATCAAAATAAAATAACAGAAACGAAAATAAAGCTATTAAACTAATGTGGTGGAAACAATAATGAGGAAAGTTGTGTTTACTTAGATTTCATTACTCCCTAGATATCTTTTACAGGTTGATTAGCTTGTTACAATTGCATGGATGACGGGTCATATTCCTTAATACTAGTCGTAGAGCCGTATACAACATTCCCTAACTCTATAGGATCCTACTTCACTCTTATGTCGAGCCGTTAGAAGCTTCTAACATGGGATCATTAGAATTCTCCTACGCATTAAATACAACCAAAAATCATACCTCCGATCATGTTTCTTAAGACGTTCGAGCAAGTTACCAATGGAAGTCTGCCAGTTTTCTTAAGCCTAACATCGAATACAATCATCCGTAACAATTATAAACAAACAATCAACCTATAATTAACATCTAGGTTTCACTACATCTAAGCAAACACAAGAAAAATCTAGCCTAGCATGTTAAAGAGAAGAAAAGCGTAAGATATAACCACACAACACATAGACATATTGAATGATTTGAAAGAATACTTATCTTCAATTGAACATGGAAGATTCAAGGGGTCGGAACCCTTGAAAAACTGATAAAATTCGGACTAGGGTTTTTTCCCTCAAAGTTGCACACTAATGAATGAAATTTGGAAAACTGTATATAGATATTACATCGTGACGGTGTCATGTGTTAGCCCGTGACGCCGTCAACTCGCCGCCATGATAAAATCGTATTGCCTATATCTATTTGTGATGCCGTCATGTGTAGAAATACTCTGGGCCGTCACTAATGTTTGGACCCTGACGGCCTTGGTGACGCCGTCAGGTCCTAGGCTTGAAAACACTCTGGATCGTCACGTGTATTTTCCACTTCCACCTCTTTTGTAACTCTTGACGCCGTCATGTACAACATCTTGACGCCGTCAGGTACTGTTCCAGCAAGGAAATTTGAGACTTTGCCGTTTTCTCCACTTTTATGCTCCAAAAACGTCCAAAATGCTTCCTTTTCCAGACTCTTCCTCAAAAAGTACCTAAAATGACAAAAGGAACGATTTAGGGCAATATTTGATCAAATAATCTCGAATTCGGGCTAAAATGACCCCTTAAAAGCGGTACACTTTTCGCCTCATCAAATACCCTTACACTTGAGATTTGCTTGTCCTCAAGCAAATGCGCTTTTATTCTAATCAAAATACAAGTTAGGGGTCATTTAATACTAATATAAAAGTAATTACAACAAGTAATCCTTCCACTAAAAACCAAAAACAAGCACGGAGGTCATACACTAGCACCTCACAAATAGTGTTTAGATACTCTCATCTCTCGGGTGTAATAAAGTATATATCACAATATGAAAATAGAAAATATCTCTCACTACCTGTCATAGTAAATAGATTACCATAGGCTTGGGAAAGGATCAAACCTCCACCACTTGGCGTAAGCACCTAGGATAAACTATCAAAGAGGTCTTTTAATGGGTTATAACGTTAGGTGTAGGGATATGGAAAACACGGTTTTGTTGGATAAAGGCAATATTTACTGGTGGCGAGTTAATCATCTTGGTTAATTACATGTACAATATGGCGTTGCTAAGCCAAGACTAGACTTGACTTAAGCTAATAAATCAAAAATAAAAAAAAACATAAAACAAACATAGAATTAAACGGGATGGTAGTCCGTATGTTTTTTTCTATTTTTTTTTCTTGATTTTTTTTTTTTTTTTTTTTTTCATACACTCTTGCCCTACCATCCAAAATAATACATAATAGGGAATGTACAATACCCTTACACTTGAATTTTTACATACTTTACAATAAACTAATCTAATGACTCGAATCAAGATAATCAAAACACTTGGAGTACTTTTTAAGATTAACGCACATATGGGGGTAATATATGATGCTCTTCCCCATTACTCCAAAACACAAGTACTTTACCCATGAGTCCCAATCGTCCTAAGACAATATGTACAAGATATGACTCGACTTAGCAACCATGTAATCAATTAGATAATTAACTAAGGATTTAAACAAATAACAATAATGCACTAAAAATGAGTGCATACACGGAAGGCTAAGGCGATTTGGTTGCACATTTGGGGTGGGTTGTAACAAATTCTTCCTTTAAGTAAGATGCTTAAAGTTAGAAACGAAAAGATAGGCTCGGAGGGGTGTACTAGGGGTTTCGTGTACTAAAAATGAGTACAATGCTAAGGTTTGGGAAAAATTAATTAACTTTACTAGTCAAGTAATATGACTTAAATGGTCAAGTAATTATGATATGGGTATAACACAAGGGTGATCCTAATGCCTCTTATCATTTAGTAAATCCTACTACACGAATGTAGTGTCACTAGCGGTCTCGGGATGCATCACTAACGCATGTTCTAGAATCTAAATGCTACCGGTACACTCATAAGCACTAATAATGAATGCTTTTCCTATCAAATCTAAAGGCGAACCTCGCATATTTGGGTGGAAAATTTTTCTGAATGGTGCGGTTTTGTGCAAGTCATATAACTCCTATCCATGAGACGCTTGTTAAGGCTAAAGTTTCACTCCTAAATGTTGTAAAAAATTTTAAATTTGGCGCTAAAATTACACTAACAAGTATTTCTCTTACTTTTATTACACACCTACCATCAAACAAACAAACTCAACTACAATAGTATCCTATAAGGTATCATCATTTACCATCCTCTTACACTTAGGATGAACATTGTCCCCAATGTTCAATTAAAGGATGTAAAAGTTGAATAGGTAAAAGAATGAAAACAAATACTCCCCTGATTCATTCGGTGTGGATAGTGTGGCAATAAGGTTAGATCTTCCTCCAAGAAAATGAACGTTCAAAGCTTCCCTTCCAGAAAAATAAATCATCTTCTTGTCATATATAACTTGTTAAACCTGAGAAAACAAACAAGGCAACCTCGCATAAAATCGGCGGCAATCTATATATACTAACAAATCCTAGAAAACAATTTAAGATATAATGCTTGTGGAATGAATGTTTGCAGATTTCCTGGAGTTTATAAAACTATATAATTAGCAAAAACCTTAAGACTCTGTTAGAAAAACAAAACTCGCAAAATTTCCAGAATTTTACACGTGACGCCGTCAGGAGTTAACTCCTGACGCCGTCAGAAGTGACCTGAAGAAATCTTTATGTTAAGTTTCCGGAAAATTTCTGGAAAACTTATGTCCTACTTCTTGAAAAATCTTGCCAAACATCATTATTAATCGATACAAGCATTTGACTCTAACAAATACTAATATACATGTTCATTTAATATTGTGGCGAATCAAGATCATTTTCGTTCTTATAAACAAATTTGGGGTTTCCCCTTACACTTAGCTTTTGCAAAGTACCTTTATATGAAGTTAAGATGAAGTTAAACGACAAAATAAAGCATTTTCACAATTTAGTTTGAAACATGATCTACCAACAATAAAAATAAAGCATGCATACGGAAACAAATAACATCAAACAATTAAAAATCAAACAAATAAAAACACACAAAACATGGGTTGCCTCCCAAGAAGCGCTTTTCTTTATTTACGAGTCTTGTAGCTAGACTCAAGGTCATGGGCAATTACGTGACCTCATCTCTCGAGATGACGTATCCCATATAATTATGATCCTCACTATCGTGGTGGTGATGTTTCAATCGATCGAAACTCACAGTCACCTCCCCTCCTACTTTACTGCTCAAGGTAGCTATCCCATCTTGGCGTATGCTTTCAATTGTGAATGGTCCATACCACCAGGGACTCGGCTCGTCGGGAGGTACTTTTATCTGAATGCCTTAAGAGTACTAAGTCTCCTTCTGCAAATGGTACATGATTCTCCGTCGGTTGACTACATTCAAACTTGACATGAACTTTATTGCAGCTTTTGCCTCTCTCAGGCTTAGTTTCTTTGTAGCTTTTGATTCTTGTTTCCCATGCAAGGATTTTTTCTTGAACATGATTATGCGATGTGTTAATGTTGTTTTCGAGTTTTCTTTTCATCAGGCTTTCTTGCTCACATCGTGGGGTCATAGGAAAGATAATCTTTCATTTTCCTGACTTAAGTTTAATTTCCCTTTTTTCATACCTAATGACAGCTCTAGCGGTGGTGAGGAATGGTGCTCCAAGGATTATTGGCATGCATCCACCTCCTTTATCATCAATGATCATGAAATCGACAGGATACATGAACCCTACAACATTGATCAGTACATCCTCTGCAATTCCCAAAGGGTATACATAAGAGTGACCAGCGAAGGATAGCCTAGCACTGGTGGTGGCCGGCATTTCTGTGGTTAGTTGGGTATAAATAGTTAGGGGCATAAGATTTTCTTTCGATCCTTGATCGGCGAAAGCATCCAGATATTGCAAATTCCCAATGCTGGCTGGTATCTCAAAGTTCCCACAAGCCATCTGCTTAGTAGCCACTTTTTTTATAAGTAGCTTTTCGAATACCGGTCCCCCAGGTAATGTATCATACTCATCTTTCCCTTCTTTCTCCTTCTTTCAAACCTGTTTGGAGGACTGGTTACACGCGTCACCCTTTATCCAATTTGTTATGGTATTCTCGTTTATATCATGTTTTATGTAGTAACCTAGTGATTGGGATTTTGGCGGTTCCTCAATGGTTTGTTCACCAGGGGTTTCCTTTTCCTCATTATCCTCGTGGATAATTGTGATAGAATTAACAAATCGGGTGGTGGGGGTAGCGCTTTCTTTTCTTAGTAACATCATTTCTGGGGTTTTTTGGTTTGCGTATTCCTCCACTAGGCTCATCAATTCCTTCATTTTCTCTTGCATCTCCTCCTTTTGTTTATAAACAGCTTCCTCGAATTTAGCAAGCCGCTCAGAATGGGTTGCCATATACTCTCTCATTCGAGCTTCGAATTCCGGGCTGAGGCTTTGAGGGGGTAAATAAGGTGGAGCATAATTTTGAAAGGTTTCGACATTCTCTCTAGAGGGTGACTCAGACAACGGTGTCGGAATCATATTTGAGACAGAATTGACTGTTGCCCGTCTAGGACTTAAAGGTCTCTTTTGTTTTTCCATGAGATAGTCAACCTTTGTCTCAAGTTTGCAAAGGAGTTCTTTGGAGATTTGATTGGTTTCCCCATGCGTCGAAATTGCGTTGATAGCCGAGTTTATAACATGAGTAACTTCCCATAACTCTTGATTGTCGAAGGCAAGCTCATCAATAATCTCCCAAGATTCCTCGGCGTTTCTATCACGCAACCTGCCTCCGGCGGCTCGATCAATGGTGCGTTTGGTGTGAAAGTCGACATGATCATAGAAGATTTGAACTAATAGCCAAAGATTTATGTCATGATGAGGGAATTTTTAGAGTAAGTCCTTGAAACGAGTCCATGCTTCATAGAAGGTTTCACCTTTACGTTGTTGGAACATCAAGATATCATTTCTAAGCATCGTAGTTCTCCCCGGTGGGAAATATTGAGCAAGGAAACGAGTGGTGAGATCATCCCATGAGGTGATGGATCCCGCGGGTAAATGTTCAAGCCATTGACTAGCTTGATCACGTAGAGAGAATTGGAATAGACGTAATCGGGTCGACTCTCTAGTTACAACATCAAGGTCTATGGAATCTACGATTTTTAAAAAATCCTTAAGATGTTGATTAGGATCTTCGGAACGAAGTCCATGGAATACACATCCGCTTTGCACCAACCGGATGGTGTCGGATCGCAAGGGGGACACATTGGCTCCTTGAGTGAGCTCAATGGTGTTTTGATAGCCTTGGTGGCTAGGATGGGAATACTCTCCTAAAGTTCGGGGCCTAGGAGGTTGGTTTGCTAGTGGTGGGTTTTGTGGGTGGTTTTATTGTGGTGGGTTGATGGGTTCAAAGATGTTACTACCTTCCATAATGCCGGATGGTAAAGGTTACGAACAAAAACACGAAGAAGTAAGATAGACTAAAGAAAACCTAAAAATAAAAATAAAACCCTACTAGAAAGGAATCTAGCAAGTAGACCTAATAAAAAGAAATCCTAACCTAGACAATAACAATTCCCCGGGCTGCGGCGCCAAAAACTTGATACGCGCGGGGATTGCGCCTTCGCAACAGGTTTTACCTCTCAAGGGATCTTGAGATGCTTACAACCCCCACCAGGCAGTGTACCTGATTGTTGTAGTATAGTATAGTGACAAGTACCGGGGGATTGATCCTTCAACTTAGGAATAGTGTCGCTAGGATTAGAAAGCCTAATAAACTAGGTCTAGAGGTGAGGGATGATTCTTTTTGTATTTTTATATTTTTATGAAAGCAAATAAAATCTCGGGTTTTGAAGGAGTGGGCGGAATTAGTTGCTAGTCAACTAACCCAATTAATCTAAAGATGCAATCAAATAAGATAACAGAAATGAAATAAAGCTATTAAACTAATGTGGTGGAAACAATAATGAGGAAAGTTCTGTTTACTTAGATTTCATTACTCCCTAGATATCTTTTACAGGTTGATTAGCTTGTTACAATTGCATGGATGACGGGTCATATTCCTTAATACTAGTCGTAGGGCCGTGTACAATATTCCCTAACTCTATAGGATCCTACTTCACTCCTATGTCGAGCCGTTAGAAGCTCCTAACATGGGATCAGTAGAATTCTCCTACGCATTAAATACAAACAAAAATCGTAGTACACCTCCGATCATGTTTCTTAAGACGTTCGAGCAAGTTACCAATGGAAGTCTGCCAGTTTTCTTAAGCCTAACATCGAATACAATCATCCGTAACAATTATAAACAAACAATCAACCCATAATTAACATCTAGGTTTCACTACATCTAAGCAAACATAAGAAAAATCTAGCCTAGCATGTTAAAGAGAAGAAAAGCGTAAGATATAACCACACAACACATAGACATATTGAATGATTTGAAAGAATACTTATCTTCAATTGAACATGGAAGAATCAAGGGGTTGGAACCCTTGAAAAACTGATAAAATTCGGACTAGGGTTTTTTCTCTCAAAGTTGTACACTAATGAATGAAATTTGGAAAACTATATATAGATATTACATCATGACGGCATCATGTGTTAGCCCGTGACGCCGTCAACTCGCCGCCATGATAAAATCGTATTGCCTAGATCTATTTGTGACGCCGTCATGTGTAGAAATACTCTGGGCCGTCACTAATGTTTGGACCCTGATGGCCTTGGTGACGCCGTCAGGTCCTAGGCTTGAAAACACTCTGGATCGTCACGTGTATTTTCCACTTCCACCTCTTTTGTAACTCTTGACGCCGTCATGTACAACATCTTGACGCCGTCAGGTACTGTTCCAGCAAGGAAATTTGAGACTTTGCCGTTTTCTTCACTTTTATGCTCCAAAAACGTCCAAAATGCTTCCTTTTCCAGATTCTTCCTCAAAAATACCTAAAATGACAAAAGGAACGATTTCGGGCAATATTTGATCAAATAATCTCGAATTCAGGCTAAAATGACCCCTTAAAAGCGGTACACTTTTCGCCTCATCAAATATATTTTATTCACCAAATTTTTGGCCTTTTTCTAATATCAATGGCCATGGATAGCTCACCATATCAGGTTCAGCTTTCAGTGCTTTCTCAAATATGTCACTCTCTGTCTATATATTTACATGTTGAATCAAAGTTAGATTTTGTGGCGCATAATAAAAAAAAACTTAAAGCTGTAACAAAATTGATAATCAGATTATACAAATACAACATATAAAACTTTTTTCACAAGTTTGGTGACATCATAGGCCTTTATTCGAGCATAACATTCCTTGATCTGTTTAATCGAAGTAGCCACCTTCTAAACATATGTTTCCAAAGCAACTCGCTAGAGGTACCGATTTAGACTCATACACTTATTTATATCTCTAGCAAGCCAAACGGGTAAACTTCAGAAAAAATAGCCTCATATAAATGTGAAAAATAAGTGTGTGGAATCAACATGAAGCGTGCAAAAAGTTTAGCCGTTTTGACTCAATGCCGAACCTACCCACCCCACCCATTATGCCGCCTCAACTACTAAGCTATAAAACTTAAAAATAAACCTGCCCCAACTCATCATGACACAATGTACCAACCAGGTGCAAAGCAAGAAGATCACTACATGAAAATATGACAAGGTGATTGGTGGTAAACAGTCAGATAATATCAACCAAGTTATGGTCAACAAATCAGACAGCTTAGGCCAATACTCCGGTGAGTTTAGTGTTTCCCCGGATCGTTAGATCCCAACGAGATGTGAAATCTGAAATAAAACGACTTCGAGATCAGGTGAATTGAACAGGAAAAGGGTTTAAGTGATTGTACTACTGAAATATAAGAGTGAAATAGCTTTAATAAGCTATATCAACTAATACGTGAAATCAGATAAGTACAAGTGAAAAAGGGACTGGAAAACCGTAAACGTTTAATAATTAAACGTAAACAAAAACAACTTTAACTATAGTAGGAGTTTGCAAGCCTTAGGGGCTTAAATGCAAATTAAATAAACTTTGAAATATTTATTTTAATATTACTAATTTATTTAAAATTTAATTAAGCCTAAAAAATGTAAAAAAATGTAAAATATACGTTTATATTTAAGTAAACGTAAACGTATGAAATTTAAACGTGAATTCTATAAAATATAACTTCCACAAATATGAAAATAATATTTTTGGAATCCTAAACTTATTAGAAAATTAAAATTATTTTTATAACTATTTAATTAATTATTATTATTTAATTACTATTTTTAATTAGTTAATAATTCACTAGAAAATAGAAAAATATAAAATAAGTCTAGAAATACAAAATTAAAATTTCTAAAAGTCTAAAATATTATAAAAATTATTTTAAAATTAAAATTATATTTTTCACACTATTTATCTATTAATTATTGATTAATTATTATTTAATTGTTATTAACTAATTATTGTGATTTAAATTATTATAAATACTAAAAAGACTTAGATAATTATGAAAAATTTTATATATCTAATTAACCATTACAGGAATCCTAAAAAATTATAAAAAGTTTATATTATGTATTTTTAATTTAATTTACTAATTATTATTCTATTTATTAATTATTTATCAATTAAAGTAATTATATTATTAAAAATAGAAAATGAACAGTATAAATCCTAGAAAAATTTATAAAATTACTTTACCTTATATAAAAGCTATAAAAATTATAAAAACTATATGGTACTTTATAAAATATAATTATGCTATTTAATTCTTATTTATTATTTAATTATTAATTTAACTAATATTAATTCTAAATAATACCAAATGACAAAGGAAAATTCTGGAAAAATTTATAAAATTACTTTAATATATAAGAGATTTAATAAAAATATAAAATAGCAGAAGTGTTTGTAAATAAGCTAAAAAGAAAATTAAATAGATAATTTCTATTAAATAGAAGCTATCACTATAATTAAGTTTGGTTTTTTCTTGTTTTTCTTTTATAAAACTAATAAAATACTTAAAATAAGAAACTTTAATAAAGGAAAATAATTTATGAACACAAAATAAGCACTAAGAGTGCTTATTACCCAAAACAGTTGACTTTTTGTTGACTTAGTTAAGAAATAAGCTCAACTGAGCTTGTGTGGGGTCCACAAGGTAAAACCTGGTACAAATGAGTTGTGTGGATGACAATAAGCAAGAATCACTTAAATAAGTTGGCCAAATAAGCTAGGAATCCAAAATAAGCATTTGCTTATTTCAATTCTGAGGCAGACTTGGGACAGATTTAAGAGGCCAAATTAAGTGGGGTCCACTAATCTAGAGGTCAAACAAAAGGTCAAGGGTTCAAGCCTGGTAGGAGGGGGTTGTAAAAGCCTAATTATGGGGTGTGGGACCCAGTGGGTAAACCACAAAACATCACCAAAGGTGGTGGGTGAGCTATGGTCTGCTGAGATGGGGTCTGAGTGCACAGGTAAAAGTTTCTAGCAGGCCTAGTAAATAAGCACTAAAATGGAAAATAAGCACAGGGGAAACAAGAGTGGTAGCTTGGCTTTCCAAAAAGCCAAGAATCAAACTGTGGGACCCACTATTAAGCTTATTAGAAGCTGGCGAAGTTGGGTGGATCCACTGAGTGCTTAGTATGTAAATAGAAATGGAACAAGTAATAAGCTTAGTGCAAGCTTATCAAATAAGCTTGTAAATGCAAATTAAGACCTGAACTAGTGACATGGCTTGCTGGGCTTCTCAAAAAGCCAAGGCACAAGCCATGGGGCCCACAGATAAGCTCTTAAGGAGCTGATGATTATAGACAGATGCACAACACCCCCTTGGTACAGGGGAGGTTTTAAAATAGTAGCTAAAAGAGACAGCAAATAAGCACGCTAAACTAGCAGATAAAAAATACAAATAAGCAGATCAACAACTAGATTTTAATAAACTAAAAGGACTAAGAAAGTAACCAAGTATCAAAAGCTAAACAAAATTCTATATTTAATTCAAAAACTGCAAGCTATGCAATTTTGACTTTCACTAAAACAAAGAAGTTTGACCAAAATGGATTTAAGATCCAAATTTGTTACTGATAATGATGTAATATGGTAATTAAAGACAAGTATGATCAATAATAACAACTATAAAACATTCTAGGAAGATTATGCAGCAAGATTTTAGACAGATAACAAATCAAGTGAGCCAAAAGATTATTTTGACTTTTAATAAAAAAAATAATAGGTCAAATGGTTTCTCTGAGTTATTCAGCACACAAGACTGCCACATCAAACAAGAACAAGCAATCAAAGGACTTCAAACACAACTTAACCTATCAATCCAAACACCCCTTTAAATACTTAATTTATTGATTTTCAAACCAACTGAATGATCTGATCCACAAACCTGTTTATAAACTTAATAACATCATCATGTTAGACCTTTTAAACACAAATAAACAATAATAACAACAAGATACACAGGAAATCAAAATTATGTTATATAACTGATTTTATGAAAACTTAACAACTAATAAAAACAATGAACAAAGTACTGAGATTAAACTATATTAACATCAAACAACACAAAATAAGCATAAAGCAACAAAGATTACAGTAATTAACCTAGTAAACAGTAAATTACCAAAATGTAAGAAATTGGCTTACAAAAGTGTCCATAATGAATGCTGAGCAACAAGAACCACAAACAGGACTTAGATTACACCTATAGCTTTCCACAAAGCCTCTAACCCAGGGCAATCCACAATCAACCCTGCTCCAGCTTCTTCATCATTGCACACTAATTTTTTAATTTTCACTCTATTTATTTTGATTTTTAAGTATTTTTATTTATTAACTATAAACTGATTTTTAAGGTTTCTAATAGCTTACACAAGCTATGTGAGGAGCTTATGTGAGCTTATTTGTCCATAACAACAACTCTAAACAACATTCATAGTATCATGAAAATTTGAGGTAAAAATATGCATAAACTGAGTATGGAATGATAATATGAAATTAAGGACTTAAAAGGGTTTAAGATACACTGGAAATACTTAAAACATTAACTTTAAGCTGGAAATTACACTAGAAATTAAGTAAGCAATAAAAACGACATAAGTAAATTAAAACTATATCTAGATACTATCCACATTGCTTCCTTTCTTCAACTTATAGGCTTTTTGATATCTCTGTGTGATCCTGAGCATTTCCCATCATTAACCTCAGCCATTGGATTAGTCAAAGTCATCCTAGCCTTTAAATTCTGTTTTGGCGCCAAAATGCTCCCACGTGTCTATGGGCAGTTTCATTGCAATTAAAGATTTGTGGAAGCTTGTGGAGGTGGAGGGGACATGATTGGAAGGGTTGTGAGCCAAGTTGGGGAGTTAGTAGCAAAGCAGGGGTGTAGGCATGGTTTGGAAGGAAAAAATGGTGGAGAAAGCATTTAATGTAGAAGTGGGTTGAAATGATGAGGGGTGTGAGGTGTTAAGCCAGCTGGGGGTTGAGGAGGTGGAAATACCATGGTGGTTTTGGTTTGCAGAGGAGGGTGAGGGGTGTGAGTAGTTGTGGTGGTTTGGGGAAGATGGTCAACGAGGGGTCAAACCCCCCGTTTTATTAAAAGGGTGCGTTGGGTTTGCTTGGTGGGCTGGGAAACAAAACAGGCCCAAGAAATAAAAAGGGTGGGCTGGATTTAGGACTAGGCTTAGTTTGGTTTGAGGTTTATAATAAAAATGGGGTCCGGTTGGTTTGTAATGGATTAAAGCCCAAGGACCAAAATTGCATTTTCTGAATTCTTGAAGGGTTAAACCTGCCAAATATACAAGGTTAACACAAGGACCGAATATGCCATTTATGAATAATACAAGGGTTATATTTGATAAATTTCACTTTTTAAATAACCCAGGGACCATTTATGACACTTTTCAAAGTTGAGGGACCAAAGTTGTAAATATGTGATTTTAAACTTTAAAGGACTATTTCTTACAACTTATGAATCCCAAGGACCTTTAATGATATTTCTACAAGTTTTGATTTTCCAGGGACTAGTTTTGCCAATTTTTCAAAGTTCAGGGATTGAAACTGTAAATTATGTGAAATATTTTGTTTTTCATCAGTTTTTCAATCCTTTTGCATAAAAACACAATCCAGGGATATTTTATGTATTTTAAGGCATTCCTGTGTGTTTTTATATGTTTTTGCAGTTTAAATGTAATAGAAATGATGAGTATTTACACACTCATCAATCCCCCACACTAAACTATTGCTAGTCCCTAGCAATCTTTTTGAGAAAAATTTAATGGATTTTTACTCTTTACCAAAAGCCATCACTTCTGGAGTAGCCAGGTGTAAGAACTATGGCACACCTGATAACCGTGTGATTTTTAGCAAACCACCAGCTGTCAACGGATTTGATTTTTCTTTACCAAAAGCCGTTTGCTTCTGGACTATCCAGCTCTTGATGGAATAGTCAACATCTTGGTGAGATGATTACCAATTATGGTTTTTCCACGGCCTTTACCACAAGCCATAATCTTGCGGGCTAGCCAACTCATTATCTTTTGAGGATGATGGGGAGTTGAGGAACCATACAATTTTTGGCAAATTGCAAGCCATCAACGGGTTTGAGTTATCTTTACCAAGAGCCGTTTGCTCCTGGATTAGCCAATCCTTATGTGGGTTAGACATGGCGGACTGATAACCATTTATTGCATTTCTAAGTGTGAAAAAACTTTAAATTTTGATCAAATGAGGGTGCTTGATGGAACATGTGTTTGAATTCGTGAGAATCCCCCCCCCCCCCCCACACTTAGAAATGAATATTGCCCTCAATATTCAAAACACCGGGTGTTAAACCGATACTTAGAACGTAAGAAGGAAATATTAATAACCTTTATTTTAGGCTATTTACATACAAACTCACTTTTTTCTTTTGTTTTGAACTTTTTTTTTTTCTCTTTTTTTTTTTTTTTTTTTTTTTTTTAAAGATATATACATATATACAACATGTGGGGCATCTCCCCCACACTAGGGTGGTAGAAAAGAGAAAGAAATCAGAAATATGAGTGAAAATCCATATTGCTACGCTTTTGATTACCGAGTCACTAGCTTGACTCGACCTCGAATTGATTTGTCCATGAGGGAGCTACTGTTTTTGTTTACCGAGTCGCTAGCTTGACTCGACCCCGAATTTAATTGTCCTTGGGGAAAGTTTGGAGATCCGGGACAACCATGTTTGGGATTTCCTCTCCAAAGTAGTGTTTCACACGATGGCCATTTACTTTAAAACATGGACCGTCATTTTGAGATAACTCAACGGTACCATATGGATAAACCTTAGTGATAGTAAATGGACCAGTCCAACGGGTTTTTAATTTACCCGAGAAGATCTTTAATCTAGAATTAAAGAGAAGTACTCGATTACCAACGTTAAAAACGCGGTTCTTTATTTTTGAGTCATGAATTCTCTTTGTTTTTTCTTTATAGATTAAAGAGTTCTCGTAAACCTGATCACGTAGTTCATTTAATTCATTCATTTGAACTTTTCTGTGATCACCCGCAGTTTTGAGGTCAAAGTTGGCATGTTTCAAAGCCCAGTAGGCTTTGTGCTCAAGTTCCATCGGAAGATGACATGTCTTTCCGTACACAAGCTTGTAAGGTGTACACCCAATGGGTGTTTTATAAGCTGTATGAAAGGCCCATAGTGCGTCATCTAATTTATCCGACCAGGCAGCACGGTTTTCACCAACAGTCCTCTCAAGTATCCTTTTGATACCACGGTTTGAAACCTCAACTTGCCCACTTGTTTGTGGGTGATATGCGGTAGAAAGACGGTGGGTTACACCATACTTTTGCATGACTTTGTCAAATTTATCATTGCAGAAATGCGTACCGCGATCACTTATGATAGCACGTGGGGTTCCAAAACGGGCAAAAAGAGATTTCAGGAATTTCACTACAACTCGGGCATCATTTGTGGGTAAAGCTTTCGCTTCAACCCACTTTGATAAATAATCAACAGCCACAAGTATGTACTTGTTTCCTCTAGATGATAGAAATGGCCCCATAAAGTCAATGCCCCAGATATTAAATATTTCACATACTTGAATAGCATTTTGTGGTATCTCATTTCTTTGTGAAATGTTTCCATGACGCTGACAAGCGTCACAGGTTTTAATGAGATCCTGGGCATCTTTATAAATTGTGGGCCAAAAGAATCCGGAATCAAACACCTTTTTGGCGGTGTAATTGGGACTATGATGTCCCCCAGTGGGTCCAGCATGGCAAGCCTTAAGAATTTCAGTGGCTTCCTGTCCATATACACACCGTCGGATGACTTGATCCGCACAGATTTTGAATAAGTAGGGGTCATCCCAGAAGTAATGTTTAACATCCTTAAAGAATTTACTCTTCTGTTGGGTTGACATCCCTTTCACAACAAAGTTACCCGCATGGTAGTTTGCGAAGTCGGCAAACCATGGGGTAGTAGAATCTCCGCGAAAAGCAACCGCATTGAGTGTTTCGAGAGGAAATGTTTCATTTATTTCCTTTTTCTCATACACATCTTGATGAGGGTTCTCTAATCGGGACAAATGATCAGCAGCCAGGTTCTCAGCTCCTTTTTTATCACGAATAATGATATCAAATTCCTGGAGGAGGAGAACCCAACGGAGCAATCTCGGCTTTGCATCTTGTTTTGCAAATAGATATTTAAGAGCCGAGTGATCCGTATATACTACGCTTTTAGTCAAGATTAAGTATGTCCAAAATTTCTCAAAAGCATACACCACAGCTAATAATTCTTTTTCTGTAGTGGTGTAATGAGTTTGAGCTTCGTTCATAGTTTTGCTTGCGTAGTGGATGGGCTGGAAGTGTTTCGTTTTGCGTTGCCCCAAGACTGCACCGATAGCAAAATCACTTGCATCGCACATAAGCTCGAAGGGTAAATCCCAGTCGGGGGCAATAAGAATGGGTGCCTCAGTAAGCTTTTTGTTTTAATGTTTCAAAAGCTTCGATGTACTCTGGTGAGAAGATAAAAGGAGTATCCTTTTCAAGGAGATGAGTCATAGGCCGTGAGATTTTAGAAAAATCTTGTATAAATCGACGATAGAAACCGGCATGACCCAAGAAACTCCTAATACCTTTGACGGTAGTATGGTGAGGTAGTTTTGCAATGACATCAACCTTAGCTCTGTCAACCTCAATCCCATTCTTGGAAATCTTATGGCCGAGGACAATGCCCTCTTTGACCATAAAGTGACGCTTTTCCCAATTTAGACATAGATTGGTGTCTTTACACCTTTTCAACATTTTTTCTAAATTGGTGAGACATGTTTGGAATGAATCCCCAATGACCGAAAAGTCATCCATAAAGACCTCCATAGTTTTACCGATCATGTCGGTAAATATAGCCATCATGCACCTCTGGAACGTACCTGGAGCATTACATAAGCCAAAAGGCATACGTTTATAAGCAAAGGTTCCATAAGGGCATGTAAAGGTAGTCTTTTCTTGATCCGATGGATCAATGGGGATTTGGAAGTATCCTGAGAAACCATCAAGGAAACAATAGTACTCGTTTCCTGCTAATCTCTCAAGCATCTGGTCCATAAAGGGCAGCGGGAAGTGGTCTTTGCGGGTGGCGTCATTTAACTTACGATAGTCAATGCAAACACGCCATCCGGTAACCAGCCGAGTTGGAATCAACTCATTTTCCTCATTAGTGACAACAGTAATGCCACCCTTTTTTGGGACGCAATGAATGGGACTAACCCATGGACTGTCAGAGATAGGGTAAATTAATCCTGCATCAAGAAGTTTAAGAACCTCTTGTTTAATCACATCATGGATTTTTGGATTTACCCCTCTTTGATGTTGCACTGCAGGCTTGAAGTCATCCTCCATCAAGATTTTGTGTGTACAAAAATCTGGGTTAATACCCTTAATATCAGAGAGTTTCCAAGCAATTGCTTGCTTGTTTGACTTCAAGACCTTTATGAGAGCAATCTTCTCCTCAACACTTAAACCTTTAGCAATAATGACGGGTAATTTATCATCACCCTCCAAGAATGCGTATTCAAGATGAGGAGGTAAGTCCTTGAGTTCGACCTCAGGAAAATCATCAGTTTCCTCAACATATTTGATTTCCTGATTATGAAGTTGTACGGGAGGGAGTGGAGGAGAATTGTCTTGATTTAGCAATCTCTCAAGGAGAAGAATATCTCCCTCCAGATCAATCTCAGTGTTATCAATTCCCGATGGAACTGAATCACTTTTGAGAAAAGCCTCGACCTCTTCCAAAAGGAAATCACTTCCCTCAAACGGAGTGAGAGAAGGGGAAGAGTCGGAAATGATAGGTTCAGATGATGGAGTGGCATCCCCACTCACAGAATTATGAGAATAACCAAGAAACTCTTGAGAATACTCCTCCGAAGCAATGTCTATGATATCTATTTGATTAACTGCTTCAGAATCATAATTGGAGGAGTACCTCAAGGTTTGATCGAGGTTAAATGTAACAGCTTCATTACCCACACGCAGAGTGATTTCTTGCTCAAATACATCGATAAGAGCACGGCCCGTTCTAAGGAAACCCCTCCCAACAATGAGAGAGACCCTTTGATCAGCATCGAAATCAACCACTACAAAGTCAGCGGGGAGATGAAATTCTCCTACCTTTACAAACACGTCCTCGGCAATGCCGAGAGGACGAGATATCGATCGGTCTGCAAGCTCTAAAGTCATGCAGGTAGGAGTAAGATCAGGAAGAGAAAGTTTCTTCCAAACTGAATATGGCATTAGGTTGATACTTGCACCAAGATCGGCCAAGGCATAGCAATCAACCATTCCCGGAAATACACATGGTATTAGAAATTTTCCAGGATCTCCCAGCTTCTCGGGAAGCTTCTTTAAAAGAACTGCTGAGCAGTTCTCATTCAAGGGAGTCTTTGCCATTTCAAACAGTTTCTCCTTGTTGCTTAACAAGTGTTTGATTGTCGATGCAAATTTAGGCATCAGAATAATAGCATCCGCAAAGCTAATGTCAAAATGCAAATCTTAGAAGATTTGAAAGAATTTATCCATCTGGTGACTAGCTTTTTCACGGAGCTTTTGCTCACTCAAGCGTGAGGGGTAAGGAATAGAGGAAGTAGAAGGTTTGGACTGAGGTGTTTCAACTGGAATATCATTTGGTTCAAAAACAACTCTAGGTTTTGGTTTGGGTTTCGGGACAACATGAGGTGGGACGTCTTGGGTACCTCCCTTATGAGTAGGAAGCACTTCGTCCTTATTTACCTCAGCGTTATTTTCCACTACCTTGGGAGAAGAAGAAGAAGGGGTAGTGGGAACAGTGGGTCCATCATATGAAACTCCGCTCCTGGTCGTGATCGCCTTTGCATCACCCCTCGGGTTTGCGATCGTGTTGCTCGGAAGTTTTCCAGAGCCCGAGGGTCGTTCATTTAAAGATTTCTTAATTTCAGAAATCTGACTGACCAACAACCTGTTTGTCTCTTCTTGAGTTTTCATGAACTGCTTCAACAACTCATCAGATGATGATTGTGGAACTGGGAGAATAGCTTGTGTTTGGTTGGGGAAATTTTGGACACGGTTATTTTGATTATAACCTTGTTGTGGCTGAAAATTTCCCTGATTTGGATTACCATTTCCCTGAAAATGATTTCCGGGGTTGAAATTGTTTCTGTTAAAGTTTCCTTGATTGTGGAAACCTTGATTCTGTCCAGGATTGAAATTCCCTTGGTTTTGATAACCTTGGTTCATTCGGGGTTGGTTCTGGTTTCTGTTTTGCAAATTTGGGTTTTGGTTAAACCCGGGTGGTCCCATATGTGTGTTAGCACGGTAACTTGGTTCAATTTGAGGACGGTATTAATTACCTCCCTGATTTGTAGTTCCGGCTAAGGCATTGGCTTCAAAAGGACTACCATCGGTGGCAGTACAATTGTAAGCATGTGGGCCACCACAAGTGACACAAACTTCCACCTTTTTTACTTCAGCATGTGAAGGGTTTTGTGTGAAAGTGACTTTTTTCTGGTTTGAGAGAACCAAAGCTTGAATGGCGTCCGTGAGTTTATCTATCTTAGCATCGGTGCTAGAAGTACTCACGGGTGATGAAGAAGAAGGACCAGCACTCACTTGGGAGTTATATGGTTTTGTGCGTGTAGTGCGGACCTTGGACTTATTTTCAATGATTTCTAAAGCTTCTTTTGTGGTTTTGCTCAAAAAATTACCTCCCGCGGAGGCATTGAGAGAATCTTGGTCAGATTGACTCACACCATTATAAAACGTGTCAATTTGCATTAATTCAGTGAAACCATGATGAGGACATCGACGAAGCAATTCTTTGAAACGATCCCATGCGTCACCAAACGATTCATCAAACCTTTGAGTAAATTTGATGATTTCATTTTTAAGACTTGTCGTTCTGGACGGGGGAAAAAATTCGTTTACAAATTTGGTAACTAAATCTTCCCATGAGTTTATTGAACGAGGAGGTTGTTTTTCCAGCCAAATCCGGGCTGCCCCCTCAAGAGAAAATGGGAAAAGAAGAAGTTTGACTGCTTCGGAAGGGACGTTCTTGTATTTGATGGTAGAGGTAATTTTATTAAACCATCGAATATGAGCATGGGGATCATCCCTCTCAAAACCATAAAATTGGCTTGAGGTTACTAGATTTAGTAACCCGGTTTTGAGCTCAAAGTATTCAGCCACAATGGCTGGGACTACAATAGCGTCTCCGTAACCCTCAATGGGTGCTTGGAGAAGCTCATTCATCGGACGGTCTTCCGTCATGATAACTTTCTTTGGGGAAACAGCACGTTCCTCAGATACGGCTGTTGGGGCAGAACGTCTACGACGTCTTCGAGGAATTCTGACAAGCTTACGTAAAGGGCTTGTTGACCTAGAAGAACGAGTGCGCATGCACTAGAGACGACTCTAAGAATACTTAGAGTGACGGGAAATTACAAATAGAAAAGAAAAATATGAACAAAAAGATGATATATAACAAAGTGTGATAATTCAAACTCACAGATATTTCAAAAAGTCGTAATACGCAGCACACCTCCCCGGCAGCGGCGCCAAATTTTGATTGGTGGTAAACAGTCAGATAATATCAACCAAGTTATGGTCAACAAATCAGACAGCTTAGGCCAATACTCCGGTGAGTTTAGTGTTTCCCCAGATCGTTAGATCCCAACGAGATGTGAAATATGAAATAAAACGACTTCGAGATCAGGTGAATTGAACAGGAAAAGGGTTTAAGTGATTGTACTACTGAAATATAAGAGTGAAATAGCTTTAATAAGCTATATCAACTAATACGTGAAATCAGATAAGTACAAGTGAAAAAGGGACTGGAAAACCGTAAACGTTTAATAATTAAACGTAAACAAAAACAACTTTAACTATAGTAGGAGTTTGCAAGCCTTAGGGGCTTAAATGCAAATTAAATAAACTTTGAAATATTTATTTTAATATTACTAATTTATTTAAAATTTAATTAAACCTAAAAAATGTAAAAAAAAATGTAAAATATACGTTTATATTTAAGTAAACGTAAACGTATGAAATTAAAACGTGAATTCTATAAAATATAACTTCCACAAATATGAAAATAATATTTTTGGAATCCTAAACTTATTAGAAAATTATTAGAAAATTAAAATTATTTTTATAACTATTTAATTAATTATTATTATTTAATTACTATTTTTAATTAGTTAATAATTCACTAGAAAATAGAAAAATATAAAATAAGTCTAGAAATACAAAATTAAAATTTCTAAAAGTCTAAAATATTATAAAAATTATTTTAAAATTAAAATTATATTTTTCACACTATTTATCTATTAATATGATCAATACTAACAACTATAAAACATTCTAGGATGATTATGCAGCAAGATTTTAGACAGATAACAAATCAAGTGAGCCAAAAGATTATTTTGACTTTTAATAAAAAAAAATACTAGGTCAAATGGTTTCTCTGAGTTATTCAGCACACAAGACTGCCACATCAAACAAGAACAAGCAATCAAAGGACTTCAAACACAGCTTAACCTATCAATCCAAACACCCCTTTAAATACTTAATTTATTGATTTTCAAACCAACTGAATGATCTGATCCACAAACCTGTTTATAAACTTAATAACATCATCATGTTAGACCTTTTAAACACAAATAAACAATAATAACAACAAGATACACAGGAAATCAAAATTATGTTATATAACTGATTTTATGAAAACTTAACAACTAATAAAAACAATGAACAAAGTACTGAGATTAAACTATATTAACATCAAACAACACAAAATAAGCATAAAGCAACAAAGATTACAGTAATTAACCTAGTAAACAGTAAATTACCAAAATGTAAGAAATTGGCTTACAAAAGTGTCCATAATGAATGCTGAGCAACAAGAACCACAAACAGGACTTAGATTACACCTATAGCTTTCCACAAAGCCTCTAACCCAGGGCAATCCACAATCAACCCTGCTCCAGCTTCTTCATCATTGCACACTAATTTTTTAATTTTCACTCTATTTATTTTGATTTTTGAGTATTTTTATTTATTAACTATAAACTGATTTTTAAGGTTTCTAATAGCTTACACAAGCTATGTGAGGAGCTTATGTGAGCTTATTTGTCCATAACAACAACTCTAAACAACATTCATAGTATCATGAAAATTTGAGGTAAAAATATGCATAAACTGAGTATGGAATGATAATATGAAATTAAGGACTTAAAAGGGTTTAAGATACACTGGAAATACTTAAAACATTAACTTTAAGCTGGAAATTACACTGGAAATTGAGTAAGCAATAAAAATGACATAAGTAAATTAAAACTATATCTAGATACTATCCACATTGCTTCCTTTCTTCAACTTATAGGCTTTTTGATATCTCTGTGTGATCCTGAGCATTTCCCATCATTAACCTCAGCCATTGGATTAGTCAAAGTCATCCTAGCCTTTAAATTCTGTTTTGGCGCCAAAATGCTCCCACGTGTCTATGGGCAGTTTCATTGCAATTAAAGATTTGTGGAAGCTTGTGGAGGTGGAGGGGACATGATTGGAAGGGTTGTGAGCCAAGTTGGGGAGTTAGTAGCAAAGCAGGGGTGTAGGCATGGTTTGGAAGGAAAAAATGGTGGAGAAAGCATTTAATGTAGAAGTGGGTTGAAATGATGAGGGGTGTAAGGTGTTAAGCCAGCTGGGGGTTGAGGAGGTGGAAATACCATGGTGGTTTTGGTTTGTAGAGGAGGGTGAGGGGTGTGAGCAGTTGTGGTGGTTTGGGGAAGATGGTCAACGAGGGGTCAAACCCCCCGTTTTATTAAAAGGGTGCGTTGGGTTTGCTTGGTGGGCTGGGAAACAAAACAGGCCCAAGAAATAAAAAGGGTGGGCTGGATTTAGGACTAGGCTTAGTTTGGTTTGGGGTTTATAATAAAAATGGGGTCCGGTTGGTTTGTAATGGATTAAAGCCCAAGGACCAAAATTGCATTTTCTGAATTCTTGAAGGGTTAAACCTGCCAAATATACAAGGTTAACACAAGGACCGAATATGCCATTTATGAATAATACAAGGGTTATATTTGATAAATTTCACTTTTTAAATAACCCAGGGACCATTTATGACACTTTTCAAAGTTGAGGGACCAAAGTTGTAAATATGTGATTTTAAACTTTAAAGGACTATTTCTTACAACTTATGAATCCCAAGGACCTTTAATGATATTTCTACAAGTTTTGATTTTCCAGGGACTAGTTTTGCCAATTTTTCAAAGTTCAGGGATTGAAACTGTAAATTATGTGAAATGTTTTGTTTTTCATCAGTTTTTCAATCCTTTTGCATAAAAACACAATCCAGGGATATTTTATGTATTTTAAGGCATTCCTGTGTGTTTTTATATGTTTTTGCAGTTTAAATGTAACAGAAATGATGAGTATTTACACACTCATCACAAGGTATAGACATACATATAGCTGATTACATACTGTAATATACTCTAATGAAAGAACATGGTTGGTTTTGTGTTTAGGATGATTAAAGGTGTAGTTTCTAGTGAGAAGTTAGAGAGAGAAAGTGAAGGGAACCTTGAGAGAAAACTAGTGATATGTTGTATTCCAAATGAAGGTCCAACCCTCTCCACTAGTGGAGAGGGGTATTTATACAAACTACTAAACGCCCCATAAAACGGGCTGTGGATCGAGCTGACAGTGGGTAAAGACCCGACCCGACTCCACAAATACTAACTAATACTAAACTATATTCTAACTAATATGATAAATACTACGAGCTACAATATGCTATACTATACTCGGGGTGATCGAGTCTTCATATGAATAAACGTATTCCTCACAATATCCCCCTAAGGGAGATCACCCCGAAAGATAAATGTTGAATCATAGCATTCAAGTCTTTGGCGACATCTTTGTAGCTCGTAGCCTTTTGATTCTTCAATGTTGAAATCTTTGTGCATTAAGTGGAAGAGTCTAGATGACACCTTCAATGTGATGGATGATCTTTGGAAATAGCTTCAACTTCATCATCCAAATGAGTGTCTGAGGGTCATCTTTGAGCAGTAACGTTTGTCACACCCCGCCACGGCGGAAACGCGAGGGTGTAACTTCATGGATATCATCACAACACATGGTGTCTATATAGAGAACAACTACATGCACATAAATAGAGCAATGTACAAACACAAAGTGTTGTAACAATACCCCAAAATAAAATAACCAAAACAAAACATAAATCCAAACACAGATGATAAACCACTTCCAATGCAACTAAGGTCTCGTCTATCCACATCCTTCTATCTTATCCTTAGAAAGCTCACCTGAAAATGATGCTTAAAATGTCAACATTACATTGGTGAGATTCATAGGTTTGAGACTCAACACACAAGGCAACCGAATTCACTATGATTACAAAATATAGCTGGACAAATAAATTATAGTTATCATATAGCTACATGCATTTGCAAATCAATATCCACACATAAAGGCAACAACACTCATAAGGCAACCATTAGGACGGCTCGTGTCCCCCGATCCCATATTCATTACAACAGGACGACTCGTGTCCTCCGATCCCATAATCATCAATTAGGACTCATACGCGAGTAACAGGATAACATCCTCCTAATTGGATCCCATCAAACATATCAAACATCAATTAGGTCTCATGCGCGAGTAACAGGATAACATCCTCCTAATTGGATTCCATATACTTCCACACAAACAAATAACCACACATAGCATGCATACGATAACATTATAAGTCCAAGCTTTTTAATACCACACACATAATCATAGTAATTCAAATCATTTAAGACAAGCATCATTCCCATCCCAAGTTTAAAACAAAGTAAAAATATGGGACTATGAACTCATCTTAAACTCCGCAGCTTCCACAAAAACAATTCACAATCTATAACACACAAAAACAATCCACATTACACAAGGTCAAGCTAAAAGCTAAAACCCATGTAATACACATATGATGGATTTCTAAGAGTCATATGACCCACCATGGATCTCTAGACACCACACTAACCACTACCATAACTTAATACTCACTAAATCCCTTGCACTCTAAAACTCAGAAAACGCAGAATTTTTGAGTACATTCACTCACATGAAATCACGACAAATAAAGCTCAAAAACTCACACCAAAAATTTACCATGGTCTCTCATAAGCATAGAAGCTAATCCCAGAAGTCCATGTACCAATAACACACACAAGTACTCATAGAAAATTCAAACTTGTCAACTACTCAAATTCGGATCTGAACGCACACCAAAAAGTTTTGATTTTTAATAATTACTTCCACAAGTTTTTATCGCGAATACTCTTCGTGGTAGTCTAATATAACCTAAAACTTAACTATTCCAGAAGACCAAGTCAAAATACCACTTTTACAACCACATGCCACCCTCAAACGTTTACCCAAAATCTGTCCCGGTTTGACAGCTTTGACACCTTAACAAAGAAAAATCAAAAGACCGACTTCCCGACCTCAAAATTGACCGTGGCTGGAATTTTTGGAAAGCTCTTTCATTATACTTCAATTTAGACCTAAAATTCGTGACTTAACTCTTCACCATCTGTTATTTACACCCACATATTTACAACCTTACAAATCTGTCCAAACCCTAACTCAATAACTAGCATGTTTTACGCTCAATTCTCTTAACCAATCATCATACTATTATCATTAATTGATCCCAACATGTTTAGTAACATTAATTTACAGAAGTTAACACAAACCCTAATCCATCATACTTAATATTACATGAATTAGATTAATTAATCAATTAATTGAACATAGGGTTTAAAGATTTTACCTTGATTCTTGATTTTAGTTTCAATAATAAAAACCCTAATTTTTCTTCTTCCCCTCTTGCTTTGGTTGATCATAATTTGCAGAAAAATAAGTTTACGGGTCGTTTGTATTGATTATATGGGTAAGGGTTGGGCTTATTTGGGTTGGACTAGGATTCCTTATTGCTAGGAATTGTATTTGAAATAAAATTGAGTTTCCTTTTTCCCCTAAAACCACTCCCTAGCCGATTTTCTATACATACATATATATTTTTATATTTTTTTTATTAAATTTATTTATTACACTCAAAACCTCATACTTTTCATACTTTATAAACTCCCAACACAAAACCTAACGTCTTACGCGATAAACGTCAGTTTTTATGACCAACCGGAAAATTATCATTTTCAAAACAAAGTTTCCAAAAATAGATTTTCACACTCTTTTATAAGCATAACACATAAAAACAAACTCCTCGTAACTTGCTAACGCTAAAATACTTGAACGAAGACTCGTTACGCAAAAACACAAAAACACCAAAACTACACAAGTCATTTCTACACCACAAAGGTGATCAAAATGAACTTTCCCAAATTCCAAACATTCCAAATCACAATAAAACCATTTACGCAAAGGGATTTAGTGCTAAAACTCACCTATATCACACTTATATCACTTCAACCACCTAGGATACACCAAACAAACGTCAACCGAGTCAAGACTATCAGTCAAACTGACCTGCCAAAACCATGGTTGTTACAACGTCTCCATGTGATATGAACATCTTTGTGTTGGCATGCTCACACTTTTCAAGATCATGATCTTCTGCATCAGAGTTATGGAAGCATATATGTGGCCCAATTAAAGATCATGATTTCATAGATTGTGATGTTTAAGATTGTTAGGATTAAAAAAAAGGTTCGGTCACCCCATGTATTTACATATTTAGCGTAGCTCTTAGTTTTGTATTTATTAGATTAGATATTATAGTAATAAATTAGATATTAGTCACACCGTGGAGGACGGACGGGTCTTTACCACCTGATCCACAGCCCGCAGGAGGGCGTATAATGTAAGTGTATATATACCCCTTCCCACACAAGGGAAGGGTTGGTTGTTTCTCATAATACACACACCTCATTAGGTGTTTCTGTAACACCCCAACCCGACAAGGGTAGAAGTGCCACATTATGGTGACATATCAAAGCAAACAGAAGCATACATATTTAGTAATACAAAGGAATCTCAAAGGTTACAAAGGAAATACTGAAGTACAAAGTTACAAATGAGACTAACAACAAAATACTAAGTCTGGTAATGAACATCTCTTCTAGTCAACTCTAAATCCGGAATAGCTATCAACGAATAGTCTTCTAAGTCCAAAAGTACTCTCCACTCATAACCCAGCTTCCTACTAAAAACCTGCCGCAGGAAAAGAAATGCGGCTGAGCTTAAAAAGCCCAGTGAACAGATATATACAAAAGGAAACAAAAGGTAACAAACGAACAAAGATATAATGTAAGATGCATTGGGAAAACATAAGGTATAATCAAAGGATAACAGATGTGTAAGATTATCAGTAACAAATCAAAGTGTAAGATAAGGTAATCAAAATGAATCAAAGTGTAGGGTCAGTCATCAAATCCCGAGCCCGAACAAATCATACCACATATCACATCATAGTAACCATGGAGTAGCTAGCTCCCAAAATGTGAAGACACGGATTGCACCCATGCACATTCACCGAACATATAATAATCATATTCATAATCATGTCAAATCCATCGAACATAAAGCGAACCTAGGATAGCAATCCATACGCCCCCCGAACAAATAATAATAATCATCATAATAATCATAAAGCGCGCATATCATATAAATGGGGATGGTGTGAGAAATCACTCACCCACACGTGAGTCATGCCACTGGTGCATCAATGACACGGCCATGTTACCTTCATGGCTAGGAAACGAACTTGGCTCGGGTATCAAACTGAAGGGTTCAAATGGCATATCATATCAAATCAAAGTCAAATGTCTAAGTCATCAAAGAGTCATAATCAAAGTCCAAATATCAAAGGTTCAAATGCCAAAGGTTCATATCAAAGGTTCATAGCAAAGGTCAAATAGAGCATAAGTCAAAGAAAGCCATACTAAGAAGGCTTAGATCAAAGGTATCATAATCAACAAGGCAAATACGAATCATGAGAAACCTTAAGAGATAAGGTCAGAATATCTGTACCTTATTCAAAGCAAGTAATCAGGGAAAAGAAAGGTCACAAGATGATCACTTCCGCTTCACGGAACCTATACGAATTAGTAATAGAAGGTCACTCTTAGGTTAAACATAATTAGGTTACCCGTTTTAGTATACTTTCCATTTATAGTAACTTTCCAAAATAGCATGTTTCCAAAATTAGCAAGTTTCCATATCAATAATATTATCCATTCATGATTATAATTAATGTTTGGATGAGTTAAGTGTTCAAAATGTCAATTATGCAAGATTAGGGTTTAATATGACAACTTTAATAGTTTAGGTTTAAAAGTGTTAATATTACAAGTTTAGGGTCTAAAATGCCCATTATCAAATTTAATTATTAAAAGGTCAAATAAAATTATTTTAAAGTTTATTTTAATAAATTAATATTAAGATAATAATTTTGGACCCTGTCATTATAATTTTATATAATTTAGTAACGTACCCACGATATTAATATTTATGCCGTGACGACCCAAGATTTTTATTATTTTGAAAACAAACAAGTCCATGACACCCTCTTGTTAAAATATGCAGAGAAAAATACTCCTCTTGTTGTTTAAATAAGCCGCTACACACACCCTTTTTCAGCCCATTCGATCACACACATATACGCTTGTATGCACAAACATATTAACAACATATTACCCATGTTTCACTTTTGTTTTACACATGTTATACGTGCAAATCACAAAGGCAAACGAACTTAGTACCTGTCTCTTTTGACTCCATTTATTCGAATTACACATAAATTAAGCCTTACAAACACGTATCTCGCATCGTTATTATATATGTTTATTTCCAGTTATAGCACTAATAAAAAAAATGTGTCGCATGCGTTCTTCTCATGACCAACTTAAATGTATATCGAAACACATTCGAGATTCCATAACAGAAATGAAGTTTTACACCTATGCTTCATAGTTCTTGATTTAATTTGGCCTATCCCATTCTTTACGTGTGAACCATTTCATCAACAAAGCAAGACCAGATAAGATACATGTGAGTCGTGTTAATTCAGTTTACGTGACAAGGTTTATACACCCTCGTATGACTTGTATTAAACGAAACAGAATATATATTAGTGATCGTATACACGAGTTGTATTTATTCGTTTACATGACAAAACGTATTTACTCTACGTATAAACTCTTAATGGAACAGAAACGATCTGGTTTTTTATGCGAGTTCGTGTTCATTAATCTTATGTGACACAATTTAAATATTGATATATATCATACGATGCAAGCCTTTAGACGGATCAAGAAGAAACATTAAACGAAATATGGGATACCTTAACGTGACAGCAGGAAATAAACACGAGGAAGGCATAATTGTAATAACCCACACCGAACACCTTTATCACCATCGATCGATCACCACAACAACTAAATGAGTCTTGGACTTGGAATAAAGAGGATAGGAGTCTATGGAATAACCATAATCTCTTTGTGTATATATTTCTTGGGTTGGTTAGGAATGATAGGATCGGTTAGACTCCTAAATGTATAGGGAGAAAACGTGTTTGCAAAACTTGGAAACAAATAAAGATCGTATTAATCTTGGAGAGAGTGATTGAGAAAAATACGGCTTGACATGATCAATTACTAATTTGTAGCTTCTTACCTTATTAATTTAAATCAGTTATGTATGGAAAGTGTCATGTTATGGTGTGTAATATGTGAAAGATATGGACAGTTAGACGTGTGATATGATTTAGACCAAAAGGATAAGTTGTATTCAAGACTTAGTCAAAATTTAGTAAGTTATACATAATAGTTAATTAGCTAGACTTAGGTTATAACATATTGTAATGACTTGATTTTTTAATAGTCTTTTCGAAGTTTGAAATTATAAGGGTATTTCGGGTATTTAATAAGTTTAAAATTTTGGGTTTTACAGTTTCTCTCACTAGAAACCTCCCACTCTCTCAACTCTCTCTCTCTAATTTGTTAATCATGTTTATCATATACTTCCACAATCCAAGACCTCCCAATCCACATAATCAACATAATATTTCGAACCTACCATTGGTATCAAGAGCCATGGTTTCATCCTAGGATTGTTGGTGCTCAAATTTGTGGCTTGGTTTAGTTGGTTCAAAATATTTTTTATGAACACACCTCGAATTGATTTTTGGTTGTGGTGTTTTTGATGATTTAGTGGTATTGTTGTATTTTGAGGTGTTAGTAGTACTTAACTTTTCACTTGGGTAGGTTGAATTAGTTAATTTGTTTGATGTTTGATGGGATTTAGAGCAAGATTCTTGGTTGAGATTAGCTTGTTTCTTGGTTGAGATTAGCTTGTTTCTTGGTTGAGATTAACTCAAAAATGGGAAAAAGACAAATTGGCAAGATAGTGACTTTCTTGTATTTTTGTGTAAAGACAAACTGGCAAGATAGTGACCTTTTTTTATTTTTGTGTTTTGTGGTTAGCTCAAGTTTGTGGTTAGTTCAAATTTGCGGTTAGCTCAAGTCTGTGGTTAGCTCAAGATTGTGATTAGCTCAAGTTTGTGGTTAGCCCAAGTTTGTGGTTAGTTCAAATTTGCGGTTAGCTCAAGTTTGTGGTTAGCTCAAGTTTGCGGTTAGCTCAAGTTTGCAGTTATCTCAAGTTTGCGGTTATCTCAAGTTTGCGGTTAGCTCAAGTTTGCGGTTATCTCATCTCAAGTTTGTAGTTAGTTCAAGTTTGCGGTTAGCTCAAGTTTGTGGTTAGTTCAAATTTTCGGTTAGCTCAAGTTTGTGGTTAGCTCAAGTCTGTGGTTAGCTCAAGTTTGTGGTTAGCTCAAGGTTGTGGTTAGCTCAAGTTTGTGGTTAGCTCAAGTTTGCGGTTAGTTCAAGTTTGCGGTTAGCTCGCATCTTTATGTAAGTTGAACTACAACAAGAATTTGATCATCCAACCATCACGTTCATCAATCAATCATCTAACCATTTACCAATCCACCAGTTTCTCATTGTTTCAAGGCAAGGGTTTGGGTGTTTAAATGCATGAGTTGACCACGAAGTTTATTTTGGTATCCCTTATTTGAGCTTGAAGTGGGTTTTACGAAGGCGCATACTTATTTTATCTTGAAGTCGGGGTTGGTTGGATGCATGCCTTTCAATGATAACTTGCTCGTACTTAAGAGTTAAGTTGAAGACTTGGTTTATCTAGTTTCCAGAAGTCGGGGTGGATGGTTGAAGACCTGGTTAACTATCACTTAAAGGAGTTACATTATTGTACTCAGTGTCACACGCATTAGACGTTGTGGATAATCGCAAGAGGTGATTAAAGTCTCATACTTTGTCTTGATAGTATTGAGTACTCAGAGATTTGCATGGTGCACTAATTCTCTACATCGTTCTTCCAACAACTATGCAAGCTTAAGTAACAAATTTGGGGAATTCTACTTCATTTTTAAATTGGGTATAACGGGTTTACCTCGCCAAGTGGTCACTGAAATAGCCGACAGAATCCGAGGTTGGGTTGTTAGCCAAAGTGTTCAAAGGTTGAATTGTGATCAGCAATCCTCATGGGATATTTGATGCTACAAAATGTCAATGATACTTCACAAGAGCTTCTCGGGTATATGGTCGTACACGTCAAATGATGCTTCCGAAAGCTCGAAACCATCATTGGGGGAGAAACGTGAACTTTGATGATATAAGGTCAACCTCCAGCGGTTTGCTCAACTCAGCGGTCACCTATATTTCCAGCGGTTAGCTCTTGTATTGTGGTGACTAAGCAGTAAGTTTTTTTTTTGTGATTTGTTAACTACTTGTGCTTGGTGAATTGTTGCAACTTAAGTCGTTTCGATTAATCTGATTGTGATTGGACGTTGCGAGTTAACTCTTACGACTTGACTTATCACGATCGGATATATTGTTACTTGACTTGTCGCGACTTGACATTCAGTACAAACTGTGACTTATCTAAAAATTCAATGATGTAGTCGTGTCCAGCGATTAACTCAGTTGTGAGATTCTAGTGATCTGTTAACTACTTGCGCTTGGTGAATTGTTGTGACTTAAGTCGTTTCGATTAGTCTGATTGTAATTTGACGTTGTGAGTTAATCTTCACGACTTGACTTATTACGATCGGATCTATTGTAACTTGACTTGTCGTGACTTGACACTTAATGCTAACTGTGACTTATCTAAGTTCCATTCTAAGTTTATTCCGCATATTACGTCTTTCGGTTTCTTCTGTTGACTTTAGTAAAATCCCGGGAAAGAATCGATTTCTCGGTTTAAGTCACTAGAATTGTAAAATACCGTTTAAGACTACATCATGACAACTACGGCTTCAACTGATGACATTCAACCTGCTGGGTCCGATCCCCGACCTCCTATGCTCGATAAGATTGATTACGAATCGTGGTCACAACGATTTTGACTTTACTGTCAAGGGAAGGAGAATGGAGAAAATAGTCTGAAATCAATTGATGAAGGACCGTTTCTTATGGGCACTTCTAGAGACACAATTTCTACCAATGAAGATGGAACTATCCAGAACAAAGTAAAATGCATTTCCGGATCTTAAGGGATTCTGGTGCTACGGCTGCAACATCAAAAGAAGGATAATGGGTTTACTTCATGTATTGGATGAGTTTGACAGTCTTCATGGCATATTGGTTACAATAAATTTTTATGGGGTTATGTGTGTTTGACAAGATCGGGATAAAACCGTTATCAAAGTTCATTCATAACATCAAAGAGGCTAGATTTGGGCAGTCAAACCACAAGATGTGACTACGGCGTCAATTCATTACTATTTATTTGAGGTTGAAGTGAAATTTCACGGGTGCGTGTACTTAGTATCTAAAGATATCGGGGTGGTTGGATGAAGATTCTTCGAGATCCTTGTTCGAGCTTTTAAGCTTTACATTGACGAAGACTTGGATATCTAGTTATTTTTGGGATTCTTCCTTCTATTACCACAAAATAACTATCATTTTTAGGAGTTATGTTGTAGTGCTCAGTGTCACACGTAGTTGTGGATATTCAAGAGGTGATGTACGTCTTATACTTGATGGTTGGTTGGTTGAAGAGTATTAAGTACTTAGGGATTCGATGTTGCACGAACTCTCTACACCGCTCTTAGTCACACGTTAGTGCAAGCTTAAGTCACAAGTTCGGGTTATTTTACTTCAGTCTCAAGTTCATCATATTGGGTTTGTCTCCATCAGAAGTCACAACATATAGCCGGCAGAATGATAATGGGGTTGGTAATGAGTTAGCAGAGAGAAGAAGAAAAGAGAGAGACGACGTTTGGACACAACGGTTCAAGCCTCGTTCTTCAACGTTATGGCGTCTGCAGATATCACTTCAGGCCCCATTCCTTAAAGAAAAGAAAGGTGTACGTGTCAGTGCGCCTTATCTTAGAAAGAAGAGAAATCTTCTTATTAATGACCATTCTCATCAACAAGCTTCATGCTTTTCCCATGATCGTACAGTCATCAAGTGGATCGATATACATTGGATTATATTTTCTGTGCTTCACTTATTCAATCAAAAATTGCAAACAGGCATATGCAATTTTTGAGGGGGAGAAGGGAAAGGATGAAGATACTACACGTTGATGATGTTTGAAGAATGGTCATTCGGCTCTTGTACGCAAATATTTTTCTCCCTCTAAGGTTTAACACATTTCAACAAGTGGTTTAGGCGTTTTACAAGCTTCATGGAACTCTTCATTTGCTAAACCATTGATGAGGAAACAAGAGAGGGACTGCTACAAGAGAGCTTTAATCATCATCTTCTTCACAGCAGTGTTTGGGCCTACATGCATATTTATGCTGCACATGATTAAATCTCAACCATCATGGAATCTCAACTATGGCAAAAAATGTCATTTGTTTGCCATTTTAGAGGGGGAGATAAAGAAGAAGATGGTTAACATCAAGACCCTCAAACATGATCATGACTTAATGTATTGAATCCATAAAAGAGGATGGTCAGCTTGAGGGGGAGCTGATTCAGAAACTTCACAAGTTTCGAAAAGGCTCTTTACATACGATGGCCTAATTGAGGGGGAGCAAACTCAATTAGTCATCATTTCATGACTCCTGAAATCTTCAGTTCAGGACTCATGAGGGTTTATCGACATCTTCTTCCGGGATGATATTATTAGTGATGAAGGGCTTCCAGTTAATGCTTCATGTACACATCAGTATGATGATTCTGATTAATCGCAACCATCAGGGGAGAGGAATGTGTACACCAAGGACGCACAACGAGTTCACGTGATTGGGCTTAATGTCTTATGAAACAAATTAAAGATGATTAGTGGTTCAACTTGTTACTTTGGTATTATCATTTCATGTGCACACCACGGGCTGATTAATCGCAACCATCAGGGGAGAGAGAAATGTGTACATCAGGGACGCACAACAGGTTCACATGATCGAGCTTAATCAATTATTCCGGAGTTGATATCCGCAGAGATGATCAGTGCTTCAACCCATTACTTTGGTGTTATCGTTTCTTTTTGTCTTTGGGTACATGTGTACATTATCGGCTGATTGGTTATATGTAATATGACTGGAATGCATTTGGCAAGACGAAGATGTTGATATTCTATTCCCCAAATGGTCAACCGTGAAGAAGGTCGAGTCTACAGTCTGTTCTACATTTTCTTCTGCATGATAGAAGACTAAAGACGATATGCAATTAATTATCAAAAGACTTATTCATATTCAAGGCACTCATCTGAAAGGTTGCCAGTTTGGGGGAGAGCACCAATTAGGGGAGAGTGATAAGTCTAAGTTAATACCTAATTAGATGTGCTCACATTGCTCTTCAGCAAGTTGATTCTCACAGGATACATTTGAGCTAATTTTGTTCTTCTCACAAGATTTCAAGAATATGTGCATAAAATGTGTTGCTGATTCTGAGGTATCAAAACCAGCAAGGGGGAAGGAGACATACATCGAAACGCACAACGAGTACACTTGATGAGCTTTATACTTCATCTTAATTGAAGTTATTCCGGGAAGACAAATGTCATAACCGCAGAGAAAATCAGTGTTTTAACTCGTTCTTTTGGTATGTTATTCCAACTACGTGGGGGAAGTGATGTAAGAAATAGTTTCTGATGACAAAAGACGTACACAATGGATTGTGTGTGTACTTCGGGTTTCTGAGCTTCATATAATGAGACTGATTGCATCATTTCTACTACTTAGGGGGAAGTGGTCTCTGGATACTTTTGGTACACACTACTTCAGCCTTCAGCAGGGAAGAAAGTTGAGAAGAACTAGTCAAGCGTGGGATGATACGTTGCTGAGCTATCAAAGCTTCACATTGAGAAGGCTCAAGTTCAGACGACAATTCAGGAGCCTCGAACGCTTTGGTGGTGAAAGTTTAAGAGATGTTGACTACTAACTTCTACTACGTGCAGACCGATATCCTCTTTTCGGTATTCATGTCAACATCCTCTTAAACTGCATAATATCCTTTGTACATATTTTAAAAACCAAAAAGAAAATAGAAAATTATAAAATCAACAAAATCCATAAAAATCAGAAAAACATAAAAATTCCAAAAATATTCTTCTCGCGACATGTCTTTCATGTAATCAATATTATGTACGTTTCTAGAAATGTCATTCAATAATGACACGGAAACATACATATGCTTGAGCGAGAGTTTTTTTTTTCTATTTTTTCCAAATAATGTTTTTCTAAAATATGTCGCTTCTCAAAATCTTCTTTATATATGGCTTGCAGTCATTTCAGGCTGTAACCCGGACTTAAAAATTATGGCTTGCAGTCATTTCAGGCTGTAACCCGAACTTCAAAAATATGGCTTGCTATTACTTCAGATAGCAACCCGCTCTTCAAAATGGGGAAAGCATGTCGCCAAAAAGACGGTTGTTCCTCTCACTGGGTGATGTTCACCCGGGCACGGATTACTTTATATCCGTGTGTCATTGACTTGATGTACGTTTTAGTGCATCATTTCTTGTAAAAGAAGAGAAGTCTTCTTTACATCACGAATACTTTTCCTTCAATGATTCTTTGGAAAAGTATTTGTTCTAAACTTGGTGATACCATGATTTTTGAAAATCAATCAAACTTGCAATTTTATATAAAACTTGCCTCTCAATTGATGCCAAATGATTAATCTTTTGATGAAAAAGTGATAAATTGAAAATGGGTCATCGATTGAGGGGGAGAATGATTTCAAAAATTCTATATCATCAAAACATGATCTTTGTGCATTATAAGCAGTGAATGGAATTGTTATGTGTGAGAATATGAATTTTTCATGAGTTTCTCGTTAAACTCTAAATCATTTATAAACTCATCATTTCTGACACATAACATGCTCCCTCAAGGATTGAGGGGGAGCAAATGTATCGTCTCTAAATCAGTCATTCTTAAATCTGACCACATTTTTCTCCCAAAAAATCTTGGAACTTATTTAAATCACTAGGGATCACAAATCTCAAATGGTTTGAAATTTTTGATCGGGGGAGAAAATGTGATTTAAATATGAAACCTGATTAAAATGTGATTGTTTTGGAGTTAAAACACTCTCCCATATGTGCCAAACTCGTTTTGTACATCAATGCACATATTGAGGGGGAGCAAATGGTTTGTGGTGACAAAAAGGACTTGGCATCTCATGTGAGTGCATCTCAGGCTTAACCAATGAATTGACGAAACATATACTATATTGAATCGAAAGGACTAGTCCTGGACGGGTAATAATTTCAAGTTGGTCTAACCAGTGATGTAAGCGTGTCTCGAAAAGGACTTGTCTGAGTAGAGTGTACCATTTCGAGAAACCTTTTAGGGATTTGATCGGGCAGGGTAATAACTTCAAGCTAGTCTAACTAGTGATGTAAGCGTGTCTCGAATGCCCGTTCATGTTCACTAAAGGTGGATCAATTCAAAAGTGCAAACTCTTCCCGACATGTGCAATTTTTCGAATCAAAACATATGAGCACATGTTAAGGGGGAGCATTTGAAAATGGTAAAACTCTCAACGTGTTAACAAAATGTGTTTCTTAGTCATAAACACGTTGAGAAGAATTTTCAATGATTTGGTGTATGGCAACATAGGAAAGTCATGAAGTTATAAGGTGGCTAAGGTTAGGAAAACCGTCCTATGATCCGCCAGAGCCGGAGGGATCTACCCATGGACAATACCCAATAGATAGTATTAGAAAGTCCGTAGGTATGATTATGAAAAAAGGAGAAATGTGAGAATTGAGAAAGAAGGGGTTGAAGAATTAAAAAGAAATGAAATGAGAAAGGGTGAAAAGAAATAGCCCTCCAATTATCCAACCTTAGGGCAGAAACCGGGTTCAATACATATGCTACTGGTGGTTACCAAGGTAACACCGGTATTAAAGACAAGACGTCATGGACCCAGTGACGCACTGCACTAAACCTTCTAGCCACTCAAGTTCTCTTAAAAGGACTTGTTTCATTCTCACGGGGAACCGGTGTAAATTATCAACGTATCTCTTAGAGATGGTTGATATTGAAGCAGGAGACCTCTCCCTAGTCTCCGCATAGGAAAACCAAATCTTGCACTTATAGAGTCTAGAACCTCGAGATGCATCAAAAGATCTCAATAGGAACACGTGCTACTTCTACAACTGGTTGTTCAACATTAAGGACACCAGGTGTAATACTATGAATCCTACGTAGATCTTAGCAATCTACCAGAACATTCATGAGAGAATTTACTTTTGTGATTCTAAAATGATTGAATGGAAATTCCTGCCAGGGTCAACATCAAGCAGCCCTGAAGCAGGTCACTTAGGTAATTCTGTGTGGATTACGCGTAGCGGTCGCGGTGGTTACCAATGGTCTACAGTCGTGGAGTGAACTCCAGCGACTCACCCAGTCGTTGATTTACTTAGGTAGATCGTGTAACTCCTCTCAGGGGTTGCCGATTGGGAACGGTCTTGGTAAGGATTAGAAGGAGTCTTCACACTATGCTGTTGACGATCTCTAATTCCAAACCTGTAAGTACCGGGTGATTTATTGCTAACCGTTTACTTACAGGAATTTCTGATGATTGCTGCTGATTGCTGAAAAGATGCCGATCCGTCACCTCGTGCCCACACTTAACCATCTATATCAAAGAAATCATGAGATCTCAAAGGCCTTCATCTAAAGCTTCTGCTACTCTGATGCTGAAAACATGATTCAAAGAAAAGTGTGAGCACGCCAATTCAACTATCACTAGATCACATGGAGACGATACTGTACAAAGATGACTTAGAGACACACATTGGGATGATAAACACAGAGAACCATCAAGGAACATCCAAGATATCAAACAAGTCATCAAAAGTCCACTGCTGGAAGTACAAAGAGTAATGACTTTGAAGAATCAACGGATACAAGCTAGAGCTAAAGATCAATGTATAGAATGCTAAGATTCAATATTTTTTTTTGGGGTGACCTCCCTTAGGGGGAGATTGTTAGGATTAAGAAAAAGGTTCGGTCACCCCATGTATTTGCATACTTAGCGTAGCTCTTAGTTTTGTATTTATTAGATTAGATATTATAGTAATAGATTAGATATTAGTTACACCGTGGAGGACGGATGGGTCTTTACCCACTGTACACCTGATCCACAGCCCGCAGGAGGGCGTATAATGTAAGTGTATATATACCCCTTCCCACACAAGGGAAGGGTTGGTTGTTTCTCATAATACACACACCTCATTAGGTGTTTCTCTCACTAGAAACCTCCCACTCTCTCAACTCTCTCTCTCTCTAACTTGTTAATCATGTTTATCATATACTTCCACAATCCAAGACCTCCCAATCCACATAATCAACATAATATTTCGAACCTACAAAGTAGACAGTTAGCATGTGTTGATGGATCAGCATCTTTTCAGCAATCAACCGCATCCGGTACTTATAGGTTTGGAATTAGAGATTGTCAACAGCATAGTGTGAAGACTCCTTCTAAACCTCACCAAGACCGTTCCCAATAGGTAAACCCTGAGAAGATTTACGTGAACTACCTAAGTAGATCAACGAATGGGTGAGTCGCTGGAGATCACTCCACGACTGTTGACCGTTGGTAACCATTGCGACCACTAAGCGTAATCCACAGGGAATTACCTAAGTGACCTGCTTTCAGGGCTGCTTGATGTTGACCCTGGCAGGAATTTCCATTCAATCACTGGGAGTTACTAAAGTAACATCACTCATAAATGTTCTGGCAGATTGCTAAGATCTGCGTAGGACTCATAAGTTTACCACTGGTGTCCTTAATGTTGAACAACCAGGGTAGAAGTAGCACGTGTTCCTATGAGATCTTTTTATGTATCTCGAGGCTCTAGACTCAATAAGTGCATTTGGTTTTCCTATGCGGAGATTAGGGAGAGGACTCCTGCTTCAATATCAACCATCTCTAAGAGATATGTTGATAGATTACACCGGTTCCCCGTGAGAATGAAACAAGTTCTTTTAAGAGAACTTGAGTGGCTAGAAGGTTTAGTGCATTGCGTCACTGGGTCCATGACATCTTGTTTTCAATACCAATGTCGCCTTAGCAATCATCAGTAGATTATGAATTGAACCCGGTTTCTGCCCTAAGGTTGAATAATTGGAGGGCTATTTCTTTTCACCCTTTCTCATTTCATTTCTTTTTAATTCTTCAACCCATTCTTTCTCCATTCTCACATTTCTCCTTTTTTTCATAATCATACCTACGGACTTTCTAATACTATCTATTTGGTATAGTCCATGAGTAGATCCCTCCGGCTCTGGCGGGTCATAGGACGGTTTTCCTAACCTTAGCCACCTTATAACTTCATGACAATCCTATGTTGCCATTTACCAAATCATTGAAAATTCTCTCAACATGTTTATGATTCAGTAACATATTTTGCTAACACATTGAGAGTTTTGTCATTTTCAAATGCTCCCCCTTAACATGTGCTCATATGTATTGATTTGAAAATTTGCACATGTTCGGAAGAGTTGCACTTTTTGAATTGATCTGCCTTAAGTGAACATGACCGGGCATTCGAGATACGCTTACATCACTAGTTAAACTAGCTTGAAATTATTACCCGGCCCGATCAGATTCACCCAAGGTTTCTCGAAACGGTACATTCTACTCAAACTAGTCCTTTTCGAGACACGCTTACATCACTGGTTAAACCAGCTTGAAGTTATTACCCGTCTAGGACTAGTCCTTTCGATTCAAGACAATTGTGTTCGTCAATTCATGAGTCAAGTCTGAGTCTCGAACTCTTAAGATGCAAGGATCCTTTTTCACAAATCATTTGCTCCCCCTCAATATGTGCATTGATATACAAAAGAGTTTGGCACATAGGGAAGAGCATATTTATGTTTTTAGGTTCAAAACATCACGTTATAATCAGTTTTTCATATTTAAATCACATCTTCTCCCCCGATCAAAAATTTCAAACCAATTGAGATTTGTGATCCCAAGTGATTTAAATATGTTTAAAGATTTTGGGAGAAAGATGTGTCATATTGAAGGATGACTGATTTTGAGACGACATTTTAGCTCCCCCTCAAACCTTGAGGGAGTATGTTATGTGTTAGAGATGATGAGTTTATAAATAATTTTGAGTTTAACGAGAAACTCATGAAAAATTCATATACTAACACATAACAATTATAATTAATCCACTGTAGTTATGCACAAAGATCTTGTTTTGATGATATATAGTTTTTGAAATCGTTCTCCCCCTCAATCGATGACACATTTTAAAAATAAACATGTTGCACAAAGTATTAATTCTTTTAGCATCGATTGAGTGGCAAATTTTAAACAACATTTCAAGTTTGTTTGTTCTTCAAAAACCATGGTACCACCAAGTTTGGAGCAAATATTTTCCCGAAGAATCATTGAAGGAAAAATATTTGACATGCAAAGAAGACTTCTCTTCTTTTACCAAAAATGATGCACTTAAGCGTACATCAGATCGCAAAGGCACGAATATAAAGTAATTCATGCCTTTGTTAGGAACAGTCATCTTTTTGGCGACGTACTTTCCCAAATAAAAGACCAGGTTGCTATCTGAAGTAATAGCAAACCATTTTGAAAGAATAATTTTAGAAACGACATGTTTTAGAAAAACATTATTAATAAGAAGAACTCTTGCTCAAGCATATGTATGTTTCAGTGTCATTATTGAATGACATTTCTAGAAACGTACATAATATTGATTACACAAGAGACATGTCGTGAGAAGAGTATTTTTGGTTTTTTTATGATTTTATGATTTTTATGGTTTTTTTTATAGGTTTTATATTTTTCTATTTTCTTTTTGTTTTAATACTATGTACAAAGGATATGTGAAGCAACCCCCTTTACTCCTCCTGATCTTCCTGAAGACTTGTGAGATCTTCAGGCGTGAGACTCTTCATACCAAGGCGAGGGAGGATGAATTGAAATCGGTCCCTAGAAAGTGTTTTGGTGAAGATACCAGCTAGCTGGAACTCAGTCCTCACGAAGTAAAGTTCTACAATTCCTTTCTCAACTTGCTCCCTGATGAAGTGATGTCGAATGTCAATGTGCTTAGTCCTTGAGTGCTGGACATTGTTGCAGCAGAGTGCAATTGCACTTTTGTTGTCACAGTACATGGGAATCTTGTTGCATACGAAGCCAAAGTCCAAAAGTTGAGATCTCATCCATAAGATCTGAGCAAAGCACGAGGACTTGGCAATGTATTCAGCCTCTATGGAGGAGATCGATGTACTCATTTGTTTCTTTGAAGACCAACTAACTAGCCTATTACCCAAAAACTGAGCACCCCTAGATGTACTTCGACGAGTATCTTGACATCCCGCATGGTCAGCATCGGAATAGGCTGTGAGCGCCATAGAAGTGTCCTTCGGGTACCATAGGCCCATGTGGATTGTTCCTTTAAGATACCGAAAGACTCTCTTGACAGCTTCCAGGTGTTTCTTGGTAGGTTTGGATTGATACCGAGCACACATGCAAACTGCAAACAGAAGATCCGGTCTGCTAGCAGTAAGATACATTAAGGAACCAATCATGCTTCGATACTTGGTTTGTTCGACCGGGATCCCAACATCATCTTCATCTAGTTTTGATCTTTCAATCATAGGAGTATCAACTGAGTCACAGGATTCGAATCCAAATTTTTCAAGATTTCATTAGCATACTTGGATTGATTGATGAAGATGCCATTGGGATTTTGAGATTTTTGCAAGCCTAGAAAGAAAGACATTTGACCCATCATGGACATCTGAAACTCACAACTCATCTCTTAGGAAAAACGATCACACTCTTTGGGATCAGAGGAGGCAAATATGATATCATCAACATAGATTTGTACATGAAGAAAGTTTTTGCCCGTTTTTCTGGTAAAGAGTGTAGGATCAACAGCACCTTTGGAAAACTTGTTAGCAAGAAGGAATTTTGACAAGGTATCATACCACGCCCTAGGAGCTTGCTTAAGCCCATAAAGAGCCTTCTTCAAATGATAAACATGGTTAGGACGTTCTGGATCCACGAATCCTTCAGGTTGGCTCACATACACCACCTCTTTTAGATCACCATTTAAGAATGCAGTCTTGACATCCATTTGATAAACCACCATATTCTGACTTGCAGCATTTGCGAGAAATATTCTTAGGGCTTCAATTCTAGCAATAGGTGCGAAGGATTCTTCAAAGTCTATTCCTTCTTCTTGACGATATCTTTTGCTACTAGCCTTGCCTTGTTCTTCAATACATCTCCATGCTCATCAAGTTTAACTTTAAATATCCATTTGAGAGCAATGATCATAGCACAATCGGGAGGTGGTACTAATTCCCACACTTCAAGTCGATCAAACTCATGAATCTCGTCCACCATAGCAGTGAACCAAAAGTGTTTAGACATTGCATCCTTGAAATCTTTTGGCTCAGCTTTAGAGAGAACAGAATTGAAGAAGCACCATAATGCGTCCGTTGCAAGTTGCTTACAGGTTGATACCGGACGAGAAGGGTTTCCAATGATGTTGTCAATTGGGTGATCATTTGTCCATTTCCTAAGGTGTTCATGGGGTTGAGGATAGGGAACTGAGGTAGCCGTGTTAGATTCATCTGAGGATGTTGCATAATTTGAGGATTCAGGAGCAAATATGTTAACAAACAGCTCATCATCAGGTGGAGAGAAAGGATTTACTTCAAACGAATTATCCAAAGCTGCTACTTGTTGTATAGATGAAGATTGACCATTAGATGTGGTAACTGAATGACTGATGGTGGGGGCTTCTGGATCCCATGACAACGAAGTGGATGGCCCAGAATTAACATGTGGGACATTTGCTACCCCAGCTGGTTGTGGGATGACTGTAGCTTCTGGAGCAGCCTCGTTTTGAGGTTCAAAGTATTCATCAAACATTGGGTCAAACAGTTTCTTCCAATCTTCACTTGTAGGAGGTACAAAAGGACTAGCAGGAGTGGGATTCTGTACAAGCCCGGAGCTTATAGGTCCAGGAGACAAAAGGTTAAGTACGGGTCCAGAACTTGATTGTCCAGGAACCGGTTGCTCAGTCAGCTCATCGAATGTAACGTGGATTGTTTCCATTATATCTCTGGTACGTTTGTTGTAGATTCGGTACCCCTTTCGTTCTGGAGCATAACCAACGAAGAAACCAATGTCGGCCTTGGCCTTGAGTTTCCCAAGATCTTCACTGTCATTTGTTGGATAGCACAATGCGCCAAATACTCGAAGAAATGACAGGTCTGGTTTTCTGCCATGAACCAGTTCATATGGAGTCTTGCAGTGGAGAGGATGTATCAAGGATTGGTTCTGTGTATAACATGCTGTTGCAATTGCCTCAGCCCAAAGAAACATAGGAGATTTGGAGAAGATGAGCATAGTCCTAGCAGCTTCAACCAAGGTACGGTTACGCCTTTCAATAACTCCATTTTGTTAAGGAGTACGTGGAATGCTCTTTTGATGACTAATGCCGACACCTTCATAAAATTGAGTAAGTTGTTTGTTTACGAACTCCGTTCCATTATCAGTACGAATGAACCTAACTGTTTTGTTGAGTCGAACTTGCAATTGCTTGATAAGTTTGATGATGATCTCTGGAGTTTCATCTTTTGATCGTAAAAACTTTACCCACGTGAAGCGAGAATAATCATCAACAATAACTAGCACATATTTCTTTCTATTGATACTTTGAACCCTCATTGGTCCACAGAGATCCATGTGAAGAGTATGTAGGACTTCCATGATGGAATTGACAGTTTTGGGTTTATGGGTGTGCTTTTTGCTCTTGCCCATTTGACATGCGGAGCATAGATGATCCTTTTCATACTTAAGTCTGGGCAAGCCTCGAACAAGATCCTTACGTGTGAGCTTATTGATGGTACCGAAGTTAAAATGGTTTAAACGACGATGCCACAACCATGATTTGTTCTTAGAGGCTTTTGAAAGCAAGCAAATTGGGGAGGACCGCAACATGTCTTCAATAGAGATGGTATAAAGATTTGTGCCCCGACTCCCTTTGAGAAGATCTACACCATCTAATTCTCTAACAAAACGGGTGTGCTTTCTGAAGGCAACTTCAAGATCAGAGTCACAGAATTGACCAATAGAAAATAGATTGTGTCCAAGTCCCTCCACGTAGTATACTCTGGATATCACACTGTCTCCAAAGACGTAATCACCATAACCCATTATAGCTCCAAAATGGTCGTTCCCGAATCTGACCGTACCAATGAACTTTTCCACGAAATTCTTGAGCCGCGAGCGATCTCCAGTCATATGTTTTGAGCAGCCTGAGTCCAAATATCAAAGGACGATTTGTACGACCTACATTTGAAACCAGACAATGGCGGATAACTGAAAAAGCTGGAGCCCCACAAACAGTTGGGGTCCGTTTGGTTAGCACACACAAATATTCGATTATCATATGTCACAGATATATTACTAGAATTTTTACAGTTTGATACACTAGACTTAGGAGTGGTACTAAGTGCTTCTACTGGGAACCTTCTACCAGTAGGTCTCCATTTCTTAATTGGCACTACTTTGGAGTTAGTGATCCTAGTCAATGGGCACTTTTCTCCTAGGGTGAATTCCCTTCTAGTAGGCCTCCATTGATAACCAACCTGAGTGAACACCTTTCCTGTTTTATTCCAGACTAGTCTAACCCTTTTCGCACTTGACACATTCATGACCGAAGATTGCATAGTGGATTTTAAGAAGGACACAACACAAGCATCATGATTACCAAAAAATAAACATTCGTTACAAGTCTTACAAATAGCACCAGAATTCGAATTAATTACATCATTGTTAACACAAATGTTTGATTCAACTCGATTCCTTTCATTAATCATAACTTTATTTTTCCTAGAGGATTCTTCTACTTCTTTCATAAGTGCACTCTTAGCCGGCAAAGTCCTATCATTCTTTGTATTGCACCTAGGCTGTGACTTGCTAGCTTTAGATACACCGTTTACTCCTGTAGAAGCAATGACGGGAACATTAGTATGCTTAATTGCTACTTGTTTACCGGTAATCATGGTGGTGGATTGTGGCATGGTCTAGGGATAATTAAATGTAACATGTTTGTTGCCAAAGTTAGAGTGCGACGCAAACGACCTATCCGACTTGTTATCATTCTTGGGGCATGATCCTATAGCGTATTCTAATAATTCCTGGGCTCTATTAGTGAGGAAGCATGCACCAACAATAACACCATCTAGTGGTTTAGGTATCCTATCATCTTCAATGGTTTCTCTAAGTATGACCAGGCAATCCTTAAGATATCTAAGATAGTTGCTATGAACTAACTTATTGTTCCTAAGGGGAAGAGAAACATTCAACGCATCGCACACATATTTCTTACAAGCATGAACATTGGAAATTGCATGGTCACATGAAACGACGGGCATTTTACCTTTCACCATGGTCTTTAGATTCTCAATTTCGTTTAACAAAGAAGTGACTCTTTCATTGTTTTGGTCACGTGTTATTTTAATAGACTCAAATAACTCTTTGTAATGTTGTTTAGCGTTTGACATTTCAGCACGAAGCCACTCATTTTCATGTTGTAATACATTAATGATGTCTTGTTTCTGAAAGTTTTGAGAATCTAGTGACATTTGATGACTGGTATTGGTTACATTGCCCATGTTAGACTTTAATTGTGCAATTTGGGCCCTCAATTTCTGAATCGTGTTTGAGTGAGCTTGAATTACTTCATCCTTTTTGGATAATTCAAAACATGTGTCAAATTCAGGAGCATCCGAAGAAGTCTTGGCATTTGAGATCTTTATGCTTTCTTCTAGATGTTGATATTGTAGTTGTAAATTAAGATTATCAACTTCTAGTTTTGAGAAATGCCTGACCATGTTATCATGGTCGTCGTTTTGAATTTTATTATGTACTTTTAAATTCTCCCCCTCAAGCTCAATCACACGATTCTAAAATACATTCAACGTAACCGACATTTCATGAAATTTTCGAGCAGATAATGCAGAGTCGGTGACAGTGTAGAAAACATCTTGAGCAATGCAATTAGCAATCAAGTTTTCATTCATAATAAGAATGTTTTTCCTGTCAATTTCACTATATTTGAGATCAATTGCCAATTGTTTACCCTCATTTTCCACATCTTTGAAGATCTTTTTCATATCAGTTACATCATCATTTATTGTCTTTTTAAGGCCCTCAAAGTGTTCTTTAAGAAGATTCAAAAATGGCATGACTTCAGTTAGGTAACATCGTTTTGTTTGTTCAAATTCCCTTTCCCCTTCAGTAATCCCAGTTGATGTAATTCTCTTTTTACACGTTTTCTCAAAATCATTAAACATTTGACCTAGTACATATAATCCAATAAGAGTATTACACTGTGTGGGAAGAGTAAATGGTACAAGGTGCGTGGGAGTGTTCAGAGGATAAATGGTCGGATCAGCAATCCTAAAAATAGTTCGTATGTTACCCACAAGTCTTTCAGCTTTCATTTTCTCAATATCAATATTCCAAAACACTTTTTCAGGAAGGATTTTCTTTTGAGGGACAAAAATAGCTGAATGATTATCATCAGTACAATCATAGTGAAAGACAATATTATTAGCAATGCACACGGGATCCTTTAATTGCTCAGCTAGTTTTTCTCTAGTCCTATCTTCCATTTCATCAATTTCGTCATAGGATCTCACATCAGGAGGGGCATGGTCAGGCTCAAACATAATGTTTGCATCATATAATGCGGGTTGAGCACCTATACCATTTCTAAGGAAGTTGACCATAGGTTTAGAGGCATCCTGTTCACTAAACTCATCTCTTAATTTCCTATGATTCTGCATCATTTGAGCAGATTGGATGGTTTGGCCTTGCGTGTACAACTTTTCTTCCAGTTTATTTTTCAACATCTTAAGATTAGAAACATCATTTAAAAGTTTTGTTTCTTTGTCTTTGTAATCATGTTTGAGCGAGGTTAACCCCTTTTGAATTTCCTGTTTTTGTTTAACAGTTTAATCCAATTGTTTTTTTCAAAGACATTAACTCCCTTTTCAATGTTTCTTGTTTGGAATTATTTTCAGTTATGTAAGCACGCATTTGCCATTCCATTTTCTGCTCACGTTCATTAAGCTCAAATTTAGCCCGCTGTTCGTATATAGTCACTTGATCCTTAAGGATGTTAAATCTAGTGGGCAAGGAATCATCAGGGCTGTATACAGTGTGCTCATGCAGCTCAAGTTCATGAGTATCAACAGAAGGTGCATCACTTAGTACAACTGGCAGTCCATTGACATTCAAATACCTTTCATATGGGATAATATTGGTATTTCCCATATCAATGGTAATTGTGTTGTCAATATCCTTGAGTTGTACAAGTTCACACACCCTCTGTGGATTGGCAGAGTCATTTTAGTTGAATGAAGTTGATACCTCAGAGATGGCAGATGTGATGGAAGATCCAGACTGTTGTGGAGAGGAAACAGCTGCAGACAGATCAGCCATGAAGATGGTTTGAGCAGTGGGTTCGTCATCAACATCAGAGTCAAATGCATCACAGTCTTCAACATGGAAGATATTCGGGTCATTAAGTGCTAAGTCTTGAACCGGTTGATCATCTACATCAGCATCAAATGTATTCCCGTCATCACCAGCCAGAAAGAGTAAGGCTTCCTCATCCAAAACAGTCCCATTTTCTTGTGCCTGCATTAGCATCATCTTGTCTTTGAAGTATTCTGAGTTTTGTGGACGCTTTGGTTGAGTGCAATTCCTAGCTATTGATGCGTGGGAATTGCACCAGGCTTTACCTCTCGAGGGATCTCGAGAAGCTTACAACCCCCACCAGGCAGTGTACCTGATCGTTGTAGTATAGTATAGTGACAAGTACCGGGGGATAGATCGTTCAACTCAGGAATAGTGTCGCTAGGATTAGAAAGCCTAAAAACTAGGTCTAGAGGTGAGGGATGATTCTTTTTGTATTTTTATATTTTATAAAAGCAAGTAAAAATCTCGGGTTTTGGAAGAGTGGGCGGAATTAGTTGCTAGTCAACTAACCCAATAACTAAGATGCAATCAAAATAAAATAACAAAAATGTAAATAAAGCTAATTAAACTAGTGATGTGAACAATAGATGGGAGAATTGTGTTTTCTTAGATTTCACAACTCCCTAGATATCTTTTAGAGGTTAATTGTTTGTTACAGTTGCGTGGATGACGGGTTATATTCCTTAATACCAATCGTGGGGTGGCGTACGCACTTCCCCATCTCTATAAGCTCCTACTTCACTCCTATGTCGAGCCTGCAAGAAGCTCCTAACATAGGATCACTAGAATTCGCTCATGCATTAAATACAACCATAAAAACCTAGTACGCATTGGTTCATGTTTCTTAAGACGTTCAAGCAAGTTACACAATGGAAGTCTGCCAGTTTTCTTAAGCCTAACATCGAAATCATTCATCCATTACAACTATAAACAAGCAATCAACCTATATTGAATGAATTGAAAGGATACTTGTCTTAATTGAACACGAAAGGTTTCAAGGGGTGAAAACCCTTGAAAATACTGTTAAAAATGAGCTAGGGTTTATTCAAGTCGACCCTAAAATTCTCCTCTGTTTTAGAATGAAAATTACAAAGACTATATATAGATTTCCTAAGGTGACAGCGTCAAGAAGAAACTTCTGACGCCGTCAACCCGCCGCCCATAATATTCTCGGACTGCCTAGATCCAGATCTGACGCCGTCATGTGTAATGTTGTTCTGGGCCGTCACCACTTTTACTCTTGACGGCCATGCTTTGACGCCGTCACGTTTTCACTGGGTCGTCACCTCTTTTGCTCTTGACGTCGTCATCAAAATTCTCTTGACGCCGTCAAGTACTGTTCCCAGCAAGGAAAATTAAGACTTTGCCGTTTTCTTCACTTTTATGCTCCAAAAACGTCCAAAATGCTTCCTTTTCCAGAATTCACTCCAAAAGTACCTAAAATCACAAAATGAACGATTTAGGGCAATACTTGATTAAATAAATTCAATTCCGGGCTTAAATGACCCCCTAAAAACGGATCATTTTTCGCCTCATCATATACCCTTACACTTGAGATTTGCTTGTCCTCAAGCAAATGCGCTTTTATTCTAATCAAAATACAAGTTAGGGGTCATTTAACACTAATATAAAAGTAATTACAACAAATAATCGTTCCACTAAAGACCAAAGACAAGCACGGAGGTCATACACTAGCACCTCACAAATAGTGTTTAGATACTCACATCTCTCGGGTGTAATAAAGTATATATCACAATATGGAAATGGAAAACATCTCTCACTACCTGTCATAGCAAAATAGATTACCATAGGCTTGGGAAAGGATCAAACCTCCACCACATGGCGTAAGCACCTAGGATAAACTATCAAAGAGGTCTTTTAAAGGGTTATAACGTTAGGTGTAGGGATATGGAATACACGGTTTTGTTGGATATAGGCAATCTTTACTCGTGGCGAGTTAATCATCTTAGTTAATTACATGTACAATATGGCGTTGCTAAGCCAAGACTAGACTCGACTTAAGCTATAAATCAAAAATAACAAAAACATAAAATAAACACAGAATGAAACGGGATGGTAGTCCGTATGTTTTTTTATTTTATTTTTTTATTATTTTTTTTTTCTCTTTTCTCTTTTTTTATTTATTTTTTTATTTTTTTTTTAATTTTTTTTATTTTTTTATTTTTTTTGCATACACTCTTACCCTACCATCCAAAATAATGCATCATAGGGAATGAACATTCCCCTTACACTTGAATTTTTACATACTTTACAATAAACTAATCTAATGACTCGAATTAAGATAATCAAAACACTTGGAGTACTTTTAAGATTAACGTACATATGGGGGTAATAAAATGATGTTCTTCCCCATTACTCCATAACATAAGTACTTTACCCATGAGTCCCAATCGTCCCAAAACAATATGTACAAGGATATGACTCGACTTAGCAATCATGTAATCAATTAGATAATTAACTAAGGGTTTAAACATGTAACAATAATGCACTAAAGATGAGTGCATACACGGAAGGCTAAGGCGATTTGGTTGTACATTTAAGTGGGGTGTAACAAATTTTTCCTTTAAGTAAGATGCTTAAAGTTAGAAACGAAAAGATAGGCTCGGAGGGGTGTACTAGGGGTTTCGTGTACTAAAAATGAGTACAACGCCAAGGGTGTGGGAAAAATTAATTGACTTTACTAGCCAAGTAATATGACTTAAATGGTCAAGTAATTATGATACGGGTTTAACACAAGGGTGATCCTAATGCCTCTTATCATGTAGTAAATCCTACTACACGAATGTAGTCTCACTAGCGGTCTCGGGATGCATCACTAACGCAAGTTCTAGAATCTAAATGCTACCGGTACACTCATGAGCACTAATAGTAAATGCTTTTCCTATCAAATCTAAAGGCGAACCTCACATATTTGGGTGAAAAATTTTTCTGAATAGTACGGTTTTGTGCTAGTCATACAATCTCCTATCCATGAGACGCTTGCTAAGGCTAAAGTTTCACTCCTAAATGTTGTAAAAAATTTTAAATTTGGCGCTAAAATTACACTAACAAGTATTTCTCATAATTTTATTACACACCTACCATCAAACAAACAAACTCAAGTGCAAGTTTATCTATAAGGTATCATCATTTTACCCTCCCCTTACACTTAGGATGAACATTCTCCCCAATGTTCAATTAAAGAATGTAAAAGTAAAACAGGTAAAAGAATGAAATCAAAATACTCCCCTGATTCGCTCGGTATGGATAGTGTGGTAACAAGGTTAGATCTTCCTCCAAGAAAATGAACAATCAAAGCTTCCCTTCCAGAATATAAATCATCTTCTTGTCATACATAACCTGTTAAACCTGAGAAAACAAACAAGGCAACCTCGCGTAAAATCGGCGGCAATCTATATATGATAACAAATCCTAGAAAACAAAGTAAGATATAATGCTTGTGGAATGAATGTTTGCAGATTCCCTGGAGTTAATAAAACTAAAGAATTAACAAAAACTTTAAGACTCCGTTAGAAAAACAAAACAAGCAAAATTTCCAGATTTTTACACATGACGCCGTCAGGAATTTCTTCCTGACGCCGTCAGAAGTGACCTGCAGAAATCTTTATGTTAAGTTTCCGGAAAATTTCTGGAAAAACTTTGTCCTACTTCCTGGAAAATCCTGCAAAACATCATTATGACTTGATACAAGCATTTGACTCTAACAAATACGAATATACATGTCCATTTAATATTGTGGAGAATCATGATCAATTTTGTTTCTTAAAAACATATTTGGGGTTTCCCCTTACACTTATCTTTTGCGAAATACCTTTGGATGAAGTTAAGACAAAGCCAAACGACAAAATAAAGTATTTTCACTATTTTAGTTTGAAACATGATCTACCAACAATAAAAATAAAACATGCATACGGAAACAAATAACAATCAAACAAATAAAAATCACACAAACAATGGGTTGCCTCCCAAGAAGCGCTCTTCTTTATTTACGAGTCTTATAGCTAGACTCAAGGTCATGGGCAATTACGTGACCTCATCGTTGGTTTCACTCTCTAGGTCATCTCCTATATTAGTTTTGTATTCCGGACCTAGTTGCAAGCATTCTTTGTAGAAACCAAGTACTTTATTCATAACATACTCTACTCCTCTATGTCTATCCTCATCATTCCTATAGTAAACCGCTTGTTTGTGTTCCTTTTCTATGTTTGATAGGAGGTGGTATTGTTCAATCTTATAGGGCATTTGGTAAGCAATCTCATCATTCTCTTCCTTGAATCTAACTATCCCTAGATTCGGATCGTAACTCATCTTAGAGGCCTCAACGAACGGTTTTCCAAACACTACTTGACTTAAGCAATCATCTATCACCGGACGAGTATCCTCCACTATCACAAAATTCGGTCTCATAAGTGAAGTTTCCAACAATCACATGCAATCCTTTTACTCTTCCTACAAAATTACTCATAAGATTCTTATTGGGCATCATCCTATAACCAAGTTGTTTCTTCATTACCCAATTATAATAAGTCCTAGGCATGATGTTTATAGGAGACCTAGGATCGATATAAGCTTTCCATACATGCATATGCCCAATGTTGCATGGTATGTTAATGTTAGAGGGATCACCTACTTTAATAAGGGGTGAACCAAGGATATATGGTGTCTCGGGATCATTGAATAAATCTTTGTGATATTCCCGTTCTTCCTTGGTGGGCAACTTATCAAAGTACTCTTCTACGTTTTCTACTTCCTCTAACTTTTCTCCCTTATTAACCTCAACTTCCTTAATTTCATCCCTAGTCTCGGTTTCTACTCCACCTTCATCCTTGTCACTTTCTTCTATATCTTTATCTATTGGCTTAATAGTGACAACATTGACAAAGTGGACATGTTTGGATGACGAGGGGTCCTTAGTTTGGATTCCGCTATTGGCATCCCTAGTGTCCTTCCTAGGTGTAGTTAACGCTTGGTTGTTGAGGGCTTTCAACAAGTTGTCAATCTTATTGGTCATCTCCGTTTGTTGTTGATTGAATTCGGTTTCAAAGTTAACTATGCGAGCTTCTTGAGATGCCATAAACTTGGACATCAATCCTTCAAGATTGTTGGTACTACCATAGTTGTTAGAAGGATTGTTGTTGAAAGTTCGGTTGGAGGGTGGACCGTTTGGTTGGTAACGATTAGGCAGATTGGAAGAATTGTTTTGATTTTGTTTCCACCTAAGGTTCGAGTGATTTTTCCAAGAAGGGTTGTAGGAATCACCGTAAGGGTTTGGCTCAGGCTTGAAAGTGTACCACTTATCTCCCGCTTCGTCGATACGCGAGGATGCGTAGTCCGAAAAAGCTATTCCGGGGAGTTCCACGCAATCACGAGTGTCATGGGGACCACTACATAATTCGCATGAAGAAGTGATTTTGTTCACTTGGCTTGAAGGCTTAGGAGCTTCGTAAGATTTCATGAGAAACTTGACTTGGTCCTCAAGTTCCATGATCCTACGGTCGGGAGTGCTAGAATTGTACGAAGGCAAAGATATTGCCTTGACCGTTTTGTTCAAATCACGGGGGTCATTCCAACTTTCGTTGTCATAGAGAGCAAGATCTTCTATGAATTCCCATGATTCTTCCGCACTTAGATCACGTAGCTTGCCACCGGCCGATTGGTCAATGGTTCGCCTTGTAGAGAGATCGATATGGTCATAGAAGATTTGGACTTGGAGCCAAAGATCTATGCCATAATGAGGGAGTTTTTGGAGTAAGCCCTTAAAACGAGCCCATGCTTCATATAGAGTTTCACCTTGACGTTGTTGAAATATCAAGATATCATTTCTAAGCTTGGTAGCTCTCCCCGGTGGGAAAAATTGAGCAAGGAAACGAGTGGTGAGATCATCCCATGAGGTGATGGATCCCGCGGGTAAACGTTCAAGCCATTGACTAGCTTGATCACGTAGAGAGAATTGGAATAGGCGTAATCGGGTCGTCTCTCTAGTTGTAACATCAACGTCTATAGAATCTAAGATTTTGAGGAAGTCCTTGAGATGTTGATTAGGATCTTCGGAACGAAGTCCATGGAATGCACATCCGCTTTGCACCAACCGGATGGTGTCGGATCACAAGGGGGACACATTGGCTCCTTGGGTGAGCTCAATGGTGTTTCGATAGCCTTTGTGGCTAGGTCGGGAATACTCTCCTAGGGTTAGGGGCCTAAGAGGTTGGTTAGCTAGTGGTGGGTTTTGTGGGTGGTCTTGTTGTGGTGGGTTGATGGGTTCAAAGATGTTACCACCTTCCATGATGTCGGATGGTAAAGATTACGAACAAAGGCACGAAGAAATAAGATAGACTAAAGAAAACCTAAAAAAATAAAAATAAAATCTTACTAGAAAGGAATCTAGCAAGTAGACCTAATAAAAAAAAAAATCCTAACCTAGACAATAACTATTCCCCGGGCTGCGGCACCAAAAACTTGATGCGCGGGAATTGCACCAGGCTTTACCTCTCGAGGGATCTCGAGAAGCTTACAACCCCCACCAGGAAGTGTACCTGATCGTTGTAGTATAGTATAGTGATAAGTACCGGGGGATTGATCGTTCAACCCAGGAATAGTGTCGCTAGGATTAGAAAGCCTAAAAACTAGGTCTAGAGGTGAGGGATGATTCTTTTTGTATTTTTATATTTTATAAAAGCAAGTAAAAATCTCGGGTTTTGGAAGAGTGGGCGGAATTAGTTGCTAGTCAACTAACCCAATAACTAAGATGCAATCAAAATAAAATAACAAAAATGTAAATAAAGCTAATTAAACTAGTGGTGTGAACAATAGATGGGAGAATTGTGTTTACTTAGATTTCACTACTCCCTAGATATCTTTTACAGGTTAATTGTTTGTTACAATTTCGTGGATGACGGGTTATATTCCTTAATACCAATCGTGGGGTGGCGTACGTACTTCCCCATCTCTATAAGCTCCTACTTCACTCCTATGCCGAGCCTGCAAGAAGCTCCTAACAAGGGATCACTAGAATTCGCTCATGCACTAAATACAACCATAAAAACCTAGTACGCATTGGTTCATGTTTCTTAAGACGTTCAAGCAAGTTACACAATGGAAGTCTGCCAGTTTTCTTAAGCCTAACATCGAAATCATTCATCCATTACAACTATAAACAAGCAATCAACCTATAATCAACATCTAGGTTTCATTACATCTAAGCAAACACACAAAAGATCTAGCCTAGCATGTTAAAATCAAGACGAGCGTAAGATATATTCAAACAACACATAGACATATTGAATGAATTGAAAGGATACTTATCTTAATTGAACATGAAAGGTTTCAAGGGGTGAAAACCCTTGAAAATACTGTTAAAAACGAGCTAGGGTTTATTCAAGTCGACCCTAAAGTTCTCCTCTCTTTTAGAATGAAAATTACAAAAACTATATATAGATTTCCTAAGGTGACGGTGTCAAGAAGAAACTTCTGACGCCGTCAACCCGCCGCCTATAATATTCTCGGACTTCCTAGATCCAGATCTGACGCCGTCATGTGTAATGTTGTTCTGGGTCGTCACCACTTTTATTCTTGACGGCCATGCTTTGACGCCATCACGTTTTCACTGGCCCGTCACCTCTTTTGCTCTTGACGCCGTCATCAAAATTCTCTTGACGCCGTCAGGTACTGTTCCTAGCAAGGAAAATTAAGACTTTGCAGTTTTCTTCACTTTTATGCTCCAAAAACGTCAAAATGCTTCCTTTTCCAGAATTCACTCCAAAAGTACCTAAAATCACAAAAGGAACGATTTAGGGTAATATTTGATCAAATAAATTCAATTCCGGGATTAAATGACCCCCTAAAAATGGATCATTTTTTGCCTCATCAGCTATGTGACCCATTCCTCCAAAGTTGTAGCATTTAGGTTGCCTGGCTTGACCTTGGAGAGCATTACCGACTCTATAGTTCCCATTCCCAATACCAGCATTTCTTTGATTCAAATTCTGTCTTCCTTGCACATTTTGCACGACAACTCTACCATCCTCTATGACTGCCTGATTACGAGGATTGGAAGAGGTCCGAAGTTGGTTATTAGTATATGGAAGAGCTGCCCTGAACTGTTGAACCAGCAATGAAACTTGGTTGGAAAGATTATCAATCATCATGTCAGTGTGGGAATACCTAGAATCCAGATGGGTGTTTAGGGCAAATGGAGAAGGGGTTGATGCTTGATTAGTGGACCTGGGCAAAGGATGTTGTTGTTGAGGTGGATCAATTGATGATTGATTAAGCTGCTGAACATTTGAGACGAAAGCAAGAGAGTCATTTGTAGTCGAAGGATTGAGTTTTTCTCACATTAACCGATCATAAGCAGCATGCTTCTCATGTTGTTGCAGATATGCATAGAGTTGTTCATGATTGGTGTCCCTAAGACCTTTGTTGAGTTTAACAACTGTAACAAACCTATCCCATTCAGGTGCCATGTTGTTCACGAATTTGGAGTTAAGCTGAATGTTGGGCATTGTCATCTTGATGATTCTTATATCATTGACCAGCTTGTGAAATCTGACATAATAGTCTGTGATGCTTTCACCTGGATTCATTTTGAAGTGCTCAAATTCATCATATAGATGAGACTCACGATCTTCTTTGGTTAACTCAGACCCTGCAAGAAGCATTTTCACATTATCCCAAACTGCCTTGGCTTCTGTGTTGTAGCTGATAAGTTTGTAGACATCTTTAGGAAGCCTTTGAATGACAATTTTCGATGCTCTTATGTCGGCATCATAGCGTTTCTTTTCTTCCTCAGTTAACTCAACGTAGGTGCGAGGTCTGTTGGGGCCAACTACAGCAGGTTGGTCGTCAGTAGCAGCAATCGTGTCTCTAGTGACTCCCATTTGAAAGGGTCCTTCATCGATGGATTTCAAAATGTTAACCCCGTTTTCCTTTCCTAAATAGTAAAGACGAATCCTTTGTGCCCATGATTCATAGTCGGTCCTGTCTAGCATTGGAGGACGAGTATCCGACCCTGAAGCCTGAATGTCATCAGAGGAAGTGCTTGCCATGCTATGGAAAGTGAGTAAGTCCTAGTCCCAAGTTGTAAACACAAGTGTATTTCGTGTTTTGTTGCAACAAGTCGAATTACAACCGCTCCACAGAAAACAAGTCAAATCGTAAGTTTAGTCTCACAACGTCAAGTTACTATTAAAATAACACGTCAAGTCGTAAGATTAGCCTCACAACGTCAAGTTACTGTAGAAATAGTGGTAACAACTTAAGTCGTAACACCGCACAAGTTTCACTAATGTAACAAAACCAACTCACTAAGAATACCACAACTCACTAAGCCCTCAACTCGCTAGACACACCAAGTCTCTGAAACATATCAACTCACCACAAAACATTTCAACTCGCTACAAGTGCACTAACTCGCTAGAACCACACAACTCGCTAAAATGTATCAACCCTCTGACAACACCAACTCACTGAACACTGGAACTAACTCGCTAGAAGACAACTCGCTGAATAGAAGCAACTCGCTAATATTAAACCGCTAATCACCAACTTGCTGGATGGAACCAACACGCTAGTGTGACAATTCGCTATCTGCTCAACTCGCTAATACCAACTCGCTAGCTTCACAAGATTCCAAAACCTGACAACTCGCTGATAATGAGACAAGGCTGTCACTGTCGTAGCAGTTTGTCCCTATATCCCAAAATGGCAAAATGCCAACACGCTATTATCAACTCACTACAAAGAAACTGTCAACTCTCTACGTGAGAGTATCAACTCGCTGGTAAGAACAACCCCCCAAATATCACTTTTTACTAAACAAATGAGAGATTCAACTATTCCAAATGAAAACCTAGGAACTAGTGACTCAACTAATCAAGAAAGTACACGAAAAACCACAAGAATAACATAGAACGAGATCAAACTGTGAGGAGAACTACAAGACCATTCGAACCAAACTAAAATCACCAAACCACACAACAAATCCATGAGTATACAATCCCTAGGATGAAACCATGGCTCTTGATACCAATTGTAATATACTCTAATGAAAGAACATGGTTGGTTTTGTGTTTAGGATGATTAAAGGTGTAGTTTCTAGTGAGAAGTTAGAGAGAGAAAGTGAAGGGAACCATGAGAGAAAACTAGTGATATGTTGTATTCCAAATGAAGGTCCAACCCTCTCCACTAGTGGAGAGGGGTATTTATACAAACTACTAAACGCCCCATAAAACGGGCTGTGGATCGAGCTGACAGTGGGTAAAGACCCGACCCGACTCCACAAATACTAACTAATACTAAACTATATTCTAACTAATATGATAAATACAACGAGCTACAATATGCTAAACTATACTTGGGGTGACCGAGTCTTCATATGAATAAACGTATTCCTAACACATACTACTGGAGACTCACCGCCCAATGGGCGGGCATGACTTATAAGCCCTCCCGGGCATATAAGCCCGCCCACTGGGTTGGCAAGACTTATAATTATCCTTGGCATATTTTACTATAGAGAAAGAAGGGTGGTAAAAAATGGTTAAAAAGTGTACATGTTGAAAGAAATGGTTGTACATTAAAACTTTTAGATTTCTGTAAATAAATTATAAGATATTAGTGATCGAAGGATAAATGAGCGCCAACATAATGGGATTTCATTCGTTTTCCGATCAAAGAATCAAAGACAGAATGTTTTAGTTTCTGTAACAACCGTGGTTTTAGCAGGTTGGTTAGACTAATAGCCTTGAGTTATCTAACTTTGTTTGGTGTGATTTGGGTGGATATATGGGTATATGTGTGTTATTGTGTGATTAGTACTTGAGTTAGCACTAAATCCCTTTGCGTTAATGGTAGTCATTGTGATTTTGGGAAATGTTGAATTTGGGAAAGTTCATTTTTATCGCCTTTGTGGTGTAGAAATGACTTATGTACATTTGGTGTTTTGTGGTTTTGCGTAACGAGTCTTCGTTCAAGTATTTGAGCGTTAGTAAGTTACGGGAAGGTTGTTTTTGTGGGATATGTTTAGTGTGTGAAATTCTATTTTTGGAAACTTTATTTTGAAAATGAATATTTTTCCGGTTTGTCGTAAAATTAAGGTTTATCACGAAAGACGTTAGGTTTCGTTATGGGAATACATAAAATATGAAAAGTATGAGGTTTTTAGTGTAATAAATAAATTTAATAAAAAAATAAAAAAAATAAATGTTATAGGGGGCGGCCGAATATAGGGATTAGGGGGAAAAGGAAACCAAATTTGATACCAAATACAACTCTAAGCCTTAAGGGTTATCCAATATAATTATAAATACAAAATTAAAACCTCCCTACCCCTTTCATTTGAGTACACGGTCGACCAAGGGGAGAGCAACAAGACGAAAATTTAGGGTTTTGTTTTTGAAGCTAAAACCAAGATCTAGGTATATTTTTAATACTAGTTTTCATGTAATTAATTAATTATTGTTATGATTCATGTAATATGGATTATGATGGAATCTAGGGTTTACATACTTCTGTAAATTAATGAAGTAAAACATGTTAGGATCATTAGTTGATAATCATACTATATTATAAAGCATGACGGCCTACTATTAATAGAAATACTTAAAATTAAGCAATACAACTTATAAAGCTATAAGTACAACAACAAATGCTACTTATAGAAATTCCCCTCATATTTAATTCTAACATACAATTAATACTAACATTAAATACAATAAATAAATCATTATGTACATTAAATACAATTAATTAACTTGTAAATAAATACAATTAATGCACCTATTAAAACACCCCTTAAATAAAAAATACAAATTATCAAGCATATTATACAACCAACTTAAATACAATTCCTGCATTAAATATCACTAATACAAATAATAAAGCATATTATACAAATATTCAAGCCCAAACGGGTAATGGGCCAAATGGGCTCGAGCCCGAACGGGCACCGGTCAAACGGGCTCGAGCCCGAATGGACATGAGCTAAACGAAATTTTTGATATCCATAAATTTATTGTCAAAAAGAACATAATAAACTAAAATATGTTCACATATTGTACAAACCAAGCGAACTACTAAACAAAAAAAATAAAATACTACAAACTAAGCAAAATTTCATCAAACTTTTGCCATAAAAAACTAATCAGCAAAACTATTGCCAAAAAATGTATAAATAAAATAAATTATTAACCGAAAAAATTAAATTACAGGGTGCCCGAAGCTGCATCGTGCGGGGACCCTGCTATAGTATAGTAACTGGTTAAGGGAATTGAGTGTAATACGTGTTAGATTATGTGTTAGGGTTTGGACAGAAAACTATGGCTGTAAAGATGTGAGTGTCACTAACAGATGGTGAGGAGTTAAGTCACGAATTTTTTGTCTAAATTGAAGTTTAATGAAAGAGCTTTCCAAAAAGTCCATCCACGATTGATTTCAAGGTCGGGAAGTTAGTCTTTTGATTTTTCTTTGATAAGGTGTCAATGTTGTTAAACCGGGACAGAATTTGGGTAAAAGTTTGATATTGAATTGTGGGTGAAAAAGTGGTATTTAGGTTAGCCCTTCTGGAATAGTTGAGTTTTAGGTTATCTTAGACTACCACGAAAAGAATTCGCGATAAAAAGTTGTAGAAGTATTGTATTCCAATTAAAACCTTTTGGTGTGCGTTCAGATCCGAATTTGGATAGTTGACAAGTTTGATTTTCTTTTGAGTACTTGTGTGTGTTATTAGTCCATGGCCTTCTGGGATTAGCTTGTATGCTTATGAGAGACCATGGTAAATTTTTTGTGTGAGTTGTTGAGCTTTAATTGTTATGATTACATATGGGCGAATGAACCCTAAAATTCTATGTTTTCTGATTTTAAAAGTGCAAGGGATTTAGTGAGTGTTAGGTTATGATAGTGGTTAGTATGGTGTCTAGGAGATCCATGGTGGGTCATATGCGTCTTAGAAATCCATCATATGTGTATTACATGGGTTATAGCTTTTATCTTGACCATGTGTAATGTGGATTTATATTTGTGTGTTATAGATTGTGAATTGTTTTTGTGGAAGCTGCAAGGTTTGAGGTGAGTTCATAGTCCCATATTTTTACTTTCTTTTAAACTTGGGATGGGAATGATGCTTGTCTTAAATGGTTTGGGTTACTGTGATTATGTGTGTGTCAAAGAGCTTGGACTTATAATGTTATCGTATGTATGCTATATGTGATGATTTGATTGTGAGGTTATACGTGCTTCATTTGGGGACCCATTTGATGTTAAGTTGTGTGTGGATATATACGTGATTCGATTTGGAGGATGCTTATCCTGTTGCTCGCGCATGCAACCTAATGGATGCCAATGGGGTCGGTGGACACGATCCGTCAAGATGGTTGCCTTTGTGTGTGGTTATTGGTTTGCGAATACATGTAGCTATATGATAACTATAAATTATTTGTCCAGCTATATTTTATGATCACAGTGAACTGGTTGCCTTGTGAGTGTATGTGTGTCTAAACCTATGAATCTCACCAACATTATGTTGACGTTTTAAGCATCATTTTCAGGTGAGCATTCTAAGGCCAAAGTTGAGGGCAGCAATTAGGCGAGACTTAGTTGCATATGGAGACTTTATTTATGTTGGGATTTGAATTTATTTGGTTTTGGTTGTGATACATTTATGTTTTCCGTTTAGTACTTTCATATCTATTGAAGATACCTTTTGGATTTTGTTTTGGTTATTTTATTTATTTTGGGGTATTGTTACAACACTTTGTGTTGGTATATTGCTCTATTTATGTGCATGTAGTTGTTCTCTATGTAGACACCAGGTGTTATGATGATATCCATGAAGTTACACCCGCGCGTTTCCGCTGTGGCGGGGTGTGACAGATTGGTATCAGAGCCTTGGTTATAGAGAATTAGGTGGTTGAACCTAGACTATAGCTTAGTAGTCCCTCATATAGTTGAATTTAGGACCTATGTGTAAGTATAATACTTGTACATGTCTATTTTCCTAACTTATGAGTTATTTTATCGAGTTTTTGGACGTCTATCGAACCCTATACTTAGTATCGTGTGTGTGTCATTTATAGAATGGCACATCCTGCGCGAAAGACACTTCGGTGGACCACAGTAGTCGCTACGGGATGTAAGAGAGTTGGTAAGATGAAGAGAACCAATAGGAGGATATTGGACCACGGTAGCATGGTACCATGTGTGATTGAAGAGAAGCTGACGCTAGAGAATGTGAATGGGGAAATGGTGAAGAGGTATGAGACGAAGGTAGCTAATAAAGAAGGCTTCACCACCAGGTACCCGTGTAAGTGTCCTCAGTTTTTAAAAGATAACGGGGTAGTTTGGGCTAGACCCCGAGGTTTGTATGATTTTGTGGATCGAGTAGATGAAGAGTTAAGAAATTGTAGAGATGATTTTGCAAGACATCCTCTACCACAGATTCAGGGAAATAGGAGTGGATGGGTGAGCGAGGAGGAGGAAGTGGATTCGGATTTCGAGTCCACTGCGCGTACACCGTTTTAGGTCTTAGATAGAACTCAAGCTGCGTACGACTTGTTTCAATGTTATGTTTTAATGTTTTATGGTTTTGTTGAGTTATTTTGACGTTGATTTTATGTTGGAATGTGAATTCTTTTGGATTTTTGGATTTATCCTGTGTTTTTAATAATAAGCCTTTGGCGAGTTTGAATATTTTTGTGTGTATAATATGTGTATTATGGGATTATAATTTGGTTAGTATTGATTGTGTGTTATTTGTTGTAAGGTGTTACTATTGCTAGGTTTGGCATTGGAAGCGAGTACACATGTGGAAGGATACATCTAAAATTTTGGGTGGCCAACACAATTATAAATTTATCATAACACATGTGGACTTATAGCCAATGTTACATTGAATCAATGGTGATATGCTTATGTGTAGTAGAGTTGAGTTTATTTTCGTTGTGTGTTGAGGGTGTTCCATGTGATGGGAACTAAATAATTGTGTATGATTACGGGAATTGTGGAATCTTGTGAATGGTCTCTAATGGTTCTATTGTCCTGCGTGTTTAGGAAATGGCGCCAAGGAAACCAAGACGACCTATCACTAAGTCACCTATGAGTGGAGCTTACCGGACACTGAAGAAGTCCAAGAAGTCGACACCCATCATTGGGGATAGCAACCCTATCTTCCAACAAATGATCGATCAGCAGCTAGAAGCTTTGATGCCTGAGCTTGTGACTCAATTGAGTGCGCAGATAGGCAGTGGAGCTCATCCTGATGGTGCTGAAAGTGGAGGAAGTGGAAATAATGGGTGTACTTATAAGGAGTTTATGGCCTGTAAGCCCAAGGAATTTGATGGAAAGGGTGGTGCGATTGCACTTACTCGATGGATAGAGAAAATAGAGTCGGTGATGGATATAAGTGGATGTAGTGAAGGATAGAAAGTTAAGTATGCGGTTAGTTCCTTGGTTAACAAGGCGTTGACCTGGTGGAATACGCAACTTCAAGCTAGAGGACGAGTTGCGGCTTTGGGTATGACTTGGGAGGACTTCAAAGCCATAATGGTGGAGGAGTTTTGTCCAAGCAATGAAATTCAAAAATTGGAAGAAGAGTTGTGGAATCATACTATGGTTGGAGCTAATCATATGGGGTACACTGACAAGTTTCATGAGTTAGCTAGGATGGTTCCTCATCTAGTAACTCCTGAATCGAAGCGTATTGAGACGTATATCCGTGGGTTGGCTCCATACATTCGCTCGATGGTTAGGGCTACTGAGCCGATGACGCTTCTAAGTGCCATTCAAAAAGCTGGGGCACTGAGAGATGAAGCAGTTAGGAGTGGAACACTTGCAAAGTCAGGAGAGAAGAAGCGAGGTTGATACTACTAAGACAGTTGGTTTTAGTGGTGACAATAAGAAAGCGAGAAAAGGGAAGGGGTTCGTAGCAACGGATCCGATAATGGCAGCAGGTTATGTGGGAACAGTTTCTACGGCTATGACTGGTAATAATCAGAAGAAGGGATATGCTGGTAATGCCCCTAGATGTGCTAAGTGTAATAGCAGTCATCCTGAGAACGTTGCATGTCGTGTGTGCTTCAGGTGTGGCAAATCTGGGCACATTGCTAGGTATTGTTGAGTGATGATTACTCAAGCAACTCCAATAAACTCGGTGGACACAGGGTTTCATCGCAGGGCGTGTATGAGTGTGGTAGTACTGATCATCTGTGCAACTGGTGTCCCAAACTTACTGGAGTGCTTGGACATTCGGGGAATCAACTGGCTATTGAAGGAGGACAAGGGTTTAACAGGAATGCAGCTAAGGGAAAGGCGTTTATAATGAATGCAAGCGAGGCGCGCCAAGACCCGAACGTCGTTACTGGTACATTCTCTCTCAATGGTCATTATGCTACTACTTTATTTGATACGGGTGCGGATTATTGTTTTGCCACTACTGAATTTGCTAGAATATTGGGTGTTGAGTTTAGTGAACTTAGACCTAGTATTTTGATTGAAATAGCTAGTGGTAGAGAAATAGAGGTTGATAAGGTTATTTGTGAGTGTGTTATCGTGTTAGAGGGTGTTACGTTCAAGATTGACTTAATACCCTTAGGACATGGTAGTTTTGATGTGGTAATAGGGATGGATTGGTTGGCTAGGCATAAGGCTGAGGTAATATGCCATGAGAAGGTGGTTCGAATTCCATTAGAGGGTGGTGTGCTACGAATACAAGGAGAAAGTTTGGAGAAGAAATCGAAATCCCTTATGAGTGCGAAGTCTAGAGAACTCAAAGTGGGGGATATTCCAATAGTGTGCGAGTTTTCGGGCGTTTTTCCTGAGGATTTGCCCGGATTACCGCCGATACGACAGGTGGAGTTTCGTATTGAATTGATTCCTGGAGCGACGCTTGTAGCAAAATCTCCCTATAGATTGGAACCTACGGAGATGCAGGAATTGGCTGCACAATTGAAAGAGTTCCAAGATAAGGGGTTTATTCGACCTAGTCATTCCCCGTGGGAAGCACCTGTTTTGTTCGTTAAGAAGAAGGATGGTTTGTTTAGAGTGTTTATTGATTATCGAGAATTGAACAAGCTAACGGTGAAGAATCGGTATCCTTTACCTAGAATTGATGATCATTTCGACCAGTTGCAGGGTGCTAGATTTTTCTCAAAGATAGATCTGCGTTCTGGTTATCATCAGCTGAGGGTGCATGAGGAGGATATTCCAAAAAAAGCTTTTAGAACTCGTTATGGACATTTTGAGTTTACGGTTATGCCATTTGGGTTGACTAATGCACATGGGGTATTCATGGATTTAATGAATCGCGTGTGTAGGCCCTATTTGGACAAATTCGTAATTGTGTTCATTGACGACATATTGATTTATTCCAAGACGAAGGAAGAACATGGGAAACATCTGAGGTTGATACTTGGTTTGTTGGAGAGCGAGAGGTTGTACGCTAAGTTCTCTAAATGTGAGTTTTGGCTGCAAGAAGTGCATTTTCTTAGTCATGTAGTGAATAGTGAAGGCATACATGTAGATCCCAGCAAGATAGAAGCAGTCAAGAATTGGAAGGCTCCTACGACACCTTCTGAGATACGCTCTTTCTTTGGACTGGCAGGATACTACAGGAGATTTATAGCATATTTTTCAAAGATTGCTAAGCCTCTCACTATGTTGACCCAGAAGAATAAGAAGTATGAGTGGGGAGATGAGCAAGAGGTAGCTTTTCAGACACTAAAGGATAGTTTGTGTAATGCACCTATTCTGACGTTACCTGACGGGCCAGATGATTTTGTGGTATATTGTGATGCGTCGAATCAAGGTTTTGGGTATGTGTTAATGCAAAGAGGGAAGGTGATAGCTTATGCATCCCGAAAACTCAAGATTCATGAGAAGAATTATACCACTCATGATCTAGAGCTTGGTGCGGTGGTATTTGCTCTCAAGAATTGGAGACATTATTTGTATGGTACGAAGAGTACGGTTTATACCGATCATAAGAGTCTTCAGCATATTTTTACTCAGAAGGAGCTGAATATGCGATAAAAAAGATGGATGGAGCTGTTAAGTGATTATGACTGCGACATTCACTATCATCCTGGAAAAGCGAATGTGGTGGCTGATGCGTTGAGTAGAAAAGAAAGAAATAAGCCAATACGTGTGCGAGCTATGAGCATAACATTGCAGTCAGGAATTAAGAGTAAGATATTAGCAGTACAAGAGGAAGCTCTCAAGGATGAGAACGTTGTGGCTGAAATGTTGCGTGGGTTAGATCAGCAGATGGAAAGGAAGGAAGACGGTGGACTATATTTCTTGGATCGAATATGGGTTCCACTAGTAGGAGATGTGAGAAAGTTGATCATGGATGAGGCTCATAAGACGAGATACTCGATTCATCCAGGGTCTGATAAAATGTACTATGACCATAGAGAGGCTTACTGGTGGCCGGGAATGAAGAGGGAGATAGCTGAGTATGTTAGTCAATGTTTAACTTGTTTGAAAGTTAAGGCTGAATATCAGAAACCCTCTGGATTGTTGCAGCAGCCGGCGATTCCTGAATGGAAGTGGGATAATATAAAATGGATTTCATTACTAAATTGCCTCGCACAAGTAATGGACATGACACGATATGGGTCATTGTGGACAGATTGACGAAGTCTGCACATTTTCTGGCCATTCGTGAATATTACAAGATGGAGAAGCTGGCAAGGATCTATATTAATGAGATTGTGGCAAGGCATGGTGTGCCTGTGTCTATCATTTAAGATCGGGATATTAGGTTCACTTCGCGGTTCTGGCAGTCATTGCAAAAGGCTTTGAATACACGGTTGGATATGAGTACTGCTTATCATCCACAGACCGATGGGCAAAGTGAGCGGACGATTCAGACTTTGGAGGATTTGCTTCGTGCATGTGCTATTGATTTTGGAGGAACCTGGGATACTCATCTGCCTTTAGCTGAGTTTTCCTATAATAATAGTTATCATTCAAGCATTAGATGTGCACAGTTTGAGATGTTGTATGGAAGGAAGTGTAGATCACCAGTGTTATGGGCAGAGGTTCGGGCGAATCAGTTAATTGGACCTGAATTGGTGCAAGAGACCACAGATATGGTCTTTCGGATTAAGGAAAGACTTAAGGCTGTGAGGGATCGTCAAAAGAGTTATGCGGATAATCGCCGCATACCTTTGGAGTTTAGTGTTGGGGATTTTGTGATGCTGAAAGTGTCACCATGGAAGGGTGTTGTACGTTTCGGCAAGAAAGGCAAGTTAGCGCCTAGATATGTTGGGCCATTTGAGATTACTGAGAGGATTGGGCTGGTGGTATATCGTTTGAGATTGCCTGAGGAATTAAGTGGTGTGCATGATACGTTTCATGTATTTAATTTGAAGAAGTGTTTGGCGGATGCTAGTTTACATGTGCCACTGGATGAGATTAAGGTTAACAGGACACTTCACTTTGTGGAGGAACCTGTTGAGATTATGGACCGAGAAGTCAAGAGCATGAACCGTAGTAATATTGCATTGGCAAAAGTACGATTGAATTCCAAACGTGGTCCTGAGTTTACTTGGGAGCGTGAGGATCAAATGAGAGCGAAGTATTCTAAGTTGTTTGTTGAGAAGTCTGATGAGACGAACTGTTAAATCTCGGGATGAGCTTTCCCTAAGTGGGGGATGATGTAACAACCGTGGTTTTAGCAGGTTAGTTCGACTAATAGCCTTGAGTTATCTAACTTTGTTTGGTGTGATTTGGGTGGATATATGGGTATATGTGTGTTATTGTGTGATTAGTACTTGAGTTAGCACTAAATCCCTTTGCATTAATGGTAGTCATTGTGATTTTGGGAAAGTTCATTTTTATCGCCTTTGTAGTGTAGAAATGACTTATGTATATTTGGTGTTTTGTGGTTTTGCGTGACGAGTCTTCGTTCAAGTATTTGAGCGTTAGTAAGTTACGGGAAGGTTATTTTTGTGGGATACGTTTATAGAGTGTGTGAAATTCTATTTTTGGAAACTTTATTTTGAAAATGAATATTTTTCCGGTTTGTCGTAAAATTAAGGTTTATCACGAAAGACGTTAGGTTTCGTTATGGGAATACATAAAATATGAAAAGTATGAGGTTTTTAGTGTAATAAATAAATTTAATAAAAAAAATGTTATAGGGGGCGGCCGAATATAGGGATTAGGGGGAAAAAGGAAACCAAATTTGATACCAACTACAACTCTAAGCCTTAAGGGTTATCCAATATAATTAAAAATACAAAATTAAAACCTCCCTACCCCTTTCTTTTGAGTACACGGTCGACCAAGGGGAGAGCAACAAGAGAAAAAATTAGGGTTTTGTTTTTGAAGCTAAAACCAAGATCAATGTATATTTTTAATACTAGTTTTCATGTAATTAATTAATTATTGTTATGATTCATGTAATATTTATTATGATGGAATCTAGGGTTTACATACTTCTGTAAATTAATAAAGTAAAACATGTTAGTGTCATTAGTTGATATTAGTATAGTAATTGGTTAAGGGAATTGAGTGTAAAACGCGTTAGATTATGTGTTAGGGTTTGGACAGAAAACTATGTTGTAAAGATGTGAGTGTAATTAACAGATGGTGAGTAGTTAGGTCACGAAATTTTGGTCTAAATTGAAGTTTAATGAAAGAGCTTTCCAAAAAGTCAGGCCACGATTGATTTCAAGGTCGGGAAGTTAGTCTTTTGATTTTTCTTTGATAAGGTGTCAAAGCTGTTAAACCGGCACAGAATTTAGGTAAAAGTTTGATAGTGAATTGTGGGCGAAAAAGTGGTATTTAGGTTAGCCCTTCTGGAATAGTTGAGTTTTAGGCTATCTGAGACTAGCACGAAAAGGATTCGCGATAAAAAGTTGTAGAAGTATTTATTCTAATTAAAACTTTTTGGTGTGCGTTCAGATCCGAATTTGGATAGTTGACAAGTTTGATTTTCTTTTGAGTACTTGTGTCTGTTATTAGTCCATGGCCTTCTGGGATTAGCTTGTATGCTTATGAGAGACCATGGTAAATTTTTGGTGTGAGTTGTTGAGCTTTAAAAGTTATGATTTCATGTAGGCGAATGTACCCTAAAATTCTACGTTTTCTGATTTTAAAAGTGCAAGGGATTTAGTGAGTGTTAGGTTATGATAGTGGTTAGTATGGTGTCTAGGAGATCCATGGTGGGTCATATGCATCTTAGACATCCATCATATGTGTATTACATGTGTTATAGCTTTTATCTTGACTATGTAATATGGATTTATTTTTGAGTGTTATAGATTGTGAATTGTTTTTGTGGAAGCTGCAAGGTTTGAGGTGAGTTCATAGTCCCATATTTTTACTTTGTTTTAAACTTGGGATGGGAATGATGCTTGTCTTAGATGGTTTGGGTTACTATGATTATGTGTGTGTCAAAGATCTTGGACTTATAATGTTATTGTATGTATGCTATATGTGATGATTCGATTGTGAGGTTATACGTGCTTCATTTGGGGACCCATTTGATGTTAACTTGTGTATGGATATATATGTGATTCGATTAGGAGGATGCTTATCCTGTTGCTCGTGCATGCTACCTAATTGATGCCAATGGGGTCGGTGGACACGATCCGTCTAGATGGTTGCCTTTGTGTGTGGTTATTGGTTTGCGAATACATGTAGCTATATGATAACTATAAATTATTTGTCCTGCTATATTTTATGATCACAGTGAACTGGTAGCCTTGTGAGTGTATGTGTGTCTAAACCTATGAATCTCGCCAACATTATGTTGACGTTTTAAGCATCATTTTCAGGTGAGCATTCTAAGGCCAAAGTAGAGGGCAGCAATTAGGCGAGACTTAGTTGCATATGGAGACTTTATTTATGTTGGGATTTGACTTTATTTGGTTTTGGTTGTGATACATTTATGTTTTCCGTTTGGTACTTTCATATCTATTGAAGATACCTTTTGGATTTTGTTTTGGTTATTTTATTTATTTTGGGGTATTGTTACAACACTTTGTGTTGGTACATTTATCTATTTATGTGCATGTAGTTGTTCTCTATGTAGACACCAGGTATTGTGATGATATCCATGAAGTTACACCCGCGCGTTTCCGCTGTGGCGGGGTGTGACAGTTTCATATAGCAATCACCTCTTTTAGCCTTAGTCAAATAGCCACCAGAGGCTCCGAACAGGCATGGGCCAAACAAGCTGTTATACGAATCACTTTAAAAAAGACCAAAAAAAAGAGAAATAAATTTCTTAGTTAAGGAGTAAAATACATGATTCATAGGAAAGTATACCCTGCTATTGTACAATAGCATATGTATGCAAATTTTGTATCACTTAAATGTTGTGAGACAGGAAAACTAGATAAGTAGGATAACGATATACTTCCTTTTCCCAGTCAGTATATAACATCAAAATCGTTAGGAAGAATGCTTGAGTGAATAACGTTGCAATGATCCTTTGCCATAATCCCTGCATAATAGAGGAAATTAACTTGAAGAGTAATTTTCACTTAAGCTTTAAATTAGATCAAAGATGGAAAGTAGCTATTTTTCTTGCAATATTAAATACAAAAGCAAATTTAATCAGGGGTTATTGAGAACATACATTGGGATAATCCTATATCTTATTTGTAGAAGTTGCTTCAAAACCATTCTCAACATGATCATCCTCCAATAAAGCATGTTAAAAGACCAACTTAACAACCGCGTTCGTTGGTGATACTTTGCCTTTTACTCCTCTTCTGTTACATGTTGTGAGCATTTAGTTAGAAGTTTCTCAAAAAAAGTAAGGTGGCACAATCTAAAAGTTACATCAGTAAAGAGGACGTGATATACATTAGATTAACATAATCATCAATGTCTAAACTAAGTAGTAGAATATACCTATTAAATGACTGACATTTGCCCTTTAGAGGCTCAATTTTTTGAAGCTCAGGCTCCAGCTTCATTCCTCTATTACTTAGGTCCCTGGCCCTTGCGTCTATGTCGGCATGCAATTTGGGGATGATGTGACCTAAAATATGAATCTCATGATCTCATCTTTCACCCCCAGTCAACTGCCTTTGGGGTACGGCTTTTTCTTCAACCACGTGTTTGTTCTAAGCCAAAATTCGTTGAATATCGTGATGTTGGAGTTCAAGCTACTCTTCAAGAACAGCAGGGTGAGGAGGTAAGGGCCTGGAGGGTCCTCGGTGAGTAACAGGTATAAGGCCATCACGGGGTCAAGGTATATGGTGCCTTTCAGACATTTTGGTAATTTTGGAGCAACTGAAAAAACAAATTACTAAATGAGATTTTAAAACATGACTATATATAATTATGACTTAACCCTTCTAAGTAGCTATGCCTTTCCAAAAAAAAGTAGCTATGCGTTTAATGTTGCTAATATTTGGCATCTTTTGCTAACTGTCGATTTGAATTATCAACACAAAATATTATGGCACATACCAGATACTAATTTATCACTATAGCAACTCTCAGAATTCTGGCATCCCCACTGCTGCTCCAAGAAGGTGCCAATGTTTTGTCGCCACCGTTACCAATATCGGTCTTTTCATCGCAACATCTCTTATGTAAAACAGGAAAATAAATGCTTGCTTTTGAGGTTCCAATAAAAATGTGCATGATAGCATCTTGATACTTGTAGTTGATCAGAACAAAATATAGTAGCAAAGTTGTACCTTCATCAGGGGATGTAAGAATAACTGAAAAAAATATTGATCAGATAGAATAGAAAACTTACAGGGAAGGTTATAAGACCCTTGATCCCTCCACATCCGTTGTGTCCGATAACAATGTTTTGTTGCACCTTGACCCATTAAGATCTTGTTGGTTTATTTGAACCTACTCAGTTTCGGGTATATTTTATACAGTAGTTAATGAGTTAAATGACTGACCGACTCGAAATTTGGCAAAGTTTAGATTCAAAGCATACAAACAATTATGTCTTTCTGATACATATTTAGAATCAAATTTCCAGAAAATACATTTATATCCACATTTAAATTAATACCAGTTCATAACGAAGCAAAAATAATTCTACAAAAACTATTTGAGGGTCATCCAAATCAGTTTTGACCCATACTAAAGTTACCAGTTAAACCTGTTATCAAATCCGCCTATTTTTTTATCCGTGTTGAAAAAAAATAATCAGTAGAGTTCATCAGGCTTCCGAGGCCATACAGGTGCTTGGTCAGGCCCGTAGCGGTAATCATAGAAGAGTTATATTTCTTTAGGTGACACTAATACCCTTTGACCCATTTGACACATTCCCTCTTTTATACGGTTTTTTTATTCCCTTTGAGATTAAACATAACCGCAGATCGACTCTAGAATGTAAGATTTCGCAGTTTTTCCACATAAATAATTTAGGATTATATAACCTTTGGAGCTTTGGCGCTCTTGAATCCATGCATCATAATTATCTGCAAGGTAAATTTAAAGGCGATTGTAATTGTGATAAACAATGAAGCAAGTATTGAGATTATGCTTCAAGTACTTCATCAATATGGATCTTAATGCAAGGTAAATTGAAATATGTTCTGTATAAAACGATTGAGGACCTCACCTTTCAAAGAATGGAAGAGGAGATTACATCCAATGTAACAGCTTCCTTTCACTACTTTTTTTCCAACCGTATGGTTTGGATGCTTCAACTGCTTTTTATGCATATTGATTTGTCAATTATACCACAATTACATAAGTAAGACATTAATTTTAAGGCGAGCTAGACATTTAACAGCATAACCTGCTATAATTAATGCATAAACAAATTGACTCTAAACAAAGAAAAAAGAATGAATCGATAATCAGTATAACATCTAGAATAACGCAACCATAAGGACGTTTAATGGGCAAATGATTAAAAAAGTATTATACTTGCCATGGTTTCGTCTTCAGGGTAGCGAACAAATTTTTTTATTTTTTATGGTACTTTTCTTTCAAATTCATCCTCTTTATGGTATTTTGCAAAAATTTTGGACTTTTTTGCCCCTCTTAGCTAATAGAATTTTTTTTCCCCGAAGGGCAAAAATGTCACAAAATACCTTAAAGAGGATGAATTTGAAAGAAAAGTACCATCAAAAGTAAAAAAAAAAAAAAAGAAAAAAATGTTTGTTGCCCTGAAGACGAAACCATGGCAAGTATAATACTTTTTTTAATAATTGACCCGACATTTAATTGGTGAAAGTGAAAGCTTGCTGTCAAAAATGAAACTCGTCTAACCTGATTTTCTATATGATACTCATCTTTGCTTTTAGAGATGCAGCTCCTCTGATTATTTAATTCTGGAGAATCATTATCGGGTAATATATTTTTCAAATCACTTGCCTCAGGACATGGGAATTTAAAATCCATCTTTAATGCTTCTTCAGTACCCTCAACTTGATCAAGAATACTTTCCAGTCCTTTTTGCTTCTAGTACGTAGTTGATTATTATATAATGTTGTTACTATCATTCACATATTTTGTGGCATCATCATAATATTATTATATTATAAGAATTCAACATGTAACATTAAACATACCAATTTTTGATAATTACTGATAAGGTTTGTAACCAAGACCAACCTGCACATTATCCGTTCCATAAAAATCTTCTTGCTTTCATCCTTAAAAGAAGACCTCTTCTCCTAGAGTATACCAAAAATCAATGAAATTAAGTGCCAACATATAGTATCACAACATGCAATGTGCATGTTCCCCCAACCTCCGTGACGTCAGCCATACCACCGCCTCCCCTTGACTAATCCATTCACCATCTCATCCTCCACTCGCGCCAGGACAAATACCTGATTTGAACGTGATATGAGGTAAAAACATTGTCACTCTAGAAAAATGATATTGAAAATATTAATTCCGAGGAATCGTACCAGAACCGAACCTGATGAGGCGAAAAATGAACCATTTTTAGGGGGTCATTTAAGCCCGGAATTGAATTTATTTTATCAAATATTGCCCTAAATCGTTCCTTTTGTGATTTTAGGTACTTTGGGAGTGAATTTTGGAAAAGAAAGCATTTTGGACGTTTTTTGAGCATAAAAGTGAAGAAAACGGCAAAGACTTAATTTTCCATGCTGAGAACAGTACCTGACGGCGTCAAGAAGAAAATTATGACGGCGTCAGGAGTAAAATCCATGACGACCCAGAGAAAACCTGAAGGCGTCAAGAGAAGGGCGTCAAGAGTATTTTTGGTGACGGCCTGCATAAGGAATACACATGACGGCGTCAAACCCAGATCTAAGCAGTCCGAGAAATTATTTGGCGGCGAGATGACGGCGTCAAAAATTTGTTCTTGACGCCGTCACCCCACAGAATTTATATATACTTTTCTATTTTTCATTCATTAGGAGAGGAACTTGTGTGGAGAATTCTAGGGCCGAACCCTAATAACCCTAGGTCGTTTTTTACAGTATTTTCAAGGTTTTTCACCCCTTGAAACCTTTCATGTTCAATTAAGATAAGTCTTCTTTCAATTCATTCAATATGTCTATGTGTTGTTTGAATATATCTTATGCTTGTCTTGATTTTAACATGCTAGGTTAGATCTTTCATGTGTTTGCCTAGATGTAATGAAACCTAGATGTTGATTATAGGTTGATTGCTTGTTTATAGTTGTAATGGATGAATGATTTCAATGTTAGGCTTAAGAAAACTGGCAGATCTCCATTGTGTAACTTGCTTGAACGTCTTAAGAAACATGAACCGATGTGTACTAGGTTTTATTGGTTGTATTTAATGCATGAGCAAATTCTAGTGATCCCATGTTAGGAGCTTCTTAGCCGGCTCGACATAGGAGTGAAGTAGGCGCTTATAGGATTGGGGAAGTAAGTACGCCACCCCATGAATGGTATTAAGGAATACAATCCGTCATCCACGCAACTGTAACAAGTAATTAACCTGTAAAAGATATCTAGGGAGTAGTGAAATCTAAGTAAACACAATTCTCCCATATATTGCTCACAACTCTAGTTTAATTTAGTTTATTTTCATTTTTAGTATTTTGTTTTGATTGCATCTTTAGTAATTGGGTTAGTTGATTAGCAACTAATTCCGCCCACTCCTTCAAAACCGAGATTTTTACTTGCTTTTATAAAAACTAAAAAAATACAAAAAGAATCATCCCTCATCTCTAGACCTAGTCTTTAGGTTTTCTAATCCTAGCGACACTATTCCTAGCTGAACGATCAATCCCCCGGTACTTGACATTATACTATACTACATCGATCAGGTACACTGCCTGGTGGGGGTTGTAAGCTTCTCGAGATCCCTCGAGAGGTAAAGCCTGGTGCAATCCCTACGCATCAAGTTTTTGGCGCCGCTGCCTGGGGAATAGTTATTGTCTAGGTTAGGATTTCTTTTTATTAAGTCTACTTGCTAGATTCCTTTCTAGTAAGATTTTATTTTTATTTTTATTTTTAGGTTCTCTTTAGTCTATCTTATTTCTTTGTTTCCTTTGTTCGTAAACTAACTCGATGGATAACAATAACATTGATCGTTTGATTCCTGTTATTCATGTTTTTCGTCGTAGGATTTTCCAAATGCCCGCCCAAATCCCTTTAGTGGAAAATGAGAACCTGCCTAACCTATCCCCTAACCACCACTTTGACAATAATTCTGAAATGGAGGAGTCTGACCACGATAATGACCATAGGGCTAGTCCTTTTTACTATCCAGACTCCGATGAGGATCTAGGTGATGGTGATGTGATTAATGAGGATAGGATGGAAGAGGAAGTGAACCCTCTTAGGTATGTCGACCCTAGAGCAAGGATTGAGAGTGATAGCTCATTCAATATGCAATTTCCTTGTAAGATTGGATTTAGGAGCTTTGATGCCTACCTTAACTCATCTCTCCCAATGAACATAATCTCGCGTAGTGAATATAATAAAATCATGGTAGATGAGTTAGAATACAAAGGAGATAATATCATTGCTAGGGCAATGTCATTGCATGTGTTTGTAGGAAGCTTTGTTTATCTTGTTGAGTTCATGGTTATGGAGAATCTAGGAGAATTTATTGATAGTAAGTTAACCCAAGTTGTATTTGGAAAACCTTTCAAAAGGTTGACCAACCTTGATGAAAAACTTATGGAAGGGTTAATTACATTCTCGGATGGGGATGAAGATTTGTCTACCAAATGCCCTGTGCACACCCTAGGTTCAAGGATTTTTCCATGGAGAAGTGTAGTAGGCGACTATTAGATGGCTCACACTTGGTTATGTGAGCATAAGCGACACACGGTAACCCATGACCTTGAGTCTAGCTACAAGACTCGTAAATAAAGAAAAGCGCTTCTTGGGAGGCAACCCATGTTTTGTGTGATTTTTATTTTTGTTTGTTTGTTATTTGCTTCCGTATGCATGCTTTATTTTTATTGTTGGTAGATCATGTTTCAAAACTAAAACAATGAAAATACTTTATTTTGTTGTTTGGCTTAGTCTTAACTTCAACCAAAGGTATTTTTGCAAAAGATAAGTGTAAGGGGAAACCCCAAATATGTTTTTAAGAAACAAAACCGATCATGATTCTCCACAATATTAAGTGAACATGTATATTCGTATTTGTTAGAGTCAAATGCTTGTATCGAGTCATAATGATGTTTTGCAGGATTTTCCAGGAAGTAGGAAGAAGTTTTTCCAGAAATTTTCCGAAAACTTAACATAAGAATTTCTGCAGGTCACTTCTAACGGCGTCAGGAAGAAATTCCTGACGGCGTCACGTGTAAAATTCTAGAAATTTTACCAGTTTTGTTTTTCTAACGGAGTCTTAAAGTTTTTGTTGAATCATTAGTTTTATAATCTCCAGGAAATCTGCAAACATCATTCCACAAGCATTATATCTTATTTTGTTTTCTAGGATTTGTTAGCGTATGTAGATTGCCACCGATTTTATGCGAGGTTGCCTTGTCTGTTTTCTCAGTTTTTACAGGTTATGTATGACAAGAAGATGATTTATATTCTGGAAGGGAAGCTTTGATTGTTCATTTTCTTGGAGGAAGATCTAACATGGCCACCTTATTATCCATACCGAGCGAATCAGGGGAGTATTTGATTTCATTCGTTTTACTTATTTCACTTTTACATTCTTTACTTGAACATTGGGGACAATGTTCATCCTAAGTGTAAGGGGAGGGTAAAATGATGATACCTTACAAATAGTGAAAATACTTTATTTTGTTGTTTAGCTAGTCTTAACTTCATCCAAAGGTATTTTTGCAAAAGATAAGTGTAAGGGGAAACCCCAAATATGTTTTTTAAGAAACAAAACTCGATCATGATTCTCCACAATATTAAGTGAACATGTATATTCATATTTGTTAGAGTCAAATGCTTGTATCGAGTCATAATGATGTGTTGCAGGATTTTCCAGGAAGTAGGACGAAGTTTTTCCAGAAATTTTCCGAAAACTTAACATAAGAATTTCTGCAGGTCACTTCTGACGGCGTCACGAGTTTTCTCTTGACGGCGTCACGTGTAGAATTCTGGAAATTTTACCATTTTTGCTTTTCTAACGGAGTCTTAAAGTTTTTATTGAATTATTAGTTTTATAATCTCCAGGAAATCTGCAAACATCATTCCACAAGCATTATATCTTATTTTGTTTTCTAGGATTTATTAGCATATGTAGATTGCCGTCGATTTTATGCGAGGCTGCCTTGTCTGTTTTCTCAGGTTTTACAGGTTATGTATGACAAGAAGATGATTTATATTCTGGAATGGAAGCTTTGATTGTTCATTTTCTTGGAGGAAGATCTAACCTGGCTACCTTATTATCCATACCAAGCGAATCAGGGGAGTATTTGATTTCATTCTTTTTACTTATTTCACTTTTACATTCTTTACTTGAACATTAGGGACTATGTTCATCCTAAGTGTAAGGGGAGGGTAAAATGATGATACCTTACAGATACACTTTCGCTTGAGTTTGTTTGTTTGATAGTAGATGTGTAATAAAACTATGAGAAAAACTTGTTAGTGCAATTTTAGCGCCAAATTTAAAATTTTTTACAACATTTAGGAGTGAAACTTTAGCCATAGCAAGTGATTCGTTGTGTTTTGGTGTGTGCAAAAACAATTTATCAAAATATCAACAAACGTGCGGTCTATTTTATCGTGAGACAAATAGACGTGAAGTAATACGAGTAAACCGTTTAGGAAAACAATTACCTCGCAAAACTTGTGAAAGTGATATTAAAATTGTGAGACCAGGAAGTGATTTCCCGGGTCGTACCCCAACGAGGTGTGAATGGAAAGCTTCGAATGAGATTGGGATTAAAATCTTGTATGATTGGAAAGGTTATTTGGTGTTACGTTAAATTAACGAAGTTGAAAATTTTCGAACGAAGGTGAAAATAAATTAACCTAAGGCAACTATTAAACTAGAAAAAACCTAAATCACTACGGGAAAACATAATTAGGTATCGAGATTCCTAAAACGTAACCTAATTTAAAAACGTGACGTTTATTTAAAAATAAACGTCAACGTACAAAATAAAATGTGAAATTTGAGCTCTAAACGTCCTACGGGTTTGCAACTAATTTTCTAACGCACTAAATGACAAAAGTAATTTTTAAAAAAAAGAAAATTAATTTTTTAATAAAAACTCTAATTATTACGAATTAATCACTAATTTAGCTAAGTTAAATTGAAATAAATACTAAACCTAACTAAATAATTCTGGAACTTTTTTAGAAAATCAATTAACTTAAAACAGATTTAAGAATAATAAAAGCTTTGGAAAAACTAATTTGAATAAGCTGAAATAAGCAGATCACAAGCCAAATAAGCAAAACAGTCTAAACCTATTTAAAAGAGATTGGTTGCAAGGTTATAATGAAAAAGTCCCAAGGGCGCAATGGTGTTTGTGTTGTGTGTTACGTCTGTGTGAGGGGTGAGGTCAGGGGGTCGATCCCCACTTTTTGCACAATTCTTTTATTTATTTTTTTTATCTCTCTTTACAAAACCATTTATCAACCAAACTAAACAACTTTTTATAAAAACACAATTTCTAAAAATCTCAAAAAGAGCTGATTAACACAAACAACAGTGCACGTTTTCTTTTCTCACTTGAGTTTTGAAATGAGATTTTTGGAATTTTATAAGCCACAAACCACAATCATATAACCAATAAGCTTAATGAACTTATATAAGCGAATGAAATTAGTTATCAGACAACAACAACAGCATTTAACAACATCAAGATCAAAGATAAAATTTAACGAGCCTAGATTAAGGATCAATGAGTAGCAGCCAATACAACCTCAAACAAGTTCGAATGAGCAAATAAGTTCTCAGCCTAACTACCCCTAGCTAATTTAACATAATCACTTAATAACAACAACAATTGACAACACTATCTAGATCAAACAACAAGTTATCAACACCATTAGTTCCTGATGAGTGAGACAAAGAGTGGTAGCAGCAGCAGTCCACAAATAAGCCCAAGGAAGGCTCCAAAATAAGCAATGAATTAGCAGCAGAGAACAATCTAAAACCTAAATCCTAAACACTACCTAGGGGACATCCTAAAACAACAACAAAATCAGCAAATGGCCAAGACATGGCCATTTTATGGTCCCAAGAAAGTTGCCCCAAATCTGGTGCAGGGGAGTATTTTGACCCAACAGTCAACTTCAAAGGCCAATTTAAGTGACCAAAGCTTTTTCAAAATCAAATTTTTTTTCTTGTTTATAATTCTCTAGCTGTCAGAGTTCACAAAACATCAAACTTCATCCAATTTCACTTAATAACAAATCCTAGAGTTTGCTTTGAAATTGTTGAAAAAACTGAGTATGCAACTTTTTGACTTTTGTGATTTTGAAAATAATTTGACTTTGATGAACTTGTGCTAACCCTAGATGACTGATATCGTTATACTTGACCTAAGTGATACAAAAGCAAGAAATTTTAACTCATTTCAAACTAAAATCAAGATACTTGGTCTCAAATTATGCAACAGCTAGGTTGTTGATGAATTGTCTTTCAATTTTTGACTTTTCTCTTAAGAGTGACCAAACCAAAGGTTCACCTAAGCTAATTGGACCCCTAGTGTTATATCTCCACAGATTATTAGCTCTAATTCCAACTGAAAAGTGGTAAAATCAGCTATGCCAAACACCCCTAATTGTAACTGTTTGATAAGATTTCAAGTGCAACTCCCTAACTTTTGAGCAAGTTTAACTAATTTAACTCTAAAATGACTAAACTAAATCAAATAAACAGAAATCAACAACTATAGAATGTAAACAATTACTACTTCAAATTATGATTAAAAAGCTTGGAAAACCTACTTGTCATCCAAGGGAGGGAACAATCTGAGAACAAGAGAACCACCTAAATGCTCCCATGAGCTCTAAACCATCATCCAAAACCCACTGCTTCCTTCTGCTCCTTCTTTCTCCTGTATATTTTTTTTTTCTTTTATTTTTCTGAATTCTTACTAAGCCATTTTTTTCTTTTCTGTTTCTTTGTTTTCTTTTCTTCCTTTTGGATTCAGAACACCTCAAAACCTTATAAGCACCATTTATCAATCAATGATGACAACTTTCAAATGAAATTTGAACAATTAAGAAATTTAAACAAAATTTGAATTTGAAATAAACTTGGGATAACTTCAATTAAACTGAAAATTTAAGGTTACAATACTTCAATAAGAAAGAAAACAGATTTAAAAACTAAGATGGGATGCCTTATGATGGCTACAAGAGGTCCTATTTATACTAATTTAAGAGGTAGGTAGGAAACTGCCTTCTTTGTGCTTCACTCTTTGAGCTTAGGGTTTCAACATGCTTCCTTGGACCTTGTGAACAAATCCCCACCCTTCAATTGTCTTGAAAGTGATCATAGCCCTTGAACTTAGTTTTGGCGCCAAGATGAAAGTTGTGGATTAATGACCTGGAGGTGTTAGGTAGGAGATTGTGAGTGTGGAAGTATGGTAGTGGGATTAGAGAATGGAGTTTGAGGACAAGGTTTGAGGGTGATGGGGAGATGGTGATGGGGGTGTTGGAGTTTTGCAGGTCACGGGGGAGGGATGGATGAAAGAGATGGGTGGTTGGGTTGACTGGTCAAGATATGTTTTTATTAATAAAACATATAACAGGTTTTGGAGTTGGGCCTTTGGGGATACTTGGGCCAAGGGTAATATTTATTGAATGATGGGCTAGGTTTAGTGATATGTTGGTTTTAAGGATCCGTTTGGTTTAGTAACTTGTAAAGCCCAAAGACATTTTTGTAATTTTTGAATTCCTCAAGGACTGATCTTGCCAACCTTCCAATATTTATTCAAGGATCATTCCTGTCAAGTTAGATAAACCAAGGGACCAAAAACACAATTTTTCCAAATTTGAAACACCAAGGACTAAAACTGCCAATTTGCCAAAGTACAGGGACCAAATGTGTATTTTTCCAAAAGTTTTCACCCAAAGATCATTTGTGATTTATTTTGACTTTTAAAAAGCAATGGTTGACTTTTCTTTGAAATAAATGCTCAGGGACTAGTTTTGTCAAATTTTGAAAGTTGGGGGACTTAAACTGCCAATTATGCAAATTTTGTTCGTTTTTCGTTTATTTTCACTCGTTTTGCATCAGAAACATATAAAACACGATCTTTGGGATTTTCTTCGCATTTTGATGCGTTTTTGAGTGTTTTTAATCGTTTTGCAGTTCAGATTTGACTAAAAATGATGAGTATTTACACACTCATCAATCCCCCACACTAAACTATTGCTAGTCCCTAGCAATCTTTTTGAGAAAAATTAATGGATTTGAAGTCTCTTTACCAAAAGCCATCACTTCTGGAGTAGCCGAATGTTTTTGGTTCAAGTAAGAATTATGGTCCATCCGATGACCATGTGATTTTTAGCAAACCACCAGCTTTCAACAGTTTTGATTTTTAGCCGTCACCCCACAGAATCTATATATACTTTTCTATTTTTCATTCATTAGGAGAGGAACTTATGTGGAGAATTCTAGGGCCGAACCCTAATAACCCTAGGTCATTTTTTACAGTATTTTCAAGGGTTTTCACCCCTTGAAACCTTTCATGTTCAATTAAGATAAGTCCTCTTTCAATTCATTCAATATGTCTATGTGTTGTTTGAATATATCTTATGCTTGTCTTGATTTTAACATGCTAGGCTAGATCTTTCATGTGTTTGCTTAGATGTAATGAAACCTAGATGTTGATTATAGGTTGATTGCTTGTTTATAGTTGTAATAGATGAATGATTTCAATGTTAGGCTTAAGAAAACTGGCAGATCTCCATTGTGTAACTTGCTTGAACGTCTTAAGAAACATGAACCGATGTGTACTAGGTTTTATTGGTTGTATTTAATGCATGAGCAAATTCTAGTGATCCCATGTTAGGAGCTTCTTAGCCGGCTCGACATAGGAGTGAAGTAGGCGCTTATAGGATTGGGGAAGTAAGTACGCCACCCCATGAATGGTATTAAGGAATACAATCCGTCATCCACGCAACTGTAACAAGTAATTAACCTGTAAAAGATATATAGGGAGTAGTGAAATCTAAGTAAACACAATTCTCCCATATATTGCTCACAACTTTAGTTTAATTTCGTTTATTTTCATTTTTAGTATTTTATTTTGATTGCATCTTTAGTAATTGGGTTAGTTGATTAGCAACTAATTCCGCCCACTCCTTCAAAACCAAGATTTTTACTTGCTTTTATAAAAGCTAAAAAAAAATACAAAAAGAATCATCCCTCATCTCTAGACCTAGTCTTTAGGTTTTCTAATCCTAGCGACACTATTCCTAGCTGAACGATCAATCCCCCGGTACTTGTCATTATACTATACTACATCGATCAGGTACACTGCCTAGTGGGGGTTGTAAGCTTCTCGAGATCCCTCGAGAGGTAAAGCCTGATGCAATCCCTACGCATCAAAACCGTATATTAGAACCATGGCACGGTTCTTGGTTCCTAAAATTCCAAATTTTAGGTTCTCGGGACGGTTCGGGTCGGAACCGTCCGGTTCCGGTACTTTCCCGAAAGAACCGACTACATTAAAAATATAAAATTTTATAGTGTTTATTTGGGACATTGTGTAATGTGTATAGCATTAAAATAAAATAAAAAATACTCATTATTAAACTGTAACATAAAAAATCTAAAACTTAAAAACACATAATAAAATTAAAACCCAAACTTTTAATCCATTCAAAGATCATCATCATCATCATTCATCAACATGAAAGTATGTTTATCTTGAGATCATTATCGTAAATTTGATACTTACCTATAGTAATAGAAAAATCAAGTGAATTATATAATGTAATATGTGACGAATGACGAATCTGTAGTTAACGAGTATAATGGGTTGTCATTTGTTATGTGATATTGGAAGTATGAATGCATGAATATTATATAAAAATGTTGGTCAATTGGTGTTGGTGTACTTCATGCTTTTCGATTTAATATTATGCGCAATATTTAATCAAGTATACTAATAACTAAATCAAGTATATGTGTTGTTGTTTAAGTATATAATATTTAATCATATGCATTAGTTAAATACCGTGTGTATTTGTATTGTTATAGCATTATTAGCATGTCTTTATGAATGATCGACGACAAAATATATATATATATATATATATATATATATATATATATATATATATATATATATATATATATATATATATATATATATATATATATTTAAACACTTAGGTTCTTGTGGGAGTTACCCGAAATTCCCGTACCGGAACCGAGTACTGTACTGGAACCGTACCGAAGAACTTGGGACGGTTCTTGGTTCCACTTTTTCCATATTTACGGTTCTCGGTTCTTTCGGGATGGTTTCGGTTCGGGACGGTTCCAGTACCATAGACACCCCTATAATACAAGCATCAGGCATGTACATTTTAAGGCACCTTAATATATTTTCATCATCAATTTTTTTCAATATTAATTTCAACATTTAAATAGATTTAGAGATTTAGGTTGGAACAGGTTTTTGTTCAATGAGTTCTTGGACGAAGGTTAAAAACTATATAGAATCACACACGCCAATGATAAATCCTAAGTTTATATGCTTTATGCTAGCATATTTATAGGTGTCCCTATAATACATCATTCATTACACAATACACATTCATCAATTTAAGTTTGAATCGTTTAGTTTCTATCAAAGTTACAAAAATCTACAAAAAATAATTTTAGTTTGTATCAATAAGTACATCCTTTCATTTATGCTATTTCGACATTTAATAACGAAGACATATACGATACCTCAACTATGGTTGGATTGTTGTTCTTATACACCTAGACTCGACTCGCGTGGCTAGGGCTTCAAGCCAATTTGAATTATAATTCTAGATTTTTTAAAATCTTATATGGCGTTTATGCTGCACCTCTAAAAGTATACTTTTGTATTTGTATATATGCAGCGTTTTTCCTTATGTATATGTGCAAGTCTTCATGCTTTGCTTTTTTAAGAATAATAAATTCTTCACGTATGAGATATGTTCTGATTTTTCTCTCAATTTTTTTTCTTGTTGTTGCCAATACTTTAGTTTTCCTTGCATCTAATACAGTCCAGCCATAATAAACAGCTTGCACTTCCCTGCGATATACATATTACTATACCTCGTATGCCTTAATTCTTGTTAGTACATGATAGCCCTTTAATCCAAGTCTATCACAAATTGCTACACATACAGAATTGCAGACTTATCATTAGACCCACATATTAATTGCTATTATGGCATTTTCGGAAGGATATATATATGTAAAAGATCCTATTCTTTTATTCCATGACCAAGCATTATGTGAAGAATATTAATATAACTCTACTACATAATAGGATTTCAAGATAAACTCATATTTACCCAACTTATTACAATGACAACAATATTTTTCTGCTATTCGAGCCCAATATGCTGAAAGTAAGAGTCTTAGCGATCTGAAATATTCATCGGAATACATAAACTTCTGTTAACATAGCATCCATTGGGCAAAAGAATTTAGTTTGTAAAAAGAAAACTTCCGAGTTGGAGTTGTAATAACAAACCATCATCAAGTTTCATCTCTAATCAATCTTTTCGCTTAAATATTGAAATTCGAATAAACGATTAATATGTGCATACAAAAATCTGGCTATGAATAAACATATATAAGTTGACATAAGTTTAGGTGCAATATAATTTCATTTTATTCCGATCTAAAGGTCACGTGTACAAATGTCATTTGTCATACAAATAGAATCTTTCTTTGAACTTCCAGGTTGCTGGTAAGTTCATCAAGGACTATGTCCAAAACAGATTGGTCATTTTGGTATTTAGTACATAATGTTACACTATTACTTACCGAGTTGGAGCCGTACACCACCATTCCCCATCCGCATGTCTTGCATACTTGCAGTGGCCTCACAACATATATCACAGGAGAGTGAGCTGACCATACTCAAATTGAATTTACAAAAGGTTTAGTAGTTATATGAAATAGTGATAAGTAGGTCCATGAGGTTTAGCATTTGTTCAGTTATGTTAATAGATTGTGTTATTATTTACAAGAGGTATAATGCAATATCCTAATTTTTACAAACAAATTAGTTGAATCATAACCATATCAACTATAAATAATTACGTATAGCTAACATCATAGCTTTTAATTGGTAGTTGTGTGGTCTTAACAACATTCAAGCAGACATAGTGGCCAGCGTTGCATCTGAAACTAAGTCGTTTAATCTTGTGTGAAGTATGGTTTAGTTATTGACAAACTTTATTGTTTTTGTTGGTTAACCATATCCTGGTCGTACCGTTGCAGCCTATAGTGACAAATGGCATATTTTTACCCAAACCCATTTTGACCCGTCACCCAACCTGTTCATCTTGGCACTTCTACTTACATTATTAACACAGTAGTACTCAGAATGAATACCTGGGAATTATTGATTACGTTTCAACCCGACACAATCAGACACGAGACTACCTACGCATATGTAGGCTGTATTGGCTTTCAATACCAACGGAATGAGGCTGCATAGTGGTGGTCCTTTTCTCAGGAGCTTCGTTCTAGCAGGAGTAGAATGTCTAACTTTTACATTTTAACCAATCAAATATTCATTAAAAAGCAACCTAGAAAAAAGGTATAAATTAAACAATCTTCAAAAAGAATATGCGATAAGGTGTTGAAGCAACCGTTTGTTGCCTCTTCATGCGTCCACCACCAGCTTTGGTTACACTTTCAGAATGAGCTTCAATTTCACCACCATTCATCTCACTTACACTGAATAAAGATGTTTCAGCAAGGGCCCGTTTCCTTGGGGTGGGTCGACCTCTTGTTGAAACATATCTAGAAGCTTTTTGGGACTTCTATCAATTACGTTAACAGAATCATCTTTCTTATCTTCTGAAATAAGCTCAATTGATACATCATCTGAATGCACTGCTTAGCATGTCTAGTGGCCTGAATTGCAGCAACATTTGTTAGAACTTTCATAGTCCACAATAAAGAAGAAACAAAAACTAAAGACACCAATCAAATAAAATTTCAATCTGAAAATAGCTATGTAATCAACCTATTGAGTTATAGAAGGAATGGCTACCTGGTTGGTTGGTGATGATCAGATAAAGATGAAAGGTGGATAAGCCTCCAACGAACCATAGAATTGTAAAAGTGTGAGCTCTTGATACCATGTGTATGTAAAGCCTCCAAAACATACACATAACGAAAAAGCCATAGAAAGAGCAACCTGTCCAATTTCACAAAAAAGACCGTTATCATAGGAAATAATTTAACTATTAACATGAAAGTCAGCAGTAAAATACTAAAAGTTTCAGACATACCACAATCGAATTGGAGAACTGAATACGCGGCAAAGCTCCATCCGCGTCACCCTCCTTCAAGCATTCCTTCAACCAACCTATTCAAGCTATAAACACATGTGAGCCCTCATTCACCTTCCTCTTCGTGCTAGGAAACATTTTCAATCCTACAAGTATCAAGTTCTACATTAAACCAAGAGGTATGATTTAGGATAAAAAAAAAATTGAGTCATCACTTTACCCCACTGAATAAAAAGTAGTGAGGAAAATACTATTTTCTTCCTCATGAAATCCTTGTTAGCCGGACTTATGTATATACAGAATCATGTTAATGTAATCCTACAGAAAATAACAACAAAAAAAAACAAAAATTATTAAATAGATATAAGAGTATTATGATCCAGAATTAGTAAAAAAGAAAAATCATGACGCAACCTTTTGTGATAGCTCTACAAGTTGTATTACAACTCCAAGATGGTCAACATGTATCTGGCGTGCATGGCTGTAAACATTAGCTTTAAGTTCAATTCTAAATACTAATGTGAATATACAAAAGATTAGATTAAACCAAAGCAATAATAAAGCAAATTAATAAAATAATATGCCTCGTGTCTGAAAATTAATAAAAGTATTACCTTGTCATCCATAATTGGTATCATATTTGTTCGATTCCATATACGTTGCTTTGTGTTGATCATCGAATTAAGCTTTCTGGTGATGATGTTTGATATATAATGTAGTGTCGAATAAGGATTTAGGTTTTTGGGGTTTTTGTTTCGAATTTTTTTATGTTGATCGTGTTTTTGGGATTAGAGGAAAACAAGAAAACATGATATTGAATGGTGCATGAATGAATAAAGAAGCACGTTAGGGTTTTCTGGAGAGGTTCACAATTGAAACGTATTAGTTTTTTATTTAATGGTTTTTTAATTAGCAAAAATTATTAATTGCACAGGTTTATAGATTTTGAGTTATAGAATTTTTCCAAAACAATGTGGTGGTTCAGTGGTAAACATGCCACATAACATTTGCATGGTCTTGAGTTCGAATCCATGCAGGAGTTTTTTTGGAAAAAAATAATAATAAAAAAATAAAAAAAACGAAATTAATTAAAAAAATCGAATTTATTTATAAAATTTGCTTACATGGCCACAATGTGATGACATGGCTGATAATGAATTACATGACAATGACATGGTGGCATTACGTGGCATTATCTACGTCTAACGCCTCCTAAAAAAATAATAATAAAAAGATAGAAAAAAACGAAATTAATTAAAAAATCGAATTTGTTTATAAAAGTTGCTTACATGGCCACAATGTGATGACATGGGTGATAATGAATAACATGGCTATGACATGGCATTACGTGGCTTTATCTACGTGTAACGCATCCTATTATATACATTTCATCATTTATGTGGTGAGAAACGTCGTCGAAACAAAATTTCAGTCACCTGAGAAACTAATTTCACTTAAATAAATGTCAGTCGCCAGAGAAACAGAAGGTGCGGCAGTGAATAGCGCGGGAGGAGGGTAGATTTTGGTGTGCAATTGACTCTAGATGAAAGTTGAAAAAGGATGATAGCAATGAGCTTAGGCCACTTGTAATGGCGACCCAACTAAGGGTTGATCGAGCATTTCAGCCGCGTCCACCCTACCGCGACACTTGCAAATGCGTACCCCTTGCATGTTTTGGCTTGGTTCCAGCTGATCGAATGGAATGCAAAGGTTAGTGTGAGTGAGGTTCTTTAATTAATTTTGTGGGGTATGTTTTTTGTCGTGGCAGGGTCGCTTTATTACGGGCATTTGATTATGTGTTTGGTCTTAAAGAGAAAGTTGAGGTGGCACTGAGATAGCAGAGTCATAAGTCACTCATAGGGTTACTAGCTATTACTACTAGTCTTAGACGTGTTTGATTAAAAAAGTTTTTGATTTTCATTAATATAGACGTGTTTGATTAAAAAAATTCTTGATTTTCATTAATTATTTTAAAAATAACGTTAGAACTAAAAAAATAAAAAATAAAAAAAATAATAATAATAAAAAGTTAAAAATTAAAAACAAAATACGTACACAATGACATACATTTGACTTAAGCTCTTTTCTTTATCCATTTCAAAGTTTCTCCATTATATAATTATATATATGGCTAATGCTAGATTCACAAACAATTTATAAACACAAATCCATATGATGATCTGGTATGATAACCATTGGTATTATCTCTCATTTTTTTTTATTTTTTTTTTTCACTAATCAACATATACATTGTTGGAATTTTCTTTTGTAAAGTTTTTGTGAATGTATATCTACATTTTACAACTGCCAAGTGAGGTTCTCGAGGGTCGTGCATGTAAAGGCAAATTTGTTGTACCGCATAGGATAGATTGGGACAAGTAAAGGTAAGATAGTTAAAAGCACCTGCAAGACTGCGATATAAAGTAGGATTCGATACAAGATCATAGGACCAAATTTGGACTCCATGTCAACAGGGTCCAGGTAGGATTAAAGCATCTCCAATAGAGGTTTATAAATCATGTATATAATGACATGGAGTTTATGCGGATTTTATACACATAAATCTTCATTGGAGCAAAAAGTCTATAAACGAAAGAGAAACACTAGTTCATGTGTATAAATAAAAAAAATAAATATTTGAGACCCATTTATACTAGTTCCATTGAATTATGAAAAATATATAAGGATAAACAATGTTAGTGGGGTCAATTTATTAACATTAGAGATACTTTATTCTATGAAGTAGTATTAGTTTGTAAATATAGGATAATGATTTGCCATTATATTGCTATGGACTTGAGTATGACATGTTAAATCCACCTCAACTATCCAAAATAAAGAAAAACAGAAAGAATCGAATGTTACTAGGTCAAACGATAGCAGGTTATCATTATACATTGAAACCAAAAGCAGCACAACTATAGACAGAATGAGAATAAAAAGTCTATGTTGTTAAAAATTAATCATTTCGGTAAGTATGTGGACGATTTTTGGTGTTTACCCATAAATGGTTTAAACATTCAAAAGAAAAATGTCAAGAAACAACCAAAACATCTCCTTGCCCACTGTCTCTAACGATACCGCTTTTTCTGACAATGACTCTCATATCTCCAGTGATAACGCTTTTTCCAACAATGAATCAAATATCCTTAGATGAAATAAAAGACTACCCCTAAATGCCGAGTACATCTCATCTGGACAATGCTAAGGTTGAAGATGTTAGAAAACAATTGAAATTGGTTGTCTCGTAGGTTTTAACATGATTGACAAAGAACATGTGAGTGCAATCATTGGTGAAAATGTGGTGGAAGAATGAATGTTGGTTCACTAAATATTAACGGAGTACGTACCAATCATAAAGGCAAAACGGCAAAATAATCATATACAGGATCCTTCGATGGTTAAACAATATAGTCATCGGGTTGATAGTGTTAACTCCATCAACATTGTCATGCCATGTTTCCATGTGGTTCTTCAAACAACAAAATGGGTGATATGGAGGTTCGGGAACGAAGTACTTCGAGCTAGCTAGAACCTCAAAGAAAGGATTAGAAATCATCGTGGTATCGCTTTTGTGGATTCATAATCGTGAAAAACTGACGATTCTTAATAGGATTTATGGTTTAGTGGCTCAATTTACTCTTAATTTACCCTTGTACTGAAATATTGTAAAATCTTATCTAGCTTCTTGCTAGCTATTTTTATAAAATAATTGCCGTTCAAAAATAAATATATATTACAACGTATTGTTCTTATATGTTAAATTGTATATGTTGTCACATACTACCTCCGTCCCATAAAAACTGTCCAGTTTGACTTTTCAGAGTCAATCTGGTTCAACTTTGACCTTATCTATTTTTGTGAGTATTATATAATACTTTATGAAAAATATATGAATGGATTGAGTTTTAAGTATGTTTTTATTTGGTATAATTTTTCATCAAGTATTATATAACGCATAAAAAATATTTAAGGTCAAAGTTGAACCAGTTTGACTCTGAAAAGTCAAACTGGACAGTTTTTATGGGACGGAGGGAGTATAAGATTAAATCTCTATTGTTCAACCTATGCTCATCACAACCGTTATAATCATAGCTTACTATGAAACTGACTGCATTTTTAAGCTGCGACTGATTTTGTTACAACTGATTATATGATTGTGATTATTATTTCAAATTGTGTAATCATATTTAATACTTGGTACCCAACACCTACTAAAAGGTAGACCGTGTCTTTCTTGATAAGAAAAAGGTAACTTCGTTAATCGCTTAATAAGTTTTTCTTGTGTACTTGTTGATACACATTATATATCGTGATCCACTGATTATATTTATGATCTTTGTATGTCACCTGTTCTATTAGGTCATTACAACCCTTACACAACCATCACAAGGGCCAACTTTTGGTATCAAAGGTGGTGCAGCTGGCGGTGGTTACAGTCAAGTCATCCCAATGGACGAGTTTAATCTACATATGACAGGCGACATCCACGCCATAACCGCTGCAAACAACCTTCTAGCTGCCGCCATCGACACACGAATGTTTCATGAATCAACACAATCAGATAATTCCCTTTTTAACCACTTATGTTCTGATCAAATAAAGAGTGAATACAATTTCACTGACTGCTAGTCGTACACTTGATCAAACGCATTGTTCATATATGCAACATTGTTATGTCGACGGTGTCCATCCAGATTGGGAGTTCGGGACGTTAGTTAATGAAACTGGGTAACACTAAAAGTAGGCCAGAGGGTGCAAAAGTAAAATCGCACGAGATTTCTGTGTACATACTAAAAGCTTCCGTACGTGTATTTATCACTCCCTTTATTTATCGTGTTTAATTATCCCCAAAACTTGACTCGTAAAAATTAGAAAGATCATTCTTAAAATTAAACAGAAGTAACTAACCCATGACATTAGATCATTTATTGTTACATCAAACATAAATGAAGTACAATGATGGATATGGTATGTCCATTTATTTCGTTAAAAAGAGGGTGGATAAAGACACTAATGGAACCATTTCCATCTGTAACACACTTTAAAATTAAAACACTCCGTATTAAAGCATAACATGTTGACTCAAGATCAATTAGTAAGCTTCAGGATGAGCAATCGCATATGACTCAAGGGCTTTGAAGGTGTTCTTAAATGATTCTTTGAAATGGTTAATATTCTCTTCAGTTGGTTTAGCATCACCTTTGCACTTAAGGACGGCGCTGTTCTTGAATACGGCTCCTCCATCAGCAGAAGGAACGAATTTAACATGATAAGTGGCTGAGTCTAGTATGCCCATCAAAACATCACCTTCAAAAACCGTGTAGGTAACGCTAAAGTTGCTAGGGTCAATGGCATCAATCTTGTGCTTTGCAGATGTGTATGGGACGGCTGTGTAGCGTTAGAGAACCATTAGACCAACTGAACGTAATTAAGTACGTAATAATACTACTAACGTACATGTCATAGATTATAAATTTTAGTTAAACCGATTACATGTTAGGCTGTTAGCATCAAACATAGTTTAATAATTTACTTAATATACTTACCATCGCCGTATGTAGTGCTCTTGATGCTTCCAACACCACCATCACCTTGGATGAGATTGATGGCTTTGTAAGTTTGAGGTTCGACCTTAGGTGCAAGGGTGTCGAAGTCATGAAAAAGTTTGTAAAGTTTTTCAACAGAAAGTGAAGAACTTACTTCAATCTCACTGTTGATGACAGACATTATCAACTATTTTTCGAGAAATTATATATGTAAGAAGATAGAATGAATTTTTGTTGTGATGGACTATGACTGATCGCAGAGGTATTTATAGGGTTTGAGGGTTGGCCAAAACGCTACCGTTTTTTCAGGTGTACACAATATAGTCGTTAGTCATGAAAATCACATAATTGTAATTTACATTCCATTGTTGACCCATGGCACCTTATCTTATTTTAGTCAAATTGAAAAAGAACAAAGACTTTTACTACTACGTTTTTAAGCATCAAAATTCAAAACCTAGCCATATTACGCATCTCTTTCCCAATTAAAATAAGGCAGGTAGCCGGCCTGTTCTCAGTTAATTGTGTAAACTACCACATGCTCTGCTACTATCAATCTATTTTATATTTATAAAAAATAGTTCCAATCTAATTAAGTACATTACAGAAATGTTATGACTACTTAAAATTTACAAAATAATTTTCACAAAATAGGGTGTACGAGTGATTTGACGTTAAATAAAGAGTTGGTGAAAGAAGAAAGTAATATGTGGTCTAAGTGTATTGTGTAAAAGTATTTTTTAAAGATTATGTAGGTCTAGCAAATCTCCGTTCAAAAAATTATCCCTCCATCTCAAAAGCAATGTTTTAAAACTTGGGTTTTTATCAAACCGGCCGATTCACCGGTTTACCGGGTCACCGGTGTAACCGCCGGGTCGAACCGGTTTTCTATCATACCATTTATGTCATATTATACAATATATATAAAAGGCAGGCGCTAGCTGCCAAAATTTTGTTACATTACATCTACAGTGCATGCTACAGTACGCGCTACAGTTTTTTTTTTTTTTTTTAAAGCGTCGTTACAGTACTCGGTACAATTTTTTTTTTTTTTTTTTTTTTTTACATAAATTTCTTTATGAAAATTTGTTTTTTCAAAAAAAATACAAAAAATAATACACTTACAAAAAATTTCTTATACAAATTTGTTTCTTTTAAAATACAAAACCAAAAAAAAAAGGCATACCGAAAAAACAAACAACCCAAAAAAATTTCAACCGAAACACAAAAAAAAAAAAAAAAAAAAAAAAATCCGTAAACATAAACAAATTATGCTTCCAAGTGAACATATGCATACTTCAAATAACAAAATTATTAATTACACCGTACAACCCATAAAATACAAAACACAAAACACACCCGCCGCAACGCGCGGGTTACCCAGCTAGTTAGTTAATAAGTGACACCACGTTCAAATAAATAGGATGTTGAAATGATCGGGAATTTAAAACTTTTGATTGCTACCTTTATTTAAGGTAGAAACCTTCAGGTATTATAACTGATTTGAATAATCAAGTAGCTATTCTCTTAATAATGCTTGAATTGCTTTCTATTGATACTGTTATATAGATATATAGTCTATGTTTTATGTACAGAGACAAAAATGATTTTTTCATTACATCGATCACATTTGAATAACAGTATCAAAATGTGTGTTTATTTAAAATATATATTTATAGTTTCTCTCTAAATATTTTAACTCAAATTAAGTGCACTAAATATTTTCAAAATAGGTAATACTATAGATTTATCAACCCCTTTTTTCTTCAATAAACTTGTTAATTAAAATACTAAAATGAAATATAACACGGTTATGACTGTGTTTCGACATAGTGAACCAGTTCGACCCCAATCAACTAAAACCCGCCGGTTCAATCCGGGTTATAAACCTTCAGAAAACCGGCTATTTCCGGCCCGCTCTTTAAACTGGTTACCGGTTCAACCGGACGGGTTGAACCGGGTTTTAAAACATTGCTCAAAAGTATTATCTTCAACCGACAGTTTAAGAGAAGGTACCCTTCAACTAATAAAATATCATCTATATCAACTAAATCTTTTTTCGATTAGTTAAAGTAAAAATGAATAATTATTTTGAGATTTGTTAGAAAGAGTAAATAATACTCTATTAATTAAAGAAGGGAGTGGTTATAATGACCCCTCTATATTTTTATCCCAACCTTCTTTATTATTATTTTTTTTTTTTAATTTTGTTTATATCAAAAGGCTATAAACCTAAAAGTGCGGAACGGAAAATATAAAGTTTAATAAGTCAAATATTTAAAATTGTCAAAATATGAAATAGAAACTGAAAAAAAATTGTATTGTACTGAAAAAAATAAAAAACAAGAGTGAGAACAAGTGAGGGATATGTGAGCCATAGGGTTAATATAATAACACAACCACTAAAGAATTCTGATAAATTCTGTAGCTATATACAATAAGTTGGTTCTTTTTTGACTGATTTGTTATAAAATCATTATTGTGTTCATACTTGTGTTAGAATGTTAGAATTGCCATGTGTCAAGAATTTGAGAACTCATGTTCATCATTGTGTTCATACTTATCTTATTAGTGTCGGTCAAATATAAAATTCTTAGTTTTGATTTCGGGATGTGTTAACCGGACCCTTCATATCATGGGGTCCACCTACTTTAGTCAAAATGTACAAATTTTAATGCAGACAGTACAGGCGGCGGCAGCATGTCTTCCACAAACCCTCCCTACAAGGGGGGTCCGGTTAACTCATGCCTTGATTTTAGTCTTTTGTTCCGTCTAATAGCACAACAACATCAAAACTAGAATAGTTCTACACATAACAACTTTTCTTTATCAGAGACATAGTTTGTGTTTGTTGGTCCAAGTCTCATTGAGTGTTTATACTCCATCATACTTTTATGATATTACATACACCTTTAATCTATTAACAGTGATCAGTTACTCGGTATAACTTAGGAAAATTTCGTTATTTAATAACGTATTGAAATGCGTCTGGTTCTTGATCCTAATCAGCTACCATGTATCACTCATTCTTCAATACATCATGTTGTTTAACAACTAGGAGTTATTTGACGTTGTTAATGTTATTCTCTTCATTATCGAAACTGCGCATATAACCCCCCCCAAAAAAAAAACAAAAAAAAAACAAATTCACCACTGTTCAAATGCATCGTCGGAAAATAGTTACGGAGGAAGATTTTTTTTTTTTTTTTTTTTTTTTTTTTTTTAAACATTTGTTGCAATTCGAAAGAAACAGGTTGTATTTATTCTGTTTGAGAGAATTGCAAACATCATCCCTAAAGTTTGGCCAAATTGCACGTTTTGTCCTGGTAGTTTGGAAAGTGCAAGGATCGTCCCTGTTGAAAACTTTTGAGGCTAAATTAGTCTTTGGCCTACATCAAATGACTAAAATACCCTTATCCTTATATTACATTTCAGTTTTTTACACAAATGGTCCCTGTGTTTCGCCAGGTTTTGTTGATTTAGTCATAACTTTTTTTTTTAATTTATTTATTTAACGATTAATATTAGTATTATTTTTTTATACCTTTTCGTCCGTTTTTGTGCGTTTTTCTTACGTTTTTGTCCGTTTTTCTCACGCTTTTTTCGTTTTTCCTCCGTTTTTTCCCTTTTTCTTACGTTTTTTTTTTCTGTTTTTGTCCGTTTTTCTTACGTTTTTGTCCGTTCTTCTTACGTTTTTTCCGTTTTCATAAGTTTTTCTTACGTTTTTGTCCGTTCTTCTTACATTTTTTCCGTTCTCATACGTTTTTGTAAGTTTTTATACGTTTCTCTCACGTTTTTTTTTCCGTTTTGTCCGTTTTTCTTACATTTTATCCATTTTCATACGTTTTTGTCCGGTTTTCTTACGTTTTTGACCATTCTTCTTAAGTTTTTTCCATTATCATACGTTTTCTCCGTTTTTGTCCGTTCTTCTTATGTTTTTTTCTGTTTTCATACGTTTTTGTCCATTTTTCTTACGATTTTGTCAGTTCTTCTTACATTTTTTCCGTTTTCATACGTTTTTGTCCATTTTCTCACGTTTTTTTCGGTTTTCAAACGTTTTTCTTCTGTTTTTCCACTTTTTCCGTTTCCATTTTTTTATTTTTCTAAAAAAAATGTTTTTTAAAAAATATTTTTCCTAAAAATATTTTTATTTTCAAATATTTTTCTAACAAATTTTTATTCGAAAAAAAGATTTATTCGATTTTTTTAAAATATATTTTAGATTTTTTTAAAATTTTTTTTCTAAAAAATTCCAAAAAAGTATTTTTTTTTTTTTTTTTTTTTTTTTTTCCAAACGTATGAAGAACCGAAAAAAGTAAGAAAAACGGACAAAAACATATGAAGAACGGACAAAAACGTAAAAAAGACGGACAAAAACGTATGAAAACGGAAAAAAACGTAAGAAGAACGGACAAAAATGTAAGAAAGACGGACAAAAACGTATGAAAACGGAAAAAAACGTAAGAAGAACGGACAAAAACGTTAGAAAGACGGACAAAAACGTATGAAAATAGAAAAACGTAAGAAGAACGGACAAAAACGTAAGAAAGGCGAACAAAAACGTATGAAAACGGAAAAAATGTAAGAAGAACGGACAAAAACGTAAGAAAGACGGACAAAAACGTATGAAAACAGAAAAAACGTAAGAAGAACGGACAAAAACGTAAGAAAAACGGAAAAAAACGTGAGAAACGGATAAAAACGTATGAAAACGGAAAAAATGTAAGAAGAACGGAAAAAAATGTATAAAAAACGGATAGAAACGTATGAAAACGGAAAAAACGTAAGAAGAACGGACAAAAACATAAGAAAAACGGACAAAAACAGAAAAATACGTAAGAAAAACAGACAAAAATGAACGAAAAACGAAAAAAACGTGAGAAAAACGGAAAAAAAACGTAAGAAAAACGGACAAAAATGTATAAAAAAGTAATATTAATATTAATAGTTAAATAAATAAATTTAAAAAAAAGTTAGGACTAAATCAGCAAAACCTGACGAAACACAGGGACCATTTGTGTAAAAAACTGAAATGTAATATAAGGACAAGGGTATTTTAGTCATTTGATATAGGCCAGGGATTAATTTTGCCCCAAAAGTTTCTCACAGGGACGATCCTTGCACTTTCCAAACTTCCGGGACGAAACGTGCAATTTGGCCAAGAAACAGGTTGTATTTATTCTGTTTTGTTTTTGTCCGAAACCATACGAATTCCGATTAAATTTGTCGTAGCTCCACAACCTTCATCGTTTATGTTTAACTTTTTGATTTTGTTGATGCCAAATGAATATTTTGAAGGTTTATCTCCGCTTGTTTCAAGAGGTATTTTTTTCTACTGTAAAAGTAACTTTTATATATACTCTTATCTCACATATCTCACTCATAATACTTTACAATGTCTCAAGCGAGACTTGAACTCATAACATTTAAGTTAATAGCCACTCACATGTCACTAAACCAGATACCTTGGGTTGCAACAATAGGTCTTAATCAACAAATCATTCTTTAGCTTTAATTTTTTTGGGTCATTTACTACGGCATTAAGCTTCCGCAGTTTTATCGCTCGGACCATGCATGGAGGCAAATTATATATTTAGATGATAGTTTACGTTAGGTGGCTTAAGCCTGATTATGATCTTCAAGCTTTCGTAGTTTCATCACACGGAGCGTGAGCGAGAATGTTAGGATTAAAAGTGACGATCATTATTGAGTCAAATAGTTAGTTAAATATATTCATGTAATAGTTAGTAAAATGCTAGTTTATTAAGTTTATGTGTATTATTCATGCTTGTATAAAGTCTAAGGGCTAGTTATGTAATATGGTCAAAGATATGTGAAGCCCTAGACTACAAGTATAAATACTCTTGTAAACCTCATTTGAGAGGTTGGTTCTCTTAGTGGTTCTCTTAGGTAATAACATTGTCTTTCATTTACACACACTAGAGTTCCCATCCACTCTCTCTCTCTACTTACTTTCTCTCTCTAGATCTAGCCTAGATTCACAAGTGATAAGGTTGTTCTACGGTCCTACAAGTGGTATCAATCGCCTCGGGATAATATAGGTTGTTTTAGGTTTGATTTGGTTGAAAAACTTGGTTTAAAAGTGATTTTTGATTCGAGGTTACTGTTCATCAGTTTGTTTTCGAGTTAGGTGCAAAATTTCGAGTTAGAAATATTTTTTTTTCGAGTTAGGTGCAAAAAGTTATCGAGTTAGGATAAGTTTTCGAGTTAGGGTTTAAGTTTTATCGAGTTAAGTGTTTGTCTATCGAGTTAGGAAAGGTCTCATCGAGTTTGGAGCATACTTATCGAGTTAGAAATGTTTCTAGTTATCGAGTTAGGTATATGTTTATCGAGTTAGGTGTCAGTTCAAGGTCTATCGAGTTAGGTTTCTTAAGAGTGTTATCGAGTTTGGATTTTGGATTTTGGCGAGTTAGCCTTGTTTACCTAATCGTTTATCGAGTTAGGATCATTGTGACTCTAACTAAGGGGATACTCTGCCCAAATCAAGACTACCTATCGAGTTAGGAACCATACCTAACGTATCGAGTTTGAAACCCAAAGCACCTATCGAGTTAGGAACATACCTAAAGTATCGAGTTAGAAACCCAAAGCATGTATCGAGTTAGAAACCTTAATGGACTTATCGAGTTAGAAACCTTAATGAACTTATCGAGTTAGAAACCTAAATGAACTTATCGAGTTAGAAACACAAGCCTTATCGAGTTAGACCAAAAAAAAAAAAAAAAAAAAAAAAAAAAAAAGAAAAAAAAAAGTTTTTTGGCGGGAAATTTTGAGTAAAATTTATTTTTTACACGAGAATTAACGTTCAATTTTTACGCGAGATTTAAATTTTGGTATAACGTTGAAAATTTTGGCCCGAAATTCAAATTTTTAGGCCAAAATTCAAAATTTTTTGGTAAAATTTGGCGTCAAAATTTTAAAACTCAAATTTTTCTAGTAACCTTAGAATTGGATTTTATAGTGATTTTCAAATTTTGAGAAAGAAATTTTTCATACTCAATTTTTGGCGGGAAATTACGAAATCAATCAGATCAACCGAGAACGAACTTTCATCTTCACTAAAACATCTAATCTTCAACAACAACCTTTGTTATCTTTCAAAAGATCCTCAGAACAACGTTTTCACTTTGAATTCAAATCATGGCAACTCAACAAGACATTCATGCTGCCGGTGCCGAAAACCGACCTCCAATGCTTGAAAAAGGTGGATATCTTCCATGGACAAGCCGCATGCTTCGTTACATCAAAACTAAAGATAATGGCAAATTAATGATCAAATCCATAGAAAAAGGTCCATTTCAGCCAAGACATGTTCAAATTGAAGGTAATCCAAATGAAACACCTCCTACTCAACCATTCGTGCGTCTACAAACAGAAGCAGATTACACAGATGAAGACAAGGCGCAGATCAAAGCCGATGATATGGCAATGCATTTAATCCAACTTGGATTACCACGGGAGATCTTTGCTGCGGTCGACAGCTGTGAAACTGCTCATGATATGTGGGAACGTGTTAGAAGGATATGTCATGGAACAGAGATTGGACAACAAGACGTTGAGAACAAACTTCTTACTGAATGGGAGAATTTCACATCTACCAAAGGTGAACAAATTGAATCATACTACACCAGGTTTTGCACTTTGATGAATGAGTTAATCAGAAACAAGTTGACACCTCGGCCAATTGCAACAAACATCAAATTCATCAATAACCTTCCAGAAGAATGGGGTCGTTATGTTACAATTGTCAATCAAACAAAGGATTTACACAAGGTGAATTATGATCAACTCTATGACTTTTTGAAGCAAAACCAAGCTGAGGCTAATGAAGTAAGGAAAGAAAGATTGGCTAAGAATCATGATCCTCTCGCATTAATTGCTAATACATCAACACCATTACCAGTGAACACTCAACCACCATCATCATCTTCCACTCACAACTACATGCAACCATCATGCATTCTACAACCAACACCGGTCTACCAACAACAGTTCTACCCACAACAACAACAACAAGTTATTCCACAACAGCAACACCCACAATTCCAAGAACCGGAATTCACTGACAATGATGAAGCTACTGCAGCATTGTCCCAAGCGTTTGCTTTTCTATCAAAGGCATTCCAAGGACGTTATTCTACACCAACAAACAACAACCAAAGAATCTCATCGAACACTCGCAACAAGCAGTTTGCTCAGCCGAGTTTCAATATGGGCAATGAAGGCCAAATGGTTGGAGTTTATGGGAATCAGAAGGGATATCAGAATATGCAGAATGCAGGGAATCAGAATGCAGGTCAGTTTGCAGGGAATCAGTATGGTCAGTATGCAGGGAATCAGTTGGGTCAGTTTGTTGGAAATCAGAGGGGTCAGAATGTTGGTAATCAGGCAATGGGTTATCTGAATAGGAATGTTGCAGCCCCAGTTGTTGGGAATTTGGGAAATGTTAATCAGGGTAATCCGGTAAAGTGTTTCAACTGTTAGGGTGTAGGTCATATGGCAAGGAACTGTCCCACTAAGCCGAACAAAAGAGACCTAGCATACTTACAGAAAGCAGTGTTGTTGGCACAAAAGAATGAGGCAGGATTTCAGTTGAACGCAGAGGAAAATGATTTTATGGCTCTTATGGATGACATGGAAGACAGAGAGGATATCGATGCGAACTACATTTTTATGGCAAATCTTCAGGAGGCAAAGTATGACACGGATTCTGACACACCTCCGGTCTATGACATCAATGCAGTCTCTGAGGTATCAAATTTCAACACATGTCATAATAATGATATATCTGATATGTCTCCTCATGAGGAACAACATTTTGAGAAGCAAGCATCCACTTATGATACATACATGGACACGCCAAGTAGTAGCAATACTCCTTCAGCAACTCTAGATTTGAATCATAATGGAGACTTTGTTTCACAGCATGCTGTGAATGATGAGGAAACACGTGCTTTATTTGAATCATTATTAAATAATTGTGGTATTGAAATCGAAAAAGTGAAAAAGGTCAATCGCGATGTTAAGGCCGCGAATGTAAAATTGACCACTAAGCTTGAGAGTTACAAGGAAAACGCTAAAGCTTTTGAGTTTCATCACAAAAGATTGTCTGAATTAGAAACTGGTTATCAAAATTCCGTTTCAAGGGAAAAACAATTGCAACTCAAGTTTGATACACTTGATGTTAATTCTTTCAAGAAGATAAAAGCTTTAAACGCGGAAATTTCTGATTTACAAAACCAACTTTCTAAACAAAAAACAGCTTATACCAATCTTGAAAAAGAAAGGGATGAGTTGAAAAAGGACTTTGCAAAGAAAGAAGACAAACTTTTGGCCGAAATCGTAGAGTCAGAACACATGATTGCTCATTTAGAAGAATTAGTGGTTAAGTCGGGTCAGTCAATTCATACAATGAAAATGATTTCAAATCAAACTAATCCGATTTACCATACGAAACATAAAGTGGCTCTTGGTAACAACACCCCCAGTAATCTCAAGAAAGCTCAGCAAGAACAGAATGTTTTGTATAATGGTAATGTGATTTACACTAAACATGATCCTCCCGTCGTTCGGGATTCTATGCAAACGATAGAACATGTCGAAGAGAGCATTTCTAAAATGAAACAAAAGGATTTGAAACCCATTGATTACAACAAATTGAACAAACTTTCGGGAATTACTTTTGTTCCACAAAAAGAACCATCTGTGTTTTCCATAAAACGACCATTCTCAAAAATGTTTTCTAAGAAAGTAATTGTTTCAAAATCTCTTTCAAAAATGGAACAAATGTCTTCTAACAACACTTTTAATACAAGTGAGGCTAGAAACATTCTGGATGACGTTAAAAAGAGAATTCAAGAACTTCAAAACATTGTTGCTTCTAAAACTACAATCGATATTAACAACTGGCATTCCAGTTTTCATATTGAGCAGAAAAAAGTTTTTGAAAATGAAATTACTATCCCACTGAATAACATCAGTGCGAGGGTAATCTATTTTGAAAAAGCTTTCTTAAAAGAAACGGCCGACTTTGTCAAGGACCACAAATCCCTGGTAAACGAAGCTAATGATACTCGTGAAAACATGAATGTTTTGGAAAACCTAAATGATTCTCTCTTCGAAGCTGTTATGACCACTGACATTATGTCCATCATTTTACAAACATACTCTGTTCAAGACGATGAAAGACTGAGAGCTGAGACCTCCGACATTGTTTCCAAATATGAAAATGCTCTTATAAAGCTTGAAAAAGAAAATGTGTCAGGTTTAAACAACTTGATCGAAAAAAGGAATAATGCAAGTATGACAAACTGTCGTATGAGCGTGCTTTCAAGAACATGAAAGAGCAAAATGATCTTTTGAAGGCTCAGCTTGAAAGTCAAAAAAGGAAGGGTGAGGAAACTAAGTTTGCAAAACCATCAACTTCGGAGAAACCAAATGTTTCAAACACGGTTCAAAAACCAAAAATGTCAATTTCACGGTTTGCTCCAAAAGTCGATGAGAAAAAGGATTTGACAAAATCAGTCACTCCAACACCCTTGCCCCTGCAATGTGAAAATGATAAGAGTGTTGAAAAACAAAATATGTTTGTTGAAAGAAACAAAAATGTGATTTCACCTGGCTCTTCTAAGTATAGTACACCAAATAAGACAACAAAAACTGTTAATGAGTCTGTTGGTTCTAATGACATGGTCCTCAATCACCATCTAGAAGAAGCTAGAAAAAAGGCACAACATCGAAAAAACGGAATTTTAGGTGCAAAACCTAGTGTGATGAATTCTACAAGATTCCAAAGCACCGCTAGTAGTAGTAAACCATTACCTAGGAACTTTCAACAAAATACTAGGGATTGGCTTGCATCTAAGAGTAGTGGCACAAATAAGAATGTTAGGAAAGTAGAATGCAACACAAAGAATTCCAAATCAAGTGTCAAGAACCAATCCACTAAGACACCAAATCGAAACAAACCCATTAATAAGAAGCAAGAGGTTAAGAAACCTAATAGGTGGATATCTAAAGAATGTAGTTTTTCCAAGACTGAGACTTCCGCTGCATCTGATAAGAAAACTACATCTAGATCTTACCTTAGGTGGATTCCTACGGGGAAAGTTTTTAAAACAGTTGGTCTTAGGTGGATTCCCACAGGGAAGATTTTTGATAGTTGCACCAAGACAAATAATAGTGATAATCATCAGGAAAAGGAAGTAGAAACCATTACAACCATTGATAGTCAACACCCACAGAGTGATGCTTCATGTACTTCTAACACTATTATTTGTGAAACCTCTTCGTCTTTGGTTGCAGGTGCTTCAACTATCTCAGAACCCAGTTCTTTAGAGGGTTCAAATTCTGTAAATTCTATAAAATCATTCTTTCAATCTTCTATTTTTTATTTTCCATTTCTTTTATAAAAACAAAAACAAAATACAAAAATATAAAATTTCAAAAAATACAAAATTTGAAAAACCAACAAAAACAAAATACAAAAATATAAAATTTCAAAAAATACAAAAACAATATAAAATCAAAAAATCCAAAAATATTCTTCTCACGACATGTCTCTCGTATAAATCAATATTCTGTACGTTTCTAGAAATGTCATTCAACAATGATACGGACATGTACAGATGCTTGAACGGGAGTTCTTTATATGTTTTTCTAAAAACACGTCGTTTCTCAAAACTTTCTTCACAATGGCTTTCGTATACTTCAGTACGAAACCCGGAGACTAATGATGACTTCTGATTATTTTCAAATCAAGGACTCGTATTTTCAAGGACGAAATCTTTTTCAAAAAGTTCGAGTCTAAACAAACGAAAAAGACTTCAAACAAAAACTCGTTTTCAAAATAGTAATCTTGAGCACTTTTTCAAGATTCATCAAAAGATTTTTCAAAATCTTTCAAATGAGTGCTCAAGATAACTCCCTCTAAACCCTTAATTGATTTTCAAATGTGCTATCATTAAAGGGGGAGTACAAAAACAAAATTGTTCCGAATTCATGCAAAATGAAATCTGTCTTTCTCTCCAAAAAGCTTTTTCTTAATCAGTTGATATCGAAAATATCACGATATGCTATTTTTGAGGGGGAGAAGACATGATTAAAATATGATCAAAGATGTTTAAAGCTTGTGACTGAATCTCAAAAGAGCTCGACTCAGAATGTACCAATGAATTGACGAAGCTTAAAATGTCAGTAATCGAAAAGACTTGTCCTGGACGGGTAATAATTTCAAGCTAGTCTAACTAGTGATGTAAGCGTGTCTCGAATAGGACTTGTCTGAGTAGAATGTACCGTATCGCGAGACTTTCTTTGGACTTGACCAGGACGGGTAATAACTTCAAGCTAGTCTAACTAGTGATGTAAGCGTGTCTCGAATCGGTCATGTTCACTGAAAGTGGATCAATTCAAAAAGTGCAAACTCCTCACGCATGTGCAAATTTCTTAAAAAATTCATGAGCACATGTGAAGGGGGAGTCCTTCAAAAGAAACAAAAACTCTCAAAGTGTCAACAAAAAATGTGTTTATATTCATAAACACTTTGAGAGATTTTCAATCAAGGGTTTCATGGCAATTATAGGATTCATGGAGTTATAAGGTGACTAAGGTTGGGGAAAACGGTCCTATGCTCCGCCAGAGCCGAAGGGATCTACCCAAGGACAATTCCAATAGATTAGAATTAAGAGTCCTTAGGTATGATTGAAAAAAGGAGAAAATGAGAAAGGAGAAAGAAGGGGTTGAAGAATTAAAAAGAAAAGTTATGAAAAAGGGTGAAAAGAAATAGCCCTTCATATGTTCAACCTTAGGGCAGACACCGGGTTCAATTCATATGCTACTGGTTGTTAATAAGGTGACACCGGTATTGAAGATAAAGACGTCATGGACCCAGTGACGCACTGCACTAAACCTTCTAGCCACTCAAGTTCTCTTAAAAGAGCTTGTTTCATTCTCACGGGGAACCAGTGTAATCTATCGACTTATCTCTTAGAGATGGTTGATATTGAAGTAGGAGACCCCTCCCTAGTCTCCGCATAGGAAACCAAATGTGCACTTATCGAGTCTAGAGCCATGAGATTCATTAAAAAGATCTCTTAGGATACACTTTCCTATGAATATACTTGTGTTCGTCAAAAAGGACACAAGTTGTAAGAGTCTTTATGAGATCTACGGATCTTGCCTTGTCTATCATGATGGTTACTATGTCTCAAACGGTCTACAGTTGTGGGGTGATCTCCAGCAACTCACCTGAATCATTGATGTACTTCGGTGGATCTAGTAAGCCCTTTCAAGGGTATCTGATTCAGGAATGGCCTTGGTAAGGGTTAGAAGGAGTCTTCACACTATGCTGTTGACGATCTCTAATTCCGAACCTGTAAGTACCGGTTGATTTATTGCTAACTGTTTTATGCAGGTACTCATAAATGTTCCTTGGAGAAAGACCGTTACCATCACTATAAAATCAACATGCTCATACCCTGCAAAGCTCTCTTCAAAGATCAAAGCAAAGCAAAGTTCAGAACGTTTCTAAGTCAAAGTCAAAGAATCTTCAAACAAAAGAAACAAAGATTAAAGTCAAAGAGAAGAGAACTTCATAAAGATTCAAAGCCAAACAAAGTATGAGCATGTTGGAAAAGACGTAAAGACAACAGAGTAAAGATGTTGATCAAAGGCAAGAAAGATCACAAAGCATGATTGGAACAAAGAAACTAGCAAAACTATTACACAAGGACTCAAAGTTCAAGAAAACAAGCTTCAAAGATCAAAGATCAAAGTCACAAAAGAGAGATCTCAATGATCACCCTTAGGGGGAGATTGTTAGCATTAGAAGTGTTGATCATTTATGAAATCAAAGTGAGATCTCAATGATCGTCCCTTAGGGGGAGATTGTTAGGATTAAAAGTGACGATCATTATTGAGTCAAATAGTTAGTTAAATATTTTCATGTAATAGTTAGTAAAATGCTAGTTTATTAAGTTTATGTGTATTATTCATGCTTGTATAAAGTCTAAGGGCTAGTTATGTAATATGGTCAAAGATATGTGAAGCCCTAGACTACAAGTATAAATACTCTTGTAAACCTCATTTGAGAGGTTGGTTCTCTTAGTGGTTCTCTTAGGTAATAACATTGTCTTTCATTTACACACACTAGAGTTCCCATCCACTCTCTCTCTCTACTTACTTTCTCTCTCTAGATCTAGCCTTGATTCACAAGTGATAAGGTTGTTCTACGGTCCTACAGAGAATTATATATATTTCAGTGTTGCAAAAATCGGCATAGGCGGCCGATTAATCGACGAATAATCACTAGATGGAGATTAACCGCCAAGATTTTCACTTATCTGTCTTATTAATCGGTTTGGTAAAAAATCGGTTAACATACCGATTAATTAGATAAAAATCGGCTAAATCAGGCATAAATCGAATAAATCAGCCAACTTTGTTACAAATAGAAATCGGCCAATCAGGCATAAATCAGCCAAATCAGGGAAAAAAAATCGGCTAGATCGGTCAAATTAGATATGTAGTTTCAATTTTTGATAATTTTATATATAAAAAATCAAATCCGATTAATCCCCGCTTAACCGATTAATCGCTAGGCGGTACCCCGGCCGCCCAGCTACCACCTAACGATTTTTTGCAACCTTGATTAGTTGATTTAGATGATAGTTTCTGTTAGGTGGCTCAAGCCCGATCATGAACCTACGGTCCGTTGGAATTTTAGAGTTTTGTAATGGTATGTTATCTATAAGTAAAACATACATAAAGCACGGATTATATCTTATATTGAAATTTACAAACTTAAAAATGAGTAATGTATTATACCCAACTTATCTTTTTAAATTAATTTTTTTTTTCTTTTAGATATTTTTAATTAAAAATGATAACAATATTTATCATTAATTTAATAATTTAAATATTGCTTAATCCTCAAATTTTTATATTTGTCATTTTTACACCTATAAACTTTATTTTTCGCAATAACTACAAATTAAACCAATGAATGTTACACCAAAACCACAAATTTAGAAATATAATTATTTGTAGTTATAAACCGTCGTTTTCCGTGAATATTCGTCTAGCACTACCTCATCTGTAAACAGTAAATAGCAAAGTAAGACTTTCATGGTTTTCATTTTGTATTACTCGACTCAATAACAAAAATGTTAGGCTAGTCACAGAAGGCACTCAAACAACGAATGAGAACACGATACACAGAGTGCGATCACATCTCTGACGACAGAAAATTTGTGATCGACCAGTTTTTGTACGATGAATTTCGTAAAGATCATGCCGTTGTTGAGACATTGCGTGGTTGTGTGAGTCAGATATATGCCCAAAAAGCAAACAAGATTCGTTTGAGTTTTGAAGAAAATGTGAAAGCTGCTATGGTTGAACAACAACAATTTGAACAAGGTGCATCAAGTTCATCTGCACCAAGAGTTGTTGAGCAACAACAACATCTGCCTCGTCTCGTCTGGATCACTTTCAGCTAAGTTTTGAGGAAAATGTGGCAGCAGATGATGGTGGCTGGAACTCTGACAAGGAGCGGGAGTTGAGCAGGTTGGAAGCTCAGTTAGAAGCAGAGAGGTTGGCGAGCTTTGATCCTTACGACGACGGTTACGGCTACAACAACTCTCAAACCTAATATCACCCAGATTATAATTGAAGTTTATGTGATGTTTAAGTTTATGTTTTCAATCGATGTACTATTTTATTTATTAATGAAATTAATGTTTTAATTATTAAGTTTATAGTTTAAAATGTTTAAAAAAATGTAGTTGGTTGCATTATTGGAGCACACAATCGTCTGCAGGTTGCTGTAAAGAAAAAGTTGACGTAACAGAAAAAACAGTGAAAATTCAATCCCCTTACTGTGAATAACATTAGCATTATTTTGTAATTAATTTTAGCAAGCAGGTGAATACTATATTTGTTTCTGACAAAGATGAAAAGATGGTTTTAGTCTTTTAGACTTTTACTAGTGAGGGAGTAATATTTCTTTCTTTTATCTTTTTCATCATGTCGACTATTGGATGAACTCGTTTTCATCTATGTATACTTTTTGACATCTTTGTCACATCTTTTCATAAGTGAAGCTAGTAGGATTACTAGTGAATGTTGAGTTACTTTTAATGTGTCTAATTTATTTATTAGTTGTATAGCTCATAAACCAATTTTTATTAATATTTACTATTAATTCTCTTTATTCTCATTAAAATTTCAAATAACTTAATAATCAGATACAATATTAAAATAAATTTAGTTGTTAAGTTATTCTTTTCTAATTTATCTTATTTATTATTGTGTTTTAAGTTTAATCATGAGTTAAGAAATATAAATAATTTTTTGAGCAATATTTATTATTATAATTTTTACTTTAATTACGATTCTCTTTAAATTTTAATCCTGACTCCACGTATGCACCTTTTGACGTATTTTACATTATCATGTTTTCTTTCGGTTAATTTATCCTGTCACAATCAACCACCTATATATCCACATTATTGAAATATATATTACACAAGTAATGACCTGGTTTCATCTTCATAACAAGATATTTTAATTAATGAGTTTATAAGTAAGTTATATATATATATATATATATATATATATATATATATATATATATATATATATATATATATATATATATATATATATATATATATATATATATATATATATATATATAGGGATCCAGTAAGAAGTAAATTAAAATAAGAAGTGGCGAGAAGTGACCAAAACCACGCATTTGAGATCCAACGACTTGCATTAGATGCATTTCTATTCATATAGATGCAACATCTTGAGTTTTGAAAGTTAATTTGATGTATAGATGGTGCAAATTGATTTTCATGATTTCGGCACGTGCAGAGGAACAAAAAACAAGAGAAATCATGAAATGCATCTAATATACGTATATGCATCTGATTAAAAGCTAGAAAACACACTATGGTGCGTTATAATGCATCTAAGATTATAGGGATGCATCTAATTTAGGTCGGTGCATCTCAGATTTGTGGTTATAGTTCTTCTTATTCTTTCTTATTTTAAGTAATATTCTTATTTGATCCTAACTATATATATATATATATATATATATATATATATATATATATATATATATATATATATATATATATATAGGGCCGTCTCGTGGATTTTTAAAGCCCTATGCCACAACTGTAAAGTAGGCCCTCAAACACGTAGCACTAAGTACTTGTACGACATACGAAAATTTGTTATAATATAAATCGTGAGCATAGTTTGTTTTTTTTTTTTTTTTTTTTTTTTTTTTTTTTTTTTTCATAATGCTAAATGTAACGATAGTATTTGTAAAAGAAAAAAGTAGTTTCAAATATAAATTCCATTCTAAAGGAAACAGATTTAAAAGTAAAATTGATAATAATAATAATAATAATAATAATAATAATAATAATAATAATAATAAGAGTAAACTACACCGTTCGTCCTTGTGGTTTGCGTTGACCGACGAGTTTCGTCCTTTGACCGAAAAAATTGCACCATCCGTCCCTAAATGCGAAACGTTATCCACCGTTGGTCCCTCCTTCTAACGACCCTTGTTAACGGCAGTTAAGTCATTCCACTTAATACCCAAACAAGGGTATAGTGGTAAATTTGCTATATTCTTTTTCTTTTCCTTTTAAGCATAAACAAATAAAAAAAATGTACTGTAACATAGGTCCCAATCATTTATTCTTCTTCTTTTTCATCTCACCACTACTCATCAAACTGCCATTATTATTTCTCTTTCATCTTCACCGCCAAACCTACCACCATCACCACCACTTCCGATCACTGTAAATACTAGTATAATTCACTTCACCAACAAAAACCTCAAAATTAAAACCCATCTCATTCTCTCATTATATATAAACGCTAACAGCTCATCTTCATAAACTCAAACACAAAATCCTAACCACAAATAATAACCCATGATCTTACATCTTCATTAAAAAATTAACTACCATTTTTTTTTAAGAATATGACCATTTATGTAACATTAACAACCACCACCAACTCAACAATAACAACATATTACATATGCAACTGTTGTATATTTTTTTTACAAAAATTATAAGGCATATGATTCTCCCTTAACAATAACAACATATGTAATATTATAAGCGTTTACAGTTTCATACCCATATATATTCCATTCATTCATTTCATCTTCATTAAAAACCCAAGAAATCAACATCCATTTCTTTCATTCTACATCTAAAAAACACCAAAACCCATTTTCATAGTACCACCACCACCATCATCATCTTGTCGCCACAACACATGGCCATCTCGTCACAGCCACCAAACCCACGCTACTAGTACCATCATCATCTCCTCACCTATCAACCCCTCCATGATAGGAAAATATAATATGGTTAGAAATTGCTAATAAGGTGGACTGATTAGAGAGTATAATGTGATGGATTAGAAATTGCTAATACGGAAAAATTACCAGATCTAAGCGGCTGTTAATCGCCGGTAAAAACAAAAAGATTAAAATTTTTTGAAAGAAGTGTTATGGATTGTAGGTGCAGCTATGGAACGAGTGATTAGTTCATAAAGCAAAAAAAAGGTATTACTTTAATACATACTACTTCAGATACATATGATTGATTAGTTCAATTTTTTTAAATAATCACTGTGAGTTTTATTTTCAATTGTTGGTGGTCATGATAAATGGATGAAGATCGCATATTGGTAAAAGAAATGAAAGAAATAATGTTTGGTGTGAATTTGTGATAAGGGAGATGATTGGTAGAGGCATACAAATTAATGGAAGAGTAACTACACCATTCGTCCTTGTGGTGTTGGGGAAAAGACTAGAATACCCTCACGTGGTTATCACGTGTGGGAGTATAACGACAGTTAGTGTGGTTCGTTAAAGTGAAGGACTAACGATACATAACGTTTCACATTTAAGGACGGATGGTGCAATTTTTTCGGTCAAAGGACGAAACTCGTCAGTCAACGCAAACCACAAGGACGAACGGTGTAGTTTACTCTAATAATAATAAATAAATAAATAAATAAAGCTCCCCTTCGAACAGGGCAATTAGTGGGACGGTTGTAAACTTGTAATTAGTTGATGTGCTTTTGTAATTATATGTTCGCATGTTAAAATTGGAGTTAATGGAAATTCGAAATTGTCGGTTCTAAGAACAAAATCGCCCCATCTATCCTCCTCAGGAGAAGTTATTCGATTTTAGTTCAAAAATACAATTTATTCGCGTGATCCGCTACAGGTCTACAGGCCACAACAAAAAAGAAAATCACAAAATGGGCTTTTATACAAAAGGGTTTTTCTAACTTGTGCTCTAGGAGCACAAGTTAAGCATACAAAAAATACTAATGAACCTGCAAAAAGTACAAAAAAAACTGTTTTTTATTTAAAAAGTGACAGAGACCCACAGAAAAGTACACAGGGATTCGCAAAAGGTACACATTTTTGTGTGCTTGGGGCACAAGTTAGAAAAACCCTTTAAAAAACTAGGTATAAAATATTTTTGGAGACCCTCAAGGATTTTGGCCAAGTGCAGTTGCCCTGCCTGCATAGACTTAAATCTGACCCTGCACATTGACAGTAGTATGCGGTGCCGCGTTGATATTTGGATGAATTAAAAAATAAAAATATCATATATGATAATGGAATATTTTTAAGAGGTTTTCTAACTTGTATTCATGCCATGACATAGGTTTAGAAGTATCATTTGAGGATTAAATCTTTTTTACATATTAAAGGACTAATCTTCACCCTTCATTTTTTCTTTATCTTTATTTGATCTAATGGATGTGATTAATCATAACAATTTAAAAAACTCACTTTCATCCTTTTTTTTCAAAGATTAATATCTTTCAAACCGTTAATCGTTAAACGAAAAAAAATATACCGTTACGACGAGCAGTTAATTATCTTTCTATAGATAGGTTATTTGATATATTTTCGACAATTTTTTTTCTTCGTTTTTTTCCCGTTTTTTTTCGTGGCCGAAAAAATCATATATGATATGTAATATCATATATGATTTTTTCGGCTACGAAAAAAAATGTGAAAAAAACGAAAAAAAAAATTTTGTCGAAAATATATCAAATAGTCTATCTATAGAAAGATAATTAAATGCTTGTTGCGATAGTGTAATTATTTTCGCTCAACGATTAACAGTTTAAGAGATATTTAAATTATAAAAAATGAGTGAAATATTAAAATGCTTTTAATCTCAATCATTGATTTCTTTTTACATGGATGGTAGGGATGAGTCCCTTGGTATGTAAAAAAAAGTTTGGTATTTAATATAACTCTCCTCTAGAAGTATTAATTAAACACAACTAAATTTTAAATTAAATTTATTTTTATGTATATGGTGTATTGGTGTTAAACTTGGCAAATAAAAAAAAATTAGAAAGTAATAAGACAATTTACATTTAATTACGGTAATTTTAGTTTATTAAATATTTTAAGCATGTATCACCATGACACATTGTAGAAAATCTCTATTTTAACTTATTGATAATCCGCACACGTTTCATTTTTTGAGTGCATCGATCAATTAGCTAAAAATAAATAAAAATACATGATAGAGTTTACCATACATATTACCTTTGCTTGAAGTTATAATTATAAAGTTTAAAGAAAACAGTTAGGGTCTGTTTTGTTAGTAGACGGGTTTAGGATTAAGATTTTGAATTTAAATTTAGTATACGTTAAATAAAATGAGTAGAGTGATAAATACAGTAAAATAATATTATATATATATATATATATATATATATATATATATATATATATATATATATATATATATATATATATATATATATATATATATGTTATAAATAAATATAATATTTTATATAATAAAACAAAACCCTAAGTGGGGACTTTTGTATTTCCAAAAACTCAACCTTCCCTTATTGAGTAATAATTTAATTAATATTATTTTTCATATTTCAAAAAAATATTATTTCCTTATTAGGTAATTTTTTAATTTATAAATTTATAAATTTGTTTTGTTGATATACTATATAATTAAAAGATAAATGCAAAAAAATATAAAAAAGATGCAACTAACAATATAATTACACTTTTTAAATGATTATCTATAATATCAAAAAACTATAATTAAAAATTATAAATCAAACAAAATAAAGATTAAATTATTTGTTTTTAATAAATAAAAAAATATCATTCAAAATATTTTAAAAAAAAGCAGCGCGTGAGAAGGTATTATAACTAGTTTATACATTAAAAATTGTTATTATTTTAAAAATGAAAATAAAGTAAAATATGAGTGGATTGATGTAAGATATGGGCTTACCTAAAATGAAAATATAACAAAAAGACAAATATTTTGTACTCATTCTCAATTATATGGGACTCGCACAAACATAGCAAACAATACCTTTTCATCTTCAAATCACCCTAAATAATTAATTAAAAATAAAACTATCGATCTGTGAAAAGTAAAAAAGAGAAAATAATATTCCCTCCGTCTCAAATTTATTGTTCAGTATTGACTTTTTTAGTATTTCTTTTTCAACTTTGACCTTAAATATTTTTGTGGTTATTATATAATATTTGATGCAAAATATATAAATGAATTGGGTTTTAAGTCTACTTTTCAATGGTATAATTTTTTTATCAAATATTATATAATAAAAAATATATATTTTTGGTCAAAGTTATACCATTTTGACTTTGAAAATTCAAAGTGGACAATAATTTTGAGACGGAGGGAGTAATAGTTATGTTTTTTAAACTATTTGTTTTTTTGTCAGAAGACACTTATTTTAAGACGGAGAGGGTAGTTGACAAACAAGATGCAAGTTCAAATCCTCCTAAAAACATGTAATAGCATCTTTTTGCTATTTAAGATATTGGCCAATCAACGTTATTATTTTTTTTAATTCTTGATTATATTACTCCCTCCGTCTTAAAATTATTGTTCATATTTTCCATTTTGAATGTCTCAAACTAATTGTCCACTTTCTTTATTAAGTAAAAACTAGATAATCTAATAAAGGAATATTTCATTTTAGTGGTTGAAAATTAAATTGTCTCAACTTTTATTAAACTTTGAGTTTTCTCTCATGATAATAATTTTGAAACGGAGGGAGTAGATGATAACCAGATTATACACCCTTTTACGCATTTTTTTTTCATTTGTTTATAATTATTTGAGATGAAATTTTTATCAAAATGATCTACTCGTATTAAACTTCTCTCATTTTGCTAACAAAATAATCTTTTATAAACATAAATAAGAAATTAAGAGTGTGTTTAGTTAGTAAAAAATATCTTATTTTTCCAGAAAATTTTTTACAAGAAAATGGAAAAACTAAAAATCCATTTAGTCACTTTTTTTTTCTTTTTTTTTTCATTTAAAAAAAATGAAATTCCCACTTACCAAATTTTAACTAGAAAAATGAAAACCCTAATCTATCATTCAATTGTCTCTAAGAAAAAAAAATACGAAATTTCTCAATCTATAATTCAAGTATCTCGTTCTAACCCTAATCATCATTGTTGGTTTTATAGACAAAATAATAATAGTCGTGTGTTAGGATCAAACTTGAGATCACGGGATTGCACACAATACGTATGAAGAGGAAATGTAATAATTATTTATAAAATGTTATAATTAATTATTAAACACAAAACAAATAAATAATAATTAGTATTATTGATTAATGACTAATTAATTATTAAACGAAGATTAGGAAAGTAATTACTAGACAATACATGGAAACAAGAGAAGGTTCCGGAATCCCCTAGGGGATGCCAAACCGATCGGCCCAAGGGGTTTACCCACCTCCATTGTGCCTTGAGCTCCAAGTATTGTGTAGTATATAAGCAAACCCAAGGTGTAGGTTTTTCTAATAACTTGTACACACACAACTTGGTGTTTTCTCTCCTTGTCTTTTCCTTGGTCGATCCAAAACCGAACACCCCTAAGGGTTTCGTTTTTCTTGCATCATAAAAAGGGTTTTGTGTTTATTACTTGCATAAACTTTTCCTTGAATTAGTACGTGTGTACAAGAACGTGAATCAAACACACTATTGTTTGATTCTTGGATTGAATTACAAAAAGGTAAGGGGTAATTCATATAATCCTTATAAACCCTAATTAGGGTTCATTGGTTCCGGAAGATTGCATTGATTCTTGTTCGGGCTAGATACGGTATGTTTACTATTTAAATTAATGATTAATTAATTACTTGTTATTCGATCTATTATAATTGCTTCCGCTCATGCTCACTTTGATGTTCATGGTTTATTAATATGATTGTCATGATATAATAATTCCAAAAGTGGCATCTAGAGCCGTTATAATGTGTAATTAATTATCGCAACGCATAAAATTGGATTTTGATTCGTATAGTTACATGTTTTTTTTAGGGTTTATTTTTTTTATCCCTAACCCTAATTTTGGGTCGAATGACCTTTAAGGGTTTTTAGGGGTTTGCTTTTATTTTTATAAAATCTAATTAGAAACCCTAAGATGTCATGTAATTGTTATGCGTTTTAGTAAACGATCTTGGTGCAATGTGTTAATTGTTAAGCTAAATCCATGAAAAAGTGCATATTTGCATGGATTTTTATTGTGTTATAATTTAAATTGTTTAAATTGCTTATATATATTAATGGTTAAGTTATATTAAAACATGTAAATTTTAATAGATGTCGAATTGGGGAAGACTCCAATATTAAGTAATCTATTATGTGCTATGTGGTATTTATTTAATTTTGGCTTACGCAATCGATTTATCGATGTATGTGGCTCTTTTTCTAAGAAAAAGAAAGCCCTAATTGAATTAATACGTTATACGCCTAGATTTGATTATTAATAGGACTTTTTAATAAGATTTGCATGTGGCTACATGTTTTATACATATTTAATTGTTATGATTATGTATATGTAGTTATTTAGTTGTTTTATTTTTTATTGCAAATTACTTGTTTTGTTTATTTATTGTGTTAGACATGTTTATATAAACGAAAAGGGTAATTTTTTGAATAGAAAAATAATACGGACTAAATAATGGCGAAATTGTTTTGGTTTTTTAAGAGTTTAAATCTCAAAGGATTGGTTGATTGATGTTTTTGTACGTAATGGTTAAATAGGCTCGACCGAAGTTTACACACTATAAAATGGGTATAAGGATGGCAACGCATTAAATTGTGGCCTTAGATAGACAACATTCATGTCTTAACGCTCGTTTGTGTGTAAATTAGACTTACCGAACAACCATTACATGTACATTGTCATCTTAAGGGTGAATAATCCACAATTCCACAATGATTATCCGAAACACTAAGCTTTCGGGCTTATGCAAAAGTACGATATAGTGGACGATAATTGATGGTTATTCTTTAATTGGTGAACCCGATACCTCAATCAAAACTTTGTTATTTTACTCTTAGATAATTGGTAATAAAAATGTTTTGTAAAACCAATGTTATGAAGTTGTATGCATGCTTCTTCATACATTATTTTGATCACATCAAAATAGTTATACCCTTATAAAATTAAGTTGAATGCCATCTAATTAAGAACACTTGAAGTTGTAATTTACGTCATAGTGAGACTTGGCGAGATTGCAATGGAAAGGTAAATTTCATAAATTCATTGCTAGCAGATTAACTGATGTGATGGATTTGTGAGTTTGCAGTTTTTAAGTTAGACGACTTAAATTGAGTAGGAAGTGAGACTTGGACTCAAGGCATTAAGATGGGGACTAAACATGCTTACAATACAAATGTTTTGTGATTGTAAATCCCATATATCTAGGAATTGGACAAATGTTATGCCAATTACTTGTACGACAAGTTACCTCATATTATACTTTCATTACTAGCAGATCAACTGAATGTGATGAAACTATGTTTATGGAGGATCCTAGTTTTCAAGATTATTCTATGGATTTATTTTCCTTGGGTATTTTAATTTTCTTGAAAAATTGTATTATCAAAAATACTAATGTTTTGAACTTTCTTTATCTGTAGAAATGGCTCAAACTGATAACACCAACTTACGTTCTGTGTTCAAAACTTATTTTGAACGAGAAAAATTGACTGGCTCGGAAAATTTCAATGATTGGTACCGTTCACTAAGGATTGTCCTGCGAGTGACTGGTCAACTCGAAATCTTGAAAAAGCCTTGTCCTGAAGAACCTGTAGGCGAGGCAGCTACTGATGCTGCTAAGGCCAAATGGAATCTTGATAGCAAGGAACATATTGATGTGGCCGCAATGATGTTAGGGGGAATGTCCACACCTCTTCAAAGGCAGTTTGAGGAGTATTTTCCCATGAACATGATTGATGAACTCAAGAAACTTTATGAGAAACCATCAAATGTAGAGATTTACGATTTGATGGAAGCTCTACATGGTTGTAAGCAGGGTCCTGGTGAACCTGTGAGTGCTCATGTGTTGAAAATGAAAAGTTACATGGATCAACTACAAACACTTGGGAAACCCTATGACAATGATATGGCTGTGAACTTAATCAATAGATCCCTTGATAAGGAATTTAGTGGTTTTGTGAGGAACTTCAATATGCATTGCGTGGGGAAGACTGTAAGTGAATTGCACGCACTGCTCATTGATTATGAGAAAGGTACACCACAAAAGGCTCCTACGCCCCAAGTACTAGCAATACAAGGGGGTAGAATTAACAAGCCAAATGCGAACAAGAAGAAGGGTAAAAGAAAGAAGAAGGATGATAAGAATAAGCAAGTTATGGCTTATCAACCACCTCAACCAAAGAAGAACCCTTCTATCAAGAATAATCCAAAGAAGGATCAAGGATGCCATTACTGCAAGGTGATGGGCCATTGGAAGAGGAATTGTCCTCTTTATCTCGATGACTTGCGAAACAATAAGGTTAAGAAGACTGGGCACATGGGCGCCAACACTTCAGGTAACTTATTTGTCATTGAATTATTTACTTTATCTCGTATGGTAAATTCCTGGGTATATGATACTGGATGTGGTATTAATATTTGTAATACACTACAGGGGTTTAGAGAGGAAAGGAGACTAGCTTATGGGGAGCAATTTCTGCATGTGGGAAATGGAGCACAAGCAGCAGTTGAAGCCACAGGAATGTTTGATTTAGTTTTACCTTCGGGTTTAGTACTTTGTTTAAACAATTGTCATTATGCACCTTCTATAATTAGAGGTGTTGTTTCCTTTTCATGTTTGTTGGATCTTGGTTTTTCTCATACTATTGATGGCAATAAAATTTCTGTTTCTTTAAATGGTGTATTTTATTTTAATGTTATTGATGTGAATGGTGTGTTTGAAATTGATATGAATAATTGTGTGACTTCCAACAATAATAATAATTCGATGTACAGCATAAGTAAGAGAATGAAGTATGACTTGAATTCGTCTTACCTTTGGCACTGTAGACTTGCCCATATAGGCAAGACTCGCATGCAAAAGCTGCAACGTGAAGGGCTTTTGAATGATATCATTGATGAGTCATTTGATAAATGCGAATCTTGTATTTCTGGGAAGATGACGAAGAAACCTTTTCATAATAATATGGAAAGAGCTTCAGATCTACTTGGTTTGATACACACGGATGTATGTGGACCACTTAGACATGTGTCAAGGAGAGGTGCTGTCTACTTCTTAACTTTTACGGATGATTTCAGCCGTTATGGTTATGTTTATTTACTTAAGCATAAACATGAGGTGTTTGAAACATTTAAAGTTTTCAAAGCAGAAGTAAAATTGCAATTGGGAAAGAAGATTAAAGCTCTTCGTTCTGATCGAGGTGGTGAATACCTTAGTCAAGATTTTAAAGATTTCTTAACTGAGAATGGAATTGTCCAGAATCTCACATCTCCATATACTCCACAACAAAATGGTGTATCTGAGAGAAGGAATCGTACATTGTTGGACATGGTTTGATCAATGTATAATCTTACTAACCTTCCTTTGTCTTTTTGGGATTATGCTCTTGAATCAGCTGTTCGTATTTTGAATATGGTTCCCACCAAGAAGGTTGATAAGACACCATATGAGATATGGACTAGAAAAGCTCCGAACTTGTCTTATTTAAAGGTCTGGGGTTGTGAGGTGTATGTTAAACGTGACTCACAAGATAAACTCCAACAAAGATCTGTAAAATGCATTTTTATAGGATACCCTAAGGAAACTATGGGTTACTATTTTTACTACCCACCTGAGAACAAAGTGTTTGTTGCAAGATATGGTGATTTTCTTGAAAGTGAATTTGTGGTTCAAGAAATCAGTGGGAGAGTATATGATCTAGAAGATGATCTGAATAATGCATTGCCTTCAGAAAACACTAGCACACTTCCTATAGAACCGGAAAGTCTGGGTCCTCCACCGGAAGTTGAAGTAATTCCCATTCGCAGATCTTCAAGATCTGTGAAAGCTCCTGACCGTCTATGTCTTAATGTAGAGGTCGATCAGCATACACTAGGGGATCTTAATGAACCTACTAGTTATAGAGCTGCCATTAATAGCCCTCAAAAAGCTAAATGGAAAGCTGCTATGGATGGGGAAATACAATCCATGCATGACAATGAAGTCTGGGAAGAAGTTGACTTACCTCCTGGTGCCAAGGTAGTTGGGAGTAAGTGGCTTTACAAAATCAAGACTGACATGGATGGATATGCACACATTTATAAGGCTCGTCTAGTTGCTAAAGGTTTTACTCAAACTTTTGGAATAGATTACGAGGAGACGTTTTCTCCTGTAGCAGACATAAGAGCTATAAGAATTCTCATAGCTATAGCAGCGTACTATGACTATGAGATTTGGCAAATGGATGTGAAAACCGCTTTCTTAAATGGTCATCTAGATGAAGACATCTATATGGCACAACCAGAAGGGTTTGAAAATCCAGAATTTCCAAATCGTGTATGCAAGCTTAAAAGATCCATTTATGGATTAAAGCAAGCATCACGACAATGGAACAAGAGGTTTGATGCTGAAATTAAAAAGTTTGGATTCACTCAAAATCTTGATGAGCCATGTGTGTATCACAAAGCTAATGGGAGTGATAATGTAACTTTCCTAATTCTATATGTTGATGACATATTAATCATGGGAAAAGACATTCCAAGTTTGCAAGATGTAAAGGCATATCTTGGAAAGTGCTTTTCTATGAAAGATTTAGGAGAAGCTGCATACATTCTGGGAATCAAAATCTATAGAGATAGATCAAGGCGGTTAATTGGATTAAGTCAAAGTGCTTACATTGACAAAATATTGAAAAGATTCAATATGCAAAATTCCAAGAAAGGATATTTGCCAATGGAAGTAAAACATGGCTTATGTAACGAGTTTTGTGCTTCAACACCTAATGAGGTGGCTCGCATGAGTAAAGTTCCTTATACTTCGGCTGTAGGATCTATTATGTATGCGGTTAAGTGCACAAGGCCAGATGTGACGTTTGCTCAAAATATTACCAGTCAATTTCAACAGAATCCAGGTGAAAAACATTGGATTGCTGTTAAACATATTCTTAAGTATTTAAGGAATACAAAAGATATGTTTTTGGTATATGGTGGAAATCCATCTACAGAACTTTGTGTTACAGGTTTCTGTGATGCATCCTTTCAAAGTAATAAAGATGATTCGAAGTCTCAGACGGGTTATGTCTTTGTTATCAATGGAGGAGCTGTAGACTGGAGGAGCAAGAAGCAGAGTACAATTGCGATGTCTGCAACAGAAGCTGAATACATTGCTGCTTCGGAAGATGCTATGGAGGCTGTTTGGATTAGGAAATTCGTTTCTGGGCTTGGTGTTATGCCTTCAATTGAATTACCTATTGATATGTATTGTGACAATTCTGCTACAATCATATTTGCCAATGAACCTGGAGTCATGAGAGGCACCAAACATTTTCTACGGAAGTATCACTTTGTTCGTGAAAAGGTTGACGAAGGTGAAATAAATCTGTTGAAGGTTCACACAGATGAAAACTTAGCTGATCTGTTCACTAAGGCTTTGGCGAAAGACAAGCTTAATGAATTAGCCAATGGAATTGGACTTAAATTAGCTAGTAGTTTCATGCATAACTGTGATTAGTATTTGGATAAAGGATATTGTAAACAATTATTATTTAATGAAATAAAGTATGTTGGTATGTTTATTTCTATTGTTAATTATTGTTGTCCTATTTTTGCATGTTTAAATCCAAGAATAAGAGTTATTCTAAATTGTCCGTTGTCAGTTAATAATATGGAAATATTATTAAATTAAGACAAATCTGAAGTTGATATAATATACTTAAGTATATTGATGCGTAGTCATATCATTTCAGATGATATTCGATGATACTGAATATAGGACTTATCCCAACTATATGATGTTACTTTATGGATCTTGTCATTAAGTAAATCATAAGAAGTTATCCTTAGACTTGAGATACAAGATAACGGTCATGAATGTAGTACATTTTTGTGGAACAACTTAACGCTATACGTAACTGGTAGTCATAAGGGTTGTTTTCGGAAGTGTTACAAAGTTTGTGTGTTTTGCTTGTAGTCAATAAAGAATTTGTTCCTTCAAATTAATTTTTGGAGTTTAATACTGCTGGGCCCCTCGTAGGGTTGTCAAGGTGTTTGCGTGGCCACGCCCAAGGTCTTTTATGAAAGGTTCAAAAGATTTGGTAATCTAGTCAATTTCTAAAAACGAGAAACAGAATGGTTAATTAAGGAATGACCTAGATCCATATCCTTATTAACGTAGTATTAGAAACAAAGGGATAATAATAATGAGAAATCATTAAAAGGTTTTCCAGGAGCCTTACTCAAGTTGTACTAGAGGCATCGACGTGTTGCAAGACGCTAATCGATGTGATCACACTATTATGATATGTCTAAGTGGGAGCTGTTGGTTTTATAGACAAAATAATAATAGTCGTGTGTTAGGATCAAACTTGAGATCACGGGATTGCACACAATACGTATGAAGAGGAAATGTAATAATTATTTATAAAATGTTATAATTAATTATTAAACACAAAACAAATAAATAATAATTAGTATTATTGATTAATGACCAATTAATTATTAAACGAAGATTAGGAAAGTAATTACTAGACAATACATGGAAACAAGAGAAGGTTCCGGAATCCCCTAGGGGATGCCAAACCGATCGGCCCAAGGGGTTTACCCACCTCCATTGTGCCTTGAGCTCCAAGTATTGTGTAGTATATAAGCAAACCCAAGGTGTAGGTTTTTCTAATAACTTGTACACACACAACTTGGTGTTTTCTCTCCTTGTCTTTTCCTTGGTCGATCCAAAACCGAACACCCCTAAGGGTTTCGTTTTTCTTGCATCATAAAAAGGGTTTTGTGTTTATTACTTGCATAAACTTTTCCTTGAATTAGTACGTGTGTACAAGAACGTGAATCAAACACACTATTGTTTGATTCTTGGATTGAATTACAAAAAGGTAAGGGGTAATTCATATAATCCTTATAAACCCTAATTAGGGTTCATTGGTTCCGAAAGATTGCATTGATTCTTGTTCGGGCTAGAATCACTACGGCATGTTTACTATTTAAATTAATGATTAATTAATTACATGTTATTCGATCTATTATAATTGCTTCCGCTCATGCTCACTTTCTCAATCTATAATTCAAGTATCTCGTTCTAACCCTAATCATCATTAGTAACAACTCCACCTTTAATCTCGTCGTCGCCGCCCACGGTTGCAATCCAAAGTAATATTTTTTAAAAACGAAAAAAGTATAACTCAATCAAAATGGGTTTTTAAAATTATCAACTCTCTTTTAGAGAAAGAAAATCATTCTCTTCTCAAAAAATCTATAAACAATAAAATAAGAAATTTTTTCTACACCTAAATTTTAGCTACCTAAAGTTGCATAAAGTAAAAAAAATGGTATTATAAAATCTTTGAAACTTTACTTTTGTTAAATGCATAATTTAGTTGCTTGAGGTCTAACAATCTAATATATGCTCAGGTTTATAAACCTCATTTTCTTTCTAGAACAAATGAATTAATCACAATCCTTCATTTATTTTATCAAAACAAAAAACACACTTTCATTCTTATTTAAAAAATTAATATCTCACAAACCGTTAATTGTTACTTGATGCGGATTATGCAAAACACAAGAAATTTTACAATATTTCTAGGCAGAATACCTAACCGTTGTAGTGTAGTATAGGTAAGACACAGGGGATTGATCGTTCTCTAGAGGAATAGTGAGGTAGGCTCGAAGTGTATGTCGAATTAAGTCCAAGGGTTAAGGGAAGATTATTTTTGGTCTTTTATATTTATAAGAAAGCAAGTAAAATCTTGAGTTTTAAGAGTTTGGTTTTTAAAATATTAAAATGAATTAAAATAAATCTAGTCTAAATGCAAGGAAAAGTAAATTAGTGAACTTCAAGTATGATGAACGTGTATTTACTTAGAATTGCATTACTCCTTAGTTATCTTTTGTTAACTAGCCGAATTGTCACGTCATTGTTCTAATTAGCAAGTTATTTCTTGATACCTACCGAGGGTTGGTTATTCCTTAACGCCCATGAATTCCGTCTAAATGGACGGCGCCTAAGAATGCCTTAATCCTATCTTTCGTGTTGCAACTAAGAATTCACGTGTCAAATATAATGAATATCAAGTTAACTATTTATCAACTAAAGTTTTTGTGGATGTTCAAGCTAGTATAATTAGACCTAGCCAGTTTTCCAACTCCTAACACAAATCAACTAATTAAACAAGAGACGACACATAATAATAACTAGGTTTCATGCAATCCTAAGCAAATACTATTAAGTTTAGCCTACTATAGTAATAAAAAGAAAAGCAAGTAAAGAAATCAAACAAACACAAGTAAACATAATTGAATGATAGATTAAATAACTTATCTTCTCAATACATTGAAGTATTCATGGCCAAAAGGCCTGGAAAAACACATAAAAACACCTAGGGTTCGGACCTCCAAAGTTATACCAAAGTTGCACACTAACAATGAAAACACTGCGAAAATATATATAGATTTACAAACGTGACGACGTCACTTGTTACTTGTGATGCCGTCATTTAGGGTTTCTCTATTGCACCGACTTAGTTGTGACGGCGTCACTTAACGTCGTCAGCCTTCATATTCTTGGTCTAGACACCGTCATCTCGAGGCCGTCTCAAGAGACTGTATGGTCACAACTTCTTCAAGTGACGGCGTCACGTTGTAGCTGTGACGCCGTCACACATCCTTTTGTGACAGTTTTTCTGAGTGTTGTCGTTTTCTTCGTTTTCCCTCTAATTAAACCCAAAATGCATCCTTTTCCAACATTTGCTGCACAAGTACCTAAAACTCAAATAGAAACAATTTTTAGCAACAAATGATTAAATATGTACGAATTTATAGGCTAAATGAACACTTAAAAATGAATAAAATGATACCTCAGCAAATATCCGTACACTTGAGATTTATTAGTTCTCAAGCAAAACTAAGTCAACTAAAGAGTTTTTACTAGTTAACCCAAACTAAGTCTTCCTACACAAGCATTATCAATTATATATACTTACCATCTACAAACCAAAAAATAATAATAATAATAATAATAATAATAATAATAATAATAATAATAATAATAATAATAATAATAATAATAATAATAATAATAATAATAATAATATAAGAAAAATAATAATAAAAAAAAATCTAAACCCACTATATAAATCATACAAAAACAAAGATGATAACAATCCAAGATAATACACAAAAGTTTTTCAACCTGCAAATTTTCTCCTTCCCAAGAAGGAGATCAGATAGGCAGGCTTGACGAGTAGCCTCGTGCTCGTTAGCCGAGCTTACCACTAACTCTGTCTCAGCAATGAGGTCGGCTTGGCATTGTTGTAATGCCCCCTCAAACTAGTGTAAGTTCCTCTGCAATAAAATTATCACATCCCTGGCTCTCGGTGATATGGGTGGATCGTACCAAACGGACAGGTTGAACTCTAAACAAGAAAATCAAAAATTAGCAACTAAGGATAACCACCATTGTTACTTTACATGAAACTTACTACTTAAACTTTAAACTGAAACAAAAACCACCATTATTACTGTTTAAACTTTAAACTTAAACCACAATTAAATTTTAAACTGAAACTGAAAGTTAAACATAAGAAAAAACAAAGATCAACTGTCCAAACCTGTCTGAGACAAGTATGGAAACACTGTCCGAGATGTACATTATTTCAGCATGTTTTGATCACAGCTTGTCTCAAGCAAGAACAACGCATCATTTTTCAGATTTGAAGATGAGAAATGTAAAAAGAAAAGATTTTAGGAGAGAGGAGAGTTTAGGGATGAGTTGGTAACAAGAAGAGACAAGTATGGAAACACCGTCCGAGATGTACATTATTTCAGCATGTTTTGATCACAGCCCGTCTCAAGCAAGAACAACGCATCATTTTTCAGAGTTGAAGATGAGAAATGTAAAAAGAAAAGATTTTAAGAGAGGGGAGAGTTTAGGGATGAGTGGTAATAAGAAGAGATAACTATTAATAAGGGAGAAATCTGTGTAGCTTGTCAGGTGGTAGATAGACGCGGTGTACTCTTAACTCGGTGTTAATTAATTATGAAATGAGTGTTATGCCCTCTGACTAAAAACGAAAAGGCGATAGTAAATAATGGAGTTGACTGAGAAATCACAGTCAAGAGGACTCATCATGATCAAAAAACATGGAATAGGGACCTCTGGTGATAAAAAAACGATCTTACCACCTAGCATGATGTTTTTGTACAAGTTTAGGGACATGAACTATATATTTTACTCTTGTTTTTTATATAAAGATACCTGAAATTATTCCGAGAAAAATAAAAACAAAAAGTAATGCAGAGAAAATAAAAACAAAAAGTAATGCAACATATTAAATGAGTCACATCTCACCACGAAAGTTAAATGGGTTAGGACTGTCTCAAGTTATTTGAGTTAAGTTAGGTCATTATGAGACATTAGATTTGATTCAATAGCTCAAATAAAAAAAATAAATAAATAATTTTTTTTTTATTTGAGTCATTGAATCAAATCCAATGGCTCATAATTACCTAACTTGACTCAAGTTGTGTTTACAACTTGAGAGAATACTTGTCCAAGTTAAATACAAATCTCTTCTTGGAACAAAAATAAACTTAAATTCACTCTAAGGTGACAAGACAAAAAAAGTAATTTACTTTGAATTGCATATTCTAGGATAGATTGAACTTGAGCTAAAAAGGGGTAATTATATACAAACACCCTTATATTTAATAGACACGAGGTGGATCACCCGCGCGTTGCCGCGGGATGCTTTGTCAAAGAAGTAGTTATTGCAGTTAACGACTGTTAGTTATAAGGACAAAATTTGCAACGAACCTCTAAGATGGAGGACCAATTGCAGACCTCTAAGACGAATGACCAATTGTAAAAAAAAAAAAAAAAAAAAAAAAAAAAAAAATTAACGGTCGTTAAAACCGTTAGTTATAAGGACTAAATTTGCAACGAACCTTTAAGACGAATGACCAATTGTAAAAAAAAAAAAAAAAAAAAAAAAAAAAACGGTCGTTAGTACTTAACGGTCGTTAAATACTTAACGACCGTTAGTTACTGTACATTCTACTGTTCATTGTGAGTGCTTTTACTGTAGCTTGCTACTGTAGCAATGCTACAGTACAGCCTGATATATGTTAGTATTATAAATGTGCAAAATTGAAGAGTCAAGTACTCAAGTTAACGATGTTAAGAGGGTATGCTCATAAAATTACCTATCTCCACACGAGCCACTACTACATATGTTGAGCTCAGGGACGGAACTAGGGGTTTCCACGGGTGCCCGGCACCTAATGAATTTTTTCAATGTAAATGTTAATTTTTGAATGAAAAAAAAAAAAAAAAAAAAAAAAAAACCAACAACTTTTTCTAAAGTCAACTTAAATTCACCCGATCCATGATTGAGGTTCTGTACGTGTATTTAACTATTTATCACACCCTTTATTTATAGTGTTTATCCCCAAAACTTGACTCGTAAAGATTAGAAAGATCATTCTTAAAATTAAACAGAAGTAACAAACCCGTGATATTAGATCATTTATTGTTACATCAAACATAAACGAAGTACGTTGATGGACATGGCCAAACAGATATCCATTATTTTGTTGAAAAAGAGGCCGGATAAACACACAGATAGAACCATTTCCATATATAACACGATATAAAATTAAAACACACTCCATATTAAAGCAGAACATGCATGTTGAGTCAAGATCAGTTAGTAAGCTTCAGGATGAGCAATCGCATATGCCTCGAGGGCCTTGAAGGTGTTCTTAAATGATTCTTTGAATTGGTTAATAGTCTCTTCACTTGGTTTAGCATCACCTTTGCACTTAAGGACGACGCTGTGCTTGTATACAGCTCCTCCATCAGCAGAAGGAACGAATTTAATATGATGAGTGGCTGAGTCTAGTATGCCCATCAAAGCATCACCTTCAAAAACCGTGTAGGTAGCGCTAAAGTTGCTTGGGTCAATGGCATCAACCTTGTGCTTTGAAGATGTGTATGGGACGGCTGTGTACATGCGTTATAGAAACATTAGGCCAACTGAACATACATAAGTACGTAATAATTATACTAACGTACATCTCATAGATAATATATTTTTTAAGTTAACCGATCGATTACAGTTAGCATCAAACATAGTTTAATTATTTACTTAATATACTTACCATCGCCGTATGTAGTGCTCTTGATGCTTCCAACACCACCATCACCTTGGACGAGATTGATGGCTTTGAAAGTTTGAGGTTCGACCTTAGGTGCAAGGGTGTCGAAGTCATTAAAAAGTTTGTAAAGTTTTTCAACAGAAAGTGAAGAACTTACTTCAATTTCACTGTTGATGACAGACATTATCAACTATTTTTTGAGAAATTATATATGTAATTAAGAAGATAGAATGGATTTTTGTTGTGATGAACTATGAGTGATCACAGAGGTATTTATAGGGTTTGAGGGTTGGCGAAACGCGACCGTTTTTTAAAGTGTACATAATAGTCGTTAGTCATGAAAATTAATTTACTGTTGAGTGTTGACTATGGCACCTTATCAAAATGAAAAAGAAGAAAGACCTTTACTATTTTATTATCTTTTTTTTGAACGAGAAAAGACTTTGAAACTAAGGTAGGTAGCCGGCCTGTTCTCAGTTAATTGTGTAAACTAGCACATAGGGCTGAGCATCGGGCCGGATCCCGACTCGTCCCGACTAATCCCGATTCTGATAATCACCTAAATTGTAAATCGAATACCGACCCGAAAGTAGTCGGTTTTTACTTGTATTTTATCGGTTTTTGGCTCGTCCCGACCCGTCCTGAATCCCGAAAATGCTAAAAATCCATCACGACTCTCGACCCGAGAAGCAATTATTAGGTTTCGGGACTATCGATTTATGTCGGGATCAAATCAATTATCAGGACTCGGGCGGTTTTGCTCACCCTACCACCACATGCTCTGCTACTATCAATATATTTTATAGTATATATAAAAAATATTTCCAATCTGATTAAGTATGTACAATAGAGAAATGTTATGATTTATGACATAAAATTTACAAAAGTTTCATAAAATATACAATAAAGTTGGTTCTTTTTTGACTGATTTGTTATAAAGTCTTTATTGTGTTCATACTTGTGTTAGAATTTCCATGTGTCAAGAATTTGAGAACTCATGTTCTAGAATAACTTATCTTATTAGTGTCCGTCAAATTTAAAATTCTTAGTTTTGATTTTAATCTTTTGCTCCGGCTTAAAGCACAACAATATGAAAACAAGAATAGTTCTAGACTACTATCATAGATGTAGTTTGTGTTAGTTGGTCCTAAGACTACTATCATTCATAACACTAATTCATTTTTTACCTTAGCGCTACATCAATTTTCTTTCTCCTTTCACACCTTTTCAGTTTTCACTCCCAACTAGGGATGGCAAAAAAACCCAAACCCGAAGAGAAAATCCGAAACTCGAACTAATTTGGGCGAGCGGGTCAAGCTAATCGGGTTACGGGGCAGGTTTGGGGCTTAAACGCGGATGTTATTTGGATTTGGGGCGGAGAGCGAGGAATCCTGGCTTCGCCCCACCCCGCCCGAATAATATATACACATTTACAATCTATATTTATATAGTATTTTCTTAGTATTTACGTAAGAAAAAAATATTACTCTAAATATATATATATATATATATATATATATATATATATATATATATATATATATATATATATATATATATATATATATATTTTTTTTTTTTTTTTTTTTTTTTTGTAAAAATGCAAAATTGTGATTATAGAAACTCATTTAGTGTCATATTTTTAAGTTTTAATTTTCAGCAGTGTAATTTATCTGTTAGACCCAAAACCTGTTTTCAAACAGGTATGACCTCAGATGAATTGACTAAGACTTTTATAAGTCGGGAGACTCGATATGATTTGTTAGTTAACGAAAGTTAAATTGAAGTCAACTAGATAGTCAACAAATAGTCAAAGTAAGTGTAATATGGTTATAGAAAGATTGATGTGTCACAAATACAAGAGAAATAGACTTAAGGGACTAAAGTTGTCAAGTGTTATATGTTTTTTTGGGTAAAGAGGAGTAATCCTGCACCTTGGTAAATATATTAAACCATAAACGTTCAAGTGTTATACGTTATAGAAAGTTAATGTAGCTAAAGTAGAAGAAAAAGGACTTGAAGGGCTTAAAGTGTCAAATTGGAACATAACTTTGGTATGAAGTAACTTGTTAACTAGAAATTTCCAGGTTTCTTGATAACTCATGATTATCCAAGAGTGTGTGTGTGTGAGTGGGTCATATATAGAGGGAAGGATGAGGGAAATATGGAGGTCTAGATAATCAAGTGTATGGATTAAGGTCCAAGTTCAAGAGGTTAACCTCACCCATACTCATATGCAAGTAAGTAATCCCCTATCTTAATCAATTGGTGGATTTAGGAGTTAGAGTTTATGAATTCTAATTTGGGAATTAGGTAAAAGATGGTTTTTAACTAATTAATAGGGTTATAGAAATTATTGGAATAAGCTTTATTGATTTGAGTTAATAATTTTATGGGATAGTTATCATATGATCAATATATGATGATATTATAATTAAAAGTGTTAAAAGGTAAGCAAAGTGTGGAAAACTAGAAGGGGGGTTGAATAGTTTACCACTTTTTAAATCCATTTTAAGCTTGAATATCCTTTAAAAACTTTACGTTTGCTTAAAGATATAAACACAACGTTATATGTTTGATTCTTTGAAAAACTTTTCATGTGAATAACTATTCTAACTTTACTTGTTTCATACTTTGAAAAGCTTTACTTGTGATGATCCCAACTTTGCTTGTTTAGTTATTTGAAAAGCTTTACATTTGATTAGCGATTCTAACTAAACGACAACATGTAATAAGCAAAGATAAAGAAAGAAACGATCAAACCACAACACGATTGTTTATCGTGGTTCGGCTACAAGGACTTTTTTTCCTTGCCCTACATCCACGCCCCGAGTTTCCAACTCGAGAGTTATAAGCACTAATCAACAAGCTCCTTTCACCGGCGGAGAAAACCTTTACAACGTCGCTTACACTTTTACCGACACTAAGCTAGATGTCGAGTTCTTTTACACGGGTACAACCACTCCCATCGTCGCTTACACTTTTACCGACACTAAGCTAGATGTCGAGTTCTTTACCAAGGGTACAACCACTCCCGTTAGTTCTTTTACAAGGGTACAACAACTCCCGACACACTATGTATTTTGAGGCCTAAAATACTAACCAATCACTTCTACATACATGACACAAATGAGGTATAAACTACCAAAGCTTATACATGACCAAGCTAACAAGACATGCAACTTTAGAGTTGAAGCTTGTAACTTCTTGAATGATCTTGTGAAGTCCCTTGCTACATAAGAGAATCACACAAGTCAAATGTTACTGAGTTAGTTGAGAGAGTATGTGAAAATATGTCCTAAAGGGGTTACACAAAACTAACAAATGGTTTGGTATTTATAGCAAACCATTCTGCAGGTCTGGCGGAACCCTCAGATGGGTTCCGCCCGTGTACCCCCAGGGTTCCGTCAGGGCTGCAGTTGGTTTTGCAATAAATCTTTCAAACCAAACAAGGTCACATCTCATTACACCTAGTCAAACACAAGACTTGCAAGCAAACATATGGTTAGTCAAACACTCTTTCTTACCATAAATGTATATTGACAAAGCTTGCCCTAAATGTGATGTGACATTACTATTTTAAGAAATAAATGTGATGTGACAAGACACTTTCTAATTTAAGAAATAAAAACAATGTTTTGTTTAAAAGGAAATGTAAACATTAGTTTAAACAAGACTTAAACACTTAAAGTGATGATTTACTCCTAGCTAAAGTTCATACTTTGTCATTAACAAAACTTAGCAAAGATCGTAAAATATAAATAACGTTTTTAGGCGATATTTGTATTAACAATCTCCCCCTTTTTGTTGATGACAAAACATAAACTTTATTTATAAGTAAGTCACTAGTTTTAGTGTTAAGTCTTATAAAGTTAGTATAAAAACTTGTTTTTGCTAGGATGATGTGATATGGAAAAAAAAATGAAACAAGTTTATATGTAAATTCTCCCCCTTTTTGTCGAAACAAAAAGAAGAGTAGCGAAGCGGAAGTAAGCACTTGCTCCCCCTTGGACGATACTCCCCCTAAATGGAGTGCCAAGAGAGGAGACATGGATTTTGAACCTACAAGAAGAAAGGTTAGTTGTCGCACAAGACAAGTCATGAAAGCATTGCATGTCTAAAACACAACTAAGAGTTGTGAAGTGGAATAACACAACACTCATGCTCCCCCTTGAATATTTCTCCCCTAAATGGAGTATCAAGGAAGGAAAACATGGATAATGATCCTACAAAAGGAAAGGTTAGTTCCAAAAGCACAAGATATATGTATGCTACCATAGCAAGGTATAGCTCACTTATTATACCTAAATGGTCAACAAACAATGCAAACCTTGTAGTAGAATGAAATTCATTTCATGTAAAATTTTGACTCTTAAAAAGTCAAGGACAAGAAATTTCGATGACACCATCCTACTTCTAAAAATAAAGAAAAACTAAAAATAAACTAAGAACATGAAAAGCTACAAGGAAATCATCATTTTCCTTAATGAGAAACATTTTCCAAAAACAAGGCTAAGGTTGTTTAAGGATGAAAATGTGTGTTGGAGGTTGTAGCGGGTTTTATTTTGAAGGTTGAAAGGATGACACGGTTTTGGTTTGTTGGTTTAAATGGGAAACATTTTCCAAAAGAAACGGTTTTGTTTCATTTTGGAGACTCTAAGGTTGAGGTGTGTGAGACAAGGTTTGTAGAAGATCCAAAATGTGGTTTAGTATAAACCTCATTTCTTCTGATAGCTCACGAATTTCCCCTCGACACCCTTCACTAATATGAGCGGTTCTTTCGCAATGTCCGCAACCATGGCGGGGAAAGTTTGGTGGAAGAGAGGTTTGATTTGTTGGTGGTGGATGGTTTGAACTTGAAGGAGCAAAAGTGGATGGTTGAGTGGTGGTTTTGTTTCCTTCATTTGTTGAATGTAGTGTTGTTTGTAAAACCATAATATGGTTGATTTGAGAGTCAACCATACGTTTGAAGGCATGAAGGTGGTTTAAATGAGTGTCAATCTCATTATGAAGGTTTGGAGGTTTTTCCCATATGGATGCTTCTATTTTCTTATAAGAAGAAAGTAGAGATTCAAATTGTTGGGAAGGTTCTTGTGGTGATGGTTGTTGTTGTTGTGGTGGTTGTTGGTTTTGAACAAAATGGAGGAAGCTTGGTTCGCCGGAAGGATTGCCATGAAGGTCTTTGTAAATTGGGTGAAACACAAATGATTGTGAGTGGGTATGACCTTGATCATTTGGAAAGATGGATGGTCTAGCATAACGGTAAACCAACCGTTCTACCAATGAGCGTTGATGGGGTTTGTTGGATCGTGAACACCTTGAACTTGTGTTAATATTGATACTTTGAGTGATACCACTAAGTATGCGGAATCTACTTAATGATACTTAGAAGATTGATTGTGAATGAAACAATTTTATGTATGTGAGAACAATGTATGTAACAAACAAATAGCTCCAATATTATTAATGATAATAATACGAGTGATCTATAATATCACTAGGGTTACACCTTGAAGCTCTAGGAAAAACGTATTAGAAAGATATATTCTAACTATAACCTAGGATCTCCTTTTATACAACAAGGAGTCCTCTTCTACAAGATAAGTATAATACTAATAGAATAAGATATACACAAGATCTTTTCTATGTTTATCTAAGCGCATTTCTCTAACAGTTATCAAGTAAGCAATGGTAATATTTGTTCTTGCAGTGGTAATGAGTTTCCACTGCAAGTACAATCTTCTGCAGTTGTAACATCTTCACTAGCCGTGGTAACTGTTAGTATAATTCCCAACAATCCTCCCCTAAACTTATGATTTATAGGTAAATCAACAAGTTTCTTCAAGTATACAATAAACCTGAGGATATGGGAATTCTTCCAAACACTTATCTTGTTTTTCTCAACACTTTATCAGTTCTTGCATATTGATCTTGAATCTTCTGAATCAAAGCTCTAATCTTTTCATTATCTGCATAAACGCTTAACTTCGATTTGCTGAGAGCAATCCTCCCCTGAATCTGATCATTATTTTTCTCCTCCCCTGTTTGGGAGAATCTCCACCAAAATCAGCACAATCAGATAAAATTCAGAAGAACTTCCATCAATTTCTTTAATATCCACCTGTTATGAGAATGTGGTACACAGTTCCATCAATTCCTTTTGTAACATACTGCCTTCAGCACTTCCAGATGTATTACCTTCTGGGAGAGGTGCATCATGAGACAAAGATTCAATTTCTTACCTAGTTAAACTAGATAGTACTTCTGAACCACCCATATGTTTTAATTTGGCTAGGGATTTCACTACCTGTATCCAATCCCTTAGAATCAGACACATGAAGTGTTGCCATGGTAGAGCTCTGAATGATATTGTCATGTCCTGCATCTACACATATTAAGAAAAATTTTACACTGTCATTGGTAACTGTGAACCTGCAGTGGTAAAAATCAACAGAATTTTCAAAGAGCAGTGGTAGGTAAAACATGTAAAAAGTAGCTGCTCTTGTCATAGTTTTTAGCAAACTATCAGCTATCAACGGATTTGATAAGTCTTTACCATGAGCCGTTTGCTATGGACTAGCCAACTCTTGATCACAAGGATGTATGGTGAGTTGAGAACCTAGTTTTTGGTAAACTATCAACCATGAACGGATTTGATGTGTCTTTACCTGTAGCCGTTTGCTCAGGACTAGTTGATTCTTATGTGGATTAGACATGGTGAATCAATAACCATTTGTTATGTGTCTTAAGTTACACATCTTATAACTCCATTCACATTAAACATCTTAAGGACCAAACTTAACCAATATTAGTTAACCCAAGTAACTTTTAACCAAGTTACTATTTATACATTTATTGCTCCAAAGTCAACCCGATATCGTCCATAATTACTCCTTCGAACTACCAAAACGGATAGGAGTAAAGATACTTCATTAATTATCCATTGGCCTTGACTTTGCATATAAATAGAGGTCTCAAAACACATCTATCAGCATCAACCAAATCATCACATTAACAAACCCTAAACTTAAATATGAGTTTCCCAATCGTGTACATCTCCTCTGACAGCTCTTCTGATGAAGAGATCAGCTATGTTTCAGATTCTGAGGAGCATTCTTCTGGATGGAGTGGATACTTTCCACCAAGTACTACATCAGCTCCATCTCTTGATGTCGATTCAGAGAAAGATGATCCAACCTTCAACCTTTCTGAGGAACTACCAAAGGCACTTACAACTGCCCTGAAGGCTGCCATACACAACATGAAGTGGCCAGAGTCGTCAAAGCCTGCAAAATATCTGAAACCTCCACCACAAGTGCTTGGGCTTGCTTGTCCAAGAAAACAGTTATCCTTTGATGAGAAGAGGAACAAGCCAGCTAAGAGCAAGCATGCTTATAAGGGCAAAGGAAAGAAGCCTATGTAGTGTTTGAAGATCTTAGGTTGTTAGGTTGTAGGCTGTTTGTTTAAGTTTACATGTGTTTTGAACTTGTCTTATGAAAGAATGTACTCTGCAACCTTTTGAAGTGATAAATAAATGATCTTCTCTGTTTCCTTATTACCACTGTGAGAGCAAATCTTTCCACTGTATGATGCATAGTTTCCACTGAGCTTGTTTCTCCTTCATAAGTGTTAGTGGAAAACCATACAAACATATACAAACAATAATAGTACATTAAAAGCTATCCTGCTACACTAAAAAGTATTAGACATCAAAAGTTTATGGATTAAGCATTCCAATACCTGTTACCAAGTACTGAAACCTACCCACATCAAGCCCTTTTGTTAATAAATCAGTATAATTGTCATCAGTATGAATTTTGACAACATTAATGAGCTTTTTCTCAAAACAATCTCTAATAAAGTGATGTCTAATTTCAATATGTTTAGTTTTAGTGTGTTGCACAGGATTCTTAATAATGCAAAATGGACTACTATTGTCTATATATATGATGGTGTTCATGAAATTGTACCCATAATCCAAGAGTTGATTCTGAAGCCAAAGGATCTGAGCACAACAACTAGCAGCTGCAACATATTCTGCTTCAGTAGTTGAAGTAGCAACCATTGTCTATTTCTTGCACTGCCATGACACCAATCTACATCCAAGGAATTGACATCCTCCTGTGGTTGATCTTCTATCCAAACTTGCACCAGCATAGTCACTATCTGAGTAAGTAATCAACTCCATAGGAGATTCCCTTGGATACCACAATCCTAGATTAGGATAAGTCTTCAAGTATCTAAAAATCTTTTCCACTGCTGTCATATGTGATGTCTTTGGAGTCACTTGAAATCTTGCACAGGCACACACAGCAAACATAATGTCTGGCCTTGATGAAGTGAGATACATCAAAGAGCCAATCATTGACCTGTAAGTATGGACATCAACATTTACACCACTAGCATTCTTTAACAATAAGTGAGTGGTCTTGTCAGCAGGGGTATTGGAAGATTTTGCATCAGTGAACTTGAACTTCTTAATTATCTCAGCCACATACTTGTCTTGACTGATAAAGATGCCTTCTTTACTCTGTTGTACTTGCAGCCCCAAAAAGAATGTGAGTTCCCCCATAGAACTCATCTGAAATTCATCTTTCATCAGCTTCTCAAACTCTTTGCACATCTCTTGTTTAGTAGATCCAAAGATAATATCATCAACATATACTTGCACAAGTAGAATATCACCCTTGTCTTTCTTGATGAACAAAGTTTGATCAATCTTGCCCCTATGAAACCCATTATTCAATAAATAAGTAGCTAAGGTTTCATACCACTTCCTTGGAGCCTGATGTAGGCCATAAAGAGCCTTGACTACTTTATAAACTTTATTGGGGTGATGTGGATCTTCAAAGCCTGGAGGTTGAGCAACATATACCTCCTCATCAATAGTACCATACAGAAAGGCACTCTTAACATCCATTTGATAGACAGTAAAGCCCATAAATGATGCATAGGCTAGAAATAGTCTAATAGCCTCAATCCTTGCAACAGGAGCAAAAACTTCTTCATAATCAATACCCTCCTCTTGAGTGTATCCTTGAGCAACTAATCTAGCTTTGTTCCTGATGACAATACCTCTTTCATCTTTCTTATTCCTGAACACCCATTTAGTACCAATCACTTTCATACCATCAGGCAAATCACAAAGAACCCAAACCTTTTGAAGCTTAAACTGCAACAACTCATCCTGCATAGCTTCAACCCAGCTTGACTCTCCTAAAGCCATAGAAACATTTTTAGGCTCCATTTGTGATAGAAAGCAGAAGAACAAACATTCATTCTTAGTAATGTGATTCTTGGACTCATAGATTTCACTTATGAACCCATGAACATCTGTCATCCTTGTTTGCCTTCTTGTCTTCACACCTGAATTAATTTCACCAATAACATTCTTAATTGGGTGAGCTTTATGAACTGTAGATTGTGATGTGTTAGGAATATCATATGATGATGGCATATTTGTGATTTCAACATCATCATTTGGTGTCTCCTGAGCTATATTTTCCACATTAGGACCGTCAGTGGAAACATCATGTGTTGCAGTGGTAACAGGATTACCACTACCTTCAGGAACATCATCATGCAGAACATCAAAATTCATAAATTCATCTTCCTGATCAGTATTCTTTGAAGGTTGTGAGTCTGCATTAACATCAAATTCCCAAATTGGCATAACAAATTGATCTTTATCATCTTCATCATCTTGGCAAGATTCATCTTCATCAATAAACTCCTCTGAGTCCTCAAGATCAGCATCACTTGAATCTGAGGTAATAGGAACATAATTCATTGTATTTGATAAAGTCTCAAGATCAAATAGCCATTCAGGTCCTGAACCTGCTATGTTAGCTTTATTTTCAAGAAACTGAACATGCAAATTCTCTTCTATCTTCCTTGTTCTTAAGTTATAGACTCTAAAAGCCTTACTAACCATGGAATAACCAACAAAGAAACCTTCATCTGCCTTTTCTTCAAACTTTCCCAAATGATCAATGGTATTGAGAATTGTGACATGACATCCAAATGGCTTCAAGAAATCCAAAAGTGGGGGTCTTCCTCTGAAAAGCTCATAAGGTGTCTTGTTCTTTGACTTGACCACTAATACCCTGTTTTGAATATAGCAAGCAGTGTTAACTGCTTCAGCCCAAAATGTCACTGGAAGCTTTGAATCAGCTATCATGGTTCTAGCAGCCTCAATTAGTGTTCTATTTCTTCTTTCAGCAACACCATTTTGCTGAGGTGTTCTTGCAACACTAAATTCTCTTTTAATACCTTTGTCTTTGCAGAAATCATCCATTACTCTATTCTTGAACTCTGTCCCATTGTCACATCTGATGATCTTTATCTTCTTTTCAGCTTGATTTTCAACTTCAGTGATGAAAGTCTTGAGAATGTCTGTAGTTTCATCCTTGGTATTTAAGAAGAAAACCCATGTAAATCTGCTAAAATCATCAGTCACAACAAGGCAATACTTCTTCAAATTGATGCTGCTAACAGAAGTAGGACCAAACAAGTCCATATGCAGCATGTAGAGTGGATGATCAATAGTATTTACTGCCTTGGTCTTGCAAGAAGCTCTGTGTTGTTTACCTTTAAGACAAGCAACACATGTTTGATCATTCTCAAATCTCTTCTTAGGTAAACCTATGACTAGACCATCTTTTACAATCTTATTGATGGTCTTGAAGTTAACATGACCAAGTCTTCTGTGCCAAAGCATAGATTCATCCAAAGTGGCTTTTGCAAGTAAGCAAGTAACATCATCTTTAGCCACTATCTTCTTCATGTCAATGCTATATAGATTACCTTTTCTAGGGATTTTGAGCAAAATGTCTTTTTCTTCAGGTAGCTTATAATCCTTAGATAAGATATAGCATTCATCTTCTGAGAATAGAACTCTGTTTTTCTTGTCACACATCTGTGACACACTGAAGAGATTGTACTTGAGTTCTGGTACATAGTATACATTCTCAAAGTCCAAGTTTCCAGCCTTGATTGTTCCTTTGCCAGAAACTTTGCCACCAATTCCTCCTCCAAAACTGACAGCTTGCCCATCAAATGATTTGAAATTTGAAAGATAGGCCTTGTTGCCAGTCATGTGCCTGGAACATCCACTATCTGAATAACCTTGATCCTCTTTTGTCTTTGAATGTCCCTGCACACAACATAAAAGAATTAGTACCTTTTGGGGACCCAAGCCACAAATGACTTGGATCTGCCTCGTGTATCAATATAATTGTATCTATCAAAGGTCATTGATACACCATTGGGATTGTTTGAGGTTTTTGTTCCTTTTGGTTTCCATTCCCAACGAGCTGAGGCCTTAACAGCATTTCCCATGTTTACCCTTTTCTTATTAACATAAACACCAGTGGAAACATTTGGTCTTGCAGTGGTAACTGCAGGCCTAGCAGTGGAAACTGCTGGATTAGTAAATTTGGGTCTCCACATGTGATTCTTGTGATCATTCTTTTCAAAATAAGTCTTTTTCTCTGTTTGATAAGATTTAACAAAAGTAGTGACAGGGGACTTAGGATAAACTCTATTTTTACTACTGGCAGTGGCAACTGCTGGTTTAGCAGTGGAAATTGGTTTGATGCCAGTGGTAAGCAAAACAGACCTGGGAACCATCTTGCTTAGGGGGTTTGGGTGAGTTATTTTATTAAAATTATGTCCATTCACCCTTGTATTCACAAATACTTCCCTTCTTCCCATGTGGTAGTTACAAGTATAGGAAAGGTGATCAAAGCTACCACAAATATGACAGGCCTTATTGTTGAACACAAAATCACTACCAAACTGCCTAGTTTTAACATGATTCCAACTTCTCATGTTTCCTCTAGGAGATTTAGACCTATCCCTGTACATCTCTGCATACCTAGTAGTAGGCCTAGTGTGATTTGTCTGTGTCCTAGGCTTCTCTTTGACTACTTCAGGAATACTTTTTCTTTCCTCTACTTTAACATTTTCAGGAAAACTAGATTTAGACTCAACATTCAAACATTCATCTTGAAGAGATGAGTCACTAGCACTATCAAAAGTCTCAACCTCAACCTGAACCTTTTCAGTTTCAACTGGTTTAACAAATTTTGGTCCATAGGTCATAGGTGGATCCCGAAATTCTTCTAAACCTGTGTGAGCTAGGTCAATGCCAGGAGGTGCTGGAACACCTCTTAGAGGTGGTGGAACAGTTTTGTATCCAAGACCTGATTTAGCTTTGCTCACAACTTGGGCTTCCCAAATTTTGTCAATACTCTTGGATTGATGATCTAGTGTTTGCTTAGTTATCTGAATGTTCTCACTAGCCTTTTTAACTTTTTCAATCTCTTCCCTAAGAGCTTTATTCACTTCAACATAAAATTCTAAGTCTCTTTTTAAAACAGCAATGTCATCACTGAACTTAGATTCATTTGCCCTATAATGCTCTATCTGTTTTTCTAAAACACCTAGACCTCTTTTATGATTTGCTAAATTATAATTAGTATGATGTAAATCTAGCATCAGTGCATCATACTGTGTCTTAGAGATCTCTAACTCTTTTAAGGCCTTACAGTTTTTAGAACAAGCATTATCAGTATGTACCTCAGTGTCAGAGAAAGCCATGAGTGCATGCTCAGTAGCTAGCATTGCAGATTCTGAATCATCTTCTCCATCCTGAGTCATAAAGCTCCAATCAAAGCTTACTCCATCAATAGCCAATAGCACCTTTGGCTCTTCTGTTGTAGGTTCTTTGTTCTTATCCTTCTTGTACCAAGTTGACTTGTTATCAGATTTCCTTGGTTTTCTACATTCTCTTGCAAAGTGCCCCATCTTGTGACAATTATAGCACTCCACCTTCTTTTTGTCAAAACCTACAGTCTCATTGCCACTTATATGTATCTTTCTCCCTGTCTTCTTCCAGAACTTCTTTGATCTTAAGCTTAGTAATGCCACTTGCCATTTAATGTCCATCTCCTCCATATCATCTTCATCAATTTGATCCAAATCCTCATGATTGAGAATTGAACCACCCACATGGCTTGATATAAAGGCATAGAAAGTAGCATCACTTAGTCCTGCAACCTGTTTCTTTGAGCTCCTAGTGGAAACACTTCCATTACCAGTGGAAACAATCATGTTACCACTGTCATCATCACTATCACTTTCTTCATCTGAACTATCATTACTTGATGATGATATGAGTGCTACACTTGCAGAACTTGTTCTTAATTTGCCAGCTTTCTTTAATCTTTGTTCAATAACTTTGAAGTTATTGTACACATCATTAAGCTTCATGGTCTCTAGATCTGGCTTATCTTCCCAAACAGCAACATTGGTGTCAAACTCAGAAGGTAGGCTTCTTAGGAATTTAAGATTGAGATCTTCTTTTTCCACCTCAATTCCAAAAGCAGTGAGTTGAGTAACAATCTTTTGTAGCCTTGTGAATATGCTATCAAGAGATTCATTACTTGTTGAACCAAAGTTTTCATAAGTCTGCTTCAGTAGAGTCTTTTGAGTCTTCTTGGTAGAATCATTACCACCAAACACTTCACAGATCTCATCAAAAAGAGTCTTTGCAGACTTGTATTTGCTAAAAGCCAGAACTTGTTCTCTGTAACACCCCCAAAATACCGCAGCGGAAGACTGTGTCATAGGGGTGCTACTTCATAATACAAAGTACAAGTTATAGAAAACGAACTCTAAATGAGACGTTTTGAAAAGTTACCATTCGATTAATGAATTCAAAGTTACAAACATGAGATTCCAAAGTATGATACATAAATGTATACAAAGTGTTTTGAATGGTAAATGATAAAAAGCGTAAGTCTTCAGAATATGCAACTTGACTCTAAGTTCCACGCACTAGCTATCGCCTTACTAACCTGAGATAAACATGCTAAAGTGTCAACACAATGGTTGGTGAGTTCATAGAGTTTGTCTTAAAACAGTTGAAAAAGCCTCAAAAGAATGTTCAAACAACAAAGGCTTTGAGAATCCACTCAGTTGCAATTCCCGCCATAAGAGACTTGCAACCTGTGTGTTCACAACCCACTGCTAACATATAGTATGAATAAGACATGTATAAGTTCATCAAAACAATTAAGCAATTAGTAGTGAGTCTCTACTTCATCTCCGAAGACCTCACTTGGGAGCCAATTCCTAAAGACAACTGGGAGCCACTTCCCAAAGAAAACTGGGAGCCACTTCGCAAAGATATAAGTTTACTGGGAGCCACTTCCCAAAGATATAAGTTTACAGGGAGCCACTTCCCAAAGATAAAAGACAGTCATGTATGTATGAAATCAAATATAATGCAATCAAGTATAAGACAATCAAGTATAAAACAATCAAGTATAAATGTTTTGAGTATTTGTACAAGTAAGCAAGTAGTTGTGCATGTATCTCCCCCAAAGAGTTAAAACAAGTATGAAAAAGTAGGGGCTATGACTCACCTTAAGCTTAAGTGATGAGAAATGAAAGTGGTAGTCGAATCGCGAAAGTCTCTAAGAGCAGCCTATAATAGAACGTTGCGACTTAGGTTTGGAGTAACATCTAAGAATACGAAGAATTGCCTATATATGTCTTGCATATAGTTCATGATGTAGTACTTAGTATATAGTGTAAGTCGTTGAATATAAATGGTTTATGACACATGTATAGGTTGTATATCTCTTACTACCGTTCGGGCCGACATAATTCAGAAGTCATGGAGTAAACGTTCGAGGAGCCAGGACACTTTAATTCGTAAATCCACAACTCATCTCGACGGCTTACTTAATGAACTCCTCACATGAGGCTCCCTACTATTGTAGTATTTGATAACATATATATAAGTTTTGATCTTTAAAAGTTATATGGTCTTTAGCCGTGGCTTTGCCGTGACCTTGGTCATTGTTACCATGGTCTTGAGATTCAACCTTGGCTTTAGCCATGGTTGTGGTCTCGGCTTTAGGTCATTAGACCTCTTGGTCTTAGTAAATCATAACTATAATATAGTGACTTTGGTCTAAAATGGGCTGTTAAGATTTTGAAGAAAATTATCACTCGGAAAGCGTTTTCAGGGCTCGAGCTTCTTTATCCCTGAACGAAAACGTCGTTCCGGACAACTTTCGTGTTTTAACTTTTTGATGAATCGGACCAGAAGGGTGACTTTCAAAAGCAAAATTTGATCAGAATGCTATTTAGGCAGTTTTGCCGTTTTGGTTTCGTTAACTTCAAATGGTCATAACTTTTGACTCGTATACTCGTTTTGGGTGATTCAAATTGCTATGTTTTCCTTGTTAAGTCCTTTTTAACAGTAAGTAAGTGTCAAATATCAAAGTTATACTATTGTGGTCGTGGTTTTCCATAAAAATCACTAGTTTGCTTGTTTGCTTGTCATAAGTTAACATATGTATACCAATACTCGTTTTATCCATTTTTAAACATCATGAACACAATACAAAGACCATATATAGCATGAAAAGAACACAAAGAGCATGAAAATGATATTGAGCAAGGAGTGTGTTAGGGTTTGCTTACAACTTTTGGCTTTCACTTAAGAAAGGAAGTCAAGTATGAACTAGGACACTAAACCTAAGCTTGTAAACCCTTCACCATAACTCTTGTAACCCTTGCTAGCCTTGATATAACCCTTGTGAAAACCCATTAACTTCAGCCCTAGTACCCTTGTGTAGCTCTTAATTCAACCATGGAATCACCAAACAAACTTAAGAACTAGGTAGAGAATACTAAGACATTGAACTTTGTAGTGTAACTTGTATATTGAAGATCAAAGGATCATGGTGCTAGGGATAATTGGTGTGGCGTTTGAATGATGAATAAATGAAGACATGAGCTTGCTTTTATACTAAAAATGAGGAGGTTAGGAAGGTAACTAGTAAGCTTCCTAAACTTGGTGACCAAGTTGTAATTAAAATGATCTAAAGAATCAATGGTCAAGATTTAACCACACATGGTGACTCCCCCCCCTCCTAAGTCGGTTTGTATATGGATAGGGTGACTAGATGAGTAGTCATGGTCTTTGGATGATAATATCCTAAGTATGTAGCTAGTTTTGACTCCGTAAATCGCTAACCGTAAATGATTAAGCCTCAAAACATAAAACCGGGTATCGTAAAAATATGAAACTTGAAAGTATTGTTAAACATGTCAATATAGTCCATAATAAAATATAAAATGAGTGGTAGGATCTATCGGGGTGCTAAAACCCTGCTAAAAACTGGAAACACGGGTCTAAAACGCGTAATTCGCGTAAAACGCTGAACTGAAAAACGTAAAATTCCGAAACTTTTGGAATTGTCCTAAAATGATAGAAAATCATATTTCTATTGTTTATAATGTTTTATGGATATATCGGGATGCTGGAAGGACGTTTAAACCTAAAAGTAAATCTCGGACACGGCTTTGTGATTTTTGCAGAAATGATCCGAGGAGCGTCAAACTCTCGGATTATCGTTAAAATAGTTTAACTTACGAGAATATGAAATAAAAATTTCTGAGATGAATAGTGAAAAGTGAATAGTAAAAAGTGAATAGTGAATTTTTCGAGAATAAAAGTTAACCTGAAATTGCGAATTGTTACATTCTCTGGGTAGAGCCATCAATAACAAACCTCTAGCCTTCAAATCATTCTTTAGTTGACTTCTTTCTTCATTAGTGACAGGACCAGTGTTAACTTTTGTTACTGTCTTGTCACCAACCTGCTCTACAGTTGTACCAGGTTTGAATGAATTTCCACACATAATAATCTCCCATAATGTGTAGTCTTGAACCATAAAGAATTGTTCTATCATAAGCCTCCACATCTCAAAGTCATTTATCTTAAGCTTAGGAAGCTTTGCAGCAATGTTTAATTGGCTTGTTTCTGTCTCCATTGTTTCTTTTGAGTCTGCCATAGGGTATTCTAAATCAAAATATCAAAGCCTTGCTCTGATACCACTTGTTGGATCGTGAATACCTTGAACTTGTGTTAATATTGATACTTTGAGTGATACCACTAAGTATGCGGAATCTACTTAATGATACTTAGAAGATTGATTGTGAATGAAACAATTTTACGTATGTGAGAACAATGTATGTAACAAACAAATAGCTCCAATATTATTAATGATAATAATACGAGTGATCTATAATATCACTAGGGTTACACCTTGAAGCTCTAGGAAAAACGTATTAGAAAGATATATTCTAACTATAACCTAGGATCTCCTTTTATACAACAAGGAGTCCTCTTCTACAAGATAAGTATAATACTAATAGAATAAGATATACACAAGATCTTTTCTATGTTTATCTAAGCGCGTTTCTCTAACAGTTATCAAGTAAGCAGTGGTAATATTTGTTCTTGCAGTGGTAATGAGTTTCCACTGCAAGTACAATCTTCTGCAGTTGTAACATCTTCACTAGCCGTGGTAACTGTTAGTATAATTCCCAACAGGGTTCATCATCGAGTTGCTTACTAGGTGGTTGTTGGGTTTCCATTTGAGCAATGGTGTCAAAAAGTGATAATGATGGTGGACTTGATGCTTTGGGTGATAGGTCTTCTAATGTTTCCAAATAGGGTAGTGGTGATGTTGGAGGTGTACGGAAAAGTTCCATTGGTGTAGGTGTTGGTGATTGAGGTGATGAAGTTTTTGTTGGTTGAGCTTGTTGAGAAGGTGATGTTGAATCACTTGAAGGTCTAGATGGTGGAGGAATGATGGCTATGTTTGTGTAGCAATGTGTTGGAGAGGGTATTGGAGTATCAAGATTAAGCAAATCTTGAAAGGTGATTACATTGGTATTACAATGTGTTGGGGATGGTGTTGAGGTAGTGAGGGTAAGGAAATCTTGGATAGGTGAAGAAATGTTAAGCGAAGCATCACTTGAAGAAGATGAGCTTGACTTGACGGTTTTGTTGAAGCAACAAGGTTTAACACTAATCCTAGTGGTTTTTGAGAAGGATTTTGATGACTCGGATGATGTGTTGGATTTAGTCATTTCAAAGGTGTGGTTTTGATGTTTTGAGAGAAGAAGTTTTAATGGTGATGGTGTGATTTGAATTATTGCAAAACTTTCAAATTTATAGGGTGGAGGAGATGTTGAAATGGGTGTTTGGATTTGATGTTCTACCACTCAAAGATTGAGGTTTCAAATGATTTACAAAGTTTTCATGAACATGTCAAATCATTGCATGTCAATCCAATGGAATAAGGTGGAGTGAAAGACCAACATATGCACTCAATGCTTTGTGATCATGGGATGTGATTTGGTTGAAAAATGTTTCAATGGTTTGAAGGATCCTTTAAAAGGGTTCCTTGGGTTAGTTATGTTTGAATTTGAATTTTTGGAGGGAAGTGGCTTCCTAATTGTTTTAGTGAGTGATAGTTGTTCTAATATGGTTATTGGAGTTAATGGAAGATGTTTCTCACTTAGGATAATGGTTTGACACTTTACAAGTTTTGGACTTAAGAAAAATGACAAAAATTTTCTGCAGATGTCTGGCGGAACCCTCGCGGTACACAGGCGGAACCCTGTTTTGGGTTCCGTCTGGTCCGTTGGGCCAATTCTGGGTTACCTAGAGAATACACTGGCAGAACCCAATTTTGGGTACCGTCAGATCCGCCAGGGCTAAAAAATATGGCAGTCCGCGATTTTGACCCGCGAGACGATTTTTAAAATTTTCGAAAACTCCTAAAATCAAAAAGATAATGCATTTCTGGTTAGGCAATGCAAAAATTAGACACGTAAACATACATATCATAGGACTTTGACCTTGAGGTCGAGGATTTCACTATACTTAGTAAGAATTGCCATAAGCATAAAAAAAAATTGACAAACATCTCAAACATTGTCATTATGCATAAAAGCTCATACAAACATAATCCGACAAACGTAATAAACCATGAAAGTGAAAAACAAACAAATCACGTAGTTTAACACATAAACGGTTCTAAAGCATTCATAAGCCAAACACTCCTTAATCTTCTCACAACCGGTCTATCTTCTTATTGAGCTTGCTTAGGTACCTTCCAAAGCATTTGAACATTCTTTTGGTTTGCTTGAACTCTTCGGATGCATTGTCAATGACGGGGAGTGCTTGAAGGTATTCTAAAGGAGGTAACTTAGAGTTAGGAAGTTTATCGTCCTCGCTCATGTCGGATGATGATGATGATGATGATGGTGTAGGTGATCGAGTACGTTTGCCCTTACCTTTGAAAACTCGTTTATCACTTAAAGGAACGAAGATGTGAGGAAAGAGAGAATAGTCAAGGCGCATTCCATTATCGTTAGGAGGAATGGGTGAGATTGCTCTAAAGAGGCGAGTAAGAAGCATTCCATAGGGAAGAGCAGTTGTTCCAACTAAGGGTATGTCGGCCATTCTTTTGGCTAGGTAGTAGGCTAAGTTGAAGGGTTGACCGGTGGAAATGCTATAGAGCATGTAGCAAAGGCATGTGTTGATATGATCTCTATTTCCTATGGTACTTATGACGTTAGCTCTAAGGATTTCTTCCCACTTCTTAAATTGTGGTTTAAGCTCATTGAGCTCCATACCAAAAGGATCCTTATCTACAATATTCCCCGAACGATTCATCCTAGTGTTAGAGGTTCTAACAAAGAGATGTTCCTTAATGGTTTCCTTACTAGCTAGAGGTGTGTCGTATGGATGAAAACGCTCAATCGAGTCAAGGCTTGAAATAGGCCACTTATCCGTGTAGAGACAAGTACCCTCATTTGGGACACCAAAAATGATAGCTAAGTCTTTTAGATCTATGAAATTGGGTATTTGATTGGTTGTGAAGTTTAATGATATCTTACCAAAATCATTTGTGGAGAGGTTTACGGTTGCATAGAATTCCACGATGAACCTAGGACAAATTGGCTCATCGATATCAAGGAGACAATCAAAGTTGATTGCGGCAAAGTTTTGGCGAATAGATGTTCCTTCTAGAAAGGATGGATCAATGGTTCTACCTTCGTGAACATAGCGTTTTTCTAATGCCTTAAAGGTTTCTACTTGAACTTGGTTGAGACCTTTGGTCCTATGGTGTTTGGGCATGTACTTAAGGGTTTCCTTGTGATCGGATTTATTTGCGGGAGGCATGTTGATTCCTAGAAAACACAAAATTATATGTTAATGACTTTTAAAAATGTGGATGTTCTAATGTGTTCCTATATGCAAACAATGTGGAGACTTGGTTATCTTGACTCATTTTGATTCCCAAATTGTTTTGTTATGCAAATTTTGTTATAAAAACAAAAGATAACCAACACTCTCCTAATTGAATGTGTCTTCGATTGAATGTACCCGAAAATACATATTAGTTATGTATCCCCTTTAGCATTCAAGAGATAGTATGCAAGTGATGTTTTAATGATGTTTTTCATTTGTTTTAACAATGTGGTGATGAATCGTGTTCTAGTCTTGGATGCGATTTTTGAAAGACAATGCACTTGGTGTGTTTGGCAAATCAAAGTAACAACAAAAAGAATACAATTCTTAACTAATGGAAGACATAATTGGCTAGCCACCAAGTTTTTCATGAATCAAGAAGTTTTATGCATAAATCCTAAGATTCTAGTTAATGAATGTAAATAAGAATGTTATACTTGAATCAAAAATGCAATTGTGATTAGAACACTTACAAAGTTAGTTGGATTTGAAGAGATTGGATTGAAAGCCCTAAATTTCGTGTGGATATGTGTTTTTGAGAGGGTGATGGCTGTTTGAAAGTGAATGTTAAAGTTAAGAGGGTGTTTGGTTTTGAAATTAAAAATAAAACAATCTGTAGCTTTGGCGGACCAGGCGGAACCAAAAAGAGGGTTCCGCCCGTATGGTCTGAGGGTACCGTGGGAGCTGCAGGGAAAAATTCAAAAGGGATTGTCTTGATTTTTGTGGTTTTATCCTAATGTTCAAAACTAAGGTTTTAGGTCTTATGAGTCTTTGACTAAGCCTAGGAATGATGAGTGCTTCTCATTCAAGAAGTTTTGTGAAAACGCTGATAGAATGGTTAACGTATAAGACTTTCTTAGTTAAGATGTTCCTCAATGAACAATTTTACCAAGACGATGATGATGGATCACAATATGTCAATTAAGAACATAATGGATTGAATTGTCGCTGAAGTCGATGCTTCCTTTGTTGAAGGTATAACAATGTTGATAAGATGAATTCCGTTGTTGACGCGAGTTTGCTTGTTCAAGCGGAGCTTGTTGATGTGCTTCTCCATCCGATACTAATTTGAGAATCTTACGCGTTTTGGAGAATTATTGGGTAAGTAAGTATAAAAGTGCAAGTACCACTTGTGCTTTTTCTTATCAACTTATTACCGGCATAATTCCATTTGGCATACACTATGGTTTCTATTCCCGTTCTTTTGGGATACCATAATCCTAGTTGTGTAGTACCTTATGATGAATCCAAACAGGCTCAACTAAAGAGTTGTTTAAGGATCTTCATTCAAACGAGCACATAGACAAACGCTAAACATAATGTTGAATCTAATTGTTATGAGAACAAGTAGTCTTCCGAAAATTTCTCTACGTTTAGTTTTACCTACGGATTTACTAATCTCATTCTTGATAAGTCATCAATAACTTAACCATTGAGAACAAGAGAGTAACTAGGAATGTCTTTGAGTTAAAATTCCTTGCTTTTGGAGCTTGCTTTTATTATCAAAAAGACTTTCAAATATTGACACTTATAATCACACGATTACTTCGAAACACTTATTTTATTTCACTAGTTGTTTTACTCTAAATTTCAAAACTGTTATTGTTGAATTTGTTAAGACACAACTATGACCTATAAATCAAGTTTTATAACTTATGTCAATTTTGCTAGATTCAATGTTTGACTTAAGGTGAGAAGATGTTATTTTGTACTTTTATTCTTAATGTTTTACACAACATACTTGTCTTGCCATTATTGGACTTTCGACTAAGTCATCATCTACCAAAGATGATATCTTAGAAGGAGGAGATCACTCGTTAAATGTTATATTCACCAACTCCTCGACTCTTTGGGTTTTCTTACTTAAGAAACAATGAACTCTATTTGTTTTGAAAAAGTCCAAGAGGTACAACATCATGAGACTATGTGTCACATTTGATGTGTAAATCCTAGATGTTGAAAACACATTTTATTTCACACATCCAAATGTATGCTTGCGTGATTTATTTCACCTTGTGTGTTTTATGTGAGATTATCATAAAAGAGTGATTGAAGAAAAACACAATTTAAGACTCAAAGTATAGTATTTGAGAATGTTGTTTTACAAAGGTTTGTTTTGCAAGCATCACAAAAGTGTTAGACATTTTAACACTTAGGAAATTGTAAGTTAGCTCACTTGTAAGCAAGAGTTGAGTGAGACTCACTCAAGAGTTTCTCGTGTTTTATCTCTTGATGGTTAAAGAACCAAAACACCTTATATCTCCTATTATTACTAATGACAAAATTCCTTGTTGCATAGAATCTAATCTTAGTTATTACTAATAGCAGGTAAACACTTAAGAGTATTACTAATAACACATATTCCAACACATAATGCTAGAAACAAGAGACAATCAAAGTCGAGTTGAAGTAATGCGTACCTTTTAAATTGCATAGAGATGCTATCAAGAGGATAAACACTACGCGTAAAATCTTGGTTTGACGACATGCTTTGAAACTCAATTACTCATGTATCCAAGAAGGTTAGATAATCATATAAAGACATAGAGCATGATAATCTTAATCCTTTTATTATGAGTTTCTATTAGAGATTGAATTATCTCTAAATCTCTCTTCTAGGTTTGACAAATTTTACTTGTTTTGTATTACTAGTTGATGGTGCTTTTGAGTTAATCCTAATCCAGTTTTATCTTTAAACAACCTTTGACTCCTCAACAATCTTTCAAAAGATTTTGAGCTTTCATCAAATTTAACTAATAATTTTCCTTTCTCATTTTGCTTTTTAATCTTATGTTTGTAATCTAGACACAATTTACAATCTAGATCAATTTCAACATTACTCTCAATTTTAGACATTTTATCTTCTAACAAGATTTCCTTTTCAAAGATATTCTTAAAAGATTTTGAAGACTCATTCTTGAAGATAGTTTTTAGGTCCATGTTGCATTAACGTTTAGACTCATTTTCTAGTTTAGAAAACTCTAGGATAAATTTGTCAAAGCAAAAGTGTTTGGTTTCAAAATGTACCTTGCTTGATGTTTTATCTAGTTGAGAATCACAAACCGGATGGTTGGCTTCATCTTTATCCGTGTTATTCCATGAATCGTAAGAAAGTCTACTAAGAGCTCGTCATGAGTAATTATCTTCACTTACACCTTCATTTAAAACATTTAAACTAGTAGTACATGAATTTATCTCAACTAAATGTCTATCTATTAATATTTCTAAGACTTCTAATTCATATGTGAGATCAAATTGATCATCTATGACTTGACATATTTCTTAATGAAATTTCAACATATTTTTCCAAATATCATTAGCCGTTTGACAAAGATGCATTCTTTCATATTTGGTACTAAAGCTTTATAAATCATTGTTTTAGCTTTAGTAATTTTATCAAGTTCAAGATAGTTATCTTGGTTTTCAAAACATGTTTTCTTTGGTTTGAAATCACCAAAAGAAGTAATATGCCAAAGATCTTGATCAATTGATTTCACATAGTTTTAAAAATTACTTTCCCATTCAAGTAAGTTTTCTTTTTCAAATAGCGGTGGGTTTTGAATAGGTTGCCCTTCTTTGAGATTTTCAAAATCCATGGATCGATCCAAGTTTTAAAATACATTCTATTTTAAAGATCTTGAGTAACGTAGCTCCTGATGCCAATTGTGGAAAACTAGAGGGGGGTTGAATAGTTTACCACTTTTTAAATCCTTTTTAAGCTTGAATATCCTTTAAAAACTTTACGTTTGCTTAAAGATATAAACACAACGTTATATGTTTGATTCTTTGAAAAGATTTTCATGTGAATAACTATTCTAACTTTACTTGTTTCATACTTTGAAAAGCTTTACTTGTGATGATCCCAACTTTGCTTGTTTAGTTATTTGAAAAGCTTTACATTTGATTAGCGATTCTAACTAAACGACAACATGTAATAAGCAAAGATAAAGAAAGAAACGATCAAACTACAACACGATTGTTTATCGTGGTTCGGCTACAAGGACTCTTTTTCCTTGCCCTACATCCACGCCCCGAGTTTCCAACTTGAGAGTTATAAGCACTAATCAACAAGCTCTTTTCACCGGCGGAGAAAACCTTTACAACGTCGCTTACACTTTTACCGACACTAAGATAGATGTCGAGTTCTTTTACGCGGGTACAACCACTCCCATCGTCGCTTACACTTTTACCGACACTAAGCTAGATGTCGAGTTCTTTACCAAGGGTACAACCACTCCCGTTAGTTCTTTTACAAGGGTACAACAACTCCCGACACACTACGTATTTTGAGGCCTAAAATACTAAACAATCACTTCTACATACATGACACAAATGAGGTATAAACTACCAAAGCTTATACATGACCAAGCTAACAAGACATGCAACTTTAGAGTTGAAGCTTGTAACTTCTTGAATGATCTTGTGAAGTCCCTTGCTACATAAGAGAATCACACAAGTCAAATGTTACTGAGTTAGTTGAGAGAGTATGTGAAAATATGTCCTAAAGGGGTTACACAAAACTAACAAATGGTTTGGTATTTATAGCAAACCATTCTGCAGGTCTGGCGGATCAGGCGGAACCCTCATATGGGTTCCGCCCGTGTACCCCCAGGGTTCCGTCAGGGCTGCAGTTGGTTTTGCAATAAATCTTCCAAACCAAACAAGGTCACATCTCATTACACCTTGTCAAACACAAGACTTGCAAGCAAACATATGGTTAGTCAAACACTCTTTCTTACCATAAGTGTATATTGACAAAGCTTGCCCTAAATGTGATGTGACATTACTATTTTAAGAAATAAATGTGATGTGACAAGACACTTTCTAATTTAAGAAATAAAAACAATGTTTTGTTTAAAAGGAAATGTAAACATTAGTTTAAACAAGAATTAAACACTTAAAGTGATGATTTACTCCTAGCTAAAGTTCATACTTTGTCATTAACAAAACTTAGCAAAGATCGTAAAATATAAATAACGTTTTTAGGTGATATTTGTATTAACACAAAGGTTGTGGTAAATCATTGTTATAGTTAATTTTTCATGTTTTAAGTGATTGTGGTATGATAATTTAACCTAGGATGTGAAGAAGAGGTTAATGATGGTGATTGATGATGATGATTATGGTTGGTATTATTTAGCGTGGCTTGCTAAGGTAAGTAACTATGATTATTATGTGCTTGATATGAATATTCTCATGTTATGTGTTTATGAATGTTTTTATTGGATTTATGTATAGGATTAGTAAGTTGGTTAATTTGAAATATTGGTTAGTGGGAAAGGTACAAGTAATAGTTCATGATTATGGAAGGATTAAGGTATGTTTGTGATTTATATATGTTATAGTTGTGGTTGCTATGGTAATTGGATATGAGATCGATGGCTTATAGTGTTGTATGATTTCAAGTGTTCATGATGCATTTTATGTCAATTGAAATATTAACCATGTATTAATCTAGTTGCTTACTAAGCATTTCTCTTACGATATAGATGTTTACCATGTTTTGTACGTTCATGAGAAGGAGGATAAAGCATGTGGTAAGGTGATTAAGAAATTGGAAGCAAGGATTAGAAGCGTTGGGTTTATGTGTTAGAGCTTAGTATAGATACCGAGCTCATGACAAGGTTGTCCGCCGAGAGTCATAAAAGGTTTAATGTTTATGGTGTCAAGTATTTGTAATGGTTAAGAGTCAATTTACAGGTTTTAATGTATGTTAAAGAGTTATGTTTAAGTTTAGTATGCAAATGGGTCAAAAGGGGTGTTTGGCATAACACCCGTCAATTTGTAAAGCATGTTTCCGAGGGTTGTTATGACCAAGTTAATGTATGAAAATGAAGTTTATGGTGTGTTAATAATTTCTGTAATTTTTCATGTGGTGTCGTGTTCGGGAAGTTAGTTTCCGGAAATTGTGCAAAGTTCTTCCGTGAGCATAGATCTTAAGATCTATGCTAAACCCATAAATTTTAGTTTAAAAGATTCTTCCCTGAACATAGATAGAAAGTTGATTTCTTGGTCATTTTCGAAAAATCATATCTTTTAAACTGTAAGTTGTCATGGTCGTACCACCAGTTATAAAGGTATTTTAGTATAGTTTCATTTAAAAATACTTTAAAGGTTTGGTTAGTAATTAGTGTCATTTATAAAAGTGTAACAGAAGGTCCGTTATAGTCTTGTCGTTTCTGCAAAAAAAATTAATTCTTTGTCAAATGGGGCACGGGGCGTAACATTATCATTATTTATGTATAATACTATCATTGAAAACTTAATAAGGCTTGTTTGTAGTTGATTATCAATAGCTTCTTAATTCTTCAAATTATTGCTAACAATCCAAAAATAACAATAAGTGTGAAATGATGCGGCTTTAGTCGAGAATTGCACCCAAGTAGGACACCCTGATAATATCCCGATTAATAGAGGGCGGGTTTGGGGAGAATCACGCCCAGATGCCCCCCCCCCCCCCCCCCCCCCCGATGAGGATCGGGGTGCGTTTGGGGAGAACTTTAATAATTGGGTTTGGAGATGGGGATAGCAGCCCCGCACCAAACCCGCTCCGTTGCCATCCCTATTCCCAACCACTCACACCACTTCATAATACCCACACACACTCACAAACAAAATCTATATATATATATATATATATATATATATATATATATATATATATATATATATATATATATATATATATATATATATATATATATATATATATATATATATATATATAAGAATGAGTTCCCCCTATTGAATGTGAGCATTAATGTCACAAGCTAAGAAACTCAAATATGTGGTTTAAGCTAATGAAAGCTAATGAATTAAGTACATTCGTAGCTTATTTTGAAGCTTTTAAGAGCTTTGAAGCTTGAATGTATAAAGCCTTCCTTATTGTTATGAAGTATTTATTTGATTACATTAATGAATTCAAAGCAACCAAATTATATGCACTTGGATATAAAAAGCCCCTCATGCTTTTTTGAATCCGAATATTATTTGTATTCCTAATAAAGTTTAATAGTTTATCATAAGACGTATACGTTTCATTCAAGTAATTTCCTAAAAAGGTAATATCATAATCGGGTAGTTTATCAGTATGCATAAGCGGTTATACTCTGATATTTTTATATAATTATTTTGAAATTTAATGCAAATCAATTTTAAGGCAAAAGAATCAATATTGAATTACACCGCAAAAAGGAGCAAGCCTACACAATTTAAAACTGTGTATTAAGCTAATGAATTTTGTACATGCCGAGCTTATTTTGAGCTTTTAAAGTAAATGTTAGAATTAATGACATAAGCTTAAATGTGAGCATTCTAATGTGTTAAGGAGCCATAATTTAAAGTGCAGTTTTAAAGAGGAAGACAAATATGCACAGTTGCCGGAGTTTCAGGCATTCAAGAGTTATCCTCCAAAGTCCAAACAGTTACAAATATGAAGGGTTGTAGCAATTACAACAACAATATATATATATATATATATATATATATATATATATATATATATATATATATATATATATATATATATATATATATAAAGAGTCTGTCACAAAAAGCCTTATAAATAGCAGATAATGAAACCAAAACTTGCAATACCCTCATGTCACTCCCCAACTCTATCACAACAATAGACTCGATCTATACATGAAAATAAAACAAAGATCTCACCAAGAAAACCCATCATAAATCTTAATCAAAACACAACCACGACTCGAATATAAGATCCCAGGTTCATTTCATCAATACAAAAGATTTTTAAGATCATACATATTAACCCATCATTGATCTATGTAATGTTTAACTCATCTTTTGCATTTGAAAATAAAGATTGTATTATAACAATTATGTTACATGCAATCTTTTTTTTTCTGTCAAAGACGCAACAAAACTATATCCGTAAATGAAAGAATGAATTATAACAAGAGTGTTATAATCATTAGTTTCAGTCGGCTTAAATACAAACACAAAAACAAAACAAATCCTACCCGAGACCATTTAAAAATGATCTTGAAGCCGCTTCCTTTGAAGCTATGCCACGAAAGATTGAGCAAGAAAGATATAGGTGGGTTCTTGATTATGGTTGTGTTTTGATTAAACACGAAAGGTGTTTTGTGATTTGTGTTAATCGCTTGATTGATGAAGATTAAGACTACGATGAGGTCACTCAAAGAATACAATAGAAGATTTGTTTTTGTGATAGACTGCAAATGTGTGTGAGAGGCGAGGTTTACTAGATGTGTGAAAAGTTTTTAATGTTATGGCTTATTTTAGGTAACGATTATTACACTAAAAGTGCAATTAATTTGTACGCATTGTTGATGGCTTATTTTAGGTAACGATTATAACATTAAAGGTGTAATTATTTTAGTTTTTCCATAGTCAATCTGTACGCATTGTTGATGGCTTCCGTTTTGTCAACTTTTAATTATTGATTTATCTCTTCTTTGTGCCTAATAAATACCTTAAATGGAGGGCCACGCCTTTATTCCTTTTCACAACAGAATCAATATGGTAAGTTGATAATGATGGTAAATTATGGTTTTGTCGCGACTTTTTCTAAGTTAAAACATATACTATTAAAAATCGTAAAATTAATGTTAATTCTCAAGATATAGTTTTTTGTTTCATAACCAACTTCTTAAACGACTACGTCTTGAAAACATACTATTTTTCTCAACATGTATGGTTCTTCACACTTTTGTTAGTGTTTTGCCTTATCTCATGGATTGTGATTATTTTATATCATTGGTTTTTGTGTTAATAAAATGACGCCTATAAAACAAATGTATATCTGATGTAATAAAAGTATGCGTACACTACTCTATATATGTTTGGAATTTAGACAAGTACTACTTACAATCAAGTGTATTAATAGTCAAACACATTTTTGAGTATCTTTCATATGAAAATTTCTATTTGTAAAAGCTTAATAAAGCTAATTTTTTAGTTTAACACTTTATGTTTCGCGACTAATGTTAACACATCTAATTAACCATTGCCAGACTAATGATACTTCATGGTAATCGAAGCCCGTGCATCCCACAGGCCATGCTGTCTCGATATAAATAATAAAACACTTGCGAGACCAATAAATGCTTGAAATCATATGACATGAATGTCTCACCGTTCGTCTCATTTTTGGCCTACCCTTACACGGCACACATACAAGTCCCAGCAAGTTGTCGGTGTTAAGCCTTCCTTGCCACCCCTTGCTAACATGCGCTGGACCGGTCTAAGTTTCATTGAGTGTTTATACTCCATTATACTTTTATAATGCTACATACACTTTAATGTATAAACAGCGATCAGTTACTAGGTGTAACTTAGGAAAAAATTTTATTATTTAATAACGTATTTGATGTACACTAAAAAAGAGATAAACACAAATTGAACCTGTTAATTCACATGAATACAAGGAGCAATTCTTCCAATTATCGTTGACTCAATGAATGCCGATAATGTAAGGGATTATCTACTCAAAATTGAGAAATTAAAGAAAATTGAAATTTCATATCATTTGGAATTGAAGGACCAGGATCACAATACAATTATTAAATGGACCATAGAAACTCGAAATGGGCCTAAAAGAAAAATGGGTCGAGCACTAGACCACAAACAAAGCCTAACAAACTAGAAAAAAACATATAAATAATAACTCATAAAATAGAGAATTTTGAGATCCGAAAGTTCTGTAAACCACCGTAGGCATTTATCACGACGTTATCCTCGTTCCAAGATTCAATTTGACTGGTCATGGGCCTGAAACAGAGCCCCGTAGCCCAAGTTACGCAAATTTTAGTGAGACCCTTTTTCTGACACAATCTTGGGCCTCCAGATATAAATGACCCGTTTTTCAACACTTGGGCCCACATCATTCTCCCCGGGTAGACAAAATTCGTCCTCGAATTCAAAGAAAGATCATCATCATAAGAATGACCATGATAAGGAAACAAATGTTTCACATTAAAGACCTTTAAACATTGGATATGGCTTAATAACTTCAAACGGTAAGCATTGGAGTTAATTTTCTCTACAATTTCCACTGAGCCAATCTTCCTAGCTGATAACTTGTTATATTCACCAACCGAGAAATGATCCTTATTAAAACAGCCAACACAAAGTCACCCATTTCAAAATCCTGCATCTTGCTTGTACTTGGAGTTGGCTCGAACCAAGTTATCACAAATAACTTTATGAACTTCATGTAGCCCTTCAAAAAAATCCTGCACTTTTTTTTTGGAACATAACCAGAAACAAGAAGAGATATTAAAAATCGAGAGGTTCACGTGGTTGAGCAGAATAAACCACCTAGAACGAACAAAACCAGTGCTTCGATTAATAGCATGATTATGAGCAAACTCAGCTTAACATACTTCTAATCCCACACTTTCACATGATCACCCACTAAATGCCTTAACAAATTATTAAGGGATTGATTAACAACTTCAGTTTGCCCATCAGTTTGAGAATGATAGGCACTACTAAAACCGAGTTGTGTGTTCACATCCTCCATAAACTACTCCAAAAATGACTCAGAAACCTAGTGTCCCGATCAGGAACAAGAGAAAGGCAAACTGTGCAAAACGATATACATCCCGAAAGAAAGTTGGGCCATATTAACTGCATCTATTGTCTTCATGTAAGTGCACCGTCTTATTGAAACGATCAACAATAACAAAGATTCAATTATTACCCCTTTGAATACGAGGTAACTCCAACACAAAATCCATGTTGATATCAACCCATGGCTGTGAAGGAACATGCAAAGGCATAGAGAGTCCCACATTAGTATTTGTGCCATTTGAAACTTGGCAAATATGACACCGCTTAACATAATGATCCACTTCTTTCCTCATATTTTGCCAAAAATAAGAATCTTGCACCAATTGTAAAGTTCTGTCACGACCAACATGCCCCTCAACATGCAATTCCTTAATAATTTTCAAGCGAAGACCGGAATCAAGAATACATAGTTAATTTCCTTTGGAAAGTAAACCAACGTGTAGCAGAAAATTTGATCTCTACTAGATTGCACACCCTGCAGAACAACAGAAAATATGGATCAATAGTCAACTGCTCAGAATGACATCCAACCCCGGCACATCAACTCGCATAGATACAAGCATATTACTTCTCGTGCGTAAGCCATCAGCGACTCGATTTGAAACACCAGCCTTGTGTTTTACCGCTAAAGTAAACTTTTCAAGAAATGCCAACAAAACGCCCATGCTTATGTGATACCTTATCTCAAGTGCGAATATGCCTTAAAGAATCATGATCAGTGAACAAAACAAACTCCTTATAAAAAAGATAGTGTCCCAACGTTTTGCAGCTTGGACGACCACATAAAATCCATGTCACCGTCAATTTCTCACTAAAATAGGTCAACCACCTTAACTGAGAACCCCGCCAATTGCAACCTTTGAGGCATCTGTATGAAGTTTAAAAACTTGAGAAAATTCAAGCAATACTAGAATTGGTGCGGTAGTAAGCTTTTCTTTGATAACCTTAAAAGCCGACTCTACGTCCTCTGTCCACACGAATGAGTTTCCCTTCATGCAATATGTGGGGCCGTAATGGAACTAAAATGTGGGATGAACCACCTATAAGAAGAAGCAATCCCATGAAAACTACGGACTTCAATAATGTTAGTTGGAGTTTGCCATTCCTGAACATACTTTAGACTTGTCCACCTGTATTCCCTTACCAGAAACAACATACCCCAAGAACAAAACCTTAGGGGTAATGAACACACATTTCTTCGTGGCCGCATAGAAACTATCCCTGCGAAGTAAGGTCAAAACATGGCTCACATAGATGACATGCTCACTGAAAGAAGAACTGTAAATGAGAATATCATCAAAATAAAAAACCATAAAATCTCTAATAAAAGGCCTGAGCAATTGGTTCATCGCACGTATAAATGTACTAGGTACATTTTATAAACCAAAAGGCATCACCAACCATTCATATAATCCTTCTCGCGTATTGAAGGAAATTTTCCATTCATCACCAGGTCTAAGACAAATCTGATAATATCCACTCTTCAAATCCAACTTCATGAAAATAGTGACACCACTAATCTTGTCAAGCAAATCGTCAAGTCGAGGAATACGAAACATGTACCTCACATTAATCTTGTTGATGGCTCAATTGTCAACACACAAAAGCCATGTTCCATCCTTCTTCTGAGTCAATAGGGCAGGAACAGCACAAGGGCTCATGCTTTCTCGAACGTGGCCTTTAGAAATCAATTCCTCAACCCGCCATCACAACTTCTCATACTCTCCCGGGCTCATTCTATCATATGGCATGTTAGGCAAACCCAGGCTCCAAACCAATATGATGTGGATGTCACGCAAATGTGGCAATCCTTCAAGTAACTTATTAGGGAAACCATCAAAAAATTCCTTAAGTAAAGGAATCATAGCTTCGGCAATTTCGCTATATTCAACCACTTCCTTCCATCTCTAACTCTCCTTCAAACTGGGAGAGAGATAGAAGAGTACCATTGGGGCTTGTTGACTAATTCTTTGTGCTTACTTGGCACCAACATTATGTTCACACCACCAAACAGGAAGCTATAGGTATTAGTCCTTCCACTATGAGTTGTGTTGTGATCATACTCCTAAGGTCTACCCAATAATAATTGACAGGCATCCATGAGCACCACATTTCATCTTTATAGGTTGTTCCCATAAAAAATGGAATAAGTGCACGTTTGGACATCGTTACCTCATCACCTTTCTTAAGCCACTATAATGTGTAAGGTTTGAGGCGATTCTTTGTTTTCAATCCCAGTTTATGAATTACCTCTTCAAATATCAAATTATCACAACTACCCAAGTCAATCACAAATGCGCAAACCTTACCCAAAATAGAACATGTTGACTGAAAGATCTTGTACGTGAGCCAATTTTCACTAACAACTTTTGGTACAAAGCAAGAGCGCCTTACCACCAAACTCACCCCCACATCTCCAGTCACCAATTCTTCTTAATACTATGTATCATCATCAAATATTGGGCTTCTTCATAACCTTCATCAGCCACGTCGTTTTTAACTTCCCACGGGCCAGAAGTCGTGACTTCGGGAAATATGAAGAAGTGCATGAAGGCCAACTTTATTCCTCATAATTACCAATGGATACAAAATCTAAAACAGGGGACCAAATGTGTTGAAGATTACACAACTGGATATTACCAATTAATTTCGAGGAATGATATTGAAGATACTGATGATCAACTTGTCTCTCGTTACACGGGTGGTTTAAGAACCCAGATCATGGATTTTGTTAACATGTTTGACCCGGTGACACTTTCTTATGCATATCAACATGCATTAGCTTTTAAAAAACATAACCGACATGTGGAAGGTTCATCTTCTCTTGCCATCATAGGAGGTAGTTCCGGTTCGGGTAACGTGCCATCTCGTTTTGTTCCCAATAGGCTGGACAGGGTGGTGGCAATACTGGACCAGTTTTTAAAGGGGTCGAAAGTAGTAGCTTGAAGCTTTTTAATAGTGGTGAACCTGGTCACTGACAGTCAGAATGTGAGAAGGCCGGGAAAAACACTTATTTGCTGTGAGGGTTTGAGTGGGAACAACCTTTCATATAAGCTCATATGTAGTCATAGTAGCCATAAGTTACTTAATATCAGCTCATTATCAAGTTTAGTTGCAATTAGGATAGATCTAATCTCTCCAAAGTCAAAATACTAAGTTTTGATAAAAAGTCAAATTTGTATATTTCAGATTTTTCCAAAAGTTGCATGAATTTTATAGAATTTTGTGATAAGTTTTAGAGTGTGAAATTTCTTGGGTGTATTGTTTCCCAGTTGAACTTGTGAAACCCATCTTTACATAATTTTTACAAATTTTCTGTGGGGTCCACCAATGCCTCAAACACACCTGCAGGGCAAGGTGTTGCCCTGCACACTGCCTTCAGTTTGACACCCCAACTTCCAGGGTCTCTCCTGAGCTCATATGTGGGCCTTACCCCCAGCTTAATAGCTTTTTGGGAAGCCACTTGGGTCATTTTGTTAGTTGCATATTTGGTTTAGCCTTATGTGCTTGTTTGTTAGCTTATTTTGGCTTATCTATTTGATCCTTGGCAACTGTTCATTCTGTGTACAATTAGTATGTACTAAGCTTGTTGATTTTGATTTCCACTTGATCATAGCCTGTTTGATTGTTGTTTTTAGTTGTTATAAGTTGTTTGGGATTGAGTTTGACTGTGCTTGTGTGGATTTTTACCCTTGTGCTTATTTGTGCTTAAACTGTTAACTCTCACCTTGGCCTTATCTCACCTATCTTCATAAGTCCTTTCCTAGCTTATTAGTGAGACCCAAGGCTTGGCCCTCAGTTTTTTGAAAAGCCCTTCTGGGTGGCTTTTGAGATCAAGTCTCATTTTGGCCTTCCAATCACACCTGTGGGCCCCACAAGGGCTGCTACTTGTCTATTTTGGCCTGTTTGGGTCTGTTTGGTGTTGGGATAGCTTATTGCTTATTTTAAGCTTATTCCCTGTGCTTTTTTGTTTCATTTGGCCTAACTCATGTCCCTTCATATCTGTTTTGGCTTATTGGGCTTTGTGGTAGCTTTTTATTAGCTTTTTCAAACAGCCAAAGTCCTAATAAGCTCATACTCCCATCTGTTAAGCATTTGGGATTGCATTAGCTTATTTATAAGCTTCTGGCCAAACCACCTTTGTTAAAGTTGTTTGTTTTTAGTATTTACACAGTTTTGTAAAAAGAAAATCCAAAAAAGACAAATTTTCAAAAAGTGATAGCTTCTATTTAAGAAGCTTATTGCTTATTAGCGTATTTTCCTTAAGCACTTTGTGATTTAATATTTTTCTTAGGTTCCTTATATCTTAAAATAATTTTAGAAATTTTTTCAGATTTTTCTTTTATCATTTAGTATTTTTCATAATTTAATTTAGTATTTATTAATTAATAATTAGTTAATAATTAATAATAATTATTTAAAAAGTCTTAAAAATATATTTTCTGTTTTAAAATTAGTTTTATATAACTTTATATTTTTCTAAGTTTTAATTTTAATTTTCTAAGCTTATTTTACATTTTCTTATTATTTAGTGTATTTTTAAATAGTTATAATTAGCTTTTAATTAATAGTAATTATTTAAAAAGTAGGAAAAATATATTTTAAGTTTGAAAATTAGTTTTATAATATTTTAGATTTTTCTAAATTTATTTTTCATATTTTTAGTGTAATTTCATAATTAGTTATAATTTAGGTTAATTTAAATAATTAATAAGTAATTAATAATTAGTAATTAATTAATAATAATTATATAAATAGTATAAAAATTAATTTTAATTTTCTAAAAATTTTCTATTATTATTAGGATTGTAAAAATGTAATTTTCATATTCGTAGGTATTTTATTTTTATAAAACTCGCGTTTTATTTCGTACGTTCGCGTAAATTTAATCTGAACGTACACGTTTTTAGGTTTAAAACGTTTCTGGTTTTTCCAATTTTCCTGTCTTATTTATATAGCTTATTCAAGCTATTTCTTTGTAGATTCCTTATTATAACCATTCACAAACCCCTTTCTGTCCTAATTCACCCGATCACAAACCCGTTTGAATACAATCCACACCTCGTCGGGACATAACGACCCGGGGAAACACTATATTCCGCGGAGCATTGACTCTAGGCTATTTGACTTTGTTGACCATTCCTTGGTCAATATAAGTTGACGGTTTAGGGCCAATCAAAATTTGGCACCGCTACCGGGGAGGTTGTGCGCGTTATTCTAAAACGGTTTTCAGATTAGTGAATCAGGATATACATCCATTGTATATTTACCACCCTTGTTCATATTATCTTCTTATTTTCATATAAAAACAAAACCGTTCCCGAAAACATTTTTAAAATCAGTTTTCAACGAACACAAAAAACCCAAAAAGATTTTCTTTCCTATTTGTATAAAATGTCTTTCCAAAAACTCAAAAATATTTATCTTTACCCTCCTACCCTTTTGATTCTTCATTCCTTACCCTCCCAAACCTTTTGATTCTTTCTATGTCTCACCCACACCTTCTGATTTGCCTATGGTGTGGTAGTTCTCATAATGGTGGTGATTGCCCCAGCTGTGGCATGGTAGAGTCCGGAAACGAGTCTGTCTATAACCAGAATCCCTATTCCTACCACGACACCACTGATTCATTTCATCAGCTACCACACCATGAGACTCAGCAGTTTTACTGTTGTGAGTACTGTGGTGGTTCACATTACGGTTCTGATTGTCAATCGGGAAGCACGCTTGTCTATGAGCAGTTTCCTGATAACAATTATAACTCTAGCACATACAACCCACAGCCACATCAGTTTTACTGTTGTGATTACTGTGGAGGTCCACACTCTAGCTCGGATTGTCAAACAAGGAATCTATTTCCTTGTAACAATTATGACTATTCATTTTCAGACCCACCTCCACAGTACCAAATGATCCAATCAACTCCTCATGATACTGAGCAAGACCTTTTACTAAAGGCTCTTGATATATTGAAAGAACTTAAGGAGGAGTTGATTACTACATCGTTTCAAGACTCTCGTGAGAAATCTATGGCAGAATTACTTGCTGAAGAACGACAGGCTAGAAACAAAAAGAGTATGGAGGAATTACTTGTCGAGGAACAAGCAGCTATAACACGTGCCAAATTTCGTAAAGCTGCTCTTCTCGACTATGATGATGATAGTGATAATGAAGATACCCTTGACATCCTTCAATTTTATAAGGGTTCGTCAGATTCATCATTTGTGATTCCTCCCATTGAAAATCAGGGAGAAAATAATGTGACGGAGAAATTACTAGCAGAGGATCAAATGGAACTTGTACAATCCATGAATGCTAGCTCCTCTCATCTCCCTCAGTCTGTTGTTATCACACCCGAAGTTCACACTCACTCTCTAAACATGAGGGATGAGCATCTTAGCACCTTTCCTAATAAGGAATCGGACGAATTAATAAAGTCTAGTGTTGAGATCCTTGTCCCAATCCCGAGAGAGTCACAGGGAACTTTTGATCAAGTGTGTGATATTCCTTCACCCCCTGATAATCCAAATGATCAAATTGAGACTGTCTCTGATTCCAGTGATGATTGTTTATCTTATGGAGACATTGAGTATGTTGATGCATCCCTTACCCACTCTATTGTTGACTTTCTTCTCGAGGAGTTCTGATGAGTGTGTAAATACTCATCATTTTTATCGTATCTGAACTGCCAAAACATCCAAAAACACTCAAAAATGCATCAAAATACACAATTTATCCCAAAAGTGTGTTTATATGTTTTAGATGCAAAATGTTTAAAAACAAATGAAAAACGAACAAAGTTTGCACAATTGGCAGTTTCAGTCCCTCAAGTTTCAAAATTTGGCAAAACTAGTCCCTAGAAGTTTAAAATGAAAGAAAAGTCAACCCAAGGCAAAGAAAAGTCAAAAAATTCTCAAAATAAGTCCTTGGGTGAAAAGTTTGAGAAAATTACACTTTTACCCCTAAAAATCCAAAGTTAGCAGTTTGGTCCCTGGAGTTTCTGATTTTGGCAGATTTGATCCCTGGTGGGGTATTTTTGAAAGGAAAATCATTTTTTGCCCTTGGAAAATCAAAATGTGTCAAAAATAGTCCTTGGGTGAAATTTTCAGAAAATTGCAAGTTTAGTCCCCGGAATTTAGAAATTTACAGAATTGATCCCCGAGTATTTTATTTTGGAAAATATAAATTTTGGTTCTTGTAATATCTAAACTTAGCAATTTTTACCCTTATGATAACTTTAGACGTTTGGCAAAATCAGCCCCTCACTTTCTATAAATTACAAATTGGTCCTTGTGTGAAATTTCTACAAAACCAACCGGACCCTATTGTTTTATTATAAACCAAAAACCAAATCCAAACCCCAACCCACAAACCATCCACCTGCCCACTCCATAAACCCCTTAGCCCAATCCACCCAACAGCCCACCACCACTCCACCACTACCCCGTTTAATAATATAATCCCCCATCTTTGACCTTCGTTGACCCCCCACCCTTTCCACCTCATCTAATACCAGCCAAGCAACACCATCATCACAACCCACCTTCTCCTCTGATAACACTCAACCCCCCCCCTTGGTACTCCAAATGAAACACTAAGCTCCAAAAACTACCCCCTGGCATCAATAATCCAAGAAGCAGACAAAGATATTTTTTTGGCGCCAAGAATTTAAACGGCCAAGATTGCAGCCCCTTCATCCAATGGCTCAAGACTTGTGTGGGATTTGCTCAGTAGGGTTTCAAAACCCTAGTGGTCTCATATAAAAAGAAAGTGATGCAGTGGAGCTCAAGTAGTAGATTTTAGGCAGTTAGTTATATTAGATGTATTTTAGTTTAATTATTAAAAATGTAATTCCATTCCCTGTGTTTGTTAAAACTTTGATTTGTACTTCTAAAAAGTTTTCATTGTGACAACAATCTTATTCAATTCAGTATTCCAGTTCAAGTTTTTTCCCCATTGCAATTTTCATTTAAGAAATTTATTTCATCTGTGATATTATGAAATGCTTGTTTAGTAGTAATTGTGGTTCACATAAGCCCTTTTATAAATTTTCATAAGCTCAGCAGGTTCAAAACAGACTTTAGTTTAAAAGCTTAAATAGTCAACAAAAGTCAAACAGGGACTTATGATGATGAATTGGGGTATGGAGATGTTTGGTTCATGATTACTGGTGTTGTTTTAGGCCTATTAAAGATAGGCTTAATTCAAATGAAGCCTCTGTTCAGTTGAGGCATTGGTTGTGAGTTTTCCTTTTGTATCTTCAAGTTAAAAATTTCATATTCTTAGTTATTAGTTTAGATCTGATATTTCTGCTTATTTACTATTCTATTGGTTTAGTTCATTCATATTAAAGCTTATAGTATTAGATTGCATCATTATAGAATAGTTTGCATCATATCACTTGGTTAACTGTTTCATACTTGTCCAAATTTGCATTTGTCATTTGAGTTGTTTTGTGATTGTGACCTGTGTTTCTGTGCTACTTTGATATAGTGGAATCATAACTTGAACTAAGTTTGTGGTTTGGATTACTTTAGGACACTTCTGCTTAGTAATTTGATCATATCAGTTTTCAAGGGAGTGTTTGGTTTAAAGCTATCAGTCATGCTACTGTTGATTTTTGATGTTAAAATTGGCTGAGACATGCTTCTTTAGGTACTACTAGCTCATAATAGTCAATAGATACTTAGGTCTTGTGATAGAAAGTCAGAATTTCTTTTGATCTTATTCTTGCATCAGCTAAGTAGGATTTAAATAGCATATTCATATCATTAGGTGTATAAGTCATTCTCATAGCATAATTCAGTCCCTTATCAGCTTATAACATCATTTCAAATCAGTTTAGATAAATCAAAACTCAATAAAGTCAAATAAGCAAGTTTTAGTGAAAAGTCAAAATGCACCTTTGTCAGTTTTTACCAAAATAGCATGAATTATTCTGAATTTTGAGTTATGAGTTAGCCTCTGAAACTTCTTGGGATCATTGCCTCCCACCTCATCTCTAAGGTTCTAGCATTATTTGATTTTTGCAATTTTTCATTTGGGCCCCACACCTCTCCAAAGAGAGCTGCAGGGTGACTGGTCTGCCCTGCTACAGCAGATATGCAGTCCACCACCACCACTTTGGTGGTGGTTTCTCACCTCCACAATGGACCAAAAACCTCCCATTTGGTTCCATTCAACCCCCCCTGGTAGGCTTTAGTTATTGACCCATGGTTTGACCTGAGAACCTCTGGGACCCACCTGAATTTGCTACATAAATCTGTCCCAATTTCAGTTAAGTCTCAAGTTTCCATGTGCTTATTTGCGGATTATTGGCTTATTTAGTAGACCCCACTTGTTGATTCTAGCTTAAACAAGTTCATACAACTTATTTGGACCAGAATTACCCATTGTGGGTCCCACCTAATGCCATTTTAGCTTATTTCCCTCCAAAGTCAAACAAAGTCAACTGTTTTGCTTTTTGTTTCATAAAGTGCTTATTTTTTATTTCCACCAAAGTTGTTTTTATTAAAGTTTCATGTTTTTAGTTGTAAATTAGTTTTCCAAAAAGAAAATCCAGAAAAAACAAAGTAATTTTAAGTGATAGTTTCTATTTAATTTTATTTAAATTTTATTTTTCATTTTTAGATTTTTATTAAGAACTTAGCTATTTTATATTTTTATTAAATTTCTCTTATATTAAAGTATTTATAGTAATTTTCTCAGATTTTTATTTTCCCATTTAGTATTTATTAGAATTAATCTTAGTTTTATTAATTATTAATTAATAATTAGTTTAAAATAGCATAATTAGTTTTTATTAAGTAAAACCTAGTTTTTATATTTTTTATAGCTTTTATATGTTATAAAATAATTTTATAAATTTTATTAGAATTTTTACTATTCATTTGCTATTTTTCTTAATTTTAAATAATTTAATTAGGTAATTAATAATTATTTAGTAATTAATTAATAGAAAAATCACAAAAAGACAAAAACACTTATTTTTAATTTTAAAACTTATTTTTAGTTATTTCATAATTTTAGAAATTTTATTTTCATTTTTCTTGTGTTTAAATAATATTGTATTATATTTAGTTTGTTTAAATATTAATAATTAGTAATAATTAGTATTTAATTAATATTAAATAATTAATTAGTGTTAAAATTTATTTTCTTTCTCTAAAAATTTTCTTTTTCCTTTAAGTTTGTAAAAAAGTCATTTTCACCCCCTGGGTGTTTTCAGATTTCCGTTTTCACTTTTTATTTTGTACGTTTACGTTTTATTTAAACGTGAACGTACGCGTTTTAAGTTTTAAACGTTTCTGGTTTTTCTGACTTTCCAGTCTTGTTAATATAGTGTATTTAAGCTATTTTCTTTTATATTCCGGTAGTATAATCATCACAACTCACTTATACCCATTCCCGTCCAAATTCACCCGATCACAAACCGTTTTGATTACAATCCACACCTCGTCGGGACATAACGACCCGGGGAAACCACTATATTCCGCGGAGCATTGACTCTAGGCTGTTTGACCTTGTTGACCATTCCCTGGTCAGTTTAGGTTGACCGTTTGGAGCCAATCAAATTTTGGCGCCGCTGCCGGGGAGGTTGTGTGCGTATCTAAACGGTTTTTCTGATTAGTGTCTTTGGAATTCGTTCCATTGTACATTTATCCATCCTTTGTTCATATTTTCCCATTATCAAAACAAAACCGTTCAAGAAAACATTTTAAATCAGTTTTCAACGAACACAAAAAACACAAAAACATTTTCTTTCTCATTTGTATAAAATGTCTTTCCAAAAACCCAAAAATAATCACCTTTACCCTCTCACATCTTTGATTCTTCATCCCACCCCTCCCAAACCATTTGATTCTTTCTATGTCTCATCCACACTTTCTGGTTTGCCAATGGTGTGGTAATCCTTATAATGGTGGCAATTGCCTCAGTTGTGGCATGGTAGAGTCAGGAAACGGGTCTGTCTATAACCAGAATCCCTATTCCTACCATGATACGACTGATTCATTCCATCAGTAACCACACCATCAGTCTCAGCAGTTTTACTGTTGTGATTACTGTGGTGGTTCACACTACAGTTATAATTGTCAATCGGGAAACACGCTTTTCTATGAGCAGTCTCCTGATAGCAATTGTAATTCTAGCACATACAACCCACAGCCACATCAGTATTACTGTTGTGATTACTGTGGAGGTCCACACTCTAGCTCGGATTGTCAAACAAGGAATCCATTTCCTTGTAACAATTACGACTATTCGTTTTCAGACCCACCTCCACAGTACGATATGATTCACACAACTCCTCAAGAAACCGAGCAAGACCTTTTACTAAAGGCTCTTGATATTTTAAAAGAACTTAAGGAGGAGTTGGTTACTACACCGTTTCGAGACTCTCGTGAGAAATCTATGGCAGAATTACTTGCTGAAGAACGAGAGGCTAAAAACGAAGTGAGTAGGGAAGAATTACTTGTCTTAGAACAAACAGCTATAACACGTGCCAAATTTCGTCAAGCTGCTCTTCTAGACTGTGATAATGATAGTGATAATGAAGACACCCTTGATATCCTTCAATTTTATAAGGGTTCGTCTGATTCATCATTTGTGATTCCTCCTATTGAAAATCAGGGAGAAAATAATGAGACGGAGACATTACTAGCAGAAGATCAAATGGAACTCATACAATCCATGAATGCTAGCTCCTCTCATCTCCCTCAGTCTATTGATATCACACCCGAAGTTCACACTCACTCTCTGATCATGGGGGATGAGCATCTTAGCACTGTTCCTGATAAGGAATCGGACGAATTGATAAAGTCTAGTGTTGAGATCCTTGTCCCAATCCCGAGAGAGTCACAGGGAACTTTGGATCATGTGTGTGATATTCCTTCATCCCCTAATAATCCAAATGATCAAATTGAGACTGTCTCTGATTCTAGTGATGATTGTTTATCTTATGGAGACATTGAGTATGTTGATGCATCTATTCCCCACTCTAATGTTGACTTTCTTCTCGAGGAGTTCACCGATGAACTCACTCACTCCAATCCACTTCCATCGGGATGTGATGATGATCTCTTTGATTTCAAAGATGATATGGAGGAAGTCGAAGCATTCCTTGCTCTAGATAGTTCAACTTCGTATGAAGTTGATGATAACTATCTTAATTCTGAGGGGGATATTGAAAGTTTATTGAATGATGATCCATTACTCAATTCCTATCTCAATACCGGGCTTAGTGATTCAAACACTGATGAAAATTCTTATGGAGACATCAGTGATGTCGATGAAATATCTTCCGAGCCCATCATTGATCGCCTTATCATTACTCCTACGGAGTATGATAACCCGGGGGGAGATGCACTCAATCATGAGGATTTGCAAATTCCCACCCACCCTCCCGGGATGTTTTTGAGCTTAACCTTGGAAATCCAAACTCAGGCTAATGAGCCTGTTCTCGAGGTGCCTTCCTCTCTTCTTCACTCCTTCGGGAATGAAGACACTATCTTTGATCCCGGCATTTTCATGTATCATTATCTTGAGCCGGATACTTATCTCATCGGTGTGGAACTTTCACGTGCTTCAAATGTTTGTCCAAACATTTTGAATGAAAATCCGATTGAGATTGTTTCTTCCACATCATGCTTCCCCAAGGACAAATGAATTCGGGGTCGAGTCAAGCTAGCGACTCGGTAAACAAAAACAGTAGCATGATTATAGGGTTTTCACCCTAAGTGTGGGGGAGTCCCCCATGCTATGGTTATTTATGAAGTGAAAAACAAAATGGTGTTTTCCACGCTTAGCTTGTAATGTTGCCCTTTTACGTTCAAAATGTCGGCATAATAGCCGGGATTTTGAATATTGAGGACAATATTCATGCTAAGTGTGGGGGGGGGGGGGGGGGGGGTATTCGCTATTCTAGCGAATTTTATCACATTTTACTATATAATACCCCCGTTTTAGCCAAAATTTCAAAAATTTTAAATTTTTTTCACTAGTGCTTCAAAATTTTTGTGGTAATCAGTCCGCCTTGTCTAACTGACAAAAGGGATTGGCTAGTCCAGGAGCAAACAACTCTTGGTAAAGACATCTCAAATCCGTTTACGGCTTGCAATTTGCCCAAAATTATATGGTTCCTCAACTCCCCATATCCCATAAAGCGAATGAGTTGGCTAGCCCACAAGATTATGGATTGTGGTAAAGGCCGTGGAAAATCCATAATTGGTAATCAGCTCATCAAGATGTTGACTATTCCATCAAGAGCTGGCTAGTCCAGGAGCAAACGGCTCCTGGTAAAGACAAATCAAATCCGTTGACAGCTGGTGGTTTGCTCAAAATCACACGGTTATCAGGTGTGCCACAGTTCTTACACCTGGCTACTCCAGAAGTGATGGATTTTGGTAAAGAGGTTTTCAAATCCATCGAGTTTTCAAAACGGTTATTGCTAGGGACTAGCAATAGTTTAGTGTGGGGGATTGATGAGTGTGTAAATACTCATCATTTTTATCGTATCTGAACTGCCAAAAAATCCAAAAACACTCAAAAACGCATCAAAATACACAATTTATCCCAAAAGTGTGTTTTATATGTTTTAGATGCAAAATGTTTAAAAACAAATGAAAAACGAACAAAGTTTGCACAATTGGCAGTTTCAGTCCCTTAAGTTTCAAAATTTGGCAAAACTAGTCCCTAGAAGTTTAAAATGAAAGAAAAGTCAACCCAAGGCAAAGAAAAGTCAAAAAATTGTCAAAATAAGTCCTTGGGTGAAAAGTTTGAGAAAATTACACTTTTACCCCTAAAAATCCAAAGTTAGCAGTTTGGTCCCTGGAGTTTCTGATTTTGGCAGATTTGATCCCTGGTGGGGTATTTTTGAAAGGAAAATCATTTTTTGCCCTTGGAAAATCAAAATGTGTCAAAAATAGTCCTTGGGTGAAATTTTCAGAAAATTGCAAGTTTAGTCCTCAGAATTTGGAAATTTACAGAATTGATCCCCGGGTATTTTATTTTGGAAAATATAAATTTTGGTTCTTGTAATATCTAAACTTGGCAATTTTTACCCTTATGATAACTTTGGACGTTTGGCAAAATCAGCCCCTCACTTTCTATAAATTACAAATTGGTCCTTGTGTGAAATTACTACAAAACCAACCGAACCCTATTGTTTTATTATAAACCAAAAACCAAATCCAAACCCCAACCCACAAACCATCCACCAGCCTACTCCATAAACCCCTTAGCCCAATCCACCCAACAGCCCACCACCACTCCACCACTACCCCGTTTAATAATATAATCCCCCATCTTTGACCTTCGTTGACCCCCCACCCTTTCCACCTCATCTGCTACCAGCCAAGCAACACCATCATCACAACCCACCTTCTCCTCTGATAACACTCAACCCCCCCCCCCTTGGTACTCCAAACGAAACACTAAGCTCCAAAAACTACCCCCTGGCATCAATAATCCAAGAAGCAGACAAAGATATTTTTTTGGCGCCAAGAATTTAAACGGCCAAGATTGCAGCCCCTTCATCCAATGGCTCAAGACTTGTGTGGGATTTGCTCAGTAGGGTTTCAAAACCCTAGTGGTCTCATATAAAAAGAAAGTGATGCAGTGGAGCTCAAGTAGTAGATTTTAGGCAGTTAGTTTTATTAGATGTATTTTAGTTTAATTATTAAAAATGTAATTCCATTCCCTGTGTTTGTTAAAACTTTGATTTGTACTTCTAAAAAGTTTTCATTGTGACAACAATCTTATTCAATTCAGTATTCCAGTTCAAGTTTTTTCCCCATTGCAATTTTCATTTAAGAAATTTATTTCATCTGTGATATTATGAAATGCTTGTTTAGTAGTAATTGTGGTTCACATAAGCCCTTTTATAAATTTTCATAAGCTCAGCAGGTTCAAAACAGACTTTAGTTCAAAAGCTCAAATAGTCAACAAAAGTCAAACAGGGACTTATGATGATGAATTGGGGTATGGAGATGTTTGGTTCATGATTACTAGTGTTGTTTTAGGCCTATTAAAGATAGGCTTAATTCAAATGAAGCCTCTGTTCAGTTGAGGCATTAGTTGTGAGTTTTCCTTTTGTATCTTCAAGTTAAAATTTTCATATTCTTAGTTATTAGTTTAGATCTGATATTTCTGCTTATTTACTATTCTATTGGTTTAGTTCATTCATATTAAAGCTTATAGTAGTAGATTGCATAATTATAGAATAGTTTGCATCATATCACTTGGTTAACTGTTTCATACTTGTCCAAATTTGCATTTGTCATTTGAGTTGTTTTGTGATTGTGACCTGTGTTTCTGTGCTACTTTGATCTAGTGGAATCATAACTTGAACTAAGTTTGTGGTTTGGATTACTTTAGGACACTTCTGCTTAGTAATTTGATCATATCAGTTTTCAAGGGAGTGTTTGGTTTAAAGCTATCAGTCATGCTACTATTGATTTTTGATGTTAAAATTGGCTGAGACATGCTTCTTTAGGTACTACTAGCTCATAATAGTCAATAGATACTTAGGTCTTGTGATAGAAAGTCAGAATTTCTTTTGATCTTATTCTTGCATCAGTTTAGTAGGATTTAAATAGCATATTCATATCATTAGGTGTATAAGTCATTCTCATAGCATAATTCAGTCCCTTATCAGCTTATAACATCATTTCAAATCAGTTTAGATAAATCAAAACTCAATAAAGTCAAATAAGCAAGTTTTAGTGAAAAGTCAAAATGCACCTTTGTCAGTTTTTACCAAAATAGCATGAATTATTCTGAATTTTGAGTTATGAGTTAGCCTCTGAAACTTCTTGGGATCATTGCCTCCCACCTCATCTCTAAGGTTCTAGCATTATTTGATTTTTGCAATTTTTCATTTGGGCCCCACACCTCTCCAAAGAGAGCTGCAGGGTGACTGGTCTGCCCTGCTACAGCAGATATGCAGTCCACCACCACCACTTTGGTGGTGGTTTCCCACCTCCACAATGGACCACAAACCTCCCATTTGGTTCCATTCAACCCCCCCTGGTAGGCTTTAGTTATTAACCCATGGTTTGACCTGAGAACCTCTGGGACCCACCTGAATTTGCTACATAAATCTGTCCCAATTTCAGTTAAGTCTCAAGTTTCCATGTGCTTATTTGTGGATTATTGGCTTATTCAGTAGACCCCACTTGTTGATTCTAGCTTAAAAAAGTTCATACAACTTATTTTGACCAGAATTACCCATTGTGGGTCCCACCTAATGCCATTTTAGCTTATTTCCCTCCAAAGTCAAACAAAATCAACTGTTTTGCTTTTTGTTTCATAAAGTGTTTATTTTTTCTTTCCACCAAAGTTGTTTTTATTAAAGTTTCATGTTTTTAGTTGTAAATTAGTTTTCCAAAAAGAAAATCCAGAAAAAACAAAGTAATTTTAAGTGATAGTTTCTATTTAATTTTATTTAAATTTTATTTTTCATTTTTAGATTTTTATTAAGAAATTAGCTATTTTATATTTTTATTAAATTTCTCTTATATTAAAGTATTTATAGTAATTTTCTCAGATTTTTATTTTACCATTTAGTATTTATTAGAATTAATCTTAGTTTTATTAATTATTAATTAATAATTAGTTTAAAATAGCATAATTAGTTTTTATTAAGTAAAACCTAGTTTTTATATTTTTTATAGATTTCATATTTTATGAAATAATTTTAGAAATTTTATTAGAATTTTTACTGTTCATTTGCTATTTTTCTTAATTTAAAATAGTTTAATTAGGTAATTAATAATTATTTAGTAATTAATTAATAGAAAAATCAGAAAAAGACAAAAACACTTATTTTTAATTTTAAAACTCATTTTTAGTTATTTCATAATTTTAGAAATTTTATTTTCATTTTTCTAGTGTTTAAATAATATTGTATTATATTTAAGTTGTTTAAATATTAATAATTAGTATTTAATTAATATTAAATAATTAATTAGTGTTAAAATTTATTTTCTTTTTCTAAAAATTTTCTTTTACCTTTAAGTTTGTAAAAAAGTCATTTTCACCCCCTTGGTGTTTTCAGATTTCCGTTTTCACTTTTTATTTTGTACGTTTACGTTTTATTTAAACGTGAACGTACGCGTTTTAAGTTTTAAACGTTTCTGGTTTTTCTGACTTTCCAGTCTTGTTAATATAGTGTATTTAAGCTATTTTCTTTTATATTCCGGTAGTATAATCATCACAACTCACTTATACCCATTCCCGTCCAAATTCACCCGATCACAAACCGTTTTGATTACAATCCATACCTCGTCGGGACATAACGACCCAGGGAAACCACTATATTCCGCGAAGCATTGACTCTAGGCTGTTTGACCTTGTTGACCATTCCCTGGTCAGTTTAGGTTGACCGTTTGGAGCCAATCAAGTTCGCCGATGAACTCACTCACAATCCACTTCCATCGGGAAGTGATGATGATCTCTTTAATCTCAAAGATGATCTGGAAGAAGTCGAAGCATTCCTTGCCCTAGATAGTTCAACTTTGTATGAAGTTGATGATAACTATCTTGATTCTGAGGGGGATATTCTTTTCCTTGAAAGTTTATTGAATGATGATCCATCACTCAATTCCTATCTCAACATTGGGCTTAGTGATTCAAACACTGATGAAAGTTCTTTATCTTATGGAGATGATGCGTGGGAATTGCACCAGGCTTTACCTCTCAAGGGATCTTGAGAAGCTTACAACCCCCACCAGGCAGTGTACCTGATCGTTGTAGTATAGTATAGTGACAAGTACCGGGGGATTGATCGTTCAGTTAGGAATAGTGTCGCTAGGATTAGAAAACCTAAATACTAGTTCTAAAGATGAGGGAAGATTATTTTTGTATTTTTATATTTTGTAGAAAGCAATTTAAAATCTCGGGTTTGAAGGATTTGGGCAGAATTAGTTGCTATTCAACTAACCCAATACTAAGATGCAATCAAAATAAAATACTGAAAATGAAAATAAACTAATTTATACTAAAGTTGTGAGCAGTAATTGGAGAAAATGTGTTTACATAGATTTCACTACTCCCTAGACATCTTTTACACGTTAATTACTTGTTATAATTGCATGGATGACGGATCGTATTCCTTAATACCATTCATGGGGTGGCACACTTAACTCCCCAATTCTATGAGCTCTTATCTCCTCCTACACCATGCCCAGCACAACTATAGGGATTGTAAACAGTGGCTCATGCATTAAATACAACCAATAAAGACCTAGTGCGCGTCGGTTCATGTTTCTTAAGACGTTCAAGCATGTTACCAATTGGAGATCTGCCAGTTTTCTTAAGCCTAACATATAAATCATTCATCCAAGACAAGAATAAACAAGTAATCAACACATAATCAACATCTAGGTTTCATTAGATCTAAGCAAACACAAGATAGATCTAGCCTAGCATGATGGAATTAAGACAAGAACAAGATATAGATAACCAACACATAGACATATTGATTGAATTAGAAGAACACTTATCTTGATTAAACATGCAAGGTATCAAGGGGTTGGAACCCTTGAAAAACCTGTAAAGTTACACCAAAATCATACTTAGGGTTTCTCCCAAAACTTCTCTCTTTTATGTGAAAAATTAGAAAACTATATATAGGAAAAGGGGTCTGACGGCGTCAAGACAAAGCTTGTGACGCCGTCACCTCGCCGCCGAAACTAATCTCGGACTGTCTAGATCTACATTTGACGCCGTCAAGCATTAATCTTTTCCAGGCCGTCATGACTTTTACTCTTGACGCCCTACCTTCATGACGCCGTCAAATCTCTTCTGGATCGTCATGGAATTTGCTCTTGACGCCGTCAGGAAGTTACTCTTGACGCCGTCACCTACTGTTCCCAGCATGGAAAATTAAGACTTTGGCGTTTTCTTCACTTTTATGCTCCAAAAACGTCCGAATTGCTTCCTTTTCCAGATTTCACTCCCAAAGTACCTAAAATCACAAAAGGAACGATTTAGGGCAATATTTGATCAAATAAATTCGAATTCGGGCTTAAATGACCCCCTAAAAACGGATCATTTTTCGCCTCATCAAGAGACATCAGTGATGTTGATGAAATACCTTCTGAGCCCATCATTGATCACCTTATCATGACTCCTCCGGAGTATGATGGCAAGAAACATCATGATCGGGGGGAAAGATTCTCAATCATGAGAATTTGTATTTCTATGACAAATTATCCCACCCTCCCTCCCGGGATGTTTTCTGGCCCTAAGAGCTTAACCGACAAAATCCAAATTCAGGAAACTAAACCTGATCTTGAGGATGAGCATCCTTTTATGATTATTCTCATGACCTTCTCGGTGCCTTCCTCTCTTCTTCACTCCTTCGGGAATGAAGATACCATCTTTGATCCCGGCATTTTCATTTACCATTATCTTGAGCTGGGATTATATCTCATCGGTGTGGAACTTTCACGTGCTTCATATGTTTGTCCAAACATCTTGAATGAAAGTCCGATGGAGATTGTTTGTTCCACATCATGCTTCCCCAAGGACAAATGAATTCGGGGTCGAGTCAAGCTAGCGACTCGGTAAACAAAAATAGTAGCATGTACTTAGGGTTTTCACCCTAAGTGTGGGGGAGTTACCCCTGCTGTGGTTACTTATAAAGTGAAAATACAAAATGGTGTTTCCACATTTAGCTTGTAATGTTGCCCTTTTACGTTCAAAGAGTTTAGATACTCTGGTTGAGCCCGAACCGTCAGATATTATTGACCAAGGTCAATAAGTCAAAGACAGCCTAGAATCAATACTCCGGTGATAGTGTAGTGTATCCCCGGGTCGTTATGTCCCAGCGAGATTGAAATGGTGCTTTGGAAATCGTTTATGAGTGAGTGGGACTGAGGACAGTAGCCCAGATGATATGGAATTGATTTTGCTACTGTAATTTTGGTATTGGTACACAGATATAATATTCACAAAAATCAGATACCAGATATATGCACAAATTCACAATTAAGATCACGTATCGGACTGGAAAAGTGAGTTTTTGGTTTTTAACAAACTACAGGGGGTGCTTTTGACACTTTTTAAAACTTAAAATTAAAAATGAAAAATGAAATTATTAAAATGATTAAAATACTATTTAAATATTATTTAATTAATTAAACTATTTAAAATCTAAATTAAAATCTAATTTAATTAACTAAAAATTATAACTAATACAAATTAAACTAAAAAGTTGAAAAAATATTTTCTAAACCTAAATTAGAACTTGAAGAAAGTATAAAAAATAAAAATAAATATTTTTGTCTTTTTGTGGTTTTGTTATTAATTAAAAACTAATTAACTTAATTTAACTAATTAAACTACTTTTAATTAATACTAATACTAAATTAACTTAGAAAATTAAGATAAAATTTATAAAATTACTTAACCATCACAGGAATCCTAAAAAATTATAAAAACTCTAAAAATTATGTTTTAAGATTAAACCACTAATTATTTACCTTTTAATTAACTTAAGTCTATTTTAAACAAATAATAAGAAAAATAGAAAATGAACAGTAGAATCTCAAAATATATTTTCTAAAAACTTATTAGACTATATTAGAACTAGGAAAATTATAAAAACTAAATTTAACCTTATAAAAACTAAATAAGCTATTTAATACTTAATATTAATTAATAATAAAGAAAATTAAAATTAAATCTAATTAACACTAAATGACAAAATAAAAATCTGAAAAAATTATCAAAATTACTTTACTATATGAGGTATTTAATAAAAATATAAAAACACTAGTGACTTAATTAAAATATAAAAATGAAAATTAAAATTAACTTGAATTAAATAGAAACTATCACTTACTTTAACTTTGATTTTTTTGGAATTTTCTTTTACAGAACTACTTTACTACTAAATATGAAAGACTTTTGTGAAAACACTTTGAAAATTAGCTTATTAATAAGCTGTAAACACCCCCTTTTCTTAAACAGTTGACTTTGGTTGACTGTTTGGTCAATCTGGGTCAAATGGCTTTGGGTGGGGTCCACAATGTTAAAACTTGATACAAATAAACTAAATAAGCTTAAATAAGCCAGAAGCAACAAGAAATGAGCACAATTAAGCTGTTTAAAGGGAAATAAGCACTTTGCACAATTAAACTGAACTCAGAACTGGGGACAATCTTGGTGAGCAATTTCAGGTGGGGTCCACTGGTCTAAGGGTCAAACTTTTGGTCAATGATTGTTCCCTGGTAGGAGGGGGGTTGAGGGAAACCAATTTGAACCGCTAGGGCCCACTGTGGTGATCACAAATCACCACCAAAGTGGTGGTGATAGACTGGTTCTGAGTGAGCAGGGCACACTTCTTGCCCTGCAACTCACTTTGAGGGTCTGTGGGACCCACTTAGGCTTCCACAAAAATTTAGCAAAAATTCAAGCTTATAGATCAGCTGATAGACTTTAAACACAACCAATTTCAAACCTCAATATCCATCACACAGCTCACAATTAAACTTGGAAATTTAGTAAAAATCTGAGAATGCAACTTTTGACTTTTTGTATGAACTTGAAACTTTGACTTTGGTGAGATTCTAAGTGATCTAAACTACTGTTTATGATGTATTAAGCTAATATAAGATTACTATAAGCTAAATTAACAACTAATTATCAGATTGTCAGCTTATGGATACCAAACTCCTACACAGTTAACTGTGTGGGTGATTAGATCATGATTTTGACTTTTTAATGAATATAGCTTGTATCTTATTGTTATTCTGAGCTAATTTTGACACTAAGGAATAAGTATAAGCAAGAAACAACAACTAGAACAAGCTAAGTACCAAGCAACATGTAAATCCAAACACCACTTAAGCTAACTGTCTTATTGCTTTTCAATGCAGAAGGTGATTATGACTTAGGATTTGGATTCACAGCTTCTTTTAATGATTTAGGAAACTATTTTAAGCACTTAAATTCAGATTTCTACCATGAAAACTCAAGTTACCTCTAAAGCTAATCTTGACAGTTGAAAATTGAAATTATAAATAACTATTTATTCTATTGAACAAGTTAAGCTTACTGAGTTACAAACTACTTAAACAATATTTAAACCACATAAACAAGCACAAATTAACAAACTTAAGCAAGCAAATGAGCATCAACCAAGAACTTAATATTTTTGTGAAATTTCAAATAAGGAAAACTTACAAGACTATCCCTAGCATGAACAAGGGATTTTCCTTTGTAGCCTATCTTTAGATAGGCAAACTTCAACTCAATCCTGCTCCTCAATCAAGCTCAAAACCTGAAACAAGCTCAAATAGGCAAACAGTTGACTTATGTTGACCAATTTTAGCTTTTTGATTCTCTTCTAATGCCACTGAGTTTTAAATGTCTCTAAAGCTTAGATAAGCTTATTGGAGCTTATATGATCCTACTCAGTCCATAACTCTTGCTTTAAGCTACTATTGAACCAAAAGAAAATTTGGAAATTTGAAATAACTTGCATAGACTTGAATTAAACTGGAAATGATGATTTTATAACATAAAAAGATTTGAGATACAATGCTTAAGCTAGTACAATGCTTGAATTTGAAAAGTTAACACTAATTTGCAGAATAATTAAAATTCGATACAACTAAAACTAAAATTAAACTACTACTCTCTTCATCTTGCAATCTCTTCCTTTTATAGCTGAATATTAGGGTTCCCATCAAGCTTCTGAGCATATCCCACCATCCTTTGATAATTTAGGTCCACTCCTGAGCTGCCACGTGGTTTGGCGGGAAAGTTATCTTTTTGCAATTTGCTCTGATACACGCAATGGGGGGGCAGCATTAATTGTGGTGTGAAAGGGTAGGTATAGGGGGTGGTGGCATTAATTGTGGGGGGCTTTGGCTTGTGATTGGAGGAGAGGGGAGGCTGGTTCAAGTGGTGGTGTTGTGGGGGACGTCTGAGAGGGAAGGGGAAAGGGTTGACTCGGTTTGACCGAGTGGGATTATTTAAAACGGTTTTAGGGGATGGGTGGGCTAAGGTGGTGGACTGGGTAACTTTTGGGCCCAAAATGGATTAAGGTGTTGGACTTGGAATAGTATGGAGTAGTATTGTTTTTGGTCCGGATTTGGTTTTTTGGATTTACAAGGACCTTTTTTGTAATTATTGCAAAGTTTGAGGGTGAGATTTGGCATGTTTTTAATTTTGTTTCCAAGGGTGTAATATGCCAATGATGAATAGTATGAGGTTTTATTTTGAATTTTTCATTTTTTAAAACCCCAGGGACTAAATCTGCCAATTCACCAAACTTCAGGGACTTGACTTGTAATTTCACCAAACTTTCTACCAAGGGACCAAACCTGCCATAAGAGATTAGTGCAAGGACAAAATTTGTTTTTCTCAAAGTTTTTCATATCCCAGGGACCATTTTTGACAATTTTCAAAGTTCAGGGACTAAACTTGACATTTTGTGAAACTTTTCACCAAAGGACTGATTATGTAACTTTTTGATTTATAAGGACCTTTGGTGACTTTTTCAAGTTTTTAGAATGACCAGGGACTAGATTTGACAACTTTTGAAAGTTGGGGGACTGAAACTGCCAATTATGCAAACTTTGTGCGTTTTTCATCTGTTTTTGGTATTTTTGCATTTGAGACATGTAAAACACTTTCCTGGGATATTTTCACTATTTTGATTCATTATTGAGTGTTTTTGGATGTTTTGGCAGTTCAGAATTGGTAAAAATGATGAGTATTTACACACTCATCAATCCCCCACACTAAAACATTGCTAGTCCCTAGCAATCTTTTGAGAAAAACTTAATGGATTTGAAACTCTTTACCAAAAGCCATCACTTCTGGAGTAGCCAGGTGTAAGAACTGTGGCACACCTGATAACCGTGTGATTTTGAGCAAACCGCCAGCTGTCAACGGATTTGATTTGTCTTTACCAAAAGCCGTTTGCTTCTGGACTAGCCAGCATCTTGATGGACTAAGTCAACATCTTGGTGAGCTGATTACCAATTATGGATTTTCCACTGCCTTTACCACAAGCCATAATCTTGTGGGCTAGCCAACTCATTTGCTTATGAGGATACGGGGGAGCTGAGGAACCATGCAATTTTTGGCAAACTGCCAGCCATCAACGGGTTTGAGATGTCTTTACCAAGAGCCGTTTGCTCCTGGACTAGCCAATCCCTTTGTCATTTAGACTTTGGCGGACTGATAACCACAAAAATTTTGGAATAAAGTGAAAAATTTTGAAAAATTTTGGCCTAAAATGGGGGTACTTGGAAAGTTTTGTGATAAAATTCGTAAGAATTTCCCCCCCCCCCCCCACACTAGAACTGAATATTGTCCTCAATATTCAAAGTCCCGGCTATTATGCCGAATCTCTGAACGGGAAAAGCTAATATTCGATGTTAACTGTGGAAATCTTTATTTTTCACTTTATTTTATCTGTACATACAATTTTTTTTTTTTTTTTTTAGGTAATCACTACCTCCCAGGCTTGTGTCAGGTTTACCACGCTAGCTAATCACTTGTGAATGATTAACTGTAATAAATTTGCCCTGACAGCCCGGGAGTTGAATGATAAAGTATATAATATACATACAAAACATGATTATTGAATTTTGAAACATATTTACTTTTAAAATGGTGGGGGATGGCCACTCCCCCACACTAGGGTGGTAGAAAGTAGAAAGAAGTCAGAAATACGGGTGAAAACCCATATATGCTGCTAATTTTTGTTCACCGAGTCACTAGCTTGACTCGATCCCCGAATTCATTGGTCCATGGGGAAAGTTTGGAGATCCGGGACAACCATGGGTGGTATGTCCTTTCCAAAATAATGTTTCAATCTATGACCATTCACTTTGAAGTTGGGACCTTCGGGTTGAGATAACTCAACAGTCCCGTATGGGTATACTTTAGCAATAGTGAATGGTCCAGTCCATCGGGTTTTTAATTTACCCGAGAAGATCTTTAATCTTGAGTTGAAAAGAAGGACTCTGTCACCGACGTTGAAAACTCAGTTCTTAATCTTAGAGTCGTGAATCTTCTTTGTCTTTTCTTTGTAGATCAAAGAGTTCTCGTAGGCTTGATCACGAAGTTCATTTAATTCATTGATTTGAACCTTACGGTGATCACCCGCTTTATGAAGGTCGTAGTTTGCATGTTTCAAGGCCCAGTAGGCTTTGTGCTCGAGCTCGATCGGTAAATGACACGCCTTCCCGTATACAAGCTTGTATGGAGTACACCCGATGGGTGTTTTGTAAGCTGTACGGAAGGCCCAGAGTGCATCATCTAGTTTATCCGACCAGGAAGCACGGTTTTCACCTACTGTCCTCTCAAGAATCCGTTTAATACAACGGTTGGAAACCTCCACCTGCCCACTTGTTTGTGGGTGATACGCGGTAGAAAGACGATGAGTAACACCGTACTTAAGCATGACTTTTGCAAATTGATCATTGCAAAAGTGAGTACCGCGATCACTAATGATGGCATGTGGAGTTCCAAAACGAGCAAAGAGGGATTTCAAGAATTTCACAACAACTCGGGCATCGTTAGTGGGTAAGGCCTTAGCCTCAACCCATTTTGACAAGTAGTCAACAGCCACGAGTATGTATTTGTTTCCATGAGAAGATGGGAATGGCCCCATAAAGTCAATGCCCCAGACGTCAAAGATTTCACAAACTTGAATGGCATTTTGTGGCATTTCGTTCTTTTGTGAAATATTCCCGTGACGCTGACAAGCATCACAGGCTTTGACTAACTCGTGGGCATCCTTATAGATTGTGGGCCAATAGAAACCGGAATCAAACACCTTTTTGGCGGTGTAGTTAGGACTATGGTGGCCCCTGGTGGGTCCAGCATGGCAAGCCTTGAGAATATCAGTGGCTTCCTGTCCGTATACACATCGCCTGATGACTTGATCGGCATAGATTTTGAAGAGGAAGGGGTCGTCCCAGAAATAATGTTTAACGTCTTTGAAGAATTTTTTCTTTTGTTGGGACGTCAACCCCTTCACTATGAAGTTACCCGCATGGTAATTTGCAAAGTCGGCAAACCATGGGGTAGTAGAGTCACCACGAAAAGCAACCGCATTGAGTGTCTCGAGAGGAAATGTTTCATTTATTTCCTTTTTCTCGGACACATCTTGATGAGGGTTCTCTAATCGTGAGAGATGATCAGCAGCAAGGTTCTCGGCTCCTTTTTTATCACGGATAATGATATCAAATTCCTGAAGGAGGAGAACCCAACGGAGAAGCCTCGGCTTTGCATCTTGCTTTGCAAATAGGTATTTCAAAGCCGAGTGATCTGTGTACACTACGCATTTAGTCAAGATTAGGTATGACCGGAATTTCTCGAAGGCATACACCACAGCTAGGAGTTCTTTTTCAGTGGTGGTGTAATGACCTTGAGCCTCAGTCATAGTTTTGCTTGCGTAGTGTATGGGCTGAAAGTATTTTGCTTTTCGTTGCCCCAAGACCGCACCTATGGCAAAATCACTAGCATCGCACATAAGCTCAAAAGGTTGGTCCCAATCGGGGGCAACAAGAATCGGTGCCTCGGTAAGCTTTTTCTTTAATGTTTCAAAAGCTTCGATGCACTCAGGAGAGAAGATGAAAGGAGCATCCTTCTCGAGGAGATGGGTCATAGGCCGGGCAATCTTAGAAAAATCTTGGATAAACCTACGGTAGAAGCCGGCATGACCCAAAAAGCTCCTAACACCTTTTACGGTGGTGGGATGAGGTAACTTAGCGATGACATCAATTTTGGCTCTGTCAACCTCAATCCCGTTTTTTGAAATTTTATGGCCGAGGACAATGCCCTCCTTGACCATAAAGTGGCTCTTCTCCCAGTTAAGACTTAGATTCGTTTCTTTGCAACGTTTAAGCATCTGTTCCAAGTGGGAGAGGCAAGTCTGAAATGAATCCCCGATGACTGAAAAGTCATCCATGAATACCTCCATAGTTTTCCCGATCATGTCGGAAAATATAGACATCATGCACCTCTGGAACGTGCCTGGTGCATTACATAAGCCGAAAGGCATACGTCTGTAAGCAAAAGTTCCATAGGGACATGTGAAGGTAGTCTTCTCTTGATCCTGGGGATCAATGGGGATTTGGAAGTAACCCGAGAAGCCATCGAGGAAGCAGTAGTATTCATTCCCCGCAAGTCTTTCGAGCATTTGGTCCATAAAAGGGAGAGGAAAATGGTCTTTACGGGTGGCTTCATTTAACTTTCGATAGTCAATACAAACACGCCAACCCGTGACCAAACGAGTTGGAATTAACTCGTTATCCTCGTTGGTGACAACGGTAATGCCACCCTTTTTGGGAACACAATGAATTGGGCTAACCCAAGGACTGTCAGATATAGGGTAAATCAATCCCGCATCAAGAAGTTTAAGAACTTCTTGTTTGATAACTTCGTGGATTTTGGGATTTACCCTTCTCTGATGTTGCACAGCTAGCTTAAAGTCATCCTCCATTAAGATTTTATGAGTACAAAAGTTCGGGCTTATGCCCTTAATGTCGGAGAGTTTCCAAGCAATTGCTTGCTTGTTTGACTTAAGAACCTTTAGGAGTGCAACCTTTTCCTCATCTTTTAAGTCTTTGGCAATAATGACAGGTAATTTATTATCACCCTCCAGAAATGCATATTCTAGATGAGGAGGCAAGTCCTTGAGCTCAACCTCGGGAAAGTCTTCAGTTATTTCAACATTTTTGACTTCCGCTTTATGAAGTATTTGTGGAGACGGAGAGGGTGAAGGATCGTCATTTAACAATCTTTCAAGGAGAAGAATGTCCCCCTCCGGGTCAAGATAGTTTTCATCAACCCCATCGGGGATTGAGCTATCCTGAGCAAGAAAAGCCTCGAGCTCTTCCAGAAGGAAGTCACCTCCCTCAAACGGAGTGAGGGAAGGGGAAGAGTCGGAAATGATAGGGTCAGTAGAAAGACTGCCACTGGATGAGAAACCAAGGACCTCTTGAGAATACTCCTCAGACGCAACATCGATGACATCAATTCGGTTAATCGTTTCAGCGTCATAGTTGGAGGAGTATCTTGAAGTCTGATCAAGATTGAATGTGATGGCTTCGCCACCAACACGTAGAGTGATTTCTTCTTCGAATACATCGATTAAAGCACGACCCGTTCTTAAGAATCCCCTTCCGAGAATGAGAGGGACTCGTGGGTCAGCATCGAAATCAACAATCACGAAATCTGCCGAAAAATGGAACTTTCCTACTTTCACGAAGATATCTTCGGCAATGCCGAGAGGACGGGATATGGTACGGTCTGCAAGCTCAAGTGTCATGCAGGTCGGAGTGAGAGTAGGTAGAGAAAGTCTTTTCCAGACTGTGTAAGGCATCAGGTTAATGCTTGCGCCAAGATCGGCCAAGGCAAAGCATTCAACCATCCCCGGGAAAATACAAGGAATGAGAAATTTTCCAGGATCTCCAAGCTTTTCGGGAAGCTTTTTCAAGAGCACTGCTGAGCAATGCTCATTAAGAGAAGTTTTTGCCATCTCACAGAGTTTTTCTTTGTTGCTTATCAGATTTTTGATTGTCGAAGCAAACTTAGGCATGAGAAGAAGAGCGTCCGCGAAGCTAATATCGAAGTGTAATTCTTGGAAAATTTGATAAAATTTTTCCATCTGATGATTAGCTCTTTCGTGGTTCTTTTGATCATACACACGTGAAGGATATGGAATTGAAGGCTTAGGATCATTCTTTGGAATTTCATCAGGACTCACAGGAGGATCAAATACAACTTTCGGCTTACGAGCCGGGACCGGGACAACTTGAGGGTGGACGTTGTTGGTACCTCCGTTATTAGTAGGAAGTACCGTGTCTGTAGTAACCTCAGGCTCACGTTCCGCTACCTTAGAAGGAGAAGAGGTAGAGGGAATCGTGGGTCCATTGTATGATACCCCACTTCGGGTAGTGATCGCTTTGACATCGCCCCTCGGGTTAGCGACCGTGTTGCTTGGTAGTGTACCCGAGCCCGAGGGTCGATCATTTAAAGACTTCTGAAGATCAGAGATCGTCTTGATCAATAACCGATTCGTTTCCTCTTGTGCTTTCATGAATTGTTTAATCTCAGCATCGGAGGAAGACGAGGGTGGAACAACGTTTTGATTTTGAACAGGGGGATTTTGAACACGGTTGTTTTGAAAATTCCCTTGATTTTGATTTTTGTTACCCTGAAAATTGTTTCTCTGATTGAAATTACCTTGATTGTAATTTCCTTGATTCTGGTTTCTTTGAAAATTTCCTTGAAAACCTTGGTTTTGATTGCCATTTTGAAAATTGTTTTAATTAAACTGGCCTTGATTTTGGTTCGGGTTTTGGAAATTTGAGTTTTGACCTTGGTTAAAATTCTGATTCGAGTTACGGTTTTGATTTTGGTTAAAACCGGGAGGTCCGAGAAAATTGTTGGAACGATAGCTTAAGAGATTACGGTCCCCTTGCGGTTGGTAAGAATTACCCCCCGTGTTGTAGGAACCGTTAGCAGCATAAACGTTCTCTTGAGGAAAGTCAGCAGTAGCTGGACACTCGGAATACAGATGTGGGCCCCCACAAGTTTCACAACTTCGGGCCACGGCTTTTACTTGTTGATTTTGAACCTGATGTTGCATCGTTTGGTTCATTCTCAACACAGCCGTAGAAATATCATCAATCTTTTTGGTAAGAGCAATTATTTCAGGAGATGATGATGAGGGAGTAACTGAATTACACGACGCATCCCTCTCCGCAGAGGAATCCCAAAAGTTATGATGGGCAGTCATGTTCTCGATTAAGTCATAGCACTCCTCGGGACGCCTTTTCATAAAGGTCCCACCAGCAGCAGCATTGAGAATGTCTCGGTGCCTCAATGTCAGACCATTATAGAAGGTATCTATGATGGTAACTTGCAACATATTGTGGTTAGGGCACCGATCAATGGCTAGCTTATAACGCTCCCAAGCCTCAAAAAGAGACCCATCGGGACGTTGCCGGAAGTTGCTGATATCATTTCATAACTTGGTAACCATGGATGGTGGAAAATATTTTGCTAAAAACTTGGTTACCATTTCATCAAAGGTTCGAATAGAATTTTTTGGAAGTCGGTCAAACCATGCAGTGGCATGATGAGTGAGAGAATAGGGGAACAGGTACAGCCGAAGGGCATCATCGGTGACACCATGCTGTTTCATGCTTTGGGTGACTGTGAGATATTTGTCAAGATGCTTATTGGCGTCGTCACCCGGTAATCCATGAAATTGACACGAATTCTGGACTTGTTGGATCATGTGATGCTTGAGGCCAAAGTCCGCAGCCCCAATAGTGAGTGGTGCAATAGGCCCACCCCGCCCTTGCATGGTAGGTTGGCACAGCTCCTCCATCGTTCGTAGATCGGGAGCTGGCTCATCCCTAGGAGGGTCAGGGGGTGGTAATAGTGGTGGTGGTGGCCCAGCGGCCATTTCGGTTTCTGTATTAGAACGTAGCTCGGGTACGTCTTTCTGTTTTTTATTCTTTGCTTGAGACCGAGTGCGCATGCACTAAAAACAATTTTTCAACACAAGTTCGAGGCAAAACCACAGTGAACTTAAACCAGAAATCACAAGTGAATGGCTTCTTTGAAAAAGGTACACCACTCACAGGGATATAAAGGCAAGTTTTAATCTTAAGTTTGGGAACTTATTATGGGTTTATTAATTGATTTTTGAAAAACTGCTTTAGGTTTATGGGTGTGTGTGCAGAAAACTTGGGAAATATTTTTGGAACTGATTCGTTAACCGAAATCGTCCCTTTAAGATTACTCGCAGGCTGGCGGGAGGAAGTAAATAGGTTTACTCTTCAGTTCGCAATTTAATGTCAGAACTTACCTTAAACCAACTGTTTCAGGTTGTAATCTTAAAGAACACGAAGTAATTTAACTTCACAGTTTGTTTTTGATTGTTTTTAATTTTTTTGGTGTTTTCAACACTTCAGGAGAAGTGTTAATGAACGTTTTTTTTATATGATTGAGTTTTTACAAAAACTTTTTACAGGGAGGGTTTTGAAAACCACTAAACTTAAAACGATTTTATAAAACACGCAACAACCTCCCCGGCAGCGGCGCCAAATTTTGGTTGAGCCCGAACCGTCAGATATTATTGACCAAGGTCAATAAGTCAAAGACAGCCTAGAATCAATACTCCGGTGATAGTGTAGTGTGTCCCCGGGTCGTTATGTCCCAGCGAGATTGAAATGGTGCTTTGGAAATCGTTTATGAGTGAGTGGGACTGAGGACAGTAGCCCAGATGATATGGAATTGATTTTGCTACTGTAATTTTGGTATTGGTACACAGATATAATATTCACAAAAATCAGATACCAGATATATGCACAAATTCACAATTAAGATCACGTATCGGACTGGAAAAGTGGGTTTTTGGTTTTTAACAAACTACAGGGGGTGCTTTTGACACTTTTTAAAACTTAAAATTAAAAATGAAAAATGAAATTATTAAAATGATTAAAATACTATTTAAATATTATTTAATTAATTAAACTATTTAAAATCTAAATTAAAATCTAATTTAATTAACTAAAAATTATAACTAATACAAATTAAACTAAAAAGTTGAAAAAATATTTTCTAAACCTAAATTAGAACTTGAAGAAAGTATAAAAAATAAAAATAAATATTTTTGTCTTTTTGTGGTTTTGTTATTAATTAAAAACTATTTAACTTAATTTAACTAATTAAACTACTTTTAATTAATACTAATACTAAATTAACTTAGAAAATTAAGATAAAATTTATAAAATTACTTAACCATCACAGGAATCCTAAAAAATTATAAAAACTCTAAAAATTATGTTTTAAGATTAAACCACTAATTATTTACCTTTTAATTAACTTAAGTCTATTTTAAACAAATAATAAGAAAAATAGAAAATGAATAGTAGAATCTCAAAATATATTTTCTAAAAACTTATTAGACTATATTAGAACTAGGAAAATTATAAAAACTAAATTTAACCTTATAAAAACTAAATAAGCTATTTAATACTTAATATTAATTAATAATAAAGAAAATTAAAATTAAATCTAATTAACACTAAATGACAAAATAAAAATCTGAAAAAATTATCAAAATTACTTTACTATATGAGGTATTTAATAAAAATATAAAAACACTAGTGACTTAATTAAAATATAAAAATGAAAATTAAAATTAACTTGAATTAAATAGAAACTATCACTTACTTTAACTTTGATTTTTTTGGATTTTTCTTTTATAGAACTACTTTACTACTAAATATGAAAGACTTTTGTGAAAACACTTTGAAAATTAGCTTATTAATAAGCTGTAAACACCCCCTTTTCTTAAACAGTTGACTTTGGTTGACTGTTTGGTCAATCTGGGTCAAATGGCTTTGGGTGGGGTCCACAATGTTAAAACTTGATACAAATAAACTAAATAAGCTTAAATAAGCCAGAAGCAACAAGAAATGAGCACAATTAAGCTGTTTAAAGGGAAATAAGCACTTTGCACAATTAAACTGAACTCAGAACTGGGGACAATCTTGGTGAGCAATTTCAGGTGGGGTCCACTGGTCTAAGGGTCAAACTTTTGGTCAATGATTGTTCCCTGGTAGGAGGGGGGTTGAGGGAAACCAATTTGAACCACTAGGGCCCACTGTGGTGATCACAAATCACCACCAAAGTGGTGGTGATAGACTGGTTCTGAGTGAGCAGGGCACACTTCTTGCCCTGCAACTCACTTTGAGGGTCTGTGGGACCCACTTAGGCTTCCACAAAAATTTAGCAAAAATTCAAGCTTATAGATCAGCTGATAGACTTTAAACACAACCAATTTCAAACCTCAATATCCATCACACAGCTCACAATTAAACTTGGAAATTTAGTAAAAATCTGAGAATGCAACTTTTGACTTTTTGTATGAACTTGAAACTTTGACTTTGGTGAGATTCTAAGTGATCTAAACTACTGTTTATGATGTATTAAGCTAATATAAGATTACTATAAGCTAAATTAACAACTAATTATCAGATTGTGAGCTTATGGATACCAAACTCCTACACAGTTAACTGTGTGGGTGATTAGATCATGATTTTGACTTTTTAATGAATATAGCTTGTATCTTATTGTTATTCTGAGCTAATTTTGACACTAAGGAATAAGTATAAGCAAGAAACAACAACTAGAACAAGCTAAGTACCAAGCAACATGTAAATCCAAACACCACTTAAGCTAACTGTCTTATTGCTTTTCAATGCAGAAGGTGATTATGACTTAGGATTTGGATTCACAGCTTCTTTTAATGATTTAGGAAACTATTTTAAGCACTTAAATTCAGATTTCTACCATGAAAACTCAAGTTACCTCTAAAGCTAATCTTGACAGTTGAAAATTGAAATTATAAATAACTATTTATTCTATTGAACAAGTTAAGCTTACTGAGTTACAAACTACTTAAACAATATTTAAACCACATAAACAAGCACAAATTAACAAACTTAAGCAAGCAAATGAGCATCAACCAAGAACTTAGGATTTTTGTGAAATTTCAAATAAGGAAAACTTACAAGACTATCCCTAGCATGAACAAGGGATTTTCCTTTGTAGCCTATCTTTAGATAGGCAAACTTCAACTCAATCCTGCTCCTCAATCAAGCTCAAAACCTGAAACAAGCTCAAATAGGCAAACAGTTGACTTATGTTAACCAATTTTAGCTTTTTGATTCTCTTCTAATGCCACTGAGTTTTAAATGTCTCTAAAGCTTAGATAAGCTTATTGGAGCTTATATGATCCTACTCAGTCCATAACTCTTGCTTTAAGCTACTATTGAACCAAAAGAAAATTTGGAAATTTGAAATAACTTGCATAGACTTGAATTAAACTGGAAATGATGATTTTATAACATAAAAAGAGTTGAGATACAATGCTTAAGCTAGTACAATGCTTGAATTTGAAAAGTTAACACTAATTTGCAGAATAATTAAAATTCGATACAACTAAAACTAAAATTAAACTACTACTCTCTTCATCTTGTAATCTCTTCCTTTTATAGCTGAATATTAGGGTTCCCATCAAGCTTCTGAGCATATCCCACCATCCTTTGATAATTTAGGTCCACTCCTGAGCTGCCACGTGGTTTGGCGGGAAAGTTATCTTTTTGCAATTTGCTCTGATACACGCAATGGGGGGGCAGCATTAATTGTGGTGTGAAAGGGTAGGTATAGGGGGTGGTGGCATTAATTGTGGGGGGCTTTGGCTTGTGATTGGAGGAGAGGGGAGGCTGGTTCAAGTGGTGGTGTTGTGGGGGACGTCTGAGAGGGAAGGGGAAAGGGTTGACTCGGTTTGACCGAGTGGGATTATTTAAAACGGTTTTAGGGGATGGGTGGGCTAAGGTGGTGGACTGGGTAACTTTTGGGCCCAAAATGGATTAAGGTGTTGGACTTGGAATAGTATGGAGTAGTATTGTTTTTGGTCCGGATTTGGTTTTTTGGATTTACAAGGACCTTTTTTGTAATTATTGCAAAGTTTGAGGGTGAGATTTGGCATGTTTTTAATTTTGTTTCCAAGGGTGTAATATGCCAATGATGAATAGTATGAGGTTTTATTTTGAATTTTTCATTTTTTAAAACCCCAGGGACTAAATCTGCCAATTCACCAAACTTCAGGGACTTGACTTGTAATTTCACCAAACTTTCTACCAAGGGACCAAACCTGCCATAAGAGATTAGTGCAAGGACAAAATTTGTTTTTCTCAAAGTTTTTCATATCCCAGGGACCATTTTTGACAATTTTCAAAGTTCAGGGACTAAACTTGACATTTTGTGAAACTTTTCACCAAAGGACTGATTATGTAACTTTTTGATTTATAAGGACCTTTGGTGACTTTTTCAAGTTTTTAGAATGACCAGGGACTAGATTTGACAACTTTTGAAAGTTGGGGGACTGAAACTGCCAATTATGCAAACTTTGTGCGTTTTTCATCTGTTTTTGGTATTTTTGCATTTGAGACATGTAAAACACTTTCCTGGGATATTTTCACTATTTTGATTCATTATTGAGTGTTTTTGGATGTTTTGGCAGTTCAGAATTGGTAAAAATGATGAGTATTTACACACTCATCATACTCACATCTCTCGAGTGTAATAAAGTATAAATTACAATATGGAAACGGAAGATATCTCTCACTACCTGTCATAGCAAAATAGATTATCATAGGCTTGGGAAAGGATCAAACCTCCACCACATGGCGTAAGCACCTAGGATAAACTATCAAAGAGGTCTTTTAAAGGGTTGTAACGTTAGGTGTAGGGATTTGAAATACACGGTTTTGTTGGATAAAGGAAGTTTTACTGGTGGCGAGTTAACAATCTTGGTTAATTACATGTACAATGTGGCGTTGCTAAGCCAAGACTAGACTTGACTTAAGCTAATAAATGAAAAATAACAAAAATATAAAATGAACATAGAATGAAAAGGGATTTTTTTTTTTTTTTTTTTTTTTTTTTGCATACACTCTTACCCTACCATCCAAAATAATACATCATAGGGAATGGGAATTCCCCTTACACTTGAATCTTTACATACTTTACAATTAACTAATCTAATGACTCGAATCAAGATAATCAAAACACTTGGAGCACTTTTAAGATTAACGTACATATGGGGGTAATAAATGATGTTCTTCCCATTACTCCATAAAATAAGTACTTACCCATGAGTCCCAATCGTCCCAAAACAATATGTACAAGGATATGACTCGACTTAGCAACCATGTAATCAATTAGATAGTTAACTTAGGGTTTAACAAATAACAATAATGCACTAAAGATGAGCGCATACACGAAAGGCTAAGGCGATTTGGTTGCACATTTAAGTGGGGTGTAACAAATTCTTCCTTTAAGTAAGATGCTTAAAGTTAGAAACGAAAAGATAGGCTCGGAGGGGTGTACTAGGGGTTTCGTGTACTAAAAATGAGTACAACGCTAAGGGTTTGGAAAAAAAATTAGTTGACTTAACTAGCCAAGTAATATGACTTAAATGGTCAAGTAATCATAATACGGGTTTAACACAAGGGTGATCCTAATGCCTCTTATCATGTAGTAAATCCTACTACACGAATGTAGTCTCACTAGCGGTCTTGGGATGCATCACTAACACAAGTTCTAGAATCTAAATGCTACCGGTACACTCATAAGCACTAATAGTGAATGCTTTTCCTATCAAATCTAAAGGCGAACCTCACATATTTGGGTGGAAAAATTTTCTGAATATACGGTTATGTGCTAGTCATACAATCTCCTATCCATGAGACGCTTGCTATGGCTAAAGTTTCACTCCTAAATGTTGTAAAAAATTTTAAATTTGGCGCTAAAATTGCACTAACAAGTATTTATCATAGTTTTATTACACATCTACCATTGAACAAAACAAACTCAAGCGAAAGTGCATATGTAAGGTATCATCTTTTTACCCTCCCCTTACACTTAAGATGAACATTGTCCCCAATGTTCAAGTAAAGAATGTAAAAGTGAAAAAGTAAAGAGAATGAAATCAAATACTTCCCTGATTCGCTCGGTATGGATAATTAGGTGGCCAGGTTAAATCTTCCTCCAAGAAAATGAACAATCAAAGCTTCCCTTCCAGAATATAAATCATCTTCTTGTCATACATAACCTGTAAAACCTGACAAAATAGACAAGACAACCTCGCGTAAAATCGGCGGCATCCTATATAAGTTACTAAATCCTAGAAAACAAAGTAAGATATAATGCTTGTGGAATGAAGTTTGCAGATCTCCTGGAGATTATAAAACTTAATAATTCACAAAAACCATAAGACTCCGTTAGAAAAACAAAACCGGTAAAATTTCCAGATTTTTACACCTGACGCCGTCAAGAGTAAACTCCTGACGCCGTCAGAAGTGACCTGCAGAAATCCTTATGTTAAGTTTCCGGAAAATTTCTGGAAAAACTTGGTCCTACTTCCTGGAAAATCCTGCAAAACTTCATTATGACTCAATACAAGCATTTGACTCTAACAAATACGAATATACATGTTCATTTAATATTGTGGAGAATCATGATCGGTTTGTTTCTTAAAAACATATTTGGGGTTTCCCCTTACACTTATCTTTTGCAAAAATACTTTTAGGTGGAGTTAAGACTAGGCTAAAACAACAAAGTAAAGTATTTCCACATTTTAATTGAGAAACATGATCTACCAACAATAAAAATAAAGCATGCATATGGAAGCAAATAACAAACAAACAAATAAAATCACACAAAACATGGGTTGCCTCCCAAGAAGCGCTTTTCTTTATTTACGAGTCTTGTAGCTAGATTCAAGGTCATGGGTTACTACGTGACCTCATCATTAGTTCCACTCTCTAGGTCGTCTTCTTAACCAGTTTTGTATTCCGGACCTAGTTGTAAGCATTCTTTATAGAAACCAAGCATCCTATTCTTTACATATTCTACTCCTCTACGTCTATCCTCCTCATTCCTATAATAAGCCGCTTGCTTGTGTTCTTTTTCAAAATTAGAGAGAAGGCGGTATTGTTCAATCTTGTAGGGCATTTGATAGGCAACCTCATCATTCTCTTCCTTGAATCTAACTATCCCTAAAGTTGGATCATAACTCATCCTAGTGGCTTCAACAAATGGTTCTCCAAATATTATTTGGCTTAGGCAAGCATCTATCACCGGACGAGTGTCTTCTACTATCATAAAATCAATCTCATAAGTGAGATTCCCTATAATCACATGCAATCCCTTCACTCTTCCTGCAAAATTACGTATCAGATTCTTGTTGGGCATCATCCTAAAATCAAGTTGCTTTTTCATCACCCAATTGTAATAGGTCCTAGTCATGATGTTCACGGGGGATCTAGGGTCGATGTAAGCTTTCCATATATGCATGTGCCCGATATTGCATGGGATGTTAATGTTAGAGGGGTCTCCCATTTTGATAAGGGGTGTGCCAAAGATATATGGTCTCTCGGGACTATCGAATAAATCCTTATGGTACTCCCGTTCTTCCTCGGTGGGCAACTTATCAAAGTATTTTTCTATAGGCTCTACCTCCTCTAATTCCTCTTCCTTGTTAACCTCAACTTCCCTACTCTCATCCTTAATCTCGGCTTCTACTCTAGCTTCATCCTTGTCACTCTCCTCTATCTCCTTATCTATCGGCTTAATGGTGACAACATTGACAAAGTGGACATGTTTGGATGATGAGGGATCCTTAATTTGGATTCCACTATTGGTGTCCCTAGTGTCCTTCCTAGATGTGATTAACGCTTGGTTGTTGAGGGCTTTCAACAAGGTTTCCCTAGTGTCCTTCCTAGCTATGCGAGCTTCTTGAGATGCCATGAACTTTGACATCAACCCTTCAAGATTGTTGGTACTACCATAGTTGTTAGAAGGATTGTTGTTGAAAGTACGGTTGGATGGTGGACCGTTAGGTTGGTAACGATTAGGCGGATTGGAAGAATTGGGTTGATTTTGTTTCCACCTAAGGTTTTGGTGATTTTTCCAAGAGGGGTTGTATGAATCATCGTAAGTGTTTGGCTCGGGCTTGAAAGTGTACCACTTATCTCCCGCTTCGTCGGTACGCGTGGATGCGTAGTCCGCAAAAGCTGTTCCGGGGAGTTCCACACAATCACGAGTGTCATGGGGACCACTACATAATTCGCATGAAGAAGTGATTTTGTTCACTTGGCTTGAAGGCTTAGGAGCTTCGTAAGATTTCATGAGAAACTTGACTTGGTCCTCAAGTTCCATGATCCTACGGTCGGGAGTGCTAGAGTTGTTCGAAGGCAAAGATATTGCCTTGACCGTTTTGTTCAAATCACGGGGATCATTCCAACTTTTGTTGTCATAGAGAGCAAGATCTTCTATGAGTTCCCATGATTGTTCCGCACTAAGATCACGTAGCTTACCACCGGCCGATTGGTCAATGGCTCGCCTCGTGGAGATGTCGATATGGTCATAAAAAATTTGGACTTGGAGCCAAAGATCTATGCCATGATGAGGGACTTTTTGGAGTAAGTCCTTGAAACGAGTCCATGCTTCATAAAGAGATTCATTTTGACGTTGTTGGAACATCAAGATGTCATTTCTAAGCTTAGTAGTTCTCCCCGGTGGGAAAAATTGAGCATGGAAACGAGTGGTGAGATCATCCCATGTGGTGATGGATCCCGCGGGTAAACGCTCAAGCCATTGACTAGCTTGATCCCGTAGAGAGAATTGGAATAGGCGTAAACGGGTAGTCTCTCTAGTTTCAACACCTAGGTCTATGGAATCTACGATTTTGAGAAAATCCTTAAGATGTTGGTTTGGATCTTCGGAACGAAGTCCATGGAATGCACATCCGCTTTGCACCAACCGGATGGTGTCGGATCGCAAGGGGGTCACATTGGCTCCGGTGAGCTCAATGGTGTTTCGATAGCCTTGGTGGCTAGGTCGAGAATACTCTCCTAAGGTTCGGGGCCTAAGGGGTTCTAATGGTGGGTTTTGTTGCGGTGGGATGACGGGTTCAAAGATGTTACCACCTTCCATGATGTTGGGTGGTGAAGAGTTACGAACAAAGACACAAAGAAATGAGATAGACTAAAGGAAACCTAAAAATAAAAATAAAATCTTACTAGAAAGGAATCTAGCAAGTAGACCTAATAAAAAGAAATTCTAACCTAGACAATAACTATTCCCCGGCAACGGCGCCAAAAACTTGATGCGTGGGAATTGCACCAGGCTTTACCTCTCAAGGGATCTTGAGAAGCTTACAACCCCCACCAGGCAGTGTACCTGATCGTTGTAGTATAGTATAGTGACAAGTACCGGGGGATTAGAAAACCTAAATACTAGTTCTAAAGATGAGGGAAGATTATTTTTGTATTTTTATATTTTGTAGAAAGCAATTTAAAATCTCGGGTTTGAAGGATTTGGGCGGAATTAGTTGCTATTCAACTAACCCAATACTAAGATGCAATCAAAATAAAATACTAAAAATGAAAATAAACTAATTTATACTAAAGTTGTGAGCAGTAATTGGAGAAAATGTGTTTACATAGATTTCATTACTCCCTAGACATCTTTTACATGTTAATTACTTGTTATAATTGCATGGATGACGGATCGTATTCCTTAATACCATTCATGGGGTGGCACACTTAACTCCCCAATTCTATGAGCTCTTATCTCCTCCTACACCATGCCCAGCACAACTATAGGGATTGTAAACAGTGGCTCATGCATTAAATACAACCAATAAAGACCTAGTGCGCGTCGGTTCATGTTTCTTAAGACGTTCAAGCATGTTACCAATTGGAGATCTGCCAGTTTTCTTAAGCCTAACATATAAATCATTCATCCAAGACAAGAATAAACAAGTAATCAACACATAATCAACATCTAGGTTTCATTAGATCTAAGCAAACACAAGATAGATCTAGCCTAGCATGATGGAATTAAGACAAGAACAAGATATAGACAACCAACACATAGACATATTGATTGAATTAGAAGAACACTTATCTTGATTAAACATGCAAGGTATCAAGGGGTTGGAACCCTTGAAAAACCTGTAAAGTTATACCAAAATCATACTTAGGGTTTCTCCCAAAACTTCTCTCTTTTATGTGAAAAATTAGAAAACTATATATAGGAAAAGGGGTCTGACGGCGTCAAGACAAAGCTTGTGACGCCGTCACCTCGCCGCCAAAACTAATCTCGGACTGCCTAGATCTACATTTGACGCCGTCAAGCATTAATCTTTTTCAGGCCGTCATGACTTTTACTCTTGACGCCCTACCTTCATGACGCCGTCAAATCTCTTCTGGATCGTCATGGAATTTGCTCTTGACGCCGTCAGGAAGTTACTCTTGATGCCGTCACCTACTGTTCCCAGCATGGAAAATTAAGACTTTGGCGTTTTCTTCACTTTTATGCTCCAAAAACGTCCGAATTGCTTCCTTTTCCAGATTTCACTCCCAAAGTACCTAAAATCACAAAAGGAACGATTTAGGGCAATATTTGATCAAATAAATTCGAATTCGGGCTTAAATGACCCCCTAAAAATGGATCATTTTTTGCCTCATCAGGAGACATCAGTGATGTTGATGAAATACCTTCTGAGCCCATCATTGATCACCTTATCATGAATCCTCCGGAGTATGATGGCAAGAAACATCATGATCGGGGGGAAAGATTCTCAATCATGAGAATTTGTATTTCTATGACAAATTATCCCACCCTCCCTCCCGGGATGTTTTCTGGCCCTAAGAGCTTAACCGACAAAATCCAAATTTAGGAAACTAAACCTGATCTTGAGGATGAGCATCCTTTTATGATTATTCTCATGACCTTCTCGGTGCCTTCCTCTCTTCTTCACTCCTTCGGGAATGAAGACACCATCTTTGATCCCGGCATTTTCATTTACCATTATCTTGAGCCAGGATTATATCTCATCGGTGTGGAACTTTCACGTGCTTCATATGTTTGTCCAAACATCTTGAATGAAAGTCCGATGGAGATTGTTTGTTCCACATCATGCTTCCCCAAGGACAAATGAATTCGGGGTCAAGTCAAGCTAGCGACTCAGTAAACAAAAACAGTAGCATGTACTTAGGGTTTTCACCCTAAGTGTGGGGGAGTTACCCCTGCTGTGGTTACTTATAAAGTGAAAATACAAAATGGTGTTTCCACATTTAGCTTGTAATGTTGCCCTTTTACGTTCAAAGAGTCGGCATAATAGCCGGGACTTTGAATATTGAGGACAATATTCATTCTAAGTGTTGGGGGGGGGGGGGTGTATTCTAGCAAATTTTATCACATTTTACTATCTAGTACCCCCGTTTTTGGCAAAAATTTCAAAAATTAAAAAAAAAAAATTCACTGGTGCTTCAAAATTTTTGTGGTTATTAGTCCGCCTTGTCTAAACGACAAAAGGATTGACTAATCCAGGAGCAAACGGCTCTTGGTAAAGATATCTCAAATCCGTTGATAGCTTGCAATTTGCCCAAAATTGTATGGTATCTCAACTCGCCATATCCTAAAAAGTGAATGAGTTGGCTAGCCCGCAAGATTATGGCTTGTGGTAAAGGCAGTGGAAAAACCATAATTGGTAATCAGCTCATTAAGATGTTGACTATTCCATCAAGAGTTGGCTAGTCCAGAAGCAAACGGCTTTTGGTAAAGACTAATCAAATCCGTTGACAGCTGGTGGTTTGCTCAAAATCACATGGTTATCAAGTGGACCATAGTTCTTATTTGAACTGATACATTTGGCTACTCCAGAAGTAATGGCTTTTGGTAAAGAGATTAAAATCCATTAAATTTTCAAAACAGTTTATTGCTAGGGACTAGCAATAGTTTAGTGTGGGGGATTGATGAGTGTTTGTTTTGGTCAAATCTGAACTGCAAAACATACAAAAACACTCAAATATGCATCAAATTTCTGAAAATATTTCAAAATTGTGTTTTATATGTTTTTGATGCAAAATGAGTAAAAACAAATGAAAAACGTACAAAGTTTGCAAAATTGGCAGTTTCAGTCCCCCAACTTTCATAAAATGTCAAAACTAGTCGCTGGTCTTTCAAAATATGGAAAATTATCACCAAAGGTCCTTTTGAAATCATAAGTTGCCATATTTAGTCCTTTGGTGAAAAATCTCAAAAGTTTTAGAAATTTACAATTTAGTCCCTAGAGTTTCACTTTTTGGCAGAATTGGTCCCTGGTGGGATATTTTTGGAAGAAAAGTAAATTTTGGTCCTTGGGAAATCACAAATGGGTAACATTGGTCCTTGGATGAAAAAGTTGAGAAAATTACATTTTGGTCCTTCAAGTTTCAATATTTGTCATTTTCAGTCCCTGAAGGACCAAAAGTGAAAAAAATGGCATTTACAACCCTTATTCTATTCATATTTGGCAATTTATACACTTTAGATAAAATTGGAAACTTGCCAAATCAGGCCCCAAACTTTCAGATAATTACATGAATGGTCCTTGTGATTTTAAAACTTGAAACAAACAAACCAAATGGACCTTTGATTATTAAATACCCAAAACCTAAGGCCTGGTCCACTAAAACCTTCCTAGCCCAACACAAAGCCCATCCCATCTTTTAATATTACCCCGGTTAAACAAACAGTCAACCCACACACCAGGTTACTGTTCATCATCCCTAAACTCCCCTAATTACCTGTAATTCTGTCTCCCCCCTCCTCCAATTTCCTCACCAACTCCACCAAACCAATTAATACACCCAACCAAACCCCCTCCTCATTTATTATATCAAACCAAACCCCATAACCTGTCAAAAATAGTTTTCCCGCCAAAAGTGATATGAACGGGTCAGATCAAAAGAAGGCCATCCAATGGCTCAAAAGAAGTGGGAAAGAAAGTGGAACTCCTGAGGGTCTATAAAAGTCAAAGATAATGAAGAAAGAAAGACGAGTTAGTGTAGGATAGCTAGTTAACTTAATTTAGTGTCGATTTGATGTAATTTACTTTTTAATTGTACTTTTTAGCTTAAAAAGTTTGTATTCTATCTTTGTAATGTAAGTGAAACCCATTTTGAATCTTAATTTCAGTTTGTAGTTCAAATTCAAGTTAATGGAATTTTTACCTTAAAACCTTATTTAGCTTCAAAATTGTTAAAACTAATTTTCCAGTGCTCCATTAAACTCACAATAGATAAATATTAGGCTTTCTCAAGTTTTTCAAGAAAAGAAAATAGTTTAGGATTTAGAATACAAAAATGTTCAAAATCAAATAAATTAGTAAGAAGAAAGAGAAGAAAGAAGAAGAAAGAACCAGAAGCAAGGGGGTATAATGGATTAGCAGGGTATTAGAAACCTCAGGGAGGTGTTAGAATTAAGAGTAGTTCCATGGTTCTTGGTTTTGCTTTGGATAGCATTTGTAAGTTTTTCTTTACATTTTGCAAAGTAAGTGTAAATTAGTTTCTATGTTTCTATCTTTATTTCTGTGCTTAATTAAGTTTATCAAATCATATTTAGTCATTGGAGTTTGGTTCCCTGGTCCCTATTACCAAATTCCTTTGCAAACTCATCACAGTGTTCACATAAAGGGGTGTTTGGCTTTGTCTGTTTGGCTGTGTGGGTGGGGTGTTCATTGACCCAGACCTGTGTCAACATTTTGCTTAGTACCAAAACAGATAAGGTAAACCATTTTTAGGTGGTAGTAAGTTTAAAAAAGTCAAATCTCAGTTTATTCCCTCCTCACAGTTAACTATGAGGGTTTGAGTGGGAACAACCTTTCATATAAGCTCATATGTAGTCATAGTAGCCATAAGTTACTTAATATCAGCTCATTATCAAGTTTAGTTGCAATTAGGAAAGATCTAATCTCACCAAAGTCAAAATACTAAGTTTTGATAAAAAGTCAAATTTGTATATTTCAGATTTTTCCAAAAGTTGCATGAATTTTATAGAATTTTGTGATAAGTTTTAGAGTGTGAAATTTCTTGGGTGTATTGTTTCCCAGCTGAACTTGTGAAACCCATCTTTACATAATTTTTACAAATTTTCTGTGGGGTCCACTAATGCCTCAAACACACCTGCAGGGCAAGGTGTTGCCCTGCACACTGCCTTCAGTTTGACACCCCAACTTCCAGGGTCTCTCCTGAGCTCATCTGTGGGCCTTACCCCCAGCTTAATAGCTTTTTGGGAAGCCACTTGGGTCATTTTGTTAGTTGCATATTTGGTTTAGCCTTATGTGCTTGTTTGTTAGCTTATTTTGGCTTATCTATTTGATCCTTGGCAACTGTTCATTCTGTGTACAATTAGTATGTACTAAGCTTATTGATTTTGATTTCCACTTGATCATAGCCTGTTTGATTGTTGTTTTTAGTTGTTATAAGTTGTTTGGGATTGAGTTTGACTGTGCTTGTGTGGATTTTTACCCTTGTGCTAATTTGTGCTTAAACTGTTAACTCTCACCTTGGCCTTATCTCACCTATCTTCATAAGTCCTTTCCTAGCTTATTAGTGAGACCCAGGGCTTGGCCCTCAGCTTTTTGAAAAGCCCTTCTGGGTGGCTTTTGAGATCAAGTCTCATTTTGGCCTTCCAATCACACCTGTGGGCCCCACAAGGGCTGATACTTGTCTATTTTGGCTTGTTTGGGTCTGTTTGGTGTTGGGATAGCTTATTGCTTATTTCAAGCTTATTCCCTGTGCTTTTTTGTTTCATTTGGCCTGACTCATGTCCCTTCATATCTGTTTTGGCTTATTGGGCTTTGTGGTAGCTTTTTATTAGCTTTTTCAAACAGCCAAAGTCCTAATAAGCTCATACTCCCATCTGTTAAGCATTTGGGATTGCATTAGCTTATTTATAAGCTTCTGGCCAAACCACCTTTGTTAAAGTTGTTTATAGTCTAGTTTTGTTAAAGTTGTTTATTTGGTAATTTCCTTGTTGGGTGGGGGGCTCGGTACCAAAAAGGTACACGGACTTGAGATGGTTCCGCCAAATATCATTTTTTTTTTAATTTTTTTTTTTGAAAATACAAAAAAGACAAATTTTCAAAAAGTATTAGCTTCTATTTAAGAAGCTTATTGCTTATTAGCTTGTTTTCCTTAAGCACTTTGTGATTTTATATTTTTCTTAGGTTCCTTATATCTAAAAATAATTTTAGAAATTTTTTCAGATTTTTCTTTTATCATTTAGTACTTTTCATAATTTAATTTAGTATTTATTAATTAATAATTAGTTAATAATTAATAATAATTATTTAAAAAGTCTTAAAAATATATTTTCTGTTTTAAAATTAGTTTTATATAACTTTAGATTTTTCTAAGTTTTAATTTTAATTTTCTAAGCTTATTTTACATTTTCTTATTATTTAGTGTATTTTTAAATAGTTATAATTAGTTTTTAATTAATAGTAATTATTTAAAAAGTAGGAAAAATATATTTTAAGTTTGAAAATTAGTTTTATAATATTTTAGATTTTTCCAAATTTATTTTTCATATTTTTAGTGTAATTTCATAATTAGTTATAATTTAGGTTAATTTAAATAATTAATAAGTAATTAATAATTAATTAATAATAATTATATAAATAGTATAAAAATTTATTTTAATTTTCTAAAAATTTTCTTTTATTATTAGGATTGTAAAAATGTAATTTTCATGTTCGTAGGTATTTTATTTTTATAAAACTCGCGTTTTATTTCGTACGTTCGCGTAAATTTAATCTGAACGTACACGTTTTTAGGTTTAAAACGTTTCTGGTTTTTCCAATTTTCCAGTCTTATTCATATAGCCTATTTAAGCTATTTCTTTATAGATTCCTTAGTATAACCATTCACAAACCCCTTTCTGTCCTAATTCACCCGATCACAAACCCGTTTGAATACAATCCACACCTCGTCGGGACATAACGACCCGGGGAAACACTATATTCCACAGAGCATTGACTCTAGGCTATTTGACTTTGTTGACCATTCCTTGGTCAATATAAGTTGACGGTTTAGGGCCAATCAGTCAAACCCAGTCAAACAAACACCACCACCCCTCCTTCCCTCTCTTCCCCAACTTGCCTCCCCTATCCTATCATCACTCCCACCATCACCATCCCATCAAAACCGCCAAATCCACTACACTCCACCCCTCACCTCAGCATTTAATACCACCACCCCCTTGCCATATAAACATAGCAAATTGCAGTATTCCTTTTTGGCGCAAAAATAATCCAAAGGCCAATATTGCTCAAAAGTCATCCAACGGCTCAGATTAGAGGTGGGAAATGATCAGAAGGATACCACAAGCCCTAATTTGGGCCTATAAAAGGAAAGAAAAGGCTGAAGACAAAGCAGTAGTGAATTTAGTTAAAAATAGTTTCGTTTTTATTGTAACTCTTAAATTAGTTGTAATCCTTTGTTTTAAAAGCTTGTAATCACATTTACTGAGTGTTAAAACTCCTTTCAATCAATCAAAGTGAAGCTTTCAGTTTTAATTTTCATATTTTGCACTTTTAAATTTGAATTTCCTAATTAAGGGTTCTGTTGGTTCTTAGTAGCTGTTTAGAGACTCACAAGCTCACATAAGCTCCCATATAGCTCTTAAAAGCTATTAGTAACCTTTAAAAGCAGTTTAGGATCACAAATTAAAAATACAAAGAAAATCAGAAAAATAGAAAGAAAATAAAAAGTTGCAGGTTCCATGGTGTTCATAGCTGGAGCATGGTTTATACTGGATGGCCATGGTTTAGTACTCTATGGGGAGTGTTAGGAATGAATTAATGGTCCTTGGTTCATGAAAGATTGGCAGGAAGGCTTTTGTAAGCAATTTCCCTTAATTCTAAGTTTCCTATCATTAGTGCTTATTTGTAGCTTATTATTGCTTATTCTGCTCTATTATGACTTATTAGATGGTCTCTGATTCATAGATTAAGCTTTAGTCTTAGTTTACTCAGTTTTCTTTAAACTCACTTAATATAAATAGTGTTTGGTTTAGACTGTTTCTCTGTATTAAAGCCTGAGATTGTTGTTGTTTCTTGTTCACATAAGTCACTTAGAGTCTTATTAACTCAGTTCAACCATAAAACACATGCATCATTTGCTAAAAAGTCAAAATCATCATTTAATTGGCCTAATTAACCCTCTGTATTAGATTTAGAGTGGCTTATGCCCCATTTCCACTCACAAGTGAGTGGTGTAGCTTATTTTAGTCTTAATATAGCTTATATAACCATAATCAGTCATAAAATCTAGATCAAAACTCACAAAAGTCAATTTGGTTCATAATCTCAAAAAGTCAATATACACCTTTGTCAGGAAAACCAAAAATTGGGAAAATTGTTTTGATTTTTGTGATTGGATTTGGACACTGAGCTTTTCACAGGTCATAATTTGTCAGCTTATCTTTCAAAACCCACCATCAGCTTATTTTTGTGATTTTTAATTTAGCTTGTGCAATAGCTTTTTTAAGCCTGCAGGGCAAGATCCCTTTTTGCACCAGGGCATCTTGTGAGTTTAGTCAAAATTTCAAACCCCCCTCCAGGGTGCAAATGGAAACTTTAGGCCTTGCATTTTAGTTTTTTAGAAAGCTTGTCAGCTTATCTTTTTGTATCATCAATAATATTGGATCTCAGTTTGCTTTAAGACAGCTTATTTTGGCCTTGAGTTTGGCTTATTTCACCATCATATACTGAGTCATCAGTATATGTCCATCAATTTCAATAGACCATAGATTGTTCCCTAATGGGCCCCACCCTAAGCTTTTTTGCTTTTTGGAAACCCCATAAGCCCATCTCTAAGGTTCTGAGCTTATTTTCTTATCCTTGGCTTATTTGGTAGGGCTGCAAGCAGCTTTTAGTTTGTCCATTTCCTTGTGTACACTGAGTACTCAGATTTTGTGCCTAAGTTTCAAGCCCCCTCCTATGTTCATCTGTGGGACTCAGAGCCTGTTTCTTGGCTTTTTGAAAAGCCAATAAGCTCAGCTTATTGGATCCTTCTTCAGTTTGGGCTTCCAATTAAGCCTATGGACCCCACTAGGCCTGACAGTTAGGCCATTTGGCCTGTTTGATACTCAGTCTTCTCCTTAAGTGCTTATTTGCTCATCATAGCTTATTCAGTGTGCTTATCTATGCCATTTGGCTTATTTCAAGTTTGTATCCATCTGTTTTAGCTTATGTGATCATTTGGTGGCTTAAATTAGCTTTTTCAAACAACCACAAGTCCTAATAAGCTTAAAACATACACTATTAAGCACTTGGGGGTGCACACAGCTTATTAATAAGCTACAACAAAAGTGTTTTTACAAAAGTTGTTTGTTTTTAGTGTGTAATCAGTTGTCAAAAAGAAAAATCCAAAAAAACCAACTTTAAAATTAGTGATAGCTTCTATTTAATAGGATTTATCTATTTAATTTTTTTTCAGCTTATTATTAAGCACTTTATCATTTTTATATTTTTCTTAATTTTATTTTATATTAAAGTATTTTCAGTAATTTTTCTAGATTTTTCTCTTTTAATTTAGTATTTATTAATTTTTATTCAACAACAGTACCTTTTTTATATTTTTTCTAGGTTTTGCAAATCATTAAGTATTTTTAGAAAATAGTTTCTTAATTACTACTGTTCATTTTCTATTTTTTCTTAATTAATCTAGTTAAATTAGATAATAATTAATTAATTAGTAAAATAGTCTAAAAATAATTTTTATAAACTTTTTATAATTTTTTAGGATTCCTGAGATAGTTAATTAGTTTTATAAATTTTCTCATAATTTTCTAAGTCATTTTGCTATTTTTAGTAATTTAAATTAGTTTAATTAGGGGGTTGGCAACACATGCGGGGAGGCACGGCACGGCATCCCCACCGCACGGGAACACCGCCGCCGGTGCCTCCTTACCGCACGGGGGGTGTGATTTTCGGGGAAGCTTACCGAACAAAAACTATCCGTTGGGTTTGTGTTTGGGCTTGTATTTGACTTAATTGTAGTGAGTGAAGGGTGAGGGGTGTAATGCCAATAAAAAATGAGTGAGTGAAGGGAAAAGTGGAAGGGTGATGTGGCATAAGGGGATTGGTTGTTTGTGAGTGAAGGTTGATGGGGTGAGGGGTGTGTTGCCAACCCCCTTAGTTTAATTAACATAATTAGTATTTAATTAATATAAAATCCACAAAAAGACAAAAATATTTATTTTTAGTTTCTAAATTTATTTTAAGTCATCTTAGAATTTTAAAAATTAATTTTGCAATTTTCTAGTTAAAATTTGTATTATAAAGCTTTTTAAGTTAATTAGTTTTAATTATACATTAAATAGTTTTTATTTAAATAATTAAATATTAAATAATAAAATAATCAAAAAAATATTTTTCTTTTTTAATTTAATTTTCTTTTAATATTAAGTTTGTAAAAGTTTCAATTTCACCCCCTATAGTTGTAAATTGTTTAAAACTCACATTTTTCTCTGTTTGTAAACAATTCTGATTTCTAATTTGTGTACGTGAAATCATACCTGTGTTTCTGTAATTGTTAATACTATTTCATTTGCTTAAATACCAAGTAATCAGTAGTGTAATCAAATCCAAATCTTTATTGGTTACTGTCCTCAGTGCCACTCATTCCCACAAACGTTTCAAAACACCATTTCAATCTCGTCGGGAAATAACGACCCGGGGAAACTCTATACTATCCACGGAGCATTGACCTTAGATTGTTTGACTTTGTTGACCAATTCACTTGGTCAATATTATCTGGCTGTTTCAGGCCAATCAAAATTTGGTGCCGCTGCCAGGGAGGTTGTTGCGTGTTTTAAAAACGTTTTAGATTTAGTCGTTTTCAAAACCCTCCTTGTACAAATTTCACCACTTTGTAAAAAGTTTTTGTAAAAATCTCAATCATATCAAAAAGTTCATTAACACTTTTCCTAAAGTGTTAACAACATCAAAAAAAATCAAAAACAACAAAACAAATCGTGAAGTTAAATTACTTTGATTTCTTTTAAGATTACAACCTACACAGGTGGAATACGGAAGTTCTGACATTAAATTGCGAACTGAAGAGAGTCCATTCTTCTCTCCCGCCACCCTGCGAGTAATTTAAAAGAAAAAAATTTCGGTTAACGAATCGATACCAAAAAAATATTTCCAAAAAGTTTTCTACACACACACACCTAAAAACCCAAAAATATTCGTCTTTTTCTTGTGAATAATAAATACATAAAATATTACCACCGCAAACCAAGGCAGAACACCTACCAACTGGGGGTGTGAACATAATAAGTTCTCAAACATAAGATTAAAACTTGTCATTGTATCCTTGTGAGTGGTGTACCTTTTTTAAAGAAGCCATTCATTTGAGATTATTGGTTTAAGTTTCGTGTTGTTTTGCCTCGATCTTGTTTTGAAAAATTGTTTTTAGTGCATGCACACTCGTTCACAAACAAAGCGTAAAAGTAAGAAAAACGTACCCGAGCTACGTACTGTTATTGAAGAACCAAAAACAGAGATGGACGACAGACCACCACCTGACCCTCCCAAGGATGAGGCAGCTCCCGATCTCCGAACGATGGAGGAGCTGTGTCAGCCAACCATGCAAGGGAGAAGTGGACCTATTGCCCCTTTCAACATCACGGCCACGGATTTTGGACTCAAACACCACATGATCCAGCAAGTCCAGAATTCATGCCAATTTCACGGTTTACCTGGTGACGATGCCAACAAGCATCTTGACAAATACCTTACCGTCACCCAAAGCATGAAACAAAACGGTGTCTCCGATGATGCCCTTCGTCTATATCTCTTCCCCTATTCTCTCACCCATCATGCCACTGCTTGGTTTGACCGACTCCCCAAGAATTTGATTCACACCTTTGAATAAATGGTAACCAAGTTTTTAGCCAAATATTTTCCACCTTCCATGGTTACCAAGTTACGTAATGATATCAGCAACTTCCGGCAGCGTCCCGATGAGTCTCTATTCGAGGCTTGGGAACGTTATAAGCTCGCAATTGATCGGTGCCCTACCCACAATATGTTACAAGTTACCATCATAGATACCTTCTATAATGGTCTAACATTGAGGCACCGAGATATTCTCAATGCTGCTGCTGGTGGGACCTTCATGAAAAGACGTCCCGAAGAGTGCTATGATCTGATTGAGAACATGACTGCCCACCATAACTTTTGGGATTCCTCTGCGGAGAGGGATGAGTCATGTAAATCAGTCATTTCTTCATCATCTCCCGACATTGCGGTTCTCACTAAAAAGATGGACGACTTTGCTACGGCTATGTTGAGGATGAACCAAACCCTCCAAAATTAACAAGTGAAAGCCGTAGCCCGAAGTTGTGAAACTTGTGGAGGGCCACATCTGTATTCCGAGTGTCCAGCTACTGCTGGTTATCATCAAGAGAACGTTTATGCTGCTCAAGGTTCCTACAATATAGTGGGGGGGGGGGGGGGGGTAGTTCTTACAAACCACAGGGGGACCGTAATCTCTTAAGCTATCATTCTAACAATTTTCTCGGGCCACCCGGTTTCAATCAAAATCAAAACTGTAACTCCAATCAAAATCAGAATCGATGAGATTTTAACCAAGGTCAAAACCCGAATTTCTAAAACCAGAACCAAAATCAAGGTCATTTTAATCAAAACAATTTTCAAAATGGCAATCAAAATCAAGGTTTTCAAGGAAATTTTCAAAGAAATCTAGGTAAATGGAATTACAATCAGGGTAATTTCAATCAAAGAAACAATTTTCAGGGTAACAACAACCAAAACCAAGGAAATTTTCAAAACAACCGTGTTCAAAATTTTCCTAACCAAAATCAAAATGTTGTTCAACCCAGTCTTCCTCCGATGAAGTGTTAAAACAATTCATGAAAGCACAAGAGAAAACGAATCGGTTATTGGTCAGCAAGATCTTTGAACTTCAGAAGTCTTTAAATGATCGACCCTCGGGCTCAGGTACACTACCGAGCAACACGATCGCTAACCCGAGGGGCGATGTTAAGGCGATCACTACCCGAAGTGGAGTTTCATACAATGGACCCATGATTCCCTCTACCTCTTCTTCTCATCCTACCAAGGTAGCGAAACGTGAACCTGAGGTTACCACGGACACGGTACTTCCTACTAATAACAGAGGTACCAACAACGTCCACCCTCAAGTTGTCCCAGTCCCGACTCCCAAGTCAAAAGTTGTGTTTGATCCTCCGAAAATTCCTAATGAAATTCCCAGAAACAATCCCAAGCCTTCGATTCCATATCCTTCACATTTGAATGATCAAAAGACTCGCGAAAAAGCTAATCATCAGATGGAAAAATTCTACCAATTTTTTCAAGAGTTACATTTCGATATCAGCTTCGCGGATGCTCTTCTTCTGATGCCTAAATTTGCATCAACAATCAAGAGTTTGTTAAGTAACAAGGAAAAACTCTGTGAGATGGCTAAAACTCCACTGAACGAGCACTGCTCAGCAGTGCTCTTGAAAGAGCTTCCCGAGAAGCTTGGAGATCCCGGGAAATTTCTCATTCCTATCAATCAAAGTGAAGCTTTCAGTTTTAATTTTCATATTTTGCACTTTTAAATTTGAATTTCCTAATTAAGGTTCTGTTGGTTCTTAGTAGCTGTTTAGAGACTCACAAGCTCACATAAGCTCCCATATAGCTCTTAAAAGCTATTAGTAACCTTTAAAAGCAGTTTAGGATCACAAATTAAAAATACAAAGAAAATCAGAAAAATAGAAAGAAAATAAAAAGTTGCAGGTTCCATGGTGTTCATAGCTGGAGCATGGTTTATACTGGATGGCCATGGTTTAGTACTCCATGGGGAGTGTTAGGAATGGGTTAATGGTCCTTGGTTCATGAAAGATTGGCAGGAAGGCTTTTGTAAGCAATTTCCCTTAATTCTAAGTTTCCTATCATTAGTGCTTATTTGTAGCTTATTATTGCTTATTCTGCTCTATTATGACTTATTAGATGGTCTCTGATTCATAGATTAAGCTGTAGTCTTAGTTTACTCAGTTTTCTTTAAACTCACTTAATATAAATAGTGTTTGGTTTAGACTGTTTCTCTGTATTAAAGCCTGATATTGTTGTTGTTTCTTGTTCACATAAGTCACTTAGAGTCTTATTAACTCAGTTCAACCATAAAACACAGGCATCATTTGGTAAAAAGTCAAAATCATCATTTAATTGGCCTAATTAACCCTCTGTATTGGATTTAGAGTGGCTTATGCCCCATTTCCACTCACAAGTGAGTGGTGTAGCTTATTTTAGTCTTAATATAGCTTATATAACCATAATCACTCATAAAATCTAGATCAAAACTCAAAAAAGTCAATTTGGTTCATAATCTCAAAAAGTTAATATACACCTTTGTCAGGAAAACCAAAAATTGGGAAAATTGTTTTGATTTTTGTGATTGGATTTGGACCCTGAGCTTTTCACAAGTCATAATTTGTCAGCTTATCTTTCAAAACCCACCATCAGCTTATTTTTGTGATTTTTAATTTAGCTTGTGCAATAGCTTTTTTAAGCCTGCAGCGCAAGATCCCTTTTTGCACCAGGGCATCTTGTGAGTTTAGTCAAAATTTCAAACCCCCCTCCAGGGTGCAAATGGAAACTTTAGGCCTTGTATTTTAGTTTTTTAGAAAGCTTGTCAGCTTATCTTTTTGTATCATCAATAATATTGGATCTCAGTTTGCTTTAAGACAGCTTATTTTGGCCTTGAGTTTGGCTTATTTCACCATCATATACTGAGTCATCAGTATATGTCCATCAATTTCAATAGACCATAGATTGTTCCCTAATGGGCCCCACCCTAAGCTTTTTTGCTTTTTGGAAACCCCATAAGCCCATCTCTAAGGTTCTGAGCTTATTTTCTTATCCTTGGCTTATTTGGTAGGGCTGCAAGCAGCTTTTAGTTTGTCCATTTCCTTGTGTACACTGAGTACTCAGATTTTGTGCCTAAGTTCCAAGCCCCCTCCTTTGTTCATTTGTGGGACCCAGAGCCTGTTTCTTGGCTTTTTGAAAAGCAAATAAGCTCAGCTTATTGGATCCTTCTTCAGTTTGGGCTTCCAATCAAGCCTGTGGACCCCACTAGGCCTGACAGTTAGGCCATTTGGCCTGTTTGATACTCAGTCTTCACTTTAAGTGCTTATTTGCTCATCATAGCTTATTCAGTGTGCTTATCTGTGTCATTTGGCTTATTTCAAGTTTGTATCCATCTGTTTTAGCTTATGTGATCATTTGGTGGCTTAAATTAGCTTTTTCAAACAACCACAAGTCCTAATAAGCTTAAAACATACACTGTTAAGCACTTGGGGGGGTGCACACAGCTTATTAATAAGCTACAACAAAAATGTTTTCATAAAAGTTGTTTTTTTAGTGTGTAATCAGTTGTCAAAAAGAAAAATTCAGAAAAACCAACTTTAGGAATATTGTATCCCCATCAAACTTAGGAATATTGATTCTCAATCCAGCCTCCCAACGACGATTAACCTACACTTGGTTTTGCGTTGGTCACCTTTCTGGTTGTCCATTGGAAGATGAACCGTCACCGTCAAAAAACATATTTTCTTACTGTTCATCTTCAATTTCCCGACGATCACCATGCCTTCTTTGATTCATTCGGAATCTGTAAACAGTAATCAATATTCAATAGCAAAGTATGGCTTTCACGATTTTCATTTGGTATTACTCAACTCAATAACAAAAATGCTAGCATTATTTTTTTAATTTTTTTAATTAATTTTAGTATGCAAGCGATTTGTTTGAAAAGATGGTTTTAGACTTTTACTAGTGGTGTTCAAAAGACTTTTACTAGTGAGGGAGTAATATTTCTTTCCTCTATTTTTTTTCTTCATGTCGACACTTGGATGAACTTGTTTTCATCAATACTTTTTGACATCTTTGTCACACCTTTTGACGTTTTTTACGTTATCATGTTTTCTTTCGGTTAATTTATCCCGTCACAATCAAATCACCTATATATCCACATCATTGAAATTGTGTTACACATGTATGTACTGGTTTTCATCTTTATATACATTTCCAATATAACATATTAAATATTCCTCATTTCACATATCGTGTCTTCATAACTCATTTTGTTGTTCGGTATATATCAAGATATCTATACTACTTATAATACATCTTTGACCTTCTCTCATATTTAATTTTTTAAGATTACTAAAAATAGATTTTTAAGTATATACAAGTAAATAAGCATAATTTAAAAGTATTTAAAGCACAAATAAAACTAAAAAAACACTATTTAATCCATACAATTAATAAACTATTAAAAACACCCCTTCATCAAGATATACAAATATTTAACCACTAGCTTATAGACCCGTGGAATCCACGGGTTTTTAGAAAAATGAATGCATCAAGGAATTAAGCATGTAAGTAAAGTAAGAAAAACAACGAAGGTAAAGATTTTGTATTGTTTTTTAATGGAATAATATGTAATAAGTGAATGATATAATAAACAAACATGGATGTAATTATTAATCTAATAAACGTCCATGCACGCGAGCTACAATCTTCATGGTTTTAAAAAGCAAATGTATGTAGTGAGTGACAATTAAGTGATAAGCCAATGAACATTTCTTAAGCACCTAATAAGAGTGAAAAAAATGACCAGACTATATTTGTACGTGACAAAAGATATCATATGTATAACAGTCCTATAACAAATGACCAAATGGTTACATTTCCTTTGACAATAAAAAACCAAATGACCAGATTATAACAGTCCTACCTCATGACTCATTATAGCTGGAAAAAAAGGTAGTTATTAAAGAATAGCTTCACCATTCTTCCTAGACCTCTCTTCTAAACCATGTATCCAACCATTATATTCAGACTAATCACCATTAGTCAATCCTACTAAATACAGCAAGTTTGACTAATTGCTACTCCTCAATTAGCCATCATTCTAGTATAACTTTAGCTGCAAAATATTTTAATGCATAGTAACAAAATTGTAATCAATGATGTATAAGTTCAGTGATCAATTTCACAAGAAAATCACTATTTAAAACACTTAAATAATCCTCGCAATAACTTAATGTTTCAACCACTACAATGCTTACCAAAAGCGGTTCAATACCTACAATGTATAAAACAAATCAAACCGTCTAACTATGTTCCTGATCATGGGTTAGTTATGTTCTCCCATAAAGCATCCCAGGTTCCTGCAGTTTAGGGATGATTCACTTGTTGTGGATGATGGTTTTGTTGATTTTGGCGTAAAGAACATGTCAAATAAGCAAACAAAGCACTTGAGTTTCTCAATAAAAAACCAAATCCAGTCTTTTGTGGTGATATGAATTGAGAAGATGAATTGGACGGTGAGTTCCCAATGCCAGATGGATGGATTATAACACCTGGACTGAACTGAACCCGACAGATGTTGGTTGGACCTTTACAAAATACATCAGATAATAAGCAACGAATAAGATTATAACAAATATAAACAAATCTTATTGACATAGTTATAACATCTTTTACCTGAATGCCTATCAAGACCTCAACTCGCTTCCTGACAGCAGGAGTTAAATTATCGAGAATATAAGTCTATGGCTTTAAGTTGACTACAAAACACAGACACATAGTCAATTTCAATTACAACCTTTTTACCAAATGCAATATTAATTGCATAAACAGCAATCCCAAACAGCCCTTATTAGCATTTTTAATAGTGAATTCCAGACAACCCCTTTTAGCAGTTTCAATAAGCAACCCTTAAAAGTAGTTATTATAATAAGCAATCTTATACAATCACTATAGACAGTTTCATAAGCAATCCCAAAGTAATGCGTATATGTAGTTGATTTAATAAGCAATCCCCATACACCCCAATAAGCAGTTTTAAAAATTAATCCCAAACAACCCGTATAAGCACTTAATTTTTGCAATATCCCAAACAACCCGTATAAAAAATAAATTATTAAGGAGTCAAATGTGATTATAAAAATTGTATTCTTTTACCAGTAATGTAAATTACTCAATAAGATGGTATAGGAGGTTTTATTAATGCACTAATGTAACAGTCTTTAACTAATGATTTTAAATGCCTTTGCTTAAAAGATGTTTAATCCTTGTTGCCAATTCTACCTATTTAAGTGACTGACTACTATAATGACGAAGGTGGTTGTAGCAACGCTTCAGGAACTTACCAGTGAAAAACTGACATGTTTTTATCATGAAAAACGATATAGTTACTTCAACCTTTATTACCTGAAAATATTGGATTCAAGACTTAAAGGCGGAGCATAGAAGAAAACAACAACATGCATAAATGTGGGTGTTTCGGATTACTTTTTTTCCCTGTGTTTTCGCTTATTTTTTATCCAAAAACGTCGATAAATGAATTTAACTGAAATTTCTTATGATAGTTGAGTATGATCGTATCTTTTACAAAATAAGCAAATCTAAACACTAATTTAGAAAGTACCTAATTTTTAGTACTTATGTTTAAGCCGAAACAGAAGCACAAAAGCAATCCCAATATTCCCTAAATAAACCAATAATAATAAGCAGATATAAAAAATAGTGATTGAAACCTGCTTATTTCACTCCAGAATAAGCTTATAAGCAATATAAGCATCACCATCGGTTAGAATTATCCAAACACTCCAAACTGCTATAACTGGGTTGATTTGGTTTTTTTTATCGCTTATGGGTACAAAGTGAGAACTGGAATACCTGAGTAGGATGTTGTCTTGGTCCATCTACAACATTAATATCTGGACTGTTAGTGGTCATGGCTGCTCTGGTACCTAGCACCACTTTCGAAATATCTCATTACAATTATTTCTGAATACCTTCCAACTGTCCTTATAGTATCTGCAAAACAATGTCAAATACAAATGTTTCAGATAGCAAATTTAACCCATTTACTAATATATTTTTGAATCCAATTTGACCCGTTTCCACCCATACTTAAAAATGGCATGTTTAAACTTTTAAGCAAGACCCAATTTGATACGTAACTGAAAAACATTGAATAAAATTCAGTAGAAAAAGAAAATCACACATGGCACACACCATCTAACTCACACTATCACATTAGCATAAAAAAGGAATCATTTGTGAAGACAAAATGTGTTCTTTTACATTTCCTATGGCATAAGAAAATCCTAAAACTTCACTGCTTGCCCTTGTAAGCAAAAGGATAAGCATAAGGGAAACTAATCACACACGGCACACACCATCTAACTCATAAACTATCACATTATCATAAAAAAAAAAAAGGAATCGTCTATGAATTGAAGCAATATAAAGGGGGTGTTTGGGTTAGCTTACTTTTTCAATTTCGGATGAGCTTATTGCTTATCGTCTTTAAAAATCCTACTCACTTGAATGTTATACAAAAAATAAAAACGTACACCTTATAGTGGAAGATTATGTGCTTTCTACTAAGCAACTATCTCTGTAACAGTTAAATCATTGGTTGAGCTTGTTGGATAAGAGTTTGAAGAGAAATCAACACCCAGGAAATTACTTTGATCTGATGTTGATCATGACCTGTACTACATGAAATTGCCTTCTTCGGTGTTATTGAGACTCGAACTGGGTTACACAATCTTTTTCCAGCTTTTTTTTTTTTCCTATAAATACAGTTAGTACGGATTTGGAATACAAAAACGATATTACATCGAAATCAAATAAGTACATGTCTCGAAATTTCTACCAACGGGTAATAGGGACAATACCTGAGATGTTGACTCTTTGAATCCATCATTTTTTGTTAATATTTGAAGCAGGCCTTGTTCCCTCTCTGCAGCACCCTATCAAGTACATGGTAAAAATAGGATAGTTAGAAAACGTGTGCAAACTGGTACTATGCTAATGTGCTGAAGTTGCCACTCCTTATTTCTAAAAAGCTTTTCCAATTGGGCTGCACTACCTTCATGCTAGTTTTTTCATAAACTGGTACACATTGGCATAGGAATGGGTCGATTGGACCATCTTTTAACTCAAACGTTTCATATATAAAACAAAAGGGCAATGGGTCACATTGGTCAAACAGGTTAATAGGCCTTAATACTTTATTCAAAATTTTGTAGCATTAGTGTGTAACAAAATTGGTTTTCTTATTTTAACGTAAATTTATAAGCTTTTAGTAGAATATTGAGATAAAAAATATATATTTTTATCACAAATGAAAACGTAGATGTGAGTACAATCAAGGACCATGAATAAACATTATATGCTAAAATCAATATAAACATACATATACGTACCATTGGATTTTCCTAGTCTTTTACCCAACACACTAATACGATGCAAAAAATGCTATTTCAAGGTTCATAGAATATCCAAACATAAAAGAACCGAAGAAAAGTAGCTTATAAATACATGTAATCTGGATCAATACGTAAAGTAGCATACATTAAATGATCATTGCAGGCCAAGACTTATTGGACAGGGATATCTAGATCTAAAAACGATAGTCCTGAATTACAATTAGCTGAAAAGAAAACTAAAAAGTGGTTCACAAGGCATTAAGTTGCATTAAAAAACATATATGATATCTTACTTCTGTCGTGAACTCAAGTAGTGGCCATAGCTCATCATCATGTTGCTTTAACAGCTACGACGACCTTGAAATTGCTGAATGAATGCCGATGATACTATTATCAAGTTGCTGACAGAAATAACCTCGAAAGCCACTTAATAACTCAACAAACTTCTGCATTAACCTGCATAGCTTCATATTAAAGACAGTCAACCAAGTAATCCAAGATGACATTCCTTTCCAATAATCAATCAGTGATGCCTCATAAAACTTATAAAAAGCATGGCATTTCACTAATGAAAATTGATGTTATTTACTTAGTGCATAATCGTCATTGGGTCATTTTTGAACATGTAGAAAATGGAGCCAAAACTTCATTCATTCCTTGCAGATATCTTATTCTCGGGTTTGATATGCAAATAAGATCAGTATATTTTTCAATGAACCCTGAACACCAACAATATGTAGAATGAATATTAGATTTATTAGGACATATACCAAGTACATACAGATTTGAAGTTACGTATCATATTTAATGCAATCAATGATCATTATGTCATATTAAAATAATTACTCGAACTTTAAAGGTCATTTGTATTTTTAGTACATTAAGTACAAATATGATTAACTATAACATTAACATTATTTAAAGGTCGTTCATAGTTTTATTATACAATATGTTTTAAGCATATCATAGAATTTGCTCACCTTATTGGTAATGGTCGAATGATGTGTTTGAACCCTTTTTTCCTCTACTCCTATTTTTGCTTTGCATCTGTCATGAACATAAATGTGAAAGATTGAGGGTTGTTTTCGGCTTAAGGCACATTAAGCAGATAACAAATACACATCAATCATAAGATAAGTATATTACATGACGAATAACTTGTCAACCAACCTTAGAAATATGAACGTTTGCCGGTACGCTATCATACCATGTTACCAAAATTTCTTTCAAACATTTCATCAAACACCTTGCCCTCTTAAAATCACTTACAAACCTTTGATCTTCTATATTCAAATTCTGGCACAAACATGTATCACATAAAATTCAGAAGTACCAAATTAACATGTCAAACTAAACAAAGGAAGATATATCAAAACTTACAAATGTTTAGATGCGTGATTGAATTAAACCTGCATAATCAAAAAAGAAATTTATCATGCTAATAACCAATGCCATTTTAAATGTAGTCTGCATATTCGTATTATGTAAACAAAACATGTAATTCAAATATCTTATAATTGAATCGAAACCAAATAATTTCAATATCTAAACTAATAATTCGAAACCCTAATATTATAATTAAATTGGTACTTACTAATTCTTTGATTGGTGATTCAAAACTGCCAAGTATAAAGTTAAAATCAGGAGCGTATGGAAGAAGATATTGTGTGTGTGTGTTTTTTTTTTGAATCAAAGAGATGCTTTTGAAGGGATTTCATACAGATTCGAAACGGTGATTTTGAACCTATCGATTTGAATGAGTTGTTGAGGAGCGTGAATCTGTATAGAATATTAATGTATTAATTCTTTGATTTGGGGAGCGTATATGAATGCTGTAAAGAAAGGAACGCTATTTAATTTTTTAATTAGTTGCAATAAATGAGTTATTGTTGATGAGCGCGAATGAGATTGAAAAAATGTATTGCATTACCATGTTGTACGCAATAAATATGTAGCCAATCAGAATGCAGACACATCAGCGCATTAATGAATTGTTGTGCTTCATAGGGTTGTAAATTATTTTGGTTTATTAGAAGATATAGATAATATACAATCTAATCATGCTTCTAAAACATTATGCTTTCAAAAAATTTGATCAAGATGGTGTGTACATGTCAAACGTTGTGTATCGAGAAGTTCTTCGTGTAGAGTAAAATATAAATGTGCGTAGGATTTTCAGTATGATGTATATACATATATTTTAAAAGACTTTATCAGATGAATTTGTAGTCTCATCAATAAATGTATTTTATTCAATTATTGTACTTTATAAAATATTGTTAAGCATTTGATATAATGATTATTTGTCTGTGACGGACATGCAGACACGCCAAGCAGACACGCCACTAGATATTTGGTGTCGCTAATATTTATTTTATGGTACCCGCCGCTGCAACGCGCGAGTACCCTACTAGTTTTAATTAATTAGTTTATCAGTAAGTTATATTATCTATACCCACATTGACGGTAGTATGCGGTGTCCCGTTGGTATTTTAATCAACTAAGAAACAAATATGATAAGGGGATATTTTTAACTTATTTGGTAGAGTGGTAAAGTTGCATCATAATCCCTCGCTCAAATTAATAGTTTACATTCCGTTTTTAGAATGCTCCAATTTAATTGTCCATTAATAAAAATAGATAAAAATGTTTTATCGAGTTTATTATATTATCTTTGATTAAAGTTATAATTACAAACTTAAAAAAAAAATAGTAAACAATTAGTTAAAGGTAAGCTATTAATCTGTAAAATGTAAAAGAAAATAATAATAATAATTATTATTATTTTTTTCTCAAACTATGTATTTTTTGTTGGGATACAATTAATTTAAGGAGAGTAGTTGACATAAGAGGTGCAAGTTCAAAAATCCTTCTAAAAACATGTATTAGTATCTTTTAGCTATTTAAGATAGTTTTTTTTGTTTTTTGTTTTTTTTTTTTTTTTTTTTTGTTGTCATGGTGACACAAGCTTAGACGTGTAATAAAGACGAATATTTTTTTAAATAACTTACTTTTCATATAAAACATATTTCATTTTGGTAGGCATCAAAAATTTAGAAAATTATTAATATCAAAGAACATGACTGAGAATACACTAATTTAAATTTATTTAATGCCTCTTAGGAGTCTTAGCATTTACCACTGTGACACAAGTTAGAAATTTCCATTAATATATTGACCAATAAGTATTCTACATTATTATTATTTTAATTTCTAATTATATTAGATGATAACTATATTAAAAATCCTTTTTTCTTTTTCGTTTCTTTTTATTATTTGAGATGAAATTTTGATCAAAATGATCCATTCGTATTAAACTTTTCTCATTTTGCTAAGAAAGAATCTTTTATAAACATAAATAAGACATTAAAATTGCAGACAGTCAAAAAATAGGAAATAGTTATATTGAAAAATGTTTGAAACTTTACTTTTGTTAAATACATATTTTAATTGGATTTAAGATCATTTGAGTGAAATTAATCCAACAATTAAAACAACTCACTTTCATCTTTTTTCAAATATTAATATCTTTCAAATCGTTAATCATTAATCGAAAACGTTACGACGAGCATTTAATTATCTTTCTATAGATAGGCACTTCGATATACTTTCGAGAAAATTATTTTTTTCGTGCTTTTTTTTAGGTTTTTTTCATTTTTTTTCGTTACTGAAATTTGCATAAAAAAATTATATGTGATTTAACACTAATATCACATGTGATATATTATGTATCATATGTGATTTAACAATGATATCATATGTCATATTACATATTTACATATCATATGTGATTTAACACTAATATCACATGTGATTTTTCATGCAAATTTCAATAACGAAAAAAAAAAAGTTGAAAAAAACGAAACATTTTATTATTATTATTATTTTTTTTTTGAAAGTATTATATCAAATTGCCATTCTATAGAAAGATAATTAAATGCTCGTCGCGATGATATAATTACTTTCGTTTAACGATTAACTGTTTAAGAGATATTTAAATTATAAAAAATATATGAAATATTAAAATGATTTTAATCTCAACCATTGATTTCATTTTCATTTTAAATAGATGGTAGGGATAGGATAATTTTGATATATAAAATAACTCTCCCCGGCGTATCAGTCTGAGCTCTATAACCTTTCTTTTGTAATTCTAGCATAAAAAGCACATAAATGAAGAACTGAGGTTGTCTGTAATTCTGTAAACCTGCAACAACATGCGAGCCTCACTTTCGTAAACAATGTGCGTAGGGATGACACTTGTGGGCAATGAGCACGGCTACCTCTAACCCGTCATCCGCTCATGTAGTTTTTTTTCTCACCCGCCACCCACCCGTCATCCACCAATGGGTACAATTTTCTACCTATGCCCATGCCCGCGAGTATTTGTTGCTCATGGGTAAACTCATAGGTTAGTGTTATGCAACAAAATTACTTCGTACATAACTACGTAACTAGGATACTTAGATGTATTAGGTGTGTGCCTAATAAAGGGAATAATTGGAGTTACAGGTGAGTCGAAGTGCGAGCAAGAAAAAAGCGGGTAAGATGTATTTTAGCACACGGACGAACTGAGAGTATGAGATTATACATGTTAAAATGCATACAACTTTGATTATTTGACATTTCATATTCTCTTTTTAGTTTTAAAACTCAAACAAACTTTTAGGTTAATGTGTTTTCTTGAGACTTGGTAACTATTAAATGTATACCTACAACATCATAAATATTTTAATTAGTATAAGAGAAAAGTCCAAAATACATCCATGTGATTTGCCATTTGCTCGCTTTACACCATTTTTTATTTTTTGACTCAAAAATCATCCCTGTGATATTAAAATTGGCATAAAACCATCTCTCCGTTAGTAATATCAGTTAATGAGGACTAACGATGCAAATAATTTTCTGTTATCTCCTAACAAGAGTTAAAATATTTGTATCGTTAGTCCTCATTAAGTTAAAATATTTACATCGTTAGTCCTCATTGACTATAGAGTTAAAATATTTACATCGTTAGTCCTCATTGACTATAGAGTTAAAATATTTGCATTGTTAGTCCTTATTAAGTTAAAATATTTGCATCGTTAGTCCTCATTGAGTTAAAATATTTGCATCGTTAGTCCTCTTACGTTTTCGTCCGTTTTTATCCGTTTTCGTCCGTTTTTCTCATGTTTTTATCAATTTTCGTCCGTCTTTATACGTTTTCATCTATTTTCTCATGTTTTTATCCGTTTCTTCCGTTTTTCTCACGTCTTTATGAGTTAAAATGTTTCTGAATCGATTTTAATTCACGATTTTGACCCGTTTCTGGTCCGAATCATCAAAAGTGTGAAACACAAAAGTTGTCTGGAATGATGTTTTACATCAAGACACGTGAGATTTTAACCTGAAATTGCAACTCCACCACCACTACCAACCACCTCCACCCATCACCACCAACCACCACCACACCGCCGCCGCCACCACCCATCGCCACCAACACCGTCACCACCACCGCCGCCGCCGTCGCCACTAACGATGCAAATATTTTAACTCTTGTTATGAGATAACGGAAAATAATTTGCATCGTTAGTCCTCATTAACTGATATTATTAACGGAGGGATGGTTTTATGCCAACTTTAATACCACAGGGATGATTTTTGAGTCAAAAAAAGAAAAAGGATGTAAAGCGAGCAAATGGCAAACCACAGGGATGTATTTTGAACTTTTCTCTTAGTATAATGAATTTTGACATGGGTTTGTGGGTAGACCAACGGGTATTTTGACGGGTATACCCGTGGGTATTTTAAATGGGTGTCATGGATTTTACCCGCGATGGGTATACCTCACCTATCACCCACCTGCCACCCACCGATGGGTACAAATTTTCACCCACGACCCACCCGTGGGTGAAAATTGACACATTTACCCACCCATTTATGGCGGGTACCCGCGGGTTGTGGGTTTTTTCTCGCCCATTGCAATCCCTAAATGTGCGGGCTTCACTTTACTCGTTCGTACCATTAGTTGATAAAAAAAAATAATAAAAAAACAAATAAAAATAAAAAATAAAACAAAAACTTTTAAAAGGTAATTTTGCATTTTGTGGTGCATTCAATTTCTTGGAGACATGAACCGAAATCACTTGAAGTACAATGAATAAAATTGGCAATAAATTGACAAGTATTTGTCATTATTCTTCAAGGCCATGGACAACCCCAGGTGTGTCCACAACCAAAATTCCAACTATTGCCAATCTGCAATAATGTAGCTAAATTAGTATATTCTATTGCCATATATGGCCTTCAAGATCACTGATACAGTATATTATAACAAGAAAATAAGTCTTACAAATTTAAGTTAATGTATCATCATAAGACGTGACCGCCCTCATAACATACACAGGGTCTTCTAGTCGGATTATATTTTCTTTTCCTTCATGTAAATCCTCGCATACCATATTTTGTCCAAAGTACACCTGCAAAACCATTTTACGCATAACTATCAGGGTTTATGTTGTCCCAATTAAATAATTATAATATTTTGTCCAAAGTACACCTGCTAAACCATTTTACACATAACTATTAGGATTTATGTTGTCCCAACTAAATAATAATAATTTAACCATATATATAACAGAGGTAAAATTGGCTCAACTGACAAATTTCACTACTGCATTTCATATATCAGCTATTATAAAATTTGGTAATCAACTTGATCCAACCCATTTACAAATTTCAGAAAAGATATAACTAGTAAGTTTGGTTCACCTTTCCTTGTCCCTTTCTACTTGGAATCAAGACCTTTCCAGACCGAAACTTGACAAGAGTTTCAGTTGGCTCAGAAGCTGAAAGTGCATTTTCTTGATTAATTGTTGGTACCTGAAAAATGGCCGGAGTTTAAAAAACGGCAGAAAATGTGTGCATGCCTATGTAAGAGCTAATATTAACAGGAAACTATTGATTTTATGACAGTTAACAATGGAAAAGACAGCTGTACTCTTTTACCTTGCAGCGGGAGCAAAGCTTGACACCATGGAATGTCAAATTTCCTATTTTGATCTCCTTCCATAAGTCCTCAGAAAATGGTTCACAGCCATCAACAAGAATGCTGAAATATGGAAACATTTGATCTGACAACTAAAGCTATTAAACATTCAACAACAGGCCTTTGACCTAGAGGTATCAATTATCAAGGCAGCCCATCAACCCTGAGTTATTGGCTCATGTTCCAACACGGACATTGTGCGTGAGTACATTTCGTTAAGAGAAATATAATAACAAAATCACAGGTTCACACAAGATTGAGCAATATATTATAGAAAGTAACAGTTCATCAACAAAAAGGTATGATGACTAGCCAACATGTTCAGTTTTGTAAATCTTAAAAAAAAAAAAAAAAAAAAAAAAAAAAAAAAAAAAAAAAAAAAAAAAAAAAAAGGGTCGAAAATGCAACCTCTAACTTTCGCAAATGGCATACAGAAGGCTAGTAAATATCACTGCTATTGCTACAAGCTATCAATGAACTGGGTGTGCTTGGTTCAAACTCGGGAAAGGGAAAGGGAAAGGCAATGATAATGGTGGGGAAAGGGAAAGGGAAATTAATGGCCTATTACCCACTATTGGGTAATGGGTCATTGCATTATACTCTACCAAGCACCTTTTTTCATTATCTTTCCCATTCCTCACCCCCCATAACCCCTTACCAAGCATGCCCTAAGATTGTGAGCTCAAATACTTACTTTGGTCTAAACCTGTTTATTGGTACAGGTTCCGCAAGAAGTTCATTCAATGAATCTAGAGATCCCTGCAAAAAAAATACATTAAAATTTAAAGATTAGATTTAGTCAACTTTATAAATGAATAAACTTATAAACTAACCTTGGACACTAAAAGGAACGGATACCCATCAGAAAACATAACTTTGTGGCCAGGTGCATAATCAGGGTCCACAGGTCTAATCTCCGACTCTGCATGAACAAAAAACATAATTCATTGAGTACTTAGATATACAGGTTGTAAAATACACTAGTCAAACGGAAAGGATTGTCAAAACATATTGCTCACATCTAGGATAATATGTGGTTTAAGTCGTGTCCAAATTTTATTTTATTTTTTTGTTTCTAGAAATGCTTAGTATCTGATGTACTACAGTATGGCTAAAAAAAAAAAGAAGCGATACCAAAAAAAAGTAATAATAATTATAAATTAAACAATAATCCAAGTTTTTTACTAAAATGATGTTGTGGTTTTTCTGTATTGAAAATACACTTTGTCGGGTTGGCCTACTTGAAACTCATTTGGCGTATTTATTTATCAATGCTAATCATCTATTAGAAATAAAGACAAATCCAAATCAAAACTTTGATAAGTAAATGGCCTGGCCAAACTGCCACAAGTAGTTTACTTGTATGACAGGAAGCTTTGTACAAGAAGCAATAGTGTAGACACAGAATAGAATTACATAACCTTTATTAAAACGCACTAGTCGACTTGGCTTTCCAAGATAATGAGTGAACCATTCAGAAGCTTCTTGTCCCTCGTCCAAAGCAGATCCTGACCATTCCCAAACTGAGACACCATCACATGTTTGAGGAGGTGTACACAACGAGACCTTCAATTCATCCATCTCGGGTGCTCTTATAACTGAGTATATTTTACATAGTCGCACAACATTAATCTCTATATGATTGTTAGAACACATAAATGCACATAGTAATATCAGAAATTCCCCAACAGATGTCCTTTGTGCTCTCACCTGCCCATGTATTATGGGGTCCTTACTGTCATACTTAAAATCATACAACTAGAAACTGTTACTCAGAAACGTTTCTCAACAAAATTATGCATTAAATGCGTGGACAGCAAAACAGGAGACTCCACAATATCTAGCAAATTACACAAGGATTGATATCAAAGATCTATGGTTGCGCTATTATAAGAAGACTGCAAACCAGAGCATGCCCCCAGAATTGTGCAAATTGTTTTTTATATAGAGATACCTGAACTTTATTCCAAGAAAAGAAAAACAAAAAGCAATGCAGCATATTTCATGACCAAAGAAACGGGTCATATCTTACCACGAAAGTTAAATCTAAATATGTCTTCTTGAAACAAAAATAAACTTAAAATCACCCTAAGGTGACAAAAGCTGACAAAAAGTGCATCAACTATCAACTAGTTTACTTTGAATTACATATTCTAGGATAGATTGAACTCCAGCTAAAAAAAATCATGATCAGAAACACAATGAATGGCAGCACAACTGAATAAGTAGACATGTGCTAGATTTAAGAGTCATGTACTCAAGTTAACGTCGTTCACAGAGGAACTTATGCTCATAAAATTACCTAATTACCCACTAGCCACAGTTATTAGCTAAGTGCACATATGTTGGGTTTACATTGTTATGTGCCCATACGTGCAACAAACATATCACTCAGATAACTCATTTTCCCATGTCAACACTTACCTCATAATACCCTAAGCTTTTGGAAACATCAGACAAACTGAATCTTCCTACTACATTGCTGAAGTAATTTTCTTTTCTTTGTTGTGACTACTGTTTATAGTTAAAACCAATAGTAGAGGTTAATGGGCTGAAGGCCCAAGGAGTGGATATTTTATCTCACTGTTTAAAACGGGTGGGAAACGGTTTGTCTACTAAATTTTGGTTCGATCCCTGGATTGGTAATGTCAAGCTGTGTAATGAATTTCCGCGTCTTTTTGCCCTTGAACTTAATAAATGGATTAGTGTGGCAGAGAAGTTACAGCATTCGGTTGATATGTCTTTTCGGCGGGCCGTTAGGGGAGGGAGCGAGTCGGTTCAACTGGAGTCGCTTTCTGAATTAATCGAAGGGGTTATTTTGTCTAATTCTGGTGACCGTTGGTTTTGGGACTTGAATGGTTCTGGGACTTACAGAGTTAAGGATGTTCGTAATATGCTTGATGACTTTTTTCTTCCCAAAGAGGAAGTGGCTACGCGTTGGCTTCCTCATCTTCCGATTAAGCTCAATGTGTTTGCTTGGAGATTATATCTTGATCGTTTGCCGACTAAATCAAATCTGATTCGAAGGGGTATTCAGGTTGACTCTCCTATATGTCCGAACTGTATTTCTTATGATGAAGATGTGCCGCACATTTTTTTCAAGTGTACTTTGGCGATTGAAGTCTCTCGGGTTGTTTGTCGTTGGTGGGATGTGGTGTGGGTGCCTTGTGGCTCTTACTCCGAGTGGCTTTCTTGGTTGTTGTCGATTAAAATGGGTCCCAGGATTAAAAGTCTATTTGAAGGAGTTTGGTATGTTTCCTGGTGGACGATTTGGATGCACAGAAATTTGGAGATTTTTTCGTCAAAAAAGCCTCGGAAAGCAATGATGTTTGACGACATTGTTGAGCGTTCTTTTTTATGGTTTTCCTCAGCGTTCTTTTTTATGGTTTTCCTCTGGATGTAAATTTTCTTTTAGTTGGGATGTTTGGTGTAAAAACCCTTCTCTTATTTCCTTGTAAGTTTGTGCTAGCTTCTTGCTAGTTTTTTTCCTAATAATAGTTGCCGTTCAAAAAAAAAAAAAAAAAAAAAAAAAAAAAAAAAAAAAACCAATAGTAGAGGTGGCAATTTCGACCCATTTAAATAAGAATTGGTTGATCCAGTGTTGTGTTTCATCTCAATGTGTCAGGCAAACATATGGCAAAACAAAGATGGGTTGAACGGGTTGAAATGTGGCCTAAATGCAAATTTTCATGCATTAAAGCTCCTATATTGTTGTATTTAGACTCAGATCATTATTGTAATTATATTGTTTTCATAATCATAATTAACACTTAACTTTTAATATAAAAATGACGAACAAAGTGGTTTGCACGGGAACCCAACCCCACCAGGCCTATTTTAACCCATGTCAAGAAAGTGTAACTGGAAAATATCTGAGGCCTCAACGTGTGTTACTCAATATCTTACACTCGTGATAATTTGGGGTACAATAGAACTTACTATAGACTCTAACCTTACTAAGTCCCAGTTCACCTTGTCCTATCACATACTCCCACTAGAATGAAGCACATGCAGGAGACTAAATAGCTTTAGATAGGGATGTCTTATGAAATATTAGGATATCCACCATAACATGTACCATTCTATCGAGTATTCATCAATCCGAAATCAAACCGCAAACTGTACTTGTCAACCAATTACTATCTTGTAAGTTACTTGTGTTGATCCCTGAATTGACAGAAATACAAAACAAAATACTATAGATAGACACGAGAGAAAACATCTTAGTACGTGAACCATGCATGTCAACTTATGTTTTTCTTACTGGTCATATGATAAAAATTATAAAAATCAATTAGTCACAAAATATCTAAAAAGGAAGTAATGAAACATGAGAGATTGACAAAATTTACCTAGGTGAGAGCTCTTGTTTGGTTTCCAACCCATTGAAAATGCATTCTCCGGTAGCTCTACTTCGACTAGAGCCAACTTTGGCTCCACTCTTTGAGTAAAAGCTCTGCCTTTGGAATTCACAACAACCCACTGTCTATCCCATCTAAATCCTGAATATATCAACAGTAATGATAGAAAGTTAGAAAGCTTTGTGCCTTCAGAAAAAAGACAAAAGTCAATAAGCTTTATGACATATTACTACTTGCTACACTATTAAACAGGTAAATAGAACAGCGAACACCAGTCTATCATTTATCGCAGTTCATTTACATAGGGGTGATGTAAATGAGTCTAGTTATTCGACTCGAGCATCAAGACAAAGTGGTGTCAGGTCATCGAGGGTTGATAAAGGAAAAGGTCAAATCCCTGGTAGAAGATCTAGACAAAGTGGCATTAAGCCGGACCCAAGCCCAACCCAACGCCGTTGGGGCCGGGGTTGGTATACCAACGTTCGTTGGTTTGGGAAAAAGACCAAAAAAAAAAAACAGCTAACTTTTATATAGACCCTTTTACACACAAACACTTTACATTCATTCCCACTTTTATATTTTCACACACCAACTATATAAAAAATGTCTCAATATCCTAACGATCCGTTTTTCAACAACCTCATCGGGATGTCGCAACCAAACTCGTGTTCTTCGTCAAACCCTCCAACACCATCATCCGCGAACTCAATATCATCACATTCTCAATTTCCCGCGTTCGGTAGCCAATACTCTATGTCAACTTACACACCTGAACAATTCTATCACTTTCAACAACAACAAATACTTAACCGAAACCAACGAACAAAAGACCCCACGAAAAGGAAAACGACCCGCAAAACAAGCAAAGGACCCGAAACCCACAACCACAGCAGAAACCGAAACCGAATCCGGTCCTGTTTCCTTTCGTTGGTTACCGGATGAGGAAACGTTATTAGCCGTGTGTTACATTGTCATTTCCAAGGATAACAAAGTCGGAAGTGACCAAACCAACCATTCGTTTTGGTACAAGGTTCTCTACGAGTTCAACAAAACAAATCTTTTTGTTTTCTCAAGACGAGGCATGGGCTATTTTGAAAAAGCACGCCAAGTGGGACGCGGCCGAGGCCGTTAAACCGGTTGATCTCACCGGACATGACGAGCTATTCGGAGATGATCCGAGACCACGTCACTCCAAAAAAACTAAATCGGAAACCGTCGAGTACCGCGGGAAAAGTAACCTGTCGGAATTTGGGGATACTTTACAAAACGAGTTTAGACTCAAACGTGTAGCCCCCCAATCAGCGTACGAGGTGTCAAAAGAGAGACCGGACAATAATGTTGTTGGAAGAAATGAAGTTTCTCGCGCTTAACACCAAGGAAATGTCGGATGACGATACCTACTTCATCAACTTGCAAAAAGAAAAAATCCGCAAAAAAAATGGAATGAGCCGCTATTAGTCGTCTTCGATAAAAAAAATCGTATTTTTTTTTAATTTTTTTTTTTCCCTTTTTGTTTCCGTTTTGTAATTTGTATTTAGTTTGTTTGAAAAAATGGAAGAGAAAATAAAATGGTGGATCCAAAAGGGGCGTTTTTAACATGTTACTAGTGAGGGTGTATTTTGGTGTGTTGGTATTAAAAGTGGGAATGCTGATATGGCGCTGAGATGACACAAAAAAGTTTGGTCTTATCGTGTTACCACACCTTTTGCTCTTAGATAACTTGGATTTAAAGTTCTCCGGTTTCCAAAAGAACTTTGCAGAAAGAAAAATTACCCTGTTTCTCATGAAAACTAGAGAAAGAAAACTATGAATGTTTTTGTGTAAGTAAGCACACCCTAAGGTGTGTTGGTTGTGCAAACCATATTTTCTGGAGAAAAAATAAATAAATAAAAACTCTATCAATTTTATAATAGAGATTTGGAAATCAAAATTTTGTAAATTAAATTTTTCTTGAGTCAAAAAACCCTTCCCAATTTATAAAAAAAATGAAGATGAAAAACTTGAGAAGATTTCAACTGGGCATAAAAAAAATGTATGTCAGGATAAACCCGAGTGTAAGGAGACTGATTCCACAACTATAGATAGAAGAAATAAACAATGAAATAGCATTTGCTCCTACTTTAGACTTTCCAAGGTTTCAACCGAGCATAAATTGTTGTCATCACCGCTCTAATTGAATAAGTAACTAAACCAATGGCACAAATAACATTATTTAAATAATTTCTGTACCAATTTACAACAAGAAAGGGTGAAATAGTTGTTACCAGTGGAAGATAGGGGTGCTTCAGAAAGCGAGATGCCCCGACATGATTTGATTGGATAAACAAATATGGATTTCACTTTCGCAGCAATTACTTCTTCTCCCATTCTTGAACGACTAAACAATCTATCACCAAAGGGTGGGGGGAGGTGAGATGGGTCTATAGAAGACATATATAGTAAAGAGAAAACATATAAGAAATCTATACTTCTATACTACTACGTAAATGACATGTTAAGCAATTTGATTGGTAAATTGAAACAAAATACTTCAACTGAGTGACTTTATTGGATAAGGAAAAAAAAAAAGCTGATGTCATGTCATGTGTATTTATATTTATTTTTAAACTTTTAAATTATGTATACTGGTAAATACGTATACCCGTAAACTTGGGAACGGGAGCAACCAACAGTCCTCCAATGCATGAAGGCATTGATCAGTCAAAAATGAAATTTAAAATTCAGTCTCCTCCTTCTGCCAACCACTCCTCCATCTAAATTTCTTTTATTTTCTCTTTTATTGCAATTTTTTTTTTTTAACCGAATGAGAAAGAAATTTGATGTTTATTTACTTTTTTTATTTTTTTTGAAAGGCAGAAATTTGATGTTTATATAATCGAGAAGTTTATTTTACATATCAAACTTTTCTTGTACTCATCTCCATCATTAATCTAAAAAAATCAATGGTTAAAATTAAAAATATTTTAACATTTCATCTACTTTTTAAATCGTTAAGCGAAAATAATTACACCATCGCGATAATTATTTAATTATCTTTCTATAGAGGGGCACTTTGATACTTTCGAAAAAAATCGTGTTTTTGACATTTTTTCCGTTAATGAAATTTGCATGAAAAAAATCACATTTGATATATATCATATATGATATGTAATATCACATGTAATATTATTGTTAAATCACATATAATACGTAATATCACATGTGATATACTGATATGTAATATCACATGTGATATTAGTGTTAAATCACATATGATTTTTTCATGAAAATTTCAGTAATGATAAAAAACGTGAAAAATAAGGAAAAAAAAATTTGTCGAAAGCATATCAAAGTGTCTATCTATAGAAAGATAATTAAATGCTCGTTACAATGTAATGGTATATTTTTTTTCGTTTAACGATTAACGGTTTGAAATATATTAATATTTGAAAAAAAAATTGATGAAAGTGGATTTTTGAAAGATATTAATATTTGTTTTTCGTTTAACGATTAACGATATGAAAGATATTAACGGTTTGAAAAATATTAATATTTGAAGAAAAAAAATTGATGAAAGATATTAATTTGTTATAATTAATCTCATTAATTAGATCAAATAAAAATGAAAGGTGAAGTTTGTTCATCTTAAATAATAGATTACTAGGTGTTTGATTTTTCCACCATTGATATGTGGTCATTGGGTTGGGCTTCGATAGCTAATTTCTACATTTGTGATTATTGCACGGTAAGAGTTTATCCGACGTGTTTATATGGCTCAAATTTTTGGTAACGAAATTTGGTTGTGATGAATTTTACTATATTTCTTTGTCGTAAACCAACTACGTTATGAAATATCTAAATGAGTTGTTTTAATATTTTTTAGCGCTTAATTTTTTTTACCGTGTGATTTCTTGAAGACTTGTGAGAAAACGCTACATGTAGGGGATAAACCGAATAAACGAACCCAACCGGATATTGTTTGAATCTCTGAAAGGCGTGTGAACACTTTCAGATCGAATCGATTCGGTGGTTTCCCCGAATTATTCAATCGGATACAATTCAGAGATTGAGAACGTTTTGAATGTTTTGTTTGAGATTTCATGAACCAGAGAAAATTGACCAAAAGAGAAAAACCGTATATTTCATAAATCAGGATTAGGGCTCTTTTGTTTAGTTTTTTCAAGGGTTTTAAAGTTGTCAATATTAGTCCCTTAATTTCTGAAAATTTATTTTTCCAAAGAACTTTTACCATAACAACTTGGACCCTGCCAGGAACTGCCCCCGGAGCCCCGTCCCTTAGGGATTCGCCCCTAAGATCATAATAAATTCAAATAGGCGTGCACTCCGCACCTCCAAACCTAAATGATGTCTTATTATGACTAAATTGGTCAAACAAGTTAATCCAATTACACTAAAATATCTAACAATCCTCCCCAATTTTAGTGCAATCCTTGATTAACTAAAACAAGTAATCTCAAACAATCAAACTTTTGCATAAATGAAATGTCGTGACGATTGAATTTCATATTAGTACATTACACATTCCGAATATCGAATACCAGGGTGTCGCTAAGGATTGAACCCTGGGAATTCATTTTGAATACACGAAGATAATGTACACAAAAGTTTACATACATAGTAGTTCTATCTTGACACATGTTTTACTAGCCTGTGTCCTTATCCTTCACAAGCATGTCAAAGCCAAGTCCTAGCTTCTTGAAGTAGCTAAACTTCATGCTCATATAGGTAGTTACTTTTAATCATGTCCTGCTTGCACTTTTTCAAAAGAACTATTAAGAAGATAAACTTCAACCTCTTTATCTTGCAGGTCTGAACACATACCTTGGGATAATATATCATGTGTTCCAATCTCTAAGTGTGAGCTTTCCGCATTAAATTCAGCTTCAAACATTGTATTAGAAGGGAATTGGGTGTCTCACCATTAGAAAATTTAAACGGACTTTTATTTCATCCCTATTCTGACTTTGTGCACTAAGTCTCTAGCAAACCTCTTTGTCAAGTGATAAGCAATTGATAGTGTAGGTTTACTATCTTAACGCATTATATACACATGGTAATATTGACTTTAAAACATAATACAATGTTTAATAACAAGTCCTTTAACCATAATATTTCTTTAAAACGAGAAATTAAAACAACAATTCATGATGCCAAAGTTAACCACGTTGTACAACTTTATTTCTATGAATCCCAAGATTACCACACCAAATGTGAAAATACATTCACCATTAAAATTGTAATCTTCTTGATCAATTTTCCAACTTAATTGCATCAATAATTGTATCATTTCTAAACTACTATAATCCATAGTTTTTATTCAAAAGTACGTGGGTACTCATTCTATTGTAGTCGATATATCATTTTACATATAAACAAATGATATATACCCGACAACCAATAGATCATCTAAATATACATGTATGATGTATTCATTTAGACAAATGACTTTTTCATTAAAGCCTTTGTTTAACAGGCAAGTAGGCAACCGTATCTTGATCACACAAGAATTATTAAATTATCAAAAATTTGATACTTTGCCTTTCATATGGCTTTGCATGAAAGTAGACATACATGAGTAGACAGATAAATAAATTATCCACATGTACATTTGGCCAATACCTTTCTCGAAATTTTATTGCGGGAAAGTCAAACCATCAAATTAAATTGCGGTTACCGCCAATAACAGTATCATCCAGAAAATAACACATTTAAGTTGGATCCCCAATTATGTTGCTCAAGGAATACGTATACCACCATGACATATAAAACTTGATGCCATAAAACTACATGTTGCGTTTAAATAACCATTACTGATAAACCTTGTCATTTAAACGTTAACAAATAATCATCAATAAAACAGTTTTTATTTACTACTCGAAATTATGAACCATGAATATGTAAACACAGATGATATGTGATTTACTAAAAGTAATACTAGTTAAATGCACCATTGATGGCCAGTCAATGATCTTACAACTTTTATTTCCAAAATCACATATCCACCAAACACATAAACATGAACGTTGTACTCAGTATTCTTGATACTAATTCCATCAATCCTCAGTAGATAAAAACCAATAAGGATTCATACAGTGGGAATAATACAAGATAAATATGAGTGCCCTTATTTGTCAATATCATTAGATAATAGGCTTTAATGAATCCATCATGATATTTAAAATGTACAACAGATATTCCATCAAGAATAATGCCATATACTGTATGTGCACTCTTATCATACTTCCACATATTCAACAACATTGAATTCATAAATGAATCATTAATTGTTGGAAAATCAGTGATGCCACAAGGCAATAAACACTTATAACAATTAATTGTGGAAGAACAAAACATCATCGATACCTTCATACATATATGTAAGATTACCATGTTATATCATTATCATGCAATTAGACACACAATTTTACCATGTACGTTATACCACATGTTTATAATATAAACACAAATACCATGCAATTAATACTTATTTGTGTCACTGTTAAATTAAGATGAATAGAAATTGTGTACCAGAGTACATGATTGAACCGAGTCCTTGTTCGACAGTAATTTGTAACAACAAATTCCAATGATTGAACGTGGTTTGTAAGCATAATCCAAACCACATGTTGTTAATTCTCGGTATACAACTTTGTCCATCAAACCACCCATTATTCCGTATTCCACGATTGCCTACAGCAATATCATATCCAATACACGATCATGATTATCTCTTTGAAAATATTGTATCAGATTGTATTAATCATATCCTTCACATAATCAGGGTTCGTCATCTTCAATAATTGATTCGATCTTTGTAGGGGATAAACCGAATAAACGAACCCAACCGGATATTGTTTGAATCTCTGAAAGGCGTGTGAACACTTTCAGATCGAATCAATTCGGTGGTTCCCCCGAATTATTCAATCGGATATAATTCAGATATTGAGAACGTTTTGAATGTTTTGTTTGAGATTTCATGAACCAGAGAAAATTGACCAAAAGAGAAAAACCGTATATTTCATAAATCAGGATTAGGGCTCTTTTGTTTAGTTTTTCCAAGGATTTTAAAGTTGTCAATATTAGTCCCTTAATTTCTGAAAATTTAATTTTCCAAAGAACTTTTACCATAACAACTTGGACACTGCCAGGAACTGCCCCCGAAGCCCCGTCCCTTAGGGGATTCGCCCCTAAGATCATAATAAATTCAAATAGGCGTGCACTCCGCACCTCCAAACCTAAATGATGTCTTATTATGACTAAATTGGTCAAACAAGTTAATCCAATTACACTAAAATATCTAACACTACATACATGCATGGACCGATAGCGGGAACACAACATGCCAAAAAAAAAAACAAAAAGTTCAACAAGAAGCTAAAGCAACAATAGTTATAGCTAGCATAATACCTCTACTAAGTGATCTTATAATAAGTGGTATTCCAAGAAACAAAGAAAACGCTATGATCTTGCTTTCTTTATGAAAGAGAGATAATGATAAGGTATAATTAGGCTCTGTGCAGTGATTCTGTTAATGGAATGATACGTTAAGTATTTTATGTTTTAGTATTTTATATTTATGTTTCTAGTTTAAGGGAATTTTGGTTATTTTCTATTATGCAAGGGGTATGATTGTAACTTGCATATCTATTTATGTTGAACGTATCAATGAATAATGGCAGAGATTTGGTGAAATCATTCCTTCCTGTAGTTTCTTCTTCTCCCTAGGGTTTTAACCTTATCAAGGGTATCAGCTTCCAGTCGATCCCTACCAACATCACCATGACTAACACCCGCAACAACGAAGTCGACAACACACTCAAAGCCCACGATAAGGCGATCGCTGAAATCCAAACTGCCCTAGTCGCTTTATCGAAGCAACAGGAAGAAATCTTGAAGGCTGTCCGTGACAAAGGAGTTCACTCGGCAGGCGGTTCCTTCGGGTCCTTCTCCGGCTCAGATGGTGACTTCCGAACATCCAAACCATTCCGTATCGGTAAGATCGATTTCCCTAACTTTTCGGGGGACGATGTTGAAGGATGGGTCTATCGCTGCGAACATTTTTTTGCGATGGATGCCACCCCCGATGCCTCGAAAGTACGCTGCGCTGCGATTCACTTGGAAGGCGATGCCCTCCAATGGCACCGTGCCTATATGAAGACCCGTAATGCCACGGTTGCCGAGGTCCCGTGGGCGGACTATGTTCGTTCGATCTCTGCTCGTTTTTCTGCTGCACTGTTTGAAGACCCATTGGAAGAGATGGCGTCGTTAACCCAGACAGGCTCGTTACAGGAACTGAATTCAGCCTTTGACTCCCTGCTGAATAAGGTTAACTTAAGCGAAACACAAGCCGTGAGCCTCTACCTTAAGGCTCTCAAACCGGACATCCGTGGACCGGTTAAAATGTTTAAACCGAGCACGTTGCATGAAGCGTATGGGTTAGCAAGAATTCAAGCCATCAACAACACAAGCTTGATGAAGCGTCTCAACGAGGGGGAGGGTGGGCTGCAACCCGAAGATGTCAAAATAATACCTCCGGCTAATGCTTCAAAACTTCCATTGCTCCCAACCCCAACAAACGAGTTACCAAGTAAACCGGGAATGCTTAGCTCGAAGCGTTTGACGAGCAAGGAACTAGAGTTGAAAAGGGCAAAAGGGGAATGTTTCTGGTGTACCGAAAGGTATGTTCCGGGCCACAAGTGTACGAACAAACAAATCTACATGCTTAAGGTGATCGATGATGAAGAACCGGCAACCTACGAGTCTATTGAAGGTGATGAAGACAAGGTCACTTGAATCCCTTTTTGAGGGCAAAAAGTGGGTTAAGGAGGGAGTATTGATACGTTAAGTATTTTATGTTTTAGTATTTTATATTTATGTTTCTAGTTTAAGGGAATTTTGGTTATTTTCTATTATGCAAGGGGTATGATTGTAACTTGCATATCTATTTATGTTGAACGTATCAATGAATAATGGCAGAGATTTGGTGAAATCATTCCTTCCTGTAGTTTCTTCTTCTCCCTAGGGTTTTAACCTTATCATGGAACCAACAGAAAACGGGTTTGATAGAGCTAAGCGAAGTCTTTACTCGAGCATCTTCAAAGGTCTCAACTCTCAACGAGATCCATTGATGGTATTAAGGTGTTGTTTGTTTCAATAACATATTAATATGAAGTGAGATATTCCTTTATTTAAAAGGTATCCAGTTATCATCTTATCCAAAGGTGTCATGTTTCTTCACTTGCTGCCCATCATATGTTCGTCTCAATGTTCCTGTGTTTTGACCTTGAGATTGTGTTTTATTAATATCATTTTTAAAGCTGAATCTTCAACTTAGATGTTTAAGAGGGTGTTTGGATGAGTATCATAGTCTATATAAATTTAGTTTCTATTATTGTAGCTTCATAATTCTACGAGTGTACTAGCATTAGACCTCTTAAAACCCAAAATTTTTGGGTCAATTAGATTAATAACATAACAAAGAAATGATATCATTTCCAAACTTCCTTATGCAATCTTTCTTCAAAGTGGTCGTAATGTGTTTGGTTGAACCTTTTGGTGTTTTATATTCTAAATCTATTTTTTTTTTTATAATAGTTCTTAATTATTATTAAATTAAAAATCCCATTTTCATGGATATTGATTGATGTAGATATAGTTATTGGCCTAATCTCTCAAAAGAGTAATTTAAATCTATATATTTGCAAATCCTCAATATAGTCATAGAAATCTATTTAATATAAATTAAAACATGATTCTCGTCTCCTAATCAATATAATTATGAATTATGAATATATTAATAAAATTCTAGTTATTTTATGTTATAAGATCCATAAAAATATGTTCTAAATGATAGTCATGTCATTTAATATTGTTCGTATGTTTAACCAATTAGACCCATGTCATTTTATACATGTTTCTATATTTGTACCATTTAACCACTTGACCCATTTATTTTTTGTATTTGATCCGTTTAATTTGTAAACTCGGTCTTTTTCTATAAGGCATTTGACTCTTTCAATGTTTCAAGAGCATTTTAGAGGATGTGATGTATTGATGAGTGTCTAAATACTCATCATTTTATACCAATCTGAACTGCCAAAACATCCAAAAATACTCAAATATGTATCATAATACTTAAAATATCTTAAAGGTGTGTTTTATATGTTTCAAATGCAAAATATGCAAAAACAGATGAAAAAACGTACAAAGTTTGCATAATTGGCAGTTTCAGTCCCTCAATTTTCATAAATTGGCAAAACTAGTCCCTGGTTATTCTAAAAACTTGAAAAAGTCATCAAATGTCCTTTTTAATCACAAAGTTACATATTTAGTCCTTTGGTGCAAAGTTTCATAAAATTACAAGTTTAGTCCCTCAACTTTGGAAATTGACATAAATGGTCCCTGGGATGTTAAAAAAACTTTGAGAAAATCAATTTTGGTCCTTATACTAATAATCTTTTGCAGGAATGGTCCTTGGGTGATAAGTTTGGTGAAATTGCATAATTAGTCCCTGAAGTTTGGTGAATTGGCAAAAATAGTCCCCGGGTATTTCAAAAATGAAATATATCAAAAATACCCTTGTACTATTCACATGTGACAATTTAGATCCTCATGATAAACTTTGGAAAGTCACACATCAGCCACCCTTAACTTTCACCAAATTACAAAATTGGTCCTTGTGATTTCTAAATAAAAGCCAAACAGATCCTTTTTATTAATAAACCCACAAAACCAAATCCAAAACACAACCATACCAGCCCAACCCCTAGCCCAAAAATATTACCCAGCCCACTCCCTTAATATAAACCTGGGCGTTGACCCCGTTGACCCCGCCCAAAACCACTACTACTGTTCATCATCTTCCATACCACTGAGTCACCAAAACCAGGTGGTTTTGTGCCACCTCCCCCCTCCACTTGCCTACCCCAGCTCACATCCTACTCCCTTACACCACCTCACATCATTTCCCCAAGCAATTAATGCTTCCCCACCATCAAACAAGCAACCTCTATCCTCCTTTCCCCTGTTTTCTTTACCTTGACCCCCAATCCTAAATAAACCACCCCATCTTGTCCCCTCCACCTCTACATATGTCCACAATGCATTAATTGCTCCTCAAACCGCCTCAACTGTCAAATAAGACTTTGGCGCCAAAAGTAATTTGAATGGTTGAGATTGATTCTGCACATCCAAGGGTCCAAGATTAAAGAGAAGACTTATGAGTGGCCTCCAAGGCATTCTGAGACTATAAAAGAGAAGAGAAGACAGAGGGAAAAACACCTTGGCCTTAAGCCAATGTCACTTAGACCTAGCTTAATTGTAGTATAATCCTTTACTGCTTTCCTTTAATTATTGTAATTTACAAGCTTTCAGTAGTGTAATGAACATCAAAGTAGTGTAATGGAACTTAATTCTCAGTTTAAATACAAGTTTCTTTTATAATTCATGTTTTTCATAATTCCTTTAATTTTCATGTCATTTACAATTTCATGTTTGATTATTATTGTTAATGGACTCTTTAGGTCACATAAGCTCCTGACAAAGCTAATGAAAGCTTTTAGAAACATTAATTCAGTATTAGTCTTTAAAACCAAAAATCATTAAAAAATAGAGAAAAATAGAAAATAATTCAAAAATTCATATGTTCTTGGATGATTCTGCTTGGAGCATGGCTATTATGGATTTCCATGGTATTAGTGCCTCTTGGGAGGCTATAGGTTATGGTTTGGTCCTTGGTTTCCAAAGTCTCAGCAGGATTCACATGTAAGCTCACTTTTTACAATTTTTGCAATTTTATGCTTAAGTTATCTATCTGTATTGATTTTCTTCTTTTCTGTGTTTATTTGTTGTTTGTTCATGTTTTTATAGCTTAATATAAGTTTGTCTTGTTTTGGATTTGATTAGGCTTGAAAATTGCATTTCAACTGTATAAACTTGATTTTTGATAATCAAGGTTTAAACCTTGTGTGACTACTTGTTTAAACTTAGAAGGTCCTAATTTAACAGATGAAACCCTTTGGATTTGATAAAATTGGTATACACAGTATTATGTAATGAAAATCCATAATCAATATTGTTTAAGGTGTGTTTGGCATTTGCTGATCCAAGAGTGTTTAAGTGAGCCTAGGTTGTTATTTTTGGTGGATATATGGTGTACTAAGTTCTTTGAGGGTTGACAGCCATCAAACCTATTGCACACTTATATAAAAGTCAAAATCCACAATTTGGATCACTCACTTGATCACTGTGGTGATTTACATGCCCATACTTACCAAATCTGTTTAAATATTGTTCATACTTGTTTATTTTATGTTCTTGTGACTTATTATATCATAATTAGTTGTTAAATTCAGATCAAAGTTGATCAAAGTCAACTTTGATCATAAATTCAAAAAGTCAAAATTTCAGATTTTGTGTTTTTGAATTAAATAGATATTTTTGTGTAGGATTTAATACTTAGTTTTAGAACTTGTGCTTATAATATGTTTTAATTTAGCTGCTTATCTGTTTGTATGAATTTTATTAATTTTTAATTTAGCTTATTACTAGCTTAAATTTATGCTTAATTATAGTAGTTTTTGCCCTGTGTCACCAATGGATTGTCAAGTTCATGAGCTTGTCAAAGTCTCATGACTTGACCCCACTTTGTGAACTTGGCTTATTTGTGTTGCCTTAGTGGCATATTTGTTATGTATGTGCTTATTTTCCTGTTTATAGCTTATTTAGGTAGCTAAATCCACCCACCTTTTTTGTGCACCTTACTCCCTTCACTGAAGTAAACAGTGAAGGTGAGTTGATTTCATAAGCTTATAAAAGTCTCCTCACTGAGCTTAAGCTCTTGGTTTTTGGCTTTTCACAAAGCCAAACTACTAATTTCTACAACTCAGTGCTTGTTGAGCATTATAGCTTATTAGATAAGTTATTTGAGAGCTTGATAGTTTGCCCACTCACAACATACCCCTGAGCAATCAGGGTATTACACCATTTCCACAAGCCTCTCAGAAGCTCTTTAAAGGTCATAAGCTTGTGAAACTTGGTTTTTCTTGAAGCCTAGTAACCCAAGTATAAGATCCTGTGCCTAAATTTCATGTTGCAGCTCTCCTCATAGGGCTGCAACAAGCTTTAACTTATCACCAATAGAAAAGATATGCTGATTCCTCAGCATATCTTACCAATACTAGCTTATTTCATAAGCTTGCAAAAAGCTCACCTGTTGGATCTAGCTTATGTGGTTTAGCTTTTTGGGAAGCTTAACCACCATACTATAAGATCCAGTGCTTAATTTCACCATCGTAGCTTATTTAATAGGGCTGCAATGAGCTTTTTGTTTGTCCCATTTTCTGAGCACTTAGCTTATACCACAATACTCAGGAAATGGAGGATTTTCATAAGCCTCTCAAAAGCTCATCAGTGGACCCCACTTGATGAGCTTTGGCTTTTTAGAAAGCCAACCACCTCAGCTTGCTACTTAAAAGCTCAGTTTGGTCTTTAAAGCTTATTCACTAAGCTTAAATGGCCACTCTACTTAGTTGCAGGGGTGTTTGGATCTGAGTGTATCAGGGAAGTGCTTATTTGCTTATTCTGAGCTTATAAGTTATTCCCTGTTCACAAGCTTGTTCATAGATGTATATTATACTTGTACAAAACCTTTTTATACTTTCTTTTTCAGTTTGGGCTTATACCAAGCTCATTTGAGCTTCAAATCCATCCAAGTTGAGCTGTTAAAAGCTCAACTGTCTAAACCTTAAGCCCATACTTATAAGCACTTATCAGTGCTTATTTTTGTTTATATACACCTAATATACTTGTACATACACACACATACCTTTTATTTTTCATTATATAGCTGATTCAAGCTTATTCCAAGCTTATAAGTCCACTGTGAGCCCAAAAGCTTCACTGTGTGACTCATAAGCCACGAATTGCTTATTTATAGGTTTAATAAGTTTCATTTTTGCTAAATTTATATATTATCTGAATATATATAGTTCTATAAAAAGAAAAAGCCAAAAACACCTTTTAAGGCTAAGTGATAGCCTCTATTTAGAGGGCTTATGGCTTATTTGCCTCTTTTGATGAAACTGAGCCCCAAATAAGCTCACACAGAGCTTATTTGGCTTTTGTAAAAAGTTTTCCATTGTTAAAGTTTCTTATATATAGCTTATTATTAGTTTTGCAAAAAGAAAAATACAAAAATAAAATAAAAAGCAAAAAGGGGTGAGGCAGGGTCGAACCTGAGACCTCCCCCTTTGGAAGAGTGATAGTGTGTACCTGTATGCCAGTTGCCCTAGGGTCTTTTCTCAGTTATGCTCTACCAAACAATATACTTAAGGGTGTTTTGACCCTTTTGGCTTATATGAACTGTTAAGCTCTTAACAGCTTATTGGGATAAGCTGGTGTGCTCACTTCATTTTTCCTAGCACCTTCATACTATTTTATACTTTCTGTAATTTTTTCGTAATTTTTACTGTTCATATAGTATTTTTAATAATTAATATAGTTTAAATACCTTTTAGGATATAATTAGTAATATATTTTTAGAACGGCTTATTTATAATTTTTATAAACTTTTTATATTTTTTATGTATTCCTGAGATGATTAGGAAGTTTTATAAAAAGTTTTATAATTTTATAAATTAGTTTAGTATGTATAATAATTAATTAGTATTAATTAGTTTAACTAAGTAATAATAGTTTTAAATTAAGTTTTCTTATTTCTCTATATAAAATATAGTTTTTATATTTTTCTTAGCTTCTTATAAGTATTTTAGAATTATGTAAAAAGTTTTAGATTTTTTTTTGCTTATTTAGTATATATAATAATTAAATAATAATATTAGTAATTAAATAATAGTAAATAATTAATAATAAATAGAATACTTGTATAATAAATATATTTTTAGTTTCAAAATTTCTTTTATATTATTTTAAATTTTTCTAAGTTTTTAGTTTATTTATTTAGTCTTACTTTATATTTTCTTATTATTTAGGTAATTATTAAATAGTTAATAATAGTTTTTAATTTATAATAATTAATATAACACTTGTAAATATTATTTTAAATATATTTTAATTATAAGTAAATATTTTAAGTTTATTTAATTTGCATTTAAGCCCCTAAGGCATGCAAATTCCTACTATAGTTATATTTGTTGTTTTGTTTTGTACGTTTACGTTTATTTTAACTAAACGTACATTTGTATATACTTTATTATTTTAAGGTTTCTGATTGTACGTTTCTTAATTGAAGTAGCTGTGACAGAGCTATTACTATTCACATTCCAGTGTTAGTCATTCAGATTCCCATTTTTCTATATACATATTATTCCAACACATTACAAGTCATTGTAGTATCACGTTCACACCTCGTTGGGACATAACGACCCGGGGATGTACTTTTCTGTACTCACGTACTTTTCTGTACTTAAGACCCACGGATTAACTTTGCTAGTTCCTCCCGGGCTCCATTTAGATATTACGGTTGACCATTCACAAGTGGTTAGCTTGTGTGATAAATAAGTGACGGTTCGGGAGGAATCATGTATCATGATTGAAGTCGGTTGAAGTCGTATTGTCACGTGGATTAAGATATTTAGTTAAGGTGGAGATCACCATTCGAGTATCTTAAGATATTTAGTTAAAGAATTTCGAGTGGGTGAGAAGAAGATCAAAAAAGTAGAAGATTGAAGGGGACGAGTGGAAATCCAGACCACATTGTTGTGCCTCGGCTCTTAATGATGCTGGGATTATTTTGACTGTATTAAGGGGTGCTTGGTTATGTTGTTGCATGAGTTTGCCCGTGTAAAGGGTGTTTGGTTATGCTGCTGCGTGAGTTTGCCCGTGTAAAGGGGCGTTTGGTTATGCTTTAACTTTTTTTGGTGTATGTTGTGATGTGGATGTTTTTTATTTTGTAGTTCTTATTAAGCCTTCTATATCACATATCTCATGTGTTTCTTAGTTGTAGCTTAGTATATTGGTTTGTGTTGTTGGTGAGGTTTAGTTTGGTTTATGTTTGTTGTGCTCCTCATATGGACATGTCTCATGGGATGTTTGGTTTGTTTGCTATTTAAAGTTGGGGATAGTTTTTTTTTTTTTTTTCTTTTTTTTCAAAAAGTGAATTATATTAATAAACACAATATTTCTTACATCCATGAGACAAGAGAATAGACATGCATATTCTCTATGATACTAGCCAAACTGAGATAATAAAACTATACAAATAGCAATATCTGACAACACTGAACAGCTATCTCAGACAACAAACAGAACAATATCAGATACTATACTATCTTAGAAGACTGCAAGCAAATTATCTCCCATTTGCAGACATGAAGCAATTTCAATTCACCTTTGTTGCACCATACCATCTAACTACATTTCCACTACACCTTCCCACCAAGACCATTCAACCCACATCTACAATGATCAAGGTAGGAAAAGGTGAGTGGCATCAATAGGAACCTATTACCCCTCTAAGTCAAGGGTTATACCAGCTATGCTACATTTACATCTCTAAAATGGCTTCACACAACTGGGAACACACTCCTTGAGGGAGGACCAACCAAAACCTCCTGTGGAAATGTAAAGAATGGACCAACCAAAACCTCCTGTGGGAATGTAAAGAATGGACCAACCAAAGCCTCATGTGAGAATATAAGGAATGAACCATGAAGCTTCATCTTTCACAACTCTCAATTCCATTCTACTTACACTCCCCTCCTAGGCCATTTACCCTTCACAAAGGCTAACCCTACTTTATGGTACATCTATATTGAATTAGACCTCTCACTATCCCAAACATACCTTAACTAGTTTCCTCCCTAAGCCAAACTGATCAAGCACAGATGGGGGATAAGTAAGTACAGTCACACTAGTTAAGACTCCAAGGTACAAGTTGGGGATAGGTTATTAAGACCCCTTAAAACACTATTTGTACCCCCGTCCATGTTTTTTCAATTTTTTTTATTATTATTTTTATTTTTATAATTTTCTTTTTATTATGAAATAACTTGTAGGATTACTTGTGATGTATTAATCTTTGATGTTTGTCTTTTAAATGTGTAAAAATTATGCTATTATGTTGTGATAAGTGTGATGGTTGTCTTTTAAATGTGTAAAAATTAGCTAACCTTAAAATGAGAAATAAGTAAAATCACAACACATCTGCCCTGAACACAACCTCTGGTGGCGGTCCCTTATGCAAGGAAGGTCCCCCATATTTAAGGGACCGTCTATGTATATACATGACCGTCACTAGTCAGGCTTAAAAATGAGTTTCTTCTATTCTCTGTATGCTTTGTGTTTTCTGATCTATTCCACATCTTTTCTTCTTCTCCTATATTCTTCTATCTATCTTCTCCTCTCAACCCCTCTAATTCTTCTATATATATATATATATATATATATATATATATATATATATATATATATATATATATATGTGTGTGTGTGTGTGTGTGTGTGTGTGTGTGTGTGTGTGTGTGTGTGTGTGTGCGCGCTTCATACTCTAACTTGTTTTTGTTGCACGACACCATAGCTCGATTCCCCGGTGCCCTCATCTAGGGGGAGAACTAAGCTAGGGGAGATTTTATACCGTCGATTTCTTTCCTTTTTACACATCGACGAAGCCTTTTTGATTCTACAAAAAAGGTGAGAAGTAAATGAAAAACTCATTAAAAATTTATTAACACATAATTTTACCTAACATGAGTTTATATTTTGTAATCATCAAAAAGGAGGAGATTGTTAATACAAATAATTTCAAAATGTTATTTTCATTATTCGGTCTCTATACGTTTTGATAATCACAAAATATAAAAGCACGATATGTAAAGTTACGTTTAATAAGTTTTTAATCGAGAAAACTCGTTTCGACAACATATCGTCTACAACATCACTTCAGGTATGAATAAACACAATACCGACATTAGTAAAGTGATCAAAGAATTTATTTTCTCAAAACTTCACATTTTTATGTGACAAAACATTTTTACAAAAGTATTTTTAATTTTATTATGAAAACTTAGTTTAGTTTTAAAGTCTTGTTTGCTTTTAAAAACTTTGATTCTATCTTATGTGAACTCAAATCTTGAACAATATGAACAACTATATCTAAGTATGAACAATAATAATAATGTAAGCTAAGTATGTGAAATCAACACATGTATAATATAAACAATTATAGCTATATACGAGAGACAAGTAAATAAACGTTTATTTTATAATCCTTAGTTATATTTTGTATGAAAACTATACTGGATCAAAATGATCAATTATATGTATGTTACCTTTTTAGTTTGATTGTAAAAACTTTGTTTTGTGAATGAAACTTTTGTTTGATCTTTAAGTAAAATCAATACTAGCATTATATGAGCAACTACATATATAAACGTCTACGTTTACAAAAGTAATAACGATATAAACAAGATAATAAGTAAGATATGGAAAGATCTAACCGCGAGACAAAGGATTTATAGTGGTTCGGCTACAAGGACACCTTCCTTGCCCTACTCCACTCCTTGAGTCACCTACTCGAGAGTTTTCTTCACAATGTCAACAAGCTCCCTTATGGAGGAGAAAACCTTACACACCAATATACACACCACAACTTCGTCACAACTTATTCACACCTTCTACACACCTTCTTCACACCTTCTTCACACCTAATCACTACTTAATCACAACACTACTTCTTCACACCTATCTAGCTTCACAACTATCTACTTCACAACAATCTTTTTCACAACTATCTACTTCCTAGCTCTTCTTCTTCACAACAAACTACTTATATCTCACTACTTCTATTCACAACTTCTACTCCTAGATCTATCTAGTTACAATACTATCACACCTTTACAATGAATGTACACAACAACTAGACTATATACACAAATCTACAATACTTCACAACTTGATGTTGAAGAAGTATTCTTCTCTTGCACTTTGAGAGATGAGAGGTGAGGGAATGAATCACTTGAAGTAAGGATTAACAATTATATGATCAAAGGGTTTTTAGGAGGATGTTTAGAGAGATTTGGATCTGAAAATTTTTATGCAAGAGGTGAGAAAAATTCTAGGTTTAAGGTGGTATTTATAGGGAAAAAATTTCTGACAGAATCTGACAGGGGAGCGTGGCCGGTCCCCTTAATTGTGTGCCGGCCGCCTTAAAATTAAGGGGGTCGCCCTTATAATTAAGGGGGCCGCCCAGACGAAAACTGCAGTTTTCTTGTCTTTTTCTGGGGAAAGTTTATTTGGTGAAAAATTAACTGATTTTAGTTAAAATTTTGAATTCATATATTTATTATGAATAAAACATTTTCCTTTATTACCAAAAATGTTTTTCAAAAATATGTAATAAGTTTATTTAATTTTATAAACTTTGTATTATTTAAATAAGCATCCCTTTGATCATAAAATGTATTAGTCATTTGTTTATTCATACCTTAAGTGATTATGTTGGATGAGATGATATAAACTTGCTTAAAACTTGTTTACGTATTAACTTTGCGTTTAATGTTATATTTTGTGATTGTCAAAACTTAAGGATATCGAAAGATATTAATAACATTTTTATACATTATTTATATCAACAATCTCCCCCTTTTTGATGATTACAAAATCTAAACTCATTAAACTAAAAATTAATATATATGCAAGTTTTTAGTGTGAGTTTATATCACTTCTTCCCCTTTTTGTTAACATCAAAAAGGTTATCCCGACGAATGTTTAGCTCCCCTTGAAGTATACTCCCCCTCGTTTTGAGGTCATAGGAAATCGAGATATGGAATGCTTGCAAAAATATTTAGAGCACAAACAACATAGAAAAATATGCAATATACAAATAACAAGCATAGCAAACAAATATTAAGGATACATAACAATTAATTCAAAGTGATTATGTTAAAGATCCTAATTTGCCAAATAGAGCCATCGGACTTGCTTGTAACAAAAGGTTGGTTGATTCTTATTTGAAAGTGAAAATCATAAGCATATATTATGCTTAGATGGTTGATGATAGAGTGTTTGGAATGAAAATGGTTAAGTTCGGGTAAGATTGTTGGATTAATGGAGGTATATGTTTGGGTGCATGAATGTTGGAGAGTTTGGTGGTGGAGAGTTTAGAGGTGTAGAGTTAGGAGCGGAAGAGGTTGATTGAGAGTTTGGATGTTGTTCAAGCAAGGGTTTTGGATGAGATCTAGTGAGAAGATACTCAATCCAAGTGAAGTGTTCATTCAATGAAATGGTTTGTTTTTGGAGAAAGATGCAACAAGGAAAATTGTTGACATGTTTTGCAACTTGTTTCAAGTTGTGGCGTAATGAAGGAGAGCTAGAGGAAAATTATTCCAAGTTGCATTGAGCAAGGTGTAAGGCGAGAAGAGCACAAAGCTCATGGGCTTCCTTGAGTTCTTCAATGAACATCAAGTGTTCGAATGAAGGTGATGATGGTGGAGTGTGGTTTTTATTAGGGATGGATGATTGGACATGCAACATAGGAATAGCATGTGAGTTGGTAGGAGGTGGTGATCATACTTTTGGTGGTGGAGACATTTGTGAGTTTGAGTAATCATGAATGGATGAGAATAAAGGTATGGAAGAGGAGGATGTTCCTTGAGTGGAGAGTGTTTTAGATGTTGGATTGGTAGGTTGATCAAAATGTGAGGTGTTAGGAATGAGATTGGGATTGTTGTTTTAAGATTGAACATGCTCTTTATATGGCTTATGTGGGTGAGATGAAGGTGTATTTTGGGGAACAAAGATAGATGTTTTGTTATTATGATGAGGTTTGTGAAAGGGTTCATTTGAATGAACATGAGGTTTGTATATCATGAAATATGGTTTGACCTTCATGGGTTAAGTAGTAGTGGTAATGACACACTTTGTAGAGTGTAGGGAATGGTTATATGGTTGAATATTTTTGTGAGGATGACTAGGTGGAGTTATTGGTGAAGATGCGAAATGAGTATCAAATGATGTGATTGGTGAGAGTGAAAAAGCGATGTTTATGGAAGGGATTTCTTGGTAGGAGGGTGTTAAAGATGATGCATTAGCTGCACTAGGAGATGAAATTTGAGGTTGAGGTGAGTAAAGGTTATGAGGTTTGAGTGTAATGTAGAAGGATATGGGTGAGTAAAGGTTGTTTATATGTAATGTTGGTGGGTAGGAGAGTGAGGTGTTAAGTATGTAATGTTGAAGACATAGGAGGAATTTGGTGTTGGATGTTTGACAACAACATTTGGTTTGACGGGATTTTAATGGAAGTTAGGTTTTTCTTCTCCAAATGGGTTTTGGTTTAATGGGAGAGATGATGCGTGGGAATTTGCACCAGGCTTTACCTCTCAAGGGATCTTGAGAAGCTTACAACCCCCACTAGGCAGTGTACCTGATCGATGTAGTATAGTATAGTGACAAGTACCGGGGGATTGATCGTTCAGCTAGGAATAGTGTCGCTAGGATTAGAAAACCTAAATACTAGATCTAAAGATGAGGGATGATTCTTTTTATATTTTTATATTTTTTTGAAAGCAAGTTAAGATCTCGGGTTTGAAGGATTTGGGCGGAATTAGTTGCTAGTCAACTAACCCAATACTAAAGATACAATCAAAATAAAATACTAAAATGAAAATAAAACTATATTAAACTAAAGTTATGAGCAATAAGTGGGAGAAATGTGTTTACTTAGATTTCACTACTCCCTAGATATCTTTTACACGTTAATTACTTGTTATAGTTGCGTGGATGATAGATTGTATTCCTTAATACCATTCATGGGGTGGCGTACTTACTTCCCCAATCCTATGAGTGCCTACTTCACTCCTATGTCGAGCCTGCAAGAAGCTCCTAACATGGGATCATTAGAATTTACTCATGCATTAAATACAACCAATAAAACCTAGTACACATCGGTTCATGTTTCCTAAGACGTTCAAGCATGTTACACAATGGAGATCTGCCAGTTTTCTTAAGCCTAACATTGAAATCATTCATCCAATACAACCATAAACAAGTAATCAACACATAATCAACATCTAGGTTTCATTAGATCTAAGCAAACACAAGATAAATCTAGCCTAGCATGTTGAAATCAAGACAAGCACAAGATATAGACAACCAACACATAGACATATTGATTGAATTAAGAGAAGACTTATCTCAATAGCATATGTAAGGATTCAAGGGTTGAAAACCCTTGAAAAGCTGTAAAATTCGTACAAGGTTCGGCCCTAGGGTTTCTCCACACAAGTTCCTTCTTTTTTATAAATGAAAATTAGAAAACTATATATAGATATTAGGAGGTGACGGCGTCAAGAACAACTGTGTGACGTCGTCATCTCGCCGCCAAATAAATCCTCGGACTGCCTAGATCTACATCTGACGCCGTCACGTATACACCTTATGCAGGCCGTCATGAAATTAACTCTTGACGCTCTACTTGTGACGCCTTCATGTTTGTACTGGGTCGTCATGGTTTTTACTCTTGACGCCGTCAGGAATGTCTTCTTGACGCCGTCATACACTGTTCCCAGCATGGAAAATTAAGTCTTTGGCGTTTTCTTCACTTTTATGCTCCAAAAACATCCGAAATTGCTTCCTTTTCCAGATTTCACTCCCAAAGTATCTAAAATCACAAAAGGAACGATTTAGGGTAATATTTGATCAAATAAATTCAATTCCGGGCTTAAATGACCCTCTAAAAGTGGTCCATTTTTCGCCTCATCATATACCCTTACACTTGAGATTTGCTTGTCCTCAAGCAAATGCGCTTTTATTCTAATCAAAATACAAGTTAGGGGTCATTTAACACTAATATAAAAGTAATTACAACAAATAATCGTTCCACTAAAGACCAAAGACAAGCACGGAGGTCATATACTAGCACCTCACAAATAGTGTTTAGATACTCACATCTCTCGAGTGTAATAAAGTATAAATTACAATATGGAAACGGAAGATATCTCTCACTACGTGTTATAGCAAAATAGATTACCATAGGCTTGGGAAAGGATCAAACCTCCACCACATGGCGTAAGCACCTAGGATAAACTATCAAAGAGGTCTTTCAAAGGGTTGTAACGTTAGGTGTAGGGATATGAAATACACGGTTTTGTTGGATATAGGCAGTCTTTACTAGTGGCGAGTTAACAATCTTGGTTAATTACATGTACAATATGGTGTTGCTAAGCCAAGACTCGACTCGACTTAAACTAATAAATCAAAAATAACAAAAACATAAACATAGAATGAAACGGGATGGTAGTCCGTATGTTTTTTCTCTTTTCTTTTTCTATTTTTTTTTTCTTTTTCTTGTTTTTTCGCATACACTCTTACCCTACCATCCAAAATAATACATCATAGGGAATGGAAATTCCCCTTACACTTGAATTTTTACATACTTTACAATAAACTAATCTAATGACTCGAATTAAGATAATCAAAACACTTAGAGTACTTTTAAGATTAACGCACATATGGGGGTAATAATATTATGTTCTTCCCCCATTACTCCATAAAATAAGTACTTTACCCATGAGTCCCAATCGTCCCAAAACAATATGTACAAGGATATGACTCGACTTAGAAACCATGTAATCAATTAGATAGTTAACTTAGGGTTTAACAAATAACAATAATGCACTAAAGATGAGTGCATACACGGAAGGCTAAGGCGATTTGGGTGTACATTTGGGGTGGATTGTAAACAAATTCTTCCTTTAAGTAAAATGCTTAAAGTTAGAAATGAAAAAATAGGCTCGGAGGGGTGTACTAGGGGTATCGTGTACTAAAAATGAGTACAACGCTAAGGTGTGGGAAAAATTAGTTGACTTAACTAGCCAAGTAATATGACTTAAAGGGTCAAGTAATTATAATACGGGTTTAACACAAGGGTGATCCTAATGCCTCTTATCATGTAGTAAATCCTACTACACGAATGTAGTCTCATTAGCGGTCTCGGGATGCATCACTAACACAAGTTCTAGAATCTAAATGCTACTGGTACACTCATAAGCACTAATAGTAAATGCTTTTCCTATCAAATCTAAAGGCGAACCTCACATATTTGGGTGGAAAATTTTTCTGAATAGTACGGTTTTGTGCTAGTCATACAATCTCCTATCCATGAGACGCTTGCTATGGCTAAAGTTTCACTCCTAAATGTTGTAAAAAATTTTAAATTTGGTGCTAAAATTGCACTAACAATTATTTCTCATAGTTTTATTACACATCTACTATTAAACAAACAAACTCAAGCGAAAGTGTATTTGTAAGGTATCATCATTTTACCCTCCCCTTACACTTAGGATGAACATTGTCCCCAATGTTCAAGTAAAGAATGTAAAAGTGAAATAAGTAAAACAAATGAAATCAAATACTCCCCTGATTCGATCGGTATGGATAATAAGGTGGCCAGGTTAGATCTTCTTCCAAGAAAATGAACAATCAAAGCTTCCCTTCCAGAAAAATAAATCATCTTCTTATCATACATAACCTGTAAATCCTGAGAAAACAAACAAGGCAACCTCGCATAAAATCATCGGCAATCTACATAAGTTACTAAATCCTAGAAAACAAAGTAAGATATAATGCTTGTGGAATGAAGTTTGCAGATTTTCTGGAGATTATAAAACTTAATAATTCAAAAAAAACTTTAAGACTCCGTTAGAAAAACAAAACTGGTAAAATTTCTAGATTTTTACACGTGACGCCGTCAAGAGTAAACTCATGACGCCGTCAGAAGTGACCTGCAGAAATTCTTATGTTAAGTTTCCGGAAAATTTCTGGAAAAACTTGGTTCTACTTCCTGGAAAATCCTGCAAAACTTCATTATGACTCGATACAAGCACTTGACTCTAACAAATACGAATATACATGTTCATTTAATATTTTGGAGAATCACGATCGGTTTGTTTCTTAAAAACATATTTGGGGTTTCCCCTTACACTTATCTTTTGCAAAAATACCCTTGGGTGAAGTTAAGACTAGGCTAAACAACAAAGTAAAGTATTTCCACTTTTTAGTTTAAAAACATGATCTACCAACAATAAAAATAAAGCATGCATACGGAAGCAAGTAACAAACAAACAAAATAAAAATCACACAAAGCATGGGTTGCCTCCCAAGAAGCGCTTTTCTTTATTTACGAGTCTTGTAGCTAGACTCAAGGTCATGGGTTACTACGTGACCTCATCATTGGTTTCACTCTCTAGGTCGTCTTCTAAACCAGTTTTGTATTCCGGACCTAGTTGTAAGCATTCTTTGTAGAAACCAAGCATCCTATTTTTCACATACTCTACTCCTCTACGTCTATCCTCATCATTCCTATAATAAGCCGCTTGCTTGTGTTCCTTTTCTATATTAGAGAGAAGGCGGTATTGCTTAATTTTGTAAGGCATTTGGTAGGCAATCTCATCATTCTCTTCCTTGAATCTAACTATTCCTAAAGTCGGATCATAACTCATCCTAGTAGCCTCAACAAATGGTTTTCCGAATATTATTTGGCTTAGGAAATCATCTATCACCGGACGAGTGTCTTCCACTATCATAAAATTGATCTCATAAGTGAAATTACCTATAATCACATGCAATCCCTTCACTCTTCCCAAAAATTTACTTATCAAATTCTTATTGGGCATCATCCTAAAATCAAGTTGTTTCTTCATCACCCAATTGTAATAAGTCCTAGTCATGATGTTTATAGGAGATCTAGGATCGATGTAAGCTTTCCATATATGCATATGTCCGATGTTGCATGGTATGTTGATGTTAGAGGGGTCTCCTATTTTGATAAGGGGTGTGCCAAGGATATATGGTCTCTCGGGACTATCGAATAAATCCTTATGGTATTCCCGTTCTTCCATGATGGGCAACTTATCAAAGTGCTTTTCTATAGTTTCTACTTCCTCTAACTCCTCTCCCTTATTAACCTCAACTTCCCTACTTTCATCCCTAGTCTCGGTTTCTACTCTAACTTCATCCTTGTCACTTTCTTCTATCTCCTTATCTATTGGCTTAATGGTGACAACATTGACGAAGTGGACATGTTTGGATGATGAGGGGTCCTTAATTTGGATTCCGTTATTGGTGTCCCTAGTGTCCTTCCTAGGTGTGGTTAACGCATGGTTGTTGAGGGCTTTCAACAAGTTGTCTATCTTGTTGGTCATCTCCGTTTGTTGTTGGTTGAATTCGGTTTCGAACCTAGCTATGCGAGCTTCTTGAGATGCCATGAACTTAGACATCAATCCTTCAAGATTGTTGGTACTACCATAGTTTTTAGAAGGATTGGTGTTGAAAGTACGGTTGGAGGGTGGACCGTTTGGTTGGTAACGATTAGGCGGATTGGAAGAATTGGCTTGATTTTGTTTCCACCTAAGGTTTGGGTGATTTTTCCAAGAGGGGTTGTAGGAATCACCATAAGGGTTTGGCTCGGGTTTGAAAGTGTACCACTTATATCCCGCTTCATCGGTACACGAGGATGCGTAGTCCGCAAAAGCTGTTTCGGGGAGTTCCACACAATCACGAGTGTCATGGGGACCACTACATAATTCGCATGAAGAAGTGATTTTGTTCACTTGGATTGAAGGCTTAGGAGCTTCGTAAGATTTCATGAGAAACTTGACTTGGTCCTCAAGTTCCATAATCCTACGGTCGGGAGTGCTAGAGTTGTTCGAAGGCAAAGATATTGCCTTGACCGTTTTGTTCAAATCACGGGGATCATTCCAACTTTCGTTGTCATAGAGAGCAAGATCTTCTATGAGTTCCCATGATTGTTCCGCACTTAGATCACGTAGCTTACCACCGGTTGATTGGTCAATGGCTCACCTCGTGGAGAGATCGATATGGTCATAAAAGATTTGGACTTGGAGCCAAAGATCTATGCCATGATGAGGGACTTTTTGGAGTAAGTCATTGAAACGAGTCCATGCTTCATAGAGAGTTTCATTTTGACGTTGCTGGAACATCAAGATGTCATTTCTAAGCTTGGTAGTTCTCCCCGGTGGGAAAATTGTGCAAGGAAACGAGTGGTGAGATCATCCCATGTGGTGATGGATCCCACGGGTAAACGCTCAAGCCATTGGCTAGCTTGATCACGTAGAGAGAATTGGAATAGGCGTAATCGGGTTGTCTCTCTAGTTGCAACATCTAGGTCTATGGAATCTACGATTTTAAGGAAGTCCTTGAGATGTTGATTTGGATCTTCAGAACGAAGTCCATGGAATGCACATCCGCTTTGCACCAACCGGATGGTGTCGGATCGCAAGGGGGTCACATTGGCTCCGGTGAGCTCAATGGTGTTTCGGTAGCCTTGGTGGCTAGGTCGGGAATACTCTCCTAAGGTTCGTGGCCTAAGAGGTTCTAGTGGTGGGTTTTGTTGTGGTGGGATAACAGGTTCAAAGATGTTCTGTAGGACCTTAAATATACCAACTTTATCACAAATATAGAAGATTAGAAGAAGAAAGATGGTGACTTGGTGAGAGTATATGGATTGTATATGTGTAACTAGAGAGATGGAAATATGAGAGCTTTTATTCAAGGAAACACACACAAATACACACACAAGCACACACCTCAAATGAGCCTTTGAGGTGTTTAAATAGTAAGATACATGAGATGCCCTATGGGCTTTCTATGGGCTTGGGCTTGGACTTGGTTACATGTTTAGATAGCAAGGCTTATGAAACATATCACATAACATATTAGCTTGCCAAGTCCAAGGCCCAATGACTAAACTATTACTAATCTTAACAAACGACACAAAGTTACAATATGAGAATGACCATCACTTTTATATATAAATATTTTAATGCTAACAATCTCCCCCTAAGGGATGGTCATTCGAATGATGCTCCACGTGAGTGGGTCTTCTGTGTTCGTTGTCTTTAACTTTGAGTGTCGTTGTAGAATAGTCTTTAGTCTTTGTTCCTTCATGCATTGTGATCTTTGATAACTGATTTTTCATCGTTCTTTGTTCCTTTGCGATGTGGGATTATCTGCCTTTCGTCACTTCTGCGTCTGTGGTGGTTGTTTGCCATTCCAACATGCTCATACATCTTTGGACTTTGATATTCATATGCACGTAGTTCCCTTTCTTTCACTTTGATCTTTAGTCTTTATACTTTGTAGATTCTTCTTTTTGGCGTAGAATCTTTCTTTGAACTTTGTGATGTAAAGATCTTTGAGGGAGCTTTCTTTAACTTCCAGATGTATGTATGAGCATGTGGAATCTTTCGCCATGGAGATGAAGTGTCCCTGCATATAAACAGTTAGCAATAAAACATCCGGTACTTACAGATAAGAATTAGAGATCGTCAACAGCATAGTGTGAAGACTCCTTCTAACCCTTACCAAGGCCGTTCCCACGTCAGATACTCTCGAGAGAGCTTACGAGACCTACTTAGTAGCTCAATGACTGGGTGAGTCGCTGGGGATCACTCCACGACTGTAGACCGTTTGAAACCACCGCGAACACTAAGCGTAACCCATAAAGAATTACCGGAGTGACCTGCTGTCAGGGCTGCTTGATGTTGACCCTGGCAGGAATTTCCATTCAATCATTGAGAATCACGAAAGTGAATTCTCTCATAAATGTTCTGGCAGATTGCTAAGATCTGCGTAGGACTCTTAAGTTTACATCTGGTGTCCTTAATGATGAACAACCAGTGTAGAGATATCATGTGTTCCTATGAGATCTTTTGATGAATCTCGGGGCTCTAGACTCGATAAGTGCACATTTGGTTTCCTATGCGGAGATTAGGGAGAGGTCTCCTGCTTCAATATCAACCATCTCTAAGAGACAGGTCGATAGATTACACCGGTTCCCCGTGAGAATGAAACAAGCTCTTTTAAGAGAACTTGAGTGGATAAGAAGGTTTAGTACAGTGCGTCACTGGGTCCATGACGTCTTTGTCTTCAATACCGGTGTCACCTTAGTAACAACCAGTAGCATATGAGTTGAACCCGGTGTCTGCCCTAAGGTTGAACATTTGGAGGGCTATTTCTTTTCACCCTTTTTCATATCTTTTCTTTTTAATTCTTCAACCCCTTCTTTCTCCTTTCTCATTTACTCTTTTTTTTTTCAATCATACCTAAGGACTTCTAATTCTAATCTATTGGAATTGTCCTTGGGTAGATCCCTCCGGCTCTGGCGGATCATAGGACGGTTTTTCCTAACCTTAGTCACCTTATAACTCCATGACTATCCTATCATTGCCACGGAACCATTTATGAAAATCTCTCAAAGTGTTTATGATAATAAAACACATTGTTGTTACCACTTTGAGAGTTTTGCATTTCTTTTGAAGGACTCCCCCTTCACATGTGCTCATGTAATTTTTAAGAAATTTGCACATGCGGGTGGAGTTTGCACTTTTGAATTGATCCACTTTCAGTGAACATGACCGATTCGAGACACGCTTACATCACTAGTTAGACTAGCATGAATTTATTACCCGTCCTGGTCAAGTCCAAAGAAAGTCTCTCTATACGGTACATTCTACTCAGACAGGTCCTATTCGAGACATGCTTACATCACTAGTTGGACTAGCTTGAAATTATTACCCGTCCAGGACAAGTCTTTTCGATTACTGACATTTTAAGCTTCGTCAATTCATTGGTAATATCTGAGTCAAGCTCTTATGAGATTCAGCCACAATCTTTAAACATCTTTGATCACATTTTAATCATGTCTTCTCCCCCTCAAAAATAGCATATCGTGATATTTTTGATATCAACAGATTAAGAAAAAGCTTTTGGAGAGAAAGACATATTCTGCATGAATTTGGAATATTTTTGTTTTTGAACTCCCCCTTAATGATAGCATATTTAAAATTACTTAGTTGTTTTGAGGGAGTTATCTTGAGCACTGATTTTGAGAGATTTTGAGAAATCTTTTGAACAATCTTGAAAAAGTGCTCAAGAATTTTGTTAGAAAACGAGTTTATGCTTGAAATCTTTTTCGTTTGTTTAGACTCGAACTTTTTGAAAAAGAGTGCATCATTGAACGTACGAGTCCTTGATTTGAAAATAATCAGAAGTCGTCATTGAACGTACGGGTTTCGTACTGAAGTATACGAAAGCCATTGTGAAGAAAATTTTGAGAAACGACATGTTTTAAAAAAGAACTCCCGCTCAAGCATCTGTACATGTCCGTATCATTGTTGAATGACATTTCTAGAAACGTACAGAATATTGATTTATACGAGAGACATGTCGTGAGAAGAATATTTTTGTATTTTTTGATTTTATATTGTTTTTGTATTTTTTGAAATTTTATATTTTTGTATTTTGTTTTTGTTGGTTTTTCAAATTTTGTGTTTTGATTTTTCAAAAATATTTACAGCGAAGCGATTTTGAAAAACATTTTTCAAGAAGATTCGAGAAGACATTCTAGCTCCTCAGGAGTTAGGCTTCGCATGCCAATTCGTCGAACTAAATAGTCAAACCTTTCTTTTGGAAGGGCTTTAGTAAATAGATCGGCGAGTTGATAATCAGTCTTAACGAAAAATAATTCAACAGTACCCTCTTCCACGTGTTCTTTGATGAAATGGTAGCGGACTTTGATATGCTTCGTCTTAGAGTGATGTACGGGATTGCACGAGATGGCTATGGCACTTTTTGAGTCACAATACATAGGTATTCGGTCAAAAGTAAAGCCATAATCTGTGAGCTGTGTCCGCATCCAAAGAACTTGGGCACAACACGCAGATAGAGACACATACTCGGCTTCGGCGGTTGATAGTGCAGTACAATCCTGTTTCTTTGAAGACCAGCTTACAAGCTTTTCACCCAAAAATTGCGCTCCACCTGATGTACTCTTTGCTGTAACTTGATCACCAGCATGGTCTGCATCTGAAAATGCTGTTAGATTAAACTCCGAATCCTTCGGATACCAAAGTCCTATGTTAATGGTGCTTCGTAGGTACCGAAAGATCCGTTTAACCTCTTTGAGGTGAAGTTCGGTAGGCTTTGCCTGAAACCGTGCTAATAAACATACAGCAAATTGAATATCTGGTCGACTAGCAGGTAGGTACATGAGAGAACCGATCATACTCCGATATTTCTTCGGATCGATAGGTTTTCCAAACAAATCAGCACCTAATTTTGGTGAAGTGACCATTGGTGTACCAACAGAATCACAATTTTCCATTCCATGTTTTTTCAAAATCTCTATTGTATATTTAGCTTGATTGATAAAAATACCACGAGGGGATTGATGGATTTGTAAACCCAGAAAGAATTTTAGTTCCCCCATCATGGACATTTCAAATTTACTTTTCATGAGATTTTCAAAATGTTTTGAATGGTTAGGATTGGTTGATCCAAAAATAATGTCGTCCACGTAAATTTGAACGATCAAAATGTCATCTTTGAACTTTTTGATAAACAAGGTGTCATCAACCGTTCCTTTTGTGAAATTGTTTTTAAGCAAGAAAGATGATAATTCGTCATACCACGCTCTTGGAGCTTGTTTTAGACCATAAATTGCTTTCTTAAGCTTGTAGACGTAGTCTGGATGATCTTTGTCGACGAATCCCTCTGGCTGACTCACATACACTTCTTCTTTCAGAGTTCCATTTAAAAAAGCTGTCTTAATGTCCATCTGATAGACTGTGATGTTTTTGTGAGCTGCATAGGCTAAGAAAATCCGGACTGCTTCAAGTCTAGCTACAGGCGCGAATGATTCATCGAAATCTATCCCTTCTTCTTGTGGATATCCTTTAGCCACGAGACGAGCTTTGTTGCGAATGACAGTCATTTCCTCATCCAGTTTGTTCTTCCACAACCACTTGAGATCAAGAACACGTTTATCAAGTGGTCGTTCAACAAGTTCCCAACTATCATGTAACAGGTATTGAAGAAATTCCTCCTGCATCGCTTCAATCCAAGGGTTTTCTGCCATTGCTTCCCGAATGTTCTTTGGTTCTTTGAGGCTGATTGAGCAGACGTAGATGCACAATTCGAGATCGGTGGCAAGTTGTCTCCTCGTCTGAACTGGCTTTGAAGGTTCACCAATAATATGTTCTATTGGATGGTCTTTTGTCCATTGAAACGTAGAAGGGTACCTTTGGTTGAACGAATGTGTGTTAGATGGTTCTTGTAACCTCGAAGAAGATTCAGCAGAGTCTGATGCAAACGGGTTTTCAAATACTTCTTCTTCTTCTTCTAACGCAGCATCGTTTGAATTATTTGTTGGTTCTTCTTGAAAATTTGTGTTTTGGTTTTGCTCATCAACTCTTGGTATTTCAGTGTCAAGTACTGGAGTTGCTTGAGTAGATGTAGATGATGTTGATGTAGTTGGTGCTTCAGCTTCGATTGTTGTAGATGCATCTTGTGATGGTGGTGGTTGATGGTTTTGAGCGGGTGCAGCGGAATGTTGTTGAGATGCATTAGTCGAAGTACCACCATAATATTCATCAAACATTAACTCGAAGAAGTTTTCCAGTTCTTGTTCTGAAGGTTTATCCGTGTTTGTTGATTGAGCTCCTTGAGGTACGAGTCCTGAACTGATGTGTCCAGAAGTCCGCATGTTTAGTGCGGGTCCTAATCCGTTTTGATTAGAAGCCATCGGATTAAGCGCGGGTTCTAGAGCGTATCTCTCAGAAGCCATCTGTGAAATTTCGTCAAACTTCACATTCATCGTCTCCATTATCTTTTTCGTTCTTCTATTATACACCCTGAATGCCCTCGAGTTTTTTGAATATCCAATGAAGATTCCAATATCACCCTTAGCTTTTAACTTCCCTAAATCTTCTCTGTCATTCGTCGGATAGCACAAAGCGCCAAACACGTGAAGGTAAGAGATGTCAGGTTTACGGTTGTTCACTAGCTCATATGGGGTTTTATTGAATCTCGGATGGACTAGGGATCGGTTTTGAGTGAAACAAGCAGTGGCAACAGCATCAGCCCATAAGAATATTGGTGCACTAGAAAAAATTAGCATTGTGCGAGCAGCTTCCACAAGAGTTCTATTTCTTCTTTCAACTACCCCATTCTGCTGTGGAGTTCTAACAACTGATGTTTGGTGTGTGATTCCAACATCTTCAAGGTAAGTTCTTAACTCTTGGTTTGTAAATTCTGTGCCATTGTCTGTTCTTATAATCCTTACTGGAGCTTGAAGTAGAACTTGAATACGCTTCAGAAAGGTGATGATGATGCCTGGTGCTTCGTCTTTTGATCTCAAGAACTTTACCCAAGTATATCTTGAATAATCATCAACAATAACGAGAATATACTTCTTCCCATTAATGCTTTCAACTCTCATTGGGCCACATAAGTCCATGTGCAACATATGTAACCTTGCTTCCGAACTAGGTACGGTTTTGGGTTTATATGATGCTCTTTTGCTTTTTCCTTGTTCGCATGATGGACATAGGTGTTCCTTGGTGTATTTGAACTTAGGAAGTCCGGTGACGATGTTGTCTTTGGCTAACTTGTTGATCGTGTCGAAATTGAGATGGGATAAACGTCTATGCCACAGCCAGGACTTAGTTTCGGTTGCCCTTGTCATAAGACAAATTGGTGATGTAGAAGCCATTTGGTTGATGTCGATGGCATACAAGTTTGTACCACGATTACCAGTTAAGAGATCATCACCAACCAAATTTCTAATAAAAACCGTGTTTCTCCTGAATGCAACTTCTAAATCTGCATCACAAAACTGCCCAACTGAAAACAAGTTGTGTCCCAACCCTTCGACATAGTAAACTCGAGTGATCAAAAAATTCCCAAACTGAAGATCTCCAAAACCCAGGATAGCTGCTACATGATCATTTCCAAAGCGTACAGTTCCCATGAATTTCCATATGAAATTGATCAGCAGCTTTAAGTTCCCGGTCATGTGCTTGGAGCAACCCGAGTCGACGATCCAAAGACATATTTCGATAACCTGCCATGAACAGAAGAGTTTGTATTTGGAAACCGTGTTGAATTTGGTTCCATGGGGTTAGGAGTAAAAGCAGAATCACACTCATAGACAGTTGCTACTTGTTTAGCTTGAGTTATTTCTAATTTGCCGTCCTTAAGAGTGAACTCTCTACCCGTCGGAATCCACATACAAAACTTAAGATAGTTCCTAGGCATTCGACTAATAGTGGTAGTCCTAAATCGTGCAACTAATCTTTCTATAGATCTGGATCTAGCACTAGGTCTTTTTGGAACATTCTTCTGTTCAGGCGTAACATTCACATTCTTAGAAACACATTCATCGTGAACATCATTAATTAAACATTTCTTGCATATTAAACAAACAGAGTCATTACATGCGTTAGAAACAGTACGTTCGGCATTACATTCAGATGAAACATGTCTCTTATTACAAAGCGATAAATTCCTAGGGTGTTCTTCTACTTCTTCAGCTTTATTCTTGCTACTACTCTTAGAAACAGGCGAGACTCTATTGTTCCTTGTATTGCTCTTAGGCTTTAGTCTGCTGCTCCTAGAGGTGCTTTCTAATCCTGTAGAAGGTAAGGCATACACATTAGGATTTATATTGTTGTCCTTTTTACCATCCCTAGATTCTTTAGAATTAGCCTTTATGCACTTATCATTTGTCTTAGATGTTGAGGCAAACGCACTAGTGGGACTAATCCTAAAAAGGCCAGGTGCTAACACTTTAGGAGTTTCGACAACCGCTTTTCCTTTATCAACAATCTTATCATTATTACTTTTCTTGGGCAAGGGTGTTGGAGTGACTGGTTTTGTCAAATCCTTTTTCTCATTGACTTTTAGAGCAAACCGTGAAATTGACATTTTAGGTTTTTGAACCGTGTTTGAAACATTTGGTTTCTCCGAAGTCAATGGTTTTGCAAACTTAGTTTCCTCACCCTTTCCTTTTTGACTTTCAAGCTGAGCCCTCAAAAGATCATTTTGCTCTTTCATTTTCTTTAAATCACGCTCATACGACAATTTGTCATACTTGCATTCTTCCTTTTTCCGATCCAGTTGTTTAAAATATGACACATTTTCTTTTTCAAGCTTTATAAGAGCATTTTCATATTTTGAAACAATTGCGGAGGTCTCAGCTCTCAGTCTTTCATCGTCTTGAACAGAATATGTTTGTAAAATGATGGACATAATGTCAGTGGTCATAACAGCTTCGAAGAGAGAATCATTTAGGTTTTCCAAAACAATCATGTTTTCACGAGCATCATTAGCTTCGGTTACCAGGGATTTGTGGTCCTTGACAAAGTCGGCCATTTCTTTTAAGAAAATTAGTTCAAAATTTTTTACACTCGCGCTGATGTTATTCAGTGGAATAGTAATTTCGTTTTGAAACACCTTTTGCTGTTCGATGTGAAAACTAGAATGCCAGTTGTTAATATCGATGGAAGTTTTGGATTTAACAATGTTTTGAAGTTCTTGAATTCTCATTTTAACGTCATCGAGAATGTTTCTAGCCTCACTTGTTTTAAAAGTGTTGTTAGAGGAAATTTGTTCCAGTTTTGAAAGAGACTTGGAAACAACTTTCTTTTTAGACAAGAATTTCGCAAATGGTCGTTTTATGGAAAACGCAGATGGTTCTGTTTGTGGAACAAAAGTGATTCCCGAAAGTTTGTTCAGTTTGTTGTAATGAATGGGTTTCAAATCCTTTTGTTTCATTTTATTAATGCTCTCTTCGACATGTTCAATCGTTAGCACAGAATCCCGAACGACGGGAGGATCATGTTTGGTATAAATCATATTACCATTGTACAAAACATTCTGTTCTTGCTGAGCTTTCTTGAGATTACAAGGGGTGTTGTTACCAAGAGACATTTTATGTTTCGTATGGTAAATCGGATGAATTTGATTTGAAATCATTTTCATTGTTTGACTCGACTGACCCGACTTAACCACTAATTCCTCTAAATGAGCAATCATGTGTTCTGACTCTACGATTTCTTCCAAAAGTTTGTCTTCTTTCTTTGCAAAATCCTTTTTCAACTCATCCATTTCTTTTTCAAGATTGGAATAAGCTGTTTTTTGTTTAGAAAGTTGGTTTTGTAAATCAGAAATTTCCGTGTTTAAAGATTTTATCTTTTTGAAAGAATTAACATCAAGTGTGTCAACTTGAGTTGCAATTTTTGTTTCTCTGAAACGGAATTTTCATAACCAGTTTCTAATTCAGACAATCTTTTGGTATGAAATTCAAAAGCTTTAACGGTTGATTTGTAACTCTCAAGCTCAGCGGTCAATTTAAAATTCGCGGCCTTAACATCGCGATTGACCTTTTGCACATTCTCAATTTCAATACGACAATTATTCAATAATGATTCAAACAAAGCACGTGTTTCCTCATCATTCGCAGCATGCTGTGGAACGAAGCCTCCATTATGATTCACATCTGGAGTTGCTGAAGGAGTATTGCTACTACTTGGCATGTCCAGGGATGTATCATAAGTGGGTGCTTGCTTCTAAAAATGCTGTTCTTCATGAGGAGACATATCAAATATATCATTATTGTGACATGTGTTGAAGTTAGATACCTCAGATGGTGCATTGGTGTCATAAACAGGAAGTGTGTCAGAATCCGTGTCATACTTAGCTTCCTGAAGATTCGCCATGAATATGCAGTTCGCATCGATATCTTCTCTATCTTCCATGTCATCCATAAGAGCCATAAAGTCATTCTCCTCTGCGTTCAACTGAAATCCTGCCTCTGCCTTTTGTGCCAACATTACTGCTTTTTGCAAGTACGCTAGATCTTTCTTATTTGGCTTAGTAGGATAGTTCCTTGCCATATGACCTACACCCTGGCAGTTGAAACACTTTACTGGATTACCCTGATTCACATTTCCCAAATTCCCAACTACTGGAGCTGCAACATTTCTATTCTGATTACCCATTGCCTGATTACCAACATTCTGACCCCTCTGATTTCCAACAAACTGACCCAACTGATTCCCTGCATTTTGACCATACTGATTCCCTGCATACTGACCTGCATTCTGCATATTCTGATTTCCCATATTAAATCCCGTAGCATATCCTTGCTGATTCCCATAAACTCCAACCATTTGGCCTCCGTTGCCCATATTGAAACTCGGCTGAGCGATCTGCCTGTTGCGAGTATTCGATGAAATCCTTTGGTTGTTGTTTGTTGGTGTAGAATAGCGTCCTTGGAATGCCTTTGTCAGAAAAGCAAACGCTTGAGTCAATGCTGCAGCAGCTTCATCATTGTCAGTGAATTCTGGTTCTTGGAATTGTGGATATGTCTGTTGTGGAATAACGTCTTGTTGTTGTGGGTAGAATTGTTGTTGGTAGACCGGTGTTGGTTGTTGAATGTATGATGGTTGCATGTAGTTGTGAGTGGATGATGATGGTTGTTGAGTGTTCACTTGTAATGGTGTTGGTGTATTGGCAATTAGTGCGAGAGGGTCATGATTCTTTGCCAATCTTTCTTTCCTAACTTCATTAGCCTCAGCTTGGTTTTGCTTCAGAAAGTCATAGAGTTGATCATAATTCACCTGATGTAAGTCCTTTGTCTGATTAACAATTGTAACATAACGACCCCATTCTTCTGGAAGGTTATTGACGAATTTGATGTTTGTTGCAATTGTTCGAGGTGTCAACTTGTTTCTGATTAACTCATTCATCAACGTGCAAAACCTTGTGTAGTATGACTCAATCTGTTCACCTTTAGTGGATGTGAAGTTCTCCCATTCAGTAAGAAGTTTGTTCTCAACGTCTTGTTGTCCAATCTCTGTTCCATGACAAATCCTTCTAACACGTTCCCACATAGCATGAGCAGTTTCACAGCTGTCGACCGCAGCAAAGATCTCCCGAGGTAATCCAAGTTGGATTAGATGCATTGCCATATCATCAGCTTTGATCTGCGCCTTGTCTTCATCAGTGTAATCTTCTTCTGTTTGTAAACGCATGTATGGTTCAGTAGGATTTGTTGAGTTTGGATCACCGGCAACTTGAACTTGTCTTGGCTGAAATGGACCATTCTTAATGGAGTTGAGCATGAGGTTACCATCAGTCTTAGTTTTGATGTAACGAAGCATGCGTCTTGTCCATGGGAGATATTCACCTTTTTCAAGCATAGGAGGTCGGTTTTCCGCACCGGCTGCATGAATGTCTTGCTGAGATGCCATTGATGAAGTGTAGATGGATAAAGTTGATTCTTGGATCGTTCCAACGAAATAGGAGTTGTGTTTGGAGTAAATAGTTGCAAGATTTGACGGTGAAAGTTTTGACTTCAATAACTTCTTCTCAGAGAATTCCCAAGTTCTCGAGATATGTCCAAGTTCCAAGTTTTCGTAAATTATGACAAAGTTCTCGAAAATTACAAGATTGCGAAACTTTGTCTAAGATCTCGAAAATTATAAGTTTGCGAAACTTTGTCCAAGATTTCGAAAATTATAAGTTTGCGAAACTTTGTCCAAGATTTCGAAAATTATAAGTTTGCGAAACTTTGTCCAGGTTCTCGAAAATTTTAAGTTTTCAAAAAAATTGTCCAAGTTTTTCTCGAAAATAACAGGGTTGCGAGAAAAAAATTGTGCAATTTTTTGAAAATAACAAGTTTGCGAAAAAGATTGTCCAAGATTTCGAAACTTTTCCAATTATGATGGCAATAAAGTATTGCGAAAAAGATCTTGGCCGAGGACTTTTTGATAATATGACAACACAAGAAGTTTTCTCGATAAAATTTCAACACAGGAAATTTCAACAAAGAAACTTTCCAACTTAGATGGCAATAAAATATTCTCGATAATATTTCAACACAGATTCTCGATAATATTGTGCAATGTTTTTTTTCGAAAATTACACTTATCGAGAATAATAAATACTTTTCTAAATTATACAATTTAGAAAGTTATCCCAAGTCGAAGTGTTTTTTCTAACTTATACAAGGAAGAAAAACACCGAGTAAACCGCGGAATCGTATGATGATAACAAGTATGAGATTCTCGAAAAATGGTAGCCAAATCGTGTAGCTCAAAGCACTCCAAAATCAAGTTTGTGTTCCAAGATACTTGTACTTCTATGCATAAAATCACCAAAACTTGAAGAAAGTTCCAAACCTGATGATTTTTATCAAACTTTTTGAGATCTCGAAAACAAGTACAAAACCAAAGTCGAATTTTTTAAGCTAGAAATTTTCAAAAAGATTAAAACTTTCTTGTTAGATAAGGTTTATAACACTAGTTTGTAATCAAAAAAGTGTTAAAAACCAAGAAAAAACAAGAAAAGTAGGAATTTTTATGAAAAATAACGTGTAGAAAGCTTAAAAAATACGAAAAACACAAACACCCAACACTCCTAAATCATTGTTAGGCGATTGATACCACTTGTAGGACCTTAAATATACCAACTTTATCACAAATATAGAAGATTAGAAGAAGAAAGATGGTGACTTGGTGAGAGTATATGGATTGTATATGTGTAACTAGAGAGATGGAAATATGAGAGCTTTTATTCAAGGAAACACACACAAATACATACACAAGCACACACCTCAAATGAGCCTTTGAGGTGTTTAAATAGTAAGATACATGAGATGCCCTATGGGCTTTCTATGGGCTTGGGCTTGGACTTGGCTACATGTTTAGATAACAAGGCTTATGAAACATATCACATAACATATTAGCTTGCCAAGTCCAAGGCCCAATGACTAAACTATTACTAATCTTAACAAACGACACAAAGTTACAATATGAGAACGACCATCACTTTTATATATAAATATTTTAATGCTAACATGTTCCCATCGTCCATGATGTCGGGTGGTGAAGAGTTACGAACAAAAACACAAAGAAATAAGATAGACTAAAGAAAACCTAAAAATAAAAATAAAATCTTACTAGAAAGGAATCTAGCAAGTAGACCTAATAAAAAGAGATTCTAACCTAGACAATAACTATTCCCCGGGCTGCGGCACCAAAAACTTGGTAGCGTAGGAATTTGCACCAGGCTTTACCTCTCAAGGGATCTTGAGAAGCTTACAACCCCCACCAGGCAGTGTACCTGATCGATGTAGTATAGTATAATGACAAGTACCGGGGGATTGATCGTTCAGCTAGAAATAGTGTCGCTAGGATTAGAAAACCTAAATACTAGATCTAAAGATGAGGGATGATTCTTTTTATATTTTTATATTTTTTTGAAAGCAAGTTAAAATCTCGGGTTTGAAGGATTTGGGCGGAATTAGTTGCTAGTCAACTAACCCAATACTAAAGATGCAATCAACATAAAATACTAAAATGAAAATAAAACTATATTAAACTAAAGTTGTGAGCAATAAGTAGGAGAAATGTGTTTACTTAGATTTCACTACTCCCTAGATATCTTTTACACGTTAATTACTTGTTATAGTTGCGTGGATGACGAATTGTATTCCTTAATACCATTCATGGGGTGGCGTACTTACTTCCCCAATCCTATGAGTGCCTACTTCACTCCTATGTTGAGCCTGCAAGAAGCTCCTAACATGGGATCATTAGAATTTACTCATGCATTAAATACAACCAATAAAACCTAGTACACATCGGTTCATGTTTCCTAAGACGTTCAAGCATGTTACACAATGGAGATCTTCCAGTTTTCTTAAGCCTAACATTGAAATCATTCATCCAATTCAACCATAAACAAGTAATCAACACATAATCAACATCTAGGTTTCATTAGATCTAAGCAAACACAAGATAAATCTAGCCTAGCATGTTGAAATCAAGACAAGCACAAGATATAGACAACCAACACATAGACATATTGATTGAATTAAGAGAAGACTTATCTCAATAGCACATGTAAGGATTCAAGGGTTGAAAAGCCTTGACAAGCTGTAAAATTCGTACAAGGTTCGGCCCTAGGGTTTCTCCACACAAGTTCCTTCTTTTTTTATGAATGAAAATTAGAAAACTATATATAGATATTAGGAGGTGACGGCGTCAAGAACAACTGTGTGACGCCGTCATCTCGCCGCCAAATAAATCCTCGGACTGCCTAGATCTATATCTGACGCCGTCACGTATACACCTTATGCAGGCCGTCATGAAATTAACTCTTGACGCTCTACTTGTGACGCCTTCATGTTTGTACTGGGTCGTCATGGTTTTTACTCTTGACGCCGTCAGGAATGTCTTCTTGACGCCGTCATACACTGTTCCCAGCATGGAAAATTAAGTCTTTGGCGTTTTCTTCACTTTTATGCTCCAAAAACGTCCGAATTGCTTCCTTTCCAGATTTCACTCCCAAAGTACCTAAAATCACAAAAGGAACGATTTAGGGTAATATTTGATCAAATAAATTCAATTCCGGGCTTAAATGACCCCCTAAAAGTGGTTCATTTTTCGCCTCATCAAGAGGAAATGATAAGATGAGTGGAGATTGAAAGGAATGAGAGTGTTTATAATGTAGGATTGGTAGGATCAAGGATGGATAGACTTTGATGGAAGGTTTAGGATAGAATAAGTGTAACACCCCCAATTTTGAAATATTTGCAGCGGAATAAAGATTGGGTGTTACTTCACAGCTCATAGTTTTTCAGTAGAAAATGATTTTCTAAAAATATTTATCATTCGAATTTTTATAAATATCAGAGTTTTCAAAATGAGGTCCCAGTGGTTTTTTAAATTTGTTAAATAGGTTTTCGAATGATGATAAAATTTATAGCCATTGTGAGAATTTCGTGCTCTTCCGTCCCATCATTGCTCGTTATAGACCTGAGATAAACATGCTAAAAGTCAACAAAAGTTGAGTGATATTCATAGGTTTAAGTTTAAAAGATTGAACACAAGTTATAAGTGATAATTGCACCGTCATACAATTATAAGTAAAAAAAAACAGTTGTTATTGCATTAAGCTCATGACGCTCAGCCGATTAACATATCTCATCACGAATGATGGATTATAGTAACAGGGGGCCCTCGGGATAGGTTCTTGCCAGTAACCTATTAGATTTCAAATAAAGTGCGTTTGGTTGTTTTCTCGAACTCCCAAACGGGGATGGTCAGTCCCTAATAGATCTATCCACAATTATTTACGTTCACCTCCTGGTTGACTAAGGCTCATGATATGAGGGACTTTTAGCAAGGAAAGGTACTTAAGCAATAACGAGATCAGGTAAAGCATACCAAGAAAATACTTGTGTTCAGTTTGTAAAAACTAGCATGTATCCCCCTCGCAGGGTTTATAAAACATTTAAACAAGTAAAGCGAGGCTATGAACTCACCTTAGTGGTTTAGTGAATAAAAATATCGATACTCAGTTTGCAAAATGGGAACGGCTCCACACACGACCTAGATAAGGTATGGCAAGTTTTCGCTTTTGATAGTCTTAATGTTTTAATCGCGAGTAGGTTTTAAATGCATGATTTGTTAATTTATCGTTAGTAAAACTTTTGGATTTTATCGTATATCGTACGTTTAGTTTAGTTGTATATATATATAATTATAACGTAAGGTTTAATAATAAAAATAGTAACGATAGTTTGAAATAATGCGTAACGTTTAATAATAATAATAGTAATAATAAATATAGTTTTGAAAATAGACGTAACGTTTAATAATAATAGTAATAATAGTTTGAAAAATAATACGTAACGTTTAATAAAATAATAGTTTGAAAATAAACGTAACGTTTAATAATAATAATAGTAATAATAGTTTGAAAAATAATACGTAACGTTTAATAAAAATAATAGTTTGAAAATAACGTAACGTTTTAATAATAATAATAATAATAGTAATAATAGTTTGAAAAATAATACGTAACGTTTAATAAAAATAATAGTTTGAAAATAACGTAACATTTTAATAATAATAATAGTAATAAAAATAATAGTTTGAAAATAAACGTGACGTCGCTACGTGAAATTGTAAAAATGGAAAGTAAAAATAAATTATTATTTTATATGTATGGCCCTTGTATTTTCTAAAAATTTACACTTTTTACCCTAACGGCGTTAGCGTTACGCCGTTAGTACAAAATTAAATATATTTACATTTTACGTCCAAAACTTTATATTTCTTACACCTTTCACCCTAGACTTTATAAAAATCAGTTTTCGCCCTTTAATTTACGAAATGACATTTTATACCGAAACTTTGAAAAGTTGACACTTTTAACCCGATTTTCATAAAATTTGCAAATTTAGTCCAAACTTCACAATTTTCAAAACTTAATGTTTTCATTTCTTAAATATTTTCAAAACAGCTTATTGAACTTATTTTGACAGCTTATTAGTTCGAAAATTTAATTTGATAGCTTATGGGCTTTTAACGAAAACTAAAGCCCGTTAGTGTTTTTAAATCCAATGGGCCTACGGGGTTTTTGGGCTTTGTTTTGGGTTAATGTTAGGACTATGAAAATGTTACCAAACTGCTTATTTCTATAGCTTATATGATCGGCTTATTTTGAAATGATTGGGCCTTAAGGCCCAATCGATACTAATTAGCTTTTCAAATTTGGTTCCTAGTTCGATTTGCTTTGTGATGTTTAAAGATTCAAAACATGATTTTTATTATAAAGTTTTTATACGAAAATGATTGTTTGTCATGAGGACTATTAGTTTGTGAAATGAAATGACATGTTTGTTAAGTAAATATTAAAGTTATACGTGCGTTTTGGGCTAGCCTTGGACGAGTTTTTATAAAACAAAAGACTTAGAAAATTTTTAAGAGTTTTTCAAAATGGTTGTGGTACGCTAGGAATGTACTTAAAAATGGTTTGTACGTAGCTTTTTAGTTTCAAAACTCTACATAGTTTATTTGTTAGGGTGTGAAATATATAGACGAACGTAAAATATATATATGTTGTATATTTAGTTTTCGAATAAAGAGATGCAATTGTGTGTGTCGCGTATAAAAATAATGCAAATGAAAGTTTTATATAAATATTGAAAAGAGTTTTGTTAGGACTTACGACACCAAAATGGTGGTTAAAACAAGACGTAGAATCGAGAAGTGACTGAGATGAGTACGTAGTGTGCATGTGTGCTCGACCAAGGTTCACAAACAATAATTTGTTTCTTCTAGACACCACACAAAGGACTTGTGCTATTGCCAAAGCGATTTGAAACAACAACTAGAACTAGGGACTTAGTTTTTGTAAGTTTTGGTTTGTATGAATGTGGTAAACGAATGCATGCATGCAAGGTGCTATATATATGGCTTTTTGAGTGTTCTAGTGTCCAAGTTTTAAATTGATGTGATTGTTGCTTGTTATTCAAAAGTCTTCAAGTTGAAAGAGTGACATTTTCTCCATGTTTTGGTTTCATACATGTCGACATCCTCAAAATGCAAAAGAAACGTGTGGTTTGGCTATTTTAAAATGAGATGGTACTTTTGATATGTATTTTAAAAGTTTGTAGTACTAGCCTAGTGAATATAATATGCAATGGAGTGTGCTTAAAATAAGGAGGTACTAGTTGTTTTTGATTCATGCATGTCGACTACATATTATTTAGTGAACCGATTTGTAGATTTGTTGTGACTTGTGGGATTATGGTATATTGGCAATATTTAGACCTTAGTTTGAGTTTAAAATGGTTTCAGGACTTAATAGAAACAAACGGGGTTTAAAACGGTTTAGTTTTTGGATTAGTTGAAATTATATGAAATCGTTTTTGGACAAAACGTTTTGCCTAGTAAAAATGTTGTTAGACTTGACGTGGGGAACTAAAATTCGACACTCTAATTGTTGGCTAGGGGGGATCGAGATTGTACAAAAATATGTGTGAGTCGTGTGTAAGAGTTGGGAGTACGAGACGCGTTTCTAGCTTGTCTAGTCGAATGGTTTCGAAAACAAAAATAATGAATTGGGCTTGATTTGGTTTTGGGCCGTGAATAGTAACAGGCCGAGACTTTGGTTTGGGCTTAGGGTAATTAAGGGTCCGGTTTATAAGTAAATTAGGATTAGTAATTAATTAATTGTGATTAGTGATAAGTTTAGAAATTTATTAGTGAAACGTTTACGTGAGTCCGAGAGTGAATAGTGTTTCGTGAATAGTAAAACTTTTGAAAAGCATCTCAATATCACTAACCGACTCCAAAAATGATGAATAGTGAAATGATGAATAGTGTTTTATGAATAGTAACTAATGAATAGTAATTTTTAAAAAATGTCGGAAAATACAGGTTCGTAACAAATAATAGAAATTTTTAATATTCTTGCGATTTTAGACTATAGTGGTACATGTGTGAGCATCGTTCCAAGCAAACAGGGATCATAAATATCGTAGTGATTTTCAAGTAATATAACATATTTGATACAAATAAAAAAAAAAAAAATTGTTATTGGTAAAAACGTTATTAATTAACGAGATGATATATTAGTCTTTGATTTACTTTTACTATTTATAGGGGAAATTTACGGGGGATTACAGTACCTACCCCTCATTCTGAATTCCGTCCCGGAATTCAAGTTTAACAAAATTTCTGTATTAGGAAATTTCGATCAGAGGGTTGTCGAGAGATTAAGATTTGGGAGACTTGGTTTAGTTAGACTTATTTGTGCTAGACGGGATTTAGTAACTGGTGTATTTAAGGGTTGTGAATATTGAAGGTAGTGGTTTTGAATAGTAAAATAACGGCTAGGTGTACCGTACCCAACGGTCGTGAATAGTGATTCCTAACGGTCGTGAATAGTGTCTAACGGCTAGTTTTCTACCTACATATACTCCTTTCAAATTTCCATTTCCACCAACCATTTCCCATCATTTCTCATCTCCTATTCTTAAAATACTTTCGAAAAATATGCCAAGCCTAATTACTATTATCGCGATGGTATATACCATTGTTGTCATCACCTATTTGACTTTTGTTACGGATGAAGATTATGGAGTTGTGGTCGGGATGTTGGGGTTCCTAATACCACTCACGGTTCTATCGTATGCGGTTGATAAGGCATGGAGGCACTAGTCTTGAGCTAGGGTTGTTTTAACTTAATTCCTTGTCGTGTTTCTATGTAATCCTCAATATGTTATGTTTCTATGTAATCCTCAATGTGTTATGTTTCTATGTAATCCTCAATATGTTATGTTTCTATGTAATCCTCAATAAATGTGAAATAAGACTTATTTGTCCTTAGGTTTAAAAACTAGTCTTGCTATTGTTTCTAATGGTGTACTTATACTTACCTTTTAGAATAGTCAGAGTAATCCATCCTATGGTGGTCCTTGCTATGGTTTTGTTGGTGGGGGTTTTTCTATTTGTACTTTTGTTGGCTTCTCGTCCTAATGACGAAGGAATAGGATAGGTATTTATGGTAGTTCATAATATTTATCTATATTTGTTGCTTTTTATTGAAGATTGTTATTTAGAATTTTTGGTATTATGATTGTTCCATCATGACATGATTCTTCCTAAATTAGACATAGTTGATCAGGCTATGTATAATTGAGGACTAAACGATGTGATGTTTGGCTCAGTGACAGTGGTATTTATGTTTTTCTTTAAGTTGTTTTAGATGGTGTTCCATGTTTTGTTATTATGGTATAATACGTAATTTCTTTTAAGAATAAAGTAGAAACTTTATTCATTGATTTATTTATTTATTTTGTGTGTGTATATATATATATATATATATATATATATATATATATATATATATATATATATATATATATATATATATATATATGATGAGTCAGAAATTTCCATGGAAATAATAGTATGCTATTATTTGGTAAATGGGACGGGAATTGAAATTGATGTAGATTATAATTATTTTGGAAATATTACAAGGTAGATTTTTCGATACGGTAGAAGGATAGTTGTTATACTTTAGTTACATCCATCGTAACATAAAGTAAAATACAAGGAAGAGGTACAATCAGGAAATTTTTGAACTAGAGTTTATTTATTCACAACAGGAATTCATTCATCTGCATAAACCTAGTAATCATTCCCATGATACCACCGACGTCCTTGTAGAGTTTTTATTTCCTAGCGAAAGTCTTTAAAGGTTCTTTATTTCTAAGAGTTTTTTCTTTTGTTTATTTCCATTAGGTATAAATCTTTGCCTAATTCCTTGGTTATGGGTGATGGTAGGGTTAGCCATTCCTTCTGGCGTTTTAAAGTGGGTTGACCTATATTCCATGTAGTTTTCCTGCTTGTCAGGTATATCCGACTCTCCTCTTGGATAAACTATGGTAGTCCCTTCGAGTGCTACTGATACGATGTTGGTTACCAATTTCCTGACGGCTTCAGTAGTCATGGTGGTTTTTGATGAAGATGGAGTACATGTATTGTTTACGTTGTCCATCTTCTGAAATCATTAATGAAACTTAACTTAGAATCCTTCTGATGTCAGAATAATTCAAATGAAGTTAATTATTTCATTGATGATAGACTGAATTGAATCCTTACTGTAATCTAATTTCAAGATATGTCTGCGTTGTATCATAGATAGATAATCAACTCTTGATATGAGATTACTAAGGAAAAAAACGATTCGTCCACTAAAAATAAATTTTCTCTCTCTTGAAAATTTAATTATAGTATGTTTAAGAATTTCTTACAATTGTAAGAAATCTTACGGTAGATTTGAATAGTATTGTAGAGGTTATCATAATATTAATAACTTGACTGATCGTTTTTGTAAAACAATTAGTACAAGGTCTCGTATTAATATATCAGAAATCTACGTGGAGTTATTTCATCAAGGGAGGTAACAATTGATGAGATTTTTGCATGAAATTCTGAGGATTCATAGTATGCATGCTTGATACGAAAGAAAATGATTGATTTATAACGGAGAGATGTAACGGAATAGGAGGTTATTATAGATTTGATTTCAAGTTCTGAAGGGTTCAGGTTTATTGAACATTACATGAAATACTAACCAAGTCTATCTGGTTTAGTAGATGCAGCAGGGATACTTGTAAACTTAAGATTAATTACGCCTCTGACGCAAATATCTAATCTCTTTCTCAAGTTCAAGTTGTGCTGCTTCCATGTTTGAGAAACGTTCCTAACACATGTTCATTTCGTTTGCCAACATACTCTCTAATGCGGCAATCTTTTGACCTTGGCTCCTAGCTGTCTCTCTAGCCATCCACTCTTTTGAACAATGCGTCAAGGTTACGGTCGTACCATTCAAATTTTGTTGGTCGTAAACCTTTCAGCTGTTCAGTGTGAGCCTCTAATGTGCTGGCTTGTTGATAAACAAGAGTCCATATTGAGTCAAGTGTGCTTATATCGTAGTTGGGGGAATTAGGTGAGGATAAGGTATTTGGGATCTCTGGTATTGGGGAATCTAAAGTGTAGGGTAATGGAGAATTTGGCTCAACATTCGTCCACGGCCTCTCTTGACGTGAACTTTGTCCAACTTCGAATGTTGCCTGGCCACCAATCACATCTTCATATGATTCTGTAGCTCTCCTAAGTTTTTGACGTAGAGGTGACGAAATAGGTGATGATGAGAGTGATCTATGAGTGATTCCTATATTAAGTTGGGGCTGTGATATTTGTACGTAGGGATCTTCAGTGTTCGGAGAATTTTGATTGACGGGGGATGTGTTAGTATTACGGAGAGTAGTTTTGGCGTTCAAGGAAATTTTTGGAGACATGTTACTGTAGTAACAGGGAATAGTATTTTATAAGTTACTTTTACGTTATAGATATAATAGTACGCATGAAATAAAAATTAGGTACGCGCAATTTCTAAACATGCAGACTAATCCTAACAGGTAATGTACTGAGCAAGGTAGCATGCAGGAACGGAAAGCACGAAGAGTGTAGGGCTATAAAATGTTTTGTTTGTAAAAACGGTTATAGTTCAGATCTAAAATAGATCTGTTTCGCTATAACCAAAGCTCTGATGCCAATCTGTAACACCCCCAATTTTGAAATATTTGCAGCGGAATAAAGATTGGGTGTTACTTCACAGCTCATAGTTTTTCAGTAGAAAATGATTTTCTAAAAATATTTATCATTCGAATTTTTATAAATATCAGAGTTTTCAAAATGAGGTCCCATGGGTTTTTAAAATTTGTTAAATAGGTTTTCGAATGATGATAAAATTTTATAGCCTTTGTGAGAATTTCGTGCTCTTCCGTCCCATCCTTGCTCGTTATAGACCTGAGATAAACATGCTAAAAGTCAACAAAAGTTGAGTGATATTCATAGGTTTAAGTTTAAAAGATTGAACACAAGTTATAAGTGATAATTGCACCGTCATACAATTATAAGTAAAAAAAAAAAAACAGTTGTTATTGCATTAAGCTCATGACGCTCAGCCGATTAACAGATCTCATCACGAATGATGGATTATAGTAACAAGGGGCCCTCGGGATAGGTTCTTGCCAGTAACCTATTAGATTTCAAATAAAGTGCGTTTGGTTGTTTTCTCGAACTCCCAAACGGGGATGGTCAGTCCCTAATAGATCTATCCACAATTATTTACGTTCACCTCCTGGGTGACTAAGGCTCATGATATGAGGGACTTTTAGCAAGGAAAGGTACTTAAGCAATAACGAGATCAGGTAAAGCATACCAAGAAAATACTTGTGTTCAGTTTGTAAAAACTAGCATGTATCCCCCTCGCAGGGTTTATAAAACATTTAAACAAGTAAAGGCGAGGCTATGAACTCACCTTAGTGGTTTAGTGAATAAAAATATCGATACTCAGTTTGCAAAATGGGGACGGCTCCACACACGACCTAGATAAGGTATGGCAAGTTTTCGCTTTTGATAGTCTTAATGTTTTAATCGCGAGTAGTTTTTAAATGCATGATTTGTTAATTTATCATTAGTAAAACTTTTGGATTTTATCGTATATCGTACGTTTAGTTTAGTTGTATATATATATAATTATAACGTAAGGTTTAATAATAAAAATAGTAACGATAGTTTGAAATAATGCGTAACGTTTAATAATAATAATAGTAATAATAAATATAGTTTTGAAAATAGACGTAACGTTTAATAATAATAGTAATAATAGTTTGAAAAATAATACGTAACGTTTAATAAAATAATAGTTTGAAAATAAACATAACGTTTAATAATAATAATAGTAATAATAGTTTGAAAAATAATACGTAACGTTTAATAAAATAATAGTTTGAAAATAAACGTAACATTTAATAATAATAATAATAGTAATAATAGTTTGAAAAATAATACGTAACGTTTAATAAAAATAATAGTTTGAAAATAACGTAACGTTTTAATAATAATAATAGTAATAATAGTTTGAAAAATAATACGTAACATTTAATAAAAATAATAGTTTGAAAATAACGTAACATTTTAATAATAATAATAGTAATAAAAATAATAGTTTGAAAATAAACTTGACGTCGCTACGTGAAATTGTAAAAATGGAAAGTAAAAATAAATTATTAATTTTATATGTATGGCCTTTGTATTTTCTAAAAATTTACACTTTTTACCCTAACGGCGTTAGCGTTACGCCGTTAGTCCAAAATTAAATATATTTACATTTTACGTCCAAAACTTTATATTTCTTACACCTTTCACCCTAGACTTTATAAAAATCAGTTTTCACCCTTTAATTTACGAAATGACATTTTATACCGAAACTTTGAAAAGTTGACACTTTTAACCCGATTTTCATAAAATTTGCAAATTTAGTCCAAACTTCACAATTTTCAAAACTTAATGTTTTCATTTCTTAAATATTTTCAAAACAGCTTATTGAACTTATTTTGACAGCTTATTAGTTCGAAAATTTAATTTGATAGCTTATGGGCTTTTAACGAAAACTAAGGCCCGTTAGTGTTTTTAAATCCAATGGGCCTACGGGGTTTTTGGGCTTTGTTTTGGGTTAATGTTAGGAGTATGAAAATGTTACCAAACTGCTTATTTCTATAGCTTATATGATCGGCTTATTTTGAAATGATTGGGCCTTAAGGCCCAATCGATACTAATTAGCTTTTCAAATTTGGTTCCTAGTTCGATTTGCTTTGTGATGTTTATAGATTCAAAACATGATTTTTATTATAAAGTTTTTATACGAAAATGATTGTTTGTCATTAGGACTATTAGTTTGTGAAATGAAATGGCATGTTTGTTAAGTAAATATTAAAGTTATACGTGCGTTTTGGGCTAGCCTTGGACGAGTTTTTATAAAACAAAAGACTTAGAAAATTTTTAGAGTTTTTCAAAATGGTTGTGGTGCGCTAGGAATGTACTTAAAAATGGTTTGTACGTAGCTTTTTAGTTTCAAAACTCTACATAGTTTATTTGTTAGGGTGTGAAATATATAGACGAACGTAAAATATATATATATATATATATATATATATATATATATATATATATATATATATATATATATATATATATATATATATATATATATATATATATATATATATATATATATATATATATATGTTGTATATTTAGTTTTCGAATAAAGAGATGCAATTGTGTGTGTCGCGTATAAAAATAATGCAAATGAAAGTTTTATATAAATATTGAAAAGAGTTTTGTTAGGACTTACGACACCAAAATGGTGGTTAAAACAAGACGTAGAATCGAGAAGTGACTGAGATGAGTACGTAGTGTGCATGTGTGCTCGACCAAGGTTCACAAACAATAATTTGTTTCTTCTAGACACCACACAAAGGACTTGTGCTATTGCCAAAACGATTTGAAACAACAACTAGAACTAGGGACTTAGTTTTTGTAAGTTTTGGTTTGTATGAATGTGGTAAACGAATGCATGCATGCAAGGTGCTATATATATGGCTTTTTGAGTGTTCTAGTGTCCAAGTTTTAAATTGATGTGATTGTTGCTTGTTATTCAAAAGTCTTCAAGTTGAAAGAGTGACATTTTCTCCATGTTTTGGTTTCATACATGTCGACATCCTCAAAATGCAAAAGAAACGTGTGGTTTGGCTATTTTAAAATGAGATGGTACTTTTGATATGTATTTTAAAAGTTTGTAGTACTAGCCTAGTGAATATAATATGCAATGGAGTGTGCTTAAAATAAGGAGGTACTAGTTGGTTTTGATTCATGCATGTCGACTACATATTATTTAGTGAACCGATTTGTAGATTTGTTGTGACTTGTGGGATTATGGTATCTTGGCAATATTTAGACCTTAGTTTGAGTTTAAAATGGTTTCAGGACTTAATAGAAACAAACAGGGTTTAAAACGGTTTAGTTTTTGGATTAGTTGAAATTATATGAAATCGTTTTTGGACAAAACGTTTTGCCTAGTAAAAATGTTGTTAGACTTGACGTGGGGAACTAAAATTCGACACTCTAATTGTTGGCTAGAGGGGATCGAGATTGTACAAAAATATGTGTGAGTCGTGTGTAAGAGTTGGGAGTACGAGACGCGTTTCTAGCTTGTCTAGTCGAATGGTTTCGAAAACAAAAATAATGAAATGGGCTTGATTTGGTTTTGGGCTGTGAATAGTAACAGGCCGAGACTTTGGTTTGGGCTTCGGGTAATTAAGGGTCCGGTTTAGAAGTAAATTAGGATTAGTAATTAATTAATTGTGATTAGTGATAAGTTTAGAAATTTATTAGTGAAACATTTACGTGAGTCCGAGAGTGAATAGTGTTTCGTGAATAGTAAAACTTTTGAAAAACATCTCAATATCACTAACCGACTCCAAAAATGATGAATAGTAACTGATGAATAGTAATTTTTGAAAAATGTTGGAGAATACAGGTTCGTAACAAATAACAGAAATTTTTAATATTCTCGCGATTTTAGACTATAGTGGTACATGTGTGAGCATCGTTCCAAGCAAACAGGGATCATAAATATCGTAGTGATTTTCAAGTAATATAGCATATTTGATACAAATAAAATAAAAAAAAATTGTTATTGGTAAAAACGTTATTAATTAACGAGATGATATATTAGTCTTTGATTTACTTTTACTATTTATAGGGGAAATTTACGGGGGATTACAATAAGTTTGTGAATTTTGAGAAGTGTAGGATGAAATGAGCTAAAAAATAGAGTGTTTATAATGTAGGATTGGTAGGATCAAGGATGGATAGACTTTGATGGGAGGTTTAGGATAGAATAAGTTTGTGAATTTTGAGAAGTGTAGGATGAAATGGGCTAAAAAGTAGAAAAAGGTAACAACACCTTCGACCATCAGATGGCCGGTCCCCTTAATTAGAGGCCGGTCCCCTTAATAATTAAGGCCGCCCATCTGGTGATTCCCAGATTGTCAGAAATGAGTTTTTGGTAGTGAATTGCAGAAAGGTTGTGTTTTTGGTTTCAAACAAGTCCAACTTTTTAAGGCAATTAAGCATATACTAATTATATAGGCAATAATGTAGCCAAAGCGTGTTAATCAAAGAGATTAAGTAAACAAGCAATTTCATCTAGCATGCAAACATACTCATCAAGCAAGTAAACTATAAGTGCTAGGAAACAATAAGCAACATCAAGTATTACATAACTACATAACTAGGAGGATTAATCCTAATGTGTATCAATGTGCAATAAGTGGGTAGTTATGATAGCATGGATTTCTAGACTTGTTACAAATAAAGTCTTAATAAATAAACCATGGTCCTCTTGATTTGATTTAGTTCACTTATAAGTGTCATTTATATAAATATAGATGACAAATATGAGATCACCATGCATGATTTTAAAAGAGACGTTTTTAGCATTATCCAACAATGTTTGAAAGTAGGTTTTCACTTAGATGTGAGAGTTATTTGAATAAGAGATATTGAGTTTTTACTTCAAAATGTGTGAATGAACGGTAAAGGATATTTTCCCAATCTTTAGTTTTCATCAAAACAAAATTGTGGATATTGATAGTGAAGACATGTTATTTAAAAGTGGGATAGTTATTTGAAAAACTATTTTCCAAAATGTGAGGTTTTTTGCATATTTTTAGAGAAATTAGATTTTTGACAACAAATATCATAAATCAAATATTTAAAAAAATGTTTATTAAAGATCTCCTGCTCAAGAGGATTGGTTAAGCATATTATTATCTCATGCTATCGTTTCTACATATCCTATGATCCTAAAGGAAATGAAGACAATAATATATATGTTAGATGCGAGAGTGTTGAATGGGGTATAACCTAACATCTATAGTTCATTTGTTTTCGCACGCTTATCTAACTTAATGCCATAGTCTACGAGAGCTTGTTTCATCCATAGTTTTCTTACGCGAGGGATCTAATCCTACTTCTATATTAATGATCGATCCACTTAACTCATTTCACTTCATCACCATGAGTTTGCTAATAGTGGATATAGAAGATTTCCATTTTCTATTTTGTTCGGCAATGAACAATTTTATCTTATTCCTAGGAGAATCAACCAATGATGTTTCTAGGTTATAAGAATATAAGCTATTATGTACATATATATGTATAGCTAAGCATTAATCTAACTAATCATTTATCTAAGCATGCAAATTATAGCGATGCACTTAAAAGAAACGCGTACCTTTTAGTCTTCAATGGAATATCTTCAAGCACTTCAAGTGACCATGTTGACTTATAGAAGTCATTAGTAGATGATATTCCAACTACTTCCAAGATTGACAGCTTAGCCACTTGGTCCCCATTGTCTCATTGGTCCAAAGTTGTTTGGTCGAAACATATTCAACATTTGGCTAGGATGCATGTATGGTGGTAATATTCCCCAAGGATTGTAACTTGGTTGATAATTCCACATTTGATGACTAGTATTATTGTAGTTTTGTCTATTTTGGTTTCTTCTAAGTTGAGGTGTTTTAGATAGAGTATGAAGATTATTTGGTTTTCTTGGTGGTGGAATTTTAGATCTTAATTTAGATTTAGAGGATCCTACTTCGGTCTTTAAGGATGGTTTATAAAAAGTTTTTACTTTTTCATCATACGCAATGGGTATTTTTCTATCTTTTGTAAGTATATACTTAGGTTTTGACTCTAATGATTTTTGTTTACTAGATTCACATTCAAATTTTATACTTTTATTTTCACTAGTTGAGGTTAATCCTAGACCGGTTTTATCTTCTGAAGTTTCTTGAACACTTATTATTTTCTTAAGTGGGTTACTACTATTTTTAAACTTGTCAAGTTTGAAAATTTTATTTTTAAGTTTTTCGTTTTCATTTTTAACCTCTATGCATGTTTTACATTCTATAAAAACTTCTTTTCCTTTTTCCAAATGTTGTAGTCTAATTTTTAATTCGAGTACTTTATTTTCTAATAGATTATTAATATGTTTTAGTGACTTATTTTTAGCTATAACCTTTTGACCTAATTTGCATAACCTATTATATTCACTATCTAGGTCTTTTTCGTCTAATGATAAATTTTCGTCACTCAAGTATTCGGTTTCGGAACTTACCTCGCTTGATGTCTTAGCCATAAGACACTTCTCCTCATTTGTGATTTCTTTCTCATCGTCATCGCTATCACTCCAAGCTCCTCCAACAAACGCCTTTTGATTTCGATCTCTTGACATCATTGGACATTTTCTGATGAGATGATTTGGATCACCACATTTGAAGCACTTCCTATCACTTTTGCCATTTTTGTCATCTTTATTTCTTTGGTTTGCTTTCCTTTCATCATGCGGTTTTCTAACGAATCTTCCTCGCCTTTTGAAGAATTTCTTGAAGTCTCTTACGGCCATCGCATATTCTTCGTTATCACTTTCGGAGGTTGAGTTATCCTCGTTACTAGATTCCTTCCTAGCTTTCAACGCAATTGACTTGCTTTGCTCTCTTTTTCCATTGACCATCTCGGAGTCTTTCTTTATTATTGCTTCGTAGACTTTCACGTTGCCGATCAACTCATCAAGTTGAAGAGTTGACAAGTTCTTCGATTCTTCAATCGCCGTAATTTTAGCTCGCCATTTTGGATGAAGAGCCCTAAGAAATTTCCTAACAAAATTCTTACTAGAAAAATTCTCATCAAGTGCTTTTAAACTTGTGATGATAGTGTTAAACCTAGCAAAAGCATTATCCATTGATTCCTTCTCCGGAATCGTAAATTGTTCATATTGTTGAACAAGAAGATCTATTTTGTTATCTTTAACTTGACTATTACCTTGGTGAGTGATTAGTAAAGAATCCCAAATTTCTTTTGCGGTTTTACACATAAAAATTCTTTCATATTCTTTGCGTGGTAACGCATTATAAATAACCATTTTAGCCTCATTATTTTTTGCTAGTTTCTTTTTCAAATCATCATTTTGTTTTTCAAAAGATATAATTTCATGCATTTTAGTTTCAAAATTATATTGAATAGGGGGAAAATCACCAAAGGTAATGACATGCCAAAGATCAAGATCTTTTGATTTCACATAAGTTTCGAATCTATTTTTCCAATAAAGAAAACCATCACTTTCAAATAGTGGTGGTCTTTGCATAGATTGCCCTTCTAAATATTTTTCAGATTCCATATATCGTTTCAAGTTTTAAAATACAGTTTATTTTAAAAATCTTGTTTAACGTAGCTCTGATGCCAATTGTGGAAAACTAGAAGGGGGGTTGAATAGTTTTACGTCTTTTTAATTTTATTATGAAAACTTAGTTTAGTTTTAAAGTCTTGTTTGCTTTTAAAAACTTTGATTCTATCTTATGTGAACTCAAGTCTTGAACAATATGAACAACTATATCTAAGTATGAACAATAATAATAATGTAAGCTAAGTATGTGAAATCAACACATGCATAATATAAACAATTATAGCTATATACGAGAGACAAGTAAGTAAACGTTTATTTTATAATCCTTAGTTATATTTTGTATGAAAACTATACTTGATCGAAATGATCAATTATATGTATGTTACCTTTTTAGTTTGATTGTAAAAACTTTGTTTTGTGAATGAAACTTTTGTTTGATCTTTAAGTAAAATCAATACTAGCACTATATGAGCAACTACATATATAAACGTCTACGTCTACAAAAGTAATAACGATATAAACATGATAATAAGTAAGATATGGAAAGATCTAACTGCGAGACAAAGGATTTATAGTGGTTCGGCTACAAGGACATCTTCCTTGCCCTACTCCACTCCTCGAGTCACCTACTCGAGAGTTTTCTTCACTATGTCAACAAGCTCCCTTATGGCGGAGAAAACCTTACACACCAATATACACACCACAACTTCGTCACAACTTATTCACACCTTTTACACACCTTCTTCACACCTAGTCACTACTTAATCACAACACTACTTCTACACACCTATCTAGCTTCACAACTATCTACTTCACAACTATCTTCTTCACAACTATCTACATCCTAGCTCTTCTTCTTCACAACAAACTACTTATATCTCACTACTTCTATTCACAACTTATACTCCTAGATCTATCTAGTTACAATACTATCACACCTTTACAATGAATGTACACAACAACTAGACTATATACACAAATCTACAATACTTCACAACTTGATGTTGAAGAAGTATTCTTCTCTTGCACTTTGAGAGATGAGAGGTGAGGGAATGAATCACTTGAAACAAGGATTAACAATTATATGATCAAAGGGTTTTTAGGAGGATGTTTAGAGAGATTTGGATCTGAAAATTTTCGTGCAAGAGGTGAGAAAAATTCCAGGTTTAAGGTGGTATTTATAGGGAAAAAATTTCTGACAGAATCTGACAGGGGAGCGTGGCCGGTCCCCTTAATTGTGTGCCGGCCCCCTTAAAATTAAAGGGGCCGCCCTTATAATTAAGGGGGCCGCCCAGACGAAAACTGCAGTTTTCTTGTCTTTTTCTGAGGAAAGTTTATTTTGTGAAAAACTAACTGATTTTGGTTAAAATTTTGAATTCATATATTTATTATGAATAAAACATTTTCCTTTATTACCAAAAATGTTTTTTAAAAATATATAATAAGTTTATTTAATTTTGTAAAGTTTGTATTATTTAAATAAGCACCCCTTTGATCATAAAATGTATTAGTCACTTGTTTATTCATACCTTAAGTGATTATGTTTGATGAGATGATATAAACTTGCTTAAAACTTGTTTACGTATTAACTTTGCGTTTAATGTTCTTATATTTTGTGATCGTCAAAACTTAAGGATATCGAAAGATATTAATAACGTTTTTATACATTATTTATATCAACAAAAAGTAATGTTTTATTAAAGAAAATAAATTTAATTTCAAATATTATAACAACTATTTTTCCCGCCTAAATCAGATAAACTTTCTGTGGGAAACTAGAAGGGGTGTTGAATAGTTTACCGACTTATTTTCTTTAGTTATAAAAATTTCTCTTTGAAAAACGTAGATTCAATTGTATGTAAAGTCAATCAATACCAATATGAACACAACACTATACTAATACTAATATGAAATAAGTAAATAAAGAGAAGAGAAGGAAATATCAAACCAAGACAACAAGATTTATAGTGATTCGGTCATGAAGCTCTTCTTCGCCCTAATCCACTCCTCGAGTACCACACTCGAGAGTTGTAAGCACTATATCAACAAGACTCCCTTCAGGCGGAGAAAACCGACAACGTCGCTTACTTTATTTTCCTACACTACGCTAAATGTCGAGTACTAATCTTAGCTAGTACCAATCTACCACGATCAACATGACCCTATCTTATCACACGATCAACAAGATCCTCACACAATCTACACGATCCACACGATCCTCACACTATCAACCCGATCAACATGATCCTCACACAATCTACACGGTCTTCACAAGATCCACACAATCCTCACAATCTACCCTTGATCCACTTGATCAAGACTATATCACTCAACACTCAAGAGATCTCCAAGATCTCAACAAGATCACAATGATCAACACAATGACTAAGAAACACTAATACTCTTGATGTATGTCAAGATACAATCAAGTAGACAACTTGTAATGCAAGTGCACTACACAAAGACTCTAACACTTTGTATCTTCTTGATACTTTGTGTTCTTCTCTTGACTAGTAGAGGAATGTAGACGATTCTTGGTTGGATGAAAGAATCCCTCTTTAAACAAAAGAAAACTAACTAATGATCTAAGAAGTGTAAAGAGAAAAAGAGGATGGAAACCAGAAAGTTATGTGTGTGAAAGGATGTCCAAAATCTGGGAATTGAAGTGGTATTTATAGAATCTAAAAATCTGGCTGTTATGAAGGGACGACAATACTAAATGTCACACAGTACCACTAAATTTAGTGGTACCATGCCAGACAAAGATGATTCGTTGTGTTTTGGTGTGTGCAAACAACAATTTTATCAAAATATCAAATTTTTGTCGTGAGACAAACAATCGTGAAGTAAAACGAGTAAACCGTTTAGGAAAACGATTACCTCGCAAAACTTGTGAAAGTGATATTCAAATTGTGAGACCGGGAAGTGATTTCCCGGGTCGTACCCCAACGAGGTGTGAATGGAAAGCTTCGAGTGAGATTGGGATTAAAATCTTGTATGATTGAAAAGGTTATTTGGTTTTGTTGTACGTTAAATTAACGTAAATTACGATTTAACGAACGAAAATGGAATAAACGCAACCTAAGTGGGAAATTAAACTAAGGAATATTAAGTACTATTTAAAATAACCTAAAATACTACGGGAAACAAGAAATAGGTATCGGGAATCCTAAAAATCACAAACTTCACAAAAACTTGACGTTTATTCTAAATAAACGTCAACGCGCAAATAAAAACGTGAATTTTGAGCTACGCTAGTCCTACGGGTATCCAAATAATTTTCTTACGCATTAAATAACAAAAGAAAATTTTGAGAAAAAGAAAATTAATTTTTCAATGAAAATTCTATTTATTACGAATTAATAACTAATTAACACTAATTAAATTATAATAAATATTATAACTATTCTAAAAATTCTAAAAATTCTTTTGCAATTAAATAACCTTAAAACTAACCTAAGAAAAATAAAAAGGTGAAATAAGCAGTCACAAATAAGCACAAAATAAGCAATCTAAAACTGTTAAGCTTATTTAAGTCTAAACAAACTACAAGGGTTAAGTAATTAATTGTGCAAGCTATAACCAAAAAAGACCCAAGGGCAAGTTGATGTTGTGTGTGTGATGTGAGGCTGTCAGTTGTGAGAAGGCTGACCAGGGTTCGATTCCCCTTGGCACCTTTTTGCAAAACTTTATTTATTTATTTATTTTTTTTTCTTTTTCTACTGCTTGTTTGACAGACCCACAAATCCACACCCAAGTTACAAACTTACTTACATTCTTGAAATCAAATTACAACAACAAAGTTTCAATCAAGTTTATTGAAATCAACACAGATTTTTGATAACACTTTTATTTTCAAAGATTTTGTTCAAGAAGTTTTGCAAATAATCTCAAACGAGCCCAAACAAGCTTGGCAAATTAAAACAGCAATCAACACAACAGGGACATACACAGGATTAACAACAATAATATGACCAAGAACAAGAACAAGAATAAGAGAAACAAGCAAAATTTGAACAACAAACTCAGATGTACATTCTGAGTGCACTAGCAGAAATTGGTCCAAAAGGGCAAATAGGGAGTCCAAATTGAGCAGGCTTCTGAGCTATCTAGGGCAAATCAAGAACAGAATCAACTAACTAGAACTAGAGGCTTCTCAAAACACTCAAAATCAAAGAACAATCTCAAGTATTGAGCAAGTTATGGTGATTTGAAAAATGGGTCAAAATTGAGTCTGCTGGGTCAGAGGGTATTTGTGCCAAACATGCCACTTCCCAAGCAGATTTTAATGACTAGATCACTTCCAAATCCGAATTTTCTTTATGAAATTAGTAAACTAGCTGCCAGTGATCCAAAATTAACAACCCTTACTTAATTTCATCAAGAATTGAAATCTACAAATTGATTTGAAATCTGTCCCAATTCTGGGTCACGCAATATTTGACTTTTGAACTTTAGATTAATTTTGACCAAAATGAAATATGGTTGCTTAATTTTAACTGAGAATGTGATATGGTCCTAATGTGAGAGTGAAATTAACTAAAACACAAGCTTATGCAACAACTTAAAGATTAAGCAACTAAATACCCCTAACTTACTAAATGCTATGAACTTCTAAAAGCTAAATTGACTTTTGATGTATTAGACCTACTGATTTTATGTAATATTAGACTTAAATGTAACCTAAGTGAACTACCTCAACCAAATAGTACCTCTGAAATGGCAAGAATATCAGCAAACCACAATGAACCAAACACCCCTATTCTAGCTGATTTCAAAATTTAAACAAACAGATCAATGATTTACCCTACAGGATTAACTAATCTACTAAAATTATGATATAATAGACTGAATTAAGCACAAATTAACAAGTAAGAACAACAACAACCAAAGATTTCAAATTATGGTTAAGATTTGGACAAACACCTACTTGCCATCCAAGCTATGAAGGAGTCTGAAGACCAAGAACACATGAACCACCTAAGTGCTCCCATGAGCTCTAAACCTCATTCATTCTTCATTCCTTCTACTGCAACTACACCTTCTTCAACAATTTTTTTATATTTTTGAAATTTTTTTTTTTTTTTTTTTTTTTTTTTTTTTTTTTTTTTTTTTTTTTTTTTTTTAATTTCAACTTTCTTTTGATTCAAAATAACTTTAACAAACTCATACCAACATTCTGAGATCAAATAAATAGCACTAAAAGGAAATTATAAGAAACTTGAAGATTTGATTGAAAAATTCGAATTGCAATAAACTTGAAAGGAACTTTAATGAAACTGAAAACTTGAAAAATACAAGTGAAAACTAGTTCTAAAACAGTAAAGATACAAAGATAGGATGCCCTAATGGCTTACACAAGCTTCCTATTTATACTACAAAGTGGTAGGTGGAGTTTTTACTCTCTTGAGCTCCATCTTCTGAATTTAGGGTTCCAAAAGTCTCCCTTGAACCTTGCGAGATGATCCTGACCATCCAATTGCTTTCTCATTGATCCTAGCCATATATTAGGTTTTGGCGGGAAAATGGTTTTGAGAGGTTGTGGACTGTCAGGGTGTATATTGGGGTTAGGTAGGGATTTGAAGGTGGGAATTAGTGATAGTGGGATTGGGGAATGGGTTTTGGGGGAACTTTTGATGGTGGAAGCGTGTTGCAGTGGTGGTGTTGGGAGATGGTGGTGTACACAGTGGGTAAAAGCGGGGTGAGAGGGAGAAGGGATGTCTGACCCGTGTTTGACCCTTTTTTTATATTACTGGGTGGTTTGGGCTTAGGGGTACTTAGGCCATGGTTTAGTGGATCAGGGGGAGTTATTAGTTTGATGGATTTGGATTGGTGGGTTGGATTTGGTTTTAAGTTTAGTAAGGGAACATTTACTAATAATACAAGTCCAAGGACCAATTATGTACAATCTGAAAATCCCGGGGACTGCTTCTGCCAAATCTCCAAATCTTATTTAAGGATCAAAATTGTCAACTTTTGAATTTCCGAGGTTACTTGTAACATTTTCCTTAATAGTAAACTTCCCGAGGCCATTTTTTGCTAATTTGCAAACTTGAGAGACCAAAATGCAACTTCTCCAAAGTTTCATTCCAAGGACTAAATTTGAGAACTTGTGAGTTTCCGAGAACCAAAATTGACTTTTCCTCCAAAATTCTCCACCAGGGACTAAGTCTGCCATTTTCTAAAAGTACAGGGACCAATATTGCCAATTGTGAAATTCCAAGGGCCATACTTGTACATTTTTGAAAGATTTTTACCCAAAGATCGTTTTTGACTTATTTTGACTTTTAAGAAGCTTGGGTTGACTTTTCATTTGAAATAAACGCTTAGGGACTAGTTTTGTAAAACTTTGAAAGTTGGGGGACTGAAACTGCCAATTATGCAAACTTTGTTCGTTTTTCGTTTGTTTTTGATCATTTTGCATTTGAAACATATAAAACACGATCTTTGGGATATTTTCATTATTTTGATGCATTCTTGAGTATTTTCACGCGTTTTGGCAGTTAAAATACGGTAAAAATGATGAGTATTTACACACTCATCAAAAGACGCTCCATTTTTTGTCTTTAGTGGTGAAATTTTATTTGGGGGAGTTTGGAGCTGGTTTGGGTGAAAAACTAGCTGTTGGGGAATATTTTTTAATTAATTTTCCTAAATAAAACATTTCTTTATAATTTAAAAATAATTTGTAAAATGTATTTTTGAAGAGAAAGTTTTGTCAAGCTAAAAATGTGAAGTTTAAAACACAAATTCACTTCTCTGATCAGTTGTAAATTTGTTTGTTCATACCTAGAGTGATTGACGTAGAAATCGGATATTTCGACTAAAAACTTGTTTACGTTAATTTTGACATAAGTTGTTTTCACATTTTGTTATCATCAAAACATAGAGATGTCGTAAGATAAGAATAACGTTTTTAGACATTATTTGCATCAACAATCTCTCCCTTTTTGATGATGACAAAACATAAACTCATTTTATGTGAAAAACTAGTTTCGACAAGTTTTTAGTTTAAGTTTATATCCCACTTCTCCCCCTTTTCGTCGAAGCGAAAAGACTACTAAGGCTCCCCCTTGATGTATAATCCCCCTCATTTGGAGCATACCAAGAAATCGAGCAATGGTTGATGCTACAAAACAAGGTTAGATGACACAAATACAATATCTAACATGTAGCATTCAAGTCCCTTTTTGTCGAAGCAAAAAGACTACTAAGGCTCCCCCTTAATGTATACTCCCCCTCATTTGGAGCATACCAAGAAATCGAGCAATGGTTGATGCTACAAAACAAGGTTAGATGACACAAATACAATATCTAACATGTAGCATTCAAGCCCCTTTTTGTCGAAGCAAAAAGACTACTAAGGCTCCCCCTTGATGTATACTCCCCCTCATTTGGAGCATACGAAGGAATCGAGCAATGGTTGATGCTATAAAACAAGGTTAGATGACACAAATACAATATCTAACATGTAGCATTAAAGACAAATATCCAACCAAAAGTAGCAAAAACAAAATAATCCATCCACAAACAAAGGATAAGCCCATTCCTTCATTAATAATAAGAAAATCATACATGAAGTATGATTAAAAAAACTAGACTAGTTAACAAGAAAGATAAAACTACATAAAGAAGCACATGACATTCTTTAGTGACATGGAGGTCCTAAGACTTGCTTCAAGATGCACAAAATGGTTCCTAAGTTTTTTATTGTTGAAGGCTAAACTTAAGAGTTTAGTTACGTGGGCTATTGGATGGTGGAGGAGGTGGTATGATGGGCCCTTGAGGTGGTGTCAAGAGATGCTCAATGTAATTAAACATGTAAGCCATCTCATCTCTTAGGTGAGCAATAAGGTTGTGATTGTGATGACAACAAGCACAACTAAGGGTGTGTGATAGAATTGGGTATTGGATTGGATGGCCCATGATAGGTTGTGATGGGGGTGATGGAGAAACGGAAGATGGTGATGATGTGTTGTACACTAGTTCTAGTGGAGTTAAGAATGTTAGTGCCAAAGGTTGAGGAGGACTAGGTGGTAAGGAGGATGTTGTCTTGATAGTGGTTGATGAGGATGAGTTAGCTCTAGTGGAGTTGGTTTTGGATGGAGCTAATGGTGTGGAGATGGATGAAGTTGAGTTGTTGGAAGGTGGTGTTTGGATATCCTCATCATTATCAAGGGTGAGATCAATGAAGATCCTTTCGTTAGTGGGCTTAATGTTAAGCCTTGGTTTCTTGGCTTTGTGGGAGATGGTGGCAATGGTGGAAGACATGGTGGTGCTAGATTGAGTAAATTATGATTGAGGAATGGTTGTGAAGAATGTGTGTGCATGAGAAGTGCTTAAATAGCCATCTTTCAAGCATACATGGTGTAGGTTGATGAGTTTAGAGAGTTGTGATCATTGGAATCAGCTTATGTTTCCAGGTTCTAGGGGAAAGAAAGTTAAAAAGTGAAAGCAAATAGTGGAAATCGTCTACCCAGGGGACGGTACCACTAAATCACCCACGGTACCACTAAATTTAGTGGTGTCGTGCCCTATTTAGTGGTGTCGTGGCCTGCTGGAGATGTTTTTCTCAGCTTTGTAGGTTCTAGGCTACCTAAATGGGTAATCCTATGTGCACTATTTGCAGCAAATCCTGTTAACTCCACTCACTAAAGAACAATAGCATTGATTTTATGATCTAAGTCACAACTAGCAACTAATATGATCATGTGATAAATCTACTAAATAGGCTACTATTAAGCATGCAAATTATATCATCTAGATACTTGCACATAAAATAATTCAAGCAAATATTACATAGAATATAAATACTCAAGGATCAAGAGATCAAAGTTAACAAGGATTCAAGCTAGATTAATTACTTTTAGGTGGTAAAATGGAAAAACTCACCCAAAATGCTATGTACCAAGGAATGATTCAAGTAAAATAGTTAGTGTTAGGTGACCTTAGCCCATACCATGAGTAGTGATAATACTTATGCTTAGTATTACTTAATAAATAACATATTGTTCATTTCTTTGATTTCACTAGCTTCTTGATCTTGTTGCTAATTCCCTTGATCGAGTGCCTTCCCGATTGACTTGAATCCTCCGATGGTTTGCTCATGCATTGACACTTGACGATTCATCATCACGGTTTGTCTTCTCATAACACCAGTAAGATTGGTCATGCCAGGTGGAAGGTCGGTTGTAGGAGTAAAATCTCTTGTGTCGAGCTCACGAATATAGGTGCGGGTGAAGGAGTTTGTGGACGGGAGGTGCCCTCTAGTACGATACGCATATTAGTCTGAGATGAAGATTTCTTTTATATTTTTTAACTATTTGGGGTGGCCTTCTATAATAGTGGCAGGGGGCCTCAGAAATTCACCAAACGACCCTACTTGAGAGGTTGAGAATAATCGAGTTCAAAGGCAGACTCAAAAGGTAATTGTAGCCACATTCATGGGTGGTCTTAACCTGAAATTTCAGATGGTATCTGAATGCTCAATGAGTCGTTAAGTCGGTTGCTACCCGTCATGCAAAGCACCCTTGCATGTTTTAATTGTGATGAAAAAAAAGTGGCTCATGGTCCCATATTTTAATTGTGATGAAACATTCAGCATGGTCGCAAGTGCAAACTGCAAAGGACCACAACTACTAGTTATGGAAAATGTCTTCAAAGTCAATAAATCAAATGAAGGCAATTGCGAGACGTATCATTACCTTGAGCAAGAGGAGGGCACGATGAGTCAGCATAATGTCATCGTGAAAGTCCTAAACATGCATGCATACGTGGGATTTGAATGGTCACAAGCATATTTGTTTATCATGTTAGCATTAATTTAGTAGCATTTTCTTCCTAGTTTTATTATTTGTTTCGTCTCTCTAATTTAATCATGGGATGGTTAACCTCTGAGTTGTTATTTTTCTTTGTATTTAAACTCTTGAAAGAAAGTCGAAGATAGAAGATGCAGTAATTATTATCAAAGAAAATTGCATTTTCTTCATAGTTTTATTATTTGTTTCCAATACATTGATGCAAGAAGTCACTTTTAACATAACATTTTTAGCCAAACTAACATTTGAACATTGTTAGTTCATCTTGATAACCATAACATAATTGCAACAAGTTCATGTTAAACTTATGCCAATAGAGTTTAGTTTAAAGATAAGATCTACTAAATGAAAACGTAGTTTAATCAGATTTACATTAGAACGACCTAACATCACGGTCATCACCTTTATTTATCATACATTATACTAAAGCATACACCTGATTGTATGTCTTAAATATCTAAAGATGAAATTACAAAGGAACATAAAAGAAAACGAAAATGAATTAGCTTTGTTAACCACTGAACTCGACACTTTGTACCATATGAATCACCATTTAAAAAAATATCCCAAAAATTCCTTGCAAAACATGTCACATTTTCCCCAAAATTTGATTAGTACAACACTTACCCCAAGCTCACTCAACTATTTCGAAAATCAATATGTTTTTCAAGGTTAAAGGATTTTGGGATATTTCGAATAAGATGGATCTTCGATAGTCGATACAATCAAGTTCGATGGCTATGAAAGTGACTCACTGAAGGAACAACTGAGAAGCAGATGCAACCTAACTAACAGCACCAGTACTTGCTAACAATGAGTTATTTGGACCCTGCACATATAATATCCAAAATTAGTCAACTGATGACAAATATTTGTTTCCATCCTCATATTCATCATTTGACATCAACAAAAAGATACTTGCCTTTCAGACAACCGAGATCTGTTGGGCTGATTATTCAAGTCGCATGCCAGTGTGATTATGGTCTAGCAAAACGTTCAATGATTTTAGGGGGGGAAAAATTAAATTTAAATAGATAGAAATGAAACTGTATATCCTTTACCATCTGGCAAATCCGTTATGAAAAAACATGCCGCGATAACAATGTAGCATAGCAAAAGAACCAACCCTTTAAGGTAGTGAGAGGTCCCGTCCTGAAAAATTGTCACGAAGATTATATCTAGTCTTAAGATGTTTATAAAAGTTGGAGTCTGCAAAAGTAATTAACTGTTAAATGACGTTTTAACGCATGCACTTTTGGTCACAAAAGAATATAGAATATCTTATGCATTATCAAAACCGAGATATAAGTTATTCTCTTGTACAGCATTTCAATTAAGTTTACGAACAACTAATGAAAACAGAAAGACAGAAGTACCTGCAATGTGAAGGCTGTAACTAATATTGCTAGTGAAAGCGATCCAGTTTCAAGAAGACTGAAATCAAGATCCATGTCCACACCAATAGTCCATGCAACAATCACACTCAGTGGGACCTAATGATATGCATATAATGATTACAATTAAATTTTTGACATAATGCTGAAACGCTCGTGTTCGGCTTGTGTTTATCTGTTGAGCTTCTGGCTCAACTCTTGCTAGTAATATGGTTATGATCTAGCATAGGCAATGACTTAGATTATATAAACGCGCATTTGTATGAAATTAAAAGTGAGAACAAAAACTTTTAGTAAAGACTCACAATCAGAATTACAAAAAAAAAAAACTTAGAAACAACATAATCAAACCTAGGAGGCAGAGGCTTTACCTAATTTTCTTTTCAACAGTATCTTAATCTAGCATTACACGAATAATAAAAACTCACCACAAAAACAGCGATTTGAGTTGCAGAACCAAGTGCCACACCCAAAGTTATATCCTGCATTAATGGAATTAGCATTTTAATTTGTTTTCACTGCAAAAAAGTAAGTCTGAGATGCATAATAGATTTTTTTCTAAAGAAAACCATAAATTCTGTGATTTGTATTTTGAAAGAACTCATTCACATTTAACTAATGAACGCTACATAATTAATTGTTCTCTTTTGTATTTTCAAAATAATAAACTTATTTATGACAAATAGTTTAGGCTGTTTAGTAGAAACTTGTTATCTATATGTTATGTTTGGGCATACATACCAATTTGTTCTTAATAGCAAAGATGATAGCTCCAGCATGCTCGGCTGCATTTCCAACTATCGGTAGCAAGACGATGCTAGTGAAGCTCAATGGCATTCCCCACGAAGTTGATGCCTCCTGTTTAATAGATTGTATTCAGATTATTACGCATATATTGAATGAGAAATGGACCCACAAAATTAAGATCAAACATCATACATCAATAGTGTCGACCAAATATTCGGATAGCAATGCAACGACCACTGTCATTCCAGTTAGCCAAAAGATGGCACCCCAAAGACCTATAACTGAATTTTCATTGTTGCTTGATTCCATGTTATCTTCGATGCCTTCCTGTACGTAATTCTGTTACTTAGTTGTATTGTACAACTGGTGGACGCTTAGAAGGGGAGATTTGGTCCATATGTACAAAACCGAGTAAAGTTGTGTTTTTCTTTGTTGTTAATATTTTGGTTTGTTCAGGAAAAATGCCATATTTAAATGGCTGAATGGGGTTAAACTAAAAATGTGCTTGAGAGTTTGAGTCAAAACAGGTCGAACTGGTTTTGTCGGCCAGTTAATTTTTTGGTCCTTCAGAATTACGGAGTAGTAAACAGTGTAAAATATGGTTAATAACCTATGCTACTTAAATAATTAGATGTTGTAATCAGTAATTTGAGTTCAGCTCTATAATTATTATCTTAGAAAAATGTTTAAAATTGCATCTAGTGTAGTGGCTATAATGAAAAAATTTTGGAAAAAAAGTGACCCATTCTGACCCGTTACCCAACCCATTTTGAGTTCTGATTACCCCTTTCTTGACTATTTGCACGAACAAACATACCTCTTGTTGCTCGAAGATATGATTATGTGTCCATAACTGGAAGGCAAGGTAAGCAAAGTAAGCAAGCAGCATGATAATGCAACTAGCCCTTGACAAGTTTAGTGTTGCTTTCGCAGTGTGTAGCGCATCAGCAGATGGACCTTGATCATATGCAGCAGCATGTTTATATAGCAAAGGCGATATATTGCATAACAATGCCAGCAGCAACAGAGATATATTCACATCTGATTGTTTCTGTTTCATGCACATACATACATGTTAAATTATGCCATTTTCAGAATTTACGCCGAAGGTGAAGTTTACAAATACACTTAATCGGTACCTATTTTCAGAATTAACGCCAAGAGCCTATATTGTAAATCTATACTAATCAAATAATAATGGCGTTATAACCATTGACCGGTCCCTTATATAATCATAAACTTATAACACGCAGCAGTACTGTTAAATGTTACTAATTTTTCTATATATTTCCTACTAGTATATTAGAATATGATTAGGAGTATGTTTGTTTTATGTGTTCTTATAAACATCTCACATTTAGTTAAATTTTTTACCTTTCTAATATGTCACTGCATCAAATTAATTGTCGTTTTTAAATGTTAACGTACGTATGGTAGATTTTAACGTTATAATTTTGAGCCTATCCTTTATGTGGTCCACTTGAGTTAGGTATACATTTAAATCATATTTATGTGATCCACATATGGCTACACATTTATCTATGGTACCCGTGTGACTCAGACCCTACGAAAAATATGCAATTTGTACGCACCTACTTTTATAAGCTTGCAACGTAAATATGTAAAATTTGTCAAATGGTTCGCACTTATAACGTGTGAAACGATATACACCAGTGATACTGTGAGTGGGCCAGTGAGTTACTCACCCGATCAAATAATTGGTCCCTTGAAATATTTGTAAGGCCGCCACAAAGTAGAGAACTTCCAAGAACCAAAAGCAAGTTGGAGAGAATGGAACCCAAGAGTGAGTATTTGACAACATCCACTTTGTTTTGTATTAATGCAAATACTGCAATAATAAGCTCAGTCGCATTCCCACATGTCGCGTTTAATAGTCCTCCCACTGTGCAATATCACATTCATTATAATCAACTTTACCAAAAAAAACATATTAATACTAAGATCATATCATGGCAAAGAAAATTAGATGGTGGTCTATGACTTTGATACGTAACGAGACACTTCAATGTGATGCGTCCGTATCATGTTTGATGCTCTTTCACCTCATTACCCGACCTCTATCATTTGTTCATGAACTGAAATCGTACAACACCCATTGTACGGATTTACATGTTTCAAAAATAAGTAATACTCCCTTCTTAAATTAAGTGTCCATTTTGACTTTTTGTAATAATTTTTATTCAACTTTCACATTAACTAACTTTAATACTTTATGCAAAATATATGAATAAAACAAACAAAAATATTTCAAATAATAATAATAATAATAATAATAATAATAATAATAAAAGAGACATAAAAAATCAAAGCGAATATTTATTTTGGGATGGTGGACTACTAAGACTAATGCTAGTGGTAACCACATTTTCACAAAAGCAACACCGCCACATCAGAGCCAACTCAATTTTCTCTCTTCACAACTTCACCTCAACCACAATTACCTAGTGGTGAACACAAAGCAACCCCGCCCATTTACTCCCAATGTTCAAAAAATTATGAAGAATTTGTGCAATTCTTTCGGTTTGTGAGGCAACCACTTTTTGGCAAAAATTGCAATCCAACGCGTCACTTAAAACATTGCTAAAGGAGGGGGCGCGTTGCTTTGTGGGGTTGTGGTTGCCAAACAACACCCACTAGCATTAGTCTAACATTTCGGTTACTAACAAACAACGTATGATTAATACCTTCCAAAAAAAATTATAATAATGTCTATTAATGATGACGGAGCAACTATGCAAAAATATAGTACTACTATGAGACAAAGACATTACACGTTCAAGTTCTATTAAAAAGAGTATCCTATGTGGTTTAGATAGGAAAAAAAAAAAAAAAAAAAAAAAAAAAGGTGTTGTATTTACTTTGAGTGGATTTTTAGTGGTGCATATATTTTTTGGGAAAAAAACCAATTAACATGTGAGAAGCACCAATGATGCCTAGCTCAGTTGGTGAAAATTGGGGGAGCTAGTGCGGAGGTCATGTGGAGGTTGAGGGTTCGAATCCCATCGGACCCATATTTACCACATGTGGGGGTTCCTTCCTGGGGAGATCCCCGATCCAGGAGGAATGGGTAATCAGTACAGGCTGGCCCAGGGTGTAGTCGAAGCTCCATCAAATACACCACTTGCCGTTCAAAAAAAAAAAAAAAAAAAAAAAAAAAAAAAAAAACATGTGAGAAGCTGTTATTGACTTATTTCTACTGGCTACTGACAACTTTAATATGAAGTTCAAAATAAATTTTCAAAAATAAATCATCTCTTGAAATTCTTCGTACAACTAAGTTTTTAGAAACAAATTTCTCGGTAGAGCTAATTTGCACACTAAAATTGTTTATTGGCACACATTTTGTGATATATGTAAGTGTTTACCACATAAAATAGAGTAAATAGAGTGTGTCAATTAAAATTTAGAGTGTGCAAAATCAGTTCTCATTTCTTAACGCATGTAATTTCATTGATGAATCGACATTTATTTTTTCACACCCACAAACATACTTTAACTCTTTGGTTTTCTCTCATCTACTCATGTATCATCTTCGATCAAAAGTTGCTTTTAAGGATGCTTTATTGGTAAAGAAAAACGAAGGTAAAACGAAAATTCGAAAAGTAAACAAGCTATTTGTAGAAATAAGAAATATGATGACGATGTTGACAATGAATCTATAAAAACCCGACGAAGAGACTTTTAGAACCAATAATTTTTTATACATTGCAAGTAAAGCTATTTCATCACTAAAAATAAATTAAAATCCCTATATGATAAAAAGCTAAAAAGGTAGTTGTAGGAACCTTAAAAGTTCTTTAAGCCATATTATAACAATTGTCTGGATATTAACGATATAGATTTATTTTTGAAACTAAGATTTGAAAGGGAACTTATACATGTAAAAATTACAACACGACTGACATACTTAATCAAATTATAAATCTAAACACTTTCTATGTTGATTTTGTAACACTTTCCGTAATACTTACATGGCGTATAGAATAATGTTAACCATTTCGGTAACAGTTTCTTTGGCAGAAGGTGGTATCTCAAAACTAAAGTTAATTAAAAGTTATCTAAGATCGAAAGTGTCACCAAAAAATTAAATTTATTGGTTCATTCGCCAATTGAAAATGAAATATTATATTATATTAATTTCGAGAAACTAAACAAAGATTTCACATAAATACTTGAAAAAGTAAATTTTATACAAAAGATTTTTTGACAAATAACTTTGATAAATAAGCATCATTTTAAGACTTCGCTTTAGGCCTCTAAGAAGGTTGAGCTGCCCCTGATTATGGTGCGTTATTTTTCAACATATTAAACAACTGTTTTTTTTTAATAATTAAGTTATACATCTTCGTAGGACAAAAGCTATGATAGTGTTTTTCGGTTTAGTTTATTACCTGTTGCACCAGTGTATAATGAAATCTGTCTGCAATTCACAAATGTTTAAACAAAAAAATAATTAGACGAATATTTATGAAGAAAATAAAAGAAACAGAAAAGAACGAGATAAAATTTCTTACTCCGTTAGAAAGCTAACCCGCTCTGCAAGTGGGATCAATCCAAGTAAACTCATACAAAAAATGCATGGCTAGTGTAAAGAAAAATAAAAATAAAATAAACATTAATCAATATATACGAAACACCTAATTTCATAAACAAAAGTTTTAAAAAATGTACTCTATTTGTCTTTAAATTATTGTCTACAGTACTAATTTAAAGAAAGTGTACTGTCATAGTGTCATTCTCGTAAAAATAAGCCTTGTTACTAATTACTTGTATAATTCTGTTAAACCGTGTATTTGTCTACAGTACTAATTTAAACAATTACTTTGAGACGGAAAAAGTCATTTGTCGTTGTTTAAACTTACCCGTGAGTAGCTGAAGTAGTGAGCAGCGACGGCCATTGGGATGGCAAGAAAAAGTATCGATAATTTAGTACCGAAAATGACCTCATGGAGGCTGGCAAGGAAATTCCTTAGACAGGAGAAAGGAAGCTTGGAAAGAAGAGTCATATCAGACTTTTTACGTAGAGAAGAAGATGACATGTTGTGAGCAGTACGGCTATGTCCATGACCATTTCTTGACTCCTTTGTTAGCCTCTTGATGGTGCCATTTTCAAGCAGCCATGGTTCTGATGTTTCCATTGAACCCATTTTTTATTTTCCTTTTGTTTGTGGGTTATGAAAGGTTGTTGGAGACTTTTTATATAGGGTATTAAAAGAACTGTTACCTTTTTTGCTCGACAGATGACAAAAGCAGAATCATATATCACTTGAAAATATATCACTTGAAAATAAGCAAAAGCATCCTCGTATTGTTTTCATTTTCATCATGTCTATTATGACTTGTTTACCGCAAGGAGGATACCCGTGTGTTGCGATAGCGGGTAGCCTGTAAAATAAAATTTTCGACAAACAATGTTTATTGATAATTTATTAATTTACAATAACTTTATAGAATACAAGAATTTCAAGTTTTAATAACTTCAAAAATGACAAATTACATTATTGTAAAAGTAGATAGTTAAAAATATAGACATGTCATTTTATTATTATTATTATTATTATTATTATTATTATTATTATTATTATTATTTAACAACACTTTCATTATAAACAAAATCATAGGATTACAAGAAATTAGTGGGGAGCCTCGAAACAATCTGAGCTTCACATCTTTAGCAATAGCAAAACTAATCATACTGAAGATATGAATAGCAGCACACGCCTCAATATCTTGAGTTATAGAGTACTTCCGGATCCACTTAAGTAAGGTTACCGCATCTGCCTCAAGTTCCCTTAAAGAGGAGAATGAGAAAGGGAGAAACTCATATCCAATATCAGCACATTTAACTCCATACTTGACGCGCTTACGTTTTGCGAAGAGTATTTAACAATTTATTCTTATAGTTTGTTTGATTTGTAAGATATAGCTTACCGATTATATTTTTGCATTGAGGAATATTTTAATAGGAATATTTTAATGATTACATTAATTGAAAATGTTAAATATATATTTTGGTGCATAATTGAACAACATGCATACATAATTATATTGCTTAATATTTAAGTTTGCATTGTCTTAATTATTTGATGGATGAAATGATCTTTCTTGTAGTTTATAGTTTATCTAGGTTAATACACGAAAAAATCATTATACTTTGTAATATTGTTTAATTTAGTTAGTGTATTATTTTTATAGATTTTTAAGAAACATCGTTTTTATTTTCATTATGTTTATTCTGATTTTTTTAACCATGATTTCCGACCTTTCGGCTGACTAATTTATGGAATTTAAACCCAACGCCATGCAGACTTAAACCAGATAAAATCCCCCCTTTTCAAGAGGTTGGCGTGACCACTTAAGATTGTTTTCAAATTGCAGGAATTGAACTTGAAACCTCACACAATTTAGACAATTTAGAGTAATAGTCACAAGCCTTTTTGCCAATAAGCAATCTTTAAGTGGTTTTTATTCTGATTTGTTTACAATACCTTAATAAAAAAAATCAATAATATTTTGTGATTTTGTTTAATTTAGTCGGTGTATTATTTTATTGATTTTTGAGTCATTGTCTATATATATTAAAGGGCACGGAGTTGAGCACCGTGCCTTAAAAACTTTTTTTTGAGCCTTTTTTGTTTGCTCCAAAATTGTTTTTCAAGTCCAACGTTGTTTGCTTCAAAATAGTGTTTCAAGCCCAACGTCAAATATTAATCATGTAAAAACAACTTCAGCTTTGTTTGCAGCAAAAAGAACTTCAAATAGTTGTCATGTTTAAGTTTCATGTTACTTTTGAATGTTAAGAGAGAGATACAATTTGAACATTTACTCCGTTGTATACGTTGTATAATTCGACAATATGATATTGTTACCTCACGATACTATCTACGGAAAACTCAACGTCAACAACCAGAAAAAAAAAAAAAAAAAAAAAAAAAAAAAAAAAAAAAAAAAAAAAAACCGCCGCAACGTGGCGGGCGCTTCCTACTTGTTGTACTATCAAAGCATGCTAATAAAACTATTATACTACAAAATTTATTATCTATGTCACTGTATTTTTTAATTTTTTAATTTTTTACTGGACTATTTTTATAACTTTATAAAATAACATTTTAGATCATTTAGGTAATCCGAAACCTAATATCAACTTGTTACTTTTTCAAAAGTTCAAATCACGTGCCATATTATTCAATACATTACTTTTATCTTATTTTTATAAGTTATTTTTAATATATTTTTCTTTATATTAAATTTTCTTCTTTGTATCTTTGTTATATCTCATCGTTCTCAAAGAAGAAAACGAGGTTTTGCTTTTGATTTGTTATATAGTTAGCCAGATCTATTTTAACTACATCTTGTAACTGATGGAAAACCATAGTTAAACGAGCAGTAGTTTTTAAAATTTATTTAACCCTTAAACAAGATATAGATCATATCTAATATAAAACTGTTGCAGCAGAAGACTTATAAAATCACTTTTACACAATAGTTTAATTGTCCCAGGAGATCCATATACATCAGCTTTTAATTAAACATGTACAGTAACGTAAAGACATACCTTTTACTACTCAGCAACATACGAACTAATGAACCCTTGTTGGTGTAGTTCGACACAGTGTCCAACATCCCGACATAAACAAAAACATTGATCAAGAATAGACCAGGGCGAATACAATATCTAATGTGGTGGGTTGCAAGGCACAAGTTTTACAACCCTTTGTTACGCCTCGTGTCTAATTTGACTAAAATTTTTGACTTTTACGCGAAAACGACCCAACTTTAACGTACCTTCTGTTACTCTTTTAACAACTGACAAATTTTCATTACCATTCAACCTTTGAAATTACTTTTAAGTGAAACTAGACTCAATTAGCATCAAAATGACGGGTGGCAAGACCCATGATGACTACGGTTTGGAAGATACGATTTTTCTAAGATTGACCAAAAACCAGAAAACTCCAATTTATACTCTGACAGAAGCATATGGCCATATATTAAAAATACCATATTCAGCTCATTTGCCCTTATTATACTTCCTGAAGCAACCATATGACCATATGCTGACAATATCATATGGTCATATTCTGGTCATACACCCTTATACAAAATCTCTAAGGAAGCCACGCTCATATGCTGAAATTTTATATGGCCATATGCCTGCTATAGATTTTTACAAAGAAACTAATAATATATCTAATTTCGGAAAACTAACTTCCGAGACTCGACAATTAACGAAAATTTCTAGAAATCATTAACAAAACATAATACATTGTTTTCATAAGCATTCATAGTCTAAACGACCCACAAACACATACTTTACTGGGTATGTCAAACACCCGTTTTTAACACATAGCTTAACCAAGATACCTTTAACCATGAAACCAACACTTTAACATTTGTAAAAATTATTCATTCATCACATAAACTTTAACCAAACATGCTAGAACGTTCTAAACTTAATTTTACCCGTTTGGCCCTAAAATGGGTAATTATTCACACTTATTCGAAACACCCATTTAACCATAATCTTAAACACTAAAACGGTTTATATAACAAACCTTTATACAAGCTTGACTTTAACATAAATTTGAAACTTGACTATGACTGTAAAACCTTTAGACAACTCACGGGGGGCATCAACATTGACTTTGAGCTCGGTATTCTACCTAGCTCTTACTTTCTTACCAAAGCCTCCTAACATTCGCACGTTCAATCCTTAATCCTTAATCCAAGTGATTGATGCTAAACCGTCAACCAAAGTCAACCACGGATGTGGTCAAGATTGTCAAACTGCCTAGAGTCAATGCTCCGCGGAATATAGTGTTTCCCCGGGTCGTTATGTCCCGACGAGGTGTGAATTGTAATCAAAACGGTTTCGTGATCGGGTGAAATTGGACAGAAAGGGGTTTTGAGTTATTGGAACTAAGGAATATACGAAGAAATAGCTTAAATAAGCTATATGAATAAAACTTGAAAGTTGGAAAAACCAGAAACGTTCAAAACTTAAAAACGCGTACGTTCACGTTTGAATAAAACGTAGACGTACGAAATAAAACATGAAAACTGAAATCTGAAAACACCCAGGGGGTGAAAATGATTTTTTTACAAACCTAAAGTTAAAAGAAACTTTTTAGAAAAAGAAAATAAATTTTAACACTAATTAATTATTTAATATTAATTAATTACTAATTATTACTAATTATTAAGATTTAAAATACTTAAATACAATTTAATATTAATTAAATACTAGAAAAGGTGAAAATAAAATTTCTAAAATTATAAAATAACTAAAAATAAGTTTTAAAGATAAAAATATGTATTTTTGTCTTTTTGTGATTTTTATATTAATTAATTACTAATTAAACATTAATTACCTAATTAAACTATTTTAAATTAAGAAAAATAGTAAATGAACAGTAAAAATTACAAGAAAATTTCTAAAATTATTTTACAACTTATAAAAGCTAAAAAAAAAAATATAAAAACTAGGTTTTGCTTAATAAAAACTAATTATGCTATTTTAAACTTAATATTAATTAATAATTAATAAAACTAAAATTAATTATAATAAATACCAAATGATGAAATAAAAATCCGAGAAAATTATTATAAATACTTTAATATATGAGGAATTTAAGAAAAATATAAAAAAGCTAAGTTCTTAATAAAAATCTAAAAATGAAAATTAAAATTAAATTACATTAAATAGAAACTATCACTTAAATTAAAACTTGGATTTTCTGGATTTTTATTTTAGAAAACTATTTTATAACTAAAAACAACAAACTTTTGTGAAAACAAGATTTTTGGAAATCAAAAATAAGCAAATTACAAGCTTATAGGGTCAACAGTTGACTTTTGTTGACCAGATGTGGAAATGAGCTAAAATGGCTTAAAGTGGGACCCACAATGGGTAATTCAGATACAAATAAGCCATGTGAACATGTATGAGCCAACTTAAGCACAATGGGACCACTGAATAAGCATATAAGCTCAAAATAAGTTATTTGAAACTTGTATGCACTCAGAAACTGGGACAGATTTTTATGGTGATTTCAAGTGGGTCCCAGTGGGTTCAAGGTCAAACCAGTGGTCAACATAGGAAGCCTGGTGGGAGGTGAGTTGTATGAACCTAAGTTTGGGGTTGTGGGACCACCATGGTGGCCAGAAAACCACCACAAAGGTGGTGGTGTGGGACTGATGTGCAGCTGCACAAGGCATAAAGCAGACCTGCAACTCACTTTGGGGTGGAATGGGGCCCACAGAAAAATTTGTAAAAATGAAAGGAAGTTGGGAACTCAAAGATGAGTTGGTAGGCTTTCTAATGAAACAAGTTTTGTAATCCAAATCAACACACAAAAATCAAAACAATTACTGCAATTTTGGTAAAAACTGAGAGAGAGCAATTTGACTTTTTCCAAAATACTATGAACTTTGACTATGGTGAGATTTGGTGGCTTCTAATTGATTGATAACTTGAAGTTAGGCTAAATTACAACTAAAACAAGTTAAAACAACAAATCATCTCATGAAATAATGGCTTATAGGATACAATAACCACCACAGTTAACTGTGGTGGTGGTATTTTTGTGAAATTGACTTTTGATCAAATAGTACCTGAGTCTTTTGATTAAAATGAACTCTAATGACCTAGTATGAGCTAATTGCATCAAAAGCAACCACAGAAACAGACCCTAATACCCTAAAACAAGTAGAACCAAACACCCCTATAGATTAACTGTTTGATGGTTTTGAGAGCAAATCCATAATTTAGACCAAGCAATCAACACATAAGGTTGTAATACATCATAACAAACTTAATCTAACATAAATCCATCATTGATGGCATCAAGAAACCATAAATCAAAATAAAGCTAAAATGGCAGTTGAGATGGACAATAATACAACAATGAAATTTAATGAACTATTAGGTGATGTAAAACAATTAATCATCTAACATACACCAGCTAAGCCTAGAAATACAGAATAATCAACTAATAAGCAGGCTACAGTGATTATGCAAGAAATGAGAAAAAGGGCTTACAAAAGCTTTCTGTGAGATCAAGAACCAAAAACCATGATATATTCCTAAAGCTCCCACTGAGCTCTAATCCCATGAACATCCAAATTTCAAAAGCTATCAATGAGCTTATGGAACAGTGAGACAACCATTTAGTAGCTATGGAACTTTTTGTGAGAATCTAAGTAAATTTGTCAAATTCAATTTAAATAGGAAACTTGAAATTTTATTAAATTACTTTGAGAGTACACTGATACAACTGAGAATACAATTTGAAATCCAAAATTATCACTTGGAAAACTACATTAAGCTAATTCGAACATTAAATTATACTAAAACTAAAATTAACTAACTATGTGGAAAACTAGAAGGGGGGGTTGAATAGTTTTATGTCCTTTTAAATTTATTTCCAAAATATTTTGTAGGTTATAAAAACTTTCGATTCGATCTTAAGTGAGTTCAAGCAACAACCAATATAAGCAAGTCTAAACTAATATTGAAAGTATTGAAATATAATGAAGAAAAGATAGAGTTAGAAAGATCAAACCACAACACGTGAATTTATAGTGGTTCGGCTACAAGGACACCTTCCTTGCCCTACTCCACTCCCCGAGTACCACACTCGAGAGTTTTCTTCACTATGTCAACAAACTCCTTATGGTGGAGAAACCTTACACACCTTGGCTTACACAAGTTAACGACACTAAGCTAAATGTCGAGTTCTAATCGTAGCTAGAACCAATCTCACACCAAATATCACACCACGTGATCTTCACACCTTAATCACACCTTCACACCTTCTTCAAGACTTCACACCGTCTTCACACCTTGTCAATCTTCACACCTTCTTCTATGCACAACTAAGTCACAACTACTAAACTAGTTTACAACACACCAAGATTCTACAATCAACAAATATACACAACACCTTAACAAATAACTATCACTAGTACTATATGAAACTAGCTATACACAACACCACTACAATAAGATGGATGTAGAGAAGTGTTCTTCTTCTTGCACTTGAATGGATGAAGCTTTGGATCACTTGGAAACAAAGACTTATGAAATATATGATCAAAGGATTTTAGATCTAGAGAAGAAGATTGGATCAGAAAGTTTATAGTGCAAAAAGGTGAGAAAAATATGTGGAATGATCCAATATTTATAGGGCCAGATTTTACTGTTCGGGAGCGTGCCGGTCCCCTTAATTGTAGGCCGGTCCCCTTAATGATTAAGGGGGCCGCCTAGTAAAATTAAGGGGGCCGCCCTCCTGAACGTTCCAAAAGTTTTTCTGGATAAAATTTGCCCTTTTTGGTTGGAAATTTGAAATCATATTTTTGTGGTTTAATAAAGCTTTACCAAAAATGATTTACAAATATATATAAAATGTTAAAATCATTTTATATAATGTTATGTATTAATATAAAATTTCTTTTGATCATGTAATGCATAAGTTACTAAGTTTATGCATACCTTGAGTGATATAAGATGTAGAGGTAAATATTTGTCACCAAATACTTGTTTATGTCTTATTCTTGACTTAATTTGATTTAAGTTTTGTGATTATCAAAACATAGGTTTATTGAGAAATATTAATAACATTCACAAACATTATTTATATCAACAATCTCCCCCTTTTTGATGATTACAAAACTTAAACTCATTAACTCAAAAATTAGTTTTTAAACAAGTATTTTAGTGAGTTTATATGTACTTCTCCCCCTTTTTGTAACATCAAAAAGGTTATGCCAACAAGTTTTCATTCGTGAAAATTTTGACGGGTAGAAACTCCCCCTTGATGTGTACTCCCCCTCGTTTGGGGGCACCAAGAGAACGAGCTATGGAATGCTTGCAAAACAAAAATATTAGAAGCACAAGTATATACATGTACACAAATATAGGGTGATGAGAAAAGAAAAAAACATTCATATTAGAGCAATAGTTGTGTTAAGACACAACAATACGAGTACATAAGCTAACAACATAATAGCAAATACATAAGCCAATTAATCAAGAAAGATACATCATCATGCAAAAGTACATGGACTTCATAGAGCTTGCAAGCAAAAGGGGTGGCAAAGACTTTATTTATTAAGCATATCAAATGCTTAATTTGGAGAGCATGATGGTGATGGTGGAGGAGTGGATGAGAATTGTGGTGGAGGAATTATAGGAGAGGATGGTGGAGTTGGAGGTGGTGGTGGGTTGGTAAGCAAATGTTCAATATATGAAAACATATATTGAATTTCATCTTTAAGGCCAAAGATGATGGTTCGGTTGTGGATACAACAAAGGCAAGTATCACCATGTGATTCAAGCATCCTCCAAGGTACGGGATTGGCAAAGTATGGTGGTGTAATTTGTGGAGATGAGAGTTGAGTATCAAGTGGTGTTATTGGTGAAAGTGAGATTGTAAGATGGGTGGATATAGGTTCTTGTGTGGGAAGTGGTGATGATACTTGTGGTGACAAGTGTGAATTGATGTAGTCATTGATTGATGAGGTTGAGGGTAAGGAAGATGAGGAAGTTCCATGAGTGGAAGGTGTTTTGGATGGTGCATTAGGTGCACTTGGAGAGGAGCATTTTGGTGGAGGTGATGGGGTTATGTTGTCTTCATTTGTTAAGTCAATGAAGAGTTGTTTTGGAGGAATGACCACAAGTTTTTGTTTCTTGGAGGTTTTGGAGTTTGAGGTGCTTGGAGGAGTCATGATGATATGATGAATGATGAGATGAAGAATGGTGATAATGGAGGGAATTTATAGTATGGAAATGGGTGATTTAGGTAAATGTTTGAAATGGTTGAAAGAGATTCTAAAATCAGTTGGGTCAAAATGGGAAATGGCAGCTGAAACTAGAGAAAGGATTCACAAGATGCAAAAGAATACAGTAAACCCAGTTCCAGATGGCCGGTCCCCTTAATTGTATGCCGCCCCCCTTAATAATTAAGGGGACCGCCTAGGGAATTAAGGGGGCCGCCCATCTGGTGTTTTCCCAGACGACCAGAAACCCAAAATTTGCAAAATTTGGTGATTTTTCAAGTGTGTTTTTCCAGCAAGCTCTATTAGGAGTACATACTTTAGGAATGATGATATATAAGCATATATATATAATCAAATTTTGCATGCAAATAAACATATTATAATCCATATTGAAAAGAAGCATGGCATAACATTAATATAGAAGCATGATAATAATTAAAGTCTAAACATCATTCCGAATAACACAAGAAATTAACACAGGTATTTCCGAATAAATCGGACAAATAGCAAACCATACAAATGTCTAAAAGAAACAAGTAATAACAAGTAGCAACAAGTCAATATCTTCTACTTCTTTTTCTTTCCAAGCATCTTCCTAAACATCTTCCCAACGGATTTGAATCCCCCTCGAAGTTCTTCATGCATTTGTTGTTGACGATTGATGATAGACGTTTGACGAGTGAAGAGAAGCTCATCGGTACGTTCATGAGGAAGAGGAATTTGATACTCGGTATCATCAAGATCGAAAAGATCTTCAACAAAGGTCGTGGGGGATGGAGTACTAACACGTGAGGTGTCTTCCTCCTCATCATCATCGTCATCACGATGAGATGTAGAACCACGAGGCCTAGAATACAAAGGAACACGAGATTTTCCTTTGTCACTACGAGAACGGCAAGTACGAACACGAGTAAGTTGGTTCAAAGTAGGAAGGATATGAACGTAGTAGTCTCTTTGAAGATGTGGGTAATGTTCCATCACATAACGATAAAGTCGTGTGAGAAACATACCGTAAGGAAGATTGGCATTTGGGGTGTTTTTGGCGGACATGATTCGATGAACAAAAAGATAAGCCAAATTGTATTGCTCTTCAGCAATAACACAATAAAGCATGTGGGCAATGCTCGTCGTGACATGATCACGGTGACCACCAGTACCAAACGCATTCTCTCGAATAAGTTCTTCCCACTTCTTCATATCTTGGCTTAGCTCTTTGAGGAGGATTTGATTGGCATGAATATCGACATTCTTCGACTTGATTACTCGACTAGTCGTACGACGTTCTAGTTCAAGCATTCGACGAATGTCTTCAGGACTAGGAATCTCAGAATAGTAGGGGCCATCCTGAGGACGATTTCTTTCAAGAGTGAAAAGATCCCATTCATTTGAGAAAACGGCTTGGCCGTTGAATGGGATTCTAAGAATTTGCCCTAATTGAGCAAGAGTAAGAGTGATGAATTGATTTTGAATCATGAAGGAAATGAGGAGATGACCATAGAGATCGGTTTGCACCGTCACTTGGCTATAGAAGTCGAGGATAAAACGAGGAATGATAGGTTCGTTGATTTGGAAAAGACATTCAAAACGAATATTGGTGAACATTCGTTCGGTTTGATCATTTTCATAGAAAGATGGATCGACAATTCGTCCTTCGTGAATGTTTCTATTTTCAATAGGACGATAGAAACATGCAACTGAAGGAGACATGCCGGGAGTAGAAGAGACATTTGGAATGTATTGTTTGGTTTTGGAGACATCACCAACCGTGGTCTTAGGCATTTTCACCTAAACAATATAACAACAAAAATAAAATTAATATAAAAACAACTATCATGCATATGTTATATATTTATATAATTATATGCACTATATGTGGAACGAAATTCTACTTCGACACAAAAAAATATTCAATGAAGTAGTTTCATGATGTTCCTTTTATTTTGATTTTAAACTCGTTTAGAATATATAATATCGAAGAGTATGATATCATAATTCATTTCGAAATAAGGCTAGATATATATTAGATTATATATCTTCCATTCCATAAGAGTTTGACACAACATAAGTTTGTCTAAAAGATTAAAATGCGAATTTTAGTTTTCAAAAATATCATTTTTGAGATAAACCAAACGCTCCCTTACTAGATAAAAACATCCTAAAACATCAGTATATATATTGATTATATATCTTGATGACGTCTATTGATTTTAGTAGTATTAACAAGTTTTATGAACAAGTTTTAAGTTTCAAATAACTACATATAGTTATAGTTTGTTCATGAACCAAACGCCCATGTTGTCTTCATGAACCATTTTCTAATAAATTGAAAAGTATGTTTTGATTGTTTAGGACGTTAAAACAATGTAATGTAGTAAGTTTTAAGTGGTTTTTAAGAGTTATATCAACAATGTGCCTTTTGAAAAATAAAATTCGACTAGGGTTTATGGGCGATTAATGATTTTGACCAGATGATATGTTATACTAATTTTGAGTTGCAAAACATCATCCTAATCCTATGGGGAGCATTTGGTAGTTCAATTTCTAGCTTCAATAACACTTAAAATCGAATTAAAATGAATTTTAATAAAATGCATAATTATTGATTAGACACCAAATCGAATGAAATGTGATGAAATGCATGTTGGAAAACTTACAAAAGATGTTGTTATATGTTTGGTTGATGTTTGCCCCTTTCGAAATAACCCCGGATTGGTGATTTGGTGAAGGATTTTGGTGATTTTGGAGGTTTAGTTTCGTTCACAGCAGTATAGGGGAAGAGGTGAGTGAGTAAATGGAGTGTTTGGAAATGGAATTAAGAAGGAAAACGATTTTGGAAGTGTCAGATGGCCGGCCCCCTTAAACATTAAGGGGACCGCCCTCGATAACAAGTCGGTCCCCTTAATCATTAAGGGGGCCGCCTTTGAAACTTTCCAAATTTCGTGGAATTCGTTTCTGGAACAAAAATATTTATACGTATATAATTAGATTTATAATATATCAAAAATACGTAAACGTCTATTGGCACGATGATAAAATTCTTAACAATTTTTAATTGCCGTTTCGATAATTAAAATATACCTTTGACAATTTTTGGATAAAATGATCAAAGTGTTAAGTTGATGAAGGGTTTGAGGTGTGTTCGGGAATATGTGAATAAGTGTATATATATATATATATATATATATATATATATATATATATATATATATATATATATATATATATATATATATATATATATATATATATATATTGTTTATATATAAGTATAAATGTGATTGAAAGATGGGTTGATGAGTGAGATTTGAAGGATAGTAGCGGAGATAGGATATAGTTGGCGAGAGGAGTTTGTTTCATCCATAGTGTTCGCGTGCGAAGGCGTTCTTGCATTATAAAAGTCCACTTGACTCATATCCCTTCATCATCATGAGTCTCCTAAAAGAGGACTTACTAGAATAACGTGAGGGGGGGGGGGAAAGAAAGGGTTCGATAAAGAACGATTTCTTGGAGTTCTAGAAAGTCAACAAATGACGTATCTAGGTTATGTACAAGTGAATATATATATATGTATAAATATATTTAATATATTACGTATAATAGTATATATATGTATATATAAGTATATATGTGATTCTAACAAATAGAAGACAATAACAAATTATATCTAAATAATTGACGAAATCAAACAATGCATATTTTTCTAAGCATGACAATGAGTTGTGAAAGAATGGCGTACGCGGTGGTCTTCAAAAGAAATCTTCAACATCATCAAGATGAAATATAGACTTTGAAAAAGTCTATGTTGAGAGAAAAACCAAGATTGCCTCAAGGAATGTTCGTCTAGCCATTTGATCTCCATTGTCCTTTTGGTCCAAAGTTGTTTGGTCCAAACATGTTTAACATTTGACTTGGGTGCATGAAAGGTGGTAGAATGCCCCAAGGATTGTAGCTTTGTTGGTAGTTCCACATTTGATTACTATTGTTATTATAGTTTTGTCTATTTTGATTTTTTCTTGGTTGAGGTGTTTTAGACCTAGGATGAGAATTATTTGGTTTTCTAGGTGGTGGAGTTTTAGATCTTATTTTGGGTTTAGAAGATCCTACTTCGGTCTTTAAAGACGGTTTATAAAAATCTTTAACTTCTTCATCGTTGGCAAGAGGTATTTTCTTATCATTAATAAGTATATACTTAGGATTAGATTTTAAAGGTTTTTGTTTGTTGAGTTCACTTTCAAATTTTACATTTTTAATCTCGCTTGTTGAAGCCTCATTTGAATTAAATCCTAAGCCGGTTTTGTCTCCGGATGTTCTTTGAATACTTATTATTTTACTAAGTGATTGACTACTATTTTCAAATTTGTCAAGTTTGCGAATTTCTTCCCTAAGTATTTCGTTTTCACCTTTAAGCTCTTGACATGATTTACATTCTTCAAAAATTTCTTTACCTTTTTCTAGTTGATGTATTTTAATTTTTAGTTCAAGTACTTCACTTTCTAATTGATTGTTAATGTATTTTAGTGATTTGTTTTTGGCCATTACTAGTTGTCCTAATTTGCATAGTTTAGTATATTCATTATCTAGATCTTTTTTATCTTATGATATACTTTCATCACTAAAATATTCGGTTTCGGAACGTACCTCATTTGGTGTATTCGCCATGAGACATTTTTCTTCCTTTGTCGTTTCATTCTCATCATCATCACTATCACTCCAAGCACCTCCAACAAATGCTCTTTGATTTTGATCTCTTGTCATCATTGGACATTTTCCAATAAGGTGATTTGGATCTCCACACTTGAAACACTTTCTTTCAATCTTGTTGTTCTTGTCATCTTTACTCTTTTGAAATGTTTTCTTTTCATCATACGGTTGTCTTACGAATCTTCCTCGCCTTTTGAAGAATTTCTTGAAATCTCTTACGGCCATGGCGTATTCTTCGTCATCACTTTCGGAAGATGAGCTATCTTCGATACTAGATTCCTTTCTAGCTTTCAAGGCGATTGACTTGCTTTGCTCTCGATTTTCCTTGACCATTTCGGAGTCCTTCTTAATGATGACTTCGTAGACTTTTAGATTTCCAATTAATTCGTCAAGTTGCAAAGTTGACAAATTCTTCGATTCTTCAATAGCCGTCACTTTAGCTCGCCATTTTTGATGAAGAGCCCTAAGAAACTTCCTAACAAAATTCTTACTAGAAAAATTCTCATCAAGTGCTTTTAAACTTGTGATGATAGTGTTAAATCTAGCAAAAGCATTGTCAATTGATTCCTCTTCCGGAATCGTGAATTGCTCGTATTGTTGAACAAGTAGATCTATCTTATTATCTTTGACTTGACTATTACCTTGGTGAGTTATTAGTAAAGAGTTCCAAATTTCTTTTGCGGTTTCACACATAAAGATCCTTTCGTACTCTTTACGTGGTAGCGCATTATAAATAACCATTTTTGCTTCATTATTTTTAGCAAGTTTTCTTTTTAAATCATCATTTTGTTTTTCAAAAGGTACGATTTCATCTTTCTTAGTTTCCGGGTTATTTTGAATAGGTAAAAAATCACCATTAGTAATAACATGCCAAAGATCTAGATCTTTTGACTTTACATAAGTTTCGAATCGATTTTTCCAATATAAAAATCAATCACTTTCAAATAGTGGTGGTCTTTGCATAGATTGCCCTTCTAAATATTTTTCAGATTCCATAGATCATTACAAGTTTTAAAATACAATATATTTTAAAGATCTTGCTAGACGTGGCTCCTGATACCAATTGTGGAAAACTAGAAGGGGGGGGGGGGTTGAATAGTTTTATGTCCTTTTAAATTTATTTTCAAAATATTTTGTAGGTTATAAAAACTTTCGATTCGATCTTAAGTGAGTTCAAGCAACAACCAATATAAGCAAGTCTAAACTAATATTGAAAGTATTGAAATATAATGAAGAAAAGATAGAGTTAGAAAGATCAAACCACAACACGTGAATTTATAGTGGTTCGGCTACAAGGACACCTTCCTTGCCCTACTCCACTCCCCGAGTACCACACTCGAGAGTTTTCTTCACTATGTCAACAAACTCCTTATGGTGGAGAAACCTTACACACCTTGGCTTACACAAGTTAACGACACTAAGCTAAATGTCGAGTTCTAATCGTAGCTAGAACCAATCTCACACCAAATATCACACCACGTGATCTTCACACCTTAATCACACCTTCACACCTTCTTCAAGACTTCACACCGTCTTCACACCTTGTCAATCTTCACACCTTCTTCTATGCACAACTAAGTCACAACTACTAAACTAGTTTACAACACACCAAGATTCTACAATCAACAAATATACACAACACCTTAACAAATAACTATCACTAGTACTATATGAAACTAGCTATACACAACACCACTACAATAAGATGGATGTAGAGAAGTGTTCTTCTTCTTGCACTTGAATGGATGAAGCTTTGGATCACTTGGAAACAAAGACTTATGAAATATATGATCAAAGGATTTTAGATCTAGAGAAGAAGATTGGATCAGAAAGTTTATAGTGTAAAAAGGTGAGAAAAATATGTGGAATGATCCAATATTTATAGGGCCAGATTTTACTATTCGGGAGCGTGCCGGTCCCCTTAATTGTAGGCCGGTCCCCTTAATGATTAAGGGGGCCGCCTAGTAAAATTAAGGGGGCCGCCCTCCTGAACGTTCCAAAAGTTTTTCTGGATAAAATTTGCCCTTTTTGGTTGGAAATTTGAAATCATATTTTTGTGGTTTAATAAAGCTTTACCAAAAATGATTTACAAATATATATAAAATGTTAAAATCATTTTATATAATGTTATGTATTAATATAAAATTTCCTTTGATCATGTAATGCATAAGTTACTAAGTTTATGCATACCTTGAGTGATATAAGATGTAGAGGTAAATATTTGTCACCAAATACTTGTTTATGTCTAATTCTTGACTTAATTTGATTTAAGTTTTGTGATTATCAAAACATAGGTTTATTGAGAAATATTAATAACATTCACAAACATTATTTATATCAACAAACTACTACCCCTTCTTTCTTTTTTTTTTCTTGATATATATAGAACTTGGAGTCTTCCTCTTGACTTTCCCATCCTCTGTGAGCCATTGGATGGCCTGAGTGATTCCTGGCCGTTTGATTTAAATTAGGCGGGAAAAGTGGGTTTGGCAGGTTGGGTTGCTTGTGAGGGTTTAGTGGGAATTAAATGAGTCTTGGAGTGTTGTGGTTTGGAAGGGAACATGGAGTGGGTTTTGCTGAGAAGAGGAGGGGGTGGAGTGTTGGTTTGGTTGTTGCAGGCACCAAGTGGGGGAGAAGGGTGAGGAGTCAAACTTGGTTTGACTGGGTTTAGTAATAAAACGTGGGAAAGGGGTTTATTAGTGGGTGGGCTGTGGTGATTTTGGGCTTGGGTGTTTAAGTGGGCTTGGGGTTTTGGTTTGTAGTTTTATTAAGGGTCCGTTTGGTAAATTGTAAACAACAAGGACCAATTGTGTAGAATACCAAAAGTTGAGGGCTGATGTTGTCATATTCCCAAAGTACTCACAAGGACCAATTATGCAAAGAACCAAATGAACCAAGAACCAAATTTGCATTTTTCAAATTTTCAAAATTTCCCGGGGACTAAAAATGACATTTTTCAAAGTTAAGGGACCATTCTTGCCATTTTGTGAAAAAATTTTATCCAAGGATCCATATTGAATATTTTTAAACTTCCAAGGATAAAAAATGGTTTTCCATCCAAAAATATCCCACCAGGGACTAAAACTGCCAAAATCTGTAACTCCAGGGACTAAATTGTAAATTTCCAAAACTTTTCAGATTTTTCACCAAAGGATAAAATATGACAACTTATGATTGTAAAAGGACCTTTGGTGATAATTTTCCATATTTTGAATATCCAGGGACTAGTTTTGTCATTTTATGAAAGTTGGGGGACTGAACCTGCCAATTTTGCAAACTTTGTACGTTTTTCGTCTGTTTTTGCTCATTTTGCATCTAAAACATATAAAACACAATTTTAAAATATTTTTAGTATTTTGATGCATTTCTTAGTGTTTTTGTGCATTTCTTAGTGTTTTTGTATGTTTTGCAGTTCAGATTAGACAAAAAATGATGAGTGTTTGAGCACTCATTAATCCCCCACACTAAACTATTGCTAGTCCCTAGCAATACTGTTTTGAAAACTTGATGGATTTTAAACTCTTTACCAAAAGCCATCACTTCTGGAGTAGCCAGGTGTAAGAACTGTGGCACACCTGATAACCGTGTGATTTTGAGCAAACCACCAGCTGTCAACGGATTTGAGTAGTCTTTACCAAAAGCCGTTTGCTTCTGGACTAGCCAGCTCTTGATGGAATAGTCAACATCTTGGTGAGCTGATTACCAATTATGGATTTTCCACTGCCTTTACCACAAGCCATAATCTTGCGGGCTAGCCAACTCATTTGTTTTTGGGGAGTTGAGGAACCATACAATTTTGGGCAAATTGCAAGCCATAAACGGATTTGAGTTGTCTTTACCAAGAGCCGTTTGCTCCTGGACTAGGCAATCCCTTTTGTCGGTTAGACAAGGCGGACTAATTACTACAAAAATTTTGAAGCACCAGTGAAATTTTTTTGAATTTTTTTTGAATTTTTGGCTAAAAACGGGGGTATTATATAGTAAAATGTGATAAAATTCGCTAGAATAGCGAATACCCCCCCCCCCCCCCCCCCCACACTTAGCATGAATATTGTCCTCAATATTCAAAGTCCCGGCTATTATGCCGACATTTTGAACGTAAAAGGGCAACATTACAAGCTAAGCGTGGAAAACACTATTTTGTTTTTTCACTTCATTTGTAACCATAGCATGGGGGACTCTCCCACACTTAGGGTGAAAACCCTATAAGCATGCTACTGTTTTTGTTTACCGAGTCGCTAGCTTGACTCGACCCCGAATTCATTTGTCCTTGGGGAAGCATGATGTGGAAGAAACAATCTCAATCGGACTTTCATTCAAGATGTTTGGACAAACATTTGAAGCACGTGAAAGTTCCACACCGATGAGATAAGTATCCGGCTCAAGATAATGATACATGAAAATGCCGGGATCAAAGATGGTATCTTCATTCCCGAAGGAGTGAAGAAGAGAAGAAGTCACCTTATAGGTGAAGAAAAGGAAGAAAACCATGACGAAAATCATGAGTTGATCTTCTTCCTCGAGAGCAGGCTCCGTAGCCTGAGTTTGGATTTCAAAGGGTAAGCTCGTAAACAACCCGGGAGGGTGGGCGGGAATTTGCAAATTCTCATAATTGAGAGCATCTCCCCCCGGGCTATCAAACTCCGGAGGAGTCATGACATGATGAGTGAGTTCACCGGAGAACTCCTCATGAAGAGAATTATTCACAAGATGTGAATCTGTGAACTCATGTTCCGGAATAAACTCATCACAATCCTCATTCCTAATACCAAAGATTGGATTATCAGAAATCAAAGTGAATTCAGATTCGAATTCAAATAGAGGATTGGTGAGAGTAGTATTGAATGTTTCGGGAACAAAATGATTAACATTCTCTTGTGGACTGTTAGGATCAGAAGTGAGTGACGGATCATGATATAGGAGACTTTCAATTTCTCCCAGATCGGCTTCGAAGTCAAGGAGACCATCATTACCTTCCAATGAAAGTGGATTGATGTGAGTAAGTTCATCAGCGAACTCCTCAAGAAGAGGATCAACATCAGAATGAGGCAGTGGTGCCTCAATATACTCAATGTCTCCATGAGATGTACAATCATCATTAAAATTTGAGAAAGTCTCAAAATGATCGTTTGAACACTCAAGAGGTGAAGGAATATCACACATGTGCTTAAGAGTTCCCTGTGACTCTCTCGGGATTGGAACAAGGTTCTCAACACTAGACTTTATTAATTCGTCCGATTCCTTATCAGGAACAGTGTCAAGATGCTCGTCCCCCATGATCAAAGAGTGAGTGGGAACCTCGGGTGTGATAAGAGTGGGTTGAGATGGAATCTCAACTGATGGAATCTCATCTGATGAACTTGATGAAGTTTTATAAAATTCAAGGATGTCAAGTGTATCCTCATCATCACTGTCATCAGGAATAAAACGGAACAAAGAGCTAGATTTGGCTGCTTTTTCTCTTGCAATTGATTCCCGAATAGATTTTTCATAGGCATCTTGGGCATTTATTCTAGCAGCCTGCTCTTCAGCAAACAATTCTTCCATGGATTTTTGATGAGTGTGTCTTTGGGCAAAGTCTTGAACTAAACCCTTAAGCTCATCAACGATTTTCATCATATTTTGCATTTCTGGAAGAAGTGCTTGATTCATATCGTAATGTGGAGGTTGGTCGTAATAAGGTGTGTCAAAATTGTCACAAGGATATGGATTACCCGTTTGACAATCTGAGCTGAAGTGTGGACCTCCACAGTAATCACAACAGTAAAACTGATGTGGCTGTGAGTCGTATGTGCTAAAGTCTAAATTGTTATCAGGAAACTGCTCATAGACAAGCGTGTTTCCCGATTGACAATCAGAACTGTAGTGTGAACCACCACAGTACTCACAACAGTAAAACTGCTGAGACTGATGGTGTGGTAGCTGGTGGAATGAATCAGTGGTGTCATGATAGGAATAGGGATCTTGGTTATAGACAGATCCGTTTCCTGATTCTACCATGCCACAACTGGGGCAATTGCCACCATTATGAGGATTACCACACCATTGGCAAACCAGAAAGTGTGGATGAGACATAGAAAGAATCAAAGGTGTATAGAGGGGTAGGGATCAAGAATCAAAGATGTGAGAGGGTAAAGGTGAATATTTTTGGTTTTTTGAATGAACATTTTGTACAAATGAGAAAGAAAATCTTTTTGTGTTTTTTGTGTTCGTTGAAAACTAATTTTACAAAGTTTTCGGGAACAGTTTTTATGAAAATATACACAAGGATGGTAAATATACAATAGATGTATATCCAGGTTCATTAATACGTAAAACCGTTTAGAATAACGCGCACAACCTCCCCGGCAGCGGCGCCAAAAATTGATTGATGCTAAACTGTCAATCAAAGTCAACCACGGATGTGGTCAAGATTGTCAAACTGCCTAGAGTCAATGCTCCGCAGAATATAGTGTTTCCCCGGGTCGTTATGTCCCGACGAGGTGTGAATTGTAATCAAAACGGTTTCGTGATCGGGTGAAATTGGACAGAAAGGGGTTTTGAGTTATTTGAACTAAGGAATATACGAAGAAATAGCTTAAATAAGCTATATGAATAAAACTTGAAAGTTGGAAAAACCAGAAACGTTCAAAACTTAAAAACGCGTACGTTCACGTTTGAATAAAACGTAGACGTACGAAATAAAACGTGAAAACTGAAATCTGAAAACACCCAGGGGGTGAAAATGATTTTTTTACAAACCTAAAGTTAAAAGAAACTTTTTAGAAAAAGAAAATAAATTTTAACACTAATTAATTATTTAATATTAATTAATTACTAATTATTACTAATTATTAAGATTTAAAATACTTAAATACAATTTAATATTAATTAAATACTAGAAAAGGTGAAAATAAAATTTCTAAAATTATAAAATAACTAAAAATAAGTTTTAAAGATAAAAATATGTATTTTTGTCTTTTTGTGATTTTTATATTAATTAATTACTAATTAAACATTAGTTACCTAATTAAACTATTTTAAATTAAGAAAAATAGTAAATGAACAGTAAAAATTACAAGAAAATTTTTAAAATTATTTTACAACTTATAAAAGCTAAAAAAAATATAAAAACTAGGTTTTGCTTAATAAAAACTAATTATGCTATTTTAAACTTAATATTAATTAATAATTAATAAAACTAAAATTAATTATAATAAATACCAAATGATGAAATAAAAATCCGAGAAAATTATTATAAATACTTTAATATATGAGGAATTTAAGAAAAATATAAAAAAGCTAAGTTCTTAATAAAAATCTAAAAATGAAAATTAAAATTAAATTACATTAAATAGAAACTATCACTTAAATTAAAACTTGGATTTTCTGGATTTTTATTTTAGAAAACTATTTTATAACTAAAAACAACAAACTTTTGTGAAAACAAGATTTTTGGAAATCAAAAATAAGCAAATTACAAGCTTATAGGGTCAACAGTTGACTTTTGTTGACCAGATGTGGAAATGAGCTAAAATGGCTTAAAGTGGGACCCACAATGGGTAATTCAGATACAAATAAGCCATGTGAACATGTATGAGCCAACTTAAGCACAATGGGACCACTGAATAAGCATATAAGCTCAAAATAAGTTATTTGAAACTTGTATGCACTCAGAAACTGGGACAGATTTTTATGGTGATTTCAAGTGGGTCCCAGTGGGTTCAAGGTCAAACCAGTGGTCAACATAGGAAGCCTGGTGGGAGGTGAGTTGTATGAACCTAAGTTTGGGGTTGTGGGACCACCATGGTGGCCAGAAAACCACCACAAAGGTGGTGGTGTGGGACTGATGTGCAGCTGCACAGGGCATAAAGCAGACCTGCAACTCACTTTGGGGTGGAATGGGGCCCACAGAAAAATTTGTAAAAATGAAAGGAAGTTGGGAACTCAAAGATGAGTTGGTAGGCTTTCTAATGAAACAAGTTTTGTAATCCAAATCAACACACAAAAATCAAAACAATTACTGCAATTTTGGTAAAAACTGAGAGAGAGCAATTTGACTTTTTCCAAAAAAACTATGAACTTTGACTATGGTGAGATTTGGTGGCTTCTAATTGATTGATAACTTGAAGTTAGGCTAAATTACAACTAAAACAAGTTAAAACAACAAATCATCTCATGAAATAATGGCTTATAGGATACAATAACCACCACAGTTAACTGTGGTGGTGGTATTTTTGTGAAATTGACTTTTGATCAAATAGTACCTGAGTCTTTTGATTAAAATGAACTCTAATGACCTAGTATGAGCTAATTGCATCAAAAGCAACCACAGAAACAGACCCTAATACCCTAAAACAAGTAGAACCAAACACCCCTATAGATTAACTGTTTGATGGTTTTGAGAGCAAATCCATAATTTAGACCAAGCAATCAACACATAAGGTTGTAATACATCATAACAAACTTAATCTAACATAAATCCATCATTGATGGCATCAAGAAACCATAAATCAAAATAAAGCTAAAATGGCAGTTGAGATGGACAATAATACAACAATGAAATTTAATGAACTATTAGGTGATGTAAAACAATTAATCATCTAACATACACCAGCTAAGCCTAGAAATACAGAATAATCAACTAATAAGCAGGCTACAGTGATTATGCAAGAAATGAGAAAAAGGGCTTACAAAAGCTTTCTGTGAGATCAAGAACCAAAAACCATGATATATTCCTAAAGCTCCCACTGAGCTCTAATCCCATGAACATCCAAATTTCAAAAGCTATCAATGAGCTTATGGAACAGTGAGACAACCATTTAGTAGCTATGGAACTTTTTGTGAGAAACTAAGTAAATTTGTCAAATTCAATTTAAATAGGAAACTTGAAATTTTATTAAATTACTTTGAGAGTACACTGATACAACTGAGAATACAATTTGAAATCCAAAATTATCACTTGGAAAACTACATTAAGCTAATTCGAACATTAAATTATACTAAAACTAAAATTAACTAACTACTACCCCTTCTTTCTTTTTTTTTTCTTGATATATATAGAACTTGGAGTCTTCCTCTTGACTTTCCCATCCTCTGTGAGCCATTGGATGGCCTGAGTGATTCCTGGCCGTTTGATTTAAATTAGGCAGGAAAAGTGGGTTTGGCAGGTTGGGTTTCTTGTGAGGGTTTAGTAGGAATTAAATGAGTCGTGTAGTGTTGTGGTTTGGAAGGGAACATGGAGTGGGTTTTGCTGAGAAGAGGAGGGGGTGGAGTGTTGCTTTGGTTGTAGCAGGCACCAAGTGGGGGAGAAGGGTGAGGAGTCAAACTTGGTTTGACTGGGTTTAGTAATAAAACGCGGGAAAGGGATTTATTAGTGGGTGGGCTGTGGTGATTTTGGGCTTGGGTGTTTAAGTGGGCTTGGGGTTTTGGTTTGTAGTTTTATTAAGGGTCTGTTTGGTAAATTGTAAACAACAAGGACCAATTGTGTAGAATACCAAAAGTTGAGGGCTGATGTTGTCATATTCCCAAAGTACTCACAAGGACCAATTATGCAAAGAACCAAATGAACCAAGAACCAAATTTGCATTTTTCAAATTTTCAAAATTTCCCGGGGACTAAAAATGACATTTTTCAAAGTTAAGGGACCATTCTTGCCATTTTGTGAAAAACTTTTATCCAAGGATCCATATTGAATATTTTTAAACTTCCAAGGATAAAAAATGGTTTTCCATCCAAAAATATCCCACCAGGGACTAAAACTGCCAAAATCTGTAACTCCAGGGACTAAATTGTAAATTTCCAAAACTTTTCAGATTTTTCACCAAAGGACAAAATATGACAACTTATGATTGTAAAAGGACCTTTGGTGATAATTTTCCATATTTTGAATATCCAGGGACTAGTTTTGTCATTTTATGAAAGTTGGGGGACTGAAACTGCCAATTTTGCAAACTTTGTACGTTTTTCGTCTGTTTTTGCTCATTTTGCATCTAAAACATATAAAACACAATTTTGAAATATTTTTAGTATTTTGATGCATTTCTGAGTGTTTTTGTATGTTTTGCAGTTCAGATTAGACAAAAAATGATGAGTGTTTGAGCAATCATCACCAAGCATTACTTTTCCTTCACGCATAACCCTACAAAATGTTAGTCACTTAAACCGTAAGCATAAAGCTTAGTAAGTAAAACGGATATAACTTCACATCATAATTTATTCACACATTACACATCATAAACCATTAATCCATTACAACATTTAAACATTAACACATACCTTAAACCACATTAAGCATCAACATTCCTTATCAATCAAACATAAACATACCTTATCCTAATCCACCATTGACTAATACTTCACTACTAGTTATGCCCAACTAGTCTCATTCTCACTTTCATATAAGCACATTCATCCAAACCATTCAATTACCTTAACATAACAAAACACATTACACATGATGCATAGAAATCATTATCACATCACATTATAACAAGTTTACTTACCTTAGCTCCATGCTAAGATATCAATCATAAATTCCCCGTCATCGTCATCATCCTTATCACCATCATTTTCCATCATTTTCTCACTTGCTAAACCTTGGTTATTCATCTTGATTCCTACTTAACATCATATAAATACTTATTTCCTCATCAAACTAATACTATCCAACAAGGGTTTTACCAATACCCATCATCATCCTTGTGAATCTAAACTTATATTCATCATTAACACAAGGTTAAGGCTCACTTACTTGTAGAGAAATGGTTGCTTATGGATTATCCCTCTCATAGTACCTTAATCACCAACATTCTTAGACCATCAAGATCATCTCCTTCCATTCCTTTCTTCTTATAACCGAACCACATAAACACACCCATGAATTCTATAGGAACTTATAGAAAGTGGAAGATAACTAGATATTTATCTAGTTACTTACACTAGTCTGGCCGCTTGGCACATTTAGTCCATTAAGTCTTTTTTCTTCTATTTTAGCCATACTAAATATTATAACACATTTAGATCTTGGCAAATTAGGTCCTTAAGGTCCATTTCCATTATATATGTGACACGTCATATTTTCTATAACCATGTTACGTAATACTTTGACCATTACTTTGACTACCGGGTTTAACTAGCCAATCACGTTAAGCCTTGGTCAATTTAATATAGGGTAGGGCCTATTTGTATCCGGGATACAGGTCTAAAAATTCTACCCACTTATTAAGATTTTGTCCCCGAAATCCCTTGTCTAAACTAACCTTGTCTTAGTTCCATCTTACTCCTATTCTTATCACTTACAAACATTAAACCATTTTATTGTAACGATCTAATTGATCTTGCAATTCTAATCACATCATAACACATTCTACACCCTTGACTCATTCTACTTCTCACTTAAGCTCTATAACCATACGCCTCTTACTAAGGTTCTTATGTTATCCAAGACACTTTTACTACAACCAATCATCACTTTTAACCATTTTATAATTGTTACACTACGTTCTAACTCATTCCATTCCAAATTTTCCATCAAGGACTATATGTCACTTGAACAATTCACACCATCCTTACCATTATTTTCACACTTTACCATAACCATTTCACTATTCCATAGATTTTTTGACTATAACGCTTCATTCATCTCTATTTCTTTCCAATAAATTCCATTCACATTTTGACCATCACGGTCATTACTCACATTACAACACGACACAAGGCATACTTTAACTTCAATTTAAACTTTAATCCCTTTCAACTTATTCACTAAACACCTAAATCTTAGGTTTCTCAACACAACTCTTACCTAAAGTCGATATCCAACTCCCTCTATCCCACCTATATTTTTATCTTAGAATGTTTAAGTAATTCTAGGTTTTTGTTTTCTACCCTTTTCCTTACTCATGCCATGTCGGGAACACATAATGTCACAACTCGTAATTTCCGGTCATTTTCCAAACTTCGCCAATTCACTATTTATAAATCACTATTCATCGATCACTATTCATCATCTTACTATTCATCATTTTTTAGGTCAATTTGACATTCCAAGAAAGATTCAGAAATTTTACTATTCACTTGACACTATTCATTCCCGGAAGAAAACCACTATTCACGTGCATTACTCATTTTCATCGTAAATTTAGTTTACGAGTATTCAATTTCGCGTAACCGTATTGGTTCAGGAGCGAATTCATACATTATTATCAGGGACATCCCATACGGACTAGAAATAGTCCGCATATCATCATTATGGCATTTGCATACTATTCCACTCGTAGGATATTCAAATTAATACTTTTGATATATTTGACTTTTTACGTATGTTTATTTTTAAATAAACGTTAACAAACGATCAATAATGTGACTAACACGTCCGACACTCCCGACTATGATCCCAATATATTTTTATATTCATTTTTATAATATAAAAATTATAATATTAATTTACCCGGTATTTTAGAGATTTATTTTAATTATTAACGTAAGTTTACAAAAATTACGACGGTTTTCGTAGAAATTAAACTATAATTATCTAAACACCCAATAATTATACCCAATTTATTTTTACAATTTTTACGACTTTATTATGTCCCGGTTAACTCCGTTAAAATTTATTTTTAGTTAACCCGGTACCCGGTACACCTTAAAACTACAATTAAATACAAGATAATACCAAATCCCACCAAAATTCTTACACATCCCAACCCCCCTCCTTTTTCCATACCAATCACTTACAAAGCTATATGATCACTCAATCCTCATTAATACATAAACTAACTTCTTATAATAATAATAATAATAATAATAATAATAATAATAATAATAATAATAATAATAATAATAATAACAATAATACATAAAAGGATACAACTACACTTTTTCTCTCATTCTCACTAGCTATCTAAAATCTCATTTTCTCATTCTCTCTATCTCAACTCACGGCAAGGACAAAGGAGGAGCAAGACCAAAATATTTTTCTCAAGATCAAGTGTTTAACTAGTTTATTTAGTGATCCTTGTTAGGGTTTTGAAATATAAACTCAAGAATCATTAGGTTTTCATCATCTACACTCTTAATCTTTGAAGTAAGTATATCAAACTCCTTTTTATAATTTTATCAAGTTTATACAAGATCCATATGATATATATACTAGATCTCATGCATATGCTATTTATACCACTTTATTTTACAAACTTTTAACTTTTGAACCTTAGAAAGTGATTATGGTTAGATCCTTGTTAGATCTACTTGGTTATGATGTTTAGGAACCCATGACACCCTAAGAAGGTGTATGGTAGGATTAGACTAGTTTTGTGGTGATTGAAAGTGGTTTGGTGATGTTAGAAACTAGTTTAGAGCCTTGAAAATGGTTTTTGAACAAGTGGAAATACATTCTGTCCCATTTTGGTAAACCCAGAAAAATCCGTATTTTCTCAGTCCACTTTGACAATATTTTTAGAAAATACTTTCAAAAACGAAGCTTTTGGCGAAAGAACGGATTAAAACGAGCTTATAACGAAGGAGATATGATTTTTGTAAATTTAACGACGAAAACTATTTTTAGAAAAACTGCATGCTGTTTGACAGTTTTCGACGGGCAAATAGAGACGTTAGACGTAACCTAGTGGAGCCGAGCTATTGAAAATATATTAGTATATACTAAAACGAATCCGTGGATATAAAGAACGAGTAAAATGAGCTTAAAACGACCAAGTTATACACGTTTTAATATCGTCAAAACTATATATATATATATATATATATATATATATATATATATATATATATATATATATATATATAGTCACTACTAGAAAATAATATAACTACGTACAAAATAATATATTTTCTAGATTCTCATTCAAGGAGTTATATTCTTAACAAATGAAGAACTTATGACCCAAGACTTATTTTTACAACTACTAGACATTATTTTAAAGTTTTCAAGTAAGAAATATAACACTAACATTTTTATATACGATATATTACAACAAGTTTTTATAAGCCTAGTTGGACTTATTTTTCCTAAGTATGGAAAATACTTTATTTTGACAATAACAATTATTTCCAAGTTACGAGTGGTATGGGTATCATGTGCATGCATATTCTCTTCATCACTTCATGATCTAAGTAGATCACTATCATTTATATTAGGTTGCGGTTAGAGATCGAACCTCATTTCTGTGTATCCACTTTTGTCATCGTAGCTATCGCCCCAGGTGAGTCATAGCCCCGCTTTTACCCTTTTTATACTCGTTTTAACTCTTTGGGGGGAGATACATGCTCAACTACTTACTTACTTGTACAAATACTCAAAACATTTATACTTGATTGTTTTATACTTGATTTCATACATACGTGATTGTGCTATACTTAACTGTGTTATACTAAACTGCGATTGTGTATTCTTGAGCAACTGATACTTTGGGAAATGGCACCCAGTAATCATACATACATACATACTTCCAATGGCCCCAGATTAAGTTGCTGGACACAACCATTGAGACTTCCAATGGCCCCAGATTAAGTTGCTGGACACAACCATTGAGACATACATATCCAATGGCCCCAGATTAAGTTGCTGGACACAACCATTGAGACATACATACAAACGTGAGGTCTTCGGAGATGAAGTGTAGACTCACGACTAATTGCTTAACTGTTGTGATGAACTTATACATGTTTAATCTTACTATATATATATTAGCAGTGGGTTGTGAACACACAGGTTACAAGTCTCTTATGGCGGGACTTGTAACTGAGTGGATTTACGATGCCTTTGCTGTGTGACCATTTTTCTATAAACTTTATTTGTTAAACAAACTCTATGAACTCACCAACCTCGTGTTGACACTTTAGCATGGATTTTCAGGTTTTAATCTTATGGCACGCTACTGGAGGTTTTGGCAGGGCATGGCATGGTCATAGAAGACTCTGATTATTTATATGGGGACCGTTCTAAACTATTTTAAGGGCTATTTCCGCACTACTTTTAACGATGTAAATTCAATATTTTTGGTTAAACGATTTTATTTTAAATAAGTAAAGTGAAAACCATTTTTGAACTTGTGTTGTAATACCAATTGAGTTACACCCCAGCTACACGTATGCTTCCGCTGGACCCGATTTTGGGGGTGTGACAGATTGGTATCAGAGCTTTGGCTATAGCGAACTAAGTGTTTTTAAAACCTAGACTATAGCTACTTTTACGAAAACTTAACCCTATGACCGTCACGTGCCTGCCTGCCAAGATGATGCCTCACTTGTGGTTTGTTGCTGACTTAGATGATGAGATTTGTGTCTCATTATCTGGTATATTATATTCATTTATTCTAGTTGATTACTATAATTGTCTTTCATATATGCATGTTCACGTATCATATATGTCACCGCGTTATGTTCTCTTTGCATAGTTCATCATTTAACCTCGAGTTTGGTCACCTGCCTTAGTCTTTCAGAACGTCTTGGTAATTGTGAAGGACATAGTATTAGTATAACTGAGCTGAGTATTTCAAAATTCATGGAACCTCGGTGGAATGTAGACTGGCCACCTACATTCAACCCGGGATAGTGAGATATAGGATAACCACCTATGTCTGACTCAGAGATGAATTTTGCAACATTGAGAATGGTTATAATAAAATTGTGTCTGGATTAAATTATCTACCCAATTTCCAAATGTTTCATTTTACATCACAGTATTCTCTTTCATCACAATCTCATTATGTCGCAGCTGTCACAGTCTTTTCCCTTCTCACTATCACTATCATTCCCTTTCCCATCCCTATATATATAAGGAATTAGCTAACCCTCTATAGATTCCTATGTCACTCATCACTCATTACTCCCAATATTGATAAGTGGATATTATCAATGACCTCCCTAGGAAAGACTTTACATACCATATATAAGGAGGATCCTTAGGTACATTATGACCATTTAAAACTCAACAGAAACCTCAAGATATCACAAAGCCATTTGAACCACTATCACTAGCCTGATCACCAAGGTTCTACCATCTAGAAAGTATTGGCTTGACTGAATTACAAGATTAGTTTCGATACGAGTGCTCACTAAGCAACACCATAGAGATAAATCCAACCTTTTAAACCGAGACTATAGAACCTGCAATTGAACATGTCCTCACCAATAGACCTTATTCAAATATGTTAGGCACCTAGGTATTTGTGCAGACATACCCACCCGACTATTTTATCCCCTTAATACTTTCACTTTTAAATGGATTTTTCTCTAAACTACAGTTATACAAAACATATATCTTGTAAAAAAAAAAAAAAAAAAAAAAAAAAGTTACTTGGAAAGTCGTTTGCTTAAAGTTGTAAATTTATTTATTCAGGGAATGTTTATGAACAAAACACACAATCACAAAACAAACTTTGAAAAATCAATCACTATATTTCATCACTTATACATTTAGGAGTTTGTGAATTGACGACATAGAGCTTGGGAAAATCTTAGTAATGGAGACTAAGCACTGTAGGTGGAGAAAGACTCAATTCATGATATTCCTGTGGAGGATCACAACCTTATCCTAACCCAATCTTTCTAATAACACCCTTTGACGGACTTAACTTTGTAAGATTTTCCACAAGATTCATGATACCTATTCCAACTATTCCTAATAGAGGAATTTGATTCACCTCAAACTTCTGGCAGACTTCATTAAGATTTCCTTTGGAACCACACCACCTATTATCTTCAGACCAATGGTCAGGATTAGAGAATGGTTCAAACATAGGGAGATATACCCAATTCGGGTGTGATTGATTCTGGAAATGGTTGGGCTAACCATTTGCTATAAATCGGATTCCTGGACAACAATATCTATCACAAGATTCCAAAGACAACACCATTGAGACATAATTCACAAACGTGGAGAGATAAACCCGAGATACCTTGGACCCTTCAATATTTCAGACAATATGGGCCTAGTGGCCCACTGACTTGAGCTCCTCCCATTAGAGCCCAGTAGCTTACACGATAAATATCATTATCTTTTCACCAATACCACTCAAGAGACCAACACAAACTGAACTTCGGGACGAAGTTCCTGTTAGAGGGGAAGACTGTCACAACTCGTAATTTCCGGTCATTTTCCAAACTTCGCCAATTCACTATTCATAAATCACTATTCACCGATCACTATTCATCATCTTACTATTCATCATTTTTGAGGTCAATTTAACATTCCGAGAAACATTCAGAAATTTTACTATTCACTTGACACTATTCATTCCCGGAAGAAAACCACTATTCACGTGCATTACTCATTTTCATCGTAAATTTAGTTTACGAGTATTCAATTTCGCGTAACCGTATTGGTTCAGGAGCGAATTCATACATTATTATCAGGGACATCCCATACGGACTAGAAATAGTCCGCATATCATCATTATGGCATTTGCATACTATTCCACTCGTAGGATATTCAAATTAATACTTTTGATATATTTGACTTTTTACGTATGTTTATTTTTAAATAAACGTTAACAAACGATCAATAATGTGACTAACACGTCCGACACTCCCGACTATGATCCCAATATATTTTTATATTCATTTTTATAATATAAAAATTATAATATTAATTTACCCGGTATTTTGGAGATTTATTTTAATTATTAACGTAAGTTTACAAAAATTACGACGGTTTTCGTAGAAATTAAACTATAATTATCTAAACACCCAATAATTATACCCAATTTATTTTTACAATTTTTACGACTTTATTATGTCCCGGTTAACTCCGTTAAAATTTATTTTTAGTTAACCCGGTACACCTTAAAACTACAATTAAATACAAGATAATACCAAATCCCACCAAAATTCTTACACATCCCAACCCCCCTCCTTTTTCCATACCAATCACTTACAAAGCTATATGATCACTCAATCCTCATTAATACATAAACTAACTTCTTATAATAATAATAATAATAATAATAATAATAATAATAATAATAATAATAATAATAATAATAATAATAATAATAATAATAATAATACATAAAAGGATACAACTACACTTTTTCTCTCATTCTCACTAGCTATCTAAAATCTCATTTTCTCATTCTCTCTATCTCAACTCACGGCAAGGACAAAGGAGGAGCAAGACCAAAATATTTTTCTCAAGATCAAGTGTTTAACTAGTTTATTTAGTGATCCTTGTTAGGGTTTTAAAATATAAACTCAAGAATCATTAGGTTTTCATCATCTACACTCTTAATCTTTGAAGTAAGTATATCAAACTCCTTTTTATAATTTTATCAAGTTTATACAAAATCCATATGATATATATACTAGATCTACATGCATATGCTATTTATACCACTTTATTTTACAAACTTTTAACTTTTGAACCTTAGAAAGTGATTATGGTTAGATCCTTGTTAGATCTACTTGGTTATGATGTTTAGGAACCCATGACACCCTAAGAAGGTGTATGGTAGGATTAGACTAGTTTTGTGGTGATTGAACGTGGTTTGGTGATGTTAGAAACTAGTTTAGAGCCTTGAAAATGGTTTTTGAACAAGTGGAAATACATTCTGTCCCATTTTGGTAAACCCAGAAAAATCCGTATTTTCTCAGTCCACTTTGACAATATTTTTAGAAAATACTTTCAAAAACGAAGCTTTTGGCGAAAGAACGGATTAAAACGAGCTTATAACGAAGGAGATATGATTTTTGTAAATTTAACGACGAAAACTATTTTTAGAAAAACTGCATGCTGTTTGACAGTTTTCGACGGGCAAATAGAGACGTTAGACGTAACCTAGTGGAGCCGAGCTATTGAAAATATATTAGTATATACTAAAACGAATCCGTGGATATAAAGAACGAGTAAAATGAGCTTAAAACGACCAAGTTATACACGTTTTAATATCGTCAAAACTATATATATATATATATATATATATATATATATATATATATATATATATATATATATATATATATATATATATATATATATATAGTCACTACTAGAAAATAATATAACTACGTACAAAATAATATATTTTCTAGATTCTCATTCAAGGAGTTATATTCTTAACAAATGAAGAACTTATGACCCAAGACTTATTTTTACAACTACTAGACATTATTTTAAAGTTTTCAAGTAAGAAATATAACACTAACATTTTTATATACGATATATTACAACAAGTTTTTATAATCCTAGTTGGACTTATTTTTCCTAAGTATGGAAAATACTTTATTTTGACAATAACAATTATTTTCAAGTTACGAGTGGTATGGGTATCACGTGTATGCATATTCTCTTCATCACTTCATGATCTAAGTAGATCACTATCATTTATATTAGGTTGCGGTTAGAGATCGAACCTCATTTCTGTGTATCCACTTTTGTCATCGTAGCTATCGCCCCAGGTGAGTCATAGCCCCGCTTTTACTCTTTTTATACTCGTTTTAACTCTTTGGGGGGAGATACATGCTCAACTACTTACTTACTTGTACAAATACTCAAAACATTTATACTTGATTGTTTTATACTTGATTGTTTTATACTTGATTTCATACATACGTGATTGTGCTATACTTAACTGTGTTATACTAAACTGCGATTGTGTATTCTTGAGTAACTGATACTTTGGGAAATGGCACCCAGTAATCATACATACATACATACTTCCAATGGCCCCAGATTAAGTTGCTGGACACAACCATTGAGACTTCCAATGGCCCCAGATTAAGTTGTTGGACACAACCATTGAGACATACATACAAACGTGAGGTCTTCAGAGATGAAGTGTAGACTCACGACTAATTGCTTAACTGTTGTGATGAACTTATACATGTTTAATCTTACTATATATATATTAGCAGTGGGTTGTGAACACACAGGTTACAAGTCTCTTATGGCGGGACTTGTAACTGAGTGGATTTACGATGCCTTTGCTGTGTGACCATTTTTCTATAAACTTTATTTGTTAAACAAACTCTATGAACTCACCAACCTCGTGTTGACACTTTAGCATGGATTTTCAGGTTTTAATCTTATGGCACGCTACTGGAGGTTTTGGCAGGGCATGGCATGGTCATAGAAGACTCTGATTATTTATATGGGGACCGTTCTAAACTATTTTGGGGGTGTGACACATAAGCCCACTCATTTATACTTTTTCATTTACATGGAGAGGCTTACCAGTAGATGTAAATCAAGAAACATTAACTCATGGTTCGGCGATTCACAATGTAACAAATGGTAATTTTCAAAAGCTAATTTAATAATAAATTTATATTTATTATTGTTATTTTGAGTATTTTATGCGTAACTGCATGTTACTGCATGTTTCTAAGCACTTCTGAACATTTTCGGGAGCTGTCCCGAACACTGTAGCTTCCAGTGCCTGCTGAAAAAGTTTATTTTTGTCAGTAAGCATGAATTATTCTATTTAATAGTTACTGACAAGGTTTCGTTAATTACTTAGAGCTTTCTTACATTTTATTGAAAAGCAACGCCGCACGCGCACCGACACCACAGTACATATGGTAACAGTCAAATAAACATATTTTTGAGTCAGTAATAACATTTTATTACATTTCTGACAAAAACGTCGATAAAAACTTTATTTTGCATATACGTGTCCAAAAACGTCAAACCGGGACTTTACAGTAACATTTAAGCTTAAACCGACACACGATACATCAACGAGGAGTAAAATTATTTTACCCCTCCTCTTGCTTGTACTCTAGCCGGCCTAGATAATACTTCCCCATATCATGACAAAAATCCCTCCACTAACCAAATTATAATCTTATATAATTACATGATTTCCTTAATGCTAACATATACAAAACACACTTATCCACTTCCTCTCAAGAACATTACCTAGATCATTTTTCTTACTCAAAACTCACGGCTCACTCAAAGAAATCAAGATCTACAAAATTTTGTTGAAGTTCAAGTTAATTGGAGTGCATTTTCAAGTGTTTTGGATTAATCGGAACGTGTTTTGGGTAAATTTGGAGCAATTTGGGTTGTTTTCTTGGTCACCTAACTCATGTACAAACTCAATCTTTGTAAGCTTTCATCAAAACTTTTCTAATCTTGTTGATTTCATGTCCATTTGATGTCAAATGATATTATCAAGTGTTAAATATATATATATATTTTGTTAAAATGAAAAAGCTATTGTTTGTTGTATGCATGCATGTAGCTCGATTTTCATGAAGTTTTTAGAGTCATTAGAGTATTTCTTGCTTGTGTGGTAAATCTTGTTGATTGTGGTACTAAATTGATGATACAAATGAGATTTGTGATATATACACTTTTATGGTCATATATATAAATCGGCCAACACTAAGATTATGAAATTATTGGGGTTTTGAAAAACATAAAATTTTAGCTCAAGTGGTGAATTGGTGGAGATTATGCTTGAAAATTTTAATTGAAATACTTATTGTATAAATCGTGGTTGATAGTAATTAACTAATAAAAATGCTAATTTTGCTCGAATTAATTTTCTAGGGTCAAATTAAATTATGTTGGGTCGAATCATATGGATTTTGACCAAATTTGACTTGTTAGCATAATAACGTAATTACAAGTGTTTAGTTTGTTTAAGAGTAAATTACACCGTTCGTCCTTGTGGTTTGCGTTGACTAGCGTCGTTAGTCCTTTGACCAAAAAAACTGCATCGTTCGTCCTTAATGAGCAAACATTTGGCGTCGTTAGTCCGTCCCCCACTAACGCTCGTTAAGTCTTGTTACACCTGAAGTCCCATGAGGGTATACTAGTCATAACGCTTGTTAAGTGTTGTTAAGTTTAGACCTAGTTTTACTTAATGAGAGTTTAGGGTTTTACCTAAGGTTTAGTGCCTAGTTTAGGTTCCTAAAAGTGTTTAGTGACTAATCCTAAGGGGCTTATACTAAGTGATGGTAGCTTATGGGAAAGATTTGGGAAGGTTTGACCTAGTTTCGGGACTTAAATGACCTAATTGTAGTTAGTGAGAGATTAGGGTTAATCCTAGGTTTTAGTGCCTAGGTTAAGGTCCTATGAGTTTCTAATAACTAATCCTATGTCTTAAGAAGCTTATACTAAGTGGTGGTGACTTATGGTGAAGTTTTGGGATAGTTTAGACCTAATTATAGGAAGTCATAACCTAGTTATGGTTTTTGTGCTTAAGGGATTTGTACCTAAGTTCTAATGGGTTGTACTAAGGTCTAAAGGTCCTAAGGTATCCTAATGTTCCTAAGGTAACTCATACTTAAGCCTTGGACACTTTCAAACTAGTTTAGTTAAGCATATAGGGTTTAGTAAGCACATAAACCTAATTAGGGTTTAATTAGAGTTCATTAGGGTTTTGTGATATCTTTAGTGTGTTAGATTGGTAGATTACTTATTATAGTGTTTTTGTGATCTTATGCTTGACATAACAGGGGTTTATAGGGTGTGAGTGTTGAGTTATTTGACTTGTGTGGGTACGTGAGCAGGTCTAGAGAGTCATGCAAGTAATGAATGCACATAAAAACAAAAATTTACATGTGAAATACATACTATAGGTATTTGTAATGGGAATGATAGTAACGAGATTTTGAGGCTTGTTACACCATATATGACATTTGGTCGCACTCTTCAAGTGTGTGACATATATTTGTCACTATTAAATGCATATCGTGACTAACTCTTCAAACTTACTTTTTAGTTGTCACACATTTCAAACGCTATGTGGCTAAATATTCAGCAAAGAATAGCAGTCACGTTTAAATAATTGGTGACAAACTTGACTATATAATTTAGCCACATACACAATTACTTCATGTGACCATATATCTATTTTGGTCACACTGTTCAATTGTGTAAAACCCTAAATTTCGTAACCCTAATTTTGGGTATAATTTGAAAAATTTTAAATAACGATACAAATAATTAAAAACGCGAATATAATTTAACAAATTAATAGTAAGTCCATAAAATTTTAACGAAACGTCATATTAGAAATCTTTGAACATTTTTGAACTCCAAAATAATTTTGTAACATAAATAAAATACGAGGAAAACTATTTACGCTTCGCGGACAATTGTTTTGCGCCGTTTTCTTTTGTTACACAACTAATACCAACACTAGCTCAACACATGACCCATGAAACTTAAGCCCATGACCTCCTAGGCCTAGCCCATTCGAAATCACCACAAAAATAAGAAGGGAGGCCGGTCTTTATTTTTTTTACACAAACAAACACTACACGTTTTCTTTTAAAACCCTAAACCTAATTTTTAGGAAACAAGTAGCGGCTTATTTTTTTTCCTGGATCTTCTTCTTCTGTTCGAACAACAAGAGAGGGTGCAAGAGCAAGGCCTTGGAGTGTTCTTCATTTTGGTATATCAATTTGTACACGAAGGGTTCAAGGAGTGTTGGTTTTGACTTCTTTTGTTTCCCTTTGTCATTCGAATTCTTTTACATTCAAGCTTAGGTAATCTTTTGATATTTTCTTCTTGTTTCTTTACTCCTTTCACGTATGGAAATCATTATGTTAACAAGGATTGAATCGAATGTATTTTTTAAAAGGGCATACACATGAAATCATGAACATTATGCTTGGTGCAACTGTTTTTGTCTCAGTTTTGTGGACTGTTTTTGTGTCATCCTTCCAGCCCTATGTCGACCCGAATATAACAATAAGAAAGCCCTAATTATCTGTCATAATAAGTTATTAATGATGTGTTAAAAGATTAGAAATCCTTGGCATTAATTGAGGGTTGATTTGGGTTATAAGAGTTATGGTTTGTGGTGATTTTTGTGAATAGTTTCTGTCAGAAAATTTGGGTCGGATTGAACGGGGTAAATCTTGATGATACAAACGTTTCTTTACTTGATTTTTGAGTCTAAACATAAGTACTACTTGTCTACTTTCTGGAAATGTAAGTTTCATTGTCATTGGAGGCAGGGAGGTAGGCTTTTTGAATTTTATGGGATCGTGTGTCAAACCTGAGCTTTGGGAACATAAAATCAATTGGAGTATGGGATTTTTCATTTTCAAACCATAAAGATTTAAGGGCTCTCCTTTTTTAGGAGTGATATTTGGTATATGTGTGACCTTCTAGAATTTTTGTAAAGTTTTTTGAAGTGTTTAAATGGGTAAACCAACGGCCAACTTTTGTAGTGGTTCTGTAGTTCATTTTCTGGACAGGTCTGGGTAAATGATTTTTTGTGAGGGTATTTATGCTTAGAAGTAAATTCTGGTAAAATTCTTGTAGGTTCTAAAGACATTGAAGTATATGTGTGAATTTTGGTGAATTTTACTTTTGAGTTATGATGTGGTCTAAAAATTCGGAAAGTGGTGACCTGTTTATGAATAAAAGCTGAAAATACAACTAAAAGACTAATTAAGTTTATAACTTGGTCATGGAAGGTGAAATTGATCATAAGCTATGATTTTCCAATTAACTTGACGTTAAGGAAGGTTTTGAACATAATTAAACTTAAGGGGACATTTTTTAATTAATTAAACTTAAGGGACTAAGTTGTAAATAATGAAACTTAAGGGGTAAATGTGTTAAATGAGTAAACTTGTACATATTAAACCCTAAACTTATGTAATTGATATTATTAACCCTAAAATATGTTAAACTACCAAAATAAACCTTAATCTTGCATAATTAACATTTTGAACACTTAACTTATCCAAACGTTGATTATAATCATGAATGACTAATATTACTGATTGTGGAAACCTACTAACTAAGGAAACTTTCTAAATATGGAAACTTACTAAATATGGGAACCTGCTAAAACTAGGAAGTTACCTAATTTGGATAAAACAACTAAAATTGGAAAGTTACTATTTTTAGAAAGTTCTATTCATGGAAAGTCTATTTTTGGAAAGTAAACTTAAAACCCTAATTAGGCAATACTTAACCTAAAACTTCTAATTTTGTAAAGAGGAAACCCTAAACCTAATCTGGAAACACTTATCACAAGTAAACCCTAATTTTGACAACCTAAAATCAGTTGAGTCTTTAATGAGCAGTTAAGTAATATTTAAACCTTTATTATGTAGATCGTCTGAAGAAGGAGTGATCTGCCTTCCCTTCTTGTTCATTGTTTCATTTTTGTATTTGATTTCGAGGTACAGATATTCTACCCTTTTCAGTAAGGGTGCTTTCTCTCTCATGACTTGATCCTTTATTATCGATTCGTTATTTTGATTATGAACCTTTCAGTTAAGCCATTGCTATGTTCCCTTTATATGATTCCTATTTGTTGATCCGTGTGATTTGATATGAGTTGATACTCGTTTGCATGCTATAGTTTCTTTCCTTATAGCATTTCCTACTTCTATGCCTATTATTTGTTTTGCCTATATGTGTTAGACTTATTAGCCAATCATGGGGAGTCCATGGCCTTGCCACTGATGCACCAGTGGTATTGACACTATCTGTGGAGGTGGGTTTTAGTCCACATCGTTCCCTTTAACCTAGCTATTCATGCCTATATTTATTATTGTATATGTTTACTTAGCCTAGAGCTTGGTGCATATATATCTGTTTTGCAGGGGCGTATGGATGCATCCTAGGTACTCAGTTTAGTATTATTTGGTGAATGTTTTGGTGTGTGTGCAATACACCCCTTTCATATTTGGTACAATGGAGGTCATGACTCCTATGTACATTTAATATATATATATATATATATATATATATATATATATATATATATATATATATATATATATATATATATATATATTAAATGTACATAGGAGATAACAAGATAATAAGAATCATAGAGAAGTAGAACAAATAGGAATGCCCAGCAATGTATATATATATATATATATATATATATATATATATATATATATATATATATATATATATATATATATATATATATATGTGTGTGTGTGTGTGTATATATATATATATATATATATATATATATATATATATATATATATATATATATATATATATATATATATATATATATATCTATATATATATCTATATATATGTATATATATATATATATATATACATATATATATACATATATGTATATATATATATACATATATGTATATATATACATATATATATATATATATATATATATATATATATATATATATATATATATATATATATATATATATATATATATATATATATATATATATATATATATATATGTATATATATATATACATTGCTGTGCATTCCTATTTGTTCTACTTCTCTATGATTCTTATTATCTTGTTATCTCTAATGTGATTAACTTATGCTTGCTTTATTTCTTTTGCTTACACTTATTACTCATTTCATTTCGTTGATTGTTTGATATCCATTATCCATATTTTCCTTTTATCATATTCCATGTTTCCATATTCTTTATTTCTATCTCTGCAGGTTCGCTTGGACCTATGTCGTATTCACCTTCGTTTTCCTTTTGTTATTAGTTATCGTTTGTTTATATCTGTTTACTGGGCTTTTTAAGCTCAGCCGCATTTCACAGGTTTTTAGAAGGAAGCTGGGTTGGGTGAAGAGTGCTTAGGAGCTCTTAGTGGACTACATTGTTGATGGCTCCCCGTGGATTAGAGATAGTCTTAGAGATTTTCCCTCTTGGTTCTTAACTTGTAATTAAATTGGAAGTTGAACTGCTTAGAATTAGTCCCTTATTTTCTTTAGATCTGTTTTGTAAACCCTGTATTATTAATGTATTCCGCTTGCTTATGTTCTTATTTGACCCCATAATGTTACACTTTAGCCCTTTTTGGGTTTGGGTATTACAATTATGGTATCAGAGACAGGTTTGATCGGCGGATTCAAAACCCGTAGAGCTTAGGCTATGACCTGTGAGTATTAGGCCCACTTGGTTTTTCACCATAGGAGTTATGAAACAACCTTTGAGAACTTACTTTAGGATTCCCACTCTGAAACTTAAGTTATGACCGGTGAGGATTGGGTAGACTATAAGGCATTTGAGAGTCAATTGGCAGTCCGAATTTTTCTGATGTAATCGCTGAATGAACCACCATGATTTACACCAGGTTGTGAATTTGCTTTGACCTAGCACTGAGAGATTGTTTAGTCACGACTCTAGGTTGAAAATGATTTCCATAAAGGCATGTTTATATGATGCAAGTATTATGACACCTGGCCAACGTAATAACAATTACATCATATAACTTGAACTTATGGGTATCATGGGATATCTTTGAGAAGTACCCGAGAACAGTAAAACTTTGATGAGACAGAACCATATCCGTATAAGAACGATGTTTTGCTTGATTTTGAAACTCCATATTGAACAACACCAGCCAAATTGAGAGAACTGGAGGAGTGGCAACCAAAAGCTATGAAATGGTTTGTTTGTCTTAGTATATCTCTTTGGAGTGATTCAGTTTCATTCGCAATGAAGACGGATGAGAGTAGGAGACTTGTATGAACTTCTGAAAGCTGAACCGTATTTCTGTTAGAAACCATTATTCCCTACCTTGAATCGATGATGTATCTGATCAATTATAGTACGCGGATTTTTCCTTTAGATGGATTTATGGCTTGAAGTATTCTTAGAATTTCCTTTCGTATTCGTAACGGCCTCTATGATTATTAATGATGCTTATATATTAGCTGATGCTTTGACTATTTTATGTACGTGATGAATCGTGTTTTCGTGAGTACTTAGGCAAAGTTGTCATAGTATGACATCTTAGTACATTTAGAGACGAAGAAGAAACATGAGAATCATTTTCGTATTATGTGGAAATATGAGGATCATTTGTATATTCTGGAAGCATGATATTGGTTGGAAGATATTCATGACTTGCGTTACCGTTGATGAATTTTTTGAGTAAAGAAGAGAAGCTTAGTTTGGGTGAGAATAGAGTTTTGAAAAAGCTGAAATAGAAATTAGCTTCAACTTCCATACTTTCAGCTTGTACCAATTTCGGGACGTTTCAAGAAAAGACTTGGTTATGCCATTATGCAGCACGGGAAGGTTATTGCTTGTGCATCAAGACAATTAGAACCGTTTGAGGAGAATTATTCAATGCATCACTTGGAATTGGTGGCAGTGTGGTTGCTCTTAAGATTAGAAGACATATCTTACAAGGTAAATTTAGTGGCAGATGCATTTAGGAAGAAATTTGAAGTTTTGGTTTGTCTTGGAGATTGTGCTTAAGAGAATCAAGACTTAGAACTTAGGGAAGTTGAGTCGTGGCGAACATGAAGGTTGAATCCAATTACAAATTTTAGAAGCTCGGGAGCCAGATGGAGAACTATGATCTGTGTTAGAAGACTGGAGAGAAGTTTTTGTGATTGAGGCACATTTTTACTTTCTCTATCCCTCTTAGTTGTACTAAGATGTATAAGGGATCTAAGCAGAATTTTAAGATGGAATGGCATGAAACTGGTTGTGATCACATTAGTGACGATGTGCTTAGTATGTTAACAAGTCAAAATTGAACTTCAGCATGCAAGGGAGTTCCTTTAACTTATGGACTTTTCGACTTAGAAGTAGGATTAGAATTTTCATGAACCTGGTAACAAAATCTCCACGCACACTTAAAAAGAATGACATAATTTGAGTTATGGTAGAGTTAGTTAGCTCACTTTTGCCTCTTAGAATGTGTATTCGGTTAGCAAGTTGGCATAAATCCTCCGGCAGAATATTTCTCAATTACTTAGCACACCTGCAGTGATCGTGTTAGAGATTTGCGTTGCTACCTCACAATACCAAGGAGAACTACTGGAGGCTTGAGGGACCAGACTCAAGTATAGGAATGCTTTTCACCGACAGACTGATGGATAAGTAGAACAACTATTCGGACTTGGAAGAAGTGTTGAGCAGGAAGTTGACAAGTGTGTGGTCTGATTGTGTTTGCTCATTAAGATCGATGGCATACAAGTGACAAAGTTTGTCCTTTCAGATAGTGTATGAATGGAAATGGAGAACACCTTCGATTGAATCAACTCGAGAAGCCGCTCATTGAATGTTTGGAGTTGATTACAATGACTGATGGATTTGTTGTCATTGTGGAAGAGGAAGTTTGAAAGTTTAGACAGGAATTTGTGTGTCCCGTATGATGTTACCGTACAAAAGAGTTAGACGTGTTGGCATTAAGGAAAATTTGGTTCATGATACACTAGTCCTTAGATTCATTCTATCCGTTCGATTATCCTACCTATCCCATTATACATTCTGATATGATTCGATACTCCGATTTATGCTTAGTTAATAGTTAATACGATTAGGTTACCAACCTCTTTAGGATACTTTTGGTATGACTGATAATTCGATATATGCTCTTCTGATTTTAGCAAGATCCTTAATTCGTTCAGAACCTGATTCGATTTGTGGAGTTTTATATCATCTAGTTTCCCTTCCGTATTCTTTCCAGATTCATCTGATGTTCACATATCTCTTTGTGAGATTACGACTATCATTTGTCCATGTTCATTTCGAATTTGTTGGATCAAAATTTTTTTATGTGGAGAACCTGGAGTTATCCTATTTTATTTCTGTTTGTTAAATTTCCTTGGAGAAACTATTCTGAACAAGTTAATCACTTCCGTTTCATTTCGTGAATTGGTACTTTTCCGTTTGATCTCTTCATTTCAAATTCGCGGACGAAATTTTCTTTTAGAGGGGAAGAGTTGTCAAACCCTAATGTCATAACCCTAATTTTGGGTATAATTTGAAAATTTCTAAATAACAATACAAATAATTAAAAACACGAATATTATTTAACAAATTAACAATAAGTCCATAAAATTTTAACGAAACATCATATTATAAATCTTTGAACAATTTTGAACTCCAAAATAATTTTGTGACATAAATAAAATACGAGGAAAACTATTTACGCTTCGTGGACATTTGTTTTGGGCCTTTTTCTTTTGTTACGCTACTAAAACTAACTCTAGCTCATCCCATGACCCATGAAACTTAAGCCCATGACCTCCTAGGCCTAGCCCATTCGAAATTACCACGGAGGCCGGTCATTATTTTTTTTTCACAAACAAACACTACACGTTTTCTTTTAAAACCCTAAACCTAATTTTTAGGAAACAAGTAGCGGCTTATTCTTTTTCCTGGATCTTCTTCTTCTATTCGAACAACAAGAGAGGGTGCAAGAGCAAGGCATTGGAGTGTTCTTCAGTTTGGTATATCAATTTGTACACGAAGGGTTCAAGGAGTGTTGGTTTCGACTTCTTTTGTTTCCTTTGTCATTCGAATTCTTTCACATTCAAGCTTAGGTAATCTTTCGATATTTTCTTCTTGTTTCTTTGTTCCTTTCACGTATGGAAATCGTTATGTTAACAAGGGTTGAATCGAATGTATTCTTTAAAAGGACATACACATGAAATATGCACATGAAATCATGAACATTATGCTTGCTGAAACTATTTTTGTCTCGGTTTTGTGGACTGTTTTTGTGTCATCCTTCCAGCCCCATGTCGACCCGAATATAACCATAATAAAGCCCTAATTATCTGTCACAATAAGCTATTAATGATGTGTTAAAAGATTAGAAACCCTAGGCATTAATTGAGGGTTGATTTGGGTTATAAGAGTTATGGTTTGTGGTGATTTTTGTGAATAGTTTCTGTCAGAAAATTTGGGTCGGATTGAACGGGGTAAATCTTGATGATACCAACGTTTCTTTTCTTGATTTTTGAGTCTAAACATAAGTACTACTTGTCTACTTTCTGGAAATGTAAGTTTCATGGTCATTGGAGGTCGGGAGGTAGGCTTTTTGAATTCTATGGGATCGTGTGTCAAACCTGAGTTTTGGGAACATAAAATCAGTTGGAGTATGGGATTTTTAATTTTCAAACCATAAAGAGTTAAGGGCTCTCCTTTTTCAGGAGTGATATTTGGTATATGTGTGACCTTCTAGAATTTTTGTAAAGTTTTTTGAAGTGTTTAAATGGGTAAACCAATGGCCAACTTTCGGAGTGGTTCTGCAGTTCATTTTCTGGACAGGTCTGGGTAAATGATTTTTTGTGAGGGTATTTATGCTTAGAAATAAATTCTGGTAAAATTCTTGTAGGTTCTAAAGACATTGAAGTATATGTGTGAATTTTGGTGAATTTTACTTTTGAGTTATGATGTGGTCTAAAAATTCGGAAAGTGGTGACCTGTTTATGAATAAAAGCTGAAAATACAACTAAAAGACTAATTAAGTTTATAACTTGGTCATGGAAGGTGAAATTGATCATAAGCTATGATTTTCCAATTAACTTGACGTTAAGGAAGGTTTTGAACATAATTAAACTTAAGGGGACATTTTGTAATTAATTAAACTTAAGGGACTAAGTTGTAAATAATGAAACTTAAGGGGTAAATGTGTGAAATGAGTAAACTTGTACATATTAAACCCTAAACTTATGTAATTGATATTATTAACCCTAAAATATGTTAAACTACCAAAATAAACCTTAATCTTGCATAATTAACATTTTGAACACTTAACTTATCCAAACGTTGATTATAATCATGAATGACTAATATTACTGATTGTGGAAACCTACTAACTAAGGAAACTTTCTAAATATGGAAACTTACTAAATATGGGAACCTGCTAAAACTAGGAAGTTACCTAATTTGGATAAAACAACTAAAATTGGAAAGTTACTATTTTTAGAAAGTTCTATTCATGGAAAGTCTATTTTTGGAAAGTAAACTTAAAACCCTAATTAGGCAATACTTAACCTAAAACTTCTAATTTTGTAAAGAGGAAACCCTAAACCTAATCTGGAAAAACTTATCACAAGTAAACCCTAATTTTGACAACCTAAAATCAGTTGAGTCTTTAATGAGCAGTTAAGTAATATTTAAACCTTTATTATGTAGATCGTCTGAAGAAGGAGTGATCTGCCTTCCCTTCTTGTTCTTTGTTTCATTTTTGCATTTGATCTCGAGGTACAAATATTTTACCCTTTTCAGTAAGGGTGCTTTCTCTCTCATGACTTGATCCTTTATTATCGATTCGTTATTTTGATTATGAACATTTCAGTTAAGCCATTGCTATGTTCCCTTTGTATGATTCCTATTTGTTGATCCGTGTGATTTGATATGAGTTGATACTCATTTGCATGCTATAGTTTCTTTCCTTATAGCATTTCCTACTTCTATGCCTATTATTTGTTTTGCCTATATGTGTTAGACTTATTAGCCAATCATGGGGAGTCCATGGCCTTGCCACTGATGCACCAGTGGTATTGACACTATCTGTGGAAGTGGGTTTTAGTCCACAACGTTCCCTTTAAGCTAGCTATTCAAGCCTATATTTATTATTGTATATGTTTACTTAGCCTAGAGCTTGGTATATATATATATATCTGTTTTGCAGGGGGCGTATGGAAGCATCCTAGGTACTCAGTTTAGTATTATTTGGTGAATGTTTTGGTGTGTGTGCAATACACCCCTTTCACATTTGGTACAATGGAGGTCATGACTCCTATGTACATTTAATATATATATTGCCTGGCATTCCTATTTGTTCTACTTCTCTATGATTCTTAATATCTTGTTATCTCTAATGTAATTAACTTATGCTTGCTTTATTTCTTTTGCTTACACTTATGACTCATTTCATTTTGTTGATTGTTTGATATCCATTATCCATATTTCCCTTTGATCATATTCAATGTTTCCATATTCTTTATCTCTATCTCAGCAGGTTCGCTTGGACCTATGTCTTATTCACCTTCGCTTTCCTTTTGTTGTTAGTTATCGTTATTTTATATCTGTTCACTGGGCTTTTTAAGCTCAGCCGTATTTCTTTTCCTGCGACAGGTTTTTTGAAGGAAGCTGGGTTGGGTGAAGAGTGCTTAGGAGCTCTTAGTGGACTACATTGTTGATAGCTCCCCATGGATTAAAGATAGACTTAGAGATTTTCCCTCTTGGTTCTTAACTTGTAATTAAATTGGAAGTTGAAATGCTTAGAATTAGTCCTTTATTTTTCTTTAGATCTGTTTTGTGAACCCTGTATTATTAATGTATTCCACTTGCTTATGTTCTTATTTGACCCCATAATGTTACACTTTAGCCCTTTTGGGTTGGGGTATTACAAATTGTTTGACATATATTTGTCACATATGTAAATATATAGTGTGACTAATCTTTCAAGTTGATTTGTGTCTGTCACACGTCCTGAATTAAAAGTGACTAAATAATCAAAAAATATCTACCAGTTACCCTCTAATCACATAAATACACAAATGTGTGACATATATTTTCCGAAATGGTCACACAAGTCGGATCAAGTGTGGCTGTCTATTTTATTCTCGTCCATTTAGTCACGTAAATATGTTACCGTGTGACAGTTCAAAATCGATCATGTGTAACGAAAGGTCATATCTGTACTAGTGGAAGTGGGTTAACGAAAGTTACTAAAAAACCTAAATCGGCTTAAAATTTTTGTTGGCCGCCTTTCTATGCAAGAAAAAAAAAAAGAAGAGGATACTGATTGAAAACGGACCATAAGTTTAGTGCCTTTTTGTCCCATTTGCCCGTATTTAATAAAAAGACGTCCCAATCAATTTAAATAAGGAAATCATAAATCATCCTACTTATACACTTCCGACATAACACTCTGTTGGGACAACATTGACTAGGTCTCCTTATGTTTTAGTGATCACAAATAAACCCTCAAAACACATAAAATAACAAACGTTAGCCAAAATTTTCCCGTCTCAATATCTGCTCCTTGTGTGCTACCAGCGCTCCAATGCGCCAGCAGCGCGCAAGCTTTCTGTATGGCTCGAGACGAATTTTGAAAGTCGGTTTTCCCCTTACCCAACAAATGTGGATCTTTCAATACAGGTATGAATATGTTGTGTGCTTAATTGGGAACACTAGAAACGAGTTTAGAATTAGATAGATCCAAGTTTTCAAATACCCATTTTCGGCAAAACGCCAACTCAAGTATTTTGACAAATGCCTCTAGCCAAGGCTTTTCTAAACCTAAGGAGCTTATATACTTCATGTAATATCAAGTGAAAGTATTCGTATGGCCATAACCCGTGCTTATGTCTTCTCTAATCACGTAACAAGTTTACTTCCTTATTGGTCAAACTAAGTTAAAGGTCCCTTTACATAAACGCATCTTTTGCCTGTATGGGATATGCTTTACAACGATGCAAAGCACTTAGCTTGTTTGCATCAATGTGATTATTGAGTACTTCAAGTCGTGGAAATTCACAAGTTATGAGATTATGAATACTCGACGTTGAGTTACTTGAGATTATAAGTAACTGTTGATTTTCTCATGCTCTTCTTAACCCATAATCATAATTTTTAACTCTTTTCTTTCTTAATTACATTATGATTAACTCCTAATCAATCCTTTAATTAATCTCAATACCAAACAAACCCTCCAACCATTTCAAAATCCTCCCAAACCTTATCCCCAACATTCTCTAATATTCCTTGTACTTTGTGTACTTCTTGTCTCCCACATTCCCACACCAAATCCTCCAAACATTCTCTTTACAACAATTTTAATCCGACCACTAAGAATTATCCACCTCTTCATCTTCCTCATCCAACCCTCCGTTTCAAACTCAAATAAACCTTCTCCACAAACCACCTCAGTTCCCAATCTCCGGCATACAAAATTTGAATTTTGAATCCTCTCCAAAGGCTCCCCATCTAATCACCATCACATCGCTTTATTACACTACACAACTCACTCATTCACATACTACTTTCCTCACTCACAACCTCCTCCCACTCTAACACAATTCAAATTTGAATTCCTTCCTTAGGCTCCTCATCAAATCAACTTCTTACACAATCTAACTCATCTTTTACACTCCAACAACTATATTTCAAATTCCACACACTCCCCTCACAACCTTCCTACTCTTAGACACACTAGCCAACTCACTTCTCATTTCATCACATGCCTAATTCAATTTTTGAATTCATCCTTAAGGCTCCCCATCACATCTCCAATCTTATCCTTCTTACACAATCCAACTCACCACCTTATCTCTTCACTTCTATTTCAACACATGGGGAATTCTCTTTCAAATTCAATTTGAATTTCAAACCAAGGCTCCAAACCATCACATCCAATCCAACTCACCCAAAGTTTTCACAACCCTTCATCTCACCCTCTTCTCCAAGGATGAATATTCCCTTAGATATCCTCTCTAACTCAACCTTGGTTTCTCTTCTAACCTAACCATGGTTTGTTCTCAATACAATCTCTTCTCATCCAACCATGGTTACTCTTCTATCTCAACCATGGTTCAACCTAACCCAACCTTACTCTCTCACGTCTACTTCTCACACCATTTGAATTCCAAATTCAAATTCTTCCCTCTCTAACATCAACACTTCATTACCATGCAAAGGAATATCCTATTGTTATATTCTTTCCTTCTTCCTATGCCGAGTGATGAATACCCAATTTACCCCTATCCAATTATCCTTTCTATCCTTCTCTCTTTGATAATTGGTTTCTCTTAAATACTTCACAAAACATTTTTACAAGTTGTCTATTTGAGTTGGTAGACCTTTAGAATGATTAATGTTAAGGTCTACATGTGTGAAGTACAATTGGGGGTTTAGAAAGGTTGGATATTTAAAAGACAAACATCCCAAGAAAAATGTTACAGTGGTCCTGGCGTGCTGCTGGCGCTCTGACGCGCCAATCTCGTTAACATTTTCCCACTTTGGGATTTTTGCCTATAAATACCCACCATTGCCTATTGTATTCCTCACCCCTTGTCATTATTCTTTCTCTCTATATTCTTTCTCTCTAATCCTCTAATTCTATCTTGTATTCTTAATCTTTCATATATACTAACATCATTTGAAAGAACACATATTCTTGCAAGGGAAGAATCATAAGAACATAATCCACTCTTGTGATTGTGTCGAGGGTCTTCTTATCTATACCCTTTCTACTAGAATAGAGTCTCTAGGTTAGGTTAGGGCTTGATTAAGGGAAGTCTTGTGTCTTAGTGACTAAGCCTAGATCATTGGGGATCTAGATTGAAGTCTTGTATCTTGGTGACCAAGCCAAGATCATTGGGGATCTGGTTGGGGTTTAATACTTCCGGTTGGAAGTCTTGGTGGTCTTAGTGACCTTAATAGTGGTCTTAGTGACACTAGTGTGAAGTCGAATCACGAGGTTCTTTTGGGTGGTTTCCGAGGGAGGAATACCGTTGGGGAGTAGCTCTTTCTTGGTGAGCACCGATCTTAGTGGATATCGGTGGAGTGCAGTTGTAACGGTTTATAGTCCACCAAAAGGATTATTCTTAGTGAATAGTAGAGTATCGTGGATTCGCAACTGGATGTACGGATGGTATAAACCCTCCATCCCGAACCAGTATATATCGTTGTGTTGTTTACTTGCTTTATATACTTGTGCTCGTGCTTGTGGTTATTTTTGTATAACCACTTGTTGATCTTTGAGGCTTGAAGTCTTTAAACTTCGAAGAAGCCGAAAAAACCGTATTCACCCCCTCTCTACGGTTCTACAATTGGTATAAGAGTAGTATACTGACTCCTCCCAAACAGTCAGTCCAAATTAACCAAGGTTGGTCAACAGGTCAACCCTGAGGGAGAGGAGAGATCACTTTATGATCCGGTGTAAGCACAATGTTTTACCAGGTCGTTATGTCCCAGCGAGATTGAAAGTGTATTTTAGAAACGTTTTAAGAGATTAAATGATTGAGGGAAGAAACTGATGCGTGGGAATTGCACCAGGCTTTACCTCTCGAGGGATCTCGAGAAGCTTACAACCCCCACCAGGCAGTGTACCTGATCGTTGTAGTATAGTATAGTGACAAGTACCGGGGGATTGATCGTTCAACTCAGGAATAGTGTCGCTAGGATTAGAAAGCCTAAAAACTAGGTCTAGAGGTGAGGGATGATTCTTTTTGTGTTTTTTTATGTTTTATAAAAGCAAGTAAAATCTCGGGTTTTGGAAGAGTGGTCGGAATTAGTTGCTAGTCAACTAACCCAATAACTAAAGATGCAATCAAAATAAAATAATAAAAATGAAAATAAACTAAATTAAACTAGTGGTGTGAGCAATATGTGGGAGAATGGTGTTTACTTAGATTTCACTACTCCCTAGATATCTTTTACAGGTTAATTACTTGTTATAGTTGCGTGGATGACAGATTGTATTCCTTAATACCATTCTTGGGGTGGTGTACTTACTTCCCCAATTCTATAAGCTCCTACTTCACTCCTATGTCGAGCCGGCTAAGAAGCTCCTAACATGGGATCACTAGAATTCGCTCATGCATTAAATACAACCATAAAAACCTAGTACACATCGGTTCATGTTTCTTAAGACGTTCAAGCAAGTTACACAATGGAGATCTGCCATTTTTCTTAAGCCTAACATTGAAATCATTCATCCATTACAACTATAAACAAGCAATCAACCTATAATCAACATCTAGGTTTCATTACATCCAAGCAAACGCACAAAAGATCTAGCCTAGCATGTTAAAATCGAGACAAGCATAAGATATATTCAAACAACACATAGACATATTGAATGAATTGAAAGAAGACTTATCTTAATTGAACATGAAGGGTTTCAAAGGGTGAAAACCCTTGAAAATACTGTTACAAACGACCTAGGATTTATTAGGTTCAGCCCTAGTATTCTCCACACAAGTTCCTCCTTTAATGAATGAAAAATAGAAAAGTATATATAGATTTTGTGAGGTGACGGCGTCAAGAGGAAATTTCTGACGCCGTCATCTCGCCGCCAATAAAGTTCTCGGACTGCCTAGATCTAGGTTTGACGCCGTCATGTGTAATTCTGCTCCAGGCCGTCACCAAAATAACTCATGACGCCCTACTTCTGACGCCGTCACGTTTTCTCTGGGTCGTCATGCATTTTACTCCTGACGCCGTCATATTTTCCTTCTTGACGCCGTTAGGTACTGTTCCCAGCAAGGAAAATTAAGTCTTTGTCGTTTTCTTCACTTTTATGCTCCAAAAACGTCCAAAATGCTTCTTTTTTCATAATTCACTCCCAAAGTACCCAAATCACAAAAGGAATGATTTAGGGCAATATTCGATCAAATAAATTCCAATTCCGGCTTAAATGACCCCCTAAAAACGGTTTATTTTTCGCCTCATCAGTAACAAATAATGATTTAGAGTTAATTATACTACTGGAGTTGATTTCGATTAAGATAAATAAACAGTATTAACAATTACAGGAACAGATAAGTAATAAACGGAAACTGAATTAAATACAATTACGATTACGTGCTGGGAAAAATGTGAGTTTTAAGCAAATTTAAACTAGAGGGGGTGAAAATGAAATTTTTACAAACTTAATATTAAAAGAAAATTTTAATAAAAAGAAAATTATTTTTTTGATTATTTTATTATTTAATATTAATTAAAAACTATTTATAATTAATTTAAACTAATTTAAATTTAAGAAAAATACTAAAGTAACATAAAAAAATACGAAAATTTGTATAAAAATAATTAACCATTACAGGAATCCTAAAAAATTATAAAAAGTTTATAAAAATTATAATTAAACTATTTTACTAATTATTTACTTATTTATTAATTAAAATCTATTTTAACTAATTTAATTATGAAAAATACTAAATGTGCAGTAAAATTATGAAATTTTTTCTAAAAATACTTTATTAATTATAAAAGCTAGGAAAAATATAAAAAGATACTTTTGCTTATAAATAAGCAGAGAGAAAATTAATATTTTAGTTTTTTAATTAAAACTAATTAAACTAAAATAAACTCAGAAAATTATGAAAATTTTTCTGAAACTATTTTAATATATAAGAAACTTAGGAAAAATATAAGATGGAAAATTGCCTTTTGAAAAAGCTGAGTAATAAGCCAAATGGCTTAAATAAAAGCTATCACTATTTTTAAAGTTGGCTTTTCTTGGATTTTCCCTTACAAATCTATTTAATACGGATATTTAACTAACTTTTACAAAGACAAAATGTTTGAAACTTAAAAATAAGCTATTTGAAAGCTTATTAGCTTGACAGTTCACTAAATAAGCTCAAATGGATTTAATAAGCTTAATAAAAGCTACCACTACTGCACTAAAGGTAAAATAAACCACAAGCAAGTTACAGGAAGCCAAATCAACTAGAAAAAGCACAATGATAAGATAGGATTAAGAAATAAGCAAATCCAAAGCCCACAGATTCAAGCAGGCCTGCAAGTCTTTTCAAGGCTGATTCAAGCTTATCAAATAAGTTCTAAAGCCAAAAATAAACCTAGAACTAGCAAGCTGGGCTTAAGAGCTTTCCAAAAAGTCAAAGCTCACAGGATATGGTCCACAAATTAGCTTATGAGGAGCTTATGAAATGAGCTAAATTACACTGATGAAGCAGTGTATGCAGTGAAATGGGACAAGCTACAAAGGACTAAACAACTTATCAAATAAGCTTGCAAGTGCAAAATAAACCCTGAACTTTTGAGACTGGTGGATGAGCTTCACAAGGAACCAAACCACACAAGCTAAAGATCACTAGAGAGCTTTCTATGAGCTTATGAAAAGTGCTCAACTACTCTGATGACTCAGTGTAGTGAGTGGTTTTGAGAAAACATAGAGACAAAATAAGCAATCATAATTAGCATGAAATGGAAAGATAAGCACATAAACAACAAGCTAGCCAGAAGGTCTATCCAAAACATCAATAATCACAAGCTAAAGCTATTTAGTGAACAAGATAAAAGCTAATAGAAAACTGGTTAAGACACAAGTCTCCCCTAGTGCAGGGGAGATTTTGAAAAAGTGCTTAAAAGAACTAGCTAATAAGCAGTGATATAAAATTCTAAAAATAAACAAAAATTAGTCCAGTAAATACAAGCTACCAAAGATTAATATTCTAAGATTACAAGCTAAAACTTAATATTGAGATCAATAAAAATCTCACAACTTTTGCTAAAACTGACAATAAAGAGATTTTTGACTTTTTAAGATTATTGATTCAGTTGACTTTTATGAACTTTGGTCCTAATCTTTTGACTGATTATGTTGTTAAAGTTATAATGAGACTAAAATAAGCTACAACAACAACTTATGGACTGATCTTAATGATTATGTGGTTTAAAACCTCATCAGTGAACATAAAATGAAATTGAAAAGAGATTTTTTACTTTTGTTCAAAGGACACTGGATTTTATTACTTGAATGAGCTATTAGGACCTAAACTAGCATGATGCAACAGCAAACCACAACAACAACCACCCTGAACACAAGGAAACAAACTAATCTAAACACACCTTATAGTTAACTGATTTTGTGCTTTTCAAAAGATTTAGCTGATTCAGGCCAAGATTTTGATGCAGGAGTACTTATAATGTTACAATAAACTGAAATGAGCATGTAAAAACCAACAAGAACATCAAATACCTAAATATCACTATTATGCTAAATTGGTAGTTAACAACAAATAGAAACAACAAAGTAATCCAATGAACAACTAGAATCACAAAAGCATGCAATTACTTTATTATACTTAAATAAGTACTGAGAAACACAATTTAATGCTGAGGTGGGAAAAATTGTTGGCCAATTTGCTCTGTAAAATACCAATTAGGGGTGGCATTTAATGCTGAGGTAAAGGGTAGGTGTATGGTGGAGTGGGCGGTGGGATGTGACAGGTAAGTGGTGATGGAGGTGATGAATACCAGGGGTGGTAGTTGCAGTGTGGGAGGGAAAGGGGAAGTGGTTTTAGGGAGTTTGACCCGTTTTTATTAATAATGGGGTGAGGGTGTTTTGGGCTTAGGGATTAGTTGGGCTTGTGTGGTGGATCAGGGTGTTGGTTTGGATAGGTGTTGGACTTGGATTGTGGCTTAGTAATAGAAAGGAAGTCAGTTTGGTGTAGTGTTAATACAAGGACCAATTTGTAATTTTTTGATTTTAGAGGGGCTGAAAGTGTAATTCTTCCAAAGTTCACAAAGGGTTTTTTCTTGCCAAATATGAATAACCCAAGGGCCATAAGTGAAATATTCTAAAATTTGGAAATCCAAGGACTATTTCTGCCAAAGTTGAAACTTCAGGGACTAAACTTGTAATTTTTTCAAATCTTTCACCCAGGGACCAAACTTGACACTTGTGAATTCCCAAGGGCCATAGTTGACTTTTTCTTCCAAAATCCAATTCTTAGAGGCCATTTCTTCCAAATTCCAAACTTGAGGGACCATTTTTGCCAATTTTGCAAACTTTTGCTCCATGGACTATTTTTGGCATTTTGTGATTCTTCAAGGTGTGTTTTGACAATCTGAGCTCAAAAGTGGTAATTTGCTTTCCCGGCTCTGGCTTTTGATATGATTTCCAAACTTGTGCTCGTTTTTGTCCTTTTTTGCTTGATTTTTGCCAATTTCTGAAATATCCATTCCTGCACAATCACAAACACAAAAACACAATAACTTTGGCATTTATGGTTAGTTTCTGTCTGTTTTGGTCTTAATATGGACAGAAAAAGGTGTGTGAATAAGCACACACCAAATCCCCCAGACTAAGGTATTGGCGTGTCCTCACCCAATGGGATCAATTCGCGCCCCACAAGATAAATAATTTTCATAATTCTTTTTACTGACATTGAAGAAGTAGCAAAATGTTCAAAAGAGAGTACAAAATCATTTATTCTTGAGAGCGCTCCATTTTTCAGTTTTATTTCCTACACTAATATTTACGTACTTTTTACACTTGTTGTGCGACGGGATGTTTAACTTTCATTATTTTTTAATAACGTTTAGGGTCATAGAGTAGGAAACACAGCTCAGAGAAAAGTGTCCATACGGATAGAATTCATCGTCCCTGATTTTTCACGAGTTCCCAAGCTAAGCGTAAAAACGAAATCATAGCTTAATTATAAGTTAGATGCTAACACTACTCATGGAAGTTACTTGTGTAATAACTTCTGGATCCCATTATCCTATTTTCCTCTATTTATTTTATTTTTGTTGAGATATGAATTTCTTCATAGTTTCTCGTTTCGATAATTTTTATTCCGATAAAGATACCATATTAAAACGCTAAGTAGTTTTCTATCTTTTCTCGAGAATCGCTGCTTTAAAAATGAGGTACACATCAAGGAATTGGGATTCATACAGACTCATAGACATTAGTTGAGGAGAAATACACGTGCACCTCATGTGTCTGGTCTAGGACCATGCACATGCACCTCACGCGCCATCAACTTTGTCTAACACTTAAGCACTAATCACTCTTATTCATAATTTTTTTTTGAACTTGACTTTTCCTACATAACATGGGGTATTTCCACTCTAGACGTTCCTGAAATGAGGATTCAACTTTATTTATTACGTGACCTTGATGTGTACTCAATTTTTAAAACAAGGATTCTCTTAAGAAGATAAAGAACTAAGTTTCATCAAAACATAAGGTCTTTAATTATTTTTTACAGATATAGGGTGAGACAATTTTGTGGGAGCAAAAAGCCACAAGTACCTACGATGAGCTCTAAAGAGAACCAACTACTCCACATTTAGCATCTAACTTCTAAAAAAACTCTATATTGGTAGCTCGCTGGCACGAGTCTTTCGATGCTTCAACTAACGGATGGTCACTAGCACACTTCTTGGCTCGCTGGCATGTTATTTGTATAACGGATGATCACCAAGTCACACACTAGATCGCTGGCGCGATTAGTCAATTAGTCTAATACTCGGATGGTAACTATTAAGTAATAATATTCGTGGACGCTTAGCCAAATGAGTTAAGGGAACAAGCTAGGGCTCAATATGCCCGGTCAAGTCAAAATTTCTATTCCTACTCTACCCAGTGGAAAGTCAAACAAAGTGTCAAAACTTATTATATTTTTGTAGAAAATTTTCAAATTTTTTCAATTTCTTGGTACTTTTTGATGAATTTTTTCAATTTTTTGGATTTTTCAAGAAAAACGGAGTTGCATGAGTAAACGACACATGAAAGGCACAAGTCAAATCGAAGATACCCCCAGACTAAAGTTAAACATTGTCCTAAATGTTTCAAAGGCGAGGGTCATCCTACATTGTATCTAAGGCCGTTTATTAATTATGCCAAAAGATAACGTTAGTTAAGGATATCAGATTTCTTGAACGATGAAGCTTTTTATGAAGTAAGGACAAAAATACGAGCACGAGAGCCTTCATGCATCGGGAACAATTACCTGTACAAACACAACAACTACAAACAAAAGATGTAGAAGAGGTTGCCCCTTCGCGTTATTTATTAGAAAGAAGAGAGAAGTCAGAAACATGGGTGAAAACCCATGTGAATGCTAATGTTTTTGTTCACCGAGTCACTAGCTTGACTCGATCCCCGAATTCATTGGTTCGTGGGGAAAGTCTGGAGATCCGGGACAACCATGGGTGGTATGTCCCCTCCAAAGTAGTGCTTCAACCTATGACCGTTCACTTTGAAGTTGGGACCGTCGGGTTGAGATAACTCAACGGTTCCATATGAAAACACTTTGGTGATAGTGAAAGGCCCAGACCAACGGGTTTTGAGTTTGCCCGAGAAAATCTTTAATCTTGAGTTAAAAAGAATGACTCGATCACCAACGTTGAAAACGCGGTTCTTGATCTTTGAGTCGTGGATCTTCTTTGTCTTTTCTTTGTAGATCAAAGAATTCTCGTAAGACTGATCACGAAGGTCATTTAATTCATTTAGCTGAACTTTGCGGTGATCACCTGCTATCTTAAGGTCGAAGTTTGCATGTTTTAAGGCCCAGTAGGCTTTGTGCTCTATCTCAATTGGTAGATGACACGCCTTCCAGTATACCAACTTGTATGGAGTGCACCCGATGGGTGTTTTGTAAGTTGTACGGAAAGCCCAGAGAGCATCATCCAGTTTGTCCAACCAAGAGGCACGGTTTTCTCCTACTGTCTTTCCAGAATTCTTTTTATGCCACGATTCGAAACCTCCACCTGCCCACTTGTTTGGGGGTGATATACGGTGGAAAGACGGTGAGTGACACCGTACTTTTGCATTACTCTTGCAAATTGGTCATTGCAAAAGTGTGTACCACGATCACTAATGATGGCACGTGGTGTTCCGAACTTGGCAAAAAGAGCTTTCAGGAATTTTACAACAACTCGGGCGTCATTGGTGGGTAAAGCCTTTGCTTAACCCATTTGGACAGATAATCGATGGCTACGAGTATATACTTATTCCCTCGTGAAGACGGGAATGGACCCATAAAATCAATGCCCCAGATGTCAAAGATTTCACAGACTTGGATGGCGTTTTGAGGCATCTCATCCTTCTTAGAAATATTCCCGTGGCACTGACAAGTGTCATAGGTTTTGACAAACTCATGAGCATCCTTGTAGATCGTGGGCCAGTAGAATCCAGAATCAAACACCTTTTTGGCGGTGTAGTTTGGGCTATGATGTCCCCCCGTGGGTCTATCATGACAAGCTTTGAGAATATCCATGGCTTCTTGGCCATGGACACACCACCGAATGACTTGATCCACACAAATTTTAAACAGATAGGGATCATCCCAGAAGTAGTGGTTAACATCTTTGAAGAACTTTTTCTTCTGTTGGGACGACATCCCTTTAACAATGAAGTTACCCACATGGTAATTTTTGAAATCTGCAAACCATGGGGTAGTAGAATCACCATGATAAGAGATCACATTGAGTGTTTCGAGGGGAAAGGTTTCATTTATTTCCTTTTTCTCGAGGACATCTTGGTGAGGGTTCTCTAGTCAGGATAGATGATCAGCTGCTAGGTTCTCAGCTCCTTTTTTTTTTATCACGGATGATGATATCAAATTCTTGTAGGAGGAGAACCCATCGGAGCAATCTCGGCTTTGCATCTTATTTTGCAAAGAGATATTTCAGAGCCGAATGATCCGTATACACTATGCACTTAGTCATGATTAAATATGGCCAAAACTTTTCAAAGGCATACACCACGGCTAAGAGTTCCTTCTTCGTAGTGGTATAGTGAGTTTGAGCTTCAATCATAGTTTTACTGGCATAGTGTATAGGCTGAAAGTGTTTGGTTTTTCGTTGCCTCAGGACTGCACCTATTGCAAAGTCACTAGCATCGCACATAAGTTCAAAGGGCAGGTCCCAATCGGGGGCAACAAGAATGGGTGCCTCAGTAAGCTTTTTCTTCAGAGTTTGAAAAGCTTCGATGCACTCGGGTGAGAAGATGAAAGGAGCATCTTTTTCAAGGAGGTGAGTCATAGGCCGGGCGATTTTTGAAAAATCTTGAATGAATCTCCGATAGAATCCGGCATGACCGAAGAAGCTTCTAACACCTTTGACAGTAGTGGGAGGAGGCAGTTTAGCTATAACATCAACTTTAGCTCTATCAACCTCGATCCTACTTTTGGAAATCTTATGGCCGAGGAAAATGCCCTCTTTGACCATAAAATGGCTCTTCTCCCAATTTAGACACAGGTTTGTTTCTTTATAGTGTTTAAGCATGTTTTCTAAATGGGAGAGACAAGATTGGAACGAATCCCCAATGACCGAGAAGTCATCCATAAAGACCTCCATGGTTTTCCCGATCATGTCGTGGAACATGGCCATCATGCACCTTTGGAACGTACCTAGAGCATTACATAAGCCGAAAGGCATACGTCTATAAGCAAAAGTTCCGTAGGGGCATGTAAAGGTGGTCTTTTCTTGATCCTGCGGATCAATGGGAATCTGAAAGTAACCCGAGAAACCGTCGAGGAAACAATACTACTCATTCCCCGCTAATCTCTCAAGCATTTGGTCCATGAAGGGTAGAGGAAAATGGTCTTTTCGGGTGTCGTCATTTAACTTTTTGTAGTCAATGCACACACGCCATCCTGTAACCAATCGAGTTGGAATCAACTCGTTTTCATCATATGTGACGATAGTAATGCCACCCTTTTTTGGAACACAATGGATTGGGCTAACCCAAGGACTATCAGAGATAGGGTAAATCAATCCGGCATCAAGAAGTTTAAGAACCTCTTGTTTGATATCCTCATGAATTTTGGGATTAACCCGTCTCTGTTGTTGAACAGCCGGTTTGAAATCATCCTCCATTAAAATTTTATGAGTATAGAATTCAGGGTTAATACCCTTGATATCGGAGAGTTTCCAAGCAATTGCTTGCTTGTGAGATTTCAAGACCTTTATGAGAGCAGTTTTCACCTCATTCTTTAAGTCTTTAGCAATAATGACGGGTAATTTATCATCACCCTCCAGAAATGCATATTCAAGATGAGGAGGCAAGTCCTTAAGCTCGACCTCAGGAAATTCATCAGTTTCTTGACATTTTTTATTTCCTCTTTATGAAGTGTATGTGAAAGAACAGGAGGAGGAGAGGGATCTTCGTTCAGCAATTTCTCAAGGAGAAGTATATCCCTTTCCGGGTCAATCTCTTGGTTACCAATTCCCTCGGGAATTGAATCACTCTTGAGAAAGGCCTCTATTTCCTCCAAGACGAAGTCACTTCCCTCAAACGGAGTGAGGGAAGGAGAAGAATTGGCAATGATAGGTTGAGAGGAGGGAGTGGGATTGCCACTCGGAGAATCATCAGTAAAACCAAGAATTTCTTGAGAGTACTCCTCTGTAGCAACATCGATGACATCAATGCGGTTAACTGACTTGGAATCATAATTTGAGGAGTATCTCGAGGTTTGATCAAGGTTAAAAGTTATAGCCTCAGTACCAACACGTAATGTGATTTCCTCATCGAATACATCGATCAAAGCACGACCCGTCCTAAGGAATCCTCTTCCAAGAATGAGAGGAACCCTTGGATCCGCATCAAAATCAACAATCACGAAGTTTGTTGGAAAATGGAACTTTCCCACCTTGAAAAATACGTCCTCGGCAATACCGAGGGGAAGAGATATTGAGCGGTCTGCAAGCTCAAGAGTCATGCAGGTGGGAGTAAGTTCCAGAAGAGAGAGTTTCTTCCATACTGAATGAGGCATCAGGTTGATGCTGGCACCAAGATCGGCCAAGGCATAGCATTCAACCATTCCCAGGAATATGCATGGAATGAGAAATTTCCCGGGATCTCCCAGCTTTTCGGGAAGCTGTTTCAACAGAACTGCTAAGCAGTTTTCATTGAGAGGAGTTTTTGCCATTTCGAACAGTTTTTCCTTATTACTGAATAGGTTTTTGATTGTTGATGCAAACTTGGGCATCAAGAGGATAGCATCCGCGAAGCTGATATCAAAGTGTAAATCTTGAGAAATTTGGAAATTTTTTTCCATTTGATGGTTTACTTTTTCGCGGGGCTTTTGATCTTGTAAACGAGAAGGATATAGAATTGAAGGTTTTGGGTTGGGTTTTGGATTTTCAACGGGATTCGCGGGAGGTTCAAATACGACCCTTGTTCTTGGGATCGGGACTGGGATAACTGGAGGAGGGACGTCATTGGTACCTCCGTTGTTAGTGGGAAGTACCATGTCTGTTGTAGCCTCAGTTTCACGTTCCTCTACCTGGATAGGAGAAGAGGTAGACAAAGCCATGGGTCCTTTATAAGAAACTCCACTTGTGGTTGTGATCGCCTTAACATCGCCCCTCGGGTTAGCGATCGTGTTGCTCGGTAGTGTACCTGAGCCCGAGGGTCGATCATATACAGACTTCTTGAGTTTGGAAATCTGGCTAACTGATGAGTGCACAAACACTCATCATTTTTGGTCAAATCTGAACTGCAAAACATACAAAAACACTCAGAAAAGCATCAAAATACTGAAAATATTTCAAAATTGTGTTTTATATGTTTTAGATGGAAAATGAGCAAAAACAAATGAAAAACGTACAAAGTTTGTAAAATTGGCAGTTTCAGTCCCCCAACTTTCATAAAATTACAAAATTAGTCCCTGGTCATTCAAAATATGGAAAATTATCACCAAAGGTCCTTTTACAATCATAAGTTGTCATATTTTGTCCTTTGGTGAAAAATTGGAAAAGTTTTGAGAATTTACAATTTGGTCCCTGGAGTTTCAGATTTTGGCAGAATTGGTCCCTGGTGGGATATTTTTGAAAGAAAAACCATTTTTAGTCCTTGGAAATTTAAAAATATTCAATATTGATCCTTGAAAGTTTTCACGAAATGGCAAAACAGGTCCCTCAACTTTACAAACTTGGCAATTTTGGTCCTCGGGTGTTAAATTTTGGAAAAATATCAAATATTGGTCCTTGGGATATTTTAACATGGCATGTTTAGTCCTTGGATTATTTATGGAAAATATGGCAGGAATGGCCCCTCAAAATCAGAAAGTTACATGAATGGTCCTTGGGCTTATATTAGCTACTATCCAAACCAAACCTTTATTACTAATCCAATCCACCCAAAACCAATATAAAACCTGGTCCAACACCCCCTGATCCAACACCTCAGCCCACAACCATGGCCCATCCCCATTCCCTTTTTTAATATAAACACCCAGGGTCAAACACAGTGGTCAAACGACCACTGTTCACCTTTCTTCTTCCCCCTAAACCCCGCTTCTATGTCTCCCCCCTCCTCCACTGTCCTCACCAACTCCACCAACTATCATAAATACACCCTACCACACCCCTCCTCATTAAATGCCTCACCTAAACCCACTCAATCTGCCAATTGAGCCTTTCCCACCAAATCTCATTTAAACGGTGGGGATCAAAGTTAGTTCATCCAACGGCTCCAATGGATGTGGGAAAGTCAAGGAAGACCCCCTGGACCTATATAAGTGAAGAAAAGAAGATGGAAGTGGTGTGGTTAGCTATTGTAGTTTTAGAAAGTAGTGTAGTATGTCGATTTAATCTTTTTATCAATTCCAGTTTGTACAATTAGCTTTAGAAGTGTAATATCAGTGTAATGTTGTTAATTTCAAGTTTCTAAACAAGTATTTCCAAGTTTATTAATTATAATTCATAATTTGTATTTTATTGTTAGTAAAAACCTCATGTTGCTTTAATCCCATTAAAAGTTAAGAGTTATTGTTCCATTAGCTTAAATTAAGTTCACAGTAAGCCTTGGCAAGTTACTTTTGGCATTTAAACCAGTTTTAGTTCAAGTTTAATAAAAATCTCAAAAATACTCAATAAATAGGTCATAAATAAAAAATCAGTGCGGAGAAAGGTATATGCAAGGATCAAGGTGAATTGTGGAAGGTTTTTGTTTAGTTGCTTAATGGGAAGCCTTAGGTAATAAGATTGGTTCTTGGTTCTCAGCTCTCTACCCTGGAAGCTCTTGTAAGCCAATTTCTTATTTTGGCCTTTTACTGTAGAGTAAGTCATTGGGTGTTTATATTTGGTTATACTGCTTATGGTGTGTATTTGAGTATGTTTGTTGCTTAAAATACTTGTTTGTTCATTAGAATCTCACATTACTTAGTTTCAATATTTACCTCAGTCAAATTGCATTTTATGGGTAGGAGTTTGTTTTGTTGATTATCACTGTGTCTTTGTGTTTTAATAATCTTATCTCACTCAGTTGGTAGTTTGATTCAAAAATTTATGGCTTAAATCACTAGTTTGCTTTGAAAACCAAAAACAGTTACATATAAAAGGGTGTTTGGCTTTGCTTGTTTCTGTGGGAATTTGGGTGTTTAAGTTGTTGTTCTTAATTTAGTTAACATGCATTAGGTTTACTTAGGTCATACAAGTCATAAAAATCTAGGGTTGCTTGGACAAAGGTCAAAATCACACCCAAACCCACCCAACAGTTACTCAAACCTTACCCATTTTGTTTAAAGGTTGTATTTTTAGTCATATTTAGCCTTCATGCAACTTAACACATCAAATTAAGTCAGTTATAACCAATCAAAATCCAAAAAAGTCAAATAAGCAAGTTTCATTGAAAAGTCAAATTTGCACATTTCATGTTTTTCCAAAAAGTGCATGAATTTTATAGAATTTTCAGATGAGTTTTAGGATGTAAACCTTTCTGGGATTGAAGTCCCCCAGCTCATCTTCAAGATCCTTGCATTCCTTCATTTTTAGGAATTTTTGTGTGGGCCCCAGCTTGCCCCAAAGTAGGCTGCAGGGGAGACTCTGCCCTGCTGCAGCAGTTAACACCACCAACACCACCACTTGATGGTAGTTTTCTGGCCACCATAGTGGTCCACAACCCTTCCACTTTGGTTCTTTGAACTCCCCCCCTGGTAGGCTCTTAGTATTGACCTTTTGTTTGACCTTGGACCCCCTGGGTCCCACCTGAACTAGCCTCTTAAAGTTGTACCTTTTTCAGTTCTCAACCAAGAAATCAAAATGCTTTTTGTTAGCTTATAGCTTATTCTGTGGTACCCAAGTGATTTTTCCAGCTTAATCATGTTCAAATAACTTATTTAGATCAGAATTATCAAGAGTGGGTCCCACTAAAGCTCATTTGAGCTATTTTCCTCACTTGGTCAACAATAGTCAACTGTGTGGCTTATTGCTTCACACAGTGCTTATTTTTAAGTTCCCAAAAAGTTGTTTTCACAAAAAGTGTTTGTTTTTAGGTATAAAATAAGTTTGTAAAAGAAAAACCAAGAAAAAGCAATTTATTTTTAAGTGATAGTTTCTATTTAATATAATTTAAATTTTATTTTTCATTTTTAGATTTTTATTCAGTACTTAGCTTTTTTATATTTTTCCTAAATTCCTCTTATATTAAAGTATTTATAGTAATTTTATCAGATTTTTATATTATCATTTGGTATTTATTACATTTAATATTAGTTTTATTAATTATTAATCAATAATTAAGTTTTAAATAGCATAATTAGTTTTTATTAAGTAAGACCTAGTTTTTATATTTTTTCTAGCTTTTAAATATTATAAAATAGTTTTAGGAATTTTTCCATAATTTTCTAAGTTAATTTAGTATTATTTGTAATTTAAAATAGTTTAATTAGCTTAATTAATATAAGTAGTTTTTAATTAATAAAAAACTCATAAAAAGACAAAAATATTTATTTTTATTTTTTATACTTTCTTCAATTTCATTTTAAGTTTTAGAAATTATTTTTGCAAGTTTTTAGTTTAATTTGTAGTGTTTATCATTTTTAGTTTATTTAAATTAGGTTTAATTTACCTTTTAAATAGTTTTAATTAATTAAATAGTATTTAAATATTTAAAATAATCATTTTAATAATTTCATTTTCATTTTAAATTTTCTTTTTACTTTTAGTTTGTAAAAAAGTCATTTTCAACCCCTGTGGGTTTTCAGATTTCAGTTTTCACTTTTTATTTCGTACGTTAGCGTAAATTTAAGTATAACGTACACGTTTCTGGTTTTTCTGATTTCACAATCTTATTCATATAGCTTGTTTAAGCTATTTCCTTGTAGATTCTTTAGTTTAATCACACACAAACCCCTTTCCGTCCAAATTCACCTGATCACAAAGCCGTTTGTTAACCATCCACACCTCGTCGGGACATAACGACCCGGGGAAACCACTATCTTCTGCGGAGATTGATTCTAGGCAGTTTGACCTTGTTGACCATTCCCTAGTCAGTTTAGGTTGACCGTTTAGAGACAATCACTAACCAACAATTTGTTCATTTCTTCTTGGGATTTCATAAACTGTTTCAACAACTCATCGTATGATGGTCCAGTTGGAACAATGGCTTGAGTTTGGTTAGGAAAATTTTGAGCACAGTTGTTTTGAAAATTTCCCTGATGTTGATTGTTATGACCCTGAAAATTGTTTCCTTGTTGAAAATTACCCTGTTGAAAATTATTACCCTGATTAAAATGACCTTGATTACGGTTAAAATTTCCTTGGTTTTGATTTTGAAAAGCCTGGTTGTGACCGGAATTGAAATTCCCTTGGTTTTGAAAACATTGGTTTATTCAGTTTTGATTTTGATTTTGATTAAAATTTTGGTTCCGGTTTTGGGCATTCTGGTTCTGAGCTTGATTAAACCCGGGTGGTCCAAGGTAGTTATTGGAACGATAGCTGAAAAGGTTTCGGTCCCCTTATGGTTGGTAAGAATTACTTCCCGCATTGTAGGAACCTTGAGCTGCGTACACGTTTTCATGAGCGAAGCCACCGGAGGCTGGGCACTTAGTGTACGGGTGGGGACCACCACAAGTTTCACAACTTGGGTTGACAACTTTGACGTGATGATTTTAATTTGACTGATGGATACGTAAAACTGCAGTAGACAAATCATCAAGATTTTTAGCAAGGACAAGTATATCATTGTTTGCTGGAGTGACTGATTTACATGAGTCATTCCTCTCAGCTGAGGAATCCCAAAAATTGTGATGGGCAGTCATGTTTTCGATTAAATCATAGCACTCTTTAGGGGTCCTTTTCATATAGGTGCCCCTAGCAGAAGCATTGATGGTGTCACTGTGACGAAATATCAAACCATTGTAGAAGGTGTCTATAATGGTGACAAGAAGCATATTATGATTGGGACATTGATCAATAGCAAGCTTATAGCGTTCCCATGCCTCAAATAAGGACTCATCGGGAAGCTGTCTGAAGTTGCTGATATCATTCCTCAGCTTAGTTACCATGGATGGTGGAAAGTATTTAGCCAAGAATTTGGTAACCATCTCATCAAAAGTGTGGATCGAATTCTTTGGAAGACGATCGAACCAGGCAGTCGCATGATGACGAAGGCCGTCTTCGGTGACGCCATTTTGTTTCATGCTCTGGGTGACGGTTAAAAATTTGTCGAGATGCTTGTTAGCATCGTCACCCAGAAATCCATGGAACTGGCACGAATTTTGGACTTGTTAGATCATGTGGTGCTTGAGTCCAAAGTCCGTAGCCGCAATAGTGAGTGGTTCAATGGGTCCACCTCTCCCGTGCATGGTAGGCTGACACAGCTCCTCCATCGTTCGGAGATCGGGAGCTGTCTCATCCTTGGGAGGGTCAGGTGGGGGTGGTGGGGCTCGTCCATTTTTATTTTTGGTTCTTCAATAACTGTATGTAACTCGGGTATGTTTCTTTTATGATTACGTTTTGTTTGTGAACGAGTGCGCATGCACTTAAAACAAAATCAATTAAAACAAGACCGAGGCAAAACAACAGGGAACTTAAACCAATAATCACAGTACGAATGGCTTCTTTGAAAAAGGTACACGAATTCACAAGGATACAAAGGCAAATTTTTATCTTTGGTTTGGGAACTTATTAATGTTTATACCCCGAGTTGGTAGGTATTCTGCCTTGGTTTTCGACAATGTATTTTATGTATTTATTAACAGAAAAACAAAATATTTTTGGCTTTTTGGGTGTGTGCGAAAAAAACTTTTGGAAATATTTTTGGTATCGATTCGTTAACCGAAATCGTTTCTGTTAAGATTACTCGCAAGCTGGCGGAAGAGAAGAATGGATCTCTTTTCAGTTCACAATTTAATGTCAGAACTTCCGTTTACCACCTGTATAGGTTGTAATCCTAAAGAAAGCGAAGTAATTTAACTTCACGATTTGTTTTGTCGTTTATGATTTTTTTGGTGTTGTTAACACTTTAGGAAAAGTGTTAATGAACTTTTTCTGATATGATATGATTTGATTTTTACAAAAAATTTACAAAGTGGTGAAATTTGTACAAGGAGTGTTTTGAAAATCACTAAACCAAAACGTTTTTTGAAACACGCAACAACCTCCCCGGCAGCAGCGCCAAAATTTGACTCATCCCAAACACTCAGTCCAAATTAACCAAGGATGGTCAACAAGTCAACCTTAAGGGAGACGAGAGATCAATTTATGATCCGGTGCAAGCACAGTGTTTTCCTGGGTCGTTATGTACCAGCGAGATTGAAATTCTGTTTTAGAAACGTTTTGAGAGATTAAGTGATTGAGGGAAGTAACAAATAATGATTTAGGATAAATAAACAGTATTAACAATTACATGAACAGATAAGTAATAAACATAAACTGAATTAAATACAATTACGATTACGTGCTTGGAAAAAGGTAAGTTTTAAGCAAATTTATACTAAAGGGGGTGAAAATGAGCTTTTTACAAACTTAATATTAAAAGAAAATTTTAATAAAAAGAAATTTATTTTTTTGATTATTTTATTATTTAATATTAATTAAAAACTATTTATAATTAAGTAAAACTAATTTAAATTTAAGAAAAATACTAAAGTAACTTAGAAAAATATGAAATTTTTTATAAAACTAATTAACCATTACAGGAATACTAAAACATTATGAAAAGTTTATAAAAAATATAATTAAACTATTATATTAATTATTTACTTATTTATTAGTTAAAGTCTATTTTAACTAATTTAATTATGAAAAATACTAAATGAACAGTAAAAAATATGAAATTTTTTCTAAAAATACTTTATGAATTATAAAAGCTAGGAAAAATATAAAAAGGTGCTTTTACTTATAAATAAGCAGAAAGAAAAATAATTTTTTGGTTTTTTAATTAAACTTAAATTAATTATAATAAATACTAATTAAACTCAGAAAATTATGAAAATTTTCCTGAAACTATTTTAATGTATAAGAAACTTAGGAAAAATATAAGATGGAAAATTGTTGTTTGAAAAAGCTGAGCAATAAGCCAAATGGCTTAAATAGAAGCTATCACTATTTTTAAAGTTGGCTTTTCTTGGATTTTCTTTTACAAATCTATTTAATACTGATATTTAACTAACTTTTACAAAGATAAAATGGTTGAAATTTAAAAAAAGCTATTTGAAAGCTTATTAGCTTGACAGTTCACTAAATAAGCTCAAATAGATGTAATAAGCTTGAATAAGCTTAATAAAAGCTACCACTACTGCACTAAAGGTAAAACAAACCACAAGCAAGTTACAAGAAGCAAAATCAACTAGAAAAAGCACAATGATAATCTAGGATTAAGAAATAAGCAAATCCAAAGCCCACAGATTCAAGCAGGCCTGCAAGTTTGTTCAAGGCTGATTCAAGCTTTTCAAATTAGCTCCAAAGCCAAAAATAAACCTAGAACTAGCAAGTTGGGCTTAAGAGCTTTCCAAAAGTCAAGCTCACAAGATATGGTCCACAAATTATCTTATGAAGAGCTTATGAAATGAGCTAAATTACACTAATGAAGCAGTTTATGCTGTGAAATAAGACAAGCTACAAAGGACTAAACAGCTTATCAAATAAGCTTGCAAGTGCAAAATAAAACCTGAACTTTTGAGACTAGTGGATGAGCTTCATAATGAGATGAAAAGTGTACCGCTTTTAGGGGGTCATTTAAGCCCAAAGTCGAGATTATTTGATCAAATATTGCCCTAAATCGTTCATTTTGTCATTTCAGGTACTTTTGAGAAGAAATATGGAAAAGAAAGCATTTTGAACGTTTTTGGAGTGAAAAGGTGAAGAAAATGACAAAGTCTGCAATTCATGCTAAAAACAGTACATGACGGCGTCAGGATTTGCTTATGACGCCGTCACGCATTGGCAATGAGGTGGATAATCAAGTTACACGTGACGCGCCAGAATATTTTTAGAGGATTTACACATGACGGCGTCACCAAGGCCGTCACGTACAAAATGCAAGAGACGGCCAAGAGAAAGTTTATACATGACGGCGTCAGAATTGGATCTATGCAGTACGATAGTATTTATGGCGGCGAGTTGACGGCGCCAGAATTTACTCTTGACGCCGTCAGACTCAAAACTCTATATATAGTTTTTGATTTTTCATTCATTAGTGTGCAAATTTGAGAGGAGAGTTTTGGAGAAACCTTAGATGAATTTCACCTTATTTAAGGGTTTCAAAGCCTTGTTTCATCCATGTTTAATTGAAGATAAGTTTTCCAATAATCATTCACTATGTCTATGTGTTGTTTGATTCCATCTTATACTTGTCTTCACTTTAACATGCTAGGCTAAGTTTTCTTTGTGTTTGCTTAGATGAAATTAAACTTAGATATTGATTATTGGTTGGTTGTTTGTTTATAATTGTTGTGGATGAATGATTTCGATGTTAGGCTTAAGAAAACTGGCAGACTTCCAATTGGTAACTTGCTTGAACGTCTTAAGAAACATGATCGGAAGTGTACTACGATAAATTGGTTATATTTAATGCATAGGTAACTACTAAGGAGGCCATGTTAGGAGCTAGTAGTCAGCTCGACATAGGAAGAGGTAGAAGCTTATAGAGTTAGGGAAGATCGTACACAGCCCAACGAATGGTATTAAGGAATATAACCCGTCATCCATGCAATTGTAACAAACTAATCAACCAATAAAAGATAGCTAGGGAGTAGTGAAATCTAAGTAAACACATTTTCTCTTATTATTGTTTTCTCCATATTTACTTTAGTGTTATTTTATTTTATTTGCATTTGTAGTTATTTGGATTAGTTGATTAGCAACTAATTCCTCCATCCTTCCAAAACCCGAGATTTTTACTTGCTTTCCATAATTACAAAAATACAAAAAAGAATCATCCCTCACCTCTAGACCTAGTTTAATTGAGTTTTAACCCTAACGAACACTATTCTTTGAGTTGAACGATCAATCCCCCGGTACTTGTCACTATACTACACTACAACGGTCAGGTACATTGTCTGGTGGGGATTGCAAGCTTCTTAAGATCCCATGAGAGGTAAAACCTTTTGCAAGGTTGCAAAACCACGCATCAAGTTTTTGGCGCCATTGCCGGGGAATAGTTATTGTCTAGGTTGAAATTTATTTTCATTATGTCTACTTGCTAGATTCCTTTCTAGTAAGATTTTTATTTTTATTTTTATAGGTCTTCTTTAGTCTATCTTATTTCTTTGTTTCCTTTGTTTGTAACCATTACCATCCGCCATCATGGAAGGTGGTAATCTCTTTGACCCCATCGACCCACCATAACAAAACCATCCACAAAACCCGCCACAACCAAACCAACCTCCTAGACCCCGAACTTTAGGAGAGTACTCCCGTCCTAGCCACCAAGGCTATCGAAACATGATTGAGCTCACTCAAGGAGCCAATGTGTCTCCCTTGCGATCCCACACCATCCGGTTGGTGCAAAGCGAATGTGTATTCCATGGACTTCGTTCCGAAGATCCTAATCAACATCTCAAGGATTTCCTCAAAATCGTAGATTCCATAGACCTTGATGTTGAAACTCGAGAGACGACCCGATTGCGTCTCTTCTAATTCTCTCTACGTGACCAAGCTAGTCAATGGCTTGAGCGTTTTCCCGCAGGATCCTTCACCTCTTGGGATGATCTCACCACTTGTTTCCTTGCTCAATTCTTCCCACCGGGAAGGACTACCAAGCTAAGAAATGACATATTGAGGTTCCAACAACGTCATGGTGAAACTTTCTATGAAGCATGGACTCGTTTCAAAGACTTACTTCACAAAGTCCCTCATCATGGCATAGATCTTTGGCTCCAAATCTAAATCTTTTATGACCTTGTCGATCTCCATACCAAACGCACCATTGATCAAGCCGTCGGAGGTAGATTGCGTGACAAGAACGCCAAAGAGTCATGGGAAATCATTGATGAGCTTGCATTCGATGATAATGAATTATGGGAAGTTGCCCATGTTATTGACTCGGCTGTTAATGCAATTTCATTACGAGGAGGGACCACTCAACTTTCCGAAGAAAACCTTTGCGAACTTGAGAAAAAAGTTGACTATCTCATGGAAAAACGAAAAAAAACCTTTAAGTCCCAGACGTGCATCGATCAACTCTATCTCAAACGTAAACCCAACACCGTTGTTCGAATCACCTCTTAGAAAGAATGCCGAAACCTTTCAAAAATATGCTCGACCTTATTCACCTCCTCAAAACCTCAGCCCGGAATTCGAAATTCGAATGAGAGAATATATGTCAACCCATTCTGAGTGATTAGCAAAATTCGATGAGGCAGTCTATAGACAAAAGGAGGAGATGCAAGAGAAAATGACAGAGATGATGAGCTTATTGGAGGAATACTCAAACATAAAAACTTCAGAAAAGGTGTTGTTAAGGAGGGAAAGCGTCACCCCCACTACCAAGTTTGTTAACTCTATATCCATTGTCCACGAGGGCAATGAAGAGGAGGAAACCCCTATTGCACAAACCGTTGAGGAACCACCAAAATCCCAATCATTAGGGTACTACCTAAAACATGATATAAATGAGAAAACCATAACCAACTGGATAAAGGGTGACGGACGTAATCAATCCTCCAAAAGGGTCTCTGAAGGAGAAGAAGAAGGGGAAGATGAGTATGATACATTACCTGGGGGCCGGTATACGAGAAGCTACTTAAGCAAAAAGTGGCTACGAAGCAGATGGCTTATGGGAACTTTTAAATACCAGCTATGATAAGGCGAAAAATGAACCGTTCTTAGGGGGTCATTTAAGCCCGGAATTGAATTTATTTGATCAAATATTGCCCTAAATCGTTCCTTTTGTGATTTTAGGTACTTTTGGAGTGAATTCTGAAAAAGGAAGCATTTTGGACGTTTTTGGAGCATAAAAGTAAAGAAAACGGCAAAGTCTTAATTTTCCTTAGTGGGAACAGTACCTGACGCCGTCAAGAGGATTTTGATGACGCCGTCAAGAGTAAAAGTGGTGACGATCCAGAAGAAACGTGACGGCGTCACCCAAGGCCGTCACGTGTTAACTTGTAAAAACTTGCGCACGGAGTAGCTGATATTGTTTTGGTCATAACTTTTGCATACGAACTCGGATTTAGGCGATTCAAAAGCCCACGCGAATAGGACGAAGATATCTACAATTTGGTGAAAAAATGGTCATGACGCCGTCAAGAGTAACAGGCTGACGCCGTCAAGATGGGCCGATAGAAAATTAGCCTATAAATATAACATCATAACTTCACTTTCTGTAAGCCCTAAACCCTAAGGTCGATTCCTGGGTTTAGGTAGGTGTTTTTCCAGCAACTTAGAAGGTTTCAATCACTCCATAAACATTATGTATTGGTTTGTTGATTCTATCTTAATTATGTTTTCCATTATCATTGTTGTTTGCTCTTCTTTGATGATGATTTGCTAATTCACCTTGTGTCTGCTTATGATTGTGTGAAACTTGTATATAATTGATTAGATCTCATTGATTCCTTGTTGATGTTTGTGTCTATCTTCATCAATTAGGGCGTGACACTTCGATAGATCTAATTGGTTTAGCTTATAATTCTTGATTCCTATTGTCTCTTGTTTGGTTGATTGTATTCGATGTTAGGCTTAAGAAAACTGGCAGATCTCCATTATGTAACTTGCTTGAACGTCTTAAGAAATATGAACCGATGTGTACTAGGTTTTTATGGTTGTATTTAATGCATGAGTGAATTCTAGTTATCCCAAGTTAGGAGCTTCTTAGCAGGCTCGACATAGGAGTGAAGTAGGAGCTTATAGAATTGGGGAAGTAAGTATGCCACCCCATGAATGGTATTAAGGAATACAACCCGTCAATTAAAGCAAGGTGTAACAATTCAATAGGTAGAATTGGATAGCTAGCAAGGAGTAACATATCATAGGTAGACATGCTTCACTTATCTTGTAGAACCCTAGTTTACATTTCTTGTTAATTAGTTTAATTAGTAGCTATTGCGTTAGTTGATTAGCAACTAATTCCGCCCCTCCTTCTAATACCCGAGATTTTTACTTGCTTTTCATAAAATATAAAAATACAAAAAGAATTATCCTTCACCTTTAGACCTAGTTAGATTAATTTCAATCCTAACGACACTATTCCTGAGTTGAACGATCAATCCCCCGGTACTTGTCACTATACTATACCACAACGATCAGGTATACTGCCTGGTGGGGGTTGTAAGCTTCTCGAGATCCCTCGAGAGGTAAAGCCTGGTGCAATTCCCACGGATCAAGTTTTTGGCGCCGCAGCCCAAGGAATAGTTATTGTTTAGGTTGAATTTGATTTTAATTATGTCTACTCATTAGATTCCTATCAAGTGAGATTTTTTTCTTTTTATTTTGTAGCTTTCTCGTAGTCTATCTTTTCTTTATGATTTTGTTTGTAATTTGCTTCAAATGGACTTTACACTTAGACTTCTAAGATTACAAGATAAGGTTGAGCGGCTAACACACCAAAGAGTTCAAAATACCTCATTTAGAGACACCTATGAATCATATGAGCCTTCACCTAGGATAGATTCTTATGAACAACCTCCATGTTTAAGATCTAGTTTTAGTAAGGCCAATAGGAAAAGCGACCTAGTTTGCCAAGGAATTATGGATAGAGCTATAGCAATAAACCATAAGTTGGATGAAGCACTAGGTTTGCTTTTATCACTACCTATGGAAATAATTGAGGAGGATTTAGCCGAACATGATCACATTGATAAAAAAGACCTAGGTTTTATGATCGATGATGATGAATCTCAAGAAACAGATGATGAATCTTTTGGGCAATTTGTATATAGCAGTCAGAATATTGAGGATGATCCTTATGATTCGGATATAGAAGTTGAGATGCCTAGAGAAGCACTTGAGATACTTGGGAAAGTGTTAGGGTTAGATTATAATAAAACACGTGTTGAGGATATAGGTGATATTAACACATGGAATGATGAGGTCAATAACATAAGCCCACAAAATACTCAACCATCATTTGAGGCACACACACCGCCCGTGACTTACCCGGAAGAAGTAGAAGAAACTTTAGGAATTCCGATGGAGGTAGAACCCTTGGACCAGGCACCACTTGAGGATATAGGTTTGAATACTTGTAGTGATAACCTTACTCCTAATTCTAGGGAATTTCCTAGTGTTGATGAACCGGAACCTCAATCTTTACACACATTTCCATCTTTAGATATATTTCTAGGAGACAAAAGAGGAACCGACCCACCCATCAACCAATATTATCCGGGTAGTTTTAGGATGAAGGAAGCCATTCACTCACCCCCTTCACCTCACGTGGCATATTTCCACCCTAAGGGTGTGTATCGCTACTTCCACCCGCACTTAATTCAAGGTGTAGGGAAAACCTCCCTTATTTCCGTTAAAAAAGGGTAGAGTCAGGCTCGTGACTCGAACAAAAACAAGCGCTTCTTGGGAGGCAGCCCAAGCTTTATTAATTTATTTTTTGTTTGTTTGTTTATTTGATTTTATTTGTTTTCGTATGCATGTTTTATTTTTCTTGTTTGTGGCCCATGTTTCAAAGTAAATTGTGAAAATGCTTTATTTTGTTTTTAACTTTGTCTTAATTACAGATAAAGGTATTTTGCAAAAGCTAAGTGTAAGGGGAGACCCAAATTTGTTTATAAGAACGAAATTAAGCATGATCCACAACAATATTAAATGAACATGTATATTAGTATTTGTTAGAGTCAAATGCTTGTATCGAGTCATAATGATGTTTTGCAGGATTTTCCAGGAAGTAGGACATAAGTTTTTCTAGAAATTTTCCGAAAACTTAACGTAAAGATTTTTGCAGGTCACTTCTGACGGCGTCATGAGTTTACTCTTGACGGCGTCATGTGTAAAATTCTGGAAATTTTGCTAGTTTTGTTTATACCGGAGTCTTAAAGTTTTTGGTTGATTCTTCAGTTTTATAAACTCCAGAAAATCTGCAAACATTCATTCCACAAGCATTATATCTTTAATTGTTTTGTTTTTATTCCTAAGTCTGTAATTACATCTAGTTGTGAGTTTTCTTTGTTCGGATTGATGCTTTGGGTTTTTGTGATTGTTTTCTCAGGTTTAACAGGTTACGTTTGACAAGAAGATGATTTATATTCTGGAAGGGAAGCTTTGATTGTTCATTTTCTTGGAAGAAGATCTAACCTGGCTACCTTATTATCCATACCGAGCGAATCAGGGGAGTATTTGATTTCATTCGTTTTACTTATTTCACTTTTACATTCTTTAATTGAACATTGGGGACAATGTTCATCCTAAGTGTAAGGGGAGGGTAAAATGTTGATACCTTACAGATACACTTTCACTTGAGTTTGTTTGTTTGATAGTAGATGTGTAATAAAACTATGAGAAATACTTGTTAGTGCAATTTTAGCGCCAAATTTAAAATTTTTTACAACGTTTAGGAGTGAAACTTTAGCCATAGCAAGCGTCTCATGGATAGGAGATTGTATGACTAGCACAAAACCGTACCATTCAGAAAAATTTTCCACCCAAATATGTGAGGTTCGCCTTTAGATTTGATAGGAAAAGCATTTACTATTAGTGCTTATAAGTGTACCGGTAGCATTTAGATTCTAGAACTTGCGTTAGTGATGCATCCCGAGACCGCTTGTGAGACTACATTCGTGTAGTAGGATTTACTACATGATAAGAGGTATTAGGATCACCCTTGTGTTAAACCCGTATTATAATTACTTGACCATTTAAGTCATATTACTTGGCTAGTTAAGTCAATTAATTTTTCCCACACCTTAGCGTTGTACTCATTTTTAGTACACGAAACCCCTAGTACACCCCTCCGAGCCTATCTTTTCGTTTCTAACTTTAAGCATCTTACTTAAAGGAAGAATTTGTTACACCCCACTTAAATGTACAACCAAATCGCCTTAGCCATCCATGTATGCACTCATCTTTAGTGCATTATTGTTATTTGTTAAACCCTTAGTTAATTATCTAATTGATTACATGGTTGCTAAGTCGAGTCATATCCATGTACATATTGTTTTGGGACGATTAGGACTCATGGGTAAAGTACTTATGTTATGGAGTAATGGGGAAGAACATCATATATTACCCCATATGTACGTTAATCTTAAAAGTACTCCAAGTGTTTTGATTTTTTTAATTCGAGTCATTAGATTAGTTTATTGTAAAGTATGTAAAAATTCAAGTGTAAGGGGAATATTCATTCCCTATGATGTATTATTTTGGATGGTAGGGTAAGAGTGTATGCACACAAAAAAATAAAAAATAAAAATAAAATAAAAAAAAATCGAAAAAATCAAGAAAAAGAAAAAAAATAGAAAAAGAAAAGAGAAAAAAACATACGGACTACCATCCCGTTTCATTCTATGTTTGTTTTATGTTTTTTTATTTTTCATTTATTAGCTTAAGTCGAGTCTAGTCTTGGCTTAGCAACGCCATTTTGTACATGTAATTAACCAAGATTATTAACTCGCTATCAGTAAAGACTGCCTATATCCAACAAAACCGTGTATTCCGTATCCCTACCCCTAACGTTACAACCCTTTAAAAAGACCTGTTTGATAGTTTATCCTAGGTGCTTACGCCATGTGGTGGAGGTTTGATCCTTTCCCAAGCCTATGGTAATCTATTTTGCTATGATAGGTAGTGAGAGATGTTTTCCATTTCCATATTGTGATATTACTTTGTTACACCCGAGAGATGTGAGTATCTAAACACTATTTGTGAGGTGCTAGTATATGACCTCCGTGCTTGTCTTTGGTCTTTAGTGGAACGATTATTTGTTGTAATTACTTTTATATTAGTGTTAAATGACCCCTAACTTGTATTTTGATTAGAATAAAAGCGCATTTGCTTGAGGATAAGCAAATCTCAAGTGTAAGGGTATATAATAAGGCGAAAAATGAACCGTTGTTAGGGGGTCATTTAAGCCCGGAATTGAATTTATTTGATCAAATATTGCCCTAAATCATTCCTTTTGTGATTTTAGGTACTTTTGGAGTGAATTCTGGAAAATGAAGCATTTTGGACGTTTTTGGAGCATAAAAGTGAAGAAAACGGCAAAGTCTTAATTTTCCTTGCTGGGAACAGTACCTGACGGCGTCAAGAGCATTTTGATGACGCCGTCAAGAGTAAAAGTGGTGACGATCCAGAAGAAACATGACGGCGTCACCCAAGGCCGTCACGTGTTAACTTGTAAAAACTTGCGCGCGGAGTAGCTGATATTGTTTTGGTCATAACTTTTGCATACGAACTCGGATTTAGGTGATTCAAAAGCCCACGCAAAGAGGACGAAGAGATCTACAATTTGGTGAAAAAATGGTCGTGACACCGTTAAGAGTAACGGGCTGACGCCATCAAGATGGGCCGATAGAAAATTAGCCTATAAATATAACATCATAACTTCACTTTCTGTAAGCCCTAAACCCTAAGGTCAATTCCCGGGTTTAGGTAGGTGTTTTTCCAGCAACTTAGAAGGTTTCAATCACTCCATAAACATTATGTATTGGTTTGTTGATTCTATCTTAATTATGTTTTCCATTATCATTGTTGTTTGCTCTTCTTTGATGATGATTTGCTAATTCACCTTGTGTCTACTTATGATTGTGTGAAACTTGTATATAATTGATTAGATCTCATTGATTCCTTGTTGATGTGTGTGTCTATCTTCATCAATTAGGGCGTGACACTTTGATAGATCTAATTGGTTTAACTTATAATTCTTGATTCCTATTGTCTCTTGTTTGGTTGATTGTATTCGATGTTAGGCTTAAGAAAACTAGCAGATCTCCATTGTGTAACTTGCTTGAACGTCTTAAGAAACATGAACCGATGTGTACTAGGTTTTTATGGTTGTATTTAATGCATGAGCAAATTCTAGTGATCCCATGTTAGGAGCTTCTTAGCCGGCTCGACATAGGAATGAAGTAGGAGCTTATAGAATTGGGGAAGTAAGTACGCCACCCATGAATGGTATTAAGGAATACAACCCGTCAATTAAAGCAAGGTGTGACAATTCAATAGGTAGAATTGGATAGCTAGCAAGGAGTAACATATCATAGGTAGACATGCTTCACTTATCTTGTAGAACCCTAGTTTACTTTTCTTGTTAATTGGTTTAGTTAGTAGCTTTTGGGTTAGTTGATTAGCAACTAATTCCGCCCCTCTTTCCAATACCCGAGATTTTTACTTGCTTTTCATAAAATATAAAAATACAAAAAGAATCATCCTTCACCTTTAGACCTAGTTAGATTAATTTCAATCCTAACGACACTATTCCTGAGTTGAACGATCAATCCCCCGGTACTTGTCACTATACTATACTACAACGATCAGGTACACTGCCTGGTGGGGGTTGTAAGCTTCTCGAGATCCCTCGAGAGGTAAAGCCTGGTGCAATTCCCACGCATCAAGCTAGCATTGGTAAATTGCAATATTTGGATGCTTTCGCCGATCAAGGATCGGAGGTGAACATGATGCCTTTAACTATTAATACCCAACTCACTAAAGAGATGTCGGCCACCACCCACGTTAGGCTATCCTTCGCTGGTCACTCTTACGTGTATCCTTAGGGAATTGCAGAAGATGTGCTGGTCAATGTAGCAGGTTTCATGTATCCCGTCGATCTCATGATCATCGATGATAAAGAAAATGGGTGTATGCCAATAATCCTTGGAGCACCATTCCTTACCACAGCAAGAGCTGTTATCAAGTATGAAAAAGGGGGAATTGAACTTAAGTCAGGAAAAAGAAAGATTCACTTCCCTATGACCCCACGGTATGTGCGAGAAAGCATGACGGAAAGAAGGCTCAAAAATAGCGCTGACACACCGCATAATCATGTTCAAGAAAATATCCTCGCATGGGAGACAAGAATTAAAAGCTACAAAGAAACTACGCTTGATAGATGCAAAAGTAGTGATAAAATTCATGTCGAATTCGAGTGCAATCAGCCGATGGAGAATCATGCCCCATTTATGGAAGGAGACTTAGTACTCCTAAGACATTTAGGGATAAAGGAGCCTCCCGATAAATCAAACTCTTGGTGGTATGGACCATTCATGATCAAAAACTTAGGTCACAATGGAGTAGCACTCTTGAACAGCGAAAGGGGTGGAGAAATGACTGTGAATATCGAACGATTGAAACATTACCACCCGAATAGCGTGGATTCTGTTGACAATGGGTACATCATATTGCGAGACGAAGTCACTTAATACCCCGTGACCTTGAGTCTAGCTACAAGACTCGTAAATAAAGAAAAACGCTTCTTAGGAGGCAACCCAAGCTTTATTTGTTTGATTGTTTGTTTGTTTGATTTTATTTGTTTCCGTATGCATGTTTTATTTTTAATGTTTTTGGTTCATGTTTCAAAGTACATTGTGAAAATACTTTACGTTGTTCTTTAACTTCGTCTTAACTTCATATAAAGGTATTTCGCAAAAGATAAGTGTAAGGGAAATCTAAATTTGTTTCTAAGAACGAGAATTGTCACACCCCCATGATCAGGTCCAGCGGAAACATACGTGTAGCTGGGGTGTAACTCAATTGGTATTACAACACAAGTTCAAAAAGGGTTTTCACTTGAATCATTTAGAATAAAATAGCTTAATCAAAAATGTTGAATTTACATTTTTAATAGTAGTGCGGAAGTAGGCCCTTAAAATAGTTTAAAACGGTCCCTATATGAATATTGGAGTCTTCTATGACCATGCCATACCCTGCCAAAACCTCCAGTAGCGTGCCATTGCTTAAAACCTGAAAATACATGCTAAAGGATGTCAACACGAGGTTGGTGAGTTCATAAGTTTGTATTAAAACAATAGTGTTGTGAGTTCCATAGAGAGTTTTGTGACCATTGTGTGACTCACAATGTCATAAAAATAAAGTTTACCTTAAAGTAAAATTTGAAGAGTGGACCATGAGTGGAGTATGTGATCATTACAATGAATACAATGCCACATAGAAAAACAGTCTATTACGCTAGCGCTAAGTTCATGCAACCGAAGCTATAACAGTGTGCATGCTCAAAGAGCATGTAATCATATTTAGGGCCCGGCAAGTGTTTATCCCAGACACTTGTGTTTCGACATGGTATACGTTCGTTTGCCTATCCGGCCAAACCGAACGGGGGCGTTACCCCCAATAGATCTATTTATAACATTCGAGCTTCCCAGCAGGAATTAACAGTTCATGAGATGGGCATAATTGGGACATAACAGGGCTTAGGCTAATCCGCGTAATAGTTTAAACACAGCATAAGTTTCAGTGTGGTTCATAAAAGTGTTTGCATAAAAGCAATTATTCATAAAGTGTGTTGCATAAAAGCAATAGTTCATAAAGTGTGTTGCATAAAAGCAATAGTTTCATAAAGTGTGTTGCATAAAAGCAATAGTTCATAAAGTGTGTTGCATAAAAGCAATAGTTTCATAAAGTGTGTTGCATAAAAGCAATAGTTCATAAAGTGTGTTGCATAAAAGCAATAGTTTCATAGAGTGTGTTGCATAAAAGAAATAGTTCATAAAGTGTGTTGCATAAAAGCAATAGTTTCATAAAGTGTGTTGCATAATTATAAAACACTTGTTTATGTTAGAAAATAATCAAGTATGCAACCAATATACACATAGGTGCATTTGAATAATCAATCAAGTATTGCGCATTCAAATAAAACAAGCATCGAGTTTAGTTAAAAACGAGCATGTATTCCCCCCAAAACAGTTGTAAAAACAAGTAAAAGTAGGGGGTATGAACTCACCTAGTGCGATAGCTATGATGACAAAAGTGGATACACTGAAATGAGGCACGATCTCTAATCGCAACCTAATATGAATGATAGTTTCTAATGTAAGAAATGAAATGATGCTACACATGCAAATACGTATGTTATCGATACCACTCATTAGTTTTGAAAATAACGTTTATCGTCGAAAATATATTTTTGACGTCTCGTTAGGTTAATAACCACTTTTCATGTAAATATGTTGAAACGGTACTCTACGATCCTTGTTTGGTGTTCAATCGGCAAATATAAGGTTTTCGTCGCAAAAATAACATTTTCATTACTTGAAAATATGACCAAAATGGCCTCACAAAACTAGTCGCGATATATTGTACGTTAAGTGTTAATGGTCAAGCTCGGCGTTTTTGAAAACCTTGTAACAACATCTTGAAGTCGTGTTATTTAACTTTTGGCTATACGGGTCTTGATTGATGAGAAAATCGACTCTCATTGTTGTTACTTGAAAGTATTATGTTCAATACTTAGAAAATTTCATTATAGTAAAAGCTGTCAAAATTTATATAGTTTATCGGGTATATAGATGAGGTCGTAGTTTATTCGTTACGAGTCCAATGATCAAACGGCCAATTGATTTGAAAAGCTTGCTGGAAGATCTTGATTTTTCTTAACTACGGCTCGGACTCAAACTCATCCGATCATAAAGAAAATCAGCCGAGAAAGTGGTGTCTTGCAAAGACAGTTTTGCGGCAAAATAATAATTGAAAAGCTGATGGAAATATATATATATCGTCGGATTTCAAATACTTGTATCTTTTTCGTTATAAGCCCGTTTTCTATGTTCTTTATATCCCCGCGAAGGTATTCAAGTATACTTTAGGTTTTTCAAGGTCTCGGCTAGTCTAGATGTCATTAGATCTCAGTTTTCTTAACTAGAAAGTCAGGACAGATTCATATTTCAGAAAATATAGTTTTTGTCGTAAATCTTGAAAATAACATATCTTTTTCGTCGTAACTCGGATTTTATCCCCGTTTTCGGCCATAGTTTCGTCTCGGAATATATTTTCTAAATCTTTGGTCCAAAGTTACACCCTAGACCCTGAGTTTCCCACGTTTAACAAAAAGGGACAGTAGGTTATGTAGTGTGTCAAAACTTGGTTTTCTTAGTTAATAACTTGTTCAAATCTTTACCAAACTATCTCAAATCAACTCCACAAATACCCAATCCTACCATACACCTTCTTAGGGTGTCATGGGTTCCTAAACATCACCAATCTTGGTGGATCTCATGAGATTACTAATAAAAATTATAGATCTATGTTTATAAAGAGAAAAAAATGAGTAATAAGTGGTATGGATCTTACATACTTGCATGTTTTACCAATATATCTTGAAAATACATAAAAATATAAATAAATGAAAGTATAAAAAGATCAAAAGTGTTTTTGAAGCTTACTTGAAATATTGGAGTGATTTGAAGATGATTATGTTAAGAAACATAGGGTTTTTACCACAAAACCCCAACTAGATCATGATTAGAACTTGATAAACACTTGGATCTTGAAAAGTTTATGGATTCTCCTTATGGTTGTTTCTTGGCCGATCCACACACACAAGGAAGGAGAGAAGAGAGCATTTTGTTGGTGTAAAATGAAAGTGTTAATGTGATGAAATGTGGTGGAAAGGAGTATATATATATGGGTCTTGGTCAAGGTTTGGTCCAAGTAATTAATACATAGGGTGGCTAGGGGGGGGGGGGGGGTGGCCAAAAGTGGAAGGAAACAAGGGTGTGTGTTGGTGGCTTAATTAATAAGCTTGTCTCCCATTTGTAAGTATAGGTTAGGTTTTGTTGTGTATTAGGTGTTATCGGGTACCGAGTTAACTAAAAATAAATGTTAACGTGGTGAAATAAAATACGACGAAGTTGTAAAAGTTGTAAAATATTATTCCTGATGAGAATCGGGTGTTGAATAATTATTGAATTGAAATAACGCAAACCGACGGAGTAATAAGCTCCGACCGTAAAATGTAGCCATTGGTTTCAAAACACCGGGTAAATTAATAATATAATTTTTATATTATTATTATGAGTATGTAAATATGTTAGGATCATAGTCGGGAGTATTGGGTATACCTTAGTAGTAAAACTGAGTGGTATCGTTAATTACAAATTAAGCATACGTAAATTGAAATAATGCATATCCGTGTAGGTTCTCAAATGATGATGATAATGTGTAGACTATTCCAGTCTATATGAAGTGTCATTAATGAATGATGCATGAATTCGCAGCTAAATCTAACTGGTTACGCGAATTTGAAGACTCGTAAACTCAGTTTACGAAATGACGAACGATGATCATGAATAGTGATTTCCCTTCGGGAATGAATAGTGTCACATGAATAGTAAAATTTTTGAACGTTTCTCGGAATCACAAACTGACTCCGAAAATGATGAATAGTGACCGGTGAATAGTAATCGATGAATAGTAACTGGTGAATAGTGAATAGGAGAAATGTCCCGAAAATGCGGGTTGTTACAAGAATGAACATGAACCACAACGATATTAAACGAACATGTATATTAGTATTTGTTTGAGTCAAATGCTTGTATCGAGTCATAATGATGTTTTCCAGGATTTCCAGGAATTAAGGCGTGAGTTTTTCCAGAATTTTCCGGAAACTTAATATAAGATTCCTGTCAGAGCACTCTGACGGCGTCAGGGTTTTAACCTGACGGCGTCAGGTGTAAAATTCTGAAAAATTTTATGAGTTTTGTTTTTCTACCGGAGTCTTAAAGTTTTTGTTAATTCTTTAGTTTTATAAACTCCAGGAAATCTGCAAACATTCATTCCACAAGCATTATATCCTTATATATAGATCGCCGCCAATTTTACGCGAGGTTTGCCATGATTGTTTTCTCAGGTTTAACATGTTATATTGGACAAGAAGATGATTTATATTTCTGGAGGGAAGCTTTCAACGTTCATTTTCTTGGAGGAAGATCTAACCATGTTATCACATTATCCACACCGAACGAATCAGGGGAGTATTTGTTTCATTCTTTTACCTTCATTACTTTTACATCCTTTTTATTGAACATTAGGGACAATGTTCAGCCTAAGTGTAAGGGGAAGGCAAATGATGATACCTTAGAGAATGCAATTGCACTTGTGTTTGTTTATTCAATAGTAGGTGTGTAATAAAACTAAGAGAAACACTTGTTAGGGTAATTTTAGCGCCAAATTTAAAATTTTTTACAACATTTAGGAGTGAAGCTTTAGCCTTAATGTGCGTGTCATTGATAGGAGTTGTATGACTAGCACAAAAACCGTACCACTCAAAATTTTCCACCCCAAATATGTGAGGTTCGCCCCTAAATTTGTTAGGAAAAGATGCTTATGAGTGTACCGGTAGTACTTAGATTCTAGAACTTGCGTTGGTGATGCATCCCGAGACCGCTAGTGAGACTACATTCGTGTAGTTAGGATTTACTACATGATAAGAGGCATTAGGATCACCCTTGTATCATAATTACTTGACCAATGAAGTCATAATTACTTGACTAGTAAAGTCAATTAATTTTTCCTATACCTTTGTGTTGTACTCATTTTTAGTACACGATACCCCTAGTACACCCCTCCGAGCCTATCTTTTTCGTTTCTAACTTTAAGAATTTACTTAAAGGAAGAATTTGTTTACAATCCACCCCAAATGTACACCCAAATCATCTTAGCATTCCTTGTATGCACTCATCTTTAGTGCATTATTGTTATATGTTTAAACCCTTAGTTAATTGTCTAATTGATTACATGGTTGCTAAGTCGAGTCATATTTTGTACATATTGTTTTGGGACGATTGGGACTCATGGGTAAAGTACTATTGTTATGGAGTATTGGGGAAGACATCATTTATTACCCCCATATGTGCGTTAATTTTAAAGAGTACTCCAAGTGTTTTGATTATCTTAATTCGAGTCATTAGAATAGTTAATTGTAAAATATGTAAAAGTTCAACTGTAAGGGGAATGCAAATTCCCTATGATGTATTATTTTGGATGGCAGGGCAAGAGTGTATGCATAAAAAAAACAAAAAATCAAGAAAAAGAAAAAAATATAGAAAAAGAAAAAGAGAAAAAAACATACGGACTACCATCCCATTTCATTTTATGTTTATTAGTTTTTGATTAGCTTAAGTCGATTCGAGTCTTGGCTTAGCAACGCCACATTGTGCATGTAATTGACCAAGATGATTAACTCGCCACCAGTAAATATTGCCTTTATCCGACAAAACTGTGTTTATCATATCCCTACACCTCACGTTATAACCCTTTAAAAGACCTCTTTGATAGTTTATCCTAGGTGCTTACGCCAAGTGGTGGAGGTTTGATCCTTTCCCAAGCCTATGGTAATCTATGTGCTATGACAGTTAGTGAGAGATATTTTCCATTTTCACATTGTGATATGTACTTTTATTACACCCGAGAGATGTGAGTATCTAAACACTATTTGTGAGGTGCAAGTGTATAATTTTCGTGCTTGTTTTGGTTGAAGTAGAATGATTATTGGTTGCAATTACTTTTGTATTAGTGTTAAATGACCCTAGCTTGTATTCTGATTAGAATAAAAGAACATTTGCTTGAGGACAAGCAAATCTCAAGTGTAAGGGTATTTGATGAGACGAAAAGTGTACCGCTTTTAGGGGGTCATTTAAGCCCAAAGTCGAGATTATTTGATCAAATATTGCCCTAAATCGTTCCTTTTGTCATTTTAGGTACTTTTGAGAAGAAATCTGGAAAAGAAAGCATTTTGGAGCGAAAAAGTAAAGAAAACGACAAAGTCTCCAATTCATGCTGAAATCAGTACCTGACGACGTCAGAATTTGCTTATGACACCGTCACTCATTGGCAATGAAGTGGATAATCAAGTTACACGTGACGCGACAGAATGTTTCTAGAGGATTTACATGTGACGGCAATACCAAGGCCGTCACGTACAAAATGCAAGAGACGGTCAAGAGAAAGTTTATACATGACGGCGTCAGAATTGGATCTAGACAATACGATAGTATTTATGGCAGCAAGTTGACGGCGTCAGAATTTACTCTTGACGCCGTCAGACTCACAACTCTATATATAGTTTTGATTTTTCATTCATTAGTGTGTAACTTTGAGAGGAGAGTTTTGGAGAAACCCTAGATGCATTTCACCTTATTTAAGGGTTTCAAACCCTTGTTTCATCCATGTTTAATTGAAGATAAGTTTTCCAATAATCATTCAATATGTCTATGTGTTGTTTGATTCCATCTTATGCTTGTCTTCACTTTAACATGCTAGGCTAGGTTTTCTTTGTGTTTGCTTAGATGTAATGAAACTTAGATATGAAACTTAGATATTTATTATTGGTTGGTTGTTTGTTTATAATTGTTGTGGATGAATGATTTCGATGTTTGGCTTAAGAAAACTGGCAGACTTCCAATTGGTAACTTGCTTGAACGTCTTAAGAAACATGATCGGATGTGTATTACGATAAATTGGTTATATTTAATGCGTAGTAACTACTAAGGAGGCCATGTTAGGAGCTAGTAGTCGGCTCGACATAGGAAAAGGTAGAAGCTTATAGAGTTAGGGAAGATCGTACACAGCTCTACGAATGGTATTAAGGAATATAACCCGTCATCCATGCAATTGTAACAAACTAATCAACCAGTAAAAGATAGCTAGGGAGTAGTGAAATCTAAGTAAACACATTTTCTCTTATTATTGTTTTCTACATATTTAATTTAGTGTTATTTTATTTTATTTGCATTTGTAGTTATTTGGGTTAGTTGATTAGCAACTAATTCCGCCATCCTTCCAAAACCCGAGATTTTTACTTGCTTTCCATAAAATATAAAAATACAAAAAGAATCATCCCTCACCTCTAGATCTAGTTTAATTGAGTTTTAACCCTAGCGAAAACTATTCTTTGAGTTGAACGATCAATCCCCCGGTACTTGTCACTATACTATACTACAACGGTCAAGTACACTGCCTGGTGGGGATTGCAAGCTTCTCAAGATCATTTGAGAGGTAAAACCTTTTGCAAGGTTGCAAAACTACGCATCACTTCACAAGGAACCAAACCACACAAGCTAAAGATCACTAGAGAGATTTTTATGAGCTTATGAAAATTGCTCAACTACTCTGATGACTCAGTTTAGTGAGTGGTTTAGAGAAAACATGGAGACAAAATAAGCAGTCATAATAAGCATGAAATGGAATGATAAGCACATAAACAACAAGCTAGCCAGAAGGTCTATCCAAAACATCAATAATCACAAGCTAAAGCTATTTAGTGAACAAGATAAAAGCTTATAGAAAACTGGTTAAGACACAAGTCTCCCCTGGTGCAGGGGAGATTTTTGAAAAAGTGCTTAAAAGAACTAGCAAATAAGCAGTGATATAAAATTCTAAAAATAAACAAAAATTAGTCCAGTAAATACAATCTACCAAAGATTAATATTCTAAAAGATTACAAGCTAAAACTTAATATTGAGATCAATAAAATCTCACAACTTTTGCAAAAACTGACAATAAAGAGATTTTTGACTTTTTAAGATTATTGATTCAGATGACTTTTATGAACTTTGGTCCTATTCTTTTGACTGATTATGTTGTTAAAAGTTACAATGAGACTAAAATAAGCTACAACAATAACTTATGGACTGATCTTAATGATTATGTGGTTTAAAACCTCATCAGTGAACATAAAATGAAATTGAAAAGAGATTTTTGACTTTTGTTCAAAGGACACTGGATTTTATTACTTCAATGAGCTATTAGGACCTAAACTAGCATGATGCAACAGCAAACCACAACAACAACCACCCTGAACACAAGGAAACAAACTAATCTAAAAACACCTTATAGTTAACTGATTTTGTGCTTTTCAAAAGATTTAGCTGATTCAGGCCAAGATTTTGATGCAGGAGTACTTATAATGTTACAATAAACTGAAATGAGCGTGTAAAAACCAACAAGAACATCAAATACCTAAATATCACTATTATGCTAAATTGACAGTTAACAACAAATAGAAACAACAAAGTAATCCAATGAACAACTAGAATCACAAAAGCATGCAATTACTTTATTATACTTAAATAAGTACTGAGAAACACAGATAAGCAGGAAATTAGCACTTGCACAGTAAAAAGAAAAAATGGGAATTAAAGCTTACAAAATGGATCCTGAGCACAGAGCAATGAACCAAGGACCACAACTATCCTAACATCTCCCTTGAGGTTCTAATACCCTGCTAATCCAATATCCATCACACTCCAATGCTTCTTCTTGTTTTAATTCTGATTTTTATTTTTCCATTAATTTCCTAGTATTTTTTTGGTATTTTTGAGATTATTGAATGAAAACTGATGATAATGTTTTGGAGGCTTGTAAAAGCTTAACAATGATTAAAATTAGCTTATTAGATAAGTAAACAACAACTTTAACAATATTAAGTGAAATTGAGATTTTGAGTAAAAATGGCATAAACTGAGTTTGCAAAGATAAACTGAAATTAACCTTAAATAAAGAAGAAATTACACTGAAGATGTTTAATACAACCTTTTGAAACTGAAAATTACAACTAGAATTGATAATTAAACTAAAACGACCTTTCTACATTAAAACTATATCTAATATATCTTCTCCTTGCTTCTCCTTCATTATATATTCACCAACTAGGGTTCCTGCCTCCCTCTGAGCCTTTCCCATCACTAATCCAAGCCATTGGATGTTTGAAACTCAATCTTGACCCTTAATTGGTTTTTGGCGGGAAAAATTATTGGCCAATTTGCTCTGTAAAATTCCAATTAGGGGGGGGGGGTGGAATTTAATGCTGAGGTGAAGGGTAGGTGTATGGTGGAGTGGGCGGTGGGATGTGATAGGCAAGTGGTGATGGAGGGGATGAATACCAGGGGTGGTAGTTGCAGTGTGGGAGGGAAAGGGGAAGTGGTTTTGGGGAGTTTGACTGGGGTTTGACCCGTTTTTATTAATAACGGGGTGAGGGTATTTTGGGCTTAGGTATTAGTTGGATCAGGGTGTTGGTTTGGATAGGAGTTGGACTTGGATTTTGGCTTAGTAATAGAAAGGAAGTCCATTTGGTGTAGTGTTAATACAAGGACCAATTTGTAATTTTTTGATTTTAGAGGGGGTGAAAGTGTAATTTTTCCAAAGTTCACAAAGGGTATTTCCTTGCCAAATATGAATAACCCAAGGACCATAAGTGAAATATTCCAAAATTTGGAAATCAAGGGACTATTTCTACCAAAGTTGAAACTTCAGGGACCAAGCTTGTAATTTCTTCAAATCTTTTACCCAGGGACCAAACTTGACACTTGTGAATTCCCAAGGACCATAGTTGACTTTTTCTTCCAAAATCCAATGCTCAAGGGCCATTTCTGCCAAATTCCAAGGTCTATTTTGGCATTTTGTGATTCTTCAAGGTGTGTTTTGACAATCTGAGCTCAAAAGTGGTAATCTGCTTTCGCGGCGCTGGCTTTTGACATGATTTCCAAACTCGTGCTCGTTTTTGTCATTTTTGGCCTGATTTTTGCCAATTTCTGAAATATCCATTCCTGCACGATCACAAACACAAAAACACAAAATCTTTGGCATTTATGGTTAGTTTATGTCTGTTTTGGTCTTAATATAGACAAAAAAAATGTGTATGACTAAGCACACACCATATACTCAGCTTTTTGAGCATTAAAACCTTCCCGAGAAGCCGTTTTAAGTCACAAACTTCTTTTTCAAAAATTTAAAATACCTAAAGAAATTTTTGGAAAAGTAGAGTATAGATCCATGGCTCAAGAGAACTATGTTGAGGGGTGTTCTATGCAAAGACCACCTTTGCTAGAGACCGATGGGTTTTGCTTTTGGAAAACCTGGTTTGAGACTTATGTTAGGTCCAAGGATCATGATTTATGGGAAATCATCCAAAAATGGCAATTTTATGTTCATGTTGCAAGATCCCAAAACCAAGTTAATAGTGGAAAATCCATACTTGGATCTAAAATAATATGAAAAGAAAAGACTTGGAAAGAATCATTAAGCCAAGATGATGATCTACAATGCTCTACCTCGAAGGGAGTTCGAGAGAGTTCACATTTGTAAACCCGCCAAGGAGATTTGGCACACACTCATCATAACTCATCAAGGCAACTCACAAGTCAAGGATTGCAAGATCGACTTACTCATTCAACAATATGAGAAGTTTACGATCTCCGATGAAGAAACCATTAACAATGGTTACACACGGTTCAATGATATTATCATAAGCCTCACTGTTCTAGATCCTAGCTTCTAAAATAGGAACCATGTAAGAAAGTTTCTTCGAGCTCTTCTGGTGAAGTGGCGGCCGAAGTTGATGGCCATTGAAGAAGCCAAGAATTTGGCGGAACTTCCTCTTGAGGAGCTTATCAGCAACCTCAAGGTCTATGAAATGATTCTCGAAAATGACAAGGTTGCAACTAAAGAAAAGAAGGAGAGGGTGAAGTCTTTGGCCCTCAAAGCTAAATTCACTAAGGGGGTGTTTCTTTTTATTGTTAATGTGTCTTAATGAGGAGATAGTGGTGGGGGCCACATATATAATATGTTTCTTTTTCTGTTAAATGGTCTATATGGGTAGGAGAAGCAAAGGGTGCTCCTCCCTATTAAGACTCATTAATAGAAAGGGACCCACCCACTTAATCCAGAAAAAAAAAAAGAAACAAGCCCTAAGAGTCAAGTTAGTGACGATAGTGATAGTCAAGAAGGAAGTGATGATGATGAGATCGATGAAGATGACGAAGAGTACAATTTGATGGCAAAGAACTTTAGAAAGTTCTTTAGAAGAGGAGGTAATTTTAGGAGTGGTAATCGGTTTGGTAACCGAGGTAATAATGGAAGGAACAATTTCGGTAGAGGTCGAGGCTTTGACAAAAAAGTTGGGGAAAGTTCTAGGCGTAATCAAGGATGCTACAATTATGGTGAAAAAGGTCACTTCATAAGTGATTGTTCGAAGCCCAAAGAGAATAAAGCATTCGTTAGTGGAGCTAGCACGTTCTTCCTAATAGATTTAGTTCATTTTTCCTTCTATCATTTATCTTGAGTTATTTAGTTTATTTTATTTTCTTTATTAGATAATTAGTAACCAAACTCGTATCGGTCTCTCAGGATGAACCCCCCTTTGCATTAGTTTAAGTTATTTAGTAGTTAGAATACCTTTTGGATTAGTAATTTAGTATATTAGCAATTCACTCCCGACAAACGACTCGTACTTACCCCTACTAGCTACATTGATCAGGTACACTTCTCATTAGTGTTAAGCCTATAGGTTAGCTAGGCAAAATATAAATAGTAAAACTTGGTTAAAATAATATAGACCACAAATAACACATCAAACACGGTTACAGACCTAGAGAACGGGTGAACTCCACTTCATCGTCAACCCGAGAATTAAAGAAAGGACCGGCATGATTCATCGCTCATCTAATGAGGTAACACAAGGAAAAACAATGGACAGATTTTCAAAGAATTTTTTGTGAGAAGAAAGATACAAACTCAGCAAAGGAGTTAACAAGATGCAAAGAAGGGTACAAAGAGAATTAAAAGAGTATAATCATTTTATATACCCAAATATTATGGGCCCATAAGACGTGTCCAACACTTAGCCAGCCAAAACGAGGTAACGTGTACCCACAAAACCAAGAAAAAGGGAATGTACTTGAAAAGACAGGCATGTGGTTGCAAACAAGACACACACACGAATTTTAAATGTTTGAAATGATCATCATGTCAACTAAGGAAGAAAGAGAAGGTTGATGACTATGAGACAACCAAGTCAAAGACCCAGGCCATCCTTGTAATTAATGTGTCTGATGTCTAGGCATACAAAGCGACAACTATACGTTGACAGAGCAGGCTTATCAATTGCAAAGCCTGAAAAAACATCACATCATTTTACAAAAGACATATATGTCAAAGTGTATCATCATCTCTCTCAAAGATCAATATACTAATGGTCTGGGGGACTTAATAGTGTATGTGAGTTTTAGCCTAAATGGCTAAAACCCATACACCCATAACAGGCCCAAGATATGCCACAAGGGATAAAAGCATCCCATCATGCTTAGACTAGGAAGCAATTCCTAGACATAAGCAAATCAACCATGGGTAAGCATGTCCACATAAAGGGCTAGGTTGGGATCTTATCCCCGAAGCCTTTATAACAAAAAAAACGTGTCACGACCTCGTTTGTATAAAGGTAATGCTACGAATATCACGCTAATATGTGAAATTCATGCATGGAACATTCCATGAATCTTCAATAATGGCATGCCACGTGTTATCTTGTCTCCTCCCTTGAATGTCTACCAAGTGGATCATTCTCCACTGTTAGATCGCAATCATGGGTTCCGCAAAACCCTAAATTCATCTCTATAAATACCAGGCATTTTCCATGAAATGAACCAAGTCAAAGCTAATCAATCTTCATACATTTACACATACTTTGATAGTTGTACTTGAGTATTACCCCAACTCTTGATATTTGATCATACCTTGGGGTCCTTACCGAACGTGAGAAACCAAACATATGATTATCCTCACCAAATCACCCCAAACCAATGAATACGTACCATACGTAAACAGGAAACAAGAGCAAAATCTTGGTTAAGTCATTTGATTTATAACATCGGAATTTTCAGAGCTCACAAAAGAAGCATTGTTGAATAATGCACAAAAGAGTTCAGTTGGAATAGGAGTTATTAAAGATGAAATACAAAGAATTCTTTAAGCACTCATGAAGATCAAAGAGGCATTATCGAAGAGGAAGTAGTTATACGCACTAATGGATTGGCAAAACTATATAATCCAATTTTGAGAAAGGTGTTGATTCTTGAGAATCAAGTTCTTGAAGACATAGTCTTTGAAGTTCTTGTATATGTGAAATGTTTCTATAGAGTTACTTGAATGATGAAGTACAATGTGTAGAAACGTAGAGAGGGGGGGGTTGAATACGTTCCTTTTTAAAACTTAAAATGTTTCATGTCAAATTTTCGATTAAGTGTGACTAAATATGAATAGTAGTTATGTCATTCACAACAAACATATATGTCACTTAATAACAAGTATGTAAGCAAAAACATAACATAAGGTTTAAACTTTTTTAGCCAAATCAGATTATACTATGGACGATCCCTAATATACACTGACAGTCCCTTAAATGTTTGGGGAACGTCCCTATATAAAGGACCGCTGCTAGTGAGCAGCTTATTCCATGTGATTAAGTTTTCTTGTGTTTTGCGTTTCTAAGTTAACTAGTTTATATCATAAGTATACACACAAACCTAAATGCAATGCAAGTATGGAAAGTAAAGAGATAGGAAAAGAAAACGCAAACCGGACACAATGATTTATAGTGGTTCGGCACAAAACACCTCTTCGTCCTACTCCACTCCCCAAGTACCACACTCGAGAGTTACTTCACTCATCAATACGCTCCTTCAGGCAGAACAAACCGTATACAAGCTTACATGAGGTTTAACGACACTAAGCAGAATGTCGAGTTCTAATCCTAGCTAGAACCAATCTACCAAAGCCCACGTGGCCATACAAACAAGCACTCTTGTCCCACTTAGATCGACACACGATCCAAGCCTTCACAAGAATGAGCACTCCCGTTCACTTGAACCTTCACCCGATTCAAGCCTTCACACTTCACCCAATCCAAGCCTTCACACAAGACACACTTGGATCCTTTCCCGATCCAAGCCTTCACCCAAGATACACTAACTCCTAACTTACACACTAGGACAACACTCTCCTCACAACAAATACATCAACTAATCTAGTTACAAGACTTCTTAGATCTTCATCTTCTTCCAAGTTCACACACATAACCCCATCCTCGACTCACACACAAGTCAGAAGTATTTACAATATTTACAAGACCTATAACCATAACACTTGTTAAATTTGTGTGTGGATACCTATAACATCTCGAATCTTCATCTACGTCGAGAGTTCTTCTCTTGCACTTTGTGGAAGAGGAACACACTTTAACATCTCGAATCTTCATCTACGTCGAGAGTTCTTCTCTTGCACATGATGTAGTGGATGAGGGGACCACTTATAAACACATACCAAAGAGTTATAGTGATCAAAGATGAAGAAAGAAAGTAAAGGAAATTTTTATGATAAGAGGAATCAGTTTTTCTGTTGGAAATGGGTCAGTATTTATAGCCAGGTCGAGGAGCATCGGCGGTCCCTTAAACCTTGTGCGATCCTTTATCAATAACGGATGGCCGCATAGACGAGGGACCTCCACGACAGTTTTTTGTCCTTTAGTGGTGAAATATTACCTGGTGAAATTTTATCTAATTTGGGCGGGAAATGAGGCCGTTTTTCACATTTGAACTTTGAATTTAATTTCTTTAATAAAACATTTTCTTTTAATTACAAAAATACTTTTGTAAAAATGTTTTGTCACATAAAATGTGAAGTTTAGAAAAATAAATTCTATGATCACTTTAACTAAGTTGGTATGGTGTGTTTGTACATACCTGAAGTGATGTCGACTTGAGTCGTCGAGAGACGTTGATGTGTGAACGAGTAACTTGTGCACTTTACGTTATGTATTACAAGTTACGTGTTTGTCATCATTAAAGACACTGTATAGATTAAACGTCGTAACATTTGCTCTAACAATCTCCCCCTTTTTGATGATGATAAACATGTAAACCGTAACTCATAGTAAAGTGTAGAAGTTACTTGTCTACTCCTCTCTCCCCCTTTTGTCGAAGCAAAAAGGTGTCGCCAATGTTGAGGTAGATAGAAGATCACGAGAACTTGAGAGGTAGATAATCCCGAACCCCATCATTTAAAGAATTGAGTGTGCGTCATCCTAGTGAAGCCTTGCTCCTACCGCCATGATTTAACCAACTCCAAACCATGTACCCCACTACTTTCGGGCTCCCCCTAGATCATTGCATCCCTAGTTTGACACTTGCAAATGCTCCCCCTTGGTGTATGCTCAAAACTAGTTTTGGCTACCAAAGATTCGAGCAATGAAGTAATGCTGCAAAACAAAGTTAGTAGATAAGTGCACATATATAATAATGATGATATATATAGGATGAAATTATCGAGGGTCAATACATGCAAGAATCAATTATGATTATTCTAAAGCATGGCATGAAAGGGATTGAAACTAAACATGCATAATAATTGATCAACACACCATTCATTAGCTTCTTCCAAGATAAATGTCTAGTGTCAAGGTGATATGGGATTAGGATGGTATGCCCCTAGATATGGATGAAGATGACTCTCTAATAGTGGATAGGGATGGACCGAAATAAAGAGAGTATGTATTGAGCTAAAGTTTTTCAAGGATGGTGTGAAGATGAGATGGAAGATAGGAGACTTCATAATTGAAGTTAGTGGTTATAGATGTGTGTGTAGAGATAATGAAAGGAAAGTTTGCACTTACAATGAGTGAGGAGAGAATTCAACGGAATACGAGCATCCTTAAAAGGGCATCGTCGATGTTGGAGAGAAGAGATTGACGGAATACAATCATCCTTAATAGGGCATCGTCGAAGATAACGATGGAATACAAGCTATCCTAGTTTTGTTGGGTACTTAATCATGAAGAGGTGAGTGTGACAAAGGAAGAGGGATGATACTATGGACTCATACAAAGGAGTTTTTGAAGGAATTCTCATGGGTGGTGCCAATTGTATTGGATTTGTCATTGGAGGTGGCTATGTTGGTGACAATGGGTGTTCTTGAGGATTGAGATTAGGAGACATTTTGTGAATTTGAGTAATCACTAATGGATGATTGGGAATCATGGAATTTTAAGGTGTTTTGTTGGTTGACGACTGAAGGTGGATATGTGAAATGATGTGGTGATGACTCGACAACATTTGAAGCTTGGATATCTTCTTTGTGTTCTTCACTTGCTAGAAAATGGAAAAGACGCATTTCATAATGAAATTCACTTGGATATGACGGTTGCCCTTTGATTCAAAGAGCAACACAAGGGTGAACATAGGTTTATGTATCATGAAAGGTGGTTTGACCTTAATGGGTTAGGTTGTTAGCCGTGGTGTATGCTTTCGAGAAATTTTAGCCATACTTAATCTTGTCAAAAAGCATAGTGTATATGGATCACTCGGCTCTCAAATATCTCTTAGCAAAGCAAGATGCAAAGCCGAGATTGCTCCGATGGGTTCTCCTCCTACAAGAATTTAATATCATCATCCGTGATTAAAAGGGAGCTGAGAACCTTGCTGCTGATCATTTGTTCCGATTAGAGAACCCTTATCAAAGTGTACTCGAGAATAAGGAAATAAATGAAATATTTCCTCTCGAAACACTTAATATGGTATCTTTTCATGGTGATTCTACTACCCCATGGTTTGCCGATTTTGCAAACTACCATGCGGGGAACTTTGTTGTTAAAAGGATGTCGTCACAACAAAAGGACAAATTCTTCAAAGATGTGAAGCATTACTTTTGGGATGACCCCTATTTGTTCAAAGTTTGTGCGGATCAAGTCATTTGACGGTGTGTTTATGGCCAAGAAGCCATTGATATTTTAAAGGCTTGTCACAATGGACCCACGGGGGGACTTCATGGCCTGAATTACACCACCAAGAAGGTGTTTGACTCCGGTTTCTATTGGCCCACGATTTACAAAGATGCCCATGACTTAGTCAAATCTTGTGACTCTTGTCAACGTCACGGAAAAATTTTGCAAAGAGATGAAATGCCACAAAATATCATTAAAGTTTGCGAAATCTTTGACGTTTGGGGCATTGACTTTATGGGGCCGCTCCCGTCTTCACGAAGGAACAAGCATATACTCGTGGCTGTTGATTACCTATCAAAATGGGTTGAAGCGAAAGCGCTCCCCATCAACGACGCCCGAGTAGTTGTGAAATTTTTGAAATCTCTTTTCGCTCGGTTCGGAACTCCCCGTGCTATCATTAGTGATCGCGGTACTCACTTTTGCAATGACCAATTAGCAAAAGTCATGCTTAAGTATGGTGCCACTCACCATCTTTCCACCGCTTATCACCCACAAACCAGTGGACAAGTGGAAGTTTCCAACCGAGGTTTAAAAAGAATTATGGAAAGGACCGTAGGCGAAAACGGTGCCTCTTGGTCGGATAAATTAGATGATGCACTTTGGGCCTTCCGTACAGCTTACAAAACACCCATCGGGTGTACTCCATATAAGCTTGTGTACGGAAAGGCGTGTCATCTACCGATTGAGCTCGAGCACAAAGCCTATTGGGTCTTGAAGCATGCCAACTTTGACCTAAAGTCCGCGGTTGATCACCAGAAAGTTCAACTCAATGAATTAAATGAACTTCGTGATCAAATTTACGAGAACTCTTTGATCTACAAAGAGAAAACAAAGAAGATCCACGACTCCAAAATCAAGAACTGCGTTTTTAATGTTGGTGATCGAGTCCTTCTTTTTAACTCACGATTGAAGATATTATCGGGTAAACTTAAAACGTGTTGGACTGGGCCATTCACCATTGCCAAAGTCTTTCCTTATGGTACCGTCGAGTTATCTCAAACCGACGGACCAAACTTCAAGGTGAATGATCATAGGTTGAAACACTACTTTGGAGGGGACATACCACCCATGGTTGTCCCGGATCTCCAAACTTTCCCCGTAGACCAATGAATTCGGGGTCGAGTCAAGCTAGTGACTCAGTTAACAAAAACATTAGCATCACATGGGTGACAACCCATGTTTCTGTCTTCTTTCTATTTTCTAATAAAGTGACGAGAGGGGAGCAACCTCTTCTGTATCTTGTGTTTTGTGGTTGTTGTGTATGTTCAGGATTTTCCCCGAAGTGTGAAGACTCTCGTGCTTGTGTTTTGTCTTTACTCCACTCGAGTCTCATTCATCAGTGCTCCAAGAAGTATGGTAATCCAAAAATCTTATTGACTAACGTTATCTTTTGGCATAATTAATAAACGGTCTTAGATGTTACGTAGGATGACCCTTACCTTTGAAACATTGAGGACAATGTTTTACTTTAGTCTGGGGGGAGGTATCTTCGACTTGATTTGACTTGTACTTTCATATAGCCGTTTACTCATGCAACCCCGTTTTTCCCGAAAAATTGAAAAAAATGATCAGAAAAGTACAAAAAAGGAGAAAATTTTGAAATTTTTTGCAAAAATATAATAAGTTTTGACACCTTGTTTGACTTTCCGCTGGGTAGAGTAGGAATAGAAATTTTGACTTGACTAGGCGTGTTGAGCCCTAGCTTGCTCCCTTAACTCATTAGGCTAAGCATTCGCGGATCTCATTACTTGAGATTTTAAATTTGCGGAGAACGAGGAATGATAGAAAAGTTAATTATGTGATTAGATGCTAAACGTGGAATAGTTGGATTTCTTTAGAGCTCATAACAGTTATTTGTAGTTCCTTGCTCCCGAAAGATTGAAAACCCAAAAATAAAATAATTAGAATTACGCGGTTCTAACAGTTATTTAAATTTCAACTCATTTTACGTGTGACATAAGCATTAAGCGGGCCTTGGATCCTTTATTCTGAAAGGCGTTTAGGTCTTGGAACTCCCTGTTTTGTCTATGCCACATGAGGTTCGTAAATAACACCATCAATAGATAATAAATGCCAAAAATAGTTGCGGTTCGACAAGCGGATCATTGGATCCTTTATTCTGAAAGGCGTTTAGGTCTTGGAGTTACACCATGAAGCTCCGTATGTTTGAGGCACACAAAAAATGAAAATATAATAAATGTGGTGTGACCTTTTAAGCCTTTGAGTTAAAAGTTAAATGATTTTTAAAACCGCCTAAAATATAAAAAAGTGCCAAAAATAACTGCGGTTCGACAAGTGGATCCTTGGATCCTTTATTCTGAAAGGCGTTTAGGTCTTGGAGCTACACCGCGCACAACGAAAAAAAAGAAAATATAATAAATGTGGTGTGACCTTTTAAGCCTTTTGATTTAAAAGTTAAATGATTTTTAAAACCGTCTAAATCTACCAGACTTTAAAACTATCGAGACGAAAATGAGAAATCATTTCCATAAAAAAAAAGTCTAGATAAAATAAGAATTGGGAGCAGGAATTTACAATTAGCATTTATGAGTAGTGTTAGCATCTAATGACATTTTTGGCTATGATTTTGTTTTTACGCTTAGCTTGGGAACTTGTGAAAAATCAGGGATGATGAATTCTATCCGTATGTACACTTTTTCTATGAGTTGTGTTTCTTACTCTGTGACCCTAAAAGTTATAGAAAAAAATAATGAAAGTCGACATCCCGTCACATAAAAAGTGAAAAAAAATATATAAAAACAGTAGTGTAGAGAATAAAGTTGAAAAATGGGGCATTTTCGGGAATAAATGATTTCGTAATCTCTTTTGAACGTTTTGCTACTTTTCAAAGTTAGTAAAAAGAGTTGTGAAATTATTTATCTCAAAAGCGTGAAGTGATGACATTGCGTGAGGACACGACAATACCTTAGTCTGGGGGATTTTGGTATGTGCTTATTCACATACTTTTTTCTTACCAAATTAAGACCAAAACGACCAAAAACTAAACATAAATGCCAAATATATTGTGTTTTTGTGTTTGTGATCGTGCATGTACGGATATTTCAAAAATAGGCATAATTTAGGGGAAAAAATGACAAAAACGAGCACGAGATTTGGAAAAGTGTCAAAAGCTAGAGCTTGGATGGGAATCAAAGCTAAATGGAGCATTACCGGATCGACTCGACACGTTTTGAAGCATTTATCGAAGAAAAAGACAAAAAGTCAAAGACGAAGTCAATCCCGGAAATATGACATGGGGGAGCATGGAAAACCAAACCAAAACCTTAACTTACCCTTTTACCATTAACCTAAACCCATAATTACCAAATTACCCCTAACCTAAACCAAAAATGACCAAATTACCCTTCACCCGACACCAAAATTACCCAAAATACACCTATTACCCTTTTAACCCCGAGACTTAATTTCAAAATCATTTTCAAAAACCAAAGAAAATAAAAAATAAAAAATAAAAAAAAATTAAAACATTTTCAAAAATAAAATCCCAAAAACATTTTTGTCAAAACTTTTCCAAAAAACTAAAAGTTAATTTTGTTAAAACCTTTTGTTTTTCACTTTTACTTTTGTTTTATTTTTACCTTTTACCCTTTTATGTTATTATTATTATTGTTATTATTATTATTATTATTATTATTATTATTATTATTATTATTATTATTATTATTATTATTATTATTATTATTATTATTATTATTATTATATAAAAAACTACAAAATCAGTTTTTACTTAAAATGTTTTATTAATTACTAAATATTGCTAAACTTAATAATACTTAATCCTAATCCCTAATCCCTAACCCACCTAAACTAAACCCACAGCCCTACCCAAACTAATCCCACACCTCATTAGCCCAATCCTTTACACCACCATAAGCCCACTCATACAAACACAACCCTATAACCCAAAATACAACCACCCGTAAAACCTGTTTAACCATTATAAACCAACTTTTGACTTTCATAGTCAAACCCTTCATCCCCTACCTCCCTTTCCCCGCCAAACAAACCCAACCCTTGCCTTTTTCCTGCAATACTCCATTCCCCCCTTCTCAAAAGCTCCTCATGCTTCGCATGATGCCACTGTCAAGCTGGCAATCCACAACCACAAATGGGCGCCAAAACCAATTTAAAGGCTGAGATGATTTCCAAAGTGATCCAAGGGCTTGGATTTACTCTCAAGAAGCACAAGTTGGTTATTGAAGCTAATTCCTCTTTTATCTCACAGAACAAGCACAAGAGGAACAAGAACCCTAATGTTAGTTTTAGTATAAATAGATAAGTTGTAAAGCCAAGAAGGCTCAGTAGGGTTTTAAGTAATTTTTCTAACGTTAAAGTTTTTGTACTCTTTATTTTTATCAATGAAAGTTTTATTTTGAAGCATTCTAAATTTTAAGTTCTTTCTTTTACAAAGCTCAGCTTGAAACCTTACTCATCTACTGCTTATTTGTTTTTAATTTGTTTATTTATATGCTATGAATGCTTATGTTGTAGTTTAGGAATTGTTACTTTAAGGTTTTCATTAAATAAGTCCACATTAGCCTTTAAGCTGATTATTATTGTTTGCTTATTAAATCAGCTTATTATGAATTGCATTGCCCCTTTTAAGTGTTCTTAGTTACTTTTATGCATCAGTGCTCAAGAATTTTGGAATCTATAAGCTTGTTGTAGGTTTAAAATCCATCTTCCAAATCCTTCAGGGGTGTTTGGCACAAGCTAGTTTTCTAAGCCAACTTTACTTTTGACCAAATCTTTAAACTCATTAAGTTTTATTTTATTGTTATAGTTAGATTTAGATCAAAAAATTTTAGTTTCCAATAGTCTTTAGGTTTTCAAAATTGTTTTCCCATTTTCTGCATAATAACTGTTTTATCAAACTCACAAGGGTAGAATCTAGATTGAAGCATTTTGTTGGCTGTTTCTTTTGTTCATTTTAGTCCCAAACATATTAGTACTAGTTTACAAGTCTGACATTTGACCTTTCTAGATCAAACAATTCAACTTAACCCATTCTGCATACATACTGTTACAACAGTAGACTGGTCCCAACAGCCTGCAAACTTGCATTTTTCATTTGGTCACTACTTGATAACTAGCCCTGAAAATTTGTGCAATTGTTATTCGGAAGCTTTTTTTAAGCTAGTATTTTTTGCTTAATTTTTAGATTTTTTTTAGCTGCTTATTTACCCCTCTAAAGTAGCCCATTTGACTGTTTTGGCCACTGCAGCCTAGGATAGATTAAGCTAGTTTAGTATTTATTTTGTGCCTTTCACTTAGGTTTAATTGCTTCTTTATGCTCTATTTAGCCTATTTAAGTTCCCCTAGTAATTCCTTAGCTTAGTTTCCCCTAGTTGTAGCTTTTTAGTAGCTTATTAGACTGCTTAAATCCCCCCATTAGGACTGTTTGGGTTGTTGTCATTGGATTTGTTTGTTTAATGATTGTTGGTTCATTTAGCCACTTATTCTTTTCCATATTGCTCATTTAGGATCCCCCTAATTGGCCTTTGCATGTTCCCCTTTAATTCTAGCTTATTGAAGCTTTTGGCCATAAATGTTAAGAGCTTTTCTTGTTAAATGGTTGTCTTTGTTATCTGTTGAAGCCAATAAGCTCATTGTAGCTTATTGAATAGAGTTTAGACAAGGATTTTATAAAAAGTTTATTAGTGTTTGTTGTTTGTCAAGTTTTGCAAAAAGAATATCACAAAAAAAAAAGTTAAGCCAAAAAGGGTAAGTCTGATCAGAATCAAACCTTGGACCTCTGGCTTTCCCACACAGACACAAAACAACCATCTGAGCTCTTGCCTACTTGTTGTTATTTCTTGCTTTATTACATATTTAATGTAGATGTAATTGTTTTAGCTTATTTTACTTACCAGCTTTTAGGTTGCTTAATTTGAACTGATTATTTCATTTTCTTATTTTTCCTAGCGTTTGTATTTAGTAATAGATTTTCCCAAGAATTTTCATAATTTTCTAAATCATTATACTATTTTAAACTATTTATTTTATTATTTTAGTTGTTAATTCATAAAAAATTATTAAAAAATCAAAAAAATATTTTTCTTTTTCCAAAAATTTAATTATATCATTAGAAGCGTAGAAAAATCATTTTTATACCAGTAGGATTAATATAGCTTAAATTTCATATTTTATTTCGCGCACTTACGTTTTTTTAAATTAACTTTTACTTTTTTAACTTAGATTGCATTTTAGGGTTCCCTTAGCTCCCGATTATCATTCCCGTAGCAATTTAAGTAGTTTTTAAACTTTAGTTGTCATTACTTGTTTAGATTTATGTTTTAGTTGTGTTTATTTTATTTCTTGTTCGTTATTCGTTAATTTCTTGTAGTTCCATAATACCAAATAATATCTCATCAATCCTTACAAGCATTTTAATCTCGAATCTTGCACGATATCCTCCATTCACACCTCGCTGGGACACGACCCGGGTAATCACTTGCCCGGTATCACACACACACACACACACACACACACACATATATATATATATATATATATATATATATATATATATATATATATATATATATATATATATATATATATATATATATATTGTATTCATGGATTTTGCAAGTTAACCTTTTCACAAGGGTTGACTAGTTAATTTCACCCACGTCTACTTTGTATGTATTTTTGATATCTGTTTTACACCACGAATCATATTTATAGGCCCGTCACTGCTGCGACATAACTCTAAGAGTTGGTTAAGCTGTAGCTAGTGTAATCGTAAAACGATCTTATCTAATAGCAACGGTTACGGCGTAGTTGATGTAGTTGGTTACACCGTAATTTCTTTTAGGGTTTCACATACATTGTAGTTTTCAAGTGGGCTACACCGTAGCTTAATTATGGATCTAGTATCACTTTCGGTGTCATTGCTATGCCGTAACTCCATATAATGGTTACGGTGTAGTCTTCATCACTAGGAATTCTTCTAAGTCTTGAAATGGTTACGACGTAACTAAGGGTTATGGTTACACCGTAGTCCTTGGTTCGTGTTGACTTCATTCTTCATAATTGAATTCCTAGCTACGGCGTAATAGAGAGTGTAAGTGACGTTGTAGCTTTCTTCAGCATACTATAAATGTTTATCTTTTGCGAGTTCTTTCCAATTTCCTCGTCTCTTTAGCTCCTATGCTCATTTGTAACCTGGATAAAAATATAACGAAATCAAAGTATATATCATAATAATAAGTACAAATAATGAGCATAATAAAGGAAAATTGACACTTAAATATCAGGACCATTTGATTTCATCAGTTTAATAAGTCAATTATTTGGTTTAGGTTATGTTGGTAAATGACTAAAAGGGACATGACTTAAAAAAAAGCTGAAGTATAGATTAAATATAACTAAAGAAAAAATGGTAATTTGTAATGAAATATATTATATGTGCCAAATCCTTTATATATATATATATATATATATATATATATATATATATATATATATATATATATATATATATATATATATATATATATATATATATATATAAGGCTTATCAAAACTCCTTATATAAAGCTCACCTATTTAAGTTAAAGCAGAAAAAACAACAATCCCATCACCCTCAAATAGGTTTGATATCGAAAATCATGAATCAAGTTCGCAAAAGGGTGCGTTTGGTATAATCACGGGTTTAGAATAGGATTTGAATTCGGTATAGAATGAAAGAAAATGGGGAAAGAGAAAGATGGCGAGGACAAAAGAAAGATAATAATAATATATGAAATATTGTTTTTTTATTGTCTTAAATTAATATTTAAATTATTACTCATATTATTAAAAGAGATGATAGAGATAGAGAAATAAGAAGCATGACCCACATTGAAAGAGAAAGAAATATTGATACCAGTAGATGCAATGGGGTTTCACTTTTAGCAACTATTTAGCAATCAACCAAAAATTTTGGCACACTTCTTTTGTACCAAACAAATGTTTTTGGGTTTGAAACTATGCCCACAATGCAACACCCTCGTAGGTGTGAGCAAATGGACCAAAAACCGAACTGGAACCGAGAACCGAACCGGAACCGACCTAACCTGAACCACTTTTTAGAACCGCGGTCCGGTTCTCGGTTCTTAAATATTTCAAATTTTGGTTCTCGGTTCGGTCCGATTCAAAACCGTGGGTATCGGTTCCAGAACTGAAGAACCGCATGCTAAAGATTTTGCTACTAGTTTCCATTGTCAATCTAAAATATATAATACTCTCGTAGACGTGTATATATACATCATGTTGTTAGTGTTTTAGTTATTGACAATATCATACACATATTATTTGATTTATACATCATATACTCTTTTATTGATATCTTTGATGTTATGTTAAAAGTTAGTGTAAAACATATTATCTTAATTTATTTTTACGTGTTTTGAAAACAACATAAAATTGAATTTGAATTTGTATGTAACGAAACGGCTTAATATAACTGAAGAAGTAAGAGAAAAGTATTTGGTCACAGAAAATCCATTGAGTTACTAACTTATCATCAGTCATTTCAGATATAGGAGATATAATCATGTTAATATACATGTCCACCAACTGATCCTACTATTATTTTTGGTCTATCGTGAAAATGACAACACGTTTTCAAAAAAATTTCGGCTACATATTTTAATCGTTCAATATTATTTACGCTTTACAAGTAAATGAGTGCAAACATTAAAAAAATGTTGAATTTTTGAGTACGTTTTAAAAAAATTCGGTTCCAATCGGGTAGAACCGAAATACCCGAACAATACCCGAGAACCGAACCGAAACCGAAACACGCTCTTCGGTCCGGTTCTCTGTTCCTAATATATGTAATTTGCGGGTTCTCGGTTCTCTCGGTTTCGAGTCAATTCTTTGCGGTTCCAGAACCGCGTTCACCCCTACACCCTCATACCAAACGCACTCTAAGACATAGATAAACCCAAATGGACGGGTGAGTTTCAAAAACCATTCCCATTTCCAACACACACCCATTCCAATAGTGATTTCATTTTATATAACCAAACGTCCCCTAATAGTCATAACAAAGTCAAACAATTGCTCAACCGAAATAGTCCAAGGACCATTTTATACTACAACTAAAAAAATCACAAAGATTTAACCTCAAGAAAAAACCCCAATTCTTTAATTCAAAAACCCTAACAAAATATTTTAAAAAACTCAACAACATTTGATCGCATTAAACCCAACTTATTGAAATAATCAAGTTAACAAAAACTCATTTACATACACTTCATCACTTGTAAGTTGTGATCATCAAAACCCCTTTCTTTTTCTTTTTAAATGTCGAAAAGCAATTGGGTAAAAAAAGACAGATTTTATAGTCCACCAGCGATGAGGAAACCAGAGAAAAAGAAACAGTTTGGTGTTACTAATTTGGACCAGTTTATGAAACATACTACTCCTGTAGTTACTGCTCAACATTTCCCAAAGGTAGTACTTTTTTTTTTTTTTTTTAATGTTATGTGTTAAGTAGTTTGATTAGTGAAATGGGTAGTTCTTGGTTTTTTATATAATGTGTTTTTTTGTTAGATTATGGTAAAAGATTGAAATGTGTTATGTGTTGAATATGATGTTTGGTTAGTTTAAGTATTGGAAGATGTAATTTGTTATAGTAATGGGAAACCGACCCACCACGGGTATTGGTTTGACAGCATGAACGTATGTGAAAGAGGGGATTTTTAAATGTTTTATTTGTATATTGATATTGTAAGTAAAAAATCTTTTATTATATCAGGATTAGGAAAAGGAGGTTGCATTCTTGATTTGAGGTTACGGTTTAGTATATCCTTGATAAGTATCAAGTTTGATTAGTGATATGAGATGCTTCTTTAATGATACATACTCATGTTTGATGATGTTTGTTAGCTACATTACGTGGTTTTATATATTTATTTGTATATTGATACATTTTAAGTATAAAAAAGATCTCTAATTATGTGTCCGGAAATCAAGATTACATAAGGAACTTGCGTTTGGGTTGACTTTACTGTTAAGTGCGTTGTATGACGTAGCAACTTTGTTTACTAAGGTGGGAAGCTTTTTGATGATGTTTGTTTTCTACTTTACTTGCTTTATGAGCTGAAAATATTTTTATGAAACCGTGATATAAAATGAGGGTTTCTTTTGTGCTTAAGTCTGTTAAAGGTGTTTAGGAAATGTGGTTGTGATCTTGTTGTCGTTTTGAGATGTATAGAGTAGCACAAAGGGATGGAGGAGTCATGAAGACGATTATCACCCTTATTTTGTACTTGGTGATCTTTGGGAATCGTTTAAGGAGTGGAGTGCGTATGGAGTTGGAGTTCCTTTGGTGTTGAATGAACAAGACTCCGTTGTTCAATACTATGCACCATCGTTATCTGCCATTCAACTGTATGTTGATCCAAGTACGCCCACAACGAGCTTAAGGTAACCAAAGTTTTCTTATTTATGACTATTTGGACGCAGCTTTGCTTTGTGTGCAAATTTATGTACCTGGTCTTCCTCATGCATTTTGGATAGGGAAAATTGCAACAAATAGCAATGCACTTTTACTCTATCATATAATATGGCTAATGCTTTTTTAAGATCGTTTACTTATCAAAATTGTTATTTTCTTTAATTTCTGCTAGCAGCGTATCAAATGTGGACATAGTTAAATGGTTTTTTTAATAACGGTTTTTGAAAGTTATATGATGGAGTCATGAAGACGGTTACCACACATACTTTGTACTTGGTTTTCTGTCACGCACAACATTTTCCGATTTTGTTATTTCGGCTATACAGCAAATATCTTATTCTGTGTTTGCATACTCGTCAATACCTTATGTGCCTGCAGTGTATTTATATTGTATAAGGTGGTGTTTTTTGACCACCTTAATATCTGGAAGATATGCCATTTAACCTGTATCTTTGTTGATAATAGTGGCTACAGCTCATTAGCAGATTGAGAACTGCAGAATATAAAGGATTTGAACTGAATATTCACGTCATCTTTTCTAAATTTTAAATTGATTGATATAATAATATGTCTGCCTTCCTTAGAAAAAAATTAGTCTGTATAATTTTTGTTTCTGGACGTAAACTTTTGGTAGTCCCTGCTCTCTACATCCAAAGTACTTGGGTTGTATTATTTGCTTTGTGAAATGTATCAGTGTGCTAATGTATAGGTTGAATGACAATATGATAATAAATTAGTGGCACGTTGGTAGGGGAGCTTGGTATGCATTGTTTCCTGTGAAATGAATCGAATAGTAAGATTATATTTGTGTAAATCACACGATTTGGACAAATTATGATGATGCGACATAGCTACTATCTTTGTTCCGATTGCTGTTGGATCTTATGATGTCTACATTTGGAACCATGTTAATCGGACTTGATCATATCATTATTATTTCTGCACTAAACCTAAAATGTGCTGTACATGTTTCTCCTTAATGAAACACTTGACTTATGAAAGTGTTTAGGGGTTCGATAAACCTTCATATGGATCATATAAGATTCAAAGAGTAAGTCTCTAGAAAGTGATTTCGTTTTGGTATGACAATGATTGTTGGAACCTCAATATGTAATATTCCTATTTGTTTTTGTGGTTGATTCAGTTTAAAAGTTTCCCTAATACTTGTGTTTTATTTATTTTTATTTTAATTTTAATTTTATTATTATTTTTTTGACATTAAAGTCGTGAACCAAACATGGTTTAAAAAAGCGGTCTGAGGCGGCGCCTCGAGGCGAAACGGCCATAAAACGCATATGAGGCGGCGCCTCAGGGGGGTGTTTTGGAACGTACGCCTCATGTACCTGAGGCGGTGGTGAAGTGTATGAGGCGGCGCCTCAGGGCCGAGGCGGATTTTCTTTTTTTTTTAGCCAAATCAGTCAATAGTATTGATTTTGTACCTTGAATCGATTTACTTTTAGGGTTTTTAACCCCATATAGCGCCGGATTCGTGATTTCCGGCGACGAATTCCGGCGGCGGCGGTGCAACATCTGCCAGAAACCCAAGGAGGAAGAGAGGAAAGAGGGAAGAAAGATATAGTGGCTGGAACTTTGTTTTACTCTTTTAGGGTTTTAATAAGTTTAGACTTTTTAACATTTAACCCCTCTATCTTTCACTATTTTACATTTAGTCTCAAAAAGTTTAAAATAAGTTTGTGTATTTAAACATTTGACCCCCTCTATCTTTAATAGTTTACATTTAAGTCTTAAACTTATATATAAAAGTTTATAAAGTATGTATGTAAAATATATAAATACTTATTAAAACTATATATATATAATTTCTATATTTTTTTTAATTCCGCCTCGACCTTACGCCTCGGTCCGCCTCGAGGCTTACACCTCTTGAGGCGGAGGAAAAACGCCTCGAAACTCGTTTCCGTACTTTTAAACTTTGGAACCAAACCATGAGACCTCATAAACGGAAATGTAACTCTTTAAGTGCACCTATCATAAGCTTGATTCTTGCTATTGTTTTCATTAGAATGTAGCTACAGAAGAAAAATAAGTTATATTAAGAGTACATGCATAGTATCTTTTTGTATCGGTACATATATTGTACACTCAAAAAGATTAATTTGTTTAGTAGTTGATGTGGGATGGGGGTGTTGGTGTGATTGTGGGTGTGGAGATGCATACCTTGGCTACAAACCCTGGGTTCGCCACTATTGCATGCCTGCATTGTTGCTTTTTACTTAATTTGTTGTTTTCAATATGTCGGGTTTTAAAATGGCCATGGTGAACAGGACCTTAGGGAGTGGCTGGTCGTGCATTATGATACTGATTTTGCTGTTGAAAGTGATGACACAAATAATCACTTGTTATCTGAGTGTTTCGTAAGGTCTGATATTTCAAGAAACTAATAGATAATTTCACCAAAAAGTATATACATATTAATAGAGGAGATATATCTTGTAAAAAAGGCGTTCAGTTATGTAATTTTAAATTAATTTGGCAGTCTTAACATACAGTTTGATGATGAGTTTTGTGCCAGCAAGTATGAAAATGATGTTTGACTCCTGAATCATCAGAGTACAGAATCTGTTTATAAGTACATCAAAATCCTTTTATTGTGACTACAAGTCGTGATATATAGATAATCCATTTCAGAATGCAAATCCAAATACACCCAAGACTTTCCGCAATTCCCATGTTACACTGAGTTGTTCTCGAGAGTTGTCTGATTTCATAATTCTTGACTAGTTTTCTTGGTTTTATGTACAGACGTTCAGGTGAGGACAGCGACTATGAGTCATCTAGAGCAACTAGCAGTGATGGCAGCTACGAGGCAGGTGCAGGCGCTCTGCGTCCCCAAACCAGAAAAAATGTCAACTCTGTTGCAGGGAGCTTCAATAAACTCATGATCAGAGCTGATTTGCTTGTGGGATGTGATTCTGATGAAGGCGAGATAAGAAACCCTCCAGGCCATCTAATCTTTGAGTACTTTGAACGTGCATCACCATTTCAACGTGAACCTCTGGCAAACAAGGCAAGTTATAAAACTCTGCAAATTTGAATTTTGAGTTAAGATTACTAGTATACCCTTTTCCATTGTTACATATGAATTGACGGTCTTGGATTTGTGTCCATAACTTGAAGGGTATTTTAGACATATATTTATAAGGCCAGTGGTGGATCCACTATTCAATTAGATATGCACTGTCGCCGCACGCTTTTGTTGAATTCTTTAAGCTTACAAAAAATATTATTTCTGTTACAGATAGCAGATCTTGAATTGAAGTTCCCGGAACTGAAAACATTAAGGAGCTGTGATCTGACTCAGTCGAGTTGGATTTCTGTAGCTTGGTAAGCTTCATCTTCAAATCCTATGAATGTTTCTTTCTTTCGACATTTCAATTTGAAATAGCTTATTCTGAACAAAGAACTAATGATATTGATAACATTCAAGAAGATTCTGTTATTTTGCAACTATGGGAGAGAACTCAATAGATTTTTTTGTATATTCGATAAAGCATTTTGATTTTCATAGGAAAATATATTTCTTTGGCGTCAAGACTAAAAATTACAATAGTATTTTTTTTCTATATATGTTGGAAAGTTAGCTGTCTACATGCATCACTACTGGACAATATGCGATGTTTATACGCTGTTAAAATAAAAAAATAGAAAAAATGTTATGATAATTCAAGTTTACAAGAATTTTTTACTCAATAAAGGGTATCTAGGCTTTTTTGTTTATAGTCAACTAGTTCCCTGAGCTGTATGCCTAATCAAAATATGCATATTTTATTTTCAGCAAATGCTATGGTCACTCCTCTCTACCAAACACTATGTATTGCAAAATGGAACTTATAAAGACTTGTCTTCCAAAACACTCGCACAAATGAGGAACTCAATCAAGATGTGCGATACAGAATTTACTTATTGTTGTGACTTGAACCTGTTATATATAGATCTCGGTGTCTGAATTAAGTGATTCTGATTATCATTGCCCTTTTTATCTAACCCACATTTTCATTTCTATTTACTACTGGAAATTATGATTATATATGATACTTTAAGAAAAAAGTTGACAGTTTGTAACTATCTAAACTTGAAAACTTTGATAATCTGGATTTGCTATTCGTACAAAAATTGTTTGTTAGATCATTGAAACTTTAGTAAAACGAAGCTCATCTAAACATCTAGAATGCCTTTTAGCTCTTATAATTTGTTGATTCAAACTCTTGTACCTTTTTTTGTAGGTATCCAATATACAGAATACCTGTTGGTCCATCTCTCCAAAACGTTGATACAAGTTTCTTGACTTTCCATTCCTTATCAACGCCATTTAGAAGTAATTCCCTCTTTTACCCTTCCTACCTGTTCCATTAAGTTGTGCAGTTTGTGTGTGAGTGGATGTTGAATTGATGTCCTTGGCCATCTAGGTACAGATGCAAATTGGGTGCACCCTCGTGGTTCGACAGCTAGGCAGGTTCATGAAGCCAAAATGTCGTGTCGGCTATCATTACCAATCTTTGGAATTTCTGTCTATAAGTTCAAGATTGCTGACTGGACCGCTAATGGAGTTCATGGCACTGAGAAAATCAACTCCCTCATACACGCAAGTGACAATTGGCTCCGGAATTTGGATGTACATCATCCGGATCATGTGTTCTTCAAAAGCCACTATATACCTGAAAAGAAACAGGTAAATGGATGGTAATTTTCCTGAAAACCCAAGAGATGGGCTTTCTGGATGATGCAAATTGATATAATAGTTTTTGTTTTGTGAAGGTTTCATTGAGCGATGAAGCTTTTGTACAATGGTAATTCTGGGTTTTGATAGTTCTATAGTTCTGTAAAAACTTGATCAGCATGTGTAACTAATATTTTCTCTACAATAGAAACTAATTTTTGACGTAAGTTTTCGTTTTTGTCATAGACTCAATACTCTTATATTGTTCAGAGCAAAAAAGCGACATTTCTACAGGATTGTACAATGTGTCCAGTCTGAACCCGAAAGAACATACACCACAATATACAAAATGATTGAAAGGACCCATCTAAACCGGGTTGGATCCAAACTGACCTGTGAAGCAAACATAAGTGCAATTTTCCTATCTGAAAGTTTTAATCAAAGAAAACCATGTTAAAACTTTAAAAGTTGCGTTTTGGACCAGACAGAATGGAACTGAACTGAGAACTGCCTTTCATAAGGTGGCAAAGAGAACCTGGCTGACTCAGTTGTTCGATTTGGGATTTTTGTTTTCTCAATTGGTACCCTGCGAATTTCTAGATATAGCAGAGTCAAAAATTTCAAAACTTTGCACAACCTGTCTAGAAATCCTGTAACTCCCACTAAATTCTATTACTCCTTCAGTTCAGCCTTGGGCTGCCGGTCTCCAGGTCACCCTTGCGACCTTGATGACTTAGATATTCAAATTCTGCATCTAAAGCTTCTACAACATTTCGGTACTATGAATCGTCCTTGAATCTCCTAGTCTGCCACCCCGTTGGGTTGTGCTTGTCGTGACTCGTGACTATTCATAGGTAACGGAGAATATTCAGCTCTGGACTCCTTTATCTACTTGTACTCTGCATTGATTTGATTATATCACACGCCTAGTTTTCAAAAGGTATTATCTTCTTCAACATCCCATTGGCCGTTTTCCGTCTGTGAGGTGTTTCGCCATAATATATTTGTAGATTTGTGCTCGGTTGTTTGAAGGTTGATTATGTACACGAATGACTTGGCTTGCATTTGGGACATGCGTTGTTTTAGTGTTCCATGGGCGTCTTTTGTTTGTTTAGGAGCAATTCCAGTTTCAGGTCATTACTCATTAGTTTGTTTAGTTCATGCTCTCTTTTTCATGTGTGCATTTGGGATGCAAATTTGGCTTTTTTCACTATGTTTGAAAGATTCACTACAACATTGACTGCTTTTGGTGGGGATATTTTGAGGCTTTCGGCGGGGACATTTACCCGCCAATAACTTTCGGCGGGGACATTTATCAATATTAAATGGGTTTTTACTAAAGATTAAAGGGTATTTCAAATAAGTTGAACATATTTTGAATTTTGTATCTAACCATAATCAGTACTTTGTTTATAAGAACCACCTCAAAATGGTTTAAATGATTTTTTTAGGATGTCGTTACAGATGTTTAGTACAAGTGAATCATTTAGAAAGGAGTTGATTCAAACTGTAGAATTGTTGAAAAAGGGAATACCCTCAGAGAAAGAGAAGGTACTACATTGTGTACAAACAAAGAATGAACGAGAGATATATGTTAGAGAAATGATTCTTTTGTTTGGTGCGTACGACCAAAGAATGAATTTTCCGACAAGCATAAATATTCCGATGAACATGAAGATTAGAATGAGCGCAGAACATGAATAGCCCAAAACACATCATATACCTTCTGATTGATTTTTTAATATAAATGTTGCATTCACATCAGATTTATGATAACTTTAATACGAACATCACTATTAAATTGTTGATAAATCATTCATTCTCACAGTGAATCTGCATGATTCTATATGCAAATTAATTAGTATTATTTTTGAATGCATATAATCCTATAGTATAGCTTCTACGGGTCGAGAATGTTGTATCTTCATTACTAATATAACTTTGTGTGCTTCCTCTTCGCTCTGTGGTCCATGCACGGTGGTTCTACCAACAACTCTTGTGTTCCCATCATCTTCCCACAATCTTTGATAAACATCCAATTTGATAAAAATGCTCCATGATATTGATGTTGTTGTTCCCGTATTTCTTGAACAACTTTAGCCATCAATGCCGACAAACAACATTGCTTTCGATGATGAGGTTATGAACAAGTTGACTAGAACGGGTTAACAGCAACAACAATGACATTCTAGCGACTCTAAAACGAGAATCAAAATCGTTGAAAACTTTATTCTACAAACTCGACACAAAATATAGGTTGGCATTTAATCAAACAATGACATGTGACACAAGACATCAGTGACCTACCAAACTGCTTTCTTATCGTAATTAGATTTCCCATTTTTGAGATGCGAAACGAGATTATGAAATCATAAAATTAAAAATGTAATAGACCTAGTTTTAACAACGATGAGCAACGGCAAGTGGCAACAACTAGTAATGAGACAACAACAACAACAATGAAGCCCAACAACAGATAGTATTAGTTGTGAAATCATTCGATCTTTCGAAGGAAGTATTTGATTTTGGCAATGATTTTTGCGATTTTCATATGGAGATTGGTCTGAGGTTAGGGAGGAGTTTTGTTTATTTGGTTAAATGTGTTGGAGGTAATTTTACTTGGCAATCAAGTCGTGTTCGGGTTAACTTATTCGGGTTTGCAGGTAGGCAGGATAACCTTTACCTAAACACGACCTGTTTATTAATCGTATTAAGAAAACTCAACTCTAAACCAAACCTGCATAACACATGTAACCAGTTTGTAATTCATTTAATCTGTTTAAGTAAATAGGTCATGCGATAAAGAAGGTTGGTAATTCAACTAATATAAATCCAAAAATGATATAAATAACAACAAAATAACTATACAAAAATTTCAATAATATTCGAGTTATAATATAAGAGGTGAGTTATTTTAAGGACCAAGTTTTTGTTGCATACTGAGGGACAAATCCTCACCATTCATCTAATTTGATCTAATGGTGAAGATTAACATAAGATTAAATACGGAAACCTAAGTCCATTATTTTTTTTATTTTTTCTTTGTCATTTTTATTATTCAAAATTATTTTATTTATTTTTTATTTTTTTATTTTTTTTGCCTTTCTTCCAATTAACATTTTTTTTTCTTTTTTCCTTTTCTAGTTCACGTTTTTTTTATAAATAAATTCACGATTTTTTTTCACTTTATTACGTTTTCGTCGATTTTTGTCTATTTTCACATGTTTATATACGCTTTTGTCCGTTTTCGTCCGTTTTTTTACATTTTTGTCTGTTTTCACACGTTTTCGTCCGTTTTTATACATTTTCGTCCATTTTTTTACGTTTTCGTCTGTTTTCATACGTTTTCGTCCATTTTTATACGTTTTCGCCCGTTTTTGTCCACTTTCATACGTTTATATACGTTTTCATACGTCTTCGTCTGTTTTTATACGATTATAACCGTTTATATTCGTTTTCCGTCCGTTTTTATACGTTTTCGTCCGATTTTTACGTTTTCGTCTGTTTTCAGGCGTTTTTATCCGTTTTTTTACTTTTTCGTCCGTTTTTTTAATGTTTTTGTCCGTTTTTTACGCTTTCGCCTGTTTTGAAACGTTTTCGTCTAATTTTATACGTTTTCGTCCATTTTCAGACGTTTTCATCCATTTTTATACGTTTTTGTTCGTTTTTTGTCCGTTTTCATACGTTTATATACGCTTTTTGTTTGTTTTCATACATTTTCGTCTGTTTTTATATGATTTTGTCCGTTTTTATACGTTTCCATCCATTTTTATACGTTTTTGTCCGTTTTCATACGTTTTCATATGTTTTCATCCGTTTTCAGACGTTTTAGTCCATTTTTAAACATCTTTGTCTGTTTTCAAACGTTTTCGTACATATTCGTCCGTTTTCTTACGTTTTCGTCCATTTTAAAATATTTTCGGTCATTTTCAGACGTTTTCATACGCTTCTGAATATCAAAAGTATTATTCTTTGATACTCAGAATATCACAAGTGATATTCTGAATATCATAGGTGATTTTCAACTAATGTTTTGTAACATGAAAATCACTTGTGATATTCAGAATGTCACAAGTGATATTCAGAAAATCACAAGTGATATTCTAAATATCACAAGTGATATTCCGAATATTACAAGTGATCTTCAACTAATATTTTGTAACGTGAAAATCACAAGTGATATTCTAAATATCACAAGTGATTTTCAACTAACGTTTTGTAACATGAATATCACTTGTAATTTTCTGAATATCACTTGTTATATTCAGATTATCACTTGTGATTTTCATGTTACAAAACATTAGTTGAAAATCACTTGTGATATTCAGAATATCACAAGTGATATTCAGAAAATCACAAGTGATATTCTGAATATCACAAGTGATATTCTGAATATCACAAGCAATTTTCAACTAATGTTTTGTAACATGAAAATCACAAGTGATATTCTGAATATCAAAAGTGATATTCAGAAAATTACAAGTGATATTCAGAATATTACAAGTCATTTTCACATTTTTTTAATTCACGTTTTTTTCACTTTCTTATGTTTTCGTCTATTTTTGTTCGTTTTCATACGTTTATGAATATCACAATTGATATTATTAATATCACAAGTGATATTTTGAATATCACAGAAAATCACTAGTGATATTAAGAATCAATTGTGATATTAAGAAACGTATTAAAACGGATGAAAACATATGAAAACAAACGAATACGTATGAAAGCGTAAAAACACGCCTGGAAAGGGACGAAATGTATGAAAAATTGTTGAAAATGGACGAAAACGTATTAAAACTGCTGATAAGTATGAAAATAGAGGAAAACGTATGAAAACGGACGAAAATATATAAAAACGGATGAAAATGTTTATAAACGTATGAAAACGGACAAAAATGGATGAAAACATATAAAAACAGACGAAAACGTCTTAAAATGAACGAAAACGTATAAAAACAGAAAAAAAATAGATGAAAACGTTTGAAAACAGATAAAAAGGTCTGAAAACGTATAAATACTGCAAAAAATGTATGAAAATAGACGAAAACGTTTGAAAATAGACAAAAATGTACAAAAACGGACGAAAACAAACAAAAACGTCTGAGTATCACAGAATATCACTTGTGATATTCAGAAACGTATGAAAACATCTGAAAATGGACGAAAAACTTAAAAACGAACGAAAACCTATGAAAATGGACGAAAATGTAAGAAAACAGACGAATATGTAGGAAAAATGACGAAAACGTCTAAAAACAGACGAAAACATAAAAAACGGAAGAAAACGTATGAAGTCAGACGAAAACAAATGTAAACATATGAAAACAGACGAAAACGTATAAAAACAGACAAAATCATGTAAAAACAGACGAAAACGTATGAAAACGGACGAACACATATGAAAACGGACAAAAACGTTTGAAAATGGACAAAAAAGTATAAAAACGGATGAAAACGTATGAAAATGGACAAAAACGTTTGAAAACGTATAAAAATTGCCGAAAACGGATAAAAACGTCTGATAACAGACGAAAGCGTAAAAAATGGACAAAAACGTATAATAACGAATGAAAACGTCTGAAACAGACGAAAACGTAAAAAAACGGACGAAAACGTATGAAAACGGACAAAAACGTTTGAAGACGGACAAAAACGTCTTAAAACGTATATAAACATGTGAAAACAGAAAAAACGGACGAAAACGTATTAAAGTGAAAAAAATCGTGAATTTATTTAAAAAAGAAAAGCTTGATTTAAAAAGAAAAAAAAACGTGAATTAGAAAAAAAAGGAAAAAACAACAAAAAAATAAAAGGAAAAAAGGAAAAAAAATAATGTTAATTGAAAAAAAAGGCAATAAAAAAAGAAAGAAAGAAATAAAGAAAGTGAATAATAAAAAAAGCAAAGAAAAAGGAAAGAAAAAAAAGACATGGAATTATGTTTCCATGTTTTATTTTAGGTTAATCCCCACCATTAGATTAAACTAAATGAATGGTGGGGATTTGTCACTCAGTATGTAACAAAAACTTAGTCCCTAAATGAACTTTTCTCTATAATAGTAATTCATTGTCTTATTAAGTATATAACAAAATAAATTTAATCGAAATACAACATAAAATCCAAATTTTATATTTTATTTTTTAGAGGTTATATATGTTTAAACGGGTTCACGTGTTGATCTGTTAAATACTTACTCAACTCAAATACGACCCATTTATTAAACATGTTAGACGGGTTGACATATTTTTTTTACCTAAACCTCGACCCTAATTATACCCGGATTTTATAAATGAAAATTACCAATCTCACTGAATTGGACTGAGCAATGGTAATACGAAGAAAACTTACCAACGGGCCTCTGGTCTAGCGGTATGGAGGTTTTACCCTCCTAGACAAGGTCTCAAGTTCGAGTCTTGTCTAGGATGATAGGGGTTTCCTGGTTGTGTGGACTCGCTACGCCTTCTGGGCTAGGGGCCATGTAGCCACAATTGCCGTTAAAAAAAATACGAATAAAATAAGTAAGTAACATGTATGTCCATGACCTGATCGTTTTAACATGAATGAATGATATTCTTATGTTAGTATAAGTATAGTGGTAAAAAGATGTTTGATAGTAAAATTATTGATAACAATGAGTTGAAAAAATTGGGAAATAGCCAACTTATTACAAACATGAAACAAAGACCTACTTAAAAAGTACCAAAAACAATATCTTGTGTATGGTTTATAATTGACGTACTTAAGTAGTTAATATGATAAGTTTCGAAAACATAAGCGGTAGCATATAATGAGTACATCGTGATTATAATTCTAAAAAAAAGAAAAAAAAAAACCAAATAAAAATTAATCGCTGAAGAAGTTGAGGTCAACAACATCATCATCGCTTATGTCCAATGAAAAAGTTGAGGTCCAACGAAAAAGTCGAGGTAAACAATACATAACAAACATATAATTTTCATCATCACTTAATTAAGAAGTTGAGGTCAACAACATCGTCATCGCGTATATTGTGTCTAGCATCACGTAGTTGTTTGATTAGTGCATCAGCCTTTTTTTTAATCTTTGACATCATCTTATTCCAAGCGAATGAATATTGATGTATAAATCATGTGAAAGAAACATCATTGTACATCCAACATATAATCAATTATAGGATCATAGCATACTTCTTTGTAGACACCCTTGTTTGTGCAATTTGCGCAACATATGAACTTCAATCATTTCTTTCTTTTGTTCCTTTAAACGACGACAAACAATTGTTGTCCAAGCAGAAAAGGAGTAAGTACTCCAAAACTTGAAGTTGGTAGAAATAATTCTACATGAGGGAGGTCAAGAAGTGTTTGATGACACGTTTAGCAACATATCTTATTTAGAATTTTCACACTCTATATGATGACATGGTAAGTGGAATAGGCTCGTTGGACTCCATCCCGGTCCGTTCTCATTTTCGCTTTTGTTGATGTTCTTTGGGACTGTTAAGTGTAGTAGTCTTTGGTCCTATTAGATCATATTGTTATTATTTATAATGTAGTATCAAACTTATAATGGGTCATATTAAAAATAAAATCGAAAATGAGAGACAAAATGAACTGACATTGTAGAAAATGGTATAAAAGAATGAGTTTGTTGGTTACCATGAGTAGTGCATGATAGAGATGGTGGGTACTAATTATTACTACTATTCAACTAAGCCTGCAATATGTTCAATCTTAAAAGATTATATATGTCCACTTAAAGGAACATATTAGGCGACAATCAAGCGGAACATTTTTCTACAAACAATTCACTCCACTTGAAATGTAATTTACATGAACCTATACATAAATTATATATTTCTCAAAATACCAATGTCGTATTTGCTGCATAATCAACGTATATAATACATTTCATTTCAAGTAAAGTAATTTCAGACATAAATTGATATACAAACGACAATCATAGATGCAAAAATCTCAATTCCTCACAAACCATCAATCAACCATATACTTTCTAAGGGTGCAGTCACTATGTAAATCTGTGAAAACAATAGCCATTGTCTTTAGCAACATTTTGAAACATTTACCACACGAACAACCCAAATCAAATCTTAATCCATGTTCTTAAGATGTTCCACTCCTACACATTTGTCCAGTCCCTACAAACATTTTCATTTAATCGATTAGCTAATTTGCTATTCTTAATACAAATATTTGTTTCTCATTTGGTTGATGCAGTAACTAAAGATTTTGTACCTGAGCTTGAGAGATTGGAATTTCATCTTCAACTTGATCATCTTGACTGATAATATCCAAACACCTTTGTTCAATCTCTTTAACCATACCTGATATTTTCTTCATTTTCATCATTTTCTGTTCACAAAACAATATTTATACATTCTTAAATATAAGCATCCCAACCATAAAGAAACTATAGTTAAATAACTTAGCAATTATACACAAACCTCCCACTGGGCACTTCTTTTTCCAACGGAATACTCCGGAGCAGCAATCAAAGGAGACAAATTAGTCAATAAAAAAAGCTCTAAGGAGAACGTGCCAAATTACCAAAACAGACTTAAAGTTCATTTCGTTATGCATACAACTTTCTAAAATGTTTCACTCAAAGATTTAGATTATAACTGCATCATTCTCCCTTTATTTATAAAAAATAGAAAAGTCAAATCATGGTAATAAAGTTTTATGTGGATCAACCAAACCAGCCCACAGTTTTAAACCGTGAATCAAAGTTTACGAAAAAATTCAAATCATGGTAACAAAGTTTTATGAGAAACTCTTGTGATCAGAAGCTGCCCTTTGTAGTTATAAGCTCCTTTTCCCATTCGTTTTTGGCTTCACCTGTATAGAAACATGCCACATAATAATAAGCAAAGCAGCTTATAAAAAGTCTTTATATTCGTCAATAAACTACATATACACAATCATTAGAGATTAGTCCAGCATATAGTAACAACATCTTTATAGCCATCTTTTTGCTACTATCAACATCGTCACAATGGCTCACTAATAAGACTTGCAAGGTAATCTCATAGCATACATAACCGAACTCTTAGCTATTGTAAGTAAGTAATTCTATAATAAGTTCTTGTTAATTCACTGGCGTCAACAATCATTACTATCCATTGCTCCATTAATAACGGCATATCAAGTTCGTAAATCTCTTTTTAACTCTTAATTATCTATCCATGGTTACTGTAGTCGTTTATAAATAGATATAGTTGTTTCTAGAAAACTGAATTTTCTAATGCAGTCATGTAGATGATTTATACACCATTGCAAAACAACCTGTTACAAGATGCTGATCTTTAACTAAAAGCTGATAGCCTAAATGCTTTTTTTTTTTTTTTTTTTTTTTTTTTTTTTTTTTTTTTTACATGTTTCCTTTCTAGCATTTTTTATAATACCCATCACATAACATTCATGTACTCAAATATTTAACAGGTGCTTGAATCCTAAAGTTTTATCAAATTTCTCCTAATTGAAGATCCCATGAGATCACATAAAAATTAGAGTATTTCATTGACAACACATAGGATGAACCGCAAATTGTGAGCGATAATGAGTCATGGTTTATGGGCAAAGTAGAGTTGTTCAAAAAGTGTGATTACTTCTCTTGTCATGCGCGCACACAAACCCCAAATATCACAAATGTGTGTTTATGCTTAGTGCAAGTAAAAATCCTAACATTAAACAGCATAAAAAAAATATATCACTTTAAATAACTAATAAATAAAAAGTTCTTCTCCATATAGATGCCAATTGTAGATCTACCCTATAAGTACACAAGCACAAGCAAAAAGGTTGCAATAATATATCAAGTATTGTCTACTATATAGTGGTTCGATAGTGATGGTTACCTTTGGTTGCAACACTGTTCAATAAAGATATTTGAAACCCACCCTCATGTTGATAGTACCTTTCCACATCGTACCAGGTCCCTTAACATAGTATGATGCCTTATTATGATATGTAATCCAATCCAATATTTTTATATATTTGTTTTTGACACTGACACTCATTTTTTGTAACCCAATTAGGGCCCATTAGTCGTCTACTTTTTATCTCTTCTAATAAACGGCGATATCTGTTATGTAAAAACTTTTGTGCCTCATAATTGGTAAATGTATATTTAGTTGAAATAAAACAGGATTTAGTAACTCGATAATTTAAAGCGGAAAGATCATTTAGATGGTCAAAACATACCTTATGGTCAAAACATCCCGACTTTTGCGGTTGATAGCGTCTGTTTAAGCTCCTGTGGGACAAGGGATCAATATAAGATGTTAAGAATGAATTAAGTTTCCAAAAAATTGTGCAATTTGATTCAAAGTAGATCATACCTTGAAATCTTTTTCTTGCAACTCAAACGCCCGTTTGATATTTCAAATTTGTTATTTTCTTTCCTTTGTCAGAAAGGATGTTCTTATTGAAGTTCTGACCTTTCTCAATAATTGCAAATTTTTTTGTCTTCCGCTTTGAATTTTATAGGATCTTGGTTAAAAAAGTAAAAAAGATTTCTACACGGCCACACCTTATATAAGAATTTCAGAACCAAAACAAACACATAGTCACCTTTATACCTTTAATCCTTTCTATAGTCTTGTTCTTGCTAATTGTTTGCCACCACAATAACTTGAATACTTGTGTTTCTTGAATAGGTCAAGACCATTAGTTTTACTTTGATCCTACTATTTACATTTTAACATTCAATCCCGATAATGCTAAAGGGGGTGAATCTGAAACGGAAAGTGTTGGCAGCTTGAAAACTTAAATATCCATGTAAAGAAACCACAAACAGTAAAGGAGCACGGTTACCTCGGATGGTAATAAGCTTGGGCTAGCATTAGCATCATTTAAAAGAGCACAGTTCTCTAAACCTGGATTACCTGTAACAGAAATTTAGTTGTTAATGCTTTTGTTACTAAATATAGTTAGATAAAAAGTTACTGGTTAAGGTTTCAAATCTACCTGTGTCCAAACTTTTGCATGCTTCAGTGGCTGCTAAGATGAATGCTCGGCTTCATCAATGATCTCCATCTCTTCATCATTATCCTAATCCATGTGAGGTTACATCAGTGGATGGTTGAGGCTAAATTTTAAAAGATTCAAGCACTGCCAGCATTCAAACCCGTTCAATAGCTCGCGCCTGGATGAGTTTGGTTATGATTTTCCTTCATTCGTTGTAGTTCATCTTGTTTTATGCCATTTACAGTCAGTAGTTGTGTCACAGAATTACTCATGAATTTATCGATCCATGATAAACTAAAAGTCTAGAAGAAATCAAAAGTTACCCTAAATAAGATAAGAGAATCCTTACGTGTGCTCTAATGGTAGCTTCATAATCATCTAGTGAAGCTCGAAACTTTGCTTTTGCTATAAATTTACCATAGTGGATTTTTATAGAGAGAACCTGCATGGTAAAGTTGGCATTTTTAGCATTTGGCTTCTTTGGGTATGCAAACATATCTATAATTCTTGCATATAAAGGGAAAAAATTTGAAAAATTGAAACGCTTAATATCATTTACCTTCAAGAAGATGGTGTCACAGGTCGTTGTTGATACACAATTACCATAGGTTAACTATTGATTTGAATAAGGGTATTGAAATCAAACTTAAGATCATCGCTATACTATCAACACCTTCGAATTTTCGAATTATGATTTATTTCCATTTGAATAAATCATAAAATCATCCATTTGCATTAAAACGCAATAAATTCTACAAACTTCTTTCTGTGGAATTTCATCAAACACTTGGTGCCTACTTTCTTTCCAAACAACTAATTTGTAGTTCTAATGCTAACCGGAATATATAAGATGGACTTTAGTTGAAGAAAATCGTAATTAAAAAACACATAACTTATCAATTATCAAGGTAATTAATTTTTTAAGATCAAAATAATTAGATTCAGAAAAAAAAAACAAATTTTATTAAAATTACGGGATTGAATACATACCAACATCGTCTTCAGATCAGTAGTTTACAGAGATTGTGAGTTTTTGAATTGCCGTAATTTCCTGTGTTTTGAAATAAACGGCATTTCAAATGAAGTGATAGGATTATCATTCATGATTTTGAATAATGAATCAAAATAAGTTGATTTGATGAATTGAAGTTTATGAATATAGACCTGTTTTTGAATAAGGATTTTGAATCAAGAATCAAAATAAATTGATTTGGTGTGTTTAAGGTTATGAATATAGACTGAATTTTGATTAAGGGATTCAGAAGAATCTGAAAGAGATTTTGTGGTTTAATTTTGGGTGCATTTAATGGAATTGATAATATGCTGAAAATTAGGGATTTTGAATAGTGGTTATAGCAGGAATGAGGAAGGGGTGAGGAAGGCGTGTGTTTTTTGGCCAGGTGGATTAGCCACGTAATTAATTTGCCAGCATGTCCTTTTTTTCATGCCTAGTGGCATATGTGACTTGTCAAGTTCCTCTATTATATATGTTGGGAGATTCTTGTTTCTATTCCTCAAGTCATACAAACGCGCATCTAATTCCCTTTCTCTTCTTTCCTTTCACGTACATACTATATTTAGCAAAATGCATATAACATATATGTTTATTTTTACAACAAAGAAAAAGCAAATCAATTCCCCAATTGTATTATCTAAGTCAATGATTTCTTTAAAAGAGGAATTGATTTCTAAAATATAGGTCTTCGAACCAGCATAATTTATAGGCATAATGACGTCTCAATGCTTAAAAAGGACCAAATAGGCAAATATGGGTTCTACGAACTCTTATTAAGTATATGTATTACACCTTCTTACATCCAAATTTTATCAAAATAACTCGTAGTTAAATTTGGCCAATGACGGAGCTCGGTAAACATTTTGGCCGCGTGCTCGATATTCCAAAAAGTTTATTAAACTCACGTCGTTTGTTGAACATTTACCCAACAATATTGACATATTCCCAAATGTAAGTGTACTATTATGAAATGCATGTTGCGCCTCTCTTACCATGCACTACATATCTATACATGGAGAAAGGACTTTCTCTCCAAAAAAATTCAGATGTACACAAGATGATGCATGATTTACAACACTTTAAAGCAAGCAATTTTCATAATTATAATAACCAAAACATTGTGTACAACAAAAACTAGCATGAATCGAAATTCAGACCACTTTCCTTAGAATTCTACATTAATAGCATTAAAAACACCCCTACACCCAATATTACAATTATTTAAACACAATGTACAACCCTCATTCAACATTAATAGCATTAAAAACACCTCTACACCCAATATTACAATCATTTAAACACAATGTGCAACCCTCATTTTACATTAATAACATTAAAAACATACCTACACCCAATATTATAATCATTTAAACACAATGTACAACCCTCATTCTACATTAATAGCATTAAAAACACTCCTACACAAAATATTACAATCATTTAAACACAATGTACAACCCTCTATCTTAACCTAGACATGAACCTATGACCAAGACTCAACTCAATAAAACTCGACTCGATACACAAAGCTGTGACCAAACAAATTTAGGTGTCAGAATGACATCCCGTGATATTTTTATTAATTCCATTGAAAAATTTTATTTCAAGGTACCCGCCGCTACAACGCGCGAGTACCCTGCTAGTATTAGTAATAAGAACACGCAAGTAAATTTTCATTTACGTTACTAGACGTGAATTCTGATAAACTATAAACATTCTATGTAAAAAAGATTAACAAAGTAGTCAGTATAAAATCTATAAACATTCTATGTAAAATTATGTTTCTCTATTTGCGAATGTTCGTCATCTTAGATAAACTATTTGGAATATATATTCTTAAACTTTAAACTAAGGTAATAAATATAAACCTAAATTACTAGCTAGCTATATATGCTTCACTATAAGTATTTACAAGAAAATTACATCATGAACTGGATCCGTTGACTACGAGAATATTTTCCAAACTAACAAGAAAATTGAAACATTCATTCTCCTTAAAAAAAAAAAAAAAAAAAAAAAAAAAAAAAAAAACCACTAAAATGAATTTGCACTTTTGCATCATTTGTTTTGAAAAAATCGTCTAGTTTTTATAAAACACAGTTTATAGTTTTTACGGTAAATTTATCAAAAAATATAAAAAGATGTATATATTAGTTCTCGAGACACTCTTACGATTTAATAATATTTTTCGAACATTGTAATTTAGTATGCATTTTGAAATTCTATTGATTTAATAATATCTTTATATTGATAATGAGATTATATTTTGTGTTATACTGGTTTGTATAATAAGCTTAATAGCTTATATTTTTTTATTTAAGGGGTTGTTTTATAATGTAATTATTAGATGTTACCTGGTCAGTTTTATAAACTTGTCATAATAAGCATGTGTGTTGGCTTAATATTTTAAGAATTTCAGAATGTCCCAACAAGCAAGTAAATTTTCATTTACGTTCCTAGACGTGAATTCTGATAAACTTAATATGCGTTTACCATCTATATGAAAAAAGTTGTTTTATTATATAAAAAAATTAACAAAGTCTTCAGTATAAAATCTATAAACATTCTATGTAAAATTATGTTTCCCTATTTACGAACGTGCGTCATCTTAGATAAAATATTTGGAAAATATATACTACGTATATCCTTAAACTTTAAACTAAGGTAAAATCTAGAGGAAAATTCAAATGCATACTCTTATTTTGGTACATACTAATGGACAAATCCTCACCATCCATCTAGTTTGATCTAATGGTGGGATTAATCTAAGATTAAATAGGGAAACATAAGTCCATGCTTTTTTTCCCCTTTTTCTTTGTCTTTTTATTTTTTTTATTCATTTTTTTTCTTTCTTTTTTTTTTTTGTGTTTTTTTTTCACGCTTCATTATTATTATTTTTTTATTTCTTCTTTTTTTTCCTTTTTGTTGTTTTTTTTCCACGTTTATTTTTTTTTCTTTTTTCTTTCATCCTTTCTCTTTTTTCTTTTTTTTCTTCTAATTCATGTTTTTTTCCTAATAAACATTTTTTTTCGCTTTCATTCATTTTCGTCTGTTTTCATACGTTTTCGTGCGTTTTTATTTGTTTTCGTAGGTTTTCGCCCATTTTCATATATTTTCGCCCGTTTTCTTACGTTTCGTCCGTTTTCATACGTTTTGTGCGTTTTCAAACGTTTTCGTCCGCTTTCTTAAGTTTTCGCCCGTTAACGTCTGTTTTGATACGTTTTCATATGTTTTCTTACATTTTCGTTCGTTTTCATACGTTTTCGTCGATTTTCATACGTTTTCGTTCGTTTTAATACGTTTTCATCCGTTTTCTTTCATTTTCGTCCGTTTTTCATATGTCTTCGTCCGTTTTCAGACGTGTTTTTACAATTTCATACGTTTTCGTCCGTTTTCATACATATTCGTCCATTTTCTTATATTTTCGTTCGTTTTCATACGTTTCCGTCCATTTTTCAAATGTTTTTGTCCTTTTCATACATGTTTTTATACTTTCATACGTTTTCTTCCGTTTTCATAAATTTTCATTCGTTTTCTTACGTTTTCGTCCATTTTTTATTCGTTTTTGTTCGTTTTTAAATATTTTTGGCAATTTTCAGACGTTTTCATATGTTTCTAAATATCACAAGTGATATTCTGAATATCACAAATTATATTCTGAATATCACAAGTGATATTCTAAATATCACAAGTTATATTCTGAATATTACAAGTGATATTCTATGATATTCAGAATATCACAAGTGATTTTCGATGATATGCAGAATATCACAAGTGATACTATGAGTACCACAAATGATATTCTGGATATTGTAAGTAATATTCTGTGATATTCAAAGTATCACAAGTGATATTCTGAATATCACAAATTATATTCTGAATATCACAAGTGATATTCTGTGATATTATAAATATCACAAGTTATATTCTGAATATCACAAGTGATATTCTTAATATCACAAGTGATTTTCTATGATATGCAGAATATCACAAGTGATACTATGAGTACCACAAATGATATTCTGGATATTATAAGTAATATTATGTGATATTCAAAGTATCACAAGTGATATTCTGAATATCATAAGTGATTTTTTGAATTTGACAAATGGATAAATATTACTTATGATATCCAGAATATCATTTGTAGTATTCATAGTATCACTTGTGATATTCTGCATATCACAGAAAATCACTTGTGATATTCAGAATATCACTCATGATATTCTGAATATAACTTGTAATGTTTAGAATAACACAGAATATCACTTGTGATATTTAGAATATAACTTTTGATATTCAGAATATCACTTGTGATATATAGAAGCATATGAAAACGTCTGAAAATGGCAAAAAAAAAACATTTAAAAATAGACGAAAACGAATGAAGATGAATGAAAACGGAAGAAAACGTATGAAAGTGTAAAAACATGTATGAAAAAGACAAAAACGTTTGAAAACTTGATGAAAACGGATGAAAACGTATGAAAACGAACGAAAACTAAGAAAACGAACAAATATGTATGAAAACAGACGAAAACGTATAAAAGCGTAAAAACACGTCTGAAAATAAACGAAGACGTGTGAAAAATGGACGAATATTACTTATGATATCCAAAATATCATTTGTGGTACTAATAGTATCACTTGTGATATTCTGTATATCATAGAAAATCACAGAATATCACTTGTGATATTCTGAATATAACTTGTCATGTTTAGAATATCACTTGTGAAATTCAGAATATCACTTGTGATATTTAGAAACATATGAAAATGTCTGAAAATGACAAAAAAACATTTAAAAACGGACGAAAACGAATGAAAAAACGGACGAAAATATATGAAAACGTATGAAGGTGTAAAAACATATGAAAAGGATGAAAATGTTTGAAAACTAGATAAAAATGAAAGAAAATGGACGAAAATATATGAAAACGAACGAAAACGTAAGAAAACGAACGAATATGTATGAAAACGGATGAAAACGTATGAAAGCGTAAAAATACTTCTGAAAAAGGACGAATACGTAAGAAAAATGGAAGAATATTACTTATGATATCCAGAATGTCATTGGTGGTAATCATAGTATCACTTGTGATATTCTGCATATTACAGAAAATCACTTGTGATATTCATGATATTCTGAATATCACAGAATATCACTTGTGATATTCAGAATATAACTTGTGATGTTTAGAATATCACAGAAAATCACTTGTGATATTCAGAATATAACTTGTGATATTTAGAATATCACTTGCGATATTTAGAAACATATGAAAACGCCTGGAAATGGCAGAAAACAATTAAAAATGAACGAAAACGAATGAAAATGTATGAAAACGGAAGAAAACGTATGAAATTATAAAAACATGTATGAAAAGGATGAAAATGTTTGAAAACTAGATGAAAACGAAAGAAAACGGACAAAAATGTATGAAAACGAACAAAAACGTAAGAAAACGAACGAATATGTATGAAAACAGATGATAACGTATAAAAGCGTAAAAACATGTCTAAAAAAGGACGAATACGTAAGAAAAATGGACGAATATTACTTATGATATACATAATATCATTTGTGGTAATCATAGTATCACTTGTGATATTCTGCATATCACAGAGAATCACTTGTGATATTCAGAATATCACTTGTGATATTCAGAAAATCACTTGTGATATTCTGAATATCACAGAATATCACTTGTGATATTCAGAATATAACTTGTGATGTTTAGAATATCACAGAATATCACTTGTGATATTCTGAATATCACTTGCGATATTTAGAAACATATGAAAACGTCTGGAAATGGCAGAAAACAATTAAAAATGAACGAAAATGAATGAAAATGTATTAAAACGGAAGAAAACGTATGAAATTATAAAAACATATATGAAAAGGACAAAAACGTTTGAAAACTGGACGAAAACGAAAGAAAACGGATGAAAACGTACAAAAAGGAATGAAAACGTAAGAAAATGAACGAAAACGTAAGAAAACGAACGAATATGTATGAAAATGGATGAAAACGTATGAAAGCGTAAAAACACGTCTGAAAACAGACGAAGACGTATGAAAAATGGACGAAAACAAAAGAAAACGGACGAAACGTATTAAAAAGAACGAAAACATTTGAATACGGATGAAAATGTATGAAAACGAACGAAAATGTAAGAAAACAGATGAAAACGTATGAAAACAGACGTGAACGGGCGAAAACGTAAGAAAGCGGACGAGAAACGTATGAAAACGGAGGAAAATATATGAAAACGGGCGAAAACGTACGAAAACAAACAAAAACGTATGAAAGCGAAATTAACGTGGATTACGAAAAAAACATTTATTAGAAAAAAAAAAAAGACAAAAAAAGGTGGAAAAAGTGATTTAGAAAAAAAAAAAAAAAAAAAAAAAAAAAAGCGTGAAAAAAGTATGACAAAAAAATAATAAAGAAAAAAAACAAAAGAAACAAAAAAGAAACAAAAAAAAAACAAAAAAAGAAGAAAAAAATGCGTGACAAAAAAAACCCAAAAAGAAAGAAAGAAAGAAAAAAAAAGAATAATAAAAAAGACAAAGGGAAAGGGAAAAAAAAACATGGACTTAGGTTTACATATTTAATCTTAGGTTTATCCCAACTATTAGATCAAACTAGATGGATGATGAAGATTTGTCTATTGGTATGCACCAAAATAAGGGTATCCAAAATAAAGTGCCTCGTAAAATCTAAACCTAAATTACTATGCTTCACTATTAAGTATTAACAAGAAAATTACATCATGAACTGAATCCGTTCTCTACGAAAATATTTTCCAAATTAACAAGAAAATTGAAACATTAATTTTCCTTAAATTTATAAGAAGAACTAAAATGATTTTTATTTTTAAATATTTTATTATTTTTTTTCTTTTTTGCTAAAGTTAACCAAAAAAAGAAAGAACAAAAAGATCGAAGCTCTCAATAACACAATCATTTCCATTTATAAAATCTAAATTTCCTTTTATTCATATATTATATAAATCACCAAAATATACTTTCCAAATCAACAAGAAAACTAAAAACTTTAGTTTACCTTAAATACTTACAAAAAAACAATAAAAGGAAATTAAATTTACAAAAAAGAAAACAAAAATATCAAAAAATAAATTGCAATAATATAGCAAAAAGAAAATCGTACCCATTTTAGCACACAATAATTTCCATAAATAAAGTCTTATTCATTCACTATATAAGTCACAAAAAGTATCTATTGTATGTGTCTTTGCATTGTGTAAGATTATTTTTTCAAAGAAAAATATGAAGCGTGAAAATCTAGTAAAAAAGCATCCCCATGAAGATGAAGACGATGATGTTAAGGTTTACGTCTTTCCGGATGGCTTACGTGTCCTTGCTGTCGATGATGATCCAACTTGTCTCATGCTGTTAAAGAAGATGTTAGAAACATGCAAATATAAAGGTACATTACATATGATAGCTTTTGGATTGCTTATTTTTTCCGCTTATTTGCTCTAGCTATGATAGCTTTTTGTTCTGGTTATTTTGTAATAAACGCAATAAGTTCAAAACGGAGAAAAGTAAGAAGTTTACAACGGGGTTTATGATATAAAATAGCATGTACATGCGTAACATGCATTCATGTCTACCTTGATTACGTCATATGTGTTGCTATGAAATTTTAAAGCTTTTTACCAGAAAAAAAAGTTCCTTTACTTTGTACACAATGCTATAAACAATGTAATGTATCTATGGGCTATGGCTTACAAAGTAGTGGACACTTAATGATAATTTAGTGTTATTGCAAATAAGGCATTTGAAAACTGTTTATTTTGCAGCAAAGAGATTAGATAATTGATGATCCAAATACTTTTGTTTGCCTAAAAAATGATAACGCCAAAAAAGAAATTAAGCTTAAGTAAATGATAAAATAAGTACTTTGGAAGCTTTTTAATCTGTTTTGCTCGTTTAATGATCCAAACACTTGAAACTGTTTATCTGTTTATAAAGTGTTAAGGTTTGAATTAAATAATTACAAGATGTTTTTTTTACTATGCAGTGACTACATGTACTAGAGCTAAGGATGCTTTATCACTATTAAGAAGAGATAAAAATGCATATGATGTGGTGCTAAGTGATGTTCATATGCCTGATATGGATGGACTTAAACTACTTGAATGCATCGGGCTTGAAATGGATCTTCCTGTTATCAGTAAGTTAACTAATTTACTTTTTGATTTTTTTTGTTTTGTGATTTATTAACTTGTGTGATTTATCAAGCCATGATCATTGTTTGTAAACTGTAATCGGTTTTCATAGTTGATCAGCCCATGTGTGGAACATGTGCCACATGACTGATGTAGGTTACAAGCTTAGTAGCAGTGGTGGACATATGTTCTTTTTTCTTATAATCTGGGAATGTGTTATTGTTATACTGAAAAGATTTTGGGAAAAAGATTTTGGGTATGCATGAGTATTAAAATACAAAAAAAAGAGTTTTAATTTAACGCATTTTGTTAACTGTCAGTCTTGAACCTACTGCTGCTATATCAGCTGACTCGGTTAATGGCAAGTCTTGGTTCATTAACCATTGGTTTGGGGACAGTGGATCCCCTTGGAAGAACATTATAATGACAGCATTTCATGCTCTGCTTTGTATTATCATGAAAACATTCGTAAATATTATATATCTTAAAATCTGTCATCGTAATAGCAATATTTAAGATAGTGTAAACCTTTAGTTGGAAATCTTTGATTCACTGCTGTTCAATGATATGTGATGTTAGTCTTGGGACTACTACACATGCCTAGTTTATGGCACCATAAAAAGGTGTCCTCATTTATGATTGGGGTATTACACTTGCAGTCTATGACACCCTATTGCTTTTTTATTTTGACACACACAATTGGAATTATTTCCTTCTAATGTAACAAGGTTCATGGTGATCAAATTTATCAGTGATGTCTGCTGACGAGGAGTCGAGTGTAGTAATGAAGGGTGTTATGCACGGGGCGTGTGACTATTTAATTAAGCCTGTGGGCATGGAGGCATTACGTAACATATGGCAGCATGTGATCCGGAAAAAGAATGAAGTGCAGAAAGATCTTGAGCCGTCAACAAGTTTGACTAGTAGTGTCTATCAGCAGAAACAGCCTGAAACTCCTGATAAATCTTCTGCAAATAAAGGGCAGAATGGGATAAAGAGAAGGAAAGACGATGATGATGATGATGCTGAATCTGAGAAAATAGAGGATTCTTCTTCTATAAAGAAGCCTCGTGTTGTATGGACTCAGGAACTTCATTCGGAGTTCGTTAATGCTGTTAATCGGATTGGATACGAAAGTAAGAAGTTCTTATAAGATATCTAATTTTTTTTAATAAGGCATTAACAATTTACTAATATGTCATTCATGTTTTTGAATCTTGTATATACGCAGAGGCTGTCCCGAAGAAAATTTTGGAACTGATGAACATTCCTGGATTAACAAGAGAAAATGTCGCGAGCCATCTTCAGGTCTGAAATTTCTTATAGAATATATCAAATTGCTTTTATAACTTCCTTATTTTACTTCACAAGGAGGCTGGCAAGGCTTTTTATGTAAAAAAAATCTATAGATTTGCATTATATTTTATGTAAAATTCTGGACATTGAGTGACGCGTTTGATCTGTATCTAAGAGTTACACGTTTTGACTTGTTACCAACTTAACTAACCCGTCCATTTTACCAACTCTAATTTATGTCAAGTGGAAAGTTTTTCATAAAAAGTTTCATTTCAGCCTCTGCATTCAGGGAAAGACTTGTTGCAAGTCTTGCATTCCCAGTAAAGGGAAATTCCTATTACACTTGGAACTGTACTATCTTTTGCACTACAAGCATAATCTGTGTGATTATCATGTGTTGACTATAGCTTTAAAATAGAATTCTTATATTTTCTAAAATTTGCTTGTTTTCATTGTTTTCTTTCTTTCCATCTATCATCTTTAGACATCTTTAACAACTTTAATTTGTGGCAGAAATATCGGATATACCTTAAGAGAATTTATAAAGAACATGAATCAGACCCCAATAACACCTTGTTTAAGGGTAACCCGGGTGCTGGCTACAGGTCTGTAGCATCAATTAGTGAGCAAGAATTTCAAGCTCTTGAAGCCAGCGGTCACATCGTTCCTGCTCAAAGTGTAGCAGCTCCCCAGCCCGTGGCTCTTGGCAGGTCAGCTAACTTGAGTTCTCCCAATTCTTTGCCCCAGATTGACCAACCACGCTTTTATAGCTTCCAGAACCAGACAGTCACATATGGTCAAGTCCAAAACCCACATGGGCATAGTAGTAATATTAGCAAGCAGACAAACTTCCTTAATGGGATACCCACAAATATGGGGCCGAATCAGCCTGCGGGTTTGCAACATTCTTTTACAGGCATGAATAGTCCTACTATGATTCCTGTAACTCATAATCATGCTTCGAGGGTGCCCATTCTACCCAATGGAATGATCAACAATCCTGCAGTCTTACAACCCACCTCCTTTGTAAAAATTGCTAATCATAGAACAGAGTCAACCGGGAATAGTTTTCTTGTCAGGAACAGTTCGGGAAATTTTTCCATATTGTCTACATCCACTCTCCAGAGTGAAGGGTATGTTCCGTGTTACAGTCTTTCAAATAATCCCAATCAAAATATACCCCATCATTCCAGTTTACAAGGTAATATTCATGGAGGATACAGCCAAGAGGAATTCATCGCATTCCTTAGACAGGTTCGCTCTAGTGGTACTTTGTGCTTAATATATATGTAACAAACATAACATAACCACGATATATAAAGCCTGCCCTTATGGGTTTCTCTCTTTTTTTCTTCTGACATAGGTTCAGCAGCAACAAGGCGTTGGGCATGCAGAAAAGACTTTTTATTCTTTAGATGATCTCCCTGCTTAATTAAGACGTATACTTTGGGCTTCAACTCTCCGAGTCTAGTTTCAGCTTATTGAAAGCTTATTTAATTAAGTTAAATGATGATAAGAGTTTGAGGTTTTTTTTTTGGTAGATAATGAAAACTTGGTAAAATCTATGGTCAACTATTTGAAGGTTTTATGTTATTTATTTGGTAGCATGGATGTTTATGCTTGGTTTTACTATTTGATTATGGAATATACGGTTTTTTTTCTTATTAGATGAAGTATTCCTGATTGTTTTAAATGATGCAATTTCAGTTTGTGTGTTTTAGTAGTAAACTAGCAATTATTTGAAAGAGTAAGTTTTACATGTTCTAAACAAAACATGTAAACATGCGTCGAACTTCTTGAAGACTTAACCATTAATAATGTAGTAAACTGTAGCAACCCTTTTGTAAATCTTTATCGGTTTTGATCATTATCAACAAATGGAACCATAGCCTTTCTTTGTTATATTGGCTCCGTTGGTTTTTTGGTTCGGACCATAATTCTTGGATAAAAATTAGACTGAACTCACATTTCACATATTCGTGACAAAAGAATAATATAGCAGTTCTATATATACGGACCAAAATACCCTTGGATACATATAAAACGCCCGAATTACATATCTATACAACAAAATCCATATTATCTGTTAAAAGAGAATAGAACGATAAATCTAAAATTCTATCAATGCATTAACATCAAGACGATGATAGCCAGAACAGAAAATAGCATGTTGAAGTTCTTACTGTTGGAATTACTGATAGGAATTATTCCAGGAAGTGCACATTCTTCCCCGTTGAAGAAAACTTTGGTTGGAAACCCGTCACCACCCGCTATGTTCATCACGGGCACATTCTTCTTTGTGAATGAGATAACCGACTGTTGTTTCCCAGGTACCCTTGGGTCACTTTGGGGGTTAGGTCCGTCTACTTCCCCAACGAGATAATTTAGTCCTGGAAGACCCTGCATTATAATCGTGTTATTCCTTCCATTTACCTCAAGAGTCGTCCCATTGAATGAATATGCTTTCTCATATCCAGCGTTAAATTTGTCATTTTGAACTGCGACAAACCAATCTGGAAAAGGAGCATCTTCCCAGTTGAAAACAGTGAGTCGAGAAGACCACCCATTTCGATAATCTGTAAGCAAGTGCCAGTTTATACTCACCCCACAGTGGTCTGAACAGGGTAATGGGTTTGGTACAGGTCGGTGTTTGATGTTAGCCCAGGCAGTAGCAAGTGCAGTTCGGTTCTCAAATGGGACCAAAAGAGCCTGAGATGGAAGAAATAACGCTGGTGAAGTTGTACTACATACTCCAGGACTTGTACCAGAACAACCACATGCACACGTCGGGCACGGTATGATGGACTCATTATAATACGCCGAAAAAGTGACACAACATCGTGGTTTTGACCATTTAGCTTGTGTTATATTACACACCACTTGCCAGCTTGTTATTGCAGTCGAACCAGGTAGTCCACTAGGGTCCGGGAACACGCTCGGACTGACCCGTACGGGTGGGCCACAAGTATAATCCGGGTTCAACCGACCACTTATCTTGAAGTTTTGTGGTGGAATGAGATCAGATCGGTTAATATCTGGTGGCATTTTGTAGACTAGTATCTGAAATGCTGACTTTGACTTGCTTGGGTCAAGTGTTGGTGGCAAGATCGTACCATTTCGGCAACAAAACGGGATCATTCCGAGCTGGGTGTTGTTGGTCATCTCGAGGGGTAAATCCATTAACGTTGGTCGTCTTTCACAGTTCAAAACGGTTGAGAAATCCAGGTTTTGGTAATACACGCCTTGTGGGCCAAACACACAACTAGACGAGTCTCGAGTGTATGGATACGCACCTTTTATGTCTGCAATGAACTCATCACGCATCCAGTCCCATGTTAAGTTCCAGTTATCGAGCCGGCCTAGAGCATTGTGATTCTCAATAGTGACCCCAGCCCAGTAATTGGATTCATAGGTTCTGATCACATCATACATGATTGTAAGGTCACCGTTTTGGCGTGGAAGATATATGTCATCTGTGGTTGTGTTTATGAGAGCGTTCGGGTCTTTGGTACAGCAAACGTTCATTATTCTAGTCCCTGGCAGATCAATAAACCGAAAACACATTGGTTTTTAGTTTTTCATTTAATTTGTTTCACATAAGAACTTGGACTTAAACACAAAAGCATTCTGTATTAACTATCACTCGAATAAAAGCATTTATTTAACATAAATATATTGTTTATTTAAACAAAATCAAACCAAAGTAAACTCTCTGACTCAAAGACATCTATTTTTAATAAATTGATTATAAAATTTTAAATATTCTAGTATGTTTCATAACGTGCATCCAAACACTAAGGATCAACTAGTACTATCTAATAAAGAATAATGTTATTAGTCAAAGGTTGAAAAACAGTAGTTCATTATCTTTATTTATGCAAATTTGCTAATCCTGCTAACTAAAGACATTCAATCTTGGTAATTAGACCCGGACTGAATCATAAGTTACGAATCAAATGTACAAGATCTCATGATAATCTAATCAAACATATCAGAACGTAATTTCTAACATCTTTTAATCAAGAATAACGTCATATGTCCACCTGAAGAATAAATTTAATGCGATGTCAACTCTTTATTTTCTTAGAGGGTGTTTCTGGTTGTTTGCTTTTCTACTTCTGCAACTTAAAGATTAGCAGTTTAGAGAATAATGTTTGGATTTGCGTATGTGTAAGAGAATGTAATACGACCCAAAAAGGGAATAACTCGTAAGAAATTGTCAGCCAAATCCATTTTATTAACGGGTTTAGATTAGATACCATCATATGAAGGTATAAAGGTGATTTTTAATTTCTCAAATATGCAAGTCCCAACTTACTTATTGAAAACTACATGTTAGTTTGGATTATTAGTAAACTTAAGCAAATAAGTATTAGCCAATATTATGTTAGCCGACCCTGAGGCCACAATCCGGCTTGAGCCAACTAACATAATACTGTCTAATAATAATCACAATTGACTAAATTTTATGCATAAACAATCGTGTTAGTGTTTTATTGGTTTGTGAAGAAGTGGAACAGAATGTTGCCGCACATGTTTAGGCATAAAATTACTCATACATGTTAGGTCTCTGGGTCGTTTCTCAAACTAATACACATTAACAATTGTAACAAAATTCTGCACTTACAACCAAATATTAAAATTCCAAGAACGAATGAATGAATATATACCTTGCATTTCGGGTGCAGGACAAACAAAGCCATCATTAACAAGCGAAATCTCTCTCGGCATAGGAACATCCAACAACCCGACACCAAACTGCGTCCCAACAAACAAAACTCTCACCGCCATTTGATTAAAATCACCAGCAGTCTCAATAGCAGTCTTCAAATCCGCATTAGGAAACCCTGCAAAAACCGTCCCGTTCCCAACCGGGCCAGGAAGCGTTGCTGAGCCATCAGCAATGACAGCATTTGAAGCAGAGACTAAATACTCATTATGCTGAAAACCAACAAATACCCGCCATGACTTAAGGTCTTCTGCAGCGTTGTTGAGAACTAGTAAAGATGATTTGAACTTGTAAGGCTGTTTGGAAGTGTCGGGTGTGGTGTCGGGTGCGATTTTGGCCCCGGAGGTGTAGGTGTAGCTGAGGAAAATGCCGTTGCAGCTGTCTGAGACTGGGGGTGGTGGTGGAGGGGTTGCTGGTGGTGGTGGGGTTGCTACTGCTAGTGGTGGTGATGGTGTTGTTAATGGTGGTGTTAGTGGTGGTGTTGGTGGTGGTTGTGGTGGTTGGGCAGTGGCAGTGGTGGTCAAGAAGAGGAGGACCAGAAAGAAGGTGGAATGCATGTTTGAAATTTGAATGTGAGGGAATAACGGTACCATGTCTTGATAAAGATATTTATACACAAAAGTTGTTTAGAGGATATGTAAGAAAAGAAAAATAAAATAAAATAAAATGATTATGTTCCATTATTCATAAGTTTTGACTTTATTATATATGGATTTCTAATAAATTTATGTTTTATTTGTGATAGGGTTGGGGATGGTCACAATGGGTGTGAAAGGTGGCGAAAAGTGAGCTCCTCGCCATTCAGTTTGGGTCTCTCGTCACGCATCACCGAGCAAACAAAGGGGGTGAAAGGTGAGCTCCTCACCACTCGGTTTTCTGCAAAATGTGAGGCCTCCATATTGGTTTTATTAATATTTATTTGATTTGTGAGTTTGTGCGGGGTATTTTTGTATAAAGTGGGTATTTTTAATAGTTGTGAGGGGAGTGATAATGTGCTGAATGATGATGTTATGTTGAGATGCAACGTTAGGAAATGTGACCATTGTATCTAGTTTTAAGAGAGCATAAGTTTTTAAAATAAGTTACCTTCAACTTTTATAAGTTTGCATTAGAACTAGGAGATTCAACTGATTTCGCCAATCACACTAAACGATTTGATCGAGGGTTTTGGTCTTACAGAGTATTTTAAGTTTTTAACCAGATAAAAGTATGTGGAGTGTTGTCGATATTAATCGTCAGGTTGTTATTGGTATTAACTTTTGATTTTTAAGATCCCAATCTTTTAAGCAATTTGAGATCAAAAGTATCTAATTATATAAAGATCCATTGTTGGTGTAACTTGAAATTTAATAACTTATTAACCAAAGCAATTTCACGACCTTATAAAATTAATTGATAATTGATAATTGATAATCTATACTCCTTTATAAAGGGTTTAGGACATTCTAAATATAGTAGTCTTAAAATTTTTAAAACCAAAAACATTTCTATAAAAAGGAATTCACTTTTGCTAAGCATAAAAATTCAACATACACATAATTAATATCTTAAATTCTCATACTTGTAACATCCTCCAATATGATGGATCCCATTTAAATCATATGAAGACTTGTAACAGCCCATTAAAAACTTCTAACAATCCATTAAAATCGAGTCTTGCCCAAACCTTAAGTATGCATACTGCATATAAGTCTGTCACATAAAAAACACACACCATTACACAACCCACTGACAGATTCTCCCTCGGCTCACTTACGTTCGCAACCACAAGACCCCTCCACCACCGGACCCTTGAAAAACATTTGCTCGCTACAAAAATAGTCACCGGGTATCCGTCGCCGCATTGCGCGGGTACCCTTCTAGTTGATGTAATGAATATTGGTTGTTCTGATTCAACATTAACAAAATATATAATTCACTTGCGGTATTTTCGTTCTTCCCATGAAGTTTTATAACAATGCATAAAAAATATATCTTAAATATTTAATTGAAATTTAAAGGGATATTATCTCTAGCTAGCTAAATGATAACATTTGTTTTACATGAAAATGGTGACATTATACTTGTAAATTAAAGTATGTACCAAATGAATCCTATGATTTTATTCCATTCTTCTCAACATGCACCCCTCACCCATGTATCAATGCACGTTTTGTGATAAGAATTTTTTTTTATTGTTTTGTCGAATTTTGCTTTACTTTTATTGTTTAATGCTACATGTTCTTATTTAAAGTAACGTGTATTATGTATATGTAACAACGAAAGCTAATTTTATCCATTGACAAGTTTTCTTTTTTGCATTAATATGTTTGATATGGCGTGTAAACTTGAGTGATAATTTCATATTTACTCAACTTAAATATCAAAATTTCATATTTACTCAAAACACAAGTTTTTAGTGCACATATACAATGCTTTTAAAGCATGTGTTAGAAAAATATGGAATTATGAGGTTTAAGTTGGGTATTTATGGAATTGCCCCTTTAATGTATGGACTTTAGTTCATATATTAGGTTTCTTGTTATACATTACTAGTTATAATATCCGTGCACGCGCGGGTTTTTATTTAGATTTTTTTTGAATAATATATTGTATTTATTAAAAAATAATTAATTTAATCTTTATTTTAAAAAATTTAATCTTATTGTTAGTTACTTCTTATCTATATTTTTTGTATTTATCTTCTACTTATATAGTATATCAACAAAATGAATTTATAAATTATAAATTAAAAAATAATAATTCAATAATTACCTAAAAATTATTAAAGATAATCATTTAAAAAGTTTAATCTTATTGTTAGTTACTTCTTATTTATATTTTTTGTATTTATTTTTTACTTATGTAGTATATCAATAAAACGAATTTATAAATAAAAAATAATAATTAAATAATTACCTAAAAAGGAAACATACTTTTTTTCCGAAATACGAAAGTCCCCTTGAAGTTTTGTTTTATTATATAAAAGATCCGTAAGCTTACACCTAGTTAATTATTCGACTTGATGCATCCTATCTAGGGATGGACTTTTAAGTTTTAACCAACCTATAAATATATGAAAACACGAAATCTGGATTATCGATTAAATAGTAATTCATAGTATCGTGGTCATTGTCGTATTATATGTAAAGTTAGTATAAGTCCATCCCTAGATAGTATAATACGACAATGACCACGATATTGTGAGGGGTTTCATTTGTGTATTCGTTTTGACGAGTTTGCTGGGTTTACGACTTAAAGTGTCATGGCTCCTCAAACGTTTACTACAATATGACCTCTGAATTATGATGACCCGAATGGTGATACGTTATATTTAAATCTAGTATTTAATAACATAACACAATAATAGGGAGCTTCGTGTGACGAGTTATATACTTCTGAATTATGATGGCCCGAACGGTATTATGTTGGCAGCATAATACAATAGTAGGGAGCTTCATGTGAGGAGTTATACTTTTGAATTACGATGGCCCGAACGGTGTTATGTTATAACTAAAACTAGAAACCTTAAGTGTGATTACTTGAGAAACCTAAATGAGATAACTAGGACTTGACATACACACACACACCAAACACTACCCCCAGGATACGTGAGTCAGCAGTCTAATCCCTGAGTCACTTTTCACATCAATCACATTATCCTTAAGCCCAGGTGAGTTCATAGCCTCACTCTTTCTAAATGCTTTATAAACCCTGTGAGGGGGATACATGCTACTTGCTTTTCTTTTAACCGAATACAAGTTTTGTTCTTCCATTATTGCACGAGTGATACTATCTGCCACCATTACATAACTAAAATTCATGAGCCATAATCACTTGTAAGCTTTACACAAGTGAACGCGAGTATAGTTGATTGATCTATTGAAGTTTGACACCTCCCGTTGGTTTGCCCCAGCCGGGCCACCAATAAGTACTATACTTGAAACCTCTAAGGATTAACTTTGGCAAGTTATCCTTCTCGTCCCCTCATGGTTTGGTCTACAGACCCCATGATCCGGACTGTTAACGTGCGGTTTCATGAACTTAGTGCAATAACACTCTCTCAACAGTATTGTACTGATCATACAATACTGACACAAAGTGTTAAATTACGGTTTCTACTCACTTTACATGGGTATATATGAACGTAGCCCATGCTTTACTAAACTCGTATTCAACTATTTTCAACTAAAACCTATGAATATCATTCAACTTTTGGGTTGACTCTTTAAGCATGTATCCTAGGTAACTGAACAACTTATGGCATGAAGTGGCACTAGACTTGGAGGACTTTCAAACCCGTTATCATTCAAACACAACATTTCACACTTAGATTCACGAGACCTCTTCTAAATAAAAACTCTGATATTTTAATGAATGATAACTCACTTTATAAAAACGTCTCTTTTCGAGTCGTTTTCTATTATTGTGACTGTGATTTCATGAGGTAATACCTCAGACCTAACATCCACTGCGGTCTGTAAAATGGGGGGTGTTACACAACCCATTTAAGAAAATAGCACATAGAGAAACTACTAAGCAAATATTTTTTTTTTATCTAAAATATCGTTCTTAAACTTCGTTGTTTCACATAGTAACTTAAAATGCAGTCAAAATAGCAAACACCCAAGTTCATGAATTTGTTACACTTATCTACTTACATATAAATATAGTTACCCTGACTTATGATGAGGCGAAAAATGATCCGTTTTTAGGGGGTCATTTAAGCCCGAATCCGAATTTATTTGATCAAATATTGCCCTAAATCGTTCCTTTTGTGATTTTAGGTGTTTGGAGAGTGAATTCTGGAAAAGAAGCCATTTTGGACGTTTTTGGAGCATAAAAGTGAAGAAAACGGCAAAGTACCAAATTTCCATGCTAAAGATACAAGGTGACGGCGTCAAGAGTAATATCTTGACGGCGTCAGACATGAAGATTAAAATACCGAAGGTGGTGACGGCGTCAAACGCCTTCATGACGGCGTCAAAGTGGCAAGAATAAAATACCGTGGTCGGTGACGGCGTCACATAGGCCGTCATAAGTAGATCAAGGCCGTCCGAGGAAGTATATGGCGGCGAGGTGACGGCGTCACATGTAACTCTTGACGCCGTCAGCCTACTTTTCCTATATATAGTTTTCTAGTTTTTTCATTAAAAAAAGAGGGAAGTTTTGGTGAAACCCTAAAGACGAATTTGGTGCCTCTTTTACAGGTTTTTCAAGGGTTCCAAACCCTTGATACCTTGCATTGTAATTGAGATAAGTGTTCTTCTAATTCAATCAATATGTCTATGTGTTGGTTGTTTATATCTTGTTCTTGTCTCAATTCAATTATGCTAGGCTAGATCTCTCTTGTGTTTGCTTAGATCTAATGAAACCTAGATGTTGATTATGTGTTGATTACTTGTTTATTCTTGTTTTTGGATGAATGATTTATATGTTAGGCTTAAGAAAACTGGCAGATCTCCAAATGGTAACATGTTTGAACGTCTTAAGAAACATGAACCGAGGCGTACTAGGTCTTTATTGGTTGTATTTAATGCATGAGCCACTGTTTACAATCCCTATAGTTGTGATGGGTCATGGTGTAGGAGGAGATAAGAGCTCATAGAGTTGGGGAGTTATGTATGCCACCCCACGAATGGTATTAAGGAATACAATCCGTCATCCATACAAGTATAACAAGTAATTAACATGTAAAAGATATCTAGGGAGTAGTGAAGTCTAAGTAAACACAATTTCTCCAATTACTGCTCACAACATTAGTATAATTTAGTTTAATTTCATTTTTATTATTTTATTTTGAATATATCTTAGCTTTGGGTTAGTTGAATAGCAACTAATTCCGCTCACTCTTCAAAAACCCGAGATTTTACTTGCTTTCTAAAAAATATAAAAACACAAAAATAATCATCCCTCACCTCTAGAACTAGTAAATTAGGTTTTCTAATCCTAGCGACACTATTCCTAAGCTGAACGATCAATCCCCCGGTACTTGTCACTATACTATACTACAACGATCAGGTACACTGCCTGGTGGGGGTTGTAAGCTTCTCGAGATCCCTCGAGAGGTAAAGCAAGGTGCGATTCCCACGCATCAACTTACTTGTGTAGTACTATATTGTTGGACACATCTGTTATACAGATACCAATGATTAATGGAAAAATGCACATTCGATTAGCTTACACTCCATTTGCTTTAAACAACAAAAGCATGACTTCCTTTAGTGGACCTCCAACGACAACGCACTGCTCTAACGACCGCAATCTGTTTGCTTGGAATACGATTATGCTGCAATCAGCTCTCTGACAATGCTATGTGGCTGTGAAAATAAACAAAATGAGTTAGGCTATAAGTCTTAAAGGCCAAAATAATTAACATTGTTGCACATAATCATTTATCTATGATATCACTAGTCACCATAGAATCTGCGACTTGAGACTCAATAAAAAGTTAATCACTTCTAAACACTACAAACTGATATAAACTTGTGAAACTATATATCAGATTTGGGTTTAACGTAGTGGGCATAGAGGCAGTTGCTGCTATGTGTTTACTGAAAACCCCGTCTCATTGATCCGTATGATTCGGAATACAATGTTAGATAATAAACCCCAATAGAACCCTAAGCTAATATATACAATGAATTATGTTCTGCCAATCACTTATATACCACTCACTATAGTCAGAATCAAATGAGAAAAAAAAAAAAAATAAAAAGGATAAGAAGTAACCACAACTGTACATTTCAGTTGCACCTACAAAAGAAAATGCATCTTCCATGAATTTCTCCTCCTCATTTGAAATATGGCTGAAAATATTTCTCATTCTTCTTATTTTTTTGTTTTAATTTTTTTTACACATTATTTCTCTCCCTGCTCAATAAACCTTATAATAGGTGTCTATTATATGAACATGCCACAATTTTTAAAAAGTCACCATCAGGAACTCACATATTTTACTTTAGGAGCATCAATAAGCCAATATGAAGCATCAATGTTGTCAAAACTAATAATTTAATCCCAATATAATGAATAATCAAATAACTGTTAGATATTAGGTAAGGGTTGTGATGATGAACTTACGTTTTCGTCATCATCATCAAAGTCATAAACTCGTACGGTGTACAAAAATATTTTGTTCTCATTTGCAAGTACTAATAATCAAGAAAAACTCAAAATAAGTTAGTTAACAACTTATGAATCCGAGTACGAAGCCCCAAAAGAATCGATCTTTATAAGCTCAAAGATACGTTAACAATACCCCACATAAAACCCCTAATTCCAAAAACCCACAAAATTAAACACAAAGCCACCAAAACCCCTCAACTAACACAAGTTTCAACAACAAAATCATAACCAACAATTTTTCACACCAAAAACCCTAAATTTCAAAACCCATAAAATTAAACACAATTTAACCCAAACCCATCAAATTCAATCTTAATTAAATCCCAATTTCAATACCCAGATTTCAATTTAAAATAAATAAAAAAATAAAAGACATTTAATATTCAAAATTAATAAATATTAAAATCTAACTAAGCACTTTCTTCCATCCTTCAGGTGCAGGTAACTCCAATGAAATAACATCATCTTGCGACATTTTTTTGTTCCTGAAAATGAAGAAAATTAGTTGCACTAATGAATTTTAATTGAAGGTTAAGGTATGTAGATTTAAAATAATTGATTAAGGTATAATAACTTACATGCAACTATGAGTGTTAGCATGATTCTTATTCTCCATCTAGATTTGTTGACCTATTGCTGCAATTTAGTAGATAGTAATAATAACAATAATAATAATAATAATAATAATAATAATAATAATAATAAAATTGCATCGAAATTCAAAACGTTTAAAGAATTTTGATACAACCAAAACATATTGAAACCATTTAGGTTGATTCTTTTTCTTCTACATCTTGATCTTTGGATTTGTTTCAAACATTATTTCAAGCTTTGTCACAGATCTTTAATCTTGAATTTGGTTTATTAGATGAAAGGAAAAGAAAAAACCATGAGATGAATGAGTCACTCATGGCATATAGGTTTGAAAACACGTATCTAACATAAAAAGCAGAGTAATGTACTATTTGGTTCTTTTTTTGATTTTAATATATATATATATATATATATATATATATATATATATATATATATATATATATATATATATATATATATATATATATATATAGAAAAGTGAATATGAAGCTGTCTTATATCTAAGCTTACATGCAAAACTATCAAAAATCACTAAAAAATAAGTCATTTTGGTTATTATTTTTTCAAAATTTGAGTAGTGGAACTAATTTAGGCATAGTGAAACGCATTTCAATGATGAAATGAATCAAACTATTGTTGAATCTATAGCTAATTTATTAGTTAATGAAATCACCTAACAATATTATGTAGAAAATTCATGTATCAACGTGAACCCAACTTAAGTAATGTTGTGATGAAATCAAGAGAAAACACTAATATTTTGAAGGACATGAATACATGATACAAATGAGGTAGACTTGATGTTTTCTTGTTAAAATAACACAATTTTTTATGGTTTCGCATGTAAGCTTAAATGTGAGACAACCTCATATTCACTATCCTCATATATATATATATATATATATATATATATATATATATATATATATATATATATATATATATATATATATATATATATATATATATATATATATATATATATATATATATGAGGCAGCATAAATGACAGATTTTGGACAGCAAACTTAAACGACGGTGTTTCGACCGTAAACGTATTAAAGGGTAATTATTAAACTTAGTCAATATATACTTAAATATATAGTGAAAAAGATAAACTACTAAGGGTGCGTTTGGTTTATAAAGGGGTTAGAATTGGATTTGGATTTGGTAATGCTTTGAAAAAGGGGTTAATTCTCCAAATGGACAAGTAGCCCAAAGTGTTTAGCTTTTCTAGACATGCAAATTTAAAATTTTCAAACTAGACATGGGCTACTTTAGGCCTGGGATACCATAGTTAAAAACTTGACACATGTCCCATGTAGTACTATTTTGCCTTATTATGTCTTATTGTAAATGACATATATACTCTCTTATTGAAATTGGGCTACCCACTTTACCTTGGGCTACTTTGGAATTGGGCTACCCACTTCACCTTCTCCGGCCACTACCTCCGAACATCAAACCCAGAATCCGTCGACCCTTCTAGTGGCCACCACCACCAACCTCCGGCAACCACCACCACCATTTGCACCAGATATTAATCATATTTCCAGGATTTTGTTGCTTATCATAGCTTGTAACATTAAAACGAATTCGAATACGGTGTGTATGCTTTTCTGGAGGTTTCAAATTGGAACAAACGTTATTCCTACAGGGCCAATATCATGACCTTGATATATAATTTCAAATGTACACCTTATGTTTTAACAGTATCATAATCTTAATAAACCTTGAGTAGACATATTTGCTAAGAGAAGGATTCTTTAATAATTTTATAAAGAATAATTAGCTAAGAAACTCACTTTCTCAATAGATCTCCTAATTATTTTGAGCTCCACACAACTCCTAGAAAAATGAGACAAATTCTATAAGGAATCAAGCATGGGATAATTCCAATTTTATGCCTAAAATCGGATTTACAACCAACATTGAGTCACAAATCATGCAACTTCCAATTTTGGTCATGTGCTACCTGTGCGACTCAATACATTACTTAACACGTGGCACAATACATCTATCATTTCAACTATTTACCAATCATTATTTGACCCCACTACTATTTTGTTTTATCCGAACTTAGTGCGAGACTGACGGCTATGCTACTTGACTAAGTGTGCGACTGGCGGCAAAAAATCTTTCTTAGATTTGCATGGGGAAGGAACTAGTACTACCACTTGACCTTTTTTTTTTTTTTTTTTTTTTTTTCATTTTCTCTCTAGTTTCTTTGTGTACTTCTCTTCCTGTTGCATAACACTGATACCTTTGTGTGTGATGCTACCATAACCGCGACACTGTTCATTTCCATAATCATTATTAAAATTAATGATGATTGATGATCTGGTAGGTGTTACTGTTTATATGTGAATATGTGATAGTTTAAGTTGTTTATTACTTTGATTAGATAGGCATTTATGTTTTTGTTTTAGATGTATTAATCCTCTTAAGTATTAAGATTTAAATGATTTCCCATTATATATAGTGCCACTAAGTTAACACACAATCCTATCCACTCACTAACTTAAATTTTCCGACCACCCTAGTTTAAGTTTTCCGACCACACACTTACTTTTCCGGCCACTATATCTTCAACCTGCACTGAAAATGTCTTCCCCAAATTTCCCATTTCATGCTAGACTAGCGGTTGAAGCTTGCTCATTGAGCAGAGCTCGTTGATGAGACGAAAAGTGTTACGCTTTTAAGGGGTCATTTAAGCCTTAAATCATGGTTATATGATCAAATATTACCTTAAATCGTTCCTTTTGTCATTTTAGGTACTTTTGAGAGGAAATCTGGAAAAGGAAGTATTTTGGACATTTTTGGAGCGAAAAAGTGAAGAATACGACAAAGTCTCAAATTATGCTGGAAACAGTACCTGTCGGCGTCACGCCTTACTAGGTGACGGCGTCATGTGTTGACAAAGAGGTGGATATGAAGTTTACACGAGACGCGCCAGAAAGAATTTTGAGGTTAAAGAATGACGGCGTTACCCTTTGTAACGCCCAGGCCATCACGTGTTGGAGTAAAAGGAGACGGCCCAGAAAACTTTACAAGGTGACGGCGTCAAAGATGGATCTAGGCAATCCGAGAGTTAGTTTGGCGGTGAGATGACGGCGTCAAGGGCTATAACGTGACGCCGTCAATCTGTGAAATCTATATATACTTTTCTAATTTTCATTCATTAGTGTGGAACTTTAGGGAGAACTTTTGGGAGAAGTTAGGGGTAAACCCTAGGTCGAACTTTACAGTCTTTGTAAGCGTTTTTCACCCTTATTTCATCCATGCTTAATTAAATATAAGTCTTCCATTAATCATTTAATATGTCTATGTGTTGTTTGATTCTATCTTATGCTTGTCTTTACATTAACATGCTAGGCTAGGTTTGTTTGTGTTTGCTTAGATTTAATGAAACCTGGCTATTGATTATTGATTGATGGTTTGTTATTAATTGTTATTGGATGAATGACATTAATGTTAGGCTTAAGATAACTGCCTAATTTCCTATTAGTAACTTGCTTGACAGGCGGTGATGGTGGCAGTGTTAGATGGGAGGGAGAGAGAAAATGAGATAGGAGTTTAGGGAAAGGAGGGTGATTGGTATATATGTAATAAGCAATGAAAAAGAGGGTAAATATGTAATTTACACTATACACGTGTCATGATTTTAACTTAGTAGCCCAGACCCAAAGTAGCATATGTCTAGTTTGAGAAATTTGAATTTGCATGTCTAGAAAAGCTAAACACTTTGGGCTACTTGTCCATTTGGAGAATATATATATATATATATATATATATATATATATATATATATATATATATATATATATATATATACATATATATATATATACATATATATATATATACATATATATATATATATACATATATATATATACATATATATATAGATATATATAGATACATATATATATATACATATATATATATATATATATATATATATATATATATATATATATATATATATATATATACATATATATACATATATATATATATATATATATATATATATATATATATATATATATATATATATATATATATATATAGGTTTAGGTTTAGGTTTAGGTTATTATAAAAAGTGTCTTATAATAACTGTGCTGCAGTTCTATAATTGTGATGCAGTTTGATAATTGTGATGCACTAATTTTTGATGCAGTAATGTGTATAACTGCGATGCACCTTCAATTACTGTATCACAGTTATAAAGTTACTGCATCAGACACTTTTTACACTTTTTATTATAAGACACTTTTTAGAATAACCCCACCCTATATAGGTTAATATATATATATATATATATATATATATATATATATATATATATATATATATATATATATATATATATATATATATATATATATATATATATATATATTCGTCACTACTTAAGGGGTAGTTTTGTCTATTCAATTGGCAGTTTTTAAATTTGTGGATCCCTACAAAGAAGTTGGATGTATCTTAATTACTTTTCAATTGTTTAAAACATTATCTATAAAACAACGAGTCTAACGTCAAATATATATATTGATTTAAAGACTGCAATTCAATGATGCATGTCTAACAAATCACATACTTCTTTGTTTTCTTCTATTTATTAGTTGTACGAGTAAACCCAATGAATAACCAAGATGCATCTAATTTTTCTTCTATGAATGAATTTTCTTTAAAACGCGTTTAGATGCATAGATTATGTTATTAGATGCACGTTAGGCTTAACCTTGAATTTAAGCATATGAAACTCGGAGCTGGAACAATAACTAGATGCATCATTTAAATTCTTGTTATACATGAAATAGATGCATAAATTTGTTTAACAAAAGTTTCAGATGCATTCAAGATAGATGCATTCGAATCTCACATTTAGCCTTAAAAGAATCAAATATTAGATGCATCAAAATAAAGGTTCACAATATTCGTCACTATGTTTTTGTTTTTTGACGTATTAAAAATTGCTTGGTATAAACCTTTTATATTTTGCCAAATTTTTTTCAATGGTTGAGGATGCATGTGGATGCATTTAAAATAATGGCATCTTGCAATTATGAAAGATTTTTAACTTTTTACTTGTTTTCGAGAATGGAGTCTGACAAAGAAAAAATATAAGGATGAATGGATTTCAATTTTGAGGATAAACGAAGGAAGACGCTGATTAAAAAATAGGGAATCTGGCAATATGCAATTTTACAGTTATACCCTCATTGCATGAAATAAGTTTGTTGTTTATTTACAATTATGCCACTTTTGATCTTGTCCATTGATGCATCATCTAATGGTTAAAATCACTTCTTATTATTCTCATTTTTAAGTAATATTCTTATTGGATATATATATATATATATATATATATATATATATATATATATATATATATATATATATATATATATATATATATATATATATATAAAGAATGAGTTCCCTATTGAATGTGAGCACTAATGTCACAAGCCAAGAAACTCAAATATGTGATTTAAGCTAATGAATTTACTACATTCAAAGCTTATTTTGAAGCTTTTAAGCTCAAATCTATATATGCATACAAAATAAGTTACAAACGCAAGCCAAGAAACTCAAATATGTGATTTAAGCTAATGAATTTACTACATTCAGAGCTTATTTTGAAGCTTTTAAGACTTTTAAGCTCAAATCTATATATACATACAAAATAAGTTACAAACGCAATGAGAGAATTAATGGAGTGCCTCTTGATATCTCCCGCCAACTTATTGCATCAGTTAAAATGTATTGAACAGTCTCACCAAATTCCTAATTATCTTTCACACTTCACACACCCTTTCTCCCTCATATTCTCTTTCTAAAAATTCGGCAAATCAAAAGCATAGTAAATTATGATCTCCAGGAATTAACTATAGACTTAGGTGATGAAGAGTCGGGACCTTATGATGGATTGCCTTTTCCTCACCTCATTCTATTGTTGAAGAAACTGAAAGTGATTCTCGATTGGACACCCCTTTGAAATCTAGTTTTTATGATAATAATAATAATCAGAGTGAATTTTCATCTTGGTTATGTGTTTCAATTGCCCTATCTAGTGAGGAAGTTCGCTGTTAAGAACTATAGATATGAAAAAAAATAAATTTTGAGTTTTCTTTTTTATTTTTGTTTTTCTTTTCAATTAAGTTGAATTTGTGATGTTATATTCATTGGTTTTTGTAATTAGAATTTGAGTGAGAGTAATGAAAGGGTGGTTGTGATGAGAATTGATATGTTGGGTGATATGAAGCAACAAGATGGCTAAGAAAATCGGTTGTTTTTGCAGCTGCATAAGAGTTAATGGCTGATGTAATCAATGGCATATAAAATAAGGTATGATTATAAAGTGTGTTCATGGGATATTAAAGCGGTTAGTTTTGGGAGGATTTTTTGTATTCGTTTGTTTCACCGTTATTTCTAGAGTCTGATGAAATTTCATAAACTAATTGCTTATCGGGTTTGCTACAGGAAACCAAACCTAGACAAGACAAAAAAGTAGAGTCACATCTGCACCCATCACCAGCCTGGCCCGGGTATAATTTTAGATTCGGCTTTCCTAACTGGCAAAATATATGTTGTGTAGCAAACATGCCACGTGAAACCCTATGAATCCAAGATTTTTTTTAAATGAAGGTTAGCGGTTGTATTAATATTTTGATTATAAGGCGATAATATAAGTTTATTTATCTATGAAGTTATGTTATCTTTAACTTAATAACAATAAAAAAGTGAAGTATTGGTTTGTTCATGCACATGGGACAGGCCTAAGAATATTTATCGGCATTTGATGTACGTATCTGAAATAATAGTTAAGACTTGAAGTTGAAAAGCTAGAGATATGTTTGTGATGCGTTTGTTCAAACTGATTTCTATAGTTTGAACTGATTTTGGGTAATAAAAACGTTTTAGTAGACTATTGCTAAAATTGTTAAATATGAATAATCAAGTAAGTGATAGTGTTGTATTTATTTATTTTTAATTTGTTTATATGTAGATATGAGTTTGTATTAATTTCTTTTTTAGTTTTTAGATGATAGATGTGGTTATAGGAAGTGGAGTTGTTTCTGTGTATGTATGGATTGACTTTTGCTAGAACGAATTTGTTGTTCGTATATAGTTTATATTTTGCAAATTTGTGTTTGTAAATGTACAAAGGTGCAAAGGTGCAAAGTCAATAGTAATCTCATGTTTTTCAGTGAGTAGGCCCTAAAAACTTTGTGGTGAGGAGGCCTGATGAGTGGGAATTGCATCAGGCTTTACCTCTCGAGGGATCTCGAGAAGCTTACAACCCCCACCAGGCTCGGAGGGGTGTACTAGGGGTTTCGTGTACTAAAAATGAGTACAACGCTAAGGGTTTGGGAAAAATTAATTGACTTTACTAGCTAAATAATATGACTTAAATAGTCAAGTAATTATGATACAGGTTTAACACAAGGGTGATCCTAATGCCTCTTATCATGTAGTAAAGCCTACTACACGAATGTAGTCTCACTAGCGGTCTCGGGATGCATCACTAACGAAAGTTCTAGAATCTAAATGCTACCGGTCCACTCATAAGCACTAAAAGTAAATGCTTTTCCTATCAAATCTAAAGGTGAACCTCACATATTTGGGTGGAAAATTTTTTCTGAATAGTACGGTTTGGTGCTAGTGGTACAATCTCCTATCCATGAGATGCTTGCTATGGCTAAAGTTTCACTCCTGAATGTTGTAAAAAATTTTAAATTTGGCGCTAAAATTACACTAACAAGTATTTCTCTTTGTTTTATTACACACCTACCATCAAACAAAAAAACTCAAGTGAAAGTGTATCCTATAAGGTATCATCATTTACCCTCCCCTTACACTTAGGATGAACATTGTCTCCAATGTTCAATTAAAGAATGTAAAAGTAAAACAGGTAAAAGAATGAAATCAAATACTCCCCTGATTCGTTCGGTGTGGATAGTGTGTTAATAAGGTTAGATCTTCCTCCAAGAAAATGAACAATCAAAGCTTCCCTTCCAGAATATAAATCATCTTCTTGTTATAAATAACTTGTTAAACCTGAGAAAACAAACAAGGCAACCTCGCGTAAAATCGGCGGCAATCTATATATACTAACAAATCCTAGAAAACAATGTAAGATATAATGCTTGTGGAATGAATGTTTGCAGATTTCCTGGAGTTTATAAAACTAAAGAATTAACAAAAACTTTAAGACTCTGTTAGAAAAACAAAACTAGCAAAATTTCCAGAATTTTACACATGACGCCGTCAAGAGTAAAGTCATGATGCCATCAGAAGTGACCTGCAGAAATCTTTACATTAAGTTTCCGGAAAATTTCTAGAAAAACTTATTCCCTACTTCCTGGAAAATCCTGCAAAACATCATTATGACTCGATACAAGCATTTGACTCTAACAAATACGAATATACATGTCCATTTAATATTGTGGAAAATCATGATGAATTTTGTTTCTTAAAAACATATTTGGGGTTTCCCCTTACACTTATCTTTTGCGAAATACCTTGGTATGAAGTTAAGACGAAGTCAAATGACAAAATAAAGTATTTTCACCATTTTATTTTTGAAACATGATCTATCAACAATAAAAATAAAGCATGCATACGGAAACAAATAACACTCAAACAATTAAAAATCACACAAAGCATGGGTTGCCTCCCAAGAAGCGCTTTTCTTTTTTTTACGAGTCTTGTAGCTAGACTCAAGGTCATGGGCAATTACGTGACGTCATCTCTCGAGATGATGTACCCCATATAATTACGATCCTCACTATCGTGGCGGTGGTGTTTCAATCGATCGATACTCGCTGTCACCTCCCCTCCTCCTTTACTGATCAAGTTAGCTATCCCATCTTGGCCTATGCCTTCAATTGTGAAGGGCCCATACCACCAGGGACTTGGTTTATCGGGAGGTATTGTTATCTCCGAGTGTCTTAAGAGTACTAGGTCTCCTTTCGCGAATGGTACATGATTCCCCATTGGTTGACTATATTCAAAATTGACATGAACTTTGTTGCAGCCTTTGCTTCCTTCATGTTTAGTTTCTTTGTAACTTTTGATTCTCGCTTCCCATGCAAGAATCTTTTCCTGAACACGAATAGGCGATGTGTCAATGTTGTTTTTGAGCTTTCTCTTCATCAAGCTTTCTTGTGCACATCGCGGGGTCATGGGAAAGCTAATCTTTCTTTTTCTTGACTTAAGCTCAATTTTCCTATTTTCATACCTAATAACAGCTCTTGCGGTGGTAAGGAATGGTGCTCCAAGAATTATTGGTATGCATCCACCTCCTTTATCATCGATGATCATGAAATCAACGGGATACATGAATTCTGCGACATTGACCAGCACATCTTCTGTGATTCCCAGGGGGTACACATAAGAGTGTCCAGCGAAGGATAGCCTAACACGGGTGGTGGCTGGCATTTCTGATGTTAGTTGGGTGTAGATAGTTAGGAGCATAAGATTTACTTCCGATCCTTGGTCGGCGAAAGCATTCAGACATTGCAAATTCCCAATTCTGGCTGGTATCTCAAAGTTCCCACACGCCATCTGCTTAGTAGCTACTTTTTGTACAAGTAGTTTCTCAAAAACCGGTCCCCCAAGTAAGGTATCATACTCATCTTTCCCCTCTTTCTCCTTCTCTGAAACCAGTTTGGAGGATTGGTTACGCCCGTCACCCTTTATCCAATTTGTTATGGTGTTTTCGTTTATATCATGTTTTAGGTAGTAACTTAAGGATTGGGATTTTGGTGGTTCTTCTATGGTTTGTTCACTAGGGGTTTCTACTTTCTCATTATCCGTGTGGACAATTGTGATGGAATTAACAAATCGGGTAGTGGGGGTGGCGCTTTCTTTCCTTAGTAACATTATTTTAGGGGTTTTCTGGTTTGCATACTCCTCCACTAAGCTCATCATCTCCTTCATTTTCTCTTGCATCTCCTCCTTTTGTTTATAAACTGCTTCCTCGAATCTAGCAAGCCGCTCAGAATGGGTTGCCATATATTCTCTCATTTGAGCTTCAAATTCCGGGCTAAGTTTTTCAGGAGGAGAATAAGGTGGGGCATAATTTTGAAAGGTCTCAACATTCTCTCTAGAGGGTGACTCTGATAATGGCGTTGAAGTCATTTTCGAGACAGAATTGACAGCAGCCCGTCTAGGACTTAAAGGTCTCTTTTGCCTTTCCTCGAAATAGTCAACTTTTGCCTCAAGTGTGCAAAGGAGTTCATCGAAGATTTGATTAGTCTCTCCAGGTGTCGAGATTGCTTTTATGGCCGCTTCTATAGTGTGATTAAACTCCCATAATTCTTGATTATCGGCGGCAAGTTCGTCAATAATTTCCCAAGATTCCTCGGCGTTCCTATCACGCAATCTACCTCCGGCGGCTCGATCGATGGTACGTTTGGTGTGATAGTCGACATGGTCATAGAAGATTTGAACTAATAACCAAAGATTTATACCATGATGAGGGACTTTTTGGAGTAGATCCTTGAAACGAGCCCATGCTTCGTAGAAAGTTTCACCTTGATGTTGTTGGAACATCAAGATATCATTTCTAAGCATCGCAGTTTTCCCTGGTGGGAAAAATTGAGCAAGGAAACGAGTGGTGAGATCATCCCATGAGGTGATGGATCCCGCGGGTAAACGTTCAAGCCATTGACTAGCTTGATCACGTAGAGAGAATTGGAATAGGCGTAATCGGGTCGACTCTCTAGTTGTAACATCAAGGTCTATAGAATCTACGATTTTAAGGAAATCCAGGAGATGTTGATTAGGATCGTCGGAACGAAGTCCATGGAATGCACATCCGCTTTGCACCAACCAGATGGTGTCGGATCGCAAGGGGGACACATTGGCTCCTTGGGTGAGCTCAATAGTGTTTCGATAGCCTTGGTGGCTAGGACGAGAATACTCTCCTAGGATTCGGGGCCTAAGAGGTTGGTTTGCTAGTGGTGGGTTTTGTGGGTGGTTTTGTTGTGGTGGGTTGATAGGTTCAAAGATGTTACCACCTTCCATGATGTCGGATGGTAAAGGTTATGAACAAAGACACGAAGAAATAGATAGACTAAAGAAAACCTAAAAATAAAAATAAAATCTTGCTACAAAGGAATCTAGCAAGTAGACCTAATAAAAAGAAATCATAACCTAGACAATAACTATTCCCCGGGCTGCGGCGCCAAAAACATGATGTGTGGGAATTGCACCAGGCTTTACCTCTCGAGGGATCTCGAGATGCTTACAACCCCCACCAGGCAGTGTACCTGATCGTTGTAGTATAGTATAGTGACAAGTACCGGGGGATTGATCGTTCAACTCAGGAATAGTGTCGCTAGGATTAGAAAGCCTAAAAACTAGGTCTAGAGGTGAGGGATGATTCTTTTTGTATTTTTATATTTTATGAAAAGCAAGTAAAAATCTCGGGTATTGGAAGGAGGGGCGGAATTAGTTGCTAATCAACTAACCCAATAACTAAAGATGCGATCAAAATAAAATAACAAAAATGAAAATAAAACTAATTAAACTAGTGGTGTGAACAATAATGGGGAAAATTGTGTTTACTTAGATTTCATTACTCCCTAGATATCTTTTACAAGTTGATAGTTTGTTACAGTTGCGTGGATGACGGGTTATATTCCTTAATACCATTCGTGGGGTGGCGTACGTACTTCCCCAACTCTATATGCTCCTACTTCACTCCTATGTCGAGCCTGCAAGAAGCTCCTAACATGGGATCATTAGAATTCGCTCATGCATTAAATACAACCATAAAAACCTAGTACGCATTGGTTCATGTTTCTTAAGACGTTCAAGCATGTTACCCTATGGAAGTCTGCCAGTTTTCTTAAGCCTAACATCGAAATCATTCATCCGTAACAACTATAAACAAGCAATCAACCCATAATCAACATCTAGGTTTCACTACATCTAAGCAAACACACAAGAGATCTAGCCTAGCATGTTAAACTCAAGACAAGCGTAAGATATATTCAAACAACACATAGACATATTGAATGAATTGAAAGGATACTTATCTTAATTGAACATGAAAGGTTTCAAAGGGTAAAAACCCTTGAAAGAACAGTAAAAATCGTGCTAGGGTTTCTCCAAATTATCCCTCTAATTTTCCTCTCTTAATGAATGATAATTGCAAAACTATATATAGATTTTCCATCGTGACGGCGTCAAGAAGAAATGTCTGACGCCGTCAACTCGCCGCCCATAGTAATATCGGATTGCCTAGATCCAGATCTGACGCCGTCAAGTGCAAAGTTACTCTGGGCCATCACATGCAATGGGACCATGACGGCCTATGGTGACGCCGTCATGCCCTTAGTGTAAAACTCTCTGGACCGTCACGGACTTTATCCACTTCACCTCTTGTTTTACTCTTAACGCCGTCATGTAGAACCTTGTGACGCCGTCAGGTACTGTTCCCAGCAAGGGAAATTAAGACTTTGCCGTTTTCTTCACTTTTATGCTCCAAAAACGTCCAAAATGCTTCCTTTTCCAGAATTCACTCCAAAAGTACCTAAAATCACAAAAGGAACGATTTAGGGCAATATTTGATCAAATAAATTCAATTCAGGGCTTAAATGACCCCCTAAAAACAGATCATTTTTCGCCTCATCATATACCCTTACACTTGAGATTTGCTTGTCCTCAAGCAAATGCGCTTTTATTCTAATCAAAATACAAGTTAGGGGTCATTTAACACTAATATAAAAGTAATTACAACAAATAATCGTTCCACTAAAGACCAAAGACAAGCACGGAGGTCATACACTAGCACCTCACAAATAGTGTTTAGATACTCACATCTCTCGGGTGTAATAAAGTATATATCACAATATGGAAATGGAAAACATCTCTCACTACCTGTCATAGCAAAATAGATTACCATAGGCTTGGGAAAGGATCAAACCTCCACCACTTGGCGTAAGCACCTAGGATAAACTATCAAAGAGGTCTTTTAAAGGGTTATAATGTTAGGTGTAGGGATATGGAAGACACGGTTTTGTTGGATATAGGCAATCTTTACTGGTGGCGAGTTAATCATCTTGGTTAATTACATGTACAATATGGCGTTGTTAAGCCAAGACTAGACTTGACTTAAGCTAATAAATGAAAAATAACAAAACATAAAATAAAAATAGAATGAAACGGGATGGTAGTCCGTATGTTTTTTTTCTCTTTTCTTTTTTTTCTTTTTCTATATATATATTTTTTTTCTTTTTCTTGATTTTTTTTTTTTTTTTTTTTTTTTTTTTTTTTTTTTTTTTTGTGCATACACTCTTACCCTACCATCCAAAATAATACATCATATGGAATGAACATTCCCCTTACACTTGAATTTTTACATACTTTAAAATAAACTAATCTTATGACTCGAATTAAGATAATCAAAACACTTGGAGTACTTTTAAGATTAACGCACATATGGGGGTAATAATATGATGTTCTTCCCCATTACTTCATAACATAAGTACTTTACCCATGAGGCCCAATCGTCCCAAAACAATATGAACAAGGATATGACTCGACTTAGCAACCATGTAATTAATTAGATAATTAACTAAGGGTTTAAACAAGTAACAATAATGCACTAAAGATGAGTGCATACACGGAAGGCTAAGGCGATTTGGGTGTACATTTAAGTGGGTTGTAACAAATTCTTCCTTTAAGTAAGATGCTTAAAGTTAGAAACGAAAAGATAGGCTCGGAGGGGTGTACTAGGGGTTTCGTATACTAAAAATGAGTACAACGCTAAGGGTGTGGGAAAAATTAATTGACTTTACTAGCCAAATAATATGACTTAAATGGTCAAGTAATTATGATATGGGTTTAACACAAGGGTGATCCTAATGCCTCTGTCTGAGCTTTAGAAAGCAATTCAGGATTCATTTTTCTTTGTGCACAATTAATGGGGTATTTAGCATTGGAAAGATTTGAAGTTCTAGCAAGCATTTAAGAAGATCATAGCTGATGCTTTGTTTCAGTTGGTTGTTGGCTGTTTATTGTTTTTCATTAGTCATTGTAACTTATTAATGTCCTGTTTAGTTGAGCTAGAAATAGTCTTACGATGTATTTTCTAATTCTATAAAAGTATATTGTCCTTAAACACTTGCAGTCACTTTAGAAAGTAATACATTGCATGTTAATGGTATCTATAAACATTTTTCGCAACCTCTGGTTGTTTCCTACTTAGTTATTTCGGAGTTAAGACATAACTAAAAGTTGACTCATTCCTAAGTAATTTAGGAAAATTTTAACTTTTTTTTGGCATTGTCCTAATTCACTCCAATTTTCGTTTTCTTTGCAGATGTTTCATCAGGCCTGTAGCCCGGTGTTCGTCTATTTATTCTCCCATATATGTGCAGGAAGTAAGAAGGCATGTGCATAAAGCTGTTGTGGCTGGAATCCGAAAGAGAATCAATATTGACATTCCAGTACGTATACTGAGTTTTCTAATTAAGGTGGCAATATCCCAATTACATTAGACATCTGGCTCATGCATCAGTTGAGAGGGGGATTAAGGTAGAATAGGTTTGTCCAAATAGGTTAAATAACATGACAAAATAAGTCTGTCATAATAAGTTCTATAAGGTAAAAGTCGCTTTGTCTTGGTTAAATAAGATAGCAAGATAATCCTGTGAAACTAGGTATCTTCGAAGTGGTGACGCGGGCGGGTGAGCTACTGAGCTAGCTTAAATAACGTAGCACAATAAATCTGTCAAACTAGGTTGTATAAACAATTGGAAGGGAGCATCGAGTTCTAGGTTGTTTTGGCCACTAAAGTGGACTCCTTATTTGGAATAACCTGTTTCACAATCTGGATTCTAAAACTTCCATGAAACTTATGCAGGCACTAATTGCTTTCTCTTTTGATGCCGCTTATTTTACATCTGGGATCATGATATCTAAACCAACAGTTAAGCTCCAGACTTGCATTTTAGCATCAATAGGTAGCAGGTTTAAGTACTTAATTAAATTGAAGAATTTGGATAAGTGATAACAAACAGTAGCTTTAATAGTGACAAAATTGGGCGGGTCACGTAAACGGTTCAAAACTGACACTTCAATACAGGGCAGATTATGTCGGGTCAGCTTGACCCCAGAAGACATCATGTCCAGAATTAAGAATAGATAGCATGCATGGTAACAAAAGTAATCATCTCGGTAATTAAATCGTATATTTTTAAAACTGATTTAGGAGGTTTAACTGAGTGTGGTAAGTTGACCAAATCGTGTATTCATCATCGACTATGATTTCCCTTGTGTATACATGAAGTCATAAACCTTAAACCTTACGTACTTCTTATAAGCGGAAAGCTATTGAAAATATGTCACCAACCAGGGTCTTTGTTTAAGAGAGTACTATCCTTTTATGTTGAATTAATATATGTGGTAAGATGGTAGGTTGGGTAGTGGGTTAAAAGGGATCAATATAAAATATGTGCTTTGGTTCGTGTTGTTGAAGCCTCATGCCCTTACTTTAAGCTTTAAAAAAAAGATACCTATCGATGATTCGATCATACATGATATATAGCTTTTTCATTAGGACTTAGAAAAGCTGGAAGTGAGTTACTAATTTAGAGAACGTTGGAGTGAAATTTTGGAACTCAGTAGTGTTGATTTGACTTTTTGCAGGAGTTGGTGACGAAAGAACCTGAAGATGCGATTCTTGCAAAGCTAGAATCTCAAAGAATTCATGAGTATTTGTAGCAGAGTGACTTTGAACCTGACCAAAAAAAGAAGGGTGGTAGGAAACCAGCTGCAACTAAGGCATCAACAACAACAACAACAACAAAGAAAAGAGGCGCAGCTGCCAGGCATTCAGTGAACTTGAAAGTTACATTGCATTCTTTTTCTTTCCTTTTTAACTTGAAAGCTATTATCTCACTTGAAAGTTATATTGAACTTGAAGGTTATATTGCTTTCTTACATATCTTAATGGATCATAATTAGTGTTACTTATTTATTCTTTCAAGAGGCATGTAATACATCATTTTTTCTCACGACCACAATAGCTGCAAGCCTGCGTTCGTTTAGCACTTGGATCACAAACACCTTCCACATGTTGAAGAAAATGTTGATGGCCTTTCAGTTCGACCATGGTCTCTGCTGCTGTTCATTCTAGGATCAAATAGTCATCATTTTTTATTGGCGTAGGTGTTAATTTATATATTGTTTTTTTTTTTTTTGTGTGAGATTGTTGGGTCATGATGTCTCATTAACACGAGCTTTGTGCGTTACACGAGCTTTGTTAATTTATAGTAACTACTAACTAGATATACATAATCCTTGCAAAGCTGATGATTCTTTACAGTGAACAAAGCTCGTGTAACGCACGGGTCATGATGTCTCATTAACCCTTAAAAAAAGTAGGAGAAAGAAAATAAATAAGAGAGAGAGAGAGAGAGAGAGAGAGAGAGAGAGAGAGAGAGAGTTATTGTAAGAGAGATAAAATAAATGAGATAAAATAAATAAAAAAGAAATATGACAAATAATGATTAAATGCGTAGTTAAAAATTTTAAGAAAATAAAAGCTAAAACATGATATGTTTGAATCATGAAAAATCAATAGTAAGGTAAGGAATATAATCTTTTAGTTTAAATCCATAATGAGAGAATTTAAAAAAAACATCAAACATTTTATTTGAGTTTTCTTTTAATCTACACGATACCCATAAACCAAATGGGCCCTAACAAATAAAAAATAAAAAATAAATAAGATTTACAAACTTTAAAATTCTTTATTACAAGAAAAGATTTTATTATTGTTTTAGTTATATAAATATAAAAACAATATATATTTCGAATTCAGTTTTCGGTTCGATTTTGACCCGAAAATCTATTTACAAATGCGGTTCGACTTTTTTTTTTTTTTTTTTTTTTTTTTTTTTTATTATTATTATTATTATTTATAGTTCGTTTTTAGTTTTCGATTCATGTGAGTATTTAGTCGAATTATGAACACCCCTTCCACTTTTAGAACATTAGTTATTTAGTTGTGGGACATAAGTGCCTAATAGATTATAGATCAACATTTTCAATTTCATATATCACGGCTTTGCCATTCATACTTGGATGGTGATGTGTATTAGGTGATGTACTTTAGTTTGAAAAGGGTGGTGATGTGTATTTAGTGATGTACTTTAATTTGAAAAGGGTGGTGATGTATTTTTAGTGATGTGTTTTAGCTTGATTGTCAAAAGATTAAGGACCTGTTTGGTTTACGGTTTTAGCAGTTTTGAGACAAAAGATTTATCAAATCAATTGTTTGGCGTCTTTTTTCTTTCACTGACACATGGTGTCATCCTGAAATTTGAGTCCAGCCTAAACTAGTGGGGTTTCACAAAATCCAACCAATGAAAATTTACTTTTTATTTGGTCTTTTTTACAACCACATGTTTATCCATTATTCTTTTTATTTCTTATTTCTTTTAATTCAATACAACGCATAATTCTTAGTCCAACCGCGTATAATAAATACGTTTTCTTTCTTTTAAATTCACCTCAAATTCAAATCCTATATCGAATTCAAATCCTAATCCAACCTTACTTATAAACCAAACGAACCCTGAGTGATTAACCGATTAGGTGTAGTTTTCCATCATGAAAACCCTCTTGTTTACATTCATGTTAACGACACGTCATCCTTGTTCACTTTTATTCACTCGTAACTTACACTTACGTAACCCGCACCCATCATTTACTTATATCAAATATTCATTTAAAAAAAAAAAAAAAAAAAAAAAAAAACATTCAGACAACATCACATACCTCACACCTTCCATGATCCAGCCACCACGTTAAACAAACCTATTGTAAAAGTCACCCTTAACGCGTGAAAGAGGAGAGAGTGTAATAGTATCCAGGGTTCTAAATAGCGCGCCATAGCGGCGCTATAGCGGCGCCATAGCGCGAGGCGTGGCCTCCACGTTACGAAACAGGCCAAGGCGTCTTCTTAAGGCGTAGCGTGTTATGAAGCGCGAAAAAGCGTGGTAAGGCGTGCTATAGCGTGAAGCGTGGCGCTTTATTTTGAAGCTTTTGTAGGATTTAGTGATTTACTATTATTGGGCTAGAAGGAACTTGGGCTTGGGCTAACTTTATAAATCAAATGCTAAAAGATAATATAACAAGTGAATGTGAATATGTGAATGTGATGTTTTATACCGTAGTTTTTAGGTTTTTACATTTTATCTTTTAGCAGTTTACTCTCACGGAGAAGGTTTTATTTAAAGAAATGACGAAAAATGCAATAATAGTTTAGCTTTTTGAGTTTATTTCTTATGTATAACGCGTTTTGTAAACTTGATGTATTATATATATATATATATATATATATATATATTATATATATATATATATATATATATATATATATATATATATATGAAATATGATATAAATATATAAATCTATAAAAAATTATGCCGCCTTGGTCACGCCTCAAAAAACGCTATAGCTTCGCTATAGCTCGTATAGCTTGAGGCTTGGTTTCGCCGCCACGCCACGCCTCACGCTATTTATAACCTTGATAGTATCGCTTACTTTCACTCACCGTCACACATTTTCTCACGTGTAAAAGTAACACGGACCACGTACAACCAAACAAACTTTCACCTCTTTAAGAAAAACCATACTCCATCCGTATCAAAATAATTGTCTTGAAATCTTTCTTTTTCAACTTTAATTTTAAATAATTTTGTTTTGTTATATAATACTTGATTAAAATTATCCTAATAAAAATATATTTAAAACTCAGTTTATTCATATATTTTTCATCAAATATTATATAACATACATAAAATATTTAAAATTAAAATCGAAAATAGAATACTTCAAACATGATAATTATTTAGGGACTAATATATATTTGGCTATGAAAAAATAGTAATGCTTCGCATGAAAAATATATGGAGTTTCTGTTCGAGCAAATACATGGTCAAACATATCATTGCATTAATATGGCAATTGAATGTGTGCACGACACCCTTCTAGAAGTAGCACGCCATGATAGTTTGTTGGTCTTCATGCACTGAGCACGACGTACTGTAAAAGAGCATCGTCCCCTTTCTTATTTATGGGCCTTAGAGGCTACACACCTAAAGAGGTTTGCAGTTTTTCTAATTAAATGAGAGGTATGTAGATTATTACTATTATTAACCTAACGTCGAGCTATTGTCCCTGCCCCTTACAATATCGTCATCCGGTAGAGTTTAACTACTAGTTATAGATGCATTCGTAAGATTTAAGATGTGTGTGTAAACTTATATACATCACACATTTGCAAATCTAATGGACGAAATTTAGATGTAATTTCCTCTATACATTTTTGGTGGATAACCCACGTGACAAATATGTGTCGACTTTTAGAGTACTTGCTAATATAGTGGTACAAACTTTACTATCCATGTTACAAACTAGTAGAGCATGAGTTACAAGGGTCTTGTCCTTATTATTACCACACTCAGAGATAAGTAGCACCCTTCACCTCCATAATCCATGCCACATAACTCATTTCCAAAATCCCTTCACATGGAGGTCACAAGTAAAAAATTATACTTTTCCTTATTACTCATCATCATCCATTTGGCTTCTCACTTCACACTTGCTACTACTACTCCATCCAACACATGGGTTGGTTCAAAATACCAAATCGAATGCACAATGTGTGCTGCTTGTGACAACCCATGCGACAAACCACCACCACCATCACCACCAGAACTACCACCACCATCACCATCACCACCACCACCATCACCACCACCACCATCACTTCCCCTTTGCCCACCACCACCAAAACCACCACCACCATCACTTCCCCTTTGCCCACCACCACCAAAACCACCATCACCATCACCACCATCACCATCACCATCACCAGCACCACCACCACCATCACCATCACCACCATCACCATCACCATCACCAGCACCACCACCACCATCACCACCATTACTTCCCATCTGCCCACCACCACCACCCTCAACCGGGGTCTACTACTACTACTCACCACCACCACCATCATCAAATACCATTACAAGTTCCTACCCATATTACTATCAGAACACACCACAAGGACTACAATTTGAGTCAGCAGCCAGCACTACCATGGTCTCATTTTCTAGTGCCACCTGCATGTTAGTACTACTAGTTACTATCTTTTTATAAGTTAAAGATTCAGTACAGATTTTTATTATGAATAAAATGTTGAAGATTTTAAGGTTCTAAAGCTAGGGAGTTTGAGATTATGGAATTTACTGAAGTGCCCATCAATTATTTATGGATTTAAAAGGGAGTTATTATAGCGTACATAGGTGGAACTCCTTCTCTTTTACTACGTATTTTTGTTGTTGGTGTTGGTGTTGGTGGTGGTGGTGAAGTGTTTTTGTATATATTTGATGACTCATGTCCTTTTCTGTAATTTGTAATGACTGTTGAGTTTTATAGTTGGAAAGTAAACTAGTGTTTTTAGTTATTTTTGTTCAATTTGTTTATGTTACTCAGTAAAATGTTTCTTTGTTGTTGGATTCATTTTTTGAAATGTTTATTTTTATTTTTCATCACCTTGATTAATTAGTACTTGTATTAATTGTTATTGTGCAAATGCTATAAGATATTTGTTTGTTACTTAAAAAAAAGTAAAAATTACGGATCTAGTTGTATTTAGTAGGTTATTAACTACTACCTCCGTCTCAAAATTATTGTCCACATTTTCATTTTGACATGTCTCAAATTAATTGTCCACTTTTCTTTTTAAGTAAAAATTAAAGAATATTATATGATAATATTCTTTTTGAGTGGTTGAAAATAAAAATGACCCCACTTTTATTAATATTTGTAATTCTTTTCTCTTGACAATAATTTTTAGACGGAGGGAGTACTACGTAAAAGAGATGTATGTGGACCCTGTTTCATATTCTGTCTCATTTGGCGCATAAAATCATAGCGCTTTGGCTACGAAACTTTTTTCGAATGGAAGGGTTTTTAATGGAGAGATTTTGGTTTGATTTTTAATTGTGAATAGAAGGGTTTTTAGGTTTTGAAAGGAAGATGATGAATTATATATACTTTAGGAAAGGAGTAAATGGTTCGGGTAGAAGTTAGTGAGACATTTGGTTTTTTGCCATTTCACTTTGAAACATTTTAATCATTTCACTTTATGACAGTGACGATTTCCACACGAGTAGTTTCTCATAAAAACGACGCTTGTGCTCGTTATCTAGGCATATCAAATGGACGATTTTTGCAATTTAATCTTTTTTTAAATAAGTTATAAAATGTGGTACTACTTTTACCCCTCCCACCCCTTTATTACCCACTTTATTGACATGACAAAATAGTTTTTTATAATTTTTTGTTTCATATTATTTTTATTTTTATTTTTATATATATTTTTTTTACAATTTTTGACTTGTCAAATTTTATATTTTATGTCCAGTACTTTTTTTCGTCTGTTTTACTCACTTTATTGACAGGATAAGACAGCTTTTATGGCTTTCTACTCCGTATTTTTTATGTTCGACTACTTTTGACTTATCAAACTTTATATTTTCTGTTCCATTTATTTTTTATTTCACAGTTTTATAATAAAAACAAAATTATAAAAATAAAAAATATATATATAAAATTAAAGGTATTAATTGTAGTTTAGGGGTGATACCAATATCCAATCCTAACTTAAAAATCTTGGGTGAGAAGCTTTTTGTTGGATTCAATTCAGAAATGTTAGGCATCGGCATTATAGTGGAAGGTGTAGCTCGTCACTTCTAGGTGGCAACTCGCCACCCTTACCACTGCACCGTCCCAAGCTACTCGTGCCTCACCACTTGATCTTTGCTCGTCTGCACGGCGAGCTCAAAAAGCTGACAAACAACTGTTGGGGTGTGGCCCAAGTGAATATACAAGGTTATATTTTGTTAAATATAATTGTTTTTTTTAACGAAATAAAATATTAGTAACAGCAAAATAGTACTGTAAAACTAATAAAAGGAGAAGAGTTTTTTTTTTTTTTTTTTTTTTTTTTTTAACGGAATGAAAGAAAGAAGAAGTAGAAGGGTAACCAAATGAGGAGGTACAGCAGCTAATAAAAGATATATGAATAGGGTTTGGTTTATGTGGACAAGTTACTTAATGCCCAGCATGAAATTATGGGCTAAGTTTAATCCAAACCACAAAAACAGAGAAGATAACTAAGGGTGTGCGTGGGTAACGTTATAAATCGGGGGTTTTTTTTTTTTAAAAAAAAAAAAAAAAAAAAAAAAAAAAAAAAAAAAAATCCACTACTTGCGTCTAATTTTAATATGTTGTAATGTATTTTTATTTTTAATGAAATGAATTTAGTTTAACTGGAAATTTGAATAAAAAAATAAAGTTGTAAGTGATGGGCCCCAAATGAGTAAGTTGAGGTTAGTTGTGAAGAGGATGTAAGGTGATGTGCCACCCGTGTACCCCAAATGAGGAGATTCATCTCCTCACTGCACCTTCCACTCTTAGAGGGCAAGGTCATAACATCAAAAAAGTGCAACTACGTTATCGTTAGTTCAGCTTCAGCATTTTAACACCGACACACCAAAATAACCCATTTATCATAACATCCTATAACACCACCTTTTTGAAACCCACAAATTTTTTTTTCTTTTTCATTTATTTAAACAAGCTAATATTTCATTCATTAAATTAAAAAAAATAATAAATAAATACTTAAAATATATACAGGAAGTTAAAAAAAAAAAAAAAAAAAAAAAGAAGCTAAACTTCTTCATCTTGATCTTGACGTTGTCACCAAATATGCTACATAATTATTAATACAAATATCGTCTAAAAACGTTATTTATATTTTACGATCTTTGTTAATATTTTGTTGTAGACAAAGTATAAACTTTATTTTCGAGAAAAGTATAATAACTATAGTATAAGTCTCATATATAGAAACTTTATTTCTAAGTAAACATCACATTTGCTACATGATTCATTGTTCATCTAACAATGTTGATAGCATATTAAGTGTCAAAACATATTTAGTAAGTTTTATTAAATATTGTATCCTATTAAGTTATATGTCTTCAAACATCTTTAGTAACTCAATCACTTAATCCATATTGCTACAAGAATACTCTTACAAGTTTACTTTCTTATTAGTAAAAGCTTAAAATTAGAAATATACATTTACATCATGCATTGCATCATACATGTCTTGTCATAGCACTTTGTAAATCTTTCTTATAAGATCTCATGCATATTTGGAAAGATTTTTACTCAATATAGTTGACTTAAAGGATCTTGATTAGACTTGTCATAGATATGGAAAGATTTCTTGGAAGGAATTCTGTCAGCACTGGCGGAACCCTGAGAATACAAGGGCGGAACCCTTGAATTGGTTCTACCTGATCCGTGGCCTAGCTGTTTGGTTCTCCTATAAATAGCAAGCCACATCCAAGAAATCTATCATCACTTTTAGCTATATTACACACATATACTCTCATCTCTATCATCAAACTCAGTTGTAACTCACTTGTGTGATTCTCTTGTGTAGCAAAGAAGTCATCAAGTTCATCCGAAAAGACTACAAGCTTCAACACAATGTTGCAAGTCTTGGTAGCTTTACGTTGTGTAAACTCTTATAGTTTATACATCATTTGTTTGTATATTGTCTATAGTAGCGGGAGTAGTTGTACCCTTGGGAAAGAACTCGACATTTAGCTTAGTGTCGGAAATATTATATAGGCAACGATAGGAGTGGTTGAACCTTTGTAAAAGAACCCGATATTTAGCTTTGTACTGAATACACTGTAAGCGACGATTGTAAGGTTTTCTCCACTGAGAATGGAGCTTGTTGACTAGTGGAGAATATTCTCGAGTTGGATACTCGAGGCGTGGAGTAGGGCAAGAAAAAAGAGTCACTGTAGTCGAACCAAGATAAACACTTGTGTTGTGGTTTGATCGTTTCTTACTTTACTCTTTTTCAATACTTGTTGTTTATTAGTTTTGATTGTTGGTTACACGTAAAGATAACAAAGTAAATCAAGTTAAAAAGCGGTAAACTATTCAACCCCCTTCTAGTTTTCCACAATAATGTTTCGTTGAATACTAAAATGCGTATCTTTGTCCCATATTTCTTTTGCCTTTCGATATTGGACTTCACATCTGTCAATCCACCTACGTTGTATACTTGGTCCCAGCTTAATAAATATTACGTTGAACTCACTTATTGCAAACTCTTGATCTTTTAAAATCATGTTATGCAATATGATGCAAGAATACATGATATTGACGTTCTGGTTGTTGTATTATTCCCCTACGTCCTTAGAGAACACCAAAAGCACGTTCGACATCTTTTCATGCACTTTCTTGTCGCCTTTTAAAGTAACCCTATTTCTTGTCTTGTACGACTGTAAATGATTTGACGGAAGTTGCCCAGTGTGGGTAAATTCCGTCTGCTAAGTAATACCCCTTTTCAAACCCAACTTAATTTACCTTAAACGTAGCTATAGGGGCGACGTCATCAAGAATGTCGATGAATAACGGAGAATTATCTAAAACATTAATATCGTTATTCGCACCAGCTACCTCAAAAAATGCATGCCAAATTCACAAATCGTGCGAAGCAATAGCTTCAAGCATTATTGTTGGGTATTTTTTTTTATCATCCCTATCATATTGCCCTTGCCATGACATAGGACAATTTCTCCATTACCAATGCATACAATCAATGCTACGAAACATTCTCAAAAATCATGAACATACTCATGTCTTGCATATAGATTTTGAATGTCGCTAAAGTATACGTGCGGTATGCTCACACATTTGCAAATATTCATCAAATGCATCGGGTGTGATGTCATATGCCAATTGGCGTATGGCGGATGTGCATTTCATAATAACACTAAAACTCATTCGCGGCGGAGTGTAAAGAATTTAAAATGCTTTGGAAGAGCATCGGCAGTATAAGATTTAATACCTTCGACTATATCTAGAATAGTTTTTGGCTCATACGATATCTACTTTGAAAATAGTATAACGGATACTTACAATCTTCATTAAAATAATCGGCCATCAAACGTATTTCGGAAACCTCATGTTCACGGTGGATCGGAATACGGGTCAATCGAGGTTGAGCTTCTTGTTGTTGTAACCATTTGTATGCTTGTGTCATAAAGTAAGCGTCGGCTTTGTCATCGATACAGGAAAAGCTGTTACGTTCTTTATCATCTTGATTCAGGTCCATTGTGAAACAATGATTTTTTATTGTGAAACAAAGATTTTTTTTAGAGAGGATTTGAGTTATTTTTGTGAAAAATGGTTAGATGGTGGATTAATATATAAAAGGTGGGTATTTAAAAAGATAATATATATATATATATATATATTTTTTGAAAAGTATACGTTTACTTTAGGGTTGTTATTTTTTTTAATCCAAGTCCAAAACTAGCGTTTTAGAGGGATGTTTTGATTTATTTTAATTAAGTTATAAAGCACGTTGATGGATTAATTTACCTCCCAACGTCGTTGCCCTTTTCTCTACCCCGGTATCAAAACGCAGCATAACACAACGCCATGTCGTCATAACGTCTAGGCATGCATTATGATATCTAACACTCTTAGGGGTTGTCATTTGGTATACGTTCAGTTTTACATAAACTTTGTGTAAAAAAAAAAAAAAAAAAAGAAAAAAAAAAAAAAAAATAAAAAATAAAAAAATTAAAACCCTAGATGCTCCGATAATGTCGGGCGACCAACGGCGGAACGAGGAAGAATGGCAAGACGCACCTTCAAGGACAGGGAGAAAAGGATCGTATCAACATGGTAACAACTCTAAGGTAATCTCGAAGTTCTTTGTGTCTAATATTCCGCCGAAGTGTTCATCAGCGGATCTTAAAGAGAAGTTTGCTGGGTTTGGGTTGTTTGAGGGATCCTATATCGCAAGAAAACTGGATAAATGGGGGAAAAGGTTTGCTTTTGTTTCGTTTCGGGATGTGGCCGATCTGAAACGATTGGAATCTGAGATGGGAGACGTGTGGATTGGATCGTATAAACTTTTCGTAGCGATGGCAAGGTTCGTGGATGGGAATGTGATCGATAGATCGGTGGAGGATAGGAAGGGAAAGACAAAGATCAATACCAATCATGCCCATGCAAACCCTAATGTAGGGGGAGCGGAGGGTGGCATAGGAGGTAATGGTGGTGTTGCAGGGTCGAATGACGTGGGAGGAGGCCGTTCGTTTGTGGATTCGTTGCTAAATAGGAATAAGGTGGATGTTATTAAGGTGGATGACGATGTTGAGGCTTCCGACTTTGATCAGTGGCATGGTGTGGCGTTGAGGGGTAAAGTGGTGGATTTTCTTACGTTGATCTCTTTGAACAAAATTGCTTTCAAGCATGGATGGTCTTTGGAGAGCATCAAGTACATGGGGGGGTTCCATGTGCTGATTATTTTTGAGACAAAGGATGAGGCTTCTCGGTTTTTGGAGGATAAGGCTGGGTGGTCTCCTTGGTTTGATGAGCTACAGGGTTGGGATGGGACTATGAAAGGTGGAGAGGAGCGTTTAGCGTGGTTGCAGATTCATGGGGTTCTGGTACAATTGGCTCTCGATCAAGTTTTTTCAATGGTAGGTGGGAGATATGGCAAAGTTGTAAGATCGGAAAGCTTGTCGATGGAGGATAAAGATTTTTCGTATGCTTATATTGGAGTTCTTTGCAAGCATCGGGGTAGAATCGCAGACCGTGTGGATATTTGCTGGAGAGGAGTTACGTTTAATGTGTGGATTGACGAGGATGTGAGAGAGTGGGTTCCGGATTGTGTCGAGGAGGTGTTGGTTGATAGCACTTCTTCGGCACAGGAGGAGGATACTGAAGGGGATGGGATTCATGATGAGGAGGAGAGACTCGATGACGAACTAGAGGAGGGGGAGGTTAGAGTGGATGAGATCGTTAATAAGGAGGGGGATAGGCAGGGGGACGAAGGTGGTTATCGTACGAAGGAGGATGGGGTAACGTTGACTCCAATACAGGCTCCGGTGCAATCTGTTAAGCGGAAAAAGTTTCGTAGGAAGTCTTTATTCCAGAAGAGGAGTGGTTCTACGGGTTCGCAAGGTCGTCCAAAGAAACGGTGTAGGGAGGAGAATGATATGTTTGGGTTGGATAAGTTGATTGGTATAATGTCTCAAAGCGAAGCTTCTTTGCAGAAGGAACAAGAATTAGAGGATGAGTCTTTTGTCACACCCGTTCAAAATATTTGCATGGTTAATTTGGGGGTTGAGGAATCTAGAGATGTAGTTGATAGTATTGGTTTGGATGAGTCTTTAAGGCAACCGGTTGAGAGTATATCAATTCAGTTAGAGAATCACCAAAAGGAGATTGAGGTGGAAGTGGATGAAACTAAAGAAACAGTGGCGTTGGGTCTTGCTTTGGGTGCAGCGGATTTGGATAGTTTTGTTCCTAATGTTAAACAGGTCTTGAGATCCGAAGGTTATCAAGTGGGTGAATTATGAATATTTTGTCATGGAATATTCGTGGGTTGGGGATTGTTAGTAAAGCAGACTGGATTCGGGGTATTCGGGTGAAAAATGAGGTGAATTTTATGATGTTCCAGGAAACGCAATTATCGTCTCTGGATTCGGTGGATTTAAGCAGGTTTTGGGGTAATAGTGATTTTTTATTTGACTGGGTTCCTTCGGATGGTAGATCGGGTGGTTTACTTTCTATGTGGGATCCTAGAATTTTTAGAAGGGAGGGTGTGGTTAAAGCGGCAAATTGGTTGCTTGTTTCGGGGAATTTTAAAGGGTGTGGGGAGGTGTCTCATGTTCTAAACGTTTATGCTCCACAAACGTTAGTGAACAAGAGGGTGCTTTGGTCGGACATTGGGGGTTTAGTGGGAGATGGGGAGGGGTTGTGGATGGTGGCTGGGGATTTCAATTCGGTGAGGAGTGAAAGCGACAGACGAAATTCGGTTTTTTCTCCGGCAGACGCTAATGAATTCAATGGTTTTATTGATGACACTAATCTTCATGAATACTCCTTGAAAGGGAGACATTTTACTTTTGCTGCAGGTACAAAATTGAGCCGCATTGATAGGATTTTTGTCAATTGGGGCTTCTTCATGACTTGGCCGAGTGCCGAGTATGTTGCTTTGGATAGACATATATCCGATCATTCTCCTCTAGTGTTGAAGACGGTGTCGAGAAACTTTGGCCCGAAACCTTTTAGGTTTTACAATTCTTGGCTTTGTCGTGAAGGCTTTGGAGATTTGGTTAAGAAGGCGCTGGATTCGGGGTCTTTTGAGGGGGAACCGGATGTTATTTTGGTTCAAAAGTTTAAGCTTCTTAGAGACTGGATCATACCGTGGGTGGCCGAGTGCAAGAAAAAAGAAATGGAGGAACAGGGTGTTTTGGAACAAGAATGTAAGGAGTTAGAAGACGCTTTGGAAGTTCGTGATCTTTCGGAGGATGAGGTGTGGTCCTTATTAGAAATTAAGAAGCGGTTAAAGGAACTTGATTTATTTCGTCAAAGTGATTTGAAACAGAAAGCTCGTAGTAATTGGGCTTCATACGGGGATGATAATACGAAGTTCTTTCATGGTTGCATTAACAAGAGGAAGGCGGCTGATGAGTGCTCAAACACTCATCATTTTTGGTCAAATCTGAACTGCAAAACATACAAAAACACTCAGAAATGCATCAAAATACCAAAAATATTTCAAAATTGTGTTTTATATGTTTTAGATGCAAAATGAGCAAAAACAGACGAAAAACGTTCAAAGTTTGCAAAATCGGCAGTTTCAGTCCCCCAACTTTTATAAAATTACAAAATTAGTCCCTGGTCATTCAAAATATGGAAAATTATCACCAAAGGTCCTTTTACAATCATAAGTTGTCATATTTTGTCCTTTGGTGAAAAATTGGAAAAGTTTTGAGAATTTACACTTTTGGTCCCTGGAGTTTCAAACTTTGGCAGATTTGGTCCCTGGTGGGATAATTTTGAAAGAAAAATCATTTTTGGTCCTTAAAAATCATAAATTATCAAAAATGATCCCTGGTTGAAGTTTTGGAAAGTTTACATGTTTGGTCCCCGGAATTTGGAAATTTACATAATTGATCCCCGGGATCAGTCCCTCAGTTTCTGGAAATTACAAAGTTGGTCCTTGTGGTGTTTTAAGGTTACAAACAAACGGACCCTTTGTAGTTATTATTACCAAACAAACAAACCAATACCCTAGCCCACCCAAAAACCTAATACCAAACTAAGCCTAATCCACTACACCCCCAAGCCCACTTCACCAATCCAACCCACCTTCAAAAACTAATACCCCGTCCGTTTTATTTAATCCCCAACTTTGACCCCTTTTTGACCATCACCCCCAAACACACACACGTGAGCCTTTCCCCCCCCCCCCCTCTGCCAAAACCTGCAACACGCCACACCAACACCATCATTACTACTACACCAACACTTCACCTATTGTAACTTTCCTCCACAACCTTCCAAAAACTCCCTGCCAAAAAGATAACTGCCAAGTTGCAATACCTCCACTTTCCCGCCAAAATTGAAGCTAAGGGCTGAGATCATATTAGGTATCATCAATGGTTGGGATTTGCTCAAGAGAAGGAGCTCAGAGGAACAAGACAAAAAGAATCAAACCCTAGTTCTAGTTTTTTAGTATAAATAAGCAAATTGTATGCCATTGATAAGGCATAAGGAAGTAGGTAGTAATTTTTAGTATAATTTTAGTTTTAGAAAATTTAGTTTTAAGTTTTCTGCAAGTGTTTTGTACTAATTATTTTTAAATCAATTCAAGCTTTATTTTTACCAACTGCTTATTTGTTTTTGCTTTTCAAACTGCTTATCTTCTGCTTAATTTCTCTTAGAACAGGTTAATTATGCTTTGTAAGTGTTAGTATGCTAGCTTATGAGTTGTAGTTCAAATCCTGGTTGTTACTGTTCTCACTTAGCCTTCATAAGCTTATTAGGAACTGCTTATCCTTACAGCTTATTTATTGCCTATTTTAGCTTATTTACTCTGAGTTTAGTATATTATGCCATTTGATTTCCAAATTTCAGCATAAAATTTGTTCTCTCTATTGAAAACACCAACAGACACCACTGTAAGGGGTGTTTGGGTAAACCTGTCCTTTGAGTTTTGGCCAAATATAGTTTTCAAATCATTTTGCAACAGCTTCATTTTGGTTAAATTAGTGGCTTAAGAACAAGTTTTGGTATTTCTAACAAGTTCCCTAGGTCTTGAATGGATTTCCAAAATTTCCTGTCTTACATTAGTTACAATGAATCATTACAAGGTTAGGTGTCAAAGTTGTTAGTTTTGCTTGATAGTAGTTCAAATGTTGTTTTTCAACTTCTAGCGCATCTGTAGTTGATCTTTTGTGGGTAAAAACCACTCACTTTTACCATTTTGTTTCTGTGGCATCTGCCCATTACTTCCAACTCCCTCATCTTTGATCTAGATTCTAGGAGAATACAAATAGACTTTAGTGATCAGGTTTAGTAATTGCATGTAGGTGGTAGTGTGAAGTTTCATTGTTTTAGGAATATTTCAGCTTAGTAGTTTACTTTGTGGCTTATTTGGAGGGCTGCATTAAGCCCTTGTGACCTGTTGGCCTTGTGTATGCTCTGCACCACCATGCTTGATCCATTTTCTCAGCTTGTTTCATAAGCTCATATAAGCTTGTGAGGGCTTGATATTTAGCTTGTAAGATCTTTGATAGCTCATCTTTATGGTTTGACTCATTTCAGATTCTAGCTTTTAGATCTTTGGTTTGTGCTCATGCTTGAATTAGCACCACTTGCATAAGCCCTGCACCCAGCATAATTTCTGTTGACCCATTTTTTCAAGTGTTCACAACTCAGTCAATATTTGATCTTAGTGCTTGAATTTTAGTTTATAAGTTCCTGGGTAGTTCATCTTAATGGCTTTTCTATTTTTAGATATTAGCTTTTAGGCCTCTAGCTTGTGCATGCTCCCAAAGTTACCCATTTGACCCAAATCTGCCCTGTACCCAGCCCATTGTCATTTTGACCCATTTTCTTTTAACCATAGTTTGCTCATTCTTTGACCAAAGTTCTTGATTTTTGTTGTTTTAGAATCTCCCTTAGGTTGTTTTTATAGATTTGCTTTTAGGTTTCCCTAATCTGCTTATTTAGCCTGCTTATTAGGCCATCACTTTGCTTGTTTTCTGTCTGCTACTGCTGCTGTTGTTCATCTTGTTCTTATGCTCAGTTTGTTGATTTCTTATTTGTTGTTTAACCTTGTTGTTATTGTTACTTGTTGTTGTACATGTTGTTGTTATTAAGTTTGTATAAGCTTGTTTGGGCTTATTAGCTTTTGTGTTGGTTTGCATAAGCTGCTAAGTGTCAAAGTTCACCTTGGTTTCCATTTCTGACCATTGTTTCTATGAGCTCATAGCTAGTTTGTTAATAGACCCCACAAACTATTACTTGGTTCAATTTGAAGCCCCCCACCTCAGCTCTCCATATTAGCTTTTAGTTTGGGCTTCCAAACTCTTCTGTGGGCCCCACAAGCTTGCAAAAGTGTCCCATTGGGACTGTTTGGCAGTCAAGTTTTGCCCAAGTGCTTATTGCACATTCTAGCTCATAAGCTGAGCTTATTCCTTTGTTATTGTTCATTTCATGTACCATGGTCCACATTGTGGCTTATTTTCATCTCTGGTCCTAGCTTGTGCTGATTTTAAGCTTTTCCCTAGCTTGTTTGACCATAAGTCAACTGTCAAGATCTTGAGCCCTCACATAGCTTAATTTTAAGCTTCAAAAAAGTTTCTTTTGTAAAAGTTTTCCATTTTTAGGTTTAAAACAAGTTCCCAAAGAAAAAAATCCAGAAAAGTTAATTTAAATTTTAAGTGATAGTTTCTATTTAATTTTATTTAAATTTAATTTTTCATTTTTATATTTTTATTAAGTACTTGGTGTTTTTATATTTTTCTTAAATTCCTCTTATAGTAAAGTATTTATAATAATTTTTTCAGATTTTTATTTTACTATTTAGTATTTATTAGAATTAATCTTAGTTTTATTAATTATAAATTAATAATTAGTTTAAAATAGCATAATTAGTTTTTATTAAGTAAAACCTAGTTTTTATATTTTTTATAGCTTTAATATGTTATAAAACATTTTTAGAAATTTTATTAGAATTTTTACTGTTCATTTGCTATTTTTCTTAATTTAAAATAGTTAATTAGGTAATTAATAATTAATTAGTAATTAATTAATAGAAAATCCACAAAAAGACAAAAACACTTATTTTTAATTTTAAAACTTATTTTTAGTTATTTTATAATTTTAGAAATTTTATTTTCATTTTTCTAGTGCTTAATTAATATTAAATTGTATTTAAGTATTTTAAATATTAGTAATTAGTAATAATTAGTAATTAATTAATATTAAATAATTAAATAGTGTAAAAATTTATTTTATTTTTCTAAAAATTTTCTTTTACCTTTTACTTTGTAAAAAAGTCATTTTCACCCCCTGGGTGTTTTCAGATTTCAGTTTTCACTTTTAATTTTGTACGTTTACGTTTTATTTAAACGTAACGTACGCGGTTTTAGGTTTAAATCATTTCTGGTTTTTCCTAGATTCCAGTCTTATTCAAATAGCTTGTCTAAGCTATTTCATTGTAGATTCCTAATTCAGATCACTCACAAACCCCATTTCATCCAAATTCACCCGATCACAAAGCCCGTTTTAATACCTTTGCACGCCTCGCTGGGACATAACGACCCGGGGAAACCCTATACTTCCACGGAGATTGATTCTAAGCTGTTTGACTATTATAGTTGACCATTCACAAGTGGTTGACCAATAATTATCTGACAGTTTAGCATCAATCAGCGGCTAATTATTTCCCGGGACTAATGGTTAACGGGGTATGGGAATCCAATCCACATATGATTAAAAGGGAAGTTCTTGGTTTCTTCAGGGACAAGTTTAAAGAGGACGTAACGGTTAGGCCGAAGTTGATATGTTACGGGTTGAAGAAGGTGTTTGCGGCAGAAGCTGCTTTGCTCGTGGAACCTTTTTCGGTCGCAGAAGTTAAAAGGGCGGTATTTGATTGTGGTGTGGATAAAGCGCCAGGGCCTGACGGTTTTAATTTTCGTTTCCTTCATGCCTTCTGGGATGTGTTAGAGACAGATTTTGTGAATATTCTGAACAAGTTTCATGATTCTGGCAGGTTTAGTTCGGGGGTAGCATCGTCGTTTATTACGTTAATTCCTAAGGTGGGGGACCCGGCGGTGCTAAGTGATTTCAGGCCAATTAACCTTATTGGTTGTATTAGCAAGGTTGTTTCAAAGACCTTAGCTAATCGTCTAAGGTTGGTTATGGGTAACATAGTGTCTGAGCATCAATCCACTTTCTTGTCAGGTAGGTACATTTTAGACGGGCCGCTAGTGACTAACGAGATTATCACTTGGGCTAAAAAGAGAGGTAAAAAAATGTTTCTATTCAAAATTGACTTTGATAAAGCTTATGATAATGTCAATTGGGAATTTTTGCTTTCGGTTATGACCCAAATGGATTTTCCTACTTTGTGATGTGAGTGGATTCGTGGTATATTGGTGTCGGCTAGGTCCTCAGTTCTCGTGAATGGTTCTCCTACCTTTGAGTTTGGGTGTAAAAAAGGTGTTAGACAGGGGGATCCAATTTCGCCTTTTCTCTTTATTATTGTGATGGAGGCATTCTCCGGTTTAATGAAAAAGGCTTGTGATATTGGTGCTTTCGATGGTTTAAGGCTTCCTAATGATGGTCCGATTTTATCTCATTTATTGTACGCCGACGATGCTATGTTGATGGGGGAATGGTCATTATTTAATTTCAAGAATATGAAGCGGATTCTCCGGATTTTTTATCTATGCTCCGGGTTGAAAATAAATTTGCATAAGTCGACTCTATTTGGTATAGGTGTTAGTAGCGAAGACGTAGTGATTGAGGCGGATGAGTTGGGTTGTAAACCCGAGGTTATTCCATTTGTTTACTTGGGTATCAAGGTGGGCGCCAACATGAATAGAGTTGCAAATTGGGAGTCGGTTGTTAATACTTTTAAGAAGAGATTATCGAAGTGGAAAGCAAACACGTTATCGATAGCCGGCCGGTTAACTTTGATCAAATCTGTGCTTGATAGCTTACCCACTTATTACTTTTCTCTTTTTAAGGCGCCTAAATCGGTAATACAAACTTTAGAAGGGTTGATGAGGCGCTTTTTGTGGGGAGGTTCCGATGAGGTTCGAAAGCTTAATTGGGTGTCTTGGGACAATGTTACAAAAGATATCGAACATGGCGGTCTGGGAATTGCCAAATTGGAGGTGAATAACAATGTGTTGTTGGCTAAATGGATATGGAGATTCTTAACTGAAAGGTCAGCTATGTGGCGAAAGGTGATAGTCTCTTTTCATGGGTCTAGTCGTGGATGGGGATTGGTTCCGGTTAACTATTCTTTTACGGGAGTTTGGAAGAACTTGGCTAAGTTTTGGAACGCGTACAAGTTAGAAGGGACGGGTTTAAATAGTTTGATCACGGCCAAGGTGGGGAACGGGAGCATTGTGAGGTTCTGGTTAGACTCTTGGATGGGATCACAGCCGCTAAAGGATGTGTATCCGGAGTTATTTAGCCTTGATCGCCTTAAGCGAGTAATGGTGAAGGATCGGGTAGTTGTGAGAGGAGGGATCCGGAGCATTAAATGGGAGTGGACTCATGCTCCCTCTTCAGCGATGGAAATTCTTCAGAGACAGCAGCTTGAGGATCAACTAGCGCAGGTGCCTTTTAATGATAATGTTGACGAGTGGAGGTGGGTTGATGGGAAGGGAGAGGGGTTCTCGGTTGGAGCGGTAAAGAAATGGATGCTTGGCTCGGTTAATTCGGGAGAGAGTTTTGGCTTCTTTTGGAGTAAGTGGGTTCCGAATAAATGTAATATCTTTATGTGGCGGGCTTATTTAGATCGCCTTCCTACTAAGGTGGCGCTCATTCGTAGAGGTATTACGGTTGATAATCCGATGTGTGTTTGGTGTGATTCTGTTCACGAGTCCATAGAGCATATTCTAACAGGTTGTTGGTTTGCTACCGGAGTGTGGAATGCGATCACTAGTTGGTGTAAGATTCCGGGGTTCTATGTTTTTCACGTTAAGGACATAGTGGATATGCATGACTATTACGGGTTGGTAGGGAACAAAAGGATGGTGCTTCACGGTATTATGATCATTGCTTGTTGGAGGATGTGGAAAGCTAGGAATGAAAAGATTTTCGCGAACAAAGAGTTGAAGATTTTTGATGTTGCAGCGGACATCAAGATTTTGGGGTTTTTATGGTACAAGAATAGGTTCAAAAATGGGGTGGTGGATTGGGATAGATGGAATAGATTCGAGATTATGTAATGTTGGTTTTCTTGTATGGTGGTTTTCGGCTTCTTTCTCAGCCTTGGAGATAGTTTGCCTTTGTTTGGTGGTTTAATAAAAGTTATCTTTCAAAAAAAAAATTTGGTATACGTTCATGGCAGTACAAACTGATATTTTTGTCAGTACATCATACATATATTTCCAAAAGCGATATATTTAATTCTAAAATATATTAGATGGCAATTGTTTTTTATTTAAGATCATTTAAGTATCAAACTTTTTTTATATATCAAGGGACTAATATCCACTCTTCATCTTTATTTGATCTAATGATGAAATCAATCTCAATAATTTAAAAAATCCACTTTCATCTTCTTCTTTTTTTCAAATATTAATATTTTTCAAACCGTTAATCATTAAGTGGAAAAAAAAATACCGTTACGACGAGCATTTAATTACCTTTCTATAGATATGCACTTTGATATATTTTCGACAAAAAAAAAAAAAAAAAAAAAAAAAAAAAAAAAAAAATCATTTTTTCACTTTTTTTTCGTTGCCAACAAAATCACATGTGATATTACATATCACATGTGATACTACACTAATATCATATGTGATATGTAATATCACATGTGATAGATATTACATATCACATGTGATATATCACACATGATTTTTTCGGCAATGAACAAAAACGTGAAAAAAAAAATTGTCGAAAGTATATCAAAGTGCCCGTTTAGAGAAAGATACTTAAATGCTCGTCGCGATGGTGTAATTATTTTCGCTTAACGATTAACGGTTTAAGATATATTTAAATTATAAAAAATGGGTTAAATATTAAAATCCTTTTATTCTCAGATGGATGATAGGGATGAGTCCCTTGATATAAAAGAAAAGTTTGATATGTAAAATAACTCTCCTCATTATTTTTATATAAATATGTTTAAGAAAGGTTCATATAAAGACTATTATTTTTCTTCATATTAAGGAACAAATATTAACCACCCATCATAAAAAAATAATAATACGGAGTAATAATAATGATTAATATTATCAGTTAAAACAAACTTTCATCCAATTTTTTTAAAAATTACATATTTCAAGAATGGTAAACCATCAATATACACAAATTACACCATCATGATTAGCATTATCTTTCAATAGGTGCATTTTCATATACTTTCAACAATTTTTTTTTTTTTTTTTTTTTTTTTTTTTTTTTTTTTTTTTTTGTCGGCACAGTATTTTACTTGATATATTACATGTGATATAACACTAATTTGTAAGTTCGATCACTCAACATGCTTTCATAAACAAGTATAAATATTTGTGTAGAGCTCCAAATGATTCATTGTTTTTGGCATTGAAAAGCAAAAATCCTTAGCTTTCCAACCATTTATCGCACATTATTTAGAGTTCTATAAATACTTATGCATATTTTACGACAACATGTTAAGTGTTCGAACTTACAGATTAAAGTTATATCACATATGATATATCATTAAAAATATATATTGAAAGTACATGAAAGTGCCCCTATATTGAAAGATTATTAAATGATTTTCGTAATCGTGTAATTTGAGTCGACTAATGATTAACAGTTTTTGAGATATATTATTTTCAAAGAAAGAAGGGTGAAAGTGGATTTAATCGAAAAAGATGGGTTGTTAGGGGATGGAAGTGAGTGTTTATTTTAGGTTAGTGATTGACACACTTCAAAAATTTATTGAAACACTTCATTATATGCAGTAGGCAATTGTACTTTAAGTATAATATGTTTTAACTGTTTGTACATTAATTGTCATAATAAATATTTGGAGCGTGCTAATCACTTTCTTTTATTCTAGTTTTAAATAAGCGGCTAAAATTGATCTTTTAATCGCCATGTTTATAATATGTAGTCCATATATCAGACAAAACAATGACAAAGAACTGAAATAGACATGAAGGGATATCCTTAAACATATGTTTATTATGGCCTCTGATATACGGAGTCTATATATCAGATTAGTGAAAACAATGACAAAGGGCTGAAGTAGACATGTAGGGATATCCTTAAACATGGTCTCATGTTTATTATAGTCTCTGATATATGGAGTCCATATATAAGATTAGTGAAAACAATGACAAAGGACCGAAGTAGACATGTAGGGATATCCTTTACCTCATCCTTTAACATCAAAGGGTGCCCACTACCCACCCATTCTTTACAATTTTTCCCTATGCTACTACCATTTGCACTTACATCTTCCAAATTCTTGGTACAGGTTGTGTTTAGATGCGAGCTTGAGAGAGATTATAAAAGTTTGAGCTTTTAAAATAATTTTTGTTTGTCACACAAGCTTATAAGAGCTTTTATAAACTATAAGCTTCAAGCCGAAGCTAATTGAAACAAGTTTATGGAAGATTATAATGGTTTATAGTTACTCAAATTAATTAAATAGCTTTTAAAATATAATTGATTAATACGCAAAAGTTTGAAATATATATAAATTTAATTTAATGTATTTTATATGATTTTAAAATAATAAATATCAGGCCTAACTAATTTATCAAAAAAAAAATTAAAAATAAACTTAAGCTTCCAGTATAATAGAAGCTCGAGCCCCGGCTTCAACCCCAGCTCATTTCACCAAACATACGAATAATCTATTTAACAATTCATTACAAAAATTATCAAGAGGAAAAAAATAATAAGTAATAAAAACCCGAGGCAAGGAAGGAGAACAATGCCCCTCTTTGCCACTGAATGAGAATAAAAAGTCCCCCTCATCTTTGATTTTTTTGACAATTATATCTATATATATATTTTTTATTTATCTTATTCCCCTAATATCTTGTTTGCTTTGTTTTACGAGTACTTATTTATGCTAAAAAGTTAACTTATACGACATTTCAATATCCATTCACTAATATATTCATAAAGAAAGTATAAGTTTTTAAAACCAGTGAGACTCATGAGCATCGAAAATACCATTAATTTTACTAAGGGTTGTGATATACGTACCTCCACTCACATTATTTGCACCACTCTATGTCACAAAAATTGTTATATTTTTTACTTTTCTACTTTTTTATTTTTCTTCTAAATCTATTAATTGCACCCCCTCTCTAAATACATAATTGAAAAGAAAAATGTTTCTAACATATGTTATTCCTGCAACAAATTGATAGAAAAATACAATAAAAACAAAAAATATCAAAACAGTTTTAATCCTTAATAAACTGACAAAACAATATAACCAATGTCTGTTATTTCCTGAAACAAACTGACAGAAAAAATAATAATTAAGAAAAAAGAAAAAAAAAATGGTTGCAGATACTACGGATAAATTCCTTTTACTAAACATAAAAGTCGGTTAGCACAACAAAAATGAAAAAAGATGTTAAAATCTTAATACGTTTTCGTTAGATTTTTTACGTTTTCTTCTTATTCTTTATGTTTTCGTCAGATTTTTTATGTTTGCGTTTGATTTTTTATGTTTTGTCCCATTTTTTATGTTTTCGTCTGTTTTTTTTTACGTTTTCGTCTTATTTTTTAGGTTTTTGTCCAATTTTTTATGTTTTCGTCTGTTTTTTTACGTTTTTTGATAGATTTTTTACGTTTTCGTTTGTTTTTTTTATGTTTTGTTAGATTTTTTACGTTTTCGTCCGTTTTTTAACGTTTTCGTCAGATTTTTTACGTTTTCGTCCGATTTTTTCCGTTTTCTTCTGATTTTTTACGTTCCCGTCCATCTTTTTTACGTTTTCGTCAGATTTTTTTTACCTTTTTGTCCATTTTATAATGTTTCCATTGTTTTATGATTTCTTCTGATTTTTATGTTTTCTTCCGATTTTTACGTTTTCTTCCGTTTTGGTCTGATTTTTACGTTTTCATCTTTTATTTTACGTTTTCATACTTTCTTTATGTTTTTTTAGGTTTTGTCTGATGAAAACGTTAAAAAATAGACGAAAACATAAAAAACGTAAAGAAAGTATGCAAACGTAAATAAAAGATGAAAATGTAAAAATCAGACAAAAACGGACGAAAACGTAAAAAATCAGAAGAAAACTTAAAAATCAGAAGAAATCATAAAAATGGAAACATTAAAAAAAGGACAAAATGTAAAAAATCTGACGAAAACGTAAAAAAAATGGACGAAAACGTAAAAAATCAAACAAAAACGTAAAAAATCTGACGAAAACATTAAAAAACGGATGAAAACGTAAAAAATCCCCCCGAAAACGTAAAAAAAATAGACGAAATTGGACGACAACGTACAAAAACGTTAAAAACGGACAAAAACGTAAAAAATCAGACGAAAATGTAAAAAAAACAGACTAAAACGTAAAAAATGGACGAAAACGTAAAAAACAGACGAACACGTAAAAAACGGACGAAAACGTAAAAAACAAACGAAAACGTAAAATATCGAACGAAAACTTAAAAAAAATGACAAAAACGTAAAAAATCTGACGAAAGTGTAAAAAAAAACGGATGAAAACGTAAAAAAAATATGACGAAAACGTAAAAAAAACATATGAAAGCGTAAAGAAACGGACGAAGACGTAAAAAAATGGACAAAAACGTAAAAAGACAGACAAAAACGTTAAAAACTTACGAATTTGTAAAAAAATCTCGAAAACGTAAAAAAACAGACAAACACGTAAAAAACGGACGAAAACGTAAAAAAACAGACGAAAACGTAAAAAATCGGACAAAAACTTATAAAAATGAACGAAAACGTAAAAACACGGACGAAAACGTAAAAAAACATAAAAAATGAACAAAAACGTAAAAAAACTGACAAAAACGTTATTTGATGTTATATTTTACTTTTTTAGTTCTTTATTTTCTCGTATTAGATTTTTTTTTTAGTTATTTTATAATTTAGTTGATTAGTTTATAATATTTGTTTTGTGTTTTGAAGATGTTTTATAATATTATTAAGGTGAATAGTGAATTTAGATATAAAACAACACTTAAACATGTTTTCTAGTTTTGCAAAATGGAAAACACAAACACATGTTTCTCAGACTAAACGCGTTTTTTAAATTTTCCTTTGTTTTGTGGAAATTAAAATCTCATCCCTTTTCCTACAAACAAGAAATAGGAAATGAAAGAAAATGTTTTCCAACTAAACGTCACCTTAATATTTATGGACGGATGTTCTTCTCAATGGAAATAGTGTCTTTCATAAATCATTTGGTTAAGTTTAGTCATTAGCTCGGAACATGAAGTTGTGCCTGCTTAGTTTCAAAGTAGTGCCTTGTTTGCAAGGTTCCTCAACGCGTTTCATGTTCATCAAAGGAGAGGTTTGTGCCGCACCCATTGCTGCTCTCATTAATGCTAAGAGCACCGAGTACCCTCGTGCCGTTGGCAAAAAGCGCTGCCACATCAGCAAAACCCTCTATGACACCAGAAATCCTTTGGCACCACATTTTGTGCCGTTACCTTAGCACCAGAAAATGTGATGCCGTTGGATTTTTTTTTTTTTTCCAATTATTTAAACAAAATATATTTTCATTTATTATATAAAATACAAATTATATAAAACAAAAATATAATTAAAAAAAATACAACATAATAATTTTTATAAATAAAGAAGTGTTACTCTTTCACTAGCCCAATGTGCAATAACCAAACATACCATGTCCAATTAAGAGAGCAAAAAAAATGTCGTCTTCTTCCTGCTGCAAAGTGCAAACACACATAATACATTGATGTTAAAAAAAAGAAAAAAAAAATGTAATCTTCTCCTACCGCAAACACACACACAAAACGTTGATTCTTCCATTTTGTAAAAGGAAAAAAATAATAATAATAAAAATAAAAATCTTTGGCGCTGGCTCTTATGTATGGCACGAAGCACGGTACGGTGCGCCGTTGATGGTTTTGGGCTGGTAGAATGGCGCGAGCCATCGAGCCATGCGTACCTCTTCCTCTAAGGGTTATCAAGCATTGTCTGGCCTTGAGCGACTTTCCAAGGTTGTCAAGTTTAAAGTTTGCGTATTTTGTTCTTATCAGGTCCGAGTGTTAGTTGCAGGGGTATGTATGCTATATCCATTACATACGGTGATATAGATATCTGTTTGTCAACAATCTCTTTTGACCTACTCGATGTATTTGGTATAGTTTTAACCTTTTGCAATATAGTACTACGTATATTATCTTTTAGTTATAAAAAGAAAGTTTGCCTGTCAGGTTCCGTAGTCCCTAAATATTCATCTATATCGTCACACTCTAAGGACTTTTTACTACCAAAAGGCTTGTAGCCTTACAGTCTCCGTAACACTCCCCAGTTAAATGATTTGAGTTCAAAGTCATGTTTCAGACGACTGTGTCAATGTTTATGTAAGTGAGATTGTTAACTTGCCTACCAAAAAAGAAAAGATTTAATTTATTATGTATAGTTTTTGAAAATACAACTGACGTTTTTTATTTTTTATCTTTTTTAAAGAATAAAAAGTATTTATGGCTCAATGTGACCCGACCCATATTGTAATTATTTTTATTTTTTTGACCCGCCTATTTTGCCACATTTAATAAAAACAATCTTATAAAATGGAGATTCGGTAAGACACAACTGTAACTGTCATTGACAAATAACAAAAAAACTTCACAGTTCCCATCCTTTCCTCACACTACAGCAAAGAGATATATAACTCATACAGGCAAGAGTAAATGCCGGACTCAAAAAGACATCATGTATCTTTCGCAAACAGACCTTGACCGGACCATAAATTAACCGTTAACCAGAGTACATCAGATGCTCTGAATTGACAAGACCTCATGAAACCTGACACGACCCGACGAAACCTGACCTGACTGGACTTGACGTTTGACCACAGCAACATACTATCCTGCTTCCAAAAACCTGAAAGTTTGAAGACATCATTTCAAGTTTGGTAGCAATTGTTTATTGCAAGTTTCCAGAAACTCATAACTAGATCCCAAAGGTGCCTTTTTCTTAAGGGCTAAACATTGTGCTTACAAAATGCCACCCAAAAAAACAAGAACAAAAGAAAGATGCTACAGAAGAATGATTTGACAATTGTGTGAAGATTTAAATACAAAGAACATTCTTGACTAAGGCTTTGGTTCCAATCGATCATGTCACAAAGTTAAATGTTTATTTTATTTTAATCTTTCAAAAAAAGAAACTACAATAATCCCATAGATTAAATCACATTCAATTATGTTTTTGATTTGAAGATTTCTTTTGATGATCCTAGAAAATCATCCATTGTTACAAATACTACAAATAAAAGGAATTTTGTGCTTTCACTTCTTATATAGAATGCTAATTACGGCAACATTCAAAGACAGATGTTTAACATACAATACCCCAAGATTACAAATCTTACAAAGGATCTTTATTAACAAACTCACAAATGTATCATCGGTCATCAAACTACTAAAACTTTAGACAATTTAAAATATATAGATTTTACTATTGTTCATTCCCGATTAAAATTCTGGTAACTTTTGGCCGGAAACCTAACGTGTTTGAAAGCACATAAGCTATCAAGTAGAGGTGACAAAATGGGAGTTGGGTAACTGATCAAACGGGTAAGCTTTATTACAGGGGAAAATGGGTCCAGTTGACCCAACCAGCTAAAAGAATTTGAAGACCTTTTTTTAGTTATATAAACAATTAATACGTTCAATTTGAATCCAGAAACTATACTGTTACAAAAATAATCTAACTTCAATAAACTTTGGATGACTTTCTGTACTTTACCCTGTTCGCCCATTTGACTCTTTTCCAAATTCCAGCTTAGCATTGTGTTATAGCTTAATACATTTTACCCATCAGATATAAAACATAACCCAACTCGACTACTTATGGGTCAACATTAGCACCTCTAGGTTCCAACATGTTCAAACAACGACTGATTAGTCTTGTTCTGTCAAGTGATTAAGCCAAATACGAAAATAAAAAAATAAAAAGGAGAAGGATATAAAATCACCTTTACTTGTTGAAATTGAATCCACCAGATGGAACTTGAATATTATTTCCTCCAAAGTTAAAGCCAGGTTGCTCAACGTCACCTACGGGCTCATCTTCCTCTTCCAACCAATATGTCTCAAGAAGTTTAACTGCCTTCTCATAAATTTCATTGTTGTCATGACTCTGCAGATTCTCTATCTTTTCAAGACCTTCCGCATCATCTATCATCTGAGCATAGAGATTAACATCTCCAGAGTGACCCAAAGTCTTCTCGGCTTCCCCTACCTTGAGAATGTTCTCAAGTCCTTCCAAACACACAGTCACTATCCTTGGATCAGGACATGAAAGGAGATCACACAACGGTTTTATACATCCCTGGTTAACCAAGTACCTAGAAATCATAGCAAACAATCAAAGGTTATAACTTTGAATATGTATTATAATTTTGTATTTTAAATTCAGAAAAGATGTGAAATGAGAGATTACTTGATCTGTTCATTATTACCACCGGAAGTGGCATTTGATACCGCCCAAGCAGCCTCTTTCTTTACGTCAAATTCACCATTTTGAAGCAAATTTACCAATGGAGCAATTAATCCGGCTACAATTACAGCCTGTGAATTGAGAGCAAAATTAGTATACTTTGAGAGGTGGCAAGAGTCTTAAAACAGTGCTTGGGGGGTGGGGGGTAAATGGTCAGATTGGGTTGACTCGCAAACAAATTTTGAAGAAAACGATTAAAGAGGTAACATGCATTAGATTAGACACTGGGCACATTTACCCGTTGAAGCCATTGGATTTGTTTCACTTTTGATACATATTTTTGGGGAGACTCAATTGAGATAAAGCACACAATCCAAATCAACCCCATTGTAAATAAACAGGTTGAAATCCATCTTTAACACTTGTTAAAAAAAAAATAGTTTTTATCAGAAACATAAGCAGTTTCTTTCTTCAACAATTCCACAGCATGGCTCAAGGTCTGAAACATAGGCAGTTTTTTTCTTGGGATTTACCTGTATTTGTTCGTTGTTTCCAGCAGTGATATTTGAGATTGTCCAACAGGCTTCTTTCTTGATACTCTTTTTATGATTATTTGTCAACAGGTTCAGCAGACATGGAAGCGCACCATACTCAATAATACACTACAAAATGAGTGTATAAATCCACTGTTAGTTTCTTAATACAAATAATAGTGATCTACGATTTATTTCAGAAGTAACAAATGCTAAATTGGGGTGAAGCCTGGAGGGAGAACTTAGAAAAATGATAGCAATAATTTTACTTGTTAGGCAGGTCATATTGTGAACCGTGTTTTGGATGGTCTGGCTCTTTAGAGACAGGGCATGCCAAAGGTTATAGTAAGGTCTCAGGCAAGGGATGGCTGTAGTGTTCAAGAAAATGATAGGCGGATCAATTGAGAACCCAACACTTAATTGGTTAAGCAAGAATTGAGCAGGAATATTAAGCAATCTAGTTTTGCTGTAGTAAATAAGCAGAATCAGTTCCAAGTCCTTAAAGCTATTTTCCCTTTTTCTTTACTAGTGAAAATACTTTACAAACAATTGAACAGTTCTTTAAACAAGTTATATATTAAAATGAGTAAAACATAAAAAAATGAATAAGGGGTTACTTATAATATCTGAAAAGTTCTCGATTTTGTATTCACCTAGTTGGTTTAAAACTCAACCTGGCAACTTGCAAGACAAAACTGGATACAAAAACTGACCGTGCAACAGAAAGAAGAATCGTTATTGGGGCAGTTTATGTAGAGACTATAGGTTAGGGCTTTCAATGTTTTGAGTGAGATTTACTTCTGTGTCCTATATTTAAAGCTTTTTGGGCTTAACCGCTGCATAATCCTATTAATCGGGGACTTTTTTTATCAGGACATTTAATACTCAGTTTAGGCCATAACTGATAAGTTAATATCTCGGTGTATGCCTAGGACGACACCCAATCCATGTTTTAAGGCACCGGCTCACTGCAACAAAGTACAACAGGAAATAAACCAACCACTACTTCTTTTCTTGCTATAAGATCAATAAGTACCTTCTCTGTGAATGTTAAAACTTTTCTTTTACCTCAATTGTTTATGATTGCCTATATAATATTGTAACATTACATATTAAATAATGCCTTCAATACTGATATTGAGAACATTCTCTGATAGTGACAGGTTAGTTGACTGGTACTCATATGTGTTCACACACCAAACCCCATTAGGGATGTTCACTTGTTTAGGTTGGTGCCTAGATTCTATATATCAAAAACCTAGGGAACTGGGTGAAGTTATGAGAACTGAGAGCAATGGGATGTTTGCTAGTTGCAATTTGCAAAAGCATCAGAAGTGTTGTGTTTATTTACAGGATCCTAAATGCAAAACAATAATATGGTTAAGGCAGCCAAAAATCATCAGATATGTTTTATCAAACAGGAGGCCTAAAATAAGAATCTTTACTGATCTCATTACTAAAAGGGTCATCGCTTTTAAATCCCAAAAATGGGAGATAATGATCTACAAAACAGCCAGTAGAGCGTGCATATTACGTCTGATTAAAAATCAAATAAATAACTTGGTATGAAGCTAGGAGTTTGGAATATCTGCGGTAATCCACCTACCAAACAAAGAAAAGTGAATGTACAGAAGACTTAAAATAGGCTCTTTCTATTTTGAGTGCATGTCATCATAGAGCCATGTAGTTGACAACAACATGCGAAGCAAAAATAACAGCTAAACAAGAAACATCTGAGTGAACATATATTGATAAGAATGTAGAAACATCATAGTTAAAATGAGGATGTTTACTACTCCGTACAATACAATTTTTTTCTCAAGAGTGGAACTGATACCAAACTTCCATATTACTACACAAACTCTTGAAGTTCGTACCTGAGTTTGGAGATCATCGCCTGTCACAATGTTCCCAATAGTTCGAAGAGCAGGAATGAGTACTGAAGGCGAAGGATGCCTGAAGAAAAAAATGTATTTGTCAAACTCTGAAGCATTTCAATCTCAAGCATAACAAGAACATTTAAGTTGAACTCACATGAGCAGCTCCACAAGACGTGGGCAGACACCAGCCTCAATTACAGCTTGTATTTTGTCATTTGTACCATCAGACAGATAGGAGAGAGCCCAACACGCATCTGTCAACACTTCTTCATCATTTGAATGAACAAGACGTTCAAGGGCAGGAAGTGCTGGTTTTGTCTGTAAATTTACAATTTTAGCAACTCATAGGATAATAGAAAAACAATAATGATCCCAACTTAAAAATTGTTTATAACTGTTTAACACAAAGACTAGAAAACGACCAGCTCAAATGGAGGTTGTGGTTTGCCTCGACAGAAATTTGATAAGGTCCATGTTGCGTTCCTCAGCATGGAAAGTTTAGCATGCTCGTTTAACTGAGCCAGCAAAGGAATCAAGGCACCTTGGCCAAGGACGAGATCACGGCATCTGGGTGAATCTCCAGCAACATTTCCCAATGCCCAAACAGCCTACAAGAGACAAGAGAAAAAGAAAAAGGTAGCCAGACGTGAGAAATTACTCGTACGTATCTAGAGTTAAAACTGATTCGTACTATAAAAATAAGCAAGGAAGTTCACAAATTACCTGCTCTCGCACATCATCACTTGGAGAAGCAAGAAGCTTGACAAATATTGGGACAGCCCCATGATCAATTACTACCTTAGTATTCTCAGATGTACCAGAAGCAATGTTCGTGAGCGCCCAAGCAGCCTCAAACTGTTCAGAATGTCAATGAAAGCTTTAGATTCAAATCAATGACATGACAAAACATGATCGCGGGTGCGCACACACACACACTCACTATAGGAGTCAAACCTGAAGCTGTGGAAAATCTTCCCTCATTAGGAACTCCACAAAGCGCGGCACGACCCCAGATTGTATAACTTCCTCAATTGGTGGACTTCGTTCTGTAATAAATAAATAAAAAACAACAAATATGATCGATTGCATGAACAATGATCCACAAGCAATCATGTAAAACATCAACTATACCTATAGAGAGCAATTTACGAAACTGTGTGGTTGCCTCTAGCTGCGAAGCATTATCATTTGAATATACTCCCGCAACCATAGAAGGAAGACTCTCTAACTGCAATGATCAACATCCCTTCCATCAGACATCAGTTCAAAGATTAAAATGTTACAGAAGTTTTATTCATAATAGTATAACACATGTTTGTAATACAAACGAACTTCTCAGATTTCATGACCCCTGGAGTTTGATTGAATAAAACTATAAGGCAAATATATCATTATCATAATGACACAAACTGATAAATCAAATCAAATGGCAATTAAGCTCAGATAGCCTTTACTGAGAGCAACTTTGTGAAGATACATAAAACAACCCAGCATGTTAAATGAACCTAATTCCCAGTTCTAATATAATATTACATCTTTCTAGAAGCCTATATATGCAAAGAAGAATACATATTATCTGCAATTTCACAAACTTGTTTGATACAAAAACTAATATAAATTTTACTCAAAGTCATGAAGAAAACCAAGATGCAACACTTACTGTAGAGAGCACTATAACTCTTATCCATTCATCTAAACAAAATCTCAAAATCTCATGGATGAATAATATTGGCATGCTTCGGGGGTAACAAGCAAGTTAACTCCAAGTTATTTTAGAAACATAAGATTTAGAGCCCGCCAAGACAAATGAATACATTGTTGTCAGTATTTACAAGAGCGTAAACTAGATCAGATGAAACATTGCTAACTACAAGAACATCAATCTCCAAATACTAGACATGCAAACAAAAAAGATCACGGAAAGATCCTTTAATCTTTTAACGTTGCAAGATATAAATAATAATCACCAACCCTTTATTACACACCAAATCTGCAACCTTGTAAATTTTAACATTAATAATGCCAATAACATAACCTGCTAAATAACACCTTCTGCAATCCATAAGCACACCCAATTACAAGACTATAGACCTAACTAACAAACACAGTTTAGTCATATGCACTTGACAAAACAACTGATCCATTTAGTAGATTTATTCATAGTAGAGGAATATAGTAAAAGTTGAAAGGTCTTACTAATACCATAATTTTAACCTCTGGGCAACTACATATTGTAAAATAATACTCATAAAGTGACAACTGGCACCCATCCATCGACATAAACAAGTCGAAACAAAGTCACATAACTTAAAAAGACAATCCATGTGCGAACAATTCAGTAACATACATGAATCAGTTCAAACTATAAACCTATATGATTAACAAAGGTTCTACTGTCTAGGAGGTTGAAGTAAGATAATATACTCCCCCAGTCCATAAATTATTTTCAATGTCTAACTTGCAAACAAGGGATATCCGTATTTGATTATGTTTACAATATTACCCCTAATTAAAACTATAGAACTAAGAGGTCATTACACAGGTGAAAAACCCAATTTGGTAACTGTATTTATTTTTGTTCATTTATGTTATTGTACTCCTGAAACAGTTTATTCAAGTCACTGTACATTGTTTTTGTTCATTTGAGTCACAGTAGTATTATTTTATTTTATTTTATTTTTTTCATTTTAATCACTTATAACATATATACCACGTGTCAGCTAATGAGTGCCAATAAAAGTCAAACTCATAAAAACCAAGTCAAATAGGTCACATGTTACCTGAATGTAAGTTTTATGAAAGTCTAGCGAATAATTAAATCGTTACAACATATTACAGTGACCTAAATGAAAAAATAAATAAATAAATAATAATAAATAAAAATAAAAATTATATAATAGTACAATAACAAAATCGAACATTTTGAAAGTGTACAATGATCTCACAATTATACTCCGTAGTCCTCGCCCATTTTTTACCCCTCACTCAACTCTAAATCAACCCACATCATCACTCTCCCTCTCACTCACTCGCCAACCAAATAGTCCTCACCCACCATTTACCTATGGGTTTAAGCTTAGAATAGCAGCGTACTTTCCTCCTTGCTCTATTATCATACATGTATTTGATTTTGTTCAACTATATGCTACAAACTTTCAAATTATGTTTTGATATCATACTTATTGCTGACGTGCCATGGTTATTTTGGTAATTTGAAAGTTTGTAGCATATAGTGGAATGAACAAGTACACGTATGATAACGGATCATGAAGAAAAGTACATTGCTGTTCCATAGCTTAAACCGTTTATCTATACATCATTTTTTTTTAAGTATACACACACAGCCTCACCTTCTCTTCATCCGGTGACGCCCAGCCTAATAAGTGCGTTTAGCTTGAACTCTATGTTTTCGTCCATGTATATTTTTTGTCGATGGAGCGTGTGTTTTTAGGTTTACCATATTGTTGACCTAGAAATTAACAGTTGCAAAAGACATATTATTTTCATACCTAGAAGAGTAATAACTTTTAGAGATAATTACCTATAGGTATTTGCTCATGTAAATTTACCATTTTACCCTTATATTTTGTATAACACGTACAGACACACACAATAGCAATGAATTCAAAAAGTAAAAAAGACGCTCCACACAATAACAAAAAGCAGCAAGTACTATACATTTCCGAACCAATTAAACCCTAATTTTTAAAACTAATTATAAAATCAAGTTTAGCATATTGATCTTAATCGGACCTTTTTCTCAGCAGCAGAAGCTAAAACAGGTAGACCACCAGCAGACGAAATCGGTTGTGATGACGTCAGCACTTGACGCTTCTTCAACAAATTCTCTTCTCTTTTATTCTTACGAATCTCAACCATGGTATCCTCCCTCCGGCGCCGACCTTCGTCCGCATCGACGGCGACTTTGTAGCGGTTCCGACGAACCTCAGTCCTGGCGCTGGGTCTCAGTGACATGATTGAATTTGAAACCCTAATAAGAGAGGTTGAATAATAGTAATGATTTATTGTGAGAATGAATGAATGAATAATGAGGAAAAGTAGGAGAGATCGATTTGTTTATTAATATTTTTTTCAATTTGGATTTGGATTTTTGCTTTAGTCGACTTATTAGAGGTGTTTTGTATTTTCGTCCTTTGGTTTTCTAACTTTTTATACTCACTATATAATTTAAGACTTTCTTTCGGGTTGTGTTATACCAACCCTCCATATGTTGTCACATCAGGAGGGTTTGGTCAAATCGTGCAACCCGTGATGCATACCGTACAACCGGATGATGCGTCCAATCATTGCAAACCCTCCTTATGGGAGGGTGTGGATAACTCAATCCCTTTCTTTTTTGTGCATCAGGTGATTAAGAATCTTTTGTATACTCCAACATTTACTGAAGTGGAATTTAGGAGCCGCTATTATTGCGACCTGTTGTATGGTTGGCTGCAGAGAGAAGGATGGTTGGGTATCAGTGGCGGATCTAGGATTTCGTAATAAGGTATGCACTTGTTAACGATGCTATTTTTTAATCAAAAATACCTATAAAAATGTTTTTCGGGTCGGATTGTTTAAAAAAAATGGGGTCACTAGAGTGTTTAACTGAAAATTTGGTTTATATGCCCATGAGTGTATCTTGTATTTTAGTTTAATGACTAAGTGACTTAAATAACCTAGTGAATAACTCTAGTATTAATTGTAGATCCTTTTCTACATTCTGTTGAGTTGGCTTAATTCATGTAAGGGAAAAGGGTTAGTCCACTAGATTATTTATGCCAGAGTTACTGCACTAGATGATTTTACAAGCTTATTGGAGGGTGTGGATAACTCAATCCCTTTCTTTTTTGTGCATCAGGTGATTAAGAATCTTTTGTATACTCCAACATTTACTGAAGTGGAATTTAGGAGCCGCTATTATTGCGACCTGTTGTATGGTTGGCTGCAGAGAGAAGGATGGTTGGGTATCAGTGGCGGATCTAGGATTTCGTAATAAGGTATGCACTTGTTAACGATGCTATTTTTTAATCAAAAATACCTATAAAAATGTTTTTTGGGTCGGATTGTTTTAAAAAAATGGGGTCACTAGAGTGTTTAACTGAAAATTTGGTTTATATGCCCATGAGTGTATCTTGTATTTTAGTTTAATGACTAAGTGACTTAAATAACCTAGTGAATAACTCTAGTATTAATTGTAGATCCTTTTCTACATTCTGTTGAGTTGGCTTAATTCATGTAAGGGAAAAGGGTTAGTCCACTAGATTATTTACGCCAGAGTTACTGCACTAGATGATTTTACAAGCTTAACGACCAAATATTTGTAATCGTTTATGAACGTGGTCGTTAAAGAATATAGATTGTTGTCGAAAAATATATTAAAAAGAACAATTAAGATTCTCTGACATTCAAATGAACATGATATATCATATTCATCAATCAAAGAGATGATAAATGAGAATAAGTCTACTTCAAGTACAAAATATAAGACTTATTATTTTATTTACACTCACAATAGTTCACTTGTTGACCTATCATATTTAACTCATGTCATTCGATGCTACAAAAATTTTTTTTTATTACTATTTAATACAAGTCTGATTAAAATTGGAAAATATACCATGTTGATGTAACGAATCCTATATGACATAATAAAACTGAAACTTATTAACCATGAAATAAAATTCCAACATGGAAAATTACATGTCACCAAATTACCTAAAATTGTACTCGTAGTTATAGAATTTTGAAAGCAAATAGGCCAATTATATATATAATACTAATTAATGTGGCAGTGGTGGGACATAATTTGACATAGGGAGTCGAGGACGTGGGTTAGAGTGTGCATATTAACATTTCACATATTACGGAGTAATATCTTCTCACTCATCAATCATTTCATCTTCTTTTCCTCTCTCCTTCATCTTCTTCAAACGAAAATTGGGTGTGCACTCTGTTTTTTCACTTGTTTAACAGGGTATGCACAGCTAAGAAAATAACCAGAAAATTACGAAGTATTTTTTTCATTTACACTACGCCAAGAACTAACAGGGTATGCACGTGCATACCCACCCTTGTGTGTAGATCCGCCCCTGTTGGGTATTGTGAAGTCGTGACTTGAGCCAGCATTGTTTACATGCCTAGCTGACTTGAGTTGTTGGCTAAGATGATTAAAATAAATTTAGTGATTTTCCACTTATTTGTCACTTAACTTTTAAGGTTTGTTGTATACCTGTTTTTCATTATTAATTCCAAACCTTTTTATATGAAAACCATATCTGCCTTTCATTTGTTTGGTTTTTCATACATAAATCAGATACACACAAGGTGTGTGGCATGCCGGGTATAATAATCCTTAGATATTTTTTGTCCTGGATCCTTTCATGTGGCCGACCCGTAACAGGTTTTTCTTACTTTTTCATACGTTTTTATCCGCTTATATCCGTTTTCTTCCCTTTTTATATGTTTTGTTCGTTTTTATACGTTTGCGCCCGTTTGTCTTATGTTTTCGTTTGTTTTTCTTACGTTTTTATACGTTTTCGTTCGTTTTTATCCATTTTTTTTCTGTTTTATACGTTTTCGTCCATCTTTAATATGTTTTCATTCATTTTTATACTTTTTTATCCGTTTTTGTACGTTTCATATGTTTTTCTTACGTTTTCATACCTTTTTTTTTTATTGTTTTTATATGTTTTCGTTCATTTTTCTTACATTCTTATCCGTTTTTATATGTTTTCATCATTTTTTATCTGTTTGTATACGTTTTTATCCAATTTTATACGTTTTTATCCCTTTATTTTGTTTTTTATGGTTTTCTTCGCTTTTATATGTTTTTGTCCGTTTTTCTTACATTTTATCCGTTTTTCTTACATTTTTATCCGTTTTTATACCTTGTTATACGATTTTATACATTTTTGTCCGTTTTTATCCACTTTTTAACATTTTGTTCATTTTTATACATTTTAATCCGTTTTTATACAGACAAAAACGTATAAAAACGGTCAAAAACAGATAAAAATGGATGAAAACAAATGAAACCAGATGAAAACAGATAAAAAAAAGATAAAAACAGATGAAAACATATAAAAACGTAAGAAAAACAGACAAAAATGTATACAAACGATAAAAATGGACAAAACATATAAAAACGGACAAAGATGTATAAAAACAGGCAAAAACATTATAAAGACCGACGAAAATGGACAAAATGTATAAAAACGGATGAAAACGGATAAAATGTAAGAGAAACGGATGAAAATGTAAGAAAAACAGGCGAAAATGTATAAAAACGAATGAAAACAGGCAAAAACGGATAAAAACTTAAGAAAAACCCATTACGGGTCGCCCACAGGAGAGGATCCGAGAAAAGAAAATCTAAGGACTAAATCTGTTAAACCCGACAACCCACAAGGACCATTTAGTAACTTTTTACCTGTTATCATAAGTTGTAATATATGGAGTAACGTAAACAACCGGTCACGTAAACAATGGTAACCTCGTTGAACAAAAAAAAACTATAGTAACTTAGGTCAAAGTTTTGGGAAACTTTAGTAACTTTTTTGAGTATTAACCCCATCTTATTTTGAATCAAATTTATTAAGTTTAGTTTTCTTCATTTTGCATTTAAGTTAGAAACTCTTTTAAGGGATTTGGTTAGGGTAATAAGTAGAATACTTGGTTGTGCTTGTTGATTGAAATTTGACTTGCATGTCATGATTTTGCAGAACTTATGGCTGATATAGTTAGTACTTGCTTGGCTATGATGACTCGGCCATTCGGTAAGGTCTCGCAAAAATCGGATGGCATAAAATGCAACTGTGCTTTGCAGCCAACCGTAGTTTTGGCGTGGCAAAAACTCTATGACATAAAATGCAACCGTATTTTGTAGAAGATTTGATATTTGAGTCAGGGTATTAGATTTGGGATCTCGGTGACTGTCATATGTTTTGTGGATCCTATTTAGATAGAATTTGGTTGGGTATGAGGATTAAGTTACTCTATGATTCATAATTTTGGTGAGGAAAAAACTGGGTGACATAAAATACGACCGTGTTTTGTAGCCAATAAGATATGTTAGCCTAGATTCAAATTATTAATCATCGAATTAAAGTATTGTGACTTGGGATTTCAGCCTTTCTAAATTGATACGCCAGGTCTCATTTTCATTAAATAGAAGTTCCCAACAACTGAAAAAGTTTTATCGATCAACTAAATCCCGATACAATTGATTCTTGAAGATCGTGAATGTGCTAGGTCTAATCTTGAGTTTTGTTGCGTTTTCCCTTAGTATTATATCTATCACTGTCAGCGCTTCTTGAGAATGTTGACATCATGTGGTATGCTTTATTGTTTTAGATTGCAGGCGATTCTTGAGGGATGCGAGGGTGCTTAGTACAATCTTGAGCTTTGTTGCGTGTTCCCTTAGGATTATATCTAGCACCCTTAACGTTTCTTGAGAATGTTGAAGTCTAGCGCTTTGATCTGTTTGTGGAGCTAAAAAGGTATGTTTGTATATGGGTATCTTTGTTGTGGATTGTGGCTTTGTAGATTTAATGATAGTTGATGTTTAGTCTTACATAACGATGATGGTAGTTTTGGGCAATACTTGCATAACTATGATGATTTGGTTACCTGCTGGGTTGTAACTTAGGCGTGGCTAAAGCCAGATTGCATAAATGCAACCGTCTTTAGCAGCTGATACGAAATCTGAGCCAAGCAACTTTTCGTAAAAACTAAATGCGGAATAGTAGGACCATAAGATTTTATATCCTGTTTTGAACAAGATATTTTATTATATGTTGTTCCTTAGGTTACACTGCTTATTAATAATCGGTTCTGGAAAGGTGGAACTACAATGACCTTTTTTTGTTGAAAGGCATTTCTTTTTAGATCCAAGATTACTTTCGTGTTCAAATGATCAGCTAGCACTGTCGATATGTGCCGATGTGGCTTGAAAATAGTCCTATTGAAAATCCAATCATTTTCAAAGTTGGCATGTCATTTGAACGTGAAAGTAATCCTTGGAACTATTCAAAATGTAGAAGAAGTGTAGAAAATTATCAACAAAATTTATTATGTTCAAGTTACGTGTAAAAAGCGTCGATAAACGTCGGTGTTTACTGCTGGAATGATGTCGTTTAATAGTGAAATGTGTTGTTTGGGCGTTTGGCTATGATGATTCGGTCAGTTCGTGAGCCGTAATTCTACAATGCCAAACACCGGATGGCATAAAATGCAACCGTGTTTTGTGGTTGTTCATGTATCATGTGTGTGAAATGGGTATAGTCGGTTATCGGGTTTCCCGTGTAGAACGGTAAGGACCCGGTGAAGGTCAGATGCTCTGGTTTCCTTTGTAGAATGGTAAGGACCCCGTGAGAAGGAAGATGTTCCTGTAGTCGGGGTAACAGTAACATTGACCGGGTACCTTCGTCTTACCTCGTAGAAGAGGGTGAAGAGAATGGTTTTGTGGTACCTTTGTCTCCATCTCGTAGTAGAGGATGAAAAGCAAGGTTTTTATGGCGAAGGAGGCTGTCAAGTGTGTGTTCACTGTGTAGAGCTTGCTTACCCTAGTTTCCTATATCATGTAGTATTGATAATGCTTAATTTGTATATATTTTTAGTAGCGTAATTTGTGTTTTTATGCCTATTATATGGTTATTTTCTTAAACTTTCGATACTTAAAAGATAAAAGTTGTGCTTTCAGGTTCAGGAACATCCAAGAAGAAGAGAACGAAGAAATGGCAAATAAATCTATGAAAAACGCTTATACGTTGAATTCCCGACAAATGCATATATCATGGAAGCAATATTAAAAAGAAACATGTAACCACCCGTACTTTTCAAGTCAATATTTAAACAATTAATTTTACTAATTATATTAATTTTAAGTAAACTTACTTTTACGTATAACCTAGAAAGTTCATTAATGTACGCTTAACTCGTAATTAATCATAGACTATGTTCAGTCTACATGTTTTATGCATTTTATCTTCCTTATATTCACATTTTATATTTCATATTATTATTATTTCATTTTTATGCAAACTTGCGTTTTTGCGCGTTTATAATAAGTTTTTAAGTCTAACAACGTTTAATCACCTTAGTAGACTCATGTCTCATCTGAAATACTAAAATTTATTTATTTATACAAGTTATAACATTTTTACATGTTTGGGATTTTTACGTTACCCGGTATTGCGTTTGTCGCGTTTTAAAGTAATTGATCTTTGTTCTTCAAGCAATGTTCATGTGACTGATGTTCCTTTGACTTGTGTGATCTTTGAGCATTCTTTGAGATCATCGGCCAATGTAAATCTCCAAGTCATCCTTTGTAGCATTGCCTTCATGTGTAGTAGTGACCATCAAACCGGCATGCTCACACTTTTCTGGATCATGAAACTTTGCATCAGAGTTGCTGAGGCATTGTTGTATGTCATTCAGCTATCATGATTTCTTTGAGCTTGAGTGTGAAGTGTGAGCATGAGGTTATGAATTGACGTCTCATTTGCCATCAGCTGCAACTGTCGGAAGTTCTTGCAAACAACAGTTAGCAATAAACACACGAAAGTGTCTTTGTTCACTTTCGTTGAATAGGGTTGTAAGAACCACGGTCCCTCCTTGATTAGTATAAATACAGCCTGTGATCAAGTAGGATTCCGAAGAATTTCCTTGACAGGGTTTCGCAGCTGTATTAGCCGTTCTCAAATCGGAGCGTCTCAAAGCAGAAAATATGGAGTGAGTGAACTAGCGAATTAGGATTCACTGATTAATGAAAAATTGATTTTGAAATACAGTCGCATATTACTGGATAAAGAGTTTATGTTGTAATACAACGACAATTTTTGTGAACAAAATCATATTTCAATTACAAATACTTTTGTTTGAAAATTTATGCACAGTTAATGTGCTCGAAAACAATTGTTGAGCACATCAAAAGGTTTTCCAAAAATACCCGTCAATTCATTTCCTGGAACAAGTTTGATTCAAATGCGAATCGCCCATTGTTTCTTTCCAGTTGTCACAAAAAATACACTAGCATGTCGTAGTTACATTATAGTTTTTTTATTTTTTATTTTTATTTTATTTTTATTTTTTTTTACCTTTGAAATCATTTGAAACATTTTTAGGGAACGATTAGTCAACAAACATGAAGAAATTAGAAACTCACAATCTTGGAAAACAATCGAGGATCAAAAATCGTTAGTCTGAATTGTTGAGGTTTTCAACTATGTGTGATACTTTTGAGCACATTTTTAATCCGAATGATGAAGAAACAATTTTTCTTGAATAATTATGATAAGGTGTGCAAATTTCATGATGTTGTGAAAACTTTCTCCCCCTAAAAAATGTCCATTTGGACAATGCAAAGCAAAATTTATTTTAATGGAGGAACATAGATTTGAAGATAAGAAGTTTGCATACAGAGAAAGAAGATTCTTTTTGTAGTTTTTGATTTTAATTTATTTTGTTTTTGAAAAAAAAAAAATTTACAAAAAAATTTGGTTTAAGATATGTGCAAAATATTATTCAATTTAAGAAGATGTTGACATGAATACCGAAATAAGGATATCGTTCTGTACGTTGTAGAAGTCAGTAGTCAACATCTCTTAAAATTTCACCACCAAAGCTTTTGAGGCTCCTGAATAGTCGTTTGAACTTTAGCCTTCTCAATGTGAGGCTTTGATAGCTTCCCCCCAAACTGACAATCTTCTTTTTGAGCAGATTCAAAGCTCTCTTTCAAGCTTACATAAGGTAAGTGTACAATGGAATTCGTAGCAAACGACATCAAATATTGCTGCTCCTTTTAAGAATAATCATCGTGATTCTGCATTCGGGGGTCATCAAATAGATCAGCAACGTATCATCTCATGCTTGAAGAATTCTTCTCACATTTCTTCTCGTTGAAGTCTGAAGTAATGCATACCAAAAGTATCTAGAGACCACTTCCCCCAAGTAGTTGAATTGATGCAATCAGTCTCATTGTATGAAGCTCAAAAACCCGAAGTACACACTTAATCCCACTAATGAAGTCGAAAACGTAACATCTAAATCAATTAAGACCTGGAAATGCACTTTTCTCCCTTTAGGAAATTGCAGATGAGAATTGCTACACCAAAGTCAACTAAGTCCCGAGTGTAGGCAATTTATCTCGTATGTAGTCGAAATGATACAAACTAACTAGAGGAATCACCATACCATTGTGTACCTCTTTTATCATCAGAAATCGTTTCTTACATCTCTTCCCCCCACGTAGTTGGAATAATATACCAAAAGCCACGAGTTAAAACAATGATTTTCTTTGTGGTTATGACATTTTTCTTCCCTGAATAACTTCAATTAAGAAGAAGTATAAAGTTCATCACGCGTACTCGTTTTGCGTTCGGACGTATGTCTCCTTCCCCTTGCTGGTTTGATACCTCAGAATCAATAACACATTTTACGCACATATACTTGAAATCTTGTGAGAAGAACAAAATTGGCTCAAATGTATCCCGTGAGAATCAACTGCTACAGAAATTCTCACTGACTATATTTACCAACCCTTATATTTTGTCGTCTATTGCTGTGATTACTTTGTGAAGGAAACCCAATATACCAAACTTGAAAATGAAGTAGAATTCCTCAAATTTGTTACTTAAGCTTGCAATGTTGTTGATTGAAGAACGATGAAGAAGAAAACCTCTAAGTACCCATATACACTCAACTAAGAGCCAAAATAATTACAACACCTCTTGAGACTATCCACATCTACATCAGCGTGTGACACTGAGCACTATAATGTAACTTTTTGAAGTGATAGCTATAACCGTGAGTACTACAATGTAACTCCTTACATCGGGTATAACTAGATAATCCAAGTCCCAATCATAAACTTTATAAGTTCAAGCAAGTCATCAATTGATAGGTGAAGTCTCGATGATGAAATAAGTAGAAGCCTTCGTGAAACCCACTTCAATCCCAAATAAGGGAACCAAATAAACTTTGTGATCTCTTGACATTCCATGTCTAAATTCTTAGCCATTTTGGCATTTTACCCAACTTTTCCTTTATGTTCTTGTGGTTGATTTACTGAGTGCACATTGGGAGGAACAACAATCCGTGATGAAATAGATTCTTCAGAACCTGGTTCTAGGAAAGGAATGCCAAAGAACATATCATCATTTGTAGGACCCTTGGAAACAATATCTAACACAAGTTTGTATAAAGATTAAAGAAGAGAAATGTAGAGAGAGAGAGAGATAAAGATGGTAACTTCTAGAGAGAGAAAGAAAGATGTATTAGATTAGAGAGAGAAAGAAGGAAATACACTAGAAGAAACCCTAGAAGCAACACCTCCAAATGAGAGCATTTGGAGGTATTTATAGGTGAGATAAGAAGATGGGCCGGGCTTGGGCTTTTGTAATAAACTATACATAACCTTCTACAATATTATATTAAGCCAAACCCGTTTACCCTTAACTAAACTACAAGACTATTACAATATTATTACAAGACTAAATGACTTAATAAATGATCGTCACTTCTATTTCTAACAATCTCCCCCTAAGGGACGATCATTGAGATCTCTCTTTGATTCCATTAATGATCAACACTTCTATTTCTAACAATCTCCCCCCTAAGGGGTGATCATTGAGATCTCTCTTTGTGATCTTGATCTTTGAACTTTGAAGCTTGTAGTCTTGAACTTTGAGTCATTGTAGTACAGTCTTTAAGTCTTTGTTCCTTCATGCATTGTGATCTTTGATAACTGACATTTCTTCATTCTTTGTTCTTTTGTTGTAGATTGTGAGTTTTGGTGGTGAAATGCCTTTCCAACATGCTCATACGTCTTTAGTCTTTGTGATACATGCATTTGTTGCTCCTGTTCCTTCACTTTGATCTATGTTACTTTACTGCTGTAGATTCTTTGAACTTTTCTTTGCTTAGATCTTTGTGAGAACTTTCCTTTGACTTTGTGATGCATGTATGAGCATGTGGAATCTATTGCCATGGAGATGATGTATAGCTGCAGGTAAACAGTTAGCAATAAATCAACCGGTACTTACAGATAAGGAATTAGAGATCGTCAACAGCATAGTGTGAAGACTCCTTCTAACCCTTACCAAGGCCGTTCCCATGTCAGATACTCCCGAAAGAGCTTACGAGACCTACTAAGTAGCTCAATGACTGGGTGAGTCGCTGGGGATCACTCCACGACTGTAGACCGTATGAAACCACCGCGAACACTAAGCGTAACCCATAAAGAATTACCGAAGTGACCTGCTGTCAGGGCTGCTTAATGTTGACCCTGGCAGGAATTTCCGTTCAATCATTGAGAAAATACATAAGTAAATCCTCTCATAAACGTTCTAGGCAGATTGCTAAGATCTGCGTAGGACTCTTAAGTTTACATCTGGCGGTCCTTAATGATGAACAACCAGTGTAGAAATATCATATGTTCCTATGAGATCTTTTGATGAATCTCGGGGCTCTAGACTTGATAAGTGCACATTTGGTTTCCTATGCGGAGATTAGGGAGAGGTCTCCTGCTTCAATATCAACCATCTCTAAGAGACAGGTCGATAGATTACACCGGTTCCCCGTAAGAATGAAACAAGCTCTTTTAAGAGAACTTGAGTGGTTAAGAAGGTTTAGTGCAGTGCGTCACTGGGTCCATGACGTCTTTATCTTCAATACCAGTGTTACCTTAGCAACAACCAGTAGCATATGAATTGAACCCGGTGTCTGCCCTAAGGTTGAACATATTGAGGGCTATTTCTTTTCACCCTTTTTCATAACTTTTCTTTTTAATTCTTCAACCCCTTCTTTCTCCTTTCTCATTTTCACCTTTTTTCAATCATACCTGAGGACTTCTAATTCTAATCTATTGGAATGGTCCTTGGGTAGATCCCTCCGGCTCTGGCGGATCATAGGACGGTTTTTCCTAACCTTAGTCACCTTATAACTCCATGACTATCCTATAATTGCCATGAAACCATTTAAGAAAATCTCTCAAAGTGTTTATGAATATAAACACATTTTTGTTGACACTTTGAGAGTTTTTGTTTCTTTTGAAGGACTCCCCCTTCACATGTGCTCATGGATTTTTAAGAAATTTGCACATGCGTGAGAAGTTAGCACTTTTTGAATTGATCCACTTTCAGTGAACATGACCGATTCGAGACACGCTTACATCACTAGTTAGACTAGCTTGAAGTTATAATCCGTCCTGGTTAAGTCCAAAGAAAGTCTCTCGATACGGTACATTCTACTCAGACAAGTCATATTCGAGACACGCTTACATCACTAGTTGGACTAGCTTGAAATTATTACCCATCCAGGACAAGTCTTTTCGATTACTGACATTTTAAGCTTCGTCAATTCATTGGTACTATCTGAGCCGAGCTCTTTTGAGATTCAGTCACAATCTTTAAACATCTTTGATCACATTTTAATCATGTCTTCTCCCCCTCAAAAATAGCATATTGTGATATTTTTGATGTCAACCGATTAAGAAAAAGCTTTTTGGAGAGAAAGATAGATTTGATTTTGCATGATTTCGGAACTATTTTGTTTTAGTGAAATACTCCCCCTCAAAACTCGCATATGTTTTTGAGAATGTTAAAATTTTTAAGGTTTAGAGGGAAGAAGTCTTCTTGAAGCAAAATTCTGAAAGATAAAGAAGTTTTAGATTTGTTGAATTTTGCATCAAGGTTTTTTGAAAAACAAAGACTTCTCTTTATTTGAAAAGGAATGTCGCACTGAGGCGTACAATAGTGTCCATTTTTAGGATAAGTGCACTTTGTTGATGAAAATCATTTTTTCTAGCACTTTCCTTTCTTTGAAAACTTGAGTTGTGCACTGTAAGGTGTACACAAATCATTTTTGATGATGAGCACCGATTTTGATAGATTATGAAAATCTTTTTGAGAAAACTTGAAAAGGTGGTGCTCAGAATGTAAGAGAATTTTGAAAATCTAATTTATCATTAGATCAACAATCATTGTCTTGAGCTTAAAGATTAAGAAAGTTTTTCTAAAGAAAACTCAAGCCATTTGACGCGCGGGTCCTGAACTGATGTGTCCAGAAGCCATTCGATTAAGTCCTTATTTGAAATCTTTTCGAGTTGTTATACCCGGACTTAAGTTTTGAAAAGATTTCACTTTGAAGCACGGGTTGTAAGTTGAAGTACTTACAAGCCATTGTAAAGAAACTTTTGAGAAACGACATGTTTTAGAAAACATTTTCAAAAACTCTCGCTCAAGCATCTGTACATGTCCGTATCATTGTTGAATGACATTTCTAGATACGTACAGAATATCGATTATACAAGAGACATGTCGTGAGAAGAATATTTTTTGGATTTTTTGATTTTATAATGTTTTTTGATTTTTGAAAATTTTATATTTTTGTATTTTGTTTTTCAAAAAAAATATACAAAGAAGATTTGAAGAAAGAAAAAGAAAAGGATTTCCACATGCAATGTTGGCATAAAGTTCTTTACCATATTGGGTGTATGAACTCTCATCACTTTCACAAGTACCTGCATCCATAGAAGAAGACTTTCACAAATAACAGTGTTAGAAGTACATGTTTCCTCACATTGAGGGTGTTCACTTTCAATGGTTGTAGTGGTTGCTACTTCCTTATCCTGATGATTTTCACTATTATTTGTCTTGGTGCAACAATCAAGAATCTTTCCTGTGGGAATCCATCTAAGACCAACTGTGTTAAAAACTTTTCCCATGGGAATCCACCTAAGGTAAGATCTAGACATAGTTTTCTTATCAGATGCAGCGGAAGTCTCAGTCTTGGAAAAACTACATCCTTTCGGTATCCACCTATTAGGTTTCTTAACCTCTTGCTTCTTCTCAACGGGTTTGTTTCGATTTGGTGTCTTAGTGGATTGTGTGTTGACACTTGACTTTCTTTTCTTAATAAATTGTGCAATACATGCATCGTGATTAGCTGAAAAAACACATTTTTGACATGTAGGACAGACAAATTCAACATTCTTGTTTAACAAAGCAACTGTAACTTTGTCACTACAGTCTTTTGGAAATTGTTTGTTGTTCGATGAGACTTTGGAATTCTTTGTGTTGCATTCTACGTTCCTAGCATTCTCTTTTGTGTCACTATTCTTAGATGCAAGCCAATCCCTAGTATTCTGTTGAGTGTTCCTAGGTAACGGTTTACTACTACTAGCAGTGCTTTGGAATCTTGTAGAATTCATCACATTAGGTGTTGCACCTAAAATTCTGTCTTTTCGAAGTTGTGCCTTTTTCCTAGCTTCTTCTAGATGGTGATTTTTAACCATGTCATTAGAACCAACAGATTCCTTTACAGTTTTTGTGGTCACATTCGGTGTACTATTCCTAGAAGGGCTAGGTGCACTCACATTTGTGTTTCTTTCAACAACCAATTTTTGTTTCTCAACAATCTTTTCAATTTCCTTTTGCTTGAGCAAGGGTTGTGGAGTGACTGGTTTTGTCAAATCCTTTTTCGCATCGACTTTTGGAGCAAACCGGGAAATTGACATTTTTGGTTTTTCAACCGTTTTTGAAACATTTGGTGTCTCCGAAGTCGATGGTTTTGCAAACTTAGTATCCACACCCTTCCCTTTCATACTTTCAAGCTGAGCTCTCAAAAGATCATTTTCCTTTTTCATGTCCTTGTAGGCATGTTCATACGACAATTTGTCATACTTGCATTCTTCTGATTTTCGATCAAGTTGTTTGAAAAATGACATGTTTTCTTTTACAAGTTTTACAAGAGCATTTTCATATTTTGAAACAATTTCAGATGTCTCAGCTCGCAGTCTTTCATCGTCCTCAACAGAATATGTTTGTAGAATGATGGACATTATGTCAGTAGTCATAACGGCTTCGAAAAGAGAATCATTTAGATTTTCCAAAAGTATGATGTTTTGAAGATTTGAATTAGCTCCCTTTACCAGGGATTTGTGGTCCTTGACAAAGTCAGCTATTTCTTTCAAAAATGCTTGCTCAAAATGAATTACTCGAGCATTAATCATATTGATTGGAGGAGCAAAGTCTTTTTCAAGAATCTTTTTCAGCTGTAAATGAACCGTGGAATTCCAATTGATCTCATTCAGTCTCATTTTAGATTCTAAAAGTTTTTGAAGTTGCCCAATTCTGGTTTTAAGATCATCAAGATATCCTCTGGCAGCACTTGTGTTAAAAGTGTTGTTTGAAGACATCTGTTCCATGTTTGAAAGCGATTTGGAAGCAACTACATTTTTATAAACTATTTTTGAGAAAGGTCGTTTTATGGAAAACACTGATGGTTCTTTTTGTGGAACAAAAGTAACTCCAGAAAGTTTGTTCAGTTTGTTGTAATCGATTGGTTTCAAATCCGGATTCTTTTGTTTCATTTTTGTTATGCTCTCTTCAACAAGTTCAATCGTTTCCATAGAATCCCGAACGACGGGAGGATCATGTTTAGCTTATATAACCTTTCCATTATACAAAACATTCTGTTCTTCCTGAGCTTTCTTGAGATTACAAGGATTGTTATTACCAAGAGCCATTTTGTGTTTCGTATGGTAAATCAGATTAGTTTGATTTGAAATCATTTTCATTGTTTGACTTGACTGACCCGACTTAACCATTAATTCTTCAAGTTTTGCAATCTTGTGTTCGGACTCTATGATTTCATCCAAAAGTTTATCTTCTTTCTTTGCAAAGTCCTTTTTCAACTCATCCCGTTCTTTTTCAAAATTGGTATAAGCTGATTTTTGTTTAGAAAGTTGGTTTGTTAATTCAGAATTTTCTTGTTTTAAAGAGTTAATGGTTTTTGTTGAACTAATCTCAAGAGTATCAAATTTGTTTTTCCATTCCCTATCTTTAACAAGTAACTTCTTATAACCAATTTTAAGTTCTGACTCGCGTTCTTTGTGAATTTGAAAACTTTTTGCATTTTCCTTGTATCTCTCAAGCTCAGTGGTCAATTTCTCATTCGCGGCCTTAACATCGCGATTGACCCTTTTCACTTTCTCGATTTCAATACCACAATTATTTAATAATGATTCAAATAAAGCACGGGTTTCCTCATCATTAGCACCATTTTGTGCAACTTGAACTCCATTAGGATCCATATCTGGAGTTTCATAGTTAACATTACTATTAACTTGTACCCCCACATATGTATCATAATTAGGTTCAGGTGGCACATAATGTGGCTTCTCATGAGCAAACGGATTAGCATCATTACCATTATTTGGTACCTCATGGAATGGATCTGAATCATAAGTAGGAGAAATATCATAACCACTGCATGATGTTGTAGCCTGATGATTTGCCATAAAGATGAAATTTCCATTGAGAGGTTCCATGTCCATTGATGGAAAGAATTTTTTGAGAGGTTCCATGAAAGTTTTCGATTGAGATTTACGTTTCCCTCCAAAATTTAATCTGAAAAATTTTCAGTTCCAAAATTTTGAAAATCACTATAAAATGTAATCCTAAGGTTCCAAGAAAAAGTTGAGTTTCAAGAATTTTGACGCCAAATTTCACCGAAAAAAAATTTGAATTTTGGCCTAAAAATTTGAATTTCAGGCCAAAATTTTCACCGTTATACCAAAATTTGAATTTCGCGTAAAAAATGAATGTTTAATCTCCTGTAAAAATTATTTATTTATTTATTTTTTTTAAGAAACTTGTGTAGATGGATGGATCTTTGAAAGATAATAAAGGTTGTTGTTGTAGATTAGATGTTTTGGTGAAGTTGAAAGTTCGTTCTCGGTTGATTAAAGATTTTTGAAATGTAGTGAAAAATCCAAACTCGGTATGACTTGAGAAAAGATCGAAACTCATTATGTTTTGAGAAAAAAATCCAAACTCAGTATGTCTTTGTCACAACTCGTAATTTCAGGCCATTTTCCAAACTTCGACAATCTACTATTCATCATTTACTATTCACCAATTACTATTCATCATTTACTATTCATCGTTTTTGAGGTCAATTTGATATTCTCAGAAGCATTCAGAAATTTTACTATTCACTTGACACTATTCATTTCCGGAAGAAAAACACTATTCACGGGCATTACTCATTTTATCGTAAATCTAGTTTACGAGTATTTAAATTCGCGTAACCGTATTGGTTCAGGAGCGAATTCATGCATTATCATTGGGACATCTCATACGGACTAGAAAATAGTTTGCATATCATCATTATGGCACTTGCATACTATTCCACTTGTAGGATATTTAAATTAGTACTTTTGGTATAATTAACTTTTACGCATAATTATTTCTAAATAAACGTTAACAAACGATCAATAATGTGACTAACACGTCCGACACTCCCGACTATGATCCCAATATATTTTTATATTCATTTTAATAATATATAAATTATATTATTAATTTACCCGGTGTTTTGAGAATTTTACCGTATTTATCGGTATACGTTTAGATTTCCGTCGGTTTACGATATTTCAACACGACAACTATTTTAACACCCGATTTCCACCAGGAATGTAATTTCAAGAATTTTACAACTTTTATATATCTCGTCTTGTTCCGTAAAAAATCGATTTCTAGCTAACTCGGTACCCGGTATACCCTAAAACTACTACTAAGTACATTATAATACATATATTTCACTAAAGTCTTCCACTAGCCCCTTCCCCCCTTCCAAACCCACGCCACCCCACTCCAATCACACTTACACATTTGACATAATTCACTAACTTCATTAATGTTTAGTACTTTTTTTCTACAAACCAATAATACACCATATAACTTAGATATTTTTACTTCATTTGTCAAAGTTACAAAAAGTTTTCATCTCCTTTTCTCTCTACTCCATAACCGGCCACAACTAGAGCAACAAGAAGGAACCATAATTTTTCAAGATCAAGTATAATATATAGTGTAATTTGTACTCCTTTTTGAGTTTTGAAATACAAACTCAAGGTTTACTTAGGTTTTCATCCTCAAATTCTCATTAATCTTTCAAGTAAGTTTACAAAATTTATTTTTATCATTTCTTCAAGTATTTATTATGATCATATGGTTTTCTATACTATATTACATGCATATGCTATTTATACCACTTTATTTTACAAACTTTTAACTTTGAAACCCTAGAAAGTGATTATAGTTAGATCCTTGTTAGACCCACTTGGTTTATGATGTTTAGGAACCCATGACACCCTAAGAAGGTGTATGGTAGGATTAGACTAGTTTTGTGGTGATTGAAAGTGATTTGGTTAGATTTGGAACAAGTTTGAAACTAGGAAAATGATTTTTGAAACAATATATTTACCTACTGTTGATATTTTCAAAATGTGGGAAACTCAGTAGGTGATGGATAATTTTTGACCAAAGATTTAGAAAATACATTTAAAAACGAAACTTTTGGCGAAAGAACGGATTAAAACGAGCTTATAACGAAGGAGATATGAGTTTTGTAAATTTAACGACGAAAACTATTTTCTGAAAAACTGCATGCTGTTTGACAGTTTTCGACGGGCAAATAGAGGCGTTAAACGTAACCTAGAGGAGCCGAACTACCAAAAATATATTAGTATATACTAAAACGAATCCGTGGATATAAAGAACGAGTAAAATGAGCTTAAAACGACCAAGTTATATACGTTTTAAAATCGTCAAAACTATATATATATATATATATATATTTAGTCACTACTAGAAAATAATATAACTACGTACTAAATAATATATTTTCTAGATTTCTTATTCAAGGGGTTTATTTTTAACTAATGAAGTACGTACGACTCAAGGTTTATTACGCGACTACTAGACATTATTTTAAGGTTTTCAAAGACGAAGAATATAACGCTAACATTTTATATACGATATATTACGACAAGTTTTTATAACTCTATTTGGACTTATTTTTCCTAAGTATGGAAAGTATTTTATTTGACAATAACTAGTATTTCCAAGTCACGAGTGGTATAGGTATCATGTACATGTGCATTCATTACATCAAGACATGATCTAAATTAGATCACAATTATTCATTTAGGTTGCGGCTAGTGTTCACGCCTTATTGTCCCGATCACTTTACCATCATTGTACCATCCTCGTACCATTATTTCGAGGTGAGTTCTCATAGCCCCGTTTTAATTACTTATTTGATTTCAAATCCCACGGGGGAGAATACATTGCACAATTATTTTTGTACATGCCCAAGTATTAAATTCCGTACATTGCTTAAGTTGCTAGTACTACCACTTCAAGTCCCCTTTATTATCATGGACCGTTAATTATATTGCCAAGCGAGAGTGAGTGGATAGATCTATCGAGGGTGACGCCTCCATTCGTGTTTGGGTTGCTCCATAAGGAAAACGAATGCATTTCATGTCTAATATTTGAGTGACTGGTAACCACTCCTTTGGGGCCAATTTTAGTACGTCTAGCTTCGGGGTCATGAGCTTAAGATCAATGTAGCATTTTGACATATTGTCACCTTGCTTTTACTTTTACTTTTACTTTTACTTGTGGATATTGTACATACGATTTAACTTAAAAACCTATGATTATTCACCAACATTCGTGTTGACGTTTTAGCAATGTATTCTCAGGTTATTAAGGTAGCTCATGTGGCATGCATTTGGACCTTCATGGAGTCGCGGAGTCGACGCGTCTCACTATATTTTCCGCACTTATGATACGTTTGATTTTGTTGAACTTATTTTTCCGAAATTAACAACATCTTTTGGGGACCTATGTTTTGTAAACTCTGAATGTTTTAATGATCAAACGATGTATTTTTCCAAACGACACTTTAGGTCGTTCAATATAACTGTAACTCTGGTGCTATGGCAGTCACCCCCAGGTATTCCATTCCGCTGCCATTCAGGTATTTTGGGGGTGTGACAGATTGGCATCAGAGCTAAGGTTATAGCGAACTAGGATGTATCATGGACCCTAGACTATAACCAGATCATCATAGCATCTCATCATTTCATCATAGGTGCATATTCATTATACATGTTGTTTCATGCACACATTGTGCGAGTTATTTACACCCATACTCATATATAATTATATTGACTTGGTTCACAAGTGACATGTCTTCAGATACCCACCCTGTTATCCTTTCGTCGGATTCAGACATTGAAGATGCCTTGTCATCTTCCACTACCATTGTACTACCAGTTACACTTACGCCGCCATTAGCACCATTGAATTGTTATAGGAACAAGGTTTTCCTAACATCCAGCCCATACATAGAATGCCGTTTGGTAGGATATTCAGACTTAATCTTAATGGACCTATTAGGATGCTTATTGCAAGGAAGATATTATGTTTTCTTTCCTTCACTAGTAGGGCGCTTACTACTCAGGTACTACCACCACTGTCAGCTACTTATTACACTATTGGTCGTCGCATAGTGTGTACTTCAGTTTTACCTCTTAAATGTCGCGAGATTGTGCGAAAGAGGGTAGCATTCCATTTACTATTATCACCATCACATCTCAGAGACTCTACACCCATATATGACAGGCCGCTTAAGAAGAAACCACTATTTGACATACCATTACCATCTACCATACGTTACACCACCTTACATGTTTGAGGTTGGTGAGAGTTTGAGAGCCTCTACTGCTTGACAACCTACTACTCTTCATCGTTAGATGATGACCTCTAATTATTTGAGATTACCCACGAGTGTTTGGACGATACACTCTGAATAATACCACAAGCCTCACAAACACAATAAGAATTGCAACAAATCGCCCAAGGGTGGCATCCATCACAAGGACTCTATATTATCTTAAATATGATCGACTCATACCTCCATGACGCAATAAACCAACAAGGTACTTTGAACGGTATTATACCATTATAATGAAACTCATCAAAACTCTTCCTTCATTATCAAGTTTGATTAGACCACATTCTAAGCCGATGATTACATCATTAGTCGCTCTAGCAACACTTCACCGACCAAGGTGGTCACATTAATAGTTTTGACATATAATTACAACTTTGGGAAGATGCAAGTAAGACAATAGGATAAATAAAGACGAAGATGTCTTTACGATTAAATGGTCATGTTGACCAAGATAAGAGTGACTGCCCTAGTTTTCGTGTTTTGGAGATAATAACAATTCAAGAAAGTCAAAGTCAAATTAAATTTTTGTACAAACAAAAAGATTTCTTGCAAACCTTACGAAGTATGACAAATTATTGATTTTCAATGGTTGGATTAAAACTTATTCTTGTTTGAGCAAAAATCTTCTTGAACTCCCTTTTTCCAAAGACATGTATATATAGGATTTTTTTTTTTATCAAAATACAAAATATTTCGTAGTCACATCTTTTACATAACTATATTCATTACAAACTTCAAATAAAGTTACTCCAAGATACATTTATGACCAAATTTCACAATGTTTCACTCAAATAAATGTTGTTAATTTTAGAAACCATATCTCCAAGAAGGAACACGCATAACTCATGAACGAATCTCGAAAGCAACCACTATACCTACTTGCTATTTGACCTTAGATGCGAAAGAAACCCCTCTACCAAAGATTGCCAATATTAATACACCATGCCTTAACACCACTACTTCAAATTACAACTTTTTCGCTCATTCCATATTATAAGACTCTCGTGCTAGTATAAGCTTGTTGGATAAAGATCAAGGTACAATTACTCAACAAAATTTATATTCTTCTCGGAGACCGATATAGCTTAGTCACATTGAGACAAGACCTCATTTTCATGATAGGATATCGAGAAGTTTCACCTGACCATAAGGCATTTAGCTTGCATTCATGGCAAATCAAAACATCATTCGATATGGTACCTACTCGACTCAGATCACCCGTACAACAATTTCCATTCTTTATACATTTTAGTCATGCCTATAGGGATTACACATTTGAACCTGCGAATTTTACCTAGTATAAATTCTCGAATACTTCAAATCATTGGCACCAAATTTCTGCCCTATATCCTTTCATACATAGACTATCCTTTTCAATTGATTGTAGATGCCTTAAAGACACGTTCATCTTTCACGCTCTCAATATCACTACCATATTCTCGACCACTTCATAATCATAAACCACTGCCCTGTTATGAACTAAGATATTTACATTCTTTAAATAAGTGGATTAGTAGACTATTACCATACCATAAGATTCACCCATGTATCCAATAAACCATTCAACGAATTTTACTTCAAGCTATTTTACTACCATACGGGGAAATTGTTTTACGAAATTATTAAAAGAAACTATTTTATTACCACCCTATAAATTGATTTTTCCGTTATTGCACCATGTGTTTACTATTATTACGCGAAACAATTTTCATGTTACTTGAAAGGAAATATTAGGATACCATTTTTAATAACAACGCGTTGAACATCATCTAAAACTTTTGAGAAAAATATTGATATTTTGATTAGATCAAGCATCGCATCATTAGTCCTCAATTATACATAGCCTGATCACCTATGTATAATTCAGGAAGGATTATGCCATGAAGTGAATAATTATTTTTTTAAAGTATTGTTAATAACAATCTTCATATAAAAGCTTTGTAAACGAATAAACTCTTTTATAAACGTCTCTTTCTGAAAAACTCTCCCTGGATACTTACCCCACCTGTCACTCACTCAGCCATTAAGTCAAATTTTTCCATTGACTTTTCTAGGAGAGACTTTCCATATCAATTACTAGGAGGATTCCTCTATACAAGAAAAGCAATAAAAGGATTATGGAACTACTAACCTAGACTAAAAGTATACAGTAAGTCAATTTATAACTCAACAACCATTCTAGGATACCACGAGACCATCTGAACCACCATCTCTGACCTAGTCGACCAATTCTATCATTCAAAAGTACTAGCTAGACGGAGTGGCAGGATCGAACACACTATGAAGGTGCGCTAAGCAACACTATAGAGATAAACCAAGCCTCTTAACCAATACCGTAAAGCATTCCAATTAAACATGGCCTCATCTATACGCAAACTTTCCTGCGGTGAGTTTTCGCAAAGAATAATTGATTCGAATTATGGATATCGATATAGATTCCCTCAAGGCATTGTGTTCTCTAGAACTTCTGGATAACCTCACCTATACATCAAGAGAGGCATCAGGCCCAAGCATATCTCCCCAGCTTTATGTGGAAATAAAATAGACATTCATCGACATAGTATCAATGGACACCCTCATTTTGCGAACATGATGACAATTTCAATGATAGACCATTTCAGGACTTAAGTTGGTTGAATACCTAGGCTTGTAGTTTTGCCGGATAATCGCCAATAGGCATCTTCCAATATCAGGAACCGAACGTTAGACATCTATGCATTTATGCGAACATTACCTATCCTACTATTTTATCATTGTTAGTATTTTTACTTTTAAATGAAGTTGATTTCAAAATTGTATTTATACAAATCACATATCTCGTAGAAAATAATTTTGAATTGCCTATTTTGAATAAATACGATCCTTTTAGTCAATATTTTGCAAAACCATTGTACAATGAGAAATAAATAAACATCAAACTTTGGTAAACAGTCCTATTCACTATATTTTGAAGACGGTTTCACATTTTTATAACTACTGAATTTTGAATCATCAGGAAAGAGATTACTTAGTAACCCGTTTGCTCCATTTTCTAAATTAGTTTATTCGGAAAAAAAAAATTATACCAAAACTCACAATCACGAGATAAATTTTGAAAACCAATCACTTTACAAGATCGCTTATGCATATAGGGTTTGCGGTTTGACAATAAGGAATATTAGAATGTGTGATGAAGGAAATTAGGAGGAACACCATAGATCGATTACAAACGTCAGCAATGGAAACCAAGCACAATAGGCAAAGAAAGACACATGTCTTAGCACCCATTATACCAAAACACAAGGAATCAAAGTGTTACCCATATTCTATCTTCTTCGTATAACGCCCTTTTTGAAAAATATAACGTTGTAGAATTAGTCACCAGATTCATTGTAACCATTTCAATTATTCCTGATAAAGGTGATCGAATCACCTCAGACTTCTAGAAATCATTTTAAGATTTCCTTCAGAATCCCATTTAGATGTAAACACCGCCTAACATCCTCTGACCAATGGTCAGATAGAGAGGACAATTCAAACATAGGAAAGATATGCTCAGAGAGTGAGCGATTGACTCTAGAAATGGTTGGACTAACCATTTATCATAAATCAGATTCGTTTGCAACGATAGTTATCGCACGAGCGTAGAGACTGCACTATTTGAGGCACTTTATGGTCGAAGTACCAATTACCCATTTACAGACCGAAATCGGAAAGTTAAATTCACTGGTCTAGAACTAAACTATGGAACAACAAAGGAAAATTTCAAGAGTCAAGAACCAGTTACAAACAACGAGAAACCGGTAGAAGTTAGGTTGGTAAATGACGCACATCATGCGGATTGGGTATCCCTGAATAGCAAACCAACTAGATTCAAGTGGAAGAACGAACTAAGTTGAAAGCTTTGCCTTGGAGAGGCATGATACAATTTTGGTAAGACGAGATATTGAACCTCTAGTATATTGGATCATTTAAGATTCATTTTAAAATCGACCAGCTGACATACAAATTTGAGTTCTGGCAGAGTTCAGCAACATATATTACCAATATCACATTGTAAACCTCAAGAAGCGCTGACCATCTACTGACGGACCGAACGCGGAAAAAGCCAAACTCACTATTTTTGTAAGCACTCACGAAATAACTAGGAACTTCCTACAAACCAAGAATCAATTACAAGTTCAATAAGTTGTAAACCCTTAGAATTTCAAGGTAATGACAGGATCATGTTCAAAGTTCTGCCTAGGAAAGGCATGATATAATTCGGAAAATTTGGAAAGTTAAACCCGATATACACTGGACCATGTAATATTTCAGACAGAGTAGGCCTAGTGGCCGTCAGACTTGAGCCTTGTTAAAGAACAGCCAGATTACACAACTATGTTTCACCTATTCAAATCCCAGGAAATGACTTTCAGGTCGAACGGTTGAAGTAAAGTCGAATTCCTATCGTGAAAGTTCGCTGGAATTCTTGAAAAGAACCCGAATATACTTGGCAACGGGAAGACCAAATGCAACTCAAGTATCCACGTCTTTTTACCGAATATACTTCAGAGACCAACCAAAACTGAACTTTGGGACGAAGTTCCTTTTAAAGGGGAAGACTGTCACAACTCGTAATTTCAGGCCATTTTCCAAACTTCGACAATCTACTATTCATCATTTACTATTTACCAATTACTATTCATCATTTTACTATTCATCGTTTTTGAGGTCAATTTGATATTCTCAGAAGCATTCAGAAATTTTACTATTCACTTGACACTATTCATTTCCGGAAGAAAAACACTATTCACGGGCATTACTCATTTTATCGTAAATCTAGTTTACGAGTATTTAAATTCGCGTAACCGTATTGGTTCAGGAGCGAATTCATGCATTATCATTGGGACATCTCATACGGACTAGAAATAGTCTGCATATCATCATTATGGCACTTGCATACTATTCCACTCGTAGGATATTTAAATTAGTAATTTTGGTATAATTAACTTTTACGCATAATTATTTCTAAATAAACGTTAACAAACGATCAATAATGTGACTAACACGTCCGACACTCCCGACTATGATCCCAATATATTTTTATATTCATTTTAATAATATATAAATTATATTATTAATTTACCCGGTGTTTTGAGAATTTTACCGTATTTATCGGTATACGTTTAGATTTCCGTCGGTTTACGATATTTCAACACGACAACTATTTTAACACCCGATTTCCATCAGGAATGTAATTTCAAGAATTTTACAACTTTTATATATCTCGTCTTGTTCCGTAAAAAATCGATTTCTAGCTAACTCGGTACCCGGTATACCCTAAAACTACTACTAAGTACATTATAATACATATATTTCACTAAAGTCTTCCACTAGCCCCTTCCCCCCTTCCAAACCCACGCCACCCCACTCCAATCACACTTACACATTTGACATAATTCACTAACTTCATTAATGTTTAGTACTTTTTTTCTACAAACCAATAATACACCATCTAACTTAGATATTTTTACTTCCTTTGTCAAAGTCACAAAAAGTTTTCATCTCCTTTTCTCTCTACTCCATAACCGGCCACAACTACAGCAACAAGAAGGAACCATAATTTTTCAAGATCAAGTATAATATATAGTGTAATTTGTACTCCTTTTTGAGTTTTGAAATACAAACTCAAGGTTTACTTAGGTTTTCATCCTCAAATTCTCATTAATCTTTCAAGTAAGTTTACAAAATTTATTTTTATCATTTCTTCAAGTATTTATTATGATCATATGGTTTTCTATACTATATTACATGCATATGCTATTTATACCACTTTATTTTACAAACTTTTAACTTTGAAACCCTAGAAAGTGATTATAGTTAGATCCTTGTTAGACCCACTTGGTTTATGATGTTTAGGAACCCATGACACCCTAAGAAGGTGTATGGTAGGATTAGACTAGTTTTGTGGTGATTGAAAGTGATTTGGTTAGATTTGGAACAAGTTTGAAACTAGGAAAATGATTTTTGAAACAATATATTTACCTACTGTTGATATTTTCAAAATGTGGGAAACTCAGTAGGTGATGGATAATTTTTGACCAAAGATTTAGAAAATACATTTAAAAACGAAACTTTTGGCGAAAGAACGGATTAAAACGAGCTTATAACGAAGGAGATATGAGTTTTGTAAATTTAACGACGAAAACTATTTTCTGAAAAACTGCATGCTGTTTGACAGTTTTCGACGGGCAAATAGAGGCGTTAAACGTAACCTAGAGGAGCCGAACTACCAAAAATATATTAGTATATACTAAAACGAATCCGTGGATATAAAGAACGAGTAAAATGAGCTTAAAACGACCAAGTTATATACGTTTTAAAATCGTCAAAACTATATATATATATATATTTAGTCACTACTAGAAAATAATATAACTACGTACTAAATAATATATTTTCTAGATTTCTTATTCAAGGGGTTTATTTTTAACTAATGAAGTACGTACGACTCAAGGTTTATTACGCGACTACTAGACATTATTTTAAGGTTTTCAAAGACGAAGAATATAACGCTAACATTTTATATACGATATATTACGACAAGTTTTTATAACTCTATTTGGACTTATTTTTCCTAAGTATGGAAAGTATTTTATTTGACAATAACTAGTATTTCCAAGTCACGAGTGGTATAGGTATCATGTACATGTGCATTCATTACATCAAGGCATGATCTAAATTAGATCACAATTATTCATTTAGGTTGCGGCTAGTGTTCACGCCTTATTGTCCCGATCACTTTACCATCATTGTACCATCCTCGTACCATTATTTCGAGGTGAGTTCTCATAGCCCCGTTTTAATTACTTATTTTATTTCAAATCCCACGGGGGAGAATACATTGCACAATTATTTTTGTACATGCCCAAGTATTAAATTCCGTACATTGCTTAAGTTGCTAGTACTACCACTTCAAGTCCCCTTTATTATCATGGACCGTTAATTATATTTCCAAGCGAGAGTGAGTGGATAGATCTATCGAGGGTGATGCCTCCATTCGTGTTTGGGTTGCTCCATAAGGAAAACGAATGCATTTCATGTCTAATATTTGAGTGACTGGTAACCACTCCTTTGGGGCCAATTTTGGTACGTCTAGCTTCGGGGTCATGAGCTTAAGATCAATGTAGCATTTTGACATATTGTCACCTTGCTTTTACTTTTACTTTTACTTGTGGCTATTGTACATACGATTTAACTTATAAACCTATGATTATTCACCAACATTCGTGTTGACATTTTAGCAATGTATTCTCAGGTTATTAAGGTAGCTCATGTGGCATGCATTTGGACCTTCATGGAGTCTCGGAGTCGACGCGTCTCACTATATTTTCCGCACTTATGATACGTTTGATTTTGTTGAACTTATTTTTCCGAAATTAACAACATCTTTTGGGGACCTATGTTTTGTAAACTCTGAATGTTTTAATGATCAAACGATGTATTTTTCCAAACGACACTTTAGGTCGTTCAATATAACTGTAACTGTGGTGCTATGGCAGTCACCCCCAGGTATTCCATTCCGCTGCCATTCAGGTATTTTGGGGGTGTGACAGTCTTGAGAAAAGATCCAAACTCAATATGTCTAGAGAAAATATCCAAACTCAGTATGTCTTGAGAAAAGATCCATACTCAGTATGTCTTGAGATAATATCCAAACTTAGTATGTCTTGAGAAAAGATCCAAACTCAGTATGTCTTGAGAAAACATCCAAACTCAGTATGTCTTTATAAAAATCCAAACTCGGTATGTCTTGAGAAAATCCAAACTCGGTATGTATTGAAAAGTCCAAACTCTGTATGTCTTAGAAAAATCCAAACTCAGTAAGTCTTAGAAAATGTCCAAACTCAGTATGTTTTTAGAAAAAATTCCAAACTCGGTAAGTCCTTAGAAAATGACCAAACTCAGTATGTTTTAGAAGTTAAGCAAACTCGGTATGTTTTAAGTCTTTTCAAACTCGATAATTTTGAGAAAATTTGAGCAGAGTTTCCCTTAGTAAGTAGCCACAAATATCCCTACTCGATGAACGATAAGGAAAAAAGGCAAACTCGCCAATTTGAAGAATCCCAACTCTATAACTTGGAAATTTCCTAACTCTATAGAAACCGTTTTAAACTCACAAACTTGGAAATTTCCTAACTCTATAGAAATGTAACTCTAACTCGCTAGAATTCAAAACCTAACTCGCTAGAATGGAAACCTAACTCGCTAGAATGAAAATTTCTTAACTCGCCAACTTTGAATATAAAAGATGAACAGTACCCTTATTTCTCAAAAATCACTTTTAAAACCAAGTTTTTCTACCAAATCTAACCTAAATCAACCTATATTATCCCTTGGCGAATGATACCAATTGTAGGACCCTTGGAAACAATATCTAACACAAGTTTGTATAAAGATTAAAGAAGAGAAATGTAGAGAGAGAGAGATAAAGATGGTAACATCTAGAGAGAGAAAGAAAGATGTATTAGATTAGAGAGAGAAAGAAGGAAATACACATAGAAGAAACCCTAGAAGCAACACCTCCAAATGAGAGCATTTGGAGGTATTTATATGTGAGATAAGAAGATGGGCCAGGCTTGGACTTTTGTAATAAACTATACATAACCTTCTACAATATTAGATTAAGCCAAGCCCGTTTACCCTTAACTAAACTACAAGACTATTACAATATTATTACAAGACTAAATAACTTAATAAATGATCGTCACTTCTATTTCTAACATCATTCATGTGTGCAACTTCAATATCTTGAGAGTCATTATCAACACCTTGAGGAATAACTGGAGATTGGGTTTCTTAAGTAGTCTGAGTTGTACTTCTAGATGGTGCATCTTGATCAATGGAAATTGAAGAAGGTGAACTAGTTGAGTCAACAGGAACTGGAGCAGGAGCTTCAAAAACTGGATGATCAACATTCGTTGGAAGTTGGAAGTATTCATCAAACATAAATCCCAGTCATCCTTAGTAAGTGGAACTTTAGGTGTTGGAGGAGAGTCGTATGACCATATTTCTAACATTAATCAACATCTAGTTTCTTTTCTTCGGTAAAAAAAAAAAAATTCCAATGGATCAACCTCATATGCACTTGTTCCATCAAAAACTACAGACGCCATTTTGTTGACATTAAGGATCGAGGCTTGAATTGCGTTGTTCAAACGTCATCTATCATGTGCATCAAAGTTGAGTTTCTTTAACCCCTGATTGATGAGATATCAGTCTTTTCGGCAGCCAAACTCTGAGTCTTTCCTTAATAGGATTGAACGATGTACCTGCACTTAAGTAAAGACTACCTGCACTAACATTGAGAGTTTGTTTTCATTTATATGGGTTAGTGATATCAACATCTAAACCATTTGGGGTTCCACAGTCAACCTTGGTTTTGCAATCAGTGAACTGCTTACTAGTAGGTATCCATCTAAGACCCACAATCTTAAAAATTCTACCCGTCGGTATCCACCTAAGGCAAGATCTAGGAGTGTTTGGTTTCTCATGTATAGTGGAAGACTTGTTGAGAGAAGACCTTTGTCCTACAACAATCTGCCTACCAGGTTTATGAGTATAACTCTTTGGTTCTACGGGCTTGTTGTTGTTTCTAGTCTTAGAGGTTTGAACCTTAGCACGAGCTTTCACTTCCTTCAAGAATTTTGTTATATAATCATCATGGTTTGCATTAAAAACACTTTTCTGACAAGTTGAGCAAACAGAGTGTTTGAATTCAGAAAAAAGATCTAGAATTCTTAGATGCTACGGGAATCGCTTCAATCGATACGCAACTACTCTTAAAAACAGGCAAATTCCTAGTCTTTTCATGTGTGTTTTTCTTAGCATCCTCTAGGTTGTGATTCTAAACACTGTTTTTATTTCTAACATGTTCCTTTGGTGTCACAAATGACACACGCTTTGAACTAATCGTAGAAGAAATAGATGCACTCATATGATGAGGTTTTGCAAAAGCATATTCCTTTACATTAGGTCTAGATTTTGAAGTGACTGGTTGTGACAAAACTTGTTTCGAATCAACTCGGGAGGCAAACAGTGGTTTGGAAAATTTTGACAGTTAAGATCTAAACGCAGTCGATTGTCTAACAACTGATTGGTTTCTAAGTGGTTGATACGTGGGAATTGCTCCCTCGCAATAGGTTTTACCTCTCAAGGGATCTTGAGAAGCTTACAACCCCCACTAGGCAGTGTACCTGATTGTTGTAGTATAGTATAGTGACAAGTACCGGGGGATTGATTGTTCAACTTAGGAATAGTGTCGCTAGGATTAGATTGCCTACTAAACTAGGTCTAGAGGTGAGGGATGATTCTTTTTGTATTTTTGTATTTTATGGAAAGCAAGTAAAATCTCGGGTTTTGAAAGAGTGGGTGGAATTAGTTGCTAGTCAACTAACCCAATAAACTAAGATGCAATCAAAATAAAATAAAAAAAATGAAAATAAAATAAAACTAATATACTAATGTGGTGGAAACAATAATGAGAAAAGTTGTGTTTACTTAGATTTCATTACTCCCTAGATATCTTTTACCGGTTGATTAGCTTGTTACAATTGCATGGATGGCGGGTTATATTCCTTAATACTAGTCGTAGGGCCGTGTACAATATTCCCTAACTCTATAAGATCCTACTTCACTCCTATGTCGAGCCGTTAAAAGCTCCTAACATGGGATCATTAGAATTCACTTATGCATTAAATACAACCGAAAATCGTAGTACACCTCCGATCATGTTTCTTAAGATGTTCAAGCATGTTACCAATGGAAGTCTGCCAGTTTTCTTATGCCTAACATCGAATACAATCATCCGTAACAATTATAGACAAACAATCAACCAATAATCAACATCTAGGTTTCACTACATCTAAGCAAACACATTAAAAGTCTAGCCTAACATGTTAAAAGAAAGATAAACATAAGATAGAATCAAACAATACATAGACATATTGAATGATTATTGGAGAACTTATCTTTATTAAAACATGGAAGAAAGAAGGGTTTGAAACCCCTTCAATATGCAGGAAATTCGACCTAGGGTTTTTGCACAACTTGTTCCACACTTTACAATGAAAAATTGGAAAAATATATATAGACTAAGCATCCTAACGGCGTCATGTGTTAGCCTCTGATGCCGTCAACTCGCCACCAAGATGAAATTCGTATTGCCTAGATCCACTTCTGATGCCTTCACGTACAAATCTACTCTGGGCCGTCACGTGTATTTGGACCCTGACGACCTTGGTGACGCCGTCAGGCCATTAACAAAGAAAATGTTCTGGGCCGTCACATTATAAGTTCCACTTCCACCTCTTTTGTCACTCTTGACGCCGTCATGTGTTAAAGCTTGACGTCGTCAAGTACTGTTCCCAGCAAGGAATTTGAGACTTTGCCGTTTTCTTCACTTTTATGCTCCAAAAACGTCCAAAATGCTTCATTTCCAGATTTCTCTCCAAAAGTACCTAAAATGACAAAAGGAACGATTTAGGGCAATAATTGATCAAATAATCACAAATTCGGGCTTAAATGACCCCTTAAAAGTGGTACACTTTTCACCTCATCAAATACCCTTACACTTGAGATTTGCTTGTCCTCAAGCAAATGCGCTTTTATTCTAATCAAAATACAAGTTAGGGGTCATTTAACACTAATATAAAAGTAATTATAACAAATAATCGTTCCACTTAAAACCAAAAACAAGCACGGAGGTTATACACTGGCACCTCACAAATAGTGTTTAGATACTCACATCTCTCGGGTGTAATAGAGTATATATCACAATATGGAAATGGAAAACATCTCTCACTACCTGTCATAGCAAATAGATTACCATAGGCTTGGGAAAGGATCAAACCTCCACCACTTGGCGTAAGCACCTAGGATAAACTATCAAATAGGTCTTTTGAAGGGTTATAACGTTAGGTGTAGGGATATGGAAAACACGGTTTTGTTAGATAAAGGCAATATTTACTGGTGCCAAGTTAATCATCTAATTTAATTACATGTACAATATGGCGTTGCTAAGCCAAGACTCGACTCAACTTAAGCTAATAAATCAAAAATAACAAAAACTTAAAACAAACATAGAATGAAACGGGATGGTAGTCCGTATGTTTTTTATTTTTTATTTTTTTTTCATACACTTTTACCCTACCATCCAACATAATACATCATAGGGAATGTACATTCCCCTTACACTTGAATTTTTACATACTTTACAATCAACTATTCTAATGACTCGAATCAAGATAATCGAAACACTTGAAGTACTTTTTAAGATTAACGCACATATGGGGGTAATAATTTGATGTTCTTCCCCATTACTCCAAAACACTAGTACTTTCTCATGAGTCCCAATCATCCCAAAACAATATGTACAAAATATGACTCGACTAAGGGTTTAAACAAAAAACAATAATGCACTAAAGATGAGTGCATACACGGAAGGGTAAGGCGATTTGGTTGCACATTTGGGTGGGTTGTAACAAATTCTTCCTTTAAGTAAAAGGCTTAAAGTTAGAAACGAAAAGATAGGCTCGGAGGGGTGTACTAGGGGTATCGTGTACTAAAAATGAGTACAACGCTAAGGTGTGAGAGAAATTAATTGACTTTGTTAGTCAAGCAATATGACTTAAATGGTCAAGTAATTATGATACGGGTTTAACACAAGGGTGATCCTAATGCCTCTTATCATGTAGTAAATCCTACTACACGAATGTAGTCTCACTAGCGGTCTCGGGATGCATCACTAACGCAAGTTCTAGAATCTAAATGCTATAGGTACATTCATAAGCACTAACAATAAATGCTTTTCCTATCAAATCTAAAGGCGAACCTCACATATTTAGGTGGAAAATTTTTCTGAATGGTACGGTTTTATGCTAGTCATATAACTCCTATCCATGAGACGCTTGTTAAGGCTAAAGTTTCACTCCTAAATGTTGTAAAATTTTTTAAATTTGGCGCTAAAATTTCACTAACAAGTATTTCTCTTAGTTTTATTACACACCTACCATCAAACAAACAAACTCAAGTGCAATAGTATCCTATAAGGTATCATCATTTACCATCCCCTTACACTTAGGATGAACATTGTCCCCAATGTTCAATTAAAAAATGTAAAAGTAAAGTAGGTAAAAGAATGAAAACAAATACTCTCCTGATTCGTTCGGTGTGGATAGTGTGTTGATATGTAGGAATTGCGCCCTCGCAACAGGTTTTACCTCTCAAGGGATCCCGAGAAGCTTACAACCCCCACCAGGCTGTGTACCTGATCGTTGTAGTATAGTATAGTGACAAGTACCAGGGGATTGATCGTTCAACTCAGGAATAGTGTCGCTAGGATTAGAAAGCCTACTAAACTAGGTCTAGAGGTGAGGGATGATTCTTTTTATATTTTTATATTTTATAGAAAGCAATTAAAATCTCGGGTTTTGAAGGAGTGGGTGGAATTAGTTGCTAGCCAACTAACCCAATTAACTAAGATGCAATCAAAATAAAATAACAAAAGTGAAAATAAAACTAATTATACTATTTTGGTGGAAACAATAATGAGGAAAGTTGTGTTTACTTAGACTTCATTACTCCCTAGATATCTTTTACAGGTTCATTAGCTTGTTACAATTGCATGGGTGACGGCTCATATTCCTTAATACTAGTTGTAAGGCCGTGTACAATATTCCCTAACTCTATAAGCTCCTACTTCACTCCTATGTCGAGCCGTTAGAAGCTCCTAACATGGGATCATTAGAATTTTCTTACGCATTAAATACAACAAAAAATCGTAGTACACCTCCGATCATGTTTCTTAAGACGTTCAAGCAAGTTACCAATGGAAGTCTGCCAGTTTTCTTAAGCCTAACATCGAATACAATCATCCATAACAATTATAAACAAACAATCAACCCATAATCAACATCTAGGTTTCACTACATCTAAGCAAACACAAGAAAGTTCTAGCCTAGCATGTTAAAGAGAAGACAAGTGTAAGATATAATCACACAACACATAGATATATTGAATGATTTGAATGAATACTTATCTTCAATTGAACATGGACGAATCAAGGGGTTGAAACCCTTGAAAAAGCTGTAAAATTCGACCTACGGTTTATTCCCTTAAAGTTGCACACTAATGAATGAAATTTGGAAAACTATATATAGATATTACATCTTGACGGCGTCATGTTGATGAGTGCTCAAACACTCATCATTTTTAGTCAAATCCGAACTGCAAAACATACAAAAACACTCAGAAATGCATCAAAATACTAAAAATATTTCAAAATTGTGTTTTATATGTTTTAGATGCAAAATGTTTAAAAACAAATGAAAAACGAACAAAGTTTGCATAATTGGCAGTTTCAGTCCCTCAAGTTTCAAAAATTGACAAAACTAGTCCCTGAAGGTTTAAAATGAAAGAAAAGTCAACCCAAGTCCTTTGGAATTCAAAAGTTGTCAAAATAAGACTTTGGGTGAAAAGTTTGAGAAAATTACACATTTGGCCCCTCAACTTTGGCAAACTGACAAATTTAGTCCTTCAAGTTTCAAAAGTGTCAGTTTTGGTCCCTGAGAAATAATTTTTGGATAAAAAGTCAATTTTGGATCTTGGGAAGTCACAAACAGTCCTTGGGTAAAAAGTTTTGGAAATTACACTCTTGGTCTCTCAGGTTTCAAATTGGCAAAAATAAATCCCCGGATATTTTGTTTTGAAGAAAAATCATCAAAGAACCCTGAGGAATTACATATTGGCAGGAATGGTCCATTGGATTACAGTTTCACTAAATGGCAGAACTTACCCCAAAAATCCAGAAATTACATGAATGGCCTTTGTACTTAGATAAATAACCAAATGGACCCTTTATGTTATTTCAATCCAATACCCCCCCACAAATAAAATAAACCCAATCCACTACCCTTTGGCCCACTTCCCCTTTCCAAGCCCAAACCTAAATAATAAACACAACCCTACCCTTTTTTCTATTACTCCCTAACCTGGGTCAACACACAGTCAAACAAATACCCTGGTTAACCTTTCCCTCCTCACGTGTAACCCCCCCTGCTCCAAAGCCTGACATAGCCAACACCTAACACCATCATCACTTCTATTCCCACTTTCCACCCTATATCACTTTCCACCACAAAACACCAAACCCCCCCCCCCCCCCTGCCAAATACTAGCTGCCAAGTGGTATATTTCCAATTACCCGCCAAAACTTCATCAACGGCCAAAATTGATATAAATAATCCAACGATCCAAGTTGCTGATGGGGAAGCTCAAGTGGGTCCTCAGAAACCCTAGAATGGCATTATAAAAGGAAAAGAAAGAAGCAGTTAAAAAATAGTAGATGTTAGTAGTTAAATTAGGTTTTTAGTGTAATTTAGTTTTAATCA